>OZ007586.1:350184765-351569686 GCA_963931845.1 Maratus michaelseni | reverse complement strand
TTCAACCACTAAGGGGGTTAAATGGGGGGGTCTAAAGTTTTAGATCATTTTTCCTTTTCGCCATATCTTAACAACACTTTTAGTTAAAAGCGTAAAATTCTGGTTAACAAATGTACTAAAAGTAAGTTAAACACATATTTCAGCGATTTCAAAAATTCAACCACAAAGGGGGTTAAATGGGGGGTCGAAAGTTTTTAGTCATTTCGCGTTTTCGCCCTATCTCAGCAGCAGTTTTAGGTAGGAACGTAAAATTAAGGATAACAAATCTACAAAAAAAATAATTAAATACATATTTCAATGGTTTTAGAAATTCATCCATTAAGGGGGTTAAATGGGGGTCAAAAGTTTTAGGTAATTTTGCCTGTTTGCCATATCTTAGCTTCATTTTTAGTTAGGAGCTCGGAATTTGGGATAACAAATGTACAAAAAATATAGATAAACGTGTATTTCAGCAATTTTAGAAATTCAGAAACTAAAGGGGGGTTAAATAGGAGGTCAAATATTTTAGGTCGTTTTGCTATATCTCAGTAGAAATTATAGGTAGAATCATGAAACTCAGGATAACAAATCTACTAAACACGTATTGCAGGGATTTTAGAAATTCAGACACTAAGGGGAGTTAAAGGGGGTTGAATGTTTTACGCCAGTTTGCCATATCCCAGTAGAAGTTATAGTTAGGAGCGTGAAATTAGGGATAACAAATCTATTAAAGAATAGTTAAACATGCATTTCAGGTGATTGTAGAAATTCAACTACAAAGGGGGTTAAATGAAGGGTCGAAAATTTTCAGTGATTTCACCTTTTCACCATATTTCATCAGCAGTTTTAGAAAAAAGCGGAAATAATTTGAAGTGGTAAACTGAAAAAGTAGATTGACGAAATATGCATATTTCTTTAAAATATTACACAAATCACGCGATGCGGTACTTTAGAGAGAACCCTATGTGATATTTAACAGTCAAAATCTGAGAACCGTTCAATTTAAAAAAAAAGAAATTCTTATATTTAACTTTAATTATTCGTTTTTTCTTCTTTAACCATCCGAAGGTCGGTGGTATATTATTTATACCACTTAGTTTTAATCCCCAAATTCCAAAATTGCCCCATATTTCTTCAATAAAATTTTGCTTTTATAATGTATACATGAAAAAAAAGCTTTCATTTACTTTCAAATAAATTTGATCGAAATTTCTGATGGCAGTCAATCAAATCAAAATTTTGGGAACATAACTGCTTTGCCCCTGAAAGGGTTAAGAAGAGTTCTTCAAAGGCATCTTTATATGCAGTGTTCGGAATGTTTCAGTCAACTTAGATGTGAACATGGTATGATCACAGAAATTGTTGAACGTCTATTTGTGATGTAATTCCATGCATGCACTACATCCATGATAATTGATGATCTCATTGCAACTTCACACTACAAGTGTATTGTAAAGCTCCTGTCCAAAGTAATCAATTACCACATGTTAATTAACACAATCTGAAACAGTCAGACATACAAGTGGACTGATACATTCCGAACACTTTGTATACGTGGCATAAATTTAAGAAATTTGAGAAAGACATTTCTTCCACTCATTTTAGATCAAGCATATTTTTGGTTCAGGGAAATAATCATTCTCGGTCTAGAAGATAGTCATTATAATAAAACGCAGTTCAAGCACCTCCTTCACTTTTTATTTCATTTCCACCATCAATTAACAATGCGCGATCCAATGTAGCCATGAGTTTTCATTCAATACCTATATTGAGAAACGACCACAAACATGCCTCAACGAAACATATGTTCAACAGATCAAACCAATCGTGCATCATGTGATGAATACTTTTTTGTGAATATTTTTGCTACCCTGCTTTCAGTTATTCCAACTTATACTAACTTCTCTTCTTACAATAAAAGTAATATTTTCGAAGGAGAGATTTCGGTCAGATGTTTCCGGTAGTATAAAGTACTAGGAATTGCAAAATATTTTTTATGGGACCCACTGTAATTGTTTCTAGCACAAAAAGTGTATTTAATTATTATTATTATTATTATTATTATTATTTAATCTGGTGGAAATAAAAAACAGTACTTTTAGAATTTAAATACGTTTTGAGAGATATATTAATATATTAATATATTATAAATTATTATAATAACAATTAATTTTTAAGCCTATCTCGAGGGCTTGTTCACGTGGATGCTCTGGGATTTCGTCGAAGTTATGGAGAAGAGAGTCTCATCTTACATTACATCTGTAGACAATTGCATCAACATTATTCTGCCTTAGGATTATACTATGAACAACATCAGCAGCAGTGGAAAAAATATATAAAGCATCATCCAACGTTACCTACAACAGTAAGTATAGTTCAATCTTATAAATATTATACATACTAAACACTGTAAATTATTTTTTTTAATCTCATAAATATTATTAAAATAATATGACCCATAATTAACATATAATGAATCTTATAAACATTAAAAAATATTTAAAATAAATATAAAAAAATCAATCAATTAGTGTTTTTTACGCACTTAAAATATATACATACCTGAACTAAATTAATTTTTTAGTCAATACACAATTAGTAAAATAATTCGACATAATAATTTTACTCTTTGTCAAGAACAAAATATTGTTTCTTTCTAAAATCTTTGTCAATAACTATTACAATTCGGTTTGGGGTGTTTCAGACATTTGTATTAATGAAGTTTGATTATGAATTTGGATTCTACTTCTAAAATAAGGGGACACATGTTTTACCTTTTTTGTTAGAAACCCCTTAACCCCTAAAACGCCCCTAATCCTTATTTTTGTATGTTAGCCCCTTGCAAATTGCTGGGTTATTTGAATGCGATGCACTCTTCGTTGACCGAGCATCCGATATACAAATACACAAAACTCATCTTTTTCTTGAAATTTAACATAAATATATAAGTACGAGTTATTTATCATATGTTAATGTACAATGCTCGGGTAAAAAGTGATCACCCCTACTAACTATGCCACATATCATCGAATAAAAATATGATTTGTATCAATGGATTACTAATAACGTCTACTAATAATTGCTATTCTCAAATTTTGCTTAGGGTGTCGTCAATATATAAAAACTGTAACAAACTTTAAATTTTTCAATATTACCATCTAACTTTGACATTGTATTTGAATTTTTAGGTAAATTTTACCTTTGTATACCAAGTGGGAAATCATTGGGTCAAGGAGTTTAGGAATCATGCAGGTTTAAAATTTGGAATTCCTAATGTTAAATTCATTTTTAATGGTTACAAAATCGATTTCAATGCATTAAATATTTTGAAATGCAGCTAATATTTGAATTTTTAGGTAAATTTTTCCTTCGTATGCTAAATGAGAAATTATTCGGCCCAGTAGTTCAGAAAATATGCAGGTTTAAAATTTAGAAATTCCTGGTGTTAAATTAAGTTTTAATCGTTACACAATAGATTGCAATGCAGGTAATATTTTAGGAAGAACTCAAAAAATACTTGGCGGAATGAGCTGTAATATTGGATTCTCATTTTTGAAGATTCTATAAAACGATTTCAGTTAAACATTTTATGGTTTACAATTCATATTTTTTTCTAAAATTAAATTCGAAAAGAAAATAATTTTTAATCCTTTACGAAGCGATATCTATTTAAAATATTAGCCATGCAATATTGCGTTTTATATCCCTGTATGGGGGAAATCTTAGGTAATCATTTTTTTTTAATTAAATGAATTTTTTTTTGCCAAGATTTTTAAGAAAGTAATCGCGATGGGTATTTTTGGAAACAGAATGAATATCTTCGAGGGGATTTGTACAATTTCCGCAGCTTAATTTGAATTGGTAACATAGCAAAATGTTTATTACAGCAACGAAGGTCGAAGGTCTCTATTAATTTGTCTTTTCCACCGTTTTTCAACTAGGTTTCACATTTTAACGAAGGGCCCGTAGGGCTTTATTATCGCACATGCCGGCTAGGCCGCGACCTTGAGCCCAACGCGTACGGGAGCCCCAAAATGGGTAAAATGATTTCGAAAACATTTTTTTAAATCCAATTTTCTGCAACGTTATCTCAAAAATCCAAAAGAATTTGTATTTACTAACATCCGGCACGATTGTAAACTGTCTCACTTTACGTACTAAGATTGACCAATAAATTCATTGTAGACATGTAGGTTGACTACATTCTGCCTACTATGAATGACGTCACATGCACATTATCAATACTAGAGCTCCTATACTACAGGCTGAATTATATCGCCATTTAATAACCCAACGGACCAAAAACCAAGCTAAAAACGGTTTGCTTACCGCAGTGGTGGACGGCGAACATTGAGCTCTATATATAACAGGAGTTCAGAATCAGCGGTCAGAAATCATGAAAGGCAAATGAAGCTTGCAAGGCAAAAGTAAAAAATAGTCCGTGTTGTCAATGTCAGATATTAGTATTCTCATTTACTACACTGCTCAAAACAATTAAAAGATATTTGAAGTTTTATATAAAATAAAGATATAAACGAAATTTTTTTTGCCGAAAATAGAAGAAGAGAATCACAAATGCAAATTTTTCTGGTTTTCAAACTGTGGAGTATGCAAATTTTGAGTTCGACGTCAAAAACGTCGCTTCAGCGGCAACGAATGAAATTTGACTTTCAACTGGATAAAAGAGAATGAAGACAAGGATGATCGGCATTCAGTGATTGCTTTGTTCCGATGAGTACGATGTCTCAGCGAAGTCATTTGACAGATTCAGAAGCTTGGAGAATTTTTGGTAGGTTAGAAGGGGGCCAAACTCAAGCCGAAGTAGCGCAAGCCATTGGAGTGTCACAAAGTGTCATTTCCAGGATCTGGAACCGTTTTTTGGAGAGTGAATGTGCAGGCCGAAGACCAGGGCAAAGTCGTAGACGGGCAACAACGCCCAATGAAGATCGGTATTTAGCGTTAACAGCTCGGAGACACCGAAACATGAACGCTACTCTTCTCCAACAACACCTTCGCTCGGCTACAGGCACCACGATTTCAACTCAGACTCTCCGAAACCGGCTCCATGCTGTAGGTCTGTATGCTCGCCGACCGATGGTATGTGTTAGATTAACATCAAGGCATCGTCGCGACCGCAGGGAGTGGGCAACCGAGCATGTCAACTGGAGGAGAAATGAATGGAGCAATATTCTGTTTTCTGACGAGTCCCGTTTTTCTGTGCATCCGGATATTAGGCGTATTTTCATCTGGAGGGACCGTGGCAGTAGGAATAATCCTGCGTTCGTGCACGAAAGTGTCAGATTTGGCGGTGGAGGAGTGTTGGTGTATGGTGGCATCTCCATTGACGGGCGCACTGACCTCTACATCATTCGAGATGGAGCTCTGACTGGTCGCCGATATAGGGATGAGATCCTCAGACCTATTGTAGTCCCTTACGCTGCAGCAATCGGAGATAACTTCATTTTAATGGACGATAACTGCAGGCCACATCGTGCAAACCTGGTGGAGGATTTCCTTTTCGAGGAAGGAATCGTTCGAATGGAATGGCCAGCGTGTTCTCCAGACATGAATCCAATCGAGAACGTTTGGGACGCTCTAGGAAGACGAGTTTCTGGCCGCCAACAACCCCCACAAACTCTCCAAGAACTGGAAAGAGCTCTTCTGGAAGAGTGGGGCAGAATACCCCAACTCGTCATTAATAGCCTCATTGAGTCCATGCCTCAAAGGTGTTCAACGTTGCTGGCCGCCCGTGGAAACCATACCCCCTACTGAAAATGATTTTCTTTGAAGAAAACACCTTTTCTTATTCTTTTTTTCTCATATGCACAAATTGTGTTTTTTTCCTTTTGTACACAAATGCGCAATAAAATGCATTTTTTTCTGCCAAACATGTGTAATTTATTCTCATATAACCTACTATGTCTGTCGACCCTGTATCAATCAGCTAAAAAGTTTCCCAGATACAAAATCCACCTAAAACTGCAATATCCTTTAATTGTTTTGAGCAGTGTATTACCCTAATTTATGCTTTTATAATTAAGCTATGCTTATCTAATTCATAAATAATTCACTAATCATGTAAGGAAATGCGTTAGACAGCATGTTTTTCCATGAATGACAGCTAAAATTATAATCACTGTATCCTTCCGCGCTGACCGCTGGAAATCATGTTCGGCATTAGAAAGACAGAACTCCTGTTGTATTTGGAGCTCAGTGACGGCGAGTGATAGTGACAGGGACGGCAAACATCTGCTCGGGCGGTTTCTTAATGTTGAGCTGGGTTACAATATGGCGGTTATTTTGGACAACAAGGTGGATATGCGTCAGCTCCCCTTATAGGAGCCCGAACTCAGAGGACACCACCTCAACACACTTGGGCGGAACGCGGAAGTGAACAACGGCTCCGTAGCCGGGATCTCTAAGGCCTGAGGAAATCTCTCATTTTTACGATCGCTCAATACCATAGTGAAGGCAGTGGATTCCCCACCGTTAGATTCATTTATATATTACATTTAAGAATAATTTTAGATACATTTAAGGGGATGGGTGGGTCTGCTAGTTAAAAATATCTGACAGTCTTCAAATTAGAAATTTCCAGCAATATTTCTAAACAATATTTAATTTGTGTTTTCCTTTAGCAAATTCAAATGAGATTTCTCTTTTTTTTAGGAATTATATATATATATATATATATATATATATAAGCAGTAACCATCACAACACAAACAAAACAGCTAAATATTCGTGTGAACAGCGCCAAAGCTGCATATTAGAACACACAAATTCAATATAATCCAGCAAAAACATGATTTTGGCCTGAACTAGCACCACCCCCCTCACCAGAAACAAGACAACACAAGAAAACACAATTAGAAAATATATGTAAAAATAAACAGAAACAAGCTGCGGCCTCATCAGCAGTGGGTAAATTCAAAGGCAGCCAAGCATCCTAACAAAAAGATTAACAATTAATTTTGTTAATCTTTTTGTTAGGATGCTTGGCTGCCTTTGAATTTACCCACTGCTGATGAGGCCGCAGCTTGTTTCTGTTTATTTTTACATATATTTTCTAATTGTGTTTTCTTGTGTTGTCTTGTTTCTGGTGAGGGGGGTGGTGCTAGTTCAGGCCAAAATCATGTTTTTGCTGGATTATATATATATATGTATATATATATATCCATCTTATCTATATTTAATATAAATTTCGAAATAAATTAAAATTCTTTTTGTTCTTCTTTTTTCCCTTTTATTGTAGAAAGAGCTGAAATGTCTTGTCAGGAAAGGTATTCCACCTCATTTGAGAAGCCGTGTTTGGGCTATATTGTATAGATCCAGAATTAACGATATCATGGAAAGTAAAGGCCAACATTACTATAACTATTTGTGCAGCCTGGCACCAGATGATGAAGTAAGATTTATATGCAAAATTTTTTTCCTAATTAAAGCATATTTCCGTGGAAATAAAAGAGTTTTAGTAAAGCATGCCTCAATAATTTTCAGCCAGTTGCATAAAACACTTAGTGGTGACGAAAAAAAATCATTAATAAAGTAACTATATATTGTGATAAGTTCCTCTTACGTAGCCTCATTTCTATATTCATTGGAAATTTTTTTTTCAAGTTTCAAATTAATTTAAAATACGTCATTTTATACCTAATCAAATATCATTAATGAATTGTTCTCCGTTAAACTCCTAACGCATTTCATCGGATGATGTAAGTGCAGCCCAAAATTTTTTTATGAAAATGTGCTCGACAACGCAATATTAATTTAGTCTGTCTGCGACTTCCGTTATGTTAGTACGACGTTTGAAATAGCATTTATTTTGTCTTTTTATTTGCGCTTTATAAAATAGATTGAAATTATAATTTTAGTATTTAATATTTGTTTATTTGTTTAGATACCAACCTTAGAAGTTGGTAATTTTTTTTAATGCCACAATGGTCAAATACTTTAATTTAGATTACGTACCCGTTAAATCACTAACCTGGTAATTCTATAGATTTGACATTTGCGCGCAATATAGATTGTGAACATTTACCATCATATATGTTATTTCTTATGTCAACATTCTTTTTCTATGCACATACAGAAGGTACAATGATGAATGAAGTATCATACGAAAGGTTTTTGAATAGGCTTTGGACGTAGTACATTCATATTTCGTAAAAACACATTGTTTGATTAAAAATTGCTTTTAATTAAAAATTAATTTTAAAAACGTATCAACACATAATCTCAAAGATTGCGGTGCAAAATCCGCCGCAATGGTACACTGGTTTGCATAATGCTTCTCTTATCATAAGCCAGTGATTTCTAAGTTTAGAAGGCTTTGAAAATAATTAATTTAAAATTTTGCAAAAAATGATGTGTAAGTACATATTTTATTATTTAATTTCAAAATCTTGTAGAACAAAATGCTAGATAATACTACTTATTTTGAGTATGATAATACTTATGCAATAATGAGACAATATTCGTTGCAAAAAAAAAAAAAGAAATTGTGTGAAATTAAATTATTTAAACTGTGTTGCACAAAATTACTTTTGATTCGCTAACTAGACACAGGGACGTATTCTCTGTGGGGTAGCATATGGAAGTCCCATAGGGTGTTTGTCCTAGGCGCAAAACACTTAGAGACGCCAAAAAAAATTTAAACAAAAATATACTAGAAACGAAATCAGTAAGGTGAAGGCCCAATATTTTGAATTACTCTGGGTGCTCAAAACACATCCTACGCCGCGCCGCTGCGTATTCTACGGTTTAAACCAAACGACCGCGTCCCGACATAGCCACGTCTATTTTGGGGGTATTCTCTATGAATCAATGGCACATTTCGTTTTAGTTTCTTCAACTATGAGCAGTTGACATCAGAGTTCAACTTTTGATACAATGAAAGAAGTTCTTACTAAAATGTAACTTTATAATTCCTCAAGATACAGGGCATGGTTTCTTATGCATAGATATCGAGTTTTGATACTTATTTCGGTGACTGTGAGAGTTGATTTTGCGTTCTATTTTGCACCATTTTGTCATATATAATCCACTCTTTATCCCCAACAGTATTTATTTTAAGATGTGTCTATTTTCTGTTATTTTAAAAACATACTGCACACTAAATATGAATAAATGTTGTTTTTCTTAAGCTTATTGTGTGATACCTAAACATCTTTTTGAAAAACGTGTCCAGTTTTACCAAAGATTCGTATTTTATTCCTGGAAAACCACCGCCAAAATAATATTTCACCTAAAACATAATGTATAGAGACTATACAAATGTTTATAAAAATTTTAAGCAGCATTATATGTTTTTTTAAAAAGGAATAGCTGTAAGTGCATAAGAAGAAGCTTTTCATCATCCACTTAAAAAACATTTAGTACATATAATCTAACTATACCGTTCTCGATATGCAAACATTTTCGTAGCTTTTTTTTATCCTTCTCATGGGGCATACACTCCTTCAAGGAGTCTCGCACCATTATTTTTCATAAGAACATCTCGCCTTTAAATCGCATAATTTGCAGTCGTCGTGCTTAATTACAGAATTTGTAATATTTTCTGAGATTAAATAAGACGAAAAATTGCATTTAAAAAAAATGTAGCAGGACTGTACGCACCCTGCATTCTGCTCAAAAATAAGTATTTTAAACGATAAGAAGACCATACTCAGCTGAAATTTACATCTGCAAAAACGCTTAGTGCTTTCCAGTAAACCTTATAGAAAATCTCTCATCATAGTTATTTTCATTATTACTTTGTCTTAGATGAAAAGAAAAATATAATCTACTAATATTCAAACTACTGCTAAATTTTATTTGTTATTTAAAATCTTTCTTTAAAATGTTTTTTTTCTTAGATTTTATCTTATTATTCAATTTAACCCTGTTAGAAAATGCTTCATTTTCTCAGATAAATTTTGTTATTTTTAGAGAGTGTCTCAACATAAAAGACAAATTGCTTTGGATTTACTTCGAACAATGCCCGACAACATCCGTTTCGCAGACTCTAATGCAGACGGGGTATGGATATAATTTTCATTCTTATCTTCAGATATTCGTATTTCATATGATTAAGTCTATTTTATTGAAATCTTTCACACATGTTTAAATACTTGTTTAATATAACTTATATGTTGCTTGTTTATTTGTAGTAATGAAACTCTAAAATCCATTTTTTAGTTATAAAACTTTCTTTATGTTTTCATATTACAGGTTCGTAAAATGCAAGAAGTTTTGCAAGCCTTTTGCATACACAATCCAGCACTAGGATATTGTCAAGGAATGAATTTTCTTGTAGGAATGTGCTTACTATTTTTAGAACCTGAAGATGCATTTTGGTAAGATTGTTTCACTTTTTATTCATTTCACAGTACAACCCCTAAGAATGTGCTTTCTTTTATTAATCCCCTTTTAACGCCAGTCAAGTAGCTTTGAATTTATTGTGAGAAGTAAAAAAAGGGCATTATTAAATATTGTGATACAGATTTTAGTGGGCAAAATTCCTTCACATTTTGAAAAAATTATAGTTTTGTAACTGTTTAAAATGTTAGTAAATATAAGCATTTCAATCTCTATACAACAACCTGGAGTTTCGGAAAGAAAACTCTCTTAATGATTTTTCTTTTACGAGTATATCTGGGAATCTATCGCTATTCTTTTCCTTTAACACTTTCCACTCTTTCAAAATTATTGTTTCTAAATAGATATCACCCTTTTGTTACTACTATTTCTATACTATAATCTTCATGCTATTGCAAATCTTGTAAAAATATAATACGAAGATTTTTTTTTTTTTTTTAATAAGTGGCAGACAAAACTTAATTCTAAAGTAATGGTAGCGGCAAGGGTTTTCGAGTCACACGCGACAAAGGAGTGGAAAGGGTTTAAGTCCAGTACTATTTTCCCAGTATAGTTGGTACCCTTGTACAGACTAAAGATTTCACAGATGTCCATTCAAGAAAATAATCATTCGTAGCGTTCTGGAATCGAACGGGCCATTAAATTCGCTTCTGTCTACCAATCTATTTGTTTCTTGCTTGTATATTTGTTGTTATGGTAATTTATAAGTTATCATTTTTAAATTTTTTTTTCTAAATTTATAAAACTAAAGGCTTCCCAAGTTTTTAGATATGGGATAGGCTTTACAGAGTGTCCCTTTTTATCACTGACCGATAGTTAATTCCTAAACCGTCAGTATTTGAAATATAGATCCAATTGCAAGACTCAAATGTTGTTTTTCATCATATGAAAATCCATCTACATTAAAATAATTATTTAATAAAGAAATACGAAATTTAAAATTTTTATAAGTTAAATTTAGTAAAACTTTTCCTGTACTCTAACAAGTAAAACAGTAAAAATTCTAATTTTGTACGTCCAAACGTTTTCGTCAGCATTTTTTGGCACAAAAACTGAACAACGCGTTTTTAGTGCCAGAAAATTCCTAAAATTCCTAAAATTAAAAATATCATAACTTGGTAGGTTTTGGTTGTAAAAGAATGGAATGTTTACTGTTTCATTTATTAGAGCATGAAGAAATTTTTCCTAAATATACTTATAGAACCATATAAAATTTTTAATTTAGTACTTTTTTTTTAAATAACTAATTTGATGAAAATGGATTTCCGTCTAAATAGTCTTACCTCTAAAACTAACAACTTATGAATTAGATGTTATTCAACAATAATAAGGGACACCCTGTAAAGTAAAATGATAGTTTTCCATAAATTTTAAATGAATATCATATTTACTTCATTTATAAATTATTTCATTCCATCGATCAAAGGGCATTATACCCTGAATGTGTTTAAGATTTTGTGTCTACTGTAAATTTAATTGTCTTAATTTATTCTACTATTCCTTAAAAGAAACTAAAGGACGCGCTGTTTTAAATGCACATTTGTAACTAATATCATTTTTAACTAGGTGTTTAGTTGCTGTGACGGAACGCTACTTTACACCAAATTATTTTGATCAGAATTTGATTGGTGCTCAAGCTGACCAAGAAGTCCTCAAAGATTTATTAAAAGAAAAAATGCCAATCCTGTGGCAACATTTTGTGCAACTGGATATTGAACTCTGCACTGTTACATTAAACTGGTTTCTGGCTATTTTCTTTGACTGCATTCCGTTTGAAGTAAGTAAACTTTAATGTATATGGAGCATAAGTAGTGAAATTGAAAATGTTTTTTCACCAACGTTAAAGAAATATCTATCATATAATTTTAAAAGCTTCTAAATAAACGCTTGAAGTTGAAAGGTTTCAGTGAGCGTTTTAAAAAAATTGCTGTAAAAGTTTCATCTGCAAAACACAACTTTTAAAAAGTTTCAAAAATGCCAAACTTTAAAAAAGAAAAAGAAAATTAGAAAAGAGGGTGAATTTGTGTCTAAAAAGTGATGTGATATAAAATATCCAAGCTTATTTTCTGGTACTTATTTAATATTTTTCATTAACTAAGTCACCATTTATAAGACAAGTGCCTACGCATGATAGGTTGATAGAAATCCCCCTCACCTGGTCAAATTTTAATATGCAGATAGTCTTAAACCCTAATTCATGCACACCATTTTATAGTATACATTATTCCCAATCGATTCCTTCCAAAATCAATTTTTTTTCGATGATTTGCAGCAGATTGGATAATTTCTTGTTTCAGCAATGCACATAACATTTGACGAAATTGCTTTAGTGTGACATATTCCGTCTTTTGATTAATTAAACACTTGCTCTCCAAACAATATATTATAGGCTGAACTTCAAGGTTATTTTTACTAAATTTCTTATTTACGGAGTGGCCAAGAAAACATATTTTAGCAATTTGTTAGATTTACATAATTTATTTCAAACTTTTTTCATTCTTTTTTGTTAAACATAAATGCACAAAATTAGCACATAAAGATGTAAATTACAAAAACATATTTTAATATACATATTGTGTTTTATTTCATTGTTTTTATGAAATGGTTAAAGGAAATGATGGAGAAATAATTTTCGTGACGTAATGCTCGCAGTATATATAAGTAAGTGAATCTGTTTTTTTTAAATTCATTTTTTTAATTATCTTTAAATATTTTATAGTAACGACTGCACGCTTTTATTCTTTACAATAAAATTAAAAGGACGAAAACCCATATTATTCCATCTGTTTAAATAACATGCATTCACATTCGATTATATTTTAATCCATTTTACTTACATTGTATATCGGTATCTTACACACTTTTTTTCATTAGAATAAATTTAAATGGAGCTGAACAAATAAGTAACATCTATAATCGCAGTACACCGTTTTTAATCCATTTTTTTAATTTGAATTGCGTTTAGATATTCATGAGAAAATAGTACACAGTCATTTGGTTTTATCTCTCTTTTGGCGTATTTTGTTAATTTTAGAGTTAATTAACAGTTTTCTCTTAATTAAGGATAGATTTTTTTTTTTAACTGAAACATCATAAAAACACGTAGTTTAAGTAATTACCTGTCTAAAAATTCACTTTTTACCCTTTTCTGTTCATTATTTAAGTCTCCATGTTGTTTTAAAAATTATAACTTGCAAAAAAGACGAAAATTAAAAAAAAAATTATAAAACATGTAATTTAGAGCTAACTTGAAAATACTATAACTCTGTTTATAACACTGTACAGTTGGAAAAGTCTTTTTAATCTCAAATTGAAATAGTCACTCATAAGATATTTCTATTTTTTTAGTTTAAGGTTTGTACGACGCTTGGTTTCTTTGATATCTGATATTTTACACTGGCACGTTTAGTTGAATCAACATAGAAAAGTAGTGTCCTGTACAATAAGTAGTATGTTTCCTGTATAATAAACATAGAGGTCTAATGTTTGCGTCTTGTCTTTTTAGGTGCGTTCGTAATTACATAAATACGTAGTGCCTATAGTCGTCGTCTGGTCTGTCTGTCTGTCCGTCTGTCCACATATAACAGCACAAAAACTACCCAACTGAATGGTTTGAAAATTAATATACACATATAATCGTTGCAGAATTTTGTCGAGCCTTTTCAAATTTTAGGAAAATCTAATGAAAACTTAAAAAGATATTAATAAAAGTTTTCTTCATTTTATTAAATCCTATCATAAGTAATTAATTCAGTGACATCCCATGATAGGTAATGATTCTAGGTTTCCATGGTGATTACGTCATATTTAAGATAGAGTCATATTATTTCCGTATTACTGAATTTAAAAACCGAATTTGTGTACTAAAATTGTTTAATTATAGCAATCATATAATTTACCGACAGTTTTTTGGATAGATATTTCCGGAGAAATAGATATTAAATGAGGAAAAAATCTAAATATGGGTTTCAAGTTCTGAAATTTTCAAAGCTAGGCTTAAGTTTCCCATTGGAATTTTCAGTAAATGTCAACAAAGTATCAAATGTTGCCAACTTAAATGTACTTATTTTATTACGGAAATTAATCATACAATAATAACATACGATATAATTCATTTCACTGAAACAATAACAGTACGAACGCACCTCATTTGTCACGTTTGACGTACAATTTCCGACTTGTTTCTGTTTGGTGGCGTTAGGTTTTATATTTTTTTCTTGTTCATTTTTCAGTTAAGCTTTATCATGATGATCGTCCTATTTTATGATCGAATCTTCGGTGAACCTTACTTTTGAAAACCACTCGCATTTATCTGCTCATTTGCAGCATTTCATTTGTCACGTTTCACGTACAATTTCCGACTTGTTTCTGTTTGGTGGCGTTCGGGTTGGGTTGGGTTGAATATTGACGGCCAATTATCTACACTAGGGATATAGGCCCGGGGGGAGTGCCCTTCGTGGGGGTCTTTCTAAGGGAACCTAACCCGTATTTACGCATGGATAAATCCACGGTTCGAAGAAAACCACGAAAACTCCGAACGATTAGGCCGACGGGCGCGATTGGGATCGAACCCAGCACCTCCCGTCTACCAGCTTCGAGAGTACAACCTCTCAGCCACTGTTGGTGGCGTTCGGTTTTTTTTTTTTTTTTTTTTCTTGTTCATTTTTCAGTTAAGCTTTATCATGATGATCGTCCTATTTTATGATCGAATCATCGGTGAACCTTACTTTTGAAACCCACTCGCATTTATCTGCTCATTTGCAGCATTTCATTTATCGCATAGATTGTTGCAAAATACTTGTTTTTAATCTTACCAAGTTAACTGATTTACCAAATAAATTATATTGTTATTTATTGTTAAAAGAAAGTTTATCTTTTAAACATACAGAATATTTTTTAAGTTATCATGATGTTCTGTTGATTCCCTGGAATTCTTATGCTCAAAAATCTGTATTACGCTTACCTAATTTGTAAAAATTATTAGATTTAAATTACGCAAATTTAACTGAATAAAAATTAAAATGAATAGTTTTAATAAAAAGAAAAAAGGGCACTTAACGAACTCTAGAATCGTTGAAAAAGAAAATATCGAAATATGATTATAACTGTTTGATAGAGTGAATTTAGTCATCATTTAATAATGTTTACTTAATAGCTATTGACATTTGAAATCTATTTTTAAAAAGAAACTGATTTTTTATAATGGTACTAGACTGTTAAAAAAAAAAAAAGGTCGATCTACTAAAAAAATTTTAGTATTTCTCATTGATCCTTGAAATTGTAAAAAAAAAAAATTGTATTCTTACTCAGTTACAAGAAAATCTGTAAGAATTTCTAGAAAACAGCTAGCAACGATTCCGGTTTATAATACCAGTTACTAAAAATTCTGTGGAATACAAATTTACTAAAAAAATATATAGCAACCACAGGTTTTTTTTTTTACAGTGTAGGCTCAAAACTTAACATATGCTGATCAATTTCACAAAGATCCAACTTAATAAACTTTTTAAAAAATCAAGTATTTAATTACAAGTTATTTAAATTTGTTTCAAAATAGATATTACAGACGACTGTCCTGACATTTTTTAATAACGAAACTATGTAATTATAAAATTTATATGTGGTCCAGATCCTTTGAATTAAATTTGAATTTAAAAAATTCTCTCAAAAAAATAAATATTTTCCAAGCATTTTAGGTTTAAGACAGATATAGATAGCTAATGCAATGGAACTCGTTTGTAGCAAGATGAAATATAAAGAGAACTCAATTTCACTCTGCAAAACGAAAATAAATTGTCGGTCTAATATAAAATCCATTGCAAAAAACTGGTTTGTAGCAAGAAAAAATTCAAACAAAACGCAAAATTTTGGAAAATTACGATATTGTTTCTAATTTTACTTACCCATCATACGTAGTATAGAGTTTTATAATCGTTTTGAAAATCGAAAAAAAAATTGAGGGTTTTACACGTCTTAGACACTGGAGATTCAAAAAAACATATTTTTAGGGGGGGGGGGGGGGAATTGCCGTCGTTCTGCCTGTGTGTGTGTCTGTAAACGTTCTATCTCCCGAACAAATTGAGATAGAGACTTGAAATTTGGTATGTACTTAGTATGTAATAATGGGAAGTAGCTTATTGAATTTCAGTAACCTCGATTATCCGGAATTATTTTTTTCGAACTCTCGAAATATTCGTTCTGATAAAAGGTATATAAAATTTTTCGAAATTGTTTATTTTAAGGAGTGAATATAAAAGACAATAAAAAAACATAAATTTTGCATAAAGAATGAAGTCGATCGGATAATTAGTTGCCGAGATTTTTGTAATTATATTTTCCATACTCTTCGATTTTTCATGATCTTGTATTTCATTCAAATTTTAATTCAAAAATATATTTTAATTGGAAATGAGACGCTTAATCCGACGCGGTAAACCGTTAGTTAATATGATTATCAATTTTGGAGTTATAAGGATGTTTCTTTTACGCAATTTAGTAATAGAGCATTTAAAGTTTATGACGTCATCAAGCCACGATTTTATTCTAATTGCAATGCATTTTATAAGTAGTTTACACATGTTTTATTTTCATATTTTATATTATGCATATCCATGATGGGTAAGTATTACGATGGCCCCCAACGATTAGTTTCATTATTTTCTGTACTCAAAATTGTGGACCGGAGAGATGCGAAACCAATTTTCTTTGTTAACTGTCAGGCTCGAACGAGCAAGACTTTAATTTTATTTATTATTTTTTTTTTTTAGCTCTATCGGGCTGGTAATTTATATAAGTGGGTTTTTCTCTTTTTTAACACTTTCCAACATAGTTGAAAATTGTTTATGACTTCGGTTTATTTGGCCGACTTGCCGTACCCTAACTCTCGTAAATATATTCGTGTTGCCATGTAATGGTTATATACAGTATTATTGAGGACTACTATATCATGACAGCTATTGAAAATGAAGTGTGTAGCATTTAAAGTTTGTTTATAGTTCCGTTGTAGTTTGTGTATATTTATTCCGTTACATTATGGTCTATGGGGATATATCGTTTGAGGCGCATTTTGATGATGTTACGATAATTCTAACATAATGAAATTGATTTGCAGCACTGAGATGGATGGCAACATGCTTTCTATAGAGCATAGAGTAATTAGCATTTATAGTTCGTTTACAGGGTCTACAAAATAATTCCGTTAGATTATGGTGTATGAGGAAAAATTGTTTGAAGCGCATTTTTATGATGTTGAGATAATTCAAACATAATGAAATAAATATGCATAACTGGGATTTACGGCAACAAGCTTTCTATAGAGTATAGAGTAAGTAACATGTATAGTTCGTTTACAAGGTAGCACAAATTATTTCCATTGTATTATTCTCTATGGTGAAAATCGTTTGCGGTGTATTTTAATGATGTTACGGTATTTAAAACATAATGAAATTGATATACATTACTGGGGTGCACTACAAGATGTTTTCTATAGAATACTCAGTGCGTAGAATTTACCATTTATTTACAGAAACGCTTAAAAGAATTTGTTTACAGGACTGACTATGAGCGATAACTGCTGGATGTGCGTTTTCAGCTGTGGTATGCGTTTAAAAATTAACTAATTTTTATTATATTAGTGTAGATCATACACATGGCTGCACGAAAGAATTCGTTGCGAAATGTTCAACATGCGTATCAGTAAATTTATATATTTTATAACTTTTCTTAATTATTCTGTTTTATTTTTAAAAGCATAATGTTCGACTTTATTATTTTTTATTTTAGAGAATACACAGAATAAAAAATTTTTTCTCATTAATGGATGATAAATATAATTTGATTCAAATGATTCCATTATTTTTTGTTTAAATTTATTCAAACTTTTCGAAATTTACAGAAGTGGCTTCATTTAAATATATCACTTTTAAGATAATTATCGCAGTTAAAATTAAATCATTTGCAGAATTTCAGAACTAGATACTTCATCCTGTAACTAGTAATTAAACTAGTAATAAAAAAAATTGTGATATTGTATATTTCATTAACGTAATCTTTAGAAAAATAGTAAGCATAAAATAACTGCAGATGGAAAATATATAGAAGAAGAAGTTCTTTTTTCTCCAAAAGGTGTGAAAAAACACCGTACTATAGTTTCTGAAACAATTAATTAGCAGCTTTCTTCATTAGGTGATAAATAACAGAGAGTAGTTAACCCTGCAAAGTTAAAACATATTGTGTATTAACATGTTCTTCTTGACATAATATGTTTAAACCTTGTTGGATTAACTATTCTCTGATACTAATGAATCTAAAATGCTCTAATCCCCTGGTGAAAAGAGCTGCTAATTAATTACTCTCGAAACTGCATAGTATATTTTTACGCACCATCTGGCGAAAAAAAGAGATCTGCTTCTATATACTTTGGAAAATTGTTTACAGCTACATGACATTTTTAGTAAGTTACGGAGATTTTTTTTAAAGTCTACTGTTTTTATTTTTACAGCTTTAGAATTGTGGTTTTACTTTAACCTTTTTTCTTTTTTATCATTTTAGAGTACATTAATTTTTTAATGATAATTTGCATGTAATTACCTTCGTCTAAATTATCATTAATTTTGTAATTCCATATTCCATGGCTTGTGAGCATAGAAATCTGAAAATTGCAATGTGTTGGAAATTTTAATTTTGTAACATTTAATGTTCTTTTACAGAGCTGTACAAAAGCAGCCAGTTACCCGTATAGCATGCATGAAGGCAGTGACGACACTGTGACGTCACTGCAAGTCACGGTGGTACGTCACACCTGTGATAAAAATGCCACCACACAGTGACCTCCCATTGGGATTAAAATGTGAACTTCTCCAAAACTTTTTAAAAAAGGACAAAAATACTTTAAAACATGTTATTTATTGTGAAATTTACTGCTCTGGCATTTTTTTTAATTTTGGTGACGTCACTGTGACGTAATTGCAAGTCACGTATGTCACATGAAGAATGTGACCAAAAAACCACCAGATTGTGAAGTCCCATTGTGACCAAAAAATCATATTGTGTAGTCTCACTGAAACCAAAATGTAAAATTTAAAAATCTTTGAAAGTGAGAGGAACATTTAAAAAAAGGGCCATCTTAATTATCCGTCAGTACAGGACTGTCACTTTTTAATTTATCGAATTTTGTAAAAATGAACTTTAAATAAATCAACTTTAGTTAATATGTAATGGGAAATTATGACTGGAAGATAATTCTGCTTGTACTCCAAGAAAAAAATGTTTGTATTTTAATTAAGAGAATTTTTCATTCCGCTTTATTTATCTTTTTAAGAAAATGAATAAATTGTGTTAAAACAACTTTCTAAATTATAAATTACTGCTACCACCGAGCCAGCCGAAAAAAATATATGTGGGGGGGGGGGGGGGGTGGAGAATTGTTTAAATATTTTAAATAATTTTGATTTATTTCTTTATCGAATATTATCCAAGATTAAAACAACAAAGTTTAAATGTCAAAATTAAGGAGGCGGTATGTGCTCCAAAAATTTCGAAATTAAACAGAATTTGTTACCTTGAAAACAATTATGGCGGACTAGGATTTCCTGCCAAGCAGTGTTGTCAGTTGGGCAGACTTTTTTTGTAAAAAAAAAAAAAAATGCTTGATTGCTAGAACATTTTTGAATTAATCCTTATTTATTGCCAGATTAAATAATGCGAATATTACTATTTCAAAAAAGTGGTAGCATTCAAGCAATTTTAATTAAAAATCAAGATTTAATTTTCGGAATAATTTGTTAATACAGAATGGTTTAATAGTAACATAAAGGTATTTTATCTATACATGTGCGGTCATTATTAAATTAAATGAACTTTACTGTATAACTCTAAAACTAAAGAAAAAAAACTTACGAGTAAATTATTGAAAAAACATCAGTTGTAATATGCACATATATTTTTAAAAATGCAGTGATCTACGTTCAAAAAAATATTTTATTTATTCATGTGTTTATTCAAAAAAAGTCATGAAAATTTATTACAATATCTAATCAATCGTCTGCGGAAGTATAAACTTCTAAACAATGAAAAAATAGCAGCTGCCACTGTCCACTGTCAAAAGCCGCCATTTTATTTTTTTAACCACAAGAGGAAAAACGTTCTACAATTTTATTTATCTTTTTTTTTGGCTAGCCAAAATATTTAAAATTTTTATTTCAATCTAATTTTATGTAATAATTAGTCAAATGGTTACTTGGTAACTTTGCGAGGTGTTTTGTATATTTCCCTCATTGTTACCTGGTTGCTTTTTTGCTTTATTTAATTAATTGTTCGTAATTTTGAATTTTATTCGTCCTACGATTTTCCAGTAAAATAGTCGGATACCCAAAACAAAGGTATATAAGTAATTTAATATAACTAAAAAACATTTAAATCAATAATTGGTGCAAATATTTTTTTTTTCGCATTTCAGTATTTTTTCTTTTTTAAGTTATAAGCTTTTCTAACTTCTACAGTCTGAAATTAGTAAACTTACGTACTGTTTAAAAGTATTATTACTTTTTTATGCTTCTGACTTTTAAAGTTGTAATGTAACTTTTTGTACAAATAAAATCCATAAATGGGAGTGTAAAATAATAATAATAATTATTATTATTATTATTATTATTATTATTATTATTATTATTTGATGCATGCATTGCGAGCAACAGAATGTAAGTGTATAAATATATATTTTTTCTCCTATTAAAAATCCCCCGACAATCAGAAAAAAAGAGTTAAATCTATATAGAAAGGATTACAATATTTTAAAATGTACATATATTCATATATGAAAAATATTAATATGGTTGTATATTTGAAGTACGTCAGCTTTTTAAAAGGAATTAAATTATTTTCTATTAGCCACAAAAAATTGAAATCTTAAAAGGAAAATACGACTGTTTAATCTTCAAAAAGTTCGCTTTTTCGAAATTAAAAAAAAAACTATACACGAAAGAACAACATCGTTAGAGCATTTTAAGATAACCGGCATAAAAACAGACCCTTATAATTGACCCTTATATAACACGAGTTATGGCTAAAAAATATATCTGTTGTTTTAACTGTAAGCAGCAATTACAAATATATTGTAAAGTGGTTTATCTCAAAAAGTTAAAAACGTACTTTGTTTAAATTGTGCACAATATTTTTATTAAATTAGTTAATGCTGTTGCCTCCAATCCTTGTGAATTTGATCTCTTAAGACTGAACCTAAATTTATGTACATTTTAGCAAAATTTCTATTTAAAAATAAAGTTGAACGGGTTGCATTTTTTTTTCGGAGTTTATCTACGCTTTTTTTTTTTATCTGTCTGGAATTATAAACAAATTTTGGCCCAATCTTAAGACAAAGACATAATCTGTGAACCCGTAACGTTTATCTGGAAAATATAAAGTAGTTTAATAGAAATCTTGCGCGCATTTTTTAAAGACGTTTTTGAGATAAACCATTTTAAATTACTGTATATCGACCTCAAAGTATTATATATTATTTTGTATCATTTTAAACATTTTTACAATAAGAACAACTGACACAATTTTGTCAAAATTAATTAAACTATGGGAAATTTTTGTGCTGTTTGTTTTAAAATGTTCAGAATACAGAAATTTTAATTTGATGAAGAAAAGGTTAGTTTATATCTAAAAGTCACATGTCCCTTAAAAACCCATGCTAACAATGCAAAGGCCCTCCCCAGCCAATGATAAACCAATGGCAAGGTTATTTTCAATTTTCTCTTTTCCATTTCAATGTTGTTGTTTTTTCTTTTTTTGGCATAGTATACTTTTGGTGTCACCAAATAATGCATTTTCGATTTTGAATGCAGTTATCTTTTCCTGGTGATACTTTTAGTTTCGGAATCGATACCAAAATTGAAAGTATCCCCAGAAAAAAAGATATATTGAAATGGAAAAGAATGTTGCTATTGGTTTAACATTAGCTCGCAAGTTCCTTCGCGCAGCTAGCCGGGTCGGGTTCGTGGAGAGACTGAATATCCGACCCCATGCAAGATTCTAATCCGAATTCTAGCTAGAGCCAAAAAGAAAAAAAACACCAGCCTGCACAATAAGGTCGGGCCAAGTTCTGGTAAAATCTGGTGCCCGACCTGATGCAGGATCGGAAACCTGCTAAAAAAAGAGCTGACGCAATGGGATCGGGTTGCGTTCGGGTAAAATGTAGTCCCCCGACCCGATGCAGAATCGTCACAAATGTCTCATTTTTTATAAATTAGTCCCACTGTGACTTCACAAAGTGGTCACAAAGTGAGGTCACAGAAAGGCTTAAAAACGACCTCACATTCAAGTCACTGTGACGTCATACCCACGTCGCGTGACGTCACATCGACGGTCGCAAAGTCACAATGTGACTTTACAATGACGTTGCCGTGACGTCATAATGTTTTGCGGGTACATTATCGTCAATGAGCGATAATTACATGAAGTATTTTTTTTCCGTTATGCTATGCATTTTCATGTTTAATAAATTTTTTTTATATTATATGGTGAAGAACATAAACAAGGTTACACAAAATAATTTATGCTGAAAATGTATTTCCAACTGTGTGACGCATTTTTCAGCTCAACTAAATATTACTATACTACAAGGTGTGAGTATAAAATAAATAAATTCATATGCAGGACTATAGAAAAGAATTTGAATACATTTCCGCCTATGGATGGTAATTGGCGAAAAGGCGTTTTCAGTTGTGTTATCCGCTTCTCGATGAATTAAATTTTAGTACACAATGTGGTATATATAAAAATGTATGCGTTATATACAGGGCTGGCTACACTAAAGAATTCATTTTCCATATACAGTAATAGCTTAATTTGGGTTTCTGTTCTATCTTTTCTAAATTGTTTATTTAAATATCTCTCTTTAATTGTATAAAAGAAACTAAGTTTCGTAACAATATTCTGATAGCGTTGGAAAGCGCTCCATAAACTATGCGCGGTGCATGATTTTCATTTCTTATATTTCTGTATGATTGAACACTTAAAAAATACGTTGTTTTAAAGAGTCTCTTTTTCCATTATTAAAATGGGAACAATTTAAACATCATTATCCTTCTAAAATGTATTGTATTTCCTATGAAGAAAATAGTCAGCTTAGAAAATAAAAGCTCGATGGATAATTTTAAGAAAAAGAGTCATTTAGACTTTCTTCTTTTTAAATCATAATATAATGATGTAAAATGATGTCGTGTTTATTTTTCAATAGAAATTCACTTATAGAAGAAGTTTTTCTTCAAAATGTTATTTATAAGATAGCTTATTGCAAGGTTAAATTTTACGTTTTCCTGAAAATGCTGAAAATTTATAAAATTCAAAGTTTGTTGTGTTCTTTTTGTCGTGCAATTTTGTTGTTGTTGTTGTTGTTGTTTGTTTGTTAGAGCATAGATAATTTTTTTGTTGTTGTTGTTTGTTTGTTAGAGCACAGATAATTTTTTTCTAAATATAACTGATAGGACCTAGGTTTGTATAAAAATTTAAATTTCGTTAAAAATAACCTTTTACAAAAGTAACTATTTTGATGTAAATGGCGTTTAATACTATGTTGAACAACATTTAAAACATTTTTATAATTGAAAGTATATCTCAAAAGCCAACGATTAGCTATTTGTCAGTGATAGAAACGACACCCTGAATATAGCACAGAGGTGGCTCGAAATTTTTAAGGCGAATTCACTTATATTTTATTGAATAAGAATAATATTTAAATGGTTGTTGACAGCGGGGCCAAGAAACAGAGTCATGACTCATTCAGGCAAGGGCGAACCGGGCATCCAGCCGGATCTCTGAAACTATGGGGGTGCTAAATCTGTTATGTAATTCATATATTGTAGGTTTTAAATTTTGCTGAATATAAAGCTAGGAAAGTAGTTTTTTAAGACCAGTTATTATGTTATTCAACGTAATAAAATTAGTTTTACTTCATGCGTTAGCCATATAAGATTTTATCCTCAACATGTACAAGGAATGTATTCAGAACAATTTATTGAAACATTTTTAATAAATTTATTTTTTTATAAATACGGACAATAATTCTTATTTCTTAAGTTTTTGCTATATAGTTATACGGAACCGAAATGTTTTTTTTTTTTGTTTTGTTTTTTAATGTATAGAATAAACTGCGAAAAGATTTTCACTACAATTTTTTATGTCTTGGTTGCATTCGCCTCTTGTTTACTTTTATTAATAGTCACTTCTTAAAAAACTTGTACTTGTAACTATCAAATAAGGTCTAAAGATAAATCATTTTCAAAGATAAAAATTTAAAATGTAATATTTTAATGCTTTAAATATTCAAATAAATTTATATTTGAGTAAGAATCAGGGTCAGATGCCTTTAAGAGTATCAGAAAGAAGAACTTGTATAATGTTTGTTCAAAGGGGTAGAGCTATTTAGATTGGAGAGGGGGGAGGGCGAAAGAAGTTTTGTCCGGATCAAAAATCTGCCTTGAACCGCCCTCGCTGTAACAGATTACCAGAATTTGTATTATGGTATGTTTTCTCATTTTTTACTTTAAAATTAAATATATATATTTATTTTCAATTTAGGAGAATCTTAATGAAGAGTAAATAACATAGAACTCCCTGTATTATTCTGTTTGTTTTTGTAGCATAAATAATTGAAGCCCAATAGCTCTGTGGTTAAAGCGTCGCGTTACCAAACTACAGGTGCGAGGTTCGCCTCCGGACTTGAGCAAGGTTTATTGAACTTTTCATCCCTTCAGAGTCCATAAAATGTGTATCAAGCTTGCTTAGGAACTACACTTAGGTACCCGCGTTACTCTGGCCGCCTGACCGGAGCATATACTATATGACACCTCATCCATGATATAGATGCAAATGTAGATGTTTTGATCCATGATGTAGAAAAAGACGGTGAGCACTGTAGGCCATGATACTTAATGGATTGTAACAACGAAGCTTTATTATTGAGGTTTAGTATTAGTTCAGGGTGGCGACGAATCAGGGAATTTTCCAGGGAAAAAAAATGTCGCTTTATTTAATCGCGCGATTTTTTGTATCGCGAATTTTTCTATAAGAAAATAATGGTATTTTCCCTGAAGAATTCCCTGATCTGTCGACAACCTGTAATAGTAACGGTAAGAAATTATTCAAAGTATTATGTTAAAGAATTTTCCTGTCGCATATTAATTAAAATTTATTTATTTAATGATAATTTTGCTGTAGATAAATAAGAATAGAATATGAACATCAACATATACAATTAACAACTGTCGATATCAGTAGATATCACTGTCTTATATTCATCCGCATTATGCCTAGATTATTTATCAATATATCGGTCAAATATTGAAATTTTTAAATTATCCCAATAACGATATCTAAGCTCTGGTTCTGACGATATAGCCTGATAACGATACCTAAACTCTGAGCGTATTCATTGCATTCTAACATTTCTCAGTAAATCCTGTAATAAAATCGATTTGTTCATAAGCATAACTTTCAGTAGATGGCGCCATCTCGGCAAATGTTGGGTAATGTAAATCTAAACCCACACGTGATATCAGATTATTTAATAAATTTTAAGTTGTTTTATTAAACCTAATACATTTAATAAGCCATTTCTTCATTTAATCACTCATTTATTATTTATCCATTAATCATTTAACGCTATAGGGAAAATTCCGTTATAGACAAGTTCCGTCTTCACAGGTTTTACTGCTTTCAGTAAATAAAGATCATTTCTCTTAAAAATACTCAAACAGTTATTTATTTATTTATTTTGTGCAGTAAAGCCTGCTCTGCTGAGACGAAATTGCAAGTAACTGGAGAGAAATCCCGTTTTAGCCGGGGTTTTCGTCTTAGTAGATATAATTGTATTGTATTATTTTTGTGGAAATGAACCGAGAAATTTGTCTATTCAAGGTTCTCCGTTATAGATGGGTCCGTTTTCGCAGGGCATAAAGTTCGCGTTCATAGGGTTTCTTCAATCTGAAATTTGGCCCCAAAATTATTTCTAGTAGTTTACTAATCAGAAATCAGAAATATGAAAATGTTATTCATTAATAAACATCCATTTACGATGAAGCTACAATTATAGATTTTAAATAAGTTCATTTTTCACTAATTTCACTTTTTCTGAATAAAAATATCCGAAAAAATGTAAGTAAAACATTCATAACATTAACTTTCATGATAAACTTTCATAAAACATTATTATTATATTTAAAGGGAAAACTTATAGAATGTTGCTTTATCTGTGTTGTTCTAGATAGGATCTGATGTCTGTATTGTCGTGCTCTTTCGCCCAATCTGCCGGCGCATTGTAAACTGAAATCGGTGATTTGCCATTGCCAGGTGTCCCGATTTTCAGGGTTGCTTAGATTTAGACCCGTCACGCGGTACCGCAGTCCGGGACGTCAAAAGTCCCGATTTTCATGGGGCACAAATGTCCGTAAATTTCTTTTAATACCATGCTATGCGCTAGTCTGCATCAAGTGGAACTTAATACTGTGCCTGCTAAGAAGGAAAACTGTAAAAAACGGAATATTTTACCAGTTTCCATCGATTGTATTTATACAGGGTTTAATGTACTTGGTTTAGTAAATCCTGTAAAAACGGAGCCAGTTTATAACGGAATCCTGTCTTAAACGAAAAAATGCAATATTTACATACAGAAGGAATACCTGATAATTATAACATCTCAATCGGAGTCAAATTGTTTCAGTCCCTAGCATTTCCTTTTCGACAGAATTTACTATAGTAGATTATTGTTTTATTTAGTACAATAAAACTTACTATGCCAGAATCTCAAGTGACAGGATAAATATTCCGTATTAGACAGGTTTTCGTCTTAGAAGGTATAATTGCATGGTATTTCTTCCGTAAGAACATGTTTTTTTTTACGCTTAAGACAAGATTCCCTTATAGACAGGTTCCTTTTTCATAGGATTTACTGTTTTTATATCTGCTGTCCGACTTTTTGTAACAATGGACTTGGCAACACTAGTCGTAGCCTACGATGATTCGGTGGTGTATGTGTCAGACATGGGTAGGGATGTAATGTAAATGAGGTAGGGTAGAGAAGACCTCGCTCTTTTTACCATACAAAATTTATTGCTGATGCGTTTTATTAAAATTATTATTATTATTTTACGAACCGTTCCAAATCGCCACTTTTAATATTCTTTTTTAGATGCACTAATGTCCAGATCAATGTTTCATACGTTTGATATGAACAATTTCGAACAATTTTATTTACCCCTTTAAAAAAATTGACAAAATCACTTATTGCTTTTTTAATCACTAGTAATCTTTTGAGATTTCCTTAAAAATAACATTTTGAAAAACAATTTGTACAATACAGAAAAATATTAGGATTATTTTTCATATTAATTTAAAACAATAAATGTTAAAACAACAGCAATTTTCAGAATTTTTTTTTCGCTAGCTTTATAATATTTTTGAAGAAATAAAATGCGTTTTATTTATTTTTTTTTTGGGGGGGGGGCTGCGTGGGGTTGTATGTGTGTGTAAATGAAAAACATTAATATATTTGACATGCATGTCCTGACGTAAAAATTAGAGCATACAATACGATATAAACAAACAACTTTCCGAAAGATGGCAGCACTACAAAATTAAATAATTGGTTCAAGTCAATACAAAGTGCGCATGTTAAACAAATTAACAAAGTTATAAAATAACCAAGTCCACATACTTGCATTGATAACATTAGGTCCAACAAAACTCTAAATATAAGCTAGGACATTTTAAATTTTCACGGAGATGATACAAGGGAGCGGAAGTATTATGACTGCTACTGAAAATAATATAAGAAATAAACTTCACAGTTCCATCATATGCATGTATATTACATTTATTTATGTACACCATATTTATACTAAGTTATATAGTAGGTGGGAGAAAAGAGAAATTAGAACAGATGCTTATAAATTCTCCAGATATTTTCATATATTAGATTCGATCTACCGATTTTCTGAACACAGGTACCGACTATTGTATTTATTTAGCAAAATTTCATGGAGAAAACGCATGGAGAGACCACAAGAATTATCCGTATTGCTGATAACAAAATTAGAAATAAACAGCAAGCTCTTCCTGAAGATCTTAATTTGTATTAATGTATCTTATTTGTATTTTTATCCATTCCATATTTATACTAAAATCTCCTTAAAAAATCGAAATCTATAGAAATGAAAATTTTGTTGTTAATTTATATGATGAGCGACAAAAATAAACTTGTACGGCTATTTTTTTTTTCATTATATTTAGTCTAATATATTTAAACAAGGCGAAATATCCTTGTAAATGTAATTGATAAACCCAGATTAGTGACAAGTTTTACGGGCCCCTGGACAGACGAAAATTCCGAATTCCCTACAACTTGAATCCAATACGGAAAACGCTATTTCTAAGAGGCTCTCTAAATCCTGTTATTAATATAATGGATTTCCATAAATATGGGAAAATTGAAGCTTAATATTTGTAGGTTTTCTTAATATCCATTCATCTATATATTACAATGAATGTGAATCTGTATCTAAACTCCATCAATTGTAACGAATTTTCTATCCAGTGTGCACTAATTTCTGAAATTTTGAAGAAACATCGTTTGCCATTGTTTCTCCATGTTCCCGGAATCCTGGGCTTTTTAACACTTTCCAACCTAGTTGAAAAGTGTTTATGACTTCGGTTTGTCATATATACTATATATACTATATATATATATATGTGTGTGTGTGTGTATGTTATTTCCTCAAATGCAGTCAGCATTAAGCCTAAAAATGACAATATTATGCCCACATTTAACATATAGAGAAACCAAAAAGAGATATATATTTAAAAAAGACCCAAGGAGATCAAATAAATAAACCATGATAGAACAACGATGTATAATATACCATAAAGCAATGGATATTACTCACCATGAAAACAAAGGGTGTCTGAGATGAAACATGATTGAAAATGCTTACTCAAGAGCACTTCACACTAGAGAACTGGAAAGCCTAGTCATCTCATAACTGAAAAATTTATGATAAAGGAAGAGGAAAATGTTTGGTGCTGCCATCTACTTTTAAATAAACAAGTTGGAAATTGTACGTCAAACGTGACAAATGAGGTGCGTTCGTACTATTGCTAGTTATATAAATATTCAGATCTTGATGATTTTTAATTCTGTGAAATGAATTATATCGTCTGCAGATTAATTTCTGTCATAAAGTAAGTATCTCGGTTGCTTGACGATTCAACCTCGGAAGCTCCTCTAACAAGAAAGCACCGATTTTGAAAAAAAAATTCAAATTTCTTAATAAATATTTTTATTAATATCTCCTAAAGTTTTGATTCGATTTTTAAAAAATTTGAAATGTCTCGACAAAATTCTGCAAAAATAATATATCTTAAATTCCAAACCATTCGGTTGGGTAGTTTTTGCGTTGTTATATGCGGACGGACGGACAGACAGACAGACGGACGGACCAAGCGACGACAATAGGTGCTACGTATTTATATAATTACGAACGCACCTAAAAAGGAATAGCTGAAACTACAAACTGTATTGATATGATAAAGCCTAGTGCTGCCATCTATCAGATAAAAAGAGAAGCTGGAACTATACAAAGAGTTTGCTTAAATAAATTACAGACAATGTAGTAATTGATGTAAATAAAATTTAGAAAGTTGTGAAATCTAAAGGAGGTAAATAAGATTCAGATAGTTGTAAAGAACAAATGGAAGATGGTAGTAAACAAAATTTAGCCTTGTATGAGGAAACATAATGTAGATAAGATTGTGAATGTATTAATGAGTGAATGATAAATGAATTGTGTGAAATGCATGAAACCCGCTTTTTTATATAAATTCTGTAGCTTTTTTTAGCAGTTCCGCCTCAACTCTCCGTAATAGCATTTTGATTTTATAATTTTTGGGGGGGAGAAAGTTTTTTTTTTTTTTTGTTATAATTTTTTAATAATTTTTTCAGCAATCCACGCCCGTCCTCCATAATTTTGTTTTCCAATTTTGTAATTTTTATACATATTGATTGCCCATAGTGATAAAATTAGATGAATGTTTTAATGTTTAAGCCATGCAAAAATAAAAGCAAGGGGAAATTTTTAAGATAGAGCTGTATGTTTTAATTTTAATAAATTAGGCCTAATGAAATGAGAGGAGCATAAACGTTTAATGCGATTTTGGTGGTTTAGAAGAATATTTCTGTAAACAGAAATATGTAGACATGAATGAAAGTTAGTAAAATTAATGACATTGAAAGAAAAATCATTATGTTTATATATATATATATATGATCTTGATCTTGATGCCTTTGAAGATAGCTCAGCTTCTTTAGAACATTTTCGGATGTTCAACAGTGAGATAAGAGATATCTTTTTGGATTTTAAAAGAGGGGAGGGGGTGCTTTATATTATTGGGGTTTTCTCTGGAACTTTTGGTGAGTGTTGAAAGTTTAATAAAATAAACGTCAGAAATTAAATCGGCATTCGCTAAGGCCCTTACTTGGTTTAGATAGATTTTCATTTAAAAATATAAAATCATACAAATTCGAGGATGTACTCAGGTGAAGTCAGTGGGGCTTCCAACATTAGGTTTGTTTGGAAAGATTTTCGTTTAAAAATGTAAAATCATTTAGGTGTATTTAAAGTTATTATCACGGACCCGGGCAATGCTAGGCAGGTCAGCTAGTTAAAAGATAAATACTGACTCTCCTGATAAACGATGTAAATATGAAGTTACTGAAGAAAGGCAATCTTGGATCGTAAAAGTAAATGAGAAAATGAAAGAAAAAATAATAATATGATAATATTATTATTTTAATGTTTTAAAGTTGGCTATCTAATGCATATAAGTATAGCCAAATATAAAGCATTATTTTCCCAACTGGGAGTTAAAAATAAACAAATGAATCTGATTCGTCATCGATTATCCCTAACTGAAGACTTCTTAATTGGTAGAAAATGTTATGTAACAAAAATTAAATTTTGAGAAAATTGAAGTGAAAGTGTTTTGTTGTAAATTTCATTTATTTATTTACTTCTTGGTAGCATACGTTTAAAATTTTAACAGATGGTTGTAAGTTCTCTCAGGAAAACTTAATAACATTTAAAAATCCATAAATATTAAAAAATATCAATATTACATAAAGTATTAAATGTAAAAGTGTTAAATATTACAATATAATGTCTCATATCTTCGAAACGAATCAGAAACGTAACTTCTTAACATTACATTGTAATACATTACCCTATAACATCTTCACCCATAAAATAAAACAATTTCCAAGAAAAATACTACATAACATCTTCTTCAACTCATATATGAAATATTCATAAATGGTGCAACAAAAAAAAAAAGGTATCTAAGAATTAAAGAAATATACACTGTTTTAGATCTGTCTCATATATAAATCATTAGATCATAACTTTAATCATTAAATTTAAAGATATATAACAGATCTCCTGATAAGCGATCTAAATATTAAAGAAATCTTGGGCGAGACAAGTAAATGAAAGAAAAAATAATCTTATAATATTATTATTTTAATATTTTAAAGTTGACTATCAAATGCACATAAGCATAGCCAAATTTAAATAAATGTTTTCACAACTGTGGGCAAAAATAAACAATTATATTTGTTACCATATCAACTTCTGATAACTACGAAAATATCATCTAATAAAGATTTAAATTTTCATAAATGGTGCTAAAAGGTATTTAATACATATACGCAATTTGTCTCCCTAAATAATATATATAAATCATTAGATCATAACTTTGTATCCCATCATTAGATTTTAAAATAAGTAATGACTCTCATGATAAACGATTTTAGTATAAAAAAAGTTACTGAAGAATGGAAATTCTGGATCGTATAAGTAAATGAGAAAATGAAAGACAATTTAATATCATTATAAATAATCTCATAATATTATTATTTTAATGTTTTAAAGTTGGCTGTCTACTGCATATAAGTATAGTTAAATTTAAAACATTATTCTCACACAATTATGAGTAACAAATAAATAAATTTCGTGTATCATCGATTGTCCATGTTAACGAAATTATCATCTGATAAAGACTAAAATATTCCTTTAATGGTACAAAAAAAGATATTTAAAAAATATGCGCAATTTTTCTCTTTCTCATATATAAATCATTAGATCATAACATTGTATCGGCTCATTATATTTAAAGATAAGTAATGACTCTCCAGGTAAATGATCTAAATACTAAAGAAATTACTGATGAAAGAAATTCCTGGATCGGCAAACTAAATGTGGTAATGAAAATAAATTACCTCGTCGATTCCGGTTAGGAAAAAACGAGCAGCTGCAGAACGCAACATTTGTCGCATAGCACTGCGAAATTAAAGAAATAAAAAAATATCGATACCTGCCTGAAATTCTAAGTTGAAGTGTCTTGTATTTCCGGAAGTAGGGGCCAAATTTGCATTTATTAATTATGAAATTAAATATCTATGGGATTGCAGCAGTGAACAAATTACAAGTAAGCTGGATAAATATATAATTAAGATTATAAATCTTTATTTAAAATTCAGTGGAAAACCTGATAGTAATTATTATGCTCAGTTTTAATATTATGTAAATATATTTGAATAGCTGCTGAAAGGTCAATTGTTTTTGCTGAAAATTAATCCAGTTATGCCAATTTATTTTTAAAATTTGTTTTCGTATTAAACAAATATTTTAATGTGATAGAAGAAGACTTACACACTTTTAATTATAAAAAAGAACTTTTTTTATATATACTAGGGATTAATTAAGATTTTTTTTTTTTTTTATTGCCAGAGACAGCGCCAGAAGATATTATTTTTTATCCCACATATCAGTTTTTCCTAGCATAGATTAATATGCATGTGCTTACCTCAAATTTTTAGAATGTTTAAATCAATATTTTACGAAAAATACATTGCCGAAGACTTTTTCTCCCAAATGATCACATCAACATATTTTTAAATTAAAATCCTCGAGCAGAATTTTGAAAATGAAAAATTTGCAAACGTAGGATCTTTAATTTATTTCATTAATAAATAACAACTTATTTGTTTATACTTATTTGTAACGAAATACCCTTCTTATACTCTCTGTTTCATCTTACGTTCTTACACTACGCAATTATTTCAGTCCCAGATTTATTATTCGATCAAGATTATTCAAAACGGCATCTTAATGTAAAATGAGTGAAAAATAAGTTATTAAAATACAATAAAATTATTGAAGAATTAAATATCTTCAACATGAAATGAGCATCATGTTTATTCCCGGAAAGTATTTTGTTTTATTTTTTGTTTTTTACTAATTAATTTCAAAACAGATCTAAGCATCATTTCGTTAATCACGACATCGATTCCAGAAAACCTAGAACTGTGTAAAACTATCGTAAGCATGCAAGTTGTAATTTTCCAACTGGACGAAAAATGTACGGCCAGGATTCGAACCTGGGATCTCTTGGCTGAAGCTGCCAATGCTCTACTAACTGAGCCACATCCAATTAACCTTATTGATCATAACATCTGGTCTGATATCTGAATCAACTCAACAGAATAAATCGCAGGTAATTTGAACTCCAGCATACGTGATTACACTAGATTAATTTTAACACAATTATTCAAATTGGTAAAGAATCATATGATTGTTGGAAAATTACAACTCATATGATTTCTTTACCAATTTGAATAATTGTGTTAAAATTAATCTAGTATCGTAAGTATGTTTTCACACACATATTTTACATTATTTGAAATCTTACAAATTTCAAATAATGTAAACTATATTTCAGAAAAACTCTAATTTAGGAATTATGTAATACAGTTCTAGCAGTTTTGATACAGCATTTTTTAATTCTCTCTTAAGAAAAACCAAATTTTTTATAAATTTTCGATAATAAGCGTTTAATTTTTACATTTACTTTCCTATAATTTTTTAAAAGGGATGATTTTTTGGAAGCCTTTACTTTGCCTTTAAGGGGTAACAATACTTATAACGCCTAAAACAAAATCATTGATTTCCTTTTTTTTTTTTAAGATAATTATATTTTGGAAGTAAAATTGGTTTAAAGGTATTTTTATATCAATCTTTAACATAATTAACACTATTATTATTATTATTATTAAAAATGGTGGCGCTGCAGCAATCACAACAGGGTGAAGCCAAAAATGTAGCCCTCTGCAGCTTACTGCACAGGTCTTTCCCAAATGAATCTGGAACAAAAATCTTTCTTTTTTTATCTGTTAAGATACATAAAATTTTTAAGAGAAGTACACAGGATCGTTAAAATAATTTGTTATTTGAAAAATAGCAAATATGTAAACAATGGGTACGATTTTTGTATAAAATTTTGATTTTTCATGGTGTTTAGAAATAAAAATATTTGATCAATCATAATAATTCTGTGTATTTCTCTAGAAAATATTGTTGAGAATATGTGGATAAGGTTTGGAGGCGACCCGATGAACATTGCTAAACTTATGCTGCAAGTCAACATTTTGGTTTAACAATGTTATCGCATCTCCAGCGCCGCTATTTTGATTTTCAATAATTAATGATCAAAATATTGAATAAACAAACATTGAGGGATTTAATAGAAGCTTTATTGTTCTAAATATATATGTGGTTTTCCCCCATTTTAATATATTTAGCTAGACTTTTAACCTGCCAAATTCAATAAAAAGCACTTTTTAAGTCAGTAAAATGTCATTCTGATATTTAGCACGAATGTTTCTTTCGGTACTTTGCATTCAAATGAAATATATAATCACCTATATTTTTTTACATAGAATATAAATATCTTAATTTGATTTCTTTCAGCAGTATTCTGTCAATAGTATATTAAAAGGATCATTTCACTTAAAACTTTGCAGTAGTCCCTTCATACTTCAGCGATATTCTGATTTACCAAAGTGCAGTTTCCACCAAGTTGTCTTTTAAAGCCAAAATACTTTAAAACATAGTAAAAATTGAAAGAAAGTAATGGGTTTCGAAAGAACAAATCTTCTTCTATATGTTAAAGCACGCCACAAGTTACAACAATAAAAGTCAAAAATAGTAATGCGAGTATGATTTGGTTCAGTTCACATACGTGTACATAATCTGCGGGTGTGTGTGTGTAGGTTTGGTTGTTTGAAAGTTTGAAAAAGTTGTTCTTCTATCTTCCAGTTTCATATGGAAAACGCAAATTTTTATTGCATGTACAGTATTTTTTTTTAAAATACTAAATGCATCGTTTGGTATTCGCGTATTGCTACGTGTGCATTAATGAGTTGAAAAGAATGATGTCTGTATATTTATGAAATTTTCTTCTTTTTAAACTAAATAAATTCGTATAAGAAAAGAAAAAGCATAAGGTAAAGCCAGGAGAGATGGCGCGGTCGGAGAGATTGCGCACATAGAGGTTCGGGGAGAAGGAGTAGAGTGAGAGCGCAGCGACTCCAGGTAGTTGTACAACAACAGTAGTGGAGTGTCTACTTGAAAGTGCACGTTGATTGCTTTGAGCGTCTAAGATAAAGTAATGCTATTTTGTTTTGTTTTCCCAAAGTAAGTGCTTGAATTTTCATAGCTATTCATCCGAATTTCTATACAATGTCAATAGTACAAAATATTTTTAACTTAAACGATTTCTCATAAGCTACTTATCTAAACTAACAATGTGAACATCAACGGTTCGTTTTAGTAGTGGCCATGTTCAAATAAAAGGCCGCGCAATCTCTCCTACCGAAATTGGAGAGTTTGTGCATCTGCTACTTAGGAGAGATGGCGCATTGTTCCCATTAGTTTCCATGCTAGGAGAGATTACGCAGCTTATTGGTAAATTTGCATAAAAAATGAAAAATGAAAATGGACTCATTTTAAGTTAAACGTGTTATTAAGTTACATAATTTTATTTTGTAATCTTATCTGGACTTGCTTTTTCTGATTCTTTAATTTTTTTTCCTTTAATTAAAATTTTTTAATCGTTTTTAAAATTATTTCCTTTTCTGAGTCTATAAGCATTAGGTTGAAATATTCAATCCCAATACAATAAAATCTGCTCACAAAACCTTACAGCAATGTCATTTAAGTGTAATTATTATTGTTAACAATTTAATTGTAGTTATTGTTAGTAACAATCTCTCCTACTTTTGTGCGCAATCACACCAACCCTGTGAGGAGAGATTGCGCAAAATAACTTTCTTGGTTTTATTACAACTATTCTATTAAATTTCAACATAACAACAAAATAACAATGGAAATGCATAAAAAAACAAATGAAGTAAAAATTATTCATGGATAGTTTTGCAAAAAATTAATATTTAGATTTTTTATTGCTATTCTTTTGAATTGTGCGCACACTCTCCTAGCTTTACCTTATTATTCTACGTGCAGATTTAAAAATAATTATGTTTGAAGTAATACACAAGTAATTTTTAAGAGATAATTAATGAAACATTGCACATATATTTTTTCATCATTTATTATTTCACTAAATCTTTACTATACAAAATAGCATTTCAATGACTTTTTTTTAAAATGAGTTTTATACAAAATGACAGAATTTGAACTAATTCGGATATACACATAAAAATTGCACAAATTTGTCATAAAGTTAATATATCAATTTCAGACAATCACATTATTTATAATCAAAGAGCTAATAACAATAATTTTTAATACGTTTTCTTTTGCTAATTTCATATAATATAATCATTAAAATAATCTGTATAATTATTATAGCAGATCAAACTTTGTCTTTCAATTATTATTCAGTGCATTATTAATTACTTAAGGTAAAAAAAAATTACATGAACTTGAACTTTTGAGAATAATGTTTATTCAATAATTGTGAGTGAAATAAATAACATCTTATTTTTAAAAACTGCAGAATATTAAATTTTCTTTTCTCTTATGAGTTTATTTATTTATTTTAAGTTAAATTCACATTCAAAATGTGATAAAAGTTTATTTAGATATACAGAAATTATTTGTATATATATATATTGAGTATTTTGAGAATCTTAAATTTTTGGATATATTTATGTATTATATTGTAATTATCGGTTTATATCTATTGTCGATTATTTATGTGGCTTAACGGTTATTATTTACAATAGTTTTATTATATATATATGTGTGTGTGTGTGTGTGTGTGTAATATTTAAGTAAAACTTTTCACTCTAATGATAAAAATTAATTTATATGATATTATTATAAAAATAAAGTTTGAAATTCCCTAATTTTTCTCTTTTCTGCAGTTTTTTTAATGCTGTTTATTTCCTCTTTTTCAATGCTGCCTAATCATGATTAATTTCACTTAAGAATTCTCTAATAAGAATTTTATTTTTATATGAGCTATAACTGACACACATGTAATGCTATCAATATGATTTAACCCCTTGAGTGCCATTGATGAAAAATCTCCTTTTCACATTGACTATTTTTTTAAACAGGAAGCATGATATGCTTTTTAATAAAACATTTAAAATTATAAAACATTTATAGTTAAATATTTTATCTAATAGTAGTTCTTATCGATTTTTATAATATTCTTTATGATTATAGATTTCCTAAGCAATTTTAGGACAGCTGAAAGCAAATAAATTAAAAGCACTCAAATGGTTAAATACTAGAATTTAATAAATGAATAACCAATAATTTTTAAATAAAAACAAATAAAATGTAAGTCATTTTTTTTATTTTTAAATTCAGCAAAAGAAAAAATACTTTTCTTTTTTTTATGAAAAGTAAAAAGAAAGATAATATAATATTAACTGAAAAGGAAATCAATATCGCAAAAGTTTAGTAAATTAAAAATTAAATTATGTAAAATATACAAAAACAATTTCAACAGCAGGAAAATATACTTTCGTTTTTGAAAATAACAGCATATTTTATTAACAAATTGTAATATTATCTTTTTGTTTTGAAAACACTGAAAATTAACTTTACACATAACTAAATTATTGATTTACACACATATCGAGTCATTTATATGAATTCTTACCAATATCTCTCCAATACTTTTTGCACAACAAAGTGAGATGAAACAAAATATTTACAAGTATTTACACAAAGCTCTTATTTTTTGTTCGCATATATCATGCGAAACGATAATACTTTTCATGAAACTGAACTCAAATATAGTAAAATGTTTCAGCAATATTTTTTTAAGTCACATTCATGCTGTCTCCATGAAATCTCATGAGTCATATTTTAATGTTGTTTATCACAGCAAAAATTATATACAGAACTGCTCTTCAGCCAGACCGAGCCGGTTATTCGTTGGCATGAAAAAATGAAGTATAATTTCTAAGTCCGTGCAAGTCGTAAAAAAGCTATATTTAACAAAATATATTCTAGGCTTAAATGGGACTAGGTTGGTGAAAATATAAACATTCTAAAATTTGCTTCGTGGTTATTTGATCAATGAGTTAAATGCATATAATTGCAAGCTGATTGGATAACTTTCCGACCAACAGCTCCAGTAATTTATATTAACAAAAGAAGGATGTTTGCCTGGGTATGTCTGTCTTTGTTTGTTGACGATGGTTAGTAAGGCTGCTGTACATATTTAGTAGCTCTAATGGCTAGGGAAATGTCTCCCACGTAGAGGTCTGTCAATTTAGTTCCGGATAGACGAAGACAAGCTCCAATGAACCTGTGGCTCAGATTTTGGATTATTTTTATAAGTTATTTTGTTATTTTATATTGAACGGAATTCATAAAAGCAATCCAAATTAAATCGTTTTGTCCGATGTAGTACATTTTGTCCTCTTTTCAATAATGTTTATTCGATTTTTTTATTATTAACTATTTTCTATTTGATACCTTATACATCCATCTTTTATTTTATACCCATGTATGAATCAGATTTTTGGTAATTTATTAAAAAATAATTTTAAAAATATGAAAAAGTATTTTAAATTAATTATTAAAGAAAGTAAGGCTATCGACTTTTTCTATCACATGAATGTTTGCTACATAAAGTTGGATGCTAATGTATATATATATATATATATATATATATATATATATATATATATATATATATATATATATATATATATATATATATAATATATATATATATATATTAACATTACACAAACTAATAATTTATAAGCTGAATGAAACACAAAACATGCAAATAGAAAAACATAAAAAATCTTTATATTAACAAAAATGGCAGATTAATATCAATGGAAAACCGAAATAAAACCATACATTTAATTAGTTGTCTTGTTTAGCTTCTTTTATACGCTTTTATATAATAAATCAAGTATTAATAAATTTTAATAGACGATAAATATTTGGAAAAATAATTAATATTTTCAACACATTGAAAATGAATCAGAAATTTGCGCTATGAATTTAATTAAATAAATTCTTACAAATTTAAATTAATTTATAAAAGCTCTTTTCTATAAGCTAGTTCGTCAAGCATATTTGTTGATAACTGACACATGAACTATCTCATAGCATTCATTCATACTGTCGTTTAAAAACATTTTTACAGATATTTACATTTTTAAATACTACATATATATGTATATATATATATATGTGTATTTACAAGTCGATAAATAAATAATATTAGGATATAAAATTTGTTAAATATATTAACTATAGTTTGACTGTCTTTGAATATTTTTTAAATATTCAGTATTCACAAAAGAGTCATTTACATTGGACTCTAAATACTAGATTTTCCTTTGAAAGAGTCAATATTGTTTATACGTATAATTCAGGTATTACTTTTTCTAATGTAGACTAGAATCAAAACACTCAGAGCACTTTAAAAATAGTTAAAGTCTAATGAAACACAAGTTTTCGAAGTTTTATTTTCATCTCTACCCTGGTGAGCTCACTCCATTCATTAGCATCTATGTTGTACCATGTTATACCAGTATTAAAACGCCCGTTAATGTTCACAAATTGACAGTGATTATACCACCATCCACTTCCATAGAATTGTCCACAATGCGTTGCTAAACTAGCATCGTTGTCTTTATCAGGAGTACTAAAAGACATTCCATTGTGGTACTCCATAGCATTACTTGCATTTCCTCTGTATCCAGATAATACAAGTCTGTAATTATCGATCTCATCCAAAACACGGAACGTGCTATATTCCACATAACTATACTTTCCAAGGGAATCCCACATGTCGATTCTGAGAGCATAGTCGTTAGACGTCGTCATTTGATGAATAAAATCGTTTCCGAGCCAGAAGTCACCCGATGCCACATCACCGAATCCATCTTTATAGTGTTGCCAGTCTTGTTCAAAACTATGGTCTCCTTTCGATCGTCTTTGGATAACAGTCCACTGTCCACCACTAGTTTCCATATCACAGAAAACTTGGATAGCGGGAGACTGATGACTGTGGCCCGCTGAATGAATAAGATATACTCCACTTTTATTTTCTGAAAAGTGTTCCATTGAAGAGTTCAAAGAACAATCTGCAAAACAAAAATTATGATAATCAGAAACAAGTGAATTATTTTTAAAAAGTTAATTCAAGTAACTAAAATGAATTATAATTATAAATGACTTTTGTTAAGCGCAAGAAAAACCTAATAAGTGGTAAAAACTCAATATCTTTCATTTTAAATTTGATTAGGTTGATTTTTTTTTCTAGTTTTGTATATCTAATGCTAATACAGACCATACAATCTCAAAAATATCTAAACTGAAACATTTCCACTGACACAGATGCGCTAAAATTAAATTTAACATTTTCAACACATGAAATAAATATCTGAGTTTTAGCTAATCTCTTTTGCGGGTAAAGTAATTAAAAGCAGTGTTTGCTTAAAAGCTCTCCACCCAAGTCACTTTTCTGAAGTTATGTACTCATAAAAAGCTTGTTTTAGATCAATTAATTCATTTTTATCTAAAAGAAATGTTTAGTTAAAAATAAATTGTCTTATTTTTAATTATCAGAAAAGACACGATTCTTTTGCATAATTGAAAATTAAAATATGTATTAAAAAAATAAAAAAAGATTAATTCATAATAATTATTTGTCGAATTGTCGAATGAATTTAGTATGTTGACTCAGATTATAGAGTATATCAGATTTATTTATTTATTTATTTATTGAAAATATTAAAAAAAAAAAAAAAAAAACATTGTGATAATATTATTTCATAAACATCCCATTTTTAGAATTTGTATTAAAAATAATGGATTTTTTTTTCCTTCTTTGCTTCATATTAATTTATTTTTATTTGTAAATAAGTGCAAGACGAAGGGAATGAGATTCCAATTCATGTGCAAAAAGAAAAAGTATAAATCCATCTCCCTGGATTCTATTTAACTGAAATCTTTCTTTTATTTAACGCATCTATACACATCAAAATCATTATTTTTTTTTAGATACAAATATAAAATTTAAGCTATAGTTCGAATGAAAAATGTGAGGAACATTTTATCTGCTATACTTTTGTTTCCGATAGCGACAGTGCATTTGTGGAACAACTTTTTACAAAACAATTTATAAAATATCATATCAAGCAAGACATTATATCAAAAAATAAGTTTTTTAAAATTAATAAAAAGCCTTACCTACTGGGAGTTGTTCAGCAAGCTTCTCAAAGTCCTGTTCAATTTTTTCTTGTCTCTTTTTAATTCGAGGCACATCCTCCTTGAATTCCAAAATAGTCTCCCTCATTTTTCGATGAATTTTCTCCCATCTGGATAGATCTTGTTCGTCTGCTTTTTCTATCATCTGGCGATGCAATGCTTCTATCTCTGTTTTCTCAGAGTCGACGTCCTGGGAAAGAGTTTGAATTTGGTTTTCCAAAGCAGATAGTTTAGCCTCTTGCATTGCTAAATTATTGCTATAAAAACTGTTCTGTAAAGTCTTATTCAAGATAGCATTTTGCACTAAAAGTATACGGAGATGATTTTTTCTGGATTCAGATTGAATACTTTCCACATCTGTCTTAAAACTAGATACAATTTCGTCTGTTGCTATTTGCTTATCTCTTATTTCTTCCAAGTCGGATTGAGTCTGTGAGAGATTATAGTCCAGTTTTGACATTTCTCTTCGAATATCCGCTGCTGTACGATCGTGGTTGCTTTCTAATCTCTCTAAAGCTTCAAACAACTGCATTGTTGATCCATGAAGTTTTTTTATGCCCGATGTTGTTATATTATTCATTCTAGACTGTATATCTAAAGTCTGATGTTCTGTTTTATTAACAATGCCTTCAAGGATTTCGATTCTTTGGTTAGTTACCCGCTGCTCTAGCTCCAGAGGTTCACTTTTATTCAGCAGATTGAAACAAGTTTTTTCTACTACGTCTAATTTTAAAAGGGATATGGCTTGGTTTTTTCTCACGACCTTTAATTCCTCTGCCAGTGCCGATTGCTGCTGTTCAAGGTTATCGACGATTTCGTGCAGGTTGTCAACTTGCGCTTTCCAATGCCCATGGCGAAATCTTGGATGGGTCTTGCCCTCTAAAGAAACAAAGAACAAAAAATATATATATTAATTATGTAATCTATCTGTTTGGTTATTTAGAAGATACGTTATCAGAATCTATATGGATAATGCTCGATAAATGTAAACTTATATTACAGGAAATTATTATTATTATTTTAATCATGAAAGAGTATCCTTAAGCATTATTGTTATCATGAACATAAGGTAGAAAATCTGTTGCAGTCGATGTGTAAATTTAAAACGGATTGAAAAAAAATAGTTAATTTTAATATTTTCTTTTATTGAGGGTTTTTTTTTTTTTTTTTTTTTACAAAAAATAAATTAACTATTTTATCTTCCTACATGGATTCATTTTCTATCCTAAATTGCTGCAAGCAAATTATTTATTTCGGTATATATCAAGTGTTTTTTTAGGGGAGGGAGGCTGAATTATATGACAAGGAAAAATGATGGTAGTTAAAAATAAATATTCAGGCATAAATTTAGCACGTTTTCGTTTATACCAGTAAAAAAACAACTTTATGATTGACTTAAAATTACAAAATTAATTATTCTAATTCTAAAAGCGATTGAAATACAAGACCGGCATATATTTTTAAAGGTTGAAAATGATTGTCCTTGTTTGGAATAATCTAATCTCATACTTCTTTTCAAAAGTCTTAATTGCATGCCTCTTTTTATATATGAAATCTTGAAGAATATGTTTGAGAAAAATTTTTTTTAGCACTACTTCATTTGTAAATTTAACAAATTTCGTTAACCTTTAAGAGATATTTAATTTAAGACTGTAAAATTTTCGAATCATTTACTTGGAGACATATGAAATAACACTGATATGATATTTTTAAAATAATGTCATCTATTTATTTTTCCGTAATTTAAATGTGTTATCATGTTGCACTAATAAAGTTCGAGTACCTAAAAATCTAAATCCAAAAACTTTTGCTCTATAATAAATAAAAGATAGGAAAATGCGTAAAAAATTCAAATTTAAAGAAACTATATTAAAGAAAAGCATAAGGAACCAGATTCGTGTACAGATATTTCAATGCTTCATTACGCAGCTCTTTCCTTAGTATAAAATAGAAATAACCAAAGGTCAAGAAAATGTAACAGCCTCCATTTATGTTTAAAATATAGCTTGATTGACATTCAGAGGTTTTGAAATATAATTTTTGTATATTTTTCATCAGAGAAGATTTAAAGATATTCTGCAGTTTTGAAAAACACATTACTTATAGATAATAATGTAAAAAAATATTTTTTTATAAAACTTACCACTTCTTGTCCAAAATTCTTTTTCTGAATCTTCACCGTGACCACTTGATGAAGGATTCTGAAAATAAAATTATTTAAGACTTATTAAGACTTATATTAAGTCTACTTCAAATTTTAACAAATTTGATTTTAGAGTAAGAATTTCAGTTTAAATATATTTCTTTAAAATAAAAATATGTTTGTTATGCTTTTACATTGATATTACGTCTTTTATCATAAAATACTGTATTAATTTACATAAAACATCAATATTTTATTCATGTATAACTCAATGAAAAGAGCTAAAATATTCTTTAAATAATTATTATGATTTTAGACTTCTAATAAAATATCAATTTAAACGTTTATGAAGGGTTTTAAATGAAGTTTAAAATTTAAAATTATTTTGAAATATTAGGTGTGCTTAGCGTTAAGAAAAAAATGTTCAATAGCTACCTTTTTCTGGTAATTCATGTTATGCTCATTGAATTCTTCCTTTAAAGAATCAAGCTGTAATGGAAATTTAGAAATTAGTAGGAAAATAACATCAAATATATACTTTCAAAATTAATTCATATATCATAATTCATATACTTGCAAAATTAATGCATAATTCATATTTAATTTTTACACCAGTATACAATTCACAATACACTAATAATTTATCAAATCAAAATGCCGTAATTAATACCTCATAATGCTTGAGGGCTCAGCAGTTCTCGAAAAAAAAAATGAAATAACTGCACTGGTGCTTGCAAATGTGGGGGAAGGGGGATCATTAGAGAGTGTGTACTTGATCTAGCATTAAATTCCGTTTTGGGCGTCTGTTTCCGTTTAATCTGTTAAAGGTTTGTCGAGGTAAATATAAAACATATGGTGTTACACATAAACTCATGTAGTGCACTGCTTGAAGAATGAATCCGTTGAGCTCTGCGGAGGAAACAGCTGAGCGGATTCTGTAGAAGGATAAGCACTGTTCATACCCAGATGGTTCTAACAGACGGCATCACTTTTCTCTACACAGTGAATCTGGTGTCAAATGTCTTCTTCCTGCAGACCACATATCCACAAGCTTGCTTATTCTTTTTAATTTAACCCGTTTCCACCCAGCTTTCCTGTCTTACACTTAACTTACAACCAGAAACTTTGTAGGGATGCCTCTGACAAAAACAGCCGTAAACTAACACTGTTTCGTTTTTTACGGAAGTGTTTAAATGTGGAGACATGGTTGGCACGTGCGATTTTAAGTATTCCGCGCAATACCAAAATATACGTTTAAATATATGTGGCACTTTTTTTTTTCTATCAGTGCAGTGAGCTATTGTTTATAATGCTTTAAGGGGGAAGTACAAGTGTGATTCTAAAAAGGTGCTTTATACTAAGAGTACTCTTTAGAAATCAGTAAAATTATTAATATGAGGTTATTTTATTATATATATATATATATATTAAAATTTAAATACATTTATATTTTTATCGGGATTGAAATCCATACAATTTGTTTAAATTGTTTACGCTGTTGAAATATTATTTACAGATATAATGCATATTATCTTTTCATTTGTAATATTTTTTGTCTTTTACATCTGCTCCATTGTATCCACATGATTTCAACCGCTTTCATCAAATGCAGAAAAACGCGCGTACAACTATAAGATAAGAAAAAACTTCCACTAGTAGAATTGTCTTTTATTTCAATTTGCATGCTCTTCTTCTTATGAAGAATGGAGCGACAAATTAAATTGTCTTGAAACTATAATGGCTTTTTCTCTAAGTTATTCGGAAGTTTCAAGAATTCTTGTTAAATCACTTAATATTTCTCTACTAAAAGTCAAAGATTTATTTAAATAACAGTGTTACTTAAATTCAAATTTAAACAAAGCATGGTAATTTTCTTTCCAAAAATAAAGAAGAACAGTGATATTATAGTCGGTAGTTTATTAACAGATTTATTCTAGAAGTGTTCTAACCATTATAATTATTTTAAAAAAATTTGCATTCATTCAAATATTATAACAAAAAAGAGAAAGAGAGAGAAACTAAATTTAATTCGTCGAGCTTGCCTAGGAGGAGGAAGAACATTTTTCTGAGTTGATCACCCAAGGATAAAGTTCAAATTTATTGCTTTTTGAAACATGAGCCATTATACTTTATCTCTGATAATATCTATAACGATCAACTTTCAAAACAAGCAAAACCAGTCTCATCTGATCATTAACCAATACCTTGTTATAGTTTTTTTTTCTTATTCAGATGGCAAATTAATTTTTAAATCCTGGTAATAAAAAGATGTCTAAATTATAACGATAGTTTAATATTTTATATGAATTGATGTGCATAAAATGGCTTTAGCGAAACTTAAAATTATACATGCATGTTTATACGTGCGGTAAAATCAAATTGCACACTGGATAAAAAATAGCACATGTGAGCAATATGTTAATTTATTCTTTACGTTAACTTATTGGGAATTTTGCATGGTTATATAAAATAATAATTAATTTTCAGAAGAGGGCTGATACACGTATGAAATTTCTGTTAAGTAATCTTAACCCTATGTGACTCAACAACTCCGATTTTTAAAATATTTACTCGGATGTTCGAAGGATGTCTTTTTAAGCCTGTAAAAAAGAATTTAAAAAATTTAGACCATAAAAAAAATTGACTAAAAGGTAATTTTTTCAAATCTGTTATAAACAGAAAATTACATGCTTCTCATAAATATTGTCGATTTTCTAATACAAAATTGTAAAGTATACGAACTTATCTTTGTAAAAAATCTGTTTTTGGAAGTCTCCAGCCTTTTTAATTTGACAAAATTTAGGAAGTTCATTTTAGCAATAACGATGTGAAACTGTTCAAATGATGATAAATAAAACTTTGGCATGAAATATAAACTCAGTATCACCGTCTGTTGAGAATTCTATGGACAATTTTTATTAACTGCTGTGTTGCAAGATAGCAGCAATAAATAAAATTGTCTCTTAAAACGCACTGTATAAGTAACATTGACTTTTGGGTATGTTGCAGATATGCAACGCGGTGATAAAAAGGGTTGATTTTTTTTCATCATTAATATGCTGTTGAAAAGCACTGAAAATTTATGTTGCATAACATTACAAATAATGAAAATGAGGAAATTAATTTTCAAAAAATTGGATCTCAGAATGAGTGTATGCTTTCCTAAGTTGATGTGCTAGAATTTTTGTTTCTTGACTATAGACTTTTTTTTTTCCCGTCACCCAGCTTCAACTTCTCCTGGGGATATCTTTTTGAAGGCCATAGACGGTGAGTGGCCTTCGAGGAATTGCGTGAAAGACAAGAGATTTTTTTGCCAACGAAGTCTGGTTTTAATTATTACGTTATATCTTCTCTCTACAGGAAATTAATGTAGCATTCCTGCCTCACACGTTGCGATACATATTTTATTCTTTATCGTTAGTCTTATTTTCTGTAAGTTTCGGAAAGTTCAAACTTCCTTTCCTAGTTTGAAACACGGATTTCAACAATAGAGATGTGTTTAGACATCATTAGCAATTAGTAGTAGAATTAAGTCTTGAATGCGGTAAATAAGATAAATATTTAAAAAAAAACATTTTTTACAATGAATAAGTTTTGCTTAAAAAGCAACGTAAAGAAAAGTAAGAATCACCAGAAAATTATCATAAAACTAAGTATTTTATGTATTTGATGTATAAACCTTGTTTTCAATGCAACATGGAAAGAAAAGAGAAAATATGAAATATGAAATATATGTTGAAATACGCTTGATTTATTGTAGTGTCAGAGTGACTATTCTACAACCTTAGTTAATGTTTCAACTAATGTTGCGAAAAAAAATTACATTTTTTAAACTGTATTTGGCATACAATACGATGTGTTTCTACATCATGTAACATTTTATGTTACAGCGACATAAAATGGAATATTTTCAAAATATAAAAATACGCTGTATGTCAGCTTAGAAATAGTAAATTATGGTAATTTGTAATTCTCCTATTAAACATTCAAGAATTAATATATATATATATTTAAAAATATATGTTTTTTCATTCCCAAACTTATTAATATCCATTTTATAATTTTATCCTGAAATTCATTCTATTATGCAAGCATTTCTATTTTTATATGCTAGTATTTTTATGTATTAGTTTAAAAATAAGAAAGCATTTCTAAAGGGAATGAGAAGCTAAATTTAGTTCACACTCTTGTTATTAACTTTGTTTAAAGATTTGTAAAATTGCGTACAGTTTTCAATGCAATATTTATAAAACACTTTTACAGTTTAAACCCCATATAAGTTTTCAAAATTTTAAATAGATATAATATTTTGTAGAGAATTTTTTTTTTTTTTTTAAATAAACTTTATGCGTTCCCTTTTAAAGTATGACGCATAAAATATAACTTCTTGTTGTTTAAACATTCAAAATAAAATTTTACAGACCCAATTTAAAAATTTAATTTATGCGAAAAATTATGCATATATATACACGGTGATTCAAAAGTCACAACAGAAATAAAAATTCAATAAATCAAAAAGTGTAGACAGTAGCACGATGCGATTTTCAGATAAATACACAGAAAGCCATGGAATTGTTTGATACTAAGACGAACATTGCCAGAATAGTTGCATTTGGCACCGAAAGTTAGCCCTTTAGTGGTCCCAAAGCTGCTGGTTGTCGCTATTTAAAAATTATGTGGCTGGAATTACACCAGAAATCCTTTTCAATGCTCTGTAGAATATCGTGCCACATCTGACGTATATTTTCACTAATAACATCCGTCAAATTGAACATTTGTAATACTACTTGCATTGTGAACTGTGCTGCACCACTGCTGATACAATTGAAATTACATTTGTTGGGAGCAAATTTAATTATTCTGACATAGAAAAAAATCCTTATTTTAAAAAAATCCCATGTCTTTCTGTGGATTTCAATGATAACCGCATCGTGCTGCAGTCAACACTTTTCGAATTATTGAATTTTTATTTCTTTCGCGACCTATATATATATATATATATATATATATATATATATATAATAAACTCCAATGAAAAAACATATGCAATACCAATATCACAAAAGCCAACTAAAATCTATAAACCACATAAATATAAAACAAGAAAACAAAACAAACTACATTAACACAAAACCAGAAATCACAACTAACTACCTAAACATATACATGAACATATTTTATATATATATATATATATATATATATATATATATATATATATATATATATATATATATATATATATATATATCTGTATTAGTGTGTGTAAGTAAAACTTTTATATCAATATATATTACAAATCCTTCCAAAAATTATACCTAAGTAAAACAAAGTGGAATTTGTTTTTCTAAAATGTAAATAAACTTTTATATCAATATATGATAATGTTCCTTCTAAAAGGATAAGTTTTTTTTCTAACGTAAATAAACTTTTATATTGTTATATATTATTTTCCCTTCTAAAATAATAATTACAACAAAAGTAGAAGAATGTAAATAAAATGCTGTCTTACCTCAACACTAATTTTCCTGTTATCTGTTGCAAATTCCTGTAATCTTGTTCTCAATTCCTCAACGTCTTGGCGTAGTTGTTGAATGAGAGCAGCGTTTCTTTCTCGATCCACTCGGACACTATCCATGCGATGTTCGAGAGCACTCATATCCGATCGCAGAAGATCTAATTTTGTTTCTGTTCTTTGTTTGTCAGTAAGGGCTGCGCTTGTGTTTAAAGATGCTGCCATCTCTTTTATTTCCTGACGCAGATCTTCAACAGTTTTCTGGAGCCATCGAACAACAACACGACTCGAACTAGCATGGTTATCCTCTGTTTTACGTGCTCCTTGTTCTTCCACCATTTTACGCAACTGTAACACCTCTTGTCTAAGATACACAACTTCTGCTTTCACGACGGGCATGCGACTGTCATCGGATTCAACAGCAAGCTGTAGTTGGGACTTTAAGGTTCTTAGTTCACTATCTAATCGTTTTAATTCTGTTTCTTTAGTTGCCAAATTTGGTAAATCGTCAACCATTGATTTCACGTTATTCCAGTGCCCTTCAGGCGTCTTCGATGATGCCTGCAATGTTTCAAAGAAATTCAAAGAATCGTCTTCTTTAACATACCGGTGAACTTTTTCATGTAATCTTCGTATGATTTCACTGTCTTCTTGTCGATTTCTCTGTAATTCTTTCACTTGATTCTGAAGTTCTTTCACAATGTCTTCTAAATTTAAAGATACGCTACTTTCACAAAACACGGTAAGTGTAAAAAACAACATAAAGAATAATGGTATCCTACATATCGAAGAAAGATCCATCTTGTTTTCAAATGTGTAATCAGTCTCTGAACTTATTCTGTTTCCTTAAGTGATGTCACTTATGGGATAAATATACTATACAATGTCACTCAGTTTTGTAAACATTCCGGATTGTGCCAATATTTTTGTTTGAGTTCAAATTTCAAAGATGATGACACTATTCAAATTGATATTTATCTATTTTTAAAAAAATCCGTTGCTATACAAGATACCAATAAAATATATATTAGTATATCTATAAGTAAAATAAACTTATCGGGAGAAGTGAGAAATCCAAAAAGTATTGAATGAGAGATCTCGGCGTAAAAGAGAATCTAAGCAGTGATGCTGCTCTGCAGGGATGAAGTTGCACCTCCGAGAGAAGTAAGGAGCACTTCTGCACTGTCTTAAGATCGAGAATAAAGTGAGTAGGTCGCGAACAGCAGCTGCCGCTTTCTAATCGGCCTCTGGCCCACGTGGCTGGCAACATCTTAGATGCCCCCCTCTTGCCCCCACCCGATCCGACAGCTGCTAGCCGGAGGATGTCAGATCCCTTCTGCCTCCCCTTCCCCCGCCACACGCTTCTTCAATGCTAAGACGCGATGCAAGTTTTCAACCATTCCCTCATTTTTTGCCTCTTTCTGCTTCATTTCATGTTTCGTATTATGCGATCCCATATGCTCGTCGTCAGTTGTTTGTGGGGATACCCGTTTTAGGGAAAGGAAAAGGGCACTTGCCCCGTCTTGGGACGAATAATAGAATTTTACAACGAATAACTGTAGAAGAAAATTGAATAGAAATTGTTATTCAAAATCAGCATCCCACTCCAAGCCATTTATTCATACATTTTTCTATTCAGAGTGTTTATCAAGTGAGGTCTCTTTTGGAGTACTGGATCGCTAAAAAAATTTAATGTGTATTTTACATAGCGTTAGGCATTCTGCTGAAATTTATAACTCATAAAATTTAAGTATTATGGGACACGCGTTGAAGTATACGAGAGCTCACTCTTTTTATTAGGGTTCTTAACACCTAAAACATACGACAGTTAATATCAAAATATGATACATTGTATAAACATGTTGATTAAAGTCCAAAAAAAATATTTTATGTTATTTATGATTATTTAAGATTTTGATACATTCAATTTGCTGATTAACGAATGTGATAATGTAATATAGAAACAATACTAGCTTATTTATTAAAATAGCTTCATTTCTACAATAAAAAGAGAGCTATCATTTCTCTGTTATTATGCGCAATAGATGTGACTCACATCTCATAAAAATCATCACTAAATCTCACAAAAATATGTAATATTAATGTTTTATTTTTTTATGTATTTTAATATTTGTTGCATATAGTACTTACTTATAGTCAGCAAAATTTTCATTATGGAGAAATATTAACCTCTCATGGCCATAGAAACTTTGATCTCTACATTTTCTCATATCTTAATATTTTAAATAAAATTTGATGATTTTTTAACACTATGCTATAATATATATAAATATACATATATAAGTAAAACGTTTTTATTAGAATGCTACATGAAAACTATATTTATTGCTTTTAAAATTAATGTTGCTTAATCATTTTAATAATGTAATTATGTTCTTCAGATACGCTCAAAACATTTTTAAAATGAAATTTTATGTCTATGTTTCTTAACAATACCGAACTTAGTGCAACTTTGCTATGAAAAATAAATAAGGAAAAAATTCTAAATTTCAGAAGTTTTTATAATCTAAGCCCATGAAATTAACGTTAAAAAACGAGTTTTCAAATTCACCGTGATTCGTGCAGGAAAACTAAGTTGAATTTTTTAACTCCTACGAAAAAATGTTCGAGATGGAAAAAAAATCCAAAATGTTAGCTAAGTTTGAACAGAATCATGAATAAAAATATAATTATTAAATTAGATTTGCTGTTTATTTATTAAATGTTGACAAAATGTAAAAAAAAAAAGATAATAATAATAATTAATTGAAAATGTATGAATTTAATAGCTAAAATGACTTATTACTAACTACTTTATTATTATAATGACTTATAATTGTAAATTTATAAGTAAATTTACAAAAATAAATAAATTGATTTTACTCTTTATAAACTGATTAAAGTTTTCATATTTTTATTTATTTATTATTTATTAAAAAAATATAGGAAATAGTAATTTGCGAAAATTACCACGATAACTAAATAGTTTTAATTAAGCTGAAACGAAATACACATTTAACAAACACTTCATTACAATAAGAGAGCATCCACAATGTCACAAAACAGACGATAAGTATATTTTTTTTTTGAAATTTCAATAATTAATTATTAAATAAATTGAGGGTGTCCAGAAAAACCAAATTAGATTTTATCGATTTTGAACATCAGAATCCGAAAGTTTTACTGCATTCATTAAAATAAATATGCAAAAAAATACGGATTGCTTTCCTGAACAAAAGCAGAAAATATCCTAGCACTCGTTTAAAACCATTAAAGACGTAAATTCAATTTCAGATTCAGGGTTCAAATTTATTGAGTTTTTTATCTTGATGGCAAGTAATTTGGTCCTAAGAGAACCTAAAAATATAAAATATTTAAAAAAAAAAAATAGTTCAGAAAGAATATTTGAACATATAAAAATTAATTTATCTTCCTTTAAAAAATACATTTCTTACGTTCCGGAATTTCCCTTACTACTCTAAAAGGGTTAAGGTGGTTCGGAACTGGATTACATATTTTACTTCCTTTATTTATAAATATTTTTTGCTCATTTTTTCTTGAAATATATATTTATTTGTAATTTTTTTTTCTTGAAATATATATTTATTTGTAATTTTTTTTTCAAATGTAAGATCTTTAAAAACAATTTAAATTTTTATTTCTTTTTAAATTAAACATTTCAAATTTTAACTTTGTTTAAAATTTGATATATCTTCTGAAAGAATAACTCTTTTTGCATATATATATATATATATTAATACAGGAAAGAATAAACAATAATTTCATTTCGGGATTTACAATATATATATAAACTTCAATTTTAGGAATATCGCATTTTTTTTAAAAAATATTTCTTTGTATTGTATTATGATTATCGGTTCTTATTAACAAAAGTTTTGTTATATATATATATATATATATATATATATATATATATATATATATATATATATATATATATATATATATATATATATATATATATATATATATATGTGTGTGTGTGTATATATATATATATATATATATATAATATATATATACATAAAAGATATACATATATCTTTCCTTATGAGTACTTTTTACTACGAAAATGATATTTTCAAAATTATTGCTCGAAAAAAAACTCCTGAAGGTAATTTAAAGATTATATAACGTAAAAAAATTGTACAAATGTACAAAGTGTCATAACTTTATATTTCACAAAAATTTAAATATATCAATTTAAGTATAGCCTATCTTGAAAAAATACATTCTCTGATAAATGAATTAAAATCCCGGAATAAGGCGCTGCAGCCATAGACAGTACTATATAGAAATGTTTTTATCAGTTGATCTAGTATTTGCATGCTGTTTGAGTCATTTTATTCTAAAATTTCTAGAGTATTTTTTAAGCTAAAAAAGTAATAAAGTGATTTTTTTTTTCAAGATTTTTGTGTTTTGGTCTGCTTTAAATATTTATAAATAAACTCAATAGATAGGTGAAATGTACAGGTCATCAAAAATATTATCTGCAGCAGTTTTTATGAGATTCTCCAAATAATTTTTTTTTTCTTAATTAACTCTTTAATCCAAAGCTTCCCACACCAATCATTAATGTTTATTCATTCCATTTCTAGAATTAGAACATGATTCCACTTAGCATTTAAAAAAATTAAATTAAGTAATACCTGATACAATAACTGTAAAATGAAAAGTCTCAGCTTCATATTGTATCTGTACAGTATGTTTACAATGTACAATCGTCAAAAGCCAAAAGAAAAAAAAGAGAGAGAGAGAGAGCAACCGAGAGAACTCAGCTGCTAATCATCGTATAAAAATTTGACTGGTACCAATCGATTAGAAATAACGTCTACTAATTAATGCTACATTAAAAATTTGCTTAAGGAGTCATCTACATATAAAAATTGTACCAAATTTTAAAATATTCTTTAATAACACCTAATCTTGACATCATATTTCGATTTTTCAGTGCATTTTATATTAGGATACTAAACGGGAAGTCATTCAGTTATGTAACTCAGAAATTACGCATGTTTAAAGTTTATAACTTCTAATGTTAAATTGATTTTTAATCGTTGCAAAACAGATTGCAATGCGGGTATCTTTTTAAGCATAACTCAAAAACTACTTGGTGGAATGTAATATTGGATTCGCATATTTGAAGCTTCTAGAAATAAATTTCTGTTAAAAAAAAATCATAGGTTACAATTCATATTTTTTTTTTTTTTTTCGAAAATTTATTTCGAAACTATATATGAAATTAATTTTCGAGAAAAATATTAATTGTAACCTTTAGATTTTTTTAACAGAAATAGATTTCTGGTAGGTTCAATTATATGAATTCAAAATTTCTACTTGTAGACGAACCCCTAACCAAAATTTAACTTTTACATTAATTAGTACACGTTATTACGTAATCGAATGTTACCAGTCAGGCACATATTTATACGATGATTTGCGACAGAGTTAGTAAGGGGTGTTCCTTTATTTATTTATTTTTTACAACTGTACATTGTGTATGAAAACATATGTGTTGCGGTTATGCATAGTTTCAGAATGAATAAATAAATATTAATAATTCTTCTCTGAAAAGGTGTGTATCCTAGATGCTTTCATAATATTTTTTTAGGAATCTCTCACTTGGACATTACGTCCTAAATAAAAAAAATATATATTTGTGTTATCCGCTGAAAAACAAATAAATAAAAAATAATAATACTGCCGTAAAAAAGCCTGCAAAATGAAAAAAACCTGCAAATAAAGTCTCCCATTGTTTGCTAACTGTTTTTCCAAATAAAGTGATACATTTTCAAAAGATGAAAATTACAGTGGGAGGGGGATTTCAAAAGGACACTAAATAAGTAATAAGTAAATTTAAAATCAATTTAAGATTTGAATGAAAGAATGTGTCATTTTACATTTTTCTCAAAAATTGTTTTATTTTATGTATGAAGATGTTATGAAGTAATCTATCTAAACTACTGATATTCTAATTTGTCTTGAATATACGAGACATTACTTATCAATACTTAATGTTTTTTTATTTACAAATCAAAATACTATTGATAATTTTTAATATTTGAATTTAAATGCTAATAAGTATTTCTAAAAGAGTTTAGTACCCCTTCTTAACGTTTTAATTGTATGCTATTAAGAAGAAAATAAATTAATAAAATTTTCAACAAAAAGCTGTCCAAATAAAGTACTACTTGCGAAAGAGGAGACATACAGTGGGAGGGGGATTCCTAAAGGACACTAGATTGTTAAGTAAACTTTAAAATCAATTTAAGACTTGATTGAAAGAAGGTGTCAATTTACATTTTTCACAAAAATTGTTTTATTTTAGGGTTGAAGATGTTATGAGGTAATATATCTATGGTATAGCTAAATTACTGAGATTCTAATTGGTCTTGAATATACGACACATTACATTTCAATACTTAATTTTTTTAATTAAAAGTAATTAAAAACGTGAGTTATGATAAAACATACTCTTTGAATCTATATTCACCTTGTACTATAAATACTAATTTAAAAAAAAAAATAAATGTAAAAAAAAAAAATCATATACGTACCATTTCATAAAATATTTTACTGAAGGTGTTTTGACTTCATATACAAAATTGTATTTTATATAGATAACCAAGCGCTTTCGAGCAAATTTTTGCTCATCTTCAGGGTTACAAAACAAAACGCAAGTACACAAATGACAATATTTTATAAAATGGTACGTATATGTTTTTTTTTTTTGTTGTTTTTTCTTACATTTATGTTGTTTTTAATTAGTATTAATATTTTTTATTTAAAACTTAAAATACTATTAATAATTTTTAATATTTAAACTTAAATGTTAATCAGTATTTCTGAAAGAATTTAGTATCCTCTGTTACCATTTTAAACGTATGCTACTAAGAAGAAAATAAATCAATAAAATTTTCAACAAAAAACTGTACCACTTCAATTTTTTCGAAGTTCCATTTTTGTTACAATATATCTTCTCCGCTGAGGTCTTCAATTATGCTTACTTTTAATGAAAAACAATGAAGTTATTGAGCGTAACATTTCTATCACCTTTTCTGCAATCAGCGTCTTATCGATTGCTGGAGAAAATACTCTAAATAAAGATGTGATTGATATGATCATCACTTTAATTATCATAACTATTATTTTACTAAATGTTCTAAGAAAATGCAAACTTCATTTTAAAATGAATTTATGATTTTGGCTAAAAATGTTAGAAAGACTGAAATTTTATTGTAAATTTGTGTTCTAATATACACATTTTTAATGAATTAATGACAGTTGCTTATACGATATCCGTCGGTTATATAAATCAACATGTTGTCAAATTCACTTCTTTAAAATTTAAAGTAGTTACTATAATAAAACGGAAAGACTAATTTCATATGTGCCATATCTCCTGTAATATTGTGCTATGATGAATTAAATTGTGGAACAAACATGATTTATTTAAACGGTGGTTAGCCTACTATTTACAAGCATTTCTGTTCATTTATTGATTGCTAAATTTCTTAAATCTTAATTCTGCAAGACTTATTTTTAATGTTAATTAAAAATACAATCATAATTTGATGCTACTGAAAAGAAGCCGAAGGATTAAAACTAAATTATATTTTATTATTATTTAACATAAATCAAAATTTATTATTTTATTTTAATTAAAAATTCTAAACTTTAGCCATGTTTAAAACCTCATAATTTCTTTTTTAAATAACTTTTTTTTTTTTTTTTTTTTTTTTTTTTTTTTTTTTTCGGCATACGTTTTAAAATTTTTGAGTACAGGAAAAAATAAAAATTAATTTGAGATTTACAAAAATATTTATTTAAAAGAAATGTATTGTATTTTAAAGAAAAAAAATGAGTACTTTTTATTACGTGAATAATATTTTCAAAATTTTCTTTCAAAAGGAAATATCTTGAAGACAATTTAAAGAATATATAATTGAAAAATATTCTACAAAGTTTCATAACTTCAGCTTTCACAGAAATTTAGATATATAAATTTAAAGATGACAAGTCTTGAAAAATTAAATTATGTAATAGAACGATGAAACCACAGGCTGTGCAAAATAAAAAGTATTATAACTTTGATTTAATTATCGTATTTACAAGTAGTTTGCATCATTTTATTTTAAACCCTTTAGATTGTTTTTTTAAGCTAAAAAAAGTAAAAAAAATGATTTCTTTTCGAGATTTTTATGTCCACATTAAACTAGACCACATTAAACAATGTTCATTTTTAGGAATTATCGTAATTTATGAAAAGCTCTTTACGCTCAATATTTCTGTTCAAATTGATTCATTATTTCAAAGCAATTTAAAAGCATAGTTTGTGTAACAATAGGATACAAATTAAAATGCATAATTAATACTTGAAGAAAATTTCAAGCAGAATATTTTTACGCAAAAAGTTCTGAAATAATCTTTGTATAGCCCAATTCATGGTGACACGGCTCCTTACTTCTAGATTTTATGAAACATACGAAAGCATAAAATAAATAATGAATATTCAGTTAATATAACACTGTTCTGGTTTCTTTGTGTAGCCTAAAAAATGCTTCTAAACTTTTTTTTTTTTTTTTTAAATAAAATGATAAGATGCAGAACACGGGATGAAAAGAAAAAGAAAGAGGGGAAATTTTTCATATGCAACTATACGTTATGGATGAGAAGGGAAGTTGGAAAGATACACATTTATTTTGAATAGAAGCGAAGGAGAGAGAAAACTGAGAAACAGGTATATGGAGATGAATTTATACGGTGAAAACAAAACACATATATATATATATTCGAAGGAATTTCAAAATGCAGCTGAAGTAAAATGCAGTAAAAAGAAAATAATAGAAAATATAGATTGAAATGGTTTGCATACTGACGGGATGAAGCATTTCGGAAAAATTGATATATATATTTTTTTTCTTTAAAAAAAAACAGATTCAATTTCATTCGCGAATTACATTGATTGTTTCTGAACTAATTTTACATACTCATTCTAACATAGTTCGCAAACAAATAAAAAAGAGTGTATAAAACGAATTATTCTCCGAACAAACAAAAACAACAACAAAAAATTTCAAGTGCACTGTAAAAAAATATAAATGTTTCTTAATCTAAGAAAATATAATATAACCACGAACCAAAATATACAATAGCCCCTTCCGAGTTACCCACGATTCCGAAAAGCGTTCTTTATCTTTAGAAACATCAGAAACCAATATATTTTCCAGATTTAAAGAAAAATTTATAAAAGCAAGGTTTATTTTACTGCCGCCTATTTTCGGGAACGTTTCCGAATAGTTTATAGAGTGCATTAATCAATTTTCTCAAACCGGTTTTTAGCAGGCTATCAATTCTCAAGGGATCATTTTCAGCTGCGTAGTTCAATTTACTTATGCACGAGTAACAAAATAATTTTAATGTTAGTGTTAATGTTGATGATGTTACTTTATCATGTTTTTCTGTAAAACATGTTTGTTGAATATGAAAAGGTTTACTTGAGAATTGAGAACATTCGATAAACCTATATCCCGGGTTATACTGATTAATACACTATAAAAACCACTCGGAAACGTTTCGAAAATAAGTGGCAGCAAAAGAAACTTTGTTTTTATAAATGCTTCTTTAGATCTCGAAAATGAAAATTTATTGGTTTCTGAGGTTTCTAAAGTTAAGGAACGCTTTTCGGAATTGTGGGTAACACGGAAGAGGTTAAAGTGTATTTTTGTTCATATGTTTATTATTATATTTTCCTATATTAATAAACATTTGTATTTTTCTACAGTGTAGAATACACCATGCACAAACAAAAAGTAAAATAAAAAATAAAAAGCATTTTCTGCAAATTAAGAATATTCTAAAATTCAAATTAATTCTTACAAATAATTTGTTGTAGTTTTCAGTAATTTTATTATTTTAATTATTAAATGATTTATTAAAAAGAGTCCTTTATCAGAACATTTTAAAAATTAAATTTTAGTTATTAATTCGTATTCCTTTTTGAGCTGATTTTGAACGTCATGAAAAAAAAAAAAAAAATCAAATATTGATCAACTTCACTAACAACAAAGCTGTATGTAATCTAATATCCGTGGCCAACTTTATCATTTGAATGAATAAATTGTCGGCAAGCTTGCAATAAAAATGCTATGATACGAAATAGAAACTTGAGACTTTCTTCAAGATTTTTTTATAATGAAGCAGTAGAAAAAAAAATACAAAAAACGCGCCTGTTTGTTAAAAAAAAAAAAAAAAATATTTTAGCACTCTTATTTTTAAGTAATTATTTGAGTAATGATTTGAAAACCGACTACTTAAAAAATGCTTCGTGATTAAACTTCTAGGTGGAAAAAGTTTAAATTTCAGTATTTTTAAGCAAAATGAATGATTGTCTTTGGAAAAAAAAATCAAGGAAATTAGAAAAGCTCTCGTTTTCACACAAAAATTGTTCGTTCTAATTAATCATTTTAAGATATGTTTCAGTAAAAACATTTCTCTTTAAAAAAATATATTTTTTTAAGATAAAATGTAACAATTTAAATTGAATTAATTCATTCTGTCCCGTCCTTGAATGCTATGTTTTTCGCAATGTTTAAAAGCACGTAACTTATGAAATTTAATACACCCAGAAAAAAAAATTGTTGAATCAAAAAAAATTTAGTTGACCTAACAAAATTTTTCGTTTAAATATGGGTCAATGGAAATTTTGTTTGAATCAACAAAAAAATATTGTTGATTTTTGTTGCAATTCCAAAAAAAATTTTGTATCGTCAGCAAAAAAATGTTTTGTTAATTCAAGTAAAATGGTTCAATTTTACTTGAATATAACAAAATTCTTTGAAGCGTTCTTTTCAGTTTCGGCAGCAAAAACTTTTGTTTAAAGAACAATTATTTTGTTTAATTTTAAGAAATTTCTTTGTTTTAACAACAAAAGGTTTTTGTTAAAGAAACAATTATAATATTTACAACAAAATATATTTTGTTTGTTTAAATAATAAAATATGTTATATTACGAGCTTGTTTTGTTTATACTGCAAAAACTTCTGTTAAATGAACAACCTAATATGTAATTTTAACTATTTTTTAATTCATTTTCAGCAGTGAATTACGCCTGTAATTCTTGAATAATAACAAGTAAATTTTTATCTTGCTTTTTTCAAGCGTAAACCGACAGAGTGAAAAATGCCCCAAGCCGGGAATCCAACCCGTGTCCTCAGAACAGCGCTCTGAGGTTCTACCACTGAGCTATAAGGAACGATATCCCAACTCGGCATTTCTCAATCGTATATATGTGGGACCGTCTGCAACCGCACCACAAGATGTAAATATCATCAAGAGCACGCAAATTTCTGCGACATGAGTCGACAATACAAAGCCAGCATACGGTAACACATAGTTAATTTTTAATTCATTTTCAGCAGTGAATTACGCATGTAAAAAGCAGGATAAAAAAAAATCACTGGTTATTATTCAAAGATTACAGGCGTAATTCACTGCTAAAAATGAGATAGAGCTACTGCAGAAATCACGAAAAATGCAACATAGCAGCATCACCTGTTGCGCGATTTACACCAAAAACTAATCAGCAACAGTTTATATCAGGAAGTAACTGAATATAAAGTTTTATTAAATTCCGTGCATTAGTTCTTGAGATAGAGCACCCACAAAATTTTTGTCACATAAAGATAGAGTCATAGACAGTCATTTTCTAAAAACAGTCACATCGTGAACATAAAAATTCACTGGTTATTATTCAAAGATTACAGGCGTAATTCACTGCTGAAAATGAGATAGAGCTATTGCAGAAATCGCGAAAAATGCAACATAGCAGCGCCACCTGTTGCACGATTTACACCAAAATCTAATCAGCAACAATTTATATCAGGAAGTAACTGAATATAAAGTTTTATCAAATTCCGTGCATTAGTTCTTGAGATAGAGCGCCCACAAAATTTTTGTCACATGCAGACAGACAGAGTGATAGACAGTCATTTTCTAAAAACAGTCAAATCGTGTTCAGGACCTTCTAAAATCAGTCGGAAACCGGAAGTCGGAAATTTTCATGAATCCAATACTTTCTTCTTGTAAAGATAGGAGAACGTAATAAATGGGAGAGGGGGATTTTTAAAACTACCTTGGTCCGTCCCAATTAAAAAAAAGTTTTAATTATCCAAAAATTATGTTAACCCTTTAATTATATAGCAATATTAGTCAAATAAAGCAAGTTACGTGAGAGAGTTATGGCTACTACAGAACAATTTAAATTTTTCAAAAACAACAAAATTTTGCTGGAATTACAAATTTAAATTACAAAATTATTGTAAAATTAAAAAAAAACAGATTTTGTTAATTCAAGTAAAATTGATGAAATTTTGTAAAAAAATTTGTAAGAGTGTTAACAATATTTTTTTGTCCAAGCAACAAAACCAATTTTTTACTACAACTAAAGATTTTGCTTAAAACAACCAAAATTTACTCAACAAAACATGTTTTATAGTTTAAATCAATTCTTTTTTCTGGGTGTGAAATATTTCAAAATTAAAAAATTAAAAAAGTTTATATAAGTGAACTTCTGTTTCTAAAGTTACAATTATCTTTAAAATAGGATACTGATTTTCATTTATAAGATTTTGAAACTCGGGTACAGCTCAGGTTGTATTTATAGAAAAAGATATGAGATTAATGATTCTCGAAAATAAATACAGGCATAAACAAAAAATATATATTTATGCAAAAACGCTTTTGTATACCCAACACAAAGTTATTTTAGCTTAAGTTCACTTTATTTCCGCAATGTTTATACATTTTAATGCCGACCGATATTTTACTGGTTACCCTTTTCTAGAAAGATAAAATACAGAACAAAGTTTCACTTCAGTGTAAAATAAATATATAACAAAATAAATTTATGCTGCATAAATAAATATTTTTTCAAGATATAAACTTTAAATCGAAAATTATTTTGTGGCTTCCTCTTAATATAAATAAAAAATATCGCTTAAATATCTTAACTCTTTCGGATTCGATTTTTTTATTTATTTTTTTTTTTCAATTTTGGGAAACAATTACTTTTACGTTAATAACATTAAAATTAGCTATCCAAATCACAAACGTTAAGGTTTTCTGAATTTTAACGAATATAGTATTTTGCGTACTATCATATGACAATAGGCTATGGAAACATTTTTGAAGACGTTTGGAAAATGTCGTGTTGCCAACAGGATCAAACAACTTTCTAGTATCTATTTTTTTTTTTTATATTTTGTCACAAATTATTTGTTCGGAAAAGTAGCCAGTATTTTCAATTTTAGTCGTGAAACATTTGTTTGAAATAAAAGAACTGCTAATGGTGTAAAGAGAATTAAACAAACTTTAACTATTATTATTACTAAATACTGAAACAAAGATGTAGTCATAATAATAAATATGCTTTCATTACTACATGTAGATAATAACAAAAATTACGTGTCCTATTAATAGGACCGCAGACCCGAAAGGGTTAAACGCGAGAGTCTTCCAGGAAGTAAGAAGAAGCAACTTGTATAGGAAATATATTGTGTAGCAAAATTCTGTACAATACAAGTGTTTCAAACCGTCCGCTTGCAAAAATGTATAACGTAAAAAAAATCTTATAACTTTTTAGGTTCTTCATTTTTTTTTTCTGTCGTCCATGCTATAAAGATGCGAATTTAGTAATTTTTTTAATTCTTATTTCATATTTTTATGTTATGAAATCGATGCTAATTCAAATTGGTGTTAATTGAACTTTTTAAATATTTTAAAATAATGAATAATTGTATTAATTTTAGAATATGTATATCGAAATTTTGTCAAAGATAATTAAAAATATTATAAGAAAACTAGCTGATCCGTCCGGCGTTGTTGCCCGGAAATCAGTAACTTTCTTTTGCGGCTTCGATAATAATAGTCATTTTCGGCGCGCATTCTGTTCTAAATAAACCTCTTTCCGAACGAAACTCCAGCACTCGTCCCTGCTGCCTACAGCATTGTATAGCATCCGTCCTATGCACGCGCTGCAATATCGTTTACTTTCAATTTCCATCGCTAGGGGGCGCATAATAACCTTACTTAGTTATTTATATCTTAATTAGTTCATGTTAAGTTGAATGAACCAATTACCGTTGAAGAATATTCCAAACATTTTTTTTTTTAACACTTTGGTCGAAATATGAAAATGCCCTTATAGGTTGACCACTTTCAACCACCATATCTTCCACATCCTCACAGCTACGAATTGCAACCACCACAGTGCACGATAGGAGGCTCGAGGCTACTACCACACACAAATACCAGTGGTCTGCGTTGGGTAGTTGTGGCTGCAAAGTGAAATATAGGGGGAGACACGTCTATTTTTATATAGATAGATAGATTTGTTTTCGTACCCGTAACAGACATCGATAAAAAAAAACATAAAGTGTTTTATGCTCTAAATCAGCATAAACTGCCTCATGGACATAGAAGTTATACATAAAAGGCTCATTCAATAAGTAACCAGGAGAGATGTATAGAAAATCTAAAGTACGACAGTAACCGGAAAAAATGTAAAAAATCCAATGACTATTCTTTAATGATAACGCATTTTTTTTATTTTTCATAAGAGTGATCTAGTTATTGTTTTTTTTTTTTTTTTTTTTTTTTTTTTTTTTTTTTTTTTATACAACTTTTTCGGTTACTTATCAGTAATTTTATTATTTTTTCAAGAAGTGCATCGAAATTCCGTCAATTGTAAATAACCGTTTTCTTAGAAAATTTGTTTTCCTATCTAAAAGAAGCTGTCTATCGTTAAGCTATCCATAATGTATTCTAACAGGACATAAGTCTGTTAAAACTACAAAAAATTCGATTTTTTTAATATATATTTATATATACTATATGAAAGGGTAATATTTTTTGAGCAATTTAAAACAAACCGCATAAATAAATTATATTAATTATGCTAGTTATGAGTTAAAATGTATCAAGTAAACAATAATTAAAATGGTATTTTAAACGCGATTTCCACAACAAATCGGTACCCAAAATATCTCAGCAACGGATAAACCAATTTTCATTCTTTGATGAAAAGGAAAAATGGCTATATATTTTCCTAAAATTTGACTAATGCTTTTTTAATTTTTTAATTCGTTAGTTTTTTATAAACAATCAGTTTTTTAAAAAATATCAGGGGAAGATTTGTTTTTGGAAGTGGCTAAGACGTCCAACCAATTGGAATTTTAGCTATTTAAGCACAACGTCCGACCACCGTTTGCATATGCATGTATGTTTGTTTATACATATTTCATTTCCCACGCTACATAAGTTTGATTTGAATAAAATATTTTTCAATTTTAGTTGATGAAACTAATACTTTCGACTCAAAATTTCTCCAAAAATACCTGTCAAAAATCAAACCCGCATCATTTCCATACTAAAACTGACTTTTTTCCCCTCTCAAACCGTATAAGATGAAGACTGTTTCATAGCAAATTTTCAATATTATTTAAAATAACAATTATTAAAAAAATATATTATTTATAATAAAAAAATCATTGTTACTTATAATTAAAACAATTTACCTTCAAAATGTGAACTATATATATGTATATGTGTGTGTATGTGTGTGTATCGATTTTTTTCACGCTGTAGTTCCAGGGGAGAATTGCACTTCTAAACCATCAAAAAAACATATAATATATATATATATATATATATATATATATATATATATATATATATATATATATATATATATATATATATATATATATATATTGGGGGGGGGGGGTTCATTTCATATATAAATATTCATTATAAAATAAAGCGGCACAGATTATATATTTTTTTTTTTTCTGGAAGAAGTTCATATAATTGTTATTTATAAAAAAAAGTGTTAAAATGAAAAAATAGTTGTTCACTGTGTGTAAAAATATTTTGTACTGAATACGTCACATTCAAAAACCAATGTAAAGAAATGTCCATACGTTTAACAATAATTTAGCAGGCAACGTTTACAGCTTTAAAAGCTCTGAACCCCAAATGAGCAAGATAGTTTATTATTATATATATATATTGCACATGTTAATTATTAGCTATGTGGTATTCTGTATACACAGTATCATTGATTATCTCTTTGGAGATTTAAGTAGAATAGAACTTGATATGTTTTTTGAAATTCATAGATATTATAATTATATATATATATATATATATATATATATATATATATATATATATATATATATATATATATATATATATATATAATGCCTTTAAATAGCTGTAAGTTGAATTCTTTCTAATTGTTGTGCTTTTCTTTATATTGGTACATACATCATGGCAAAAAGGATTTTTTTTGTTTTGTTTTGTTTTATCAGTGTTTGATGTCCTGGGAGGCGTTTAAATTTTTAATCATCCCTTCCCCCTCTTTGCCTTTGGTGCTCTAATGTGAAATATCACCTATTTTAGACTATCTTTAAATCATAATCCTTTTATTTCCACAACAGTGAATACGCAGTTGTAAAAGCTTGGAAATGAAATCCAGCTCAAGTCTGGGAATAACGTTGGATTTTTTGGGAAAGATAATTAAAAAAATTATCAAACATGCGAAATCTTAAATATAGTAGTTATTTGAAATTCACAAAATAATAATTGTAATTAGTAACAACAATGAATATTATCGATAAAAAATAATTTGTTAAATAGTATAAACATTTATTATTATTTATTAAAAATAATCTAATTGTATAATATAAATTTGAAAAATATATAAACAGTATATAATGATTAATATTTAGTAATCAGCATTATTCAAATTAATGCTTAATGTTATTAATAGATAATAAAATTATTATTATTAAATTAACAAAAATAATTAAAATTATAAATAGTAGTAATAATAATAGTAATCATAGTAATAATAATATGAAAATAGAAACAAATATTTAGTTCACTTAATTATAAATAATCTGAATTTAAAAATACAGAATTAAATTCGTATAAAATGAATTTGTATTAGGAAGAATTATTTAATAAATGAATCAAATACTAAACATACTTAGTTAAAATATAATATAACATTTAAAAAAAGTAATTAAAATATAATTGAAGATCAATATTACTAAATTTGTATTTATAAATATACAAAATACATTAAATAACTTTCTTCTAAAAGCAAATGAGACCAATATTGCATACATACACAACTTATGTGTATTAAAAAGAAATTAATAAGCAAAAATTATTTTAAAGAGAGAAGGTTAAAAAAAATCGATTTTGCCCGACGACTTGTTAGCAGTGCATGCGCAAACGGTGGTCAGACGTTATGCCTAGCTAGCTAAAAGTCCGATTGGTCGCACGTTTAGCCACTTCCTTTTTCATTCGAATTTTTTGGTTATTGTCATATTTTAGATTTTTTATATAACATAATATTTCCGCTATTTATTAATGGGTCTCGTATATTTGCATTGCAAAATCCCCCCCCCCACCCCCACCCCACCTTATGAATATAAAAAATTAGTCTCATAAGCCCAAACACTTATTTTTCTTTAAACCATTAAGCTTAATTAAAATAAATGATATTTGCTAATTGTTAAAAAATATATATAAAATATGTTCTATTGCAAATTTCTCTTCGTAAAATATATTCATTGCACGTACGAATGAGCTGTCAAAGGATCCACGACACTATAATTTTACGGGCCAAGTAAATCACTAACAGAAGAACGGAGTAACAAAAATAAACCTTCTAAATTATAAGCAAAACTTTAAACGCCAAGGTAAGTTTATTATTTATTAGTATCCTAATTAGTTATACCCAGACAAATTCTAATTTATATGCACACTCAAACTTTCTTTTGACTACCTGTAGCGATTTTACATACCGGAACTGAAACAGTGTTTCAATAGCATCCGTCTTGTTTAAGTTTTTGTTTTAGTTTAGTTACTTTCATTTCCAGGGATAAAATTTCAAAAAAGGAACTAAAATAGGCAAAAGAGAAATAAATCTTTGCATTTGACTTCCAGGCAGGCGGTGAGGATTTAACTTTGTTTAACTGCTGAAGCATGAAAAAATATAGAGTTGAAACATTTATAGATAGCGTTTTGAGGCGGAAGGCTTGGCAGCTGTTGAAAAGAGTGAACTGGATTAACAGGGGGCAGCTGGAATGAAAAGAGCCCTGAGCTATCCACGCATACCTGCCCCTTACACCATCTGCTCAGCCACGCGCCTTAGTCAAATGGGAACGGAACGCCACAATTGGCAGTTCATCTCTATTTATTCAGGAACTGTGCTTAGAACGAAGAAGTTTAGGTTCATTTTGTAAATTAGCACCACACTTAGGATGTCATAATAATCTCGAAAGACATTTTCATTAAATTCTAGCATAAATATTTAGGCTATAACTCAAAAGTTGGTGGTTTAAGATAATTTCAATTTAATTAAAGATTAATTGAAAAAAAAAAATTAATTTAATAATATTTATTTACGAGTTTTAATAACAACTATTACACATTAAGCGGTTTTTTTTTTCGTTTTTATGGGACATAAGATGTAAACATAAATTGCGAGAAAATGCATGTTATGAGAAAATATAATTGATGAAAAAATGTATGTACAGTCAAAAAATGGGGGAGTGGGGGGAGAGAACGTCCCATACATTTTAATCACCAAATTGTCCCAGGAAAAAAATAATAATAACGGAAATAGCCATTCTACTGGAAATTATTATCCTTTAAATGTATGTTACACAAATAGACTTAGGGGGTTGTCTTCACACAGATATTGTACCAAAATTGGAAATTTTCAAAACGAACACCTAATTTTGACATCATATTTGGCTTTTTCATAAAGTTTACCTTAGGATACAAAATGGGAAGTCATTCGGTCAAGTAGTTTAGTAATTATGAAGGTTTAAAGTTTAGAACTTCTAGTCTTTTAAGCATAACTCAAGATCTATACTTTTGATGATCTATAATTTTGGATTCGCATATTTGAAGCTTCTAGAAATAGACTTCTGTTAAAATTTTCATAGGTTACTATTATATTGTTTTCGGAAATCGATTTCAAAATCCGCATATTTTCTAAATTAATTTTGACGTTATGGGAGAGCATATATTACGGGATTGTAGGAAAGAGGTTATTCTCTGTTTCAATTTTAATACAAAGCTTCAGGGATTATCGAAATACCTTTTAAGTTATTTCAGTGTATATTGTTATAGCGATATGTATTTGTTTGTTTCGATGTTTGTTAAAGGAGTTTTAATAAAAAATGTTACACATTAAGCTTATTTATGGGATTATCTTGGAACAAAAGGTATAAAGTATAAAATACGAGGAAATGTCGTTCATAATAAATTTAATGTGGATGCATATTTTGACGTTATGAGAAAACATGAATTCCGCAATTTCTATGAACTAGATTATTCTGTGTTTCAGTGTTCATATGAAGCGTCACGAATCATATAAATACGTTTTAAGTTATTTAAACGTAAATTGTAATAGACCCATGAATTTATTTAATTTAATGTTTCGTACATTAAAAACGAAAATCACAATAACTATTTTAAGAAAAAAATACCAAGAAAGAAATTTCAATCTGGTTTAAACACCCTTGAATGTTTTCTTTTCTTCCTTTTAAACATGCAATTCATTCAGTTTCCTATGAATACCATTTATTAATGAAAATTAACATCTTACATATAGATAAAAGTCAAAGTAAAATGAAAAATGATATTTGTTCCTGCACAATTAATAAAATACTTGATTATTTATTTAGTCATAAAATTAAAAAATCAAAATAGATTACCGGAACTTATTAACTAATAGCACGAAAAGAAAGTGGCAGACGATAAGTGATAAAAAAATGTTACCGTTAGAAAAATTATGTTGCTTGCGCTTCAAACACCTTTTCTTCTTATATTTTTCTAATTTATAGAGGTTTCATAATATTTAAATTCATTTCCGTATAGCACGATTTATAAAGCTATTTCTTTAGAAATCAATACTGGTGTTATATATGAAGTCACACACATATATATAAATATATACTGTTTTATTTTAAAATTTAAAAAATGATGAGAGACTGTTTTAATGAAGGACGGATACGTTTCTTCATATGCAAATTTACACAGCCATTAAAGTTATGTTACTGTTTCTATATTTTTTTCGAAGAAGGTAATTAATTAAAACGTTAAAAAAAATCAAATTTTATTACAAAGCATACTTTTTATATTTGAAAAATAAATCTTATCATCTGCATTTACAAAAAGCTCACACTATTCTTATAACTTTCTATATTATTTTTTTGAAAAAAGCTAAACAATGAATGATCATTAAAATAAATTCAGAGATTTTTCGATGATCGAGAATATTTAAAATGTTATGTAGGAAAAACACACTTCATTACCTGCATTTTGAAATAAATAGTCTGTAAATATCTTTGAAACTTTATAATAGTAGCCGTAAAATTCGATCTATTTCATTTTCTTTAGGGTGATTTTAACTGACAAAGGCTTTTGAAGGGATTAAATATTAAAATGTTGATTAAAAAATGGTTTCAATATGTGTGTTGTGGAATTATTCCAGGGATTAATTTAGATAGATAAAACATCTTATTCAGTATCAATTTGTTTAAATATGTATTTGTTTATTTATCTCTTTAGAATGTTTTTTGAGAAATTTGTATAGTAGAAAAGTATTACTACAACAAATGTTAGTATGTATAGTAAATTATATTTAAATGCACATAATTTGTTATATGTTGCGAATCTTCGAAAATCAATTCAGAAAAGGAGTCTTTAAATTTTTGCCCAGAAAAAAAATCCTTTAAATAGAGTTTAAAGATTCAAATTGTTTGAAACTATAGAAAAGAGAAAATTGCTTTTAATAATTGTCTGATTTATATTGTTCAAGTGTTTTATTTTATTCTTTTGGGATAATTACACAACAAAGAGAAACTGGATATAACAAATTGTAGTTTATTAATTTATAGTTAAAAGGTACAGAAATTTGTAATTATTACACATCTTTGAAAATTTATTTAAAATAATTTTTCCACGGAATTTTTGTTAAGGAAATAAAAAATATCTGTAAATAATGTTCGAAGACGCTTAGCTCATCGAATTGCAAAGCTGACATGTCAATGAAAAAGTGAAGAGATGCGTTTTATAAACGTCTGATCTACTTTGTGCCGGAATTTTATTTTATCCTTTTTCATAACAGAAAATAACTGAATATTAAAAAGTATAGTTTAATAACTTATATTTCAATGTAAAGAATATTTTAACATTGCTGCATTCGCAAAAGTTTTGTTCGGGAAATAAAATAATACCATTAAATGATGTTTCAAAGACTTTCTGACTCTACTTTGTCCAGGGGTTTTATTTTATTATTTGATGTTCTCAACAGTTTGAATTATAAAGCTAATAAATATTTGGGAAATAAATAAATTTTCTGGCAATAAGCGTCTGATTAAGCTTTGTCCAATTATTTAATTATTTTATTTGAGATATAGGAATACGCACTCTTTTATTTACATTTCACTTTGAGCTCATTTGTAATCACATCTCAAGTCTTGCAATTCGCCAATATATTCTTAAGAGCAACTGAAGAATTTATTTGATTTACAGCTCAAATCAAGAATAATTCATTATTTTAATAAATTTAAAGTAAGACAGGTGCCCTGTTATGGCCATGTTCTTAATATGGCCAGCCGCCTATTATACGTTAGCTAACCAAAAACTTGGCTAAATGGCATGCGCATACCATGAAGGAGCCTCCTAGAGCATCATATGTGATTATTGCCACTCAGCTAGGTTGTGGAATTTGACGTCAATTTCCTATTATATTATATGTTTTTTGTGTGATCGCTTCTTGTTTTTATCTTATGTCTCCTTTTTTATGCACGTTTTTAAAAGAATTTTTTATGAATATCATCATACTCTGTTTAGTTTTTAATGCTCTATCAATTGGTGCTGTCGTTGATGGTGTATATTTTACGATTTGTTCAAAATCAAACGATTTTCGTGAAAGCTGACCTGCTCCTCATATGGCCATCCAGGTGGCCATATCACAACCTTGCACCATGCAAGTCTAGAATAAAAACATTTTTATTTGTTCCAATTGCGATGAGTAATTTGTTTTAACTAACTCTTTAAACTCTAAAAGGATTTCACATTTTTTTTTTCTAAATAAAAACTTAAATTGTAATGTCAATTTTCTAAACAACTTCATTTTTGATTAAAAAAAAAATCCTGTTACAAATCCACTTTTGAAAAGAATTACTAAAAGAATTATTGAGTATCATGTTTATTTATTTTACACCAAAATTATTTAATTTAGCAGAACAGCATTTTTAAATTGGAGAAAATTACGATTTGTGAAACATGGAACAATGGCGGCCACTGACTATATCATGTGCACATGTTCCTGATATGCCCACTTGGTAGACATTTGGAATTCCGTTGTTTTGTTTTTTTTACTATTAAAACTATTTTCATGGGGGATGCAATATTTTTTATGACAGTCCATTAACTTGAAATTACCTAACACAATACTGGTTAGTAGAAAATTATTATTTTTGAAGTTACTGGAAAAAAAAATATAAATTTTTGAAAAATATACATTGCAAATAGACATCTTTGAAAACTCATTTAGTTTTTCTGGTGACTTAATACAGTTGTATTAAAATTAATTAGATCTAAAATAAAATTCTTCCTGATATTTTTTCAGATATGAAATTAATGATTAAAAAAACTGCCACTAAACAAAACGGCTTCTAATTACAAAATAAGCAAATTTTAAACGAAATATTCTTCACTTCTGTATAGGAAATACCGAAGTTATATTTATTCATTTATTTTTATTATATCTCTTTAAAGGTGTATTTTGTAAGTTCGTTCTTGCGTTTGATTTCTTATTATGTATTTTTATAGAAAGCTGTAAAATTGTGTATCCAACATTAAAACTAACAATGTTTTGCTTCAAAACTCTATAATAACCTTAACATATCTGCAGGTAGTATAAAACGATATGTCAAATCTGTATGCATTAACTGTCCCTTTAGAATAAAGGAAGTTATTTCCTACTCATTTAAAAATGTGCGACGCGACCTGCATGATTTTAACGTCATGATATTGGCGTGTTTTGGCAACCTTCAGAGACAGATGGCTGATAATTTTTTGCCAACAAAGGGCAGGTGGTGTCTGAGGCACGCGCTGCCACCCGTCTTCAAGAAAAAAAAGGGGATTTAAGACCCTGGGGGAGGAAAAATACGCGTGCTGACTACAAGGCAGAATTTTCAAAATTCAAGCTAGTGACAGTGATTCTTAGAGCATGGAGAGCAGGGTCAATGCCAGGTGGAGTGTTCGACTACAGTTAGAAGATATATCCTCAGTTAGGGAACTTCAGTCGTATACTAAGACTTCTTTGTGGATGTCCCCGCATTCCCTTTTTCTCCAGTATACTGCACAATGCAGTGTAATTCAGGTGCTAGTGGAACACGACTATTTAATCGATGGCACACGACAGATGGCAAAAAACGGTACCTAACACTGGTTATATTTTTCCGTATACTGGGGTATCTTTTATTAAAATGGAAAACTTCTTCATCGTAATTTAATCTTATTGTACATTCTTATAACTATTGTCTAGTTACTGAATAATTTTTTTCAACATTCGTAAGACCGTACATGTTCCAGAATTAGAATGCTGTACATTTCCAGCAGAAAAAAAATATTTATTTAAACTGAAGTTCAAACTCATCGAACGTATTACGAAAATACCTCTATAATTTAAATTTTCGGCGAATGTGATACATACTAATGTGGATTAATGAAAAAGTTAAACAATCGCGTCTTGTATAAAAATCTCATGTCTTACATTGGTGTTTGTTCCAACTTTATAAGTTAATCAAACATTTTCTTAAACTTTTTTATTCGATAACATAGTAACATGATTCATTCACTTCTTCAATGTATTCAATTTGGTTTGTGACGGCGTTGACCAGTAGAAGTTAGGGGGACATAGGGTTTGAATATTGGTCCAAATCTGAATGTTTGTATCTGTAGTTTGGAATACAAGTTAAGCAGGCACTCTGTTTAATACTAGGGAACATGAACATGGTACCACAAACCAACGAGTCAGAGGCATTCTATGTATGATTATGCAAAAGAAAAAGTACTTTTTGCTTACTTATAAGGATTTTAAATTATCCTTGCTCTGTCACGTTTAGGATGATAAATTACGACATGCCTCTAAAAGATTGCAATTCATGTTTTTAACTAACTCATATGCCATACATAAATAAATATGAAAAATAAATTGTGGTTATATTAGAGGTGCAAAATTTCTGAAAATTTTAAAGTGGTGGAAAAAAAACCGTGGTTTTCCCCTCTTTTTCTGGAAAAATTGATTTTTTGAAAATAAAAGCTTTTTATGCAGATATATTTTCTTAGAAGATATAAAATATTAAATCCTAATATAATATAATACAATAAATATTAAATCCTATCCTAAGATATTGCGCACATTTTGCCTTATGAATGGTTTTTGTTGCAACATTTGATCGAAGATTAAACAAATTGCATTTTAAACTTTTTCGGTATGGTGGGTTAAATTCGGTCCCACTTAATATTAATCCGCAAATCCCACAATGGCACCAGTTTTTTTTTTTTTTTTTTTTTTTTTTTTTTTGAAAAAATAATTAATTTTATTATGTACTTGAAGAAAAGATTTTACTAATTTTCAAATAAATTTATTTGGATATTCAAGTGTCAATCAATAATTGCAACATTTTAGCAACATAAGTACTTCATGTCTGAAAGGATTAAAGAAACTTCGATGCAATTTTATCTGTAACATTCGTGCAGGATGGTGCGCTTACACACGTCACTACAATACTGAGGTCTACATTTGTAGGAGCCCTTGTCTTGAGTCGCGCTTTTTTGAACGAATGGCCTTCAAGGTCTCCAGATTGTACACATTGCGACTTTTGGTTATGGACCTTATTGACGTCACAAGTGTACAGAGATCGGCCTATTACGTTGGCGTGTTGGAAGATGCTATACGCCGTCATGTTTGAGGGATACACCTGAAAAATTCTTTAGTTCTGTGCGAGCTGTTTTTCATCGGGTGACGGATGTATTTATAAGTGATGGGCGTCACATCGAAAAGTTGTAACATTTAGACACTAATTAGTTCTTCTTCATAAACTGCACTACACCATAGCAAAACTATATTCACTACAAAAACGCCACCTATTGGTTAAAAATGTAACTGTTATAACTTTTTTTTTTATATAAACATAAATCCCACATGTTTTTAAGAATTTTATTCGAAACCGAATTTTTTTTTGTGTGTGTGCATAGTTTTCTAAGAATCAATCACTGTTGAATCAATAAATTCAGACTCTGAGTTAAAATGAAGGCAATCATAAGGATGAATTATAAATTTTTGTTTAAAGTTATAAAGAATTATAAATCAGGTGAATTTTTGCATTACTTAACTTATATAAGTTATTTTCAACTAAATTTTACCAGAAAGTTGTCTAAATTTCCTTTGCAAAGGTCTTCGTTAATGAATATATATATATATATATATATAATTGTAATACCTTTGAATTTCAAAATACATTAACAAGTTTTTGCAACAATTCAAACCGAATCTCCAATTAAGATAGTTAATCATATAAAGTGTAAGGAGAATACCAAGAAAGTTAATAAAAATTATCAATTGCAAACATAAAATTACCAAGGCTATTTCCCTTATGGTACGCAGCCAAAATTACAGAAAGTTATAAAGAAATTACATATAATAATTATATAATATGCCATAAAAATGTAAAAAAAAATTGGAATTTGGATTACAATTGAATTAAAATGGAATTAAAAATAGAAAAATGGAATTGGAAATAGAAAAAAAAACACGTGTACAACTTATTCATCAGTCTAGCAGAGACATACACGTGTTGAAACAATAGTGCAATATTTCATAAAATATACTGGCAAATATGCTAAGATCAGTATATTTCTGCTAGATATATTGCACCATTACCAGAAAACAAATGGAATTATAAAACCCTTATAGTAAAGATAATAATATATACTCACAAACATTATCCAACACATTTCTATCTATGCATCGGCCTAATGAGCCAAGAGGATAACATAGCAATACCTGAGTACAAACAGTGGAGTTGAGACTGCATAGATTGAGTAAAACACCCAAATTATAACCAGACAAAACCAATTGATTTAGAACACACTATAATCTTAAAAAAATATTTAAACTTGTGAATAAACAAATTTCTAAAATGATTTCCATTTTTATAAATAATAAAATAATTTCAATTACTACAGCTCCATCTATATTCCTATCAAATCATTTTCTTATAAGGCTGGGATTACGGTGCCTCGCTCTACCGTATCTTACGCTCGATCGTAGGATAGGCGTTCCTGCGATCAGTCGTAACTTCGTATTACGGTGCCTCAGCGTAAGTCCTCGTGCTTCGGTGTAAGTCCTCCTGCAGTCAGCCAATCAGAGGCCGCAGTTACATTTGTTTCGGTTGCGCGCGCATCCACTTGCGTCTTAACTTACGGCTGCTTCGAAGCTGTCGTAAGATCGTGAGGCACTGTAATGCCGTTTACGTTTTGTTTATATCGTAAGTCTCTAAGTTGATCTTAAGCGAGGCACCGCAATCCCAGCCTAGATCATTTATTTTTATTGTTAGAATGTAAGGTGCTGCCATCTATTGACAAAACTGCACATTAATTAAATGTATTTACAAGAAATTAATCCTTATTCAAAATATCAATTAAATTAATTATAATTGCATGTTACTACCTTCTATTATATACTAAATAAATATAAACAATACTGTTTACTTAACATTTTAATTATATTTTAATTAAAGCAGCCAATTAATTTATTTAACAAGGTATGCGAAAAAACATTAATATTAATATCTTATTCCTAAAAATCTTCTAATAATACTGAATTATTATTAAATACTAAATTATAAATGCATAATTGATGTAAATATAAAATTCACAATTTATTACATTATACCAATCAAATTAAGTTCATAAAAATTCTTACCATTACAAACATTATTATAATTTGATTGATTTGTTTTATGTTATGTGTAAACACCAAAGTTATCCACACACATATATATATACAGGGTGTCCCAAAAAGGAGTACCTATTTTTAAAAATGAATGAGAAACAAACGAATTGAGTTATTAAAAAAATTCTTGCAGGAAACGGATATGTGAAGTCTGGAATTTTGTTTAGAACACTTTATTATGATAGTTCAAAATCTGACCGATAGATGGCGCTACAGCACCGAAAATTACCCGAAATTAACCGGCAAGGGTATGAATTGGCCACCTTACTCACCAGATTTAAATCCGTGTGATTTTTTTCTATGGGGCCATCTGAAGGATGTAGTTTACTGCCAAAATCCCACTTCGCTAGCTGAGCTCCAGCGATTAATCGCTCAAGTGTGTGCAGCCATTTCCGTACAGGCGTTGCAGAAGGTGTGTGCTAATTTCATTCTAAGACTCCGACATTTTATTGTGATGAAATGAGGACATATTGAAAATATTGTCATTTAATTTTCAACTATTGCTAATGAATGCGGTAGCCGCAGCGCCATCTGTCGGTAAGAATTTGAACTAACATAATAAAATACTCTAAATAAAATTCCAGACTTCACATATCCGTTTCCTGCAAGAATACTTTTAATAACTCTATTCGTTTGTTTCTTATTCATTTTTAAAAATGGGTACTCCTTTTTGGGACACCCTGTATAATATATATATACAGGGTGTCTTTAATTAAAGTGCACGTGTTTGAAGAACTCTACAAGTTAAACTATTTGGAATATTTTTAAAAGCTTTGGTATTTATACTGTTTAAGTGTATGCGGAAATACGTTATGCAATAAAAATGATTAGTTCGAAAATTTACCGATAGATAGCGCTTAAATGTTATAGCTGTTTTATTAGCTAATACTAACCAAAATAACTCATTTTAAATCAATATCTTTTGGGATGACAATATTCTTTCATAGCAGTGCTTTAATTACTATGATTTTGATAAAAAAATCTTTATTAATAGAGCGCGGATTTTTTTTTCTTTTTTTTTTTTCTTTTTCTTTTTTGCTAAACTTTTAAAGCTTATAAGACGCTTCATGGCTAAAACTTTCAGTTAGTGACATTTGCGATAAAAATTTTTTTTTAATTTTAGCTGATAGGAAATTTTTTATTTGTCTTTTCTTTCTCTCTCTCTCTCTCTCTCTCTCTCTCTCTCTTATTTTTTTGTTTTTGTTTTAATGAAATGCAGCGCCATCGGAAAAAATTTAATATTCTTTGTTATTGCAGAACTTGTATCCACATGCTCTAAACAGTAGAAAAAAAATCTTTCTCTTTAATTCACGCCAGCGGGTAAGATCGAGCATTGCTTGGTTAAAATTAGCTTTGTATTCAACTCAATATAACAATAAATTCTCTGTTCAACATATAACAATAAGTTCTATGTATCCTGATTGGTTAAAATAATTTTTTGAGAACGTTCTATGGTCGTTGATTGGTTGAATCATGTATCTCGGCTCTTATTGAGAATATCTAGAAAATTCCTTCATATTCTAATAGTAATTTTTTTCGCCAAATGTCGCCAAAAAGTTGGCAAAAAGTCGAAAACTTGGCGACATTCTTTCATTTTGCGCCAAGCACATGTTTTTGCATTGGTAATCTTAAAAGTCAAATTTCTTGCCAAATTTTACCAATGTCGCCATTGTTTTCCCAAATTTTGCGATATTTGGCAAAATGTTGCCAATTTTGTGACTTTGCTTACTGCCATCTGTTCAACAACGAAATAACTGTTTCAACCTTCATTCACATTGAAATGCACGGACCCGTAGTCACCACAAAATGATCCGCTAACTGAATTTTCTTAAACGTGTGACCTAGCACAATGGTCTTCACGTAATCCAAAACGATAGCATACAAAATTTTGTCAAAATCGTTTCAGCCGTTTTTTACTAAAATTAGCTTGACCCTGACCAAGTAGTGACCCAAAAATGACCCACTAATCGAATTTTCTCGAATATGTGACCCAGCCCAATTGTCTTCTCGTAATCCAAAATGGTAGGGTGCAAAATTTAGTCAAAATCGTTAGAGTCGTTATTTAGATAAAATTAGCTTGAACCGCAGTGCCCCAAAATGACCCACTACTAAAATTTTCTCGAACATGTGACCTAGCCCAAAGGACTTCCCGCTCCCGAAAACTGTAGGATACAAAATTTAGTCAAAATCGTTAGAGCAGTGTTTCAGATAAAATTAGCTTGACCCGTAGTGACACAAAAATGACCCCCTAATCGAATTTCCTCGAACATATGACCCAGTCTAATGATCTTCTCGTAATCCAAAACGGTAAGATACAAAATTTAGTCAAAATCGTTTCAGCCTTTTTTTCATAAAATTAGCTTGATTTGACCCTGACCCGTAGTGATCCAAAATGACCCATTAATCAAATTTTCTCGATCATGTGACCTAGCCCAATGTTCTTTCTGTGATCGAAAATGGTAAGATACAAAATTTAGTCAAAATCGTTAGAGTCGATTTTAGATAAAATAGCTTGACTCGTAGTGATAAAAAATGACCCACTAATCGAATTTTCTCGAACATGTGACGGCCAAATGATCTTCTCGTAATCCAAAACGGTAGGATACAAAATTTAGTTAAAATCGTTTCAGCCATTTTTACATAAAATTAGCTTGACACTAACCCATAGGGACCAAAAATGACACACTAATCTAATTTTTTCGAACATGTGACTTAGGATAATGGTCTCCTCAATACAAAACGCTAGGATGTAAAATTTAGTCAAAATCGTTAAAGCAGTGTTTCAGATAAAATTAGCTTGACCCGTAGTGATCCCAAAATGACCCACTCATCGAATTTTCTCAAACATGTAACCTAGCTCAATGGTCTTCTCGTAATCCAAAACGGCAGGATATAAAATTTAGTCAAAATCGTTTCAACCGTTTTTTACATAAAATTAGCTTGACCCTGACCCGTAGGGACCCCAAAAAGACCCATTAATCGAATTTTCTCGATCATATGACCTAGCACAATGATCTTTCCGTGCTGAAAATAGTAGGATGCAAAATTTTGTCAAAATCATTAGAGCTTTTTTTAGATAAAATTAGCTTGACCCCGTAGTGACCCAAAAATGACCCACTAATCAAATTTTCTCGAACATTTGACCCAGCCCAATGGTTTTCTCGTAATCCAAAACTGTAGGCTACAAATTTTAGTCAAAATCGTTGGAGCCTTTTTTAGATAAAATTAGCTTGAACCGCAGTGACCCAAGAATGATCCACTATTATAATTTTCTCAAAAGAATTTTCTTAAAAGAGAAAGAAAAAAGAATAAGCATCATAATATAGCTATTAAAAAGCTATTAATGTATTATTTTATAAATGAAATTAATTTTTTTTTCCTTTTTCCAAAGGGAAAAAAGAAACCCTGCATAAAAACTCTAGTTGGAAAAAACTGTGGAAATTTTGGAATTTTTTTTTTCTTTTTTAAAAATTTCCAGATTTTTCCCGACTATTTCAAGCTCTATGTTAACCCTTAAATCATGCAACAGCACAATAACTTTTTCAGTGTGATATTTCGTACAAAGTCAGTCAACAGACACAATTTTATGTCCCTTTTTAATGAAAAAGAAAAGAAGTAATTAGATTCAATTGAGCAAAATAGTACAACAACGAAAAATATTTTTAAAAAAAAGTAAATTTTGATTTTAAGTTTAAAATGTATCTATTTTATAGCCTCCTTTATTAAGGTGTGAAGACATGCCACATTTTTTGTCTTTTACACAAGGCGCAATAAACAATAATTGCCTTTGATACCAGAGTCGTTTTATTTTAATAGTTTTTAGCTTTAACATACTTTGCTACTTTATATGTATGTATATGCATACAGTAAAAACCAGCGTATGAGCCACAGATTAAACAAGCATATTTAGAACGAAAAATTTTATTTAATAAAATTAACTTAATATATTATCGTATTTATGTGACTTCATTTATTATGTAAAATTTTTGCTTCGAAATATATTTATTTGATCTGAGGCTCAAACGCAGGTATTTACGGTATATATAATATATAATATAATATATAATGTGTGGATCATCTACTGTTTTAATAGTTATATTATTTACAAAACATTTTATCACACACACATATATATATATATATATTAAGCGTTCTACCCTTACCACTTATATTAAGTGTTTATAATTTTTCAACTTTGTATGAAGAAATATTATATGTTACTAATTCATTTCAACATTTAATTAATATTAATTTTAATTCTTGGTATCTTAATTCAAATATTTAGTATTTTATTTTAATTTAATTTATGTGATGCTGCATTTTTGGCACAGTTATTTAATAGTTTTTGTCATTTAATGGTACATATATTTTTATGTTGCTTTAATTATTAATTTTTCCATCTTACAACTTATTTTTAACATAGAATTATTCATTAATACATCCATTACTTTATTGTAATTAGATATTCTATTTATTAATTAATTACATTTATTTATTATTTAACTAAGTGATATCATTTCAGATAGTAATTTGGTTTAATTATTAAACATTAATTTTCATGCAATATTTTTTATTCAGATTATATTCACTTTTACCAGTATAGATGGCAGCACTAATGTTCCTACTTGCTTTACAATATTCATATTATTCTAACATCTTTTATGGCAACATAGTAAAGCATTTTCTATTTCTAAATTTTGCAACATGTAATGATTTTTTGCAATTCATTCCCTAGTTTTGGTTGTGTTTCATGTGTGGTTCTTGTGGTGCACAGGTATCTTTTTTAATCATAATGGATTTTATACTTTCTGACTCTATTTCATGTTTTATCTGTATATTATAGGTATGGCTTATTTCCTTTTTAATATTGTATTTATTTTTTATTTTTTCACTGGTTTGATTCAATGTTTATGAGCAGGTAGTCCCAAAATCATATTCTTTAGCAATGTATGGCTAATATGATGATGAAACCTTTCATTTCATTTTATTTGTGGTATTTAGGCATTTGGGACTTGATAATTCTGTCTAAATTCCACAAATTTCATTCCATTTCATTCATTTAATTCCATTTATTCCATTTTTAATTTAATTTCTTATTCTTTTAATATGTTTTTGTTTCCATATTCAGTGTGTTGGGGAACCTTTCATTGACAACTAAATATTACTAATTATTAATACTAATTATTATATATATATATATATATATATATATCATCATCATCATCATCATCATCAACCGTTTTCAATCCACTGCTGGATGTAGGTCTCCCCCAGATTTTTCCATTGTTGCCTGTCTAGTGCTTTAGTCATCCAATTAACACCGGCCACTTTTCTGATTTCGTCACTCCATCTTACTTGAGGTCGTTTTCTTGGTCGTTTTACATCTCTGGGATACCACTGTAGGGTGTTTGTGCTCCATCTATTGTCTTGTCTTCTTGCAATGTGCCCAGCCCATTTCCATTTTAGCCGTTTAATTCTCTCGATGATGTCAAAAACTTTCGTCTGACTTCTTATCCACGTTATTCTCTTTCGGTCTCTTCTGGTTATGCCTAGCATACATCTTTCCATACTTCGCTGTGTTGTTTGTAATCTTTGTACCATCCGTTTTGTTAGTGTCCAAGTTTCTGCTCCATAAGTTAGTGCAGGCAAAACACATTGGTTAAACACCTTTCTTTTCAAACAAAGAGGCATGTTACTCTTCAGAATAATATTGTTCTTCCCAAAAGCACTCCATCCATTTCTTATTCTTCTATTGATTTCATTCATGATACTGTTGTCTGATGATATTTCTTGTCCAAGGTACACATAACTTTCAACATCTTTAATCTCAGTGTTGTTGTAGACGATTTTCTTTTTTGATGCAAATGAATTGAACATCACCTTAGTCTTTTCCAAATTTATTTTTAATCCCACATTAATGCTAGCTTCTGCCAAATCTTTTAGCATATTTTGCAATTCTTCAGGGCTATTACTGAAAATTAAAATGTCATGAGCAAACCGGAGATGGCTTAAATATTCCCCATTTATTCTAATCCCTTTGTTTTCCCAATCCAGCTTCTTGAAAATACTTTCTAAGACAGCAGTAAAAAGCTTAGGCGAAATGGTGTCTCCCTGTCTTACTCCTCTTCCAAGCTTGATCTTCGCTTTTCCTTTGTCCAAACGGATGGTGGCTGTTGCTTTCTTGTAGATCTTCTTTATGATATTGATATAAGGTTTGTCTATACCAATGTCCTCCAGAGAAGTAATTACTGCAGATGTGTAGACCGAATCAAATGCTTTTTCATAATCAATAAAGGCAAGGCAGAGAGGTAAATTATATTCTTTATGTTTTTCTATAACTTCCCTTACTGTTTGAATATGATCCATTGTGCTAAATATATATATATAAAACTTTAAGTAAAATTTAACCACTGAAACATAAGAAACTGACCACATACACTGAAATCCCGATACCAAAGAGCCCTGTCAATTTACAAATTAAAATTGTAGTCCTAATAAAAGTAACATTATTAATTCAAATTAAGAAGAAGAAAAAAATAAATAAATAAATAAATAGAAAATAAGGAATGAAATATAAACCACACGAGTATATACACAAATAAATGCTTATAAAGTAATTTACTTTTTCAAGGGCAAGAAAATCACATTTATAAGCAAAGAACGATTGTTTTCTGTATATGACACCAGCTTTTGCTAAATATAGTGCCATATCTTGCCCGAACAATCGCTGAAACAATATTGAATAACAAGACCTTTACAATGGAATATTATAAATTATACATACAATTTGAAAAGGAGTGTGAAAAAGAATTAAAAAAAATTAAAAAAATATATATATTACTTATATTAATAATATCCCAAGATATTTAGTATATTGTGAGCACATGTACAAAGTTGTATCCAAAAGAAGAGGTTAAATTCACAGTTAAATAGAGAATCCTTCAGATCATAAATTGTAACCTACAGTTACAGTTATTTTGATTTAACTAAATAGATTACAACATTTTAAAAAATGTAGAAAAAAAAATTATGATATACATATAAATAAAACCATTAATTATTTTATTTTAATTTTAATTTAATAAATTAAAATATATAATCTTACTTGATAATTTGAAAGTATTTCATAGATATTATTACCTCCATACTAAATTTCCAAGTTTTAATATTTTAAATAAGCTATACTACTGCTATCTATTGTAAAAATATTAGACTATTTTAGCATACTATCAAATACATTGCTGCTGACATCTGGTGTACAGATATTGTATTAAAACTTTAATATTGTATGTATAATTACTTATATGCAGCTGTAATGTAGTGTAAATATATTAATTTTACTAGTTAATATTAATGATATATATATAGAGAATAAGAGTTACTAGTATAATATAATTTATATTTTAACTAACCCATTTAAAATATATCTTAATTTAACCCAAACATTAATGTAGAATCCATATGATGCTTTCATTTTATAAATTAGTATTATACTTAGAAATAACATAGATTATTCAATATGGTAATGCACTTATTATAATTTAAATCCAGCTATTTAAATAATATCTACCATGAAAAAAATATATAAAAAACATAAATATTAATTAAATTAAATGATCTAATAATAAAATAAAATAAATAATATAAAACTAAGAGATATGTTTATTAGTGTACTATATTTAATAAATATTTAATATTTACTAAAATTAAATATGTTTAACTTATTAATATTATATTGTATTGATTAACCCATTGTAACATCCTTGATAATTTTAACTTTTGTTACAACCCCAATAATATTAACTCCATATAATCATAACAACAATTATAGAATTTGCCCACATGTAAATTTTAATTTATGAATGACTTTTAACTAAGATGATCCTATGCAGCACATGCTCTTAATATGAGTTATAATTTAGCGAAATATATCAACAGTCAAAAGTTGAAAATTAACGTTAAATTTTAAAATATGAATGACATTAAACTAGGATAATCCTATGCAGCAACGCACACAATAGGATTCATAGTTTAGCCAAATATATCAACAATCAAAAGTTGATTATCATTTTTATCAAGGAGATTTTAACAAAAAAAAAAAAAAAATACAGACATTTAACCCAAATTAAATCTATATTTATATGTGTAAAATTGATTTAACTAAATAGTAAGGATATCCATAAACTTGTGCAATTTGAAGGATATGTTTTAAATTTTGATTTTTAAAGTTATTTGAACAAAGATTATTAATTCTATGTGCGAAATTTAGTAAAATATTTACAAATACTGATTTATGTATACATGACAAATAGTTAGTAAATAAGTTAACCTTAAAAGTAAAATCATTTCGCTTGTCATAAATGTCAAACAAAAGTTTATTATCTTTAAGAATTATCTTAAGATCAAGAAAATTAATTTCATTATTTGCCATAACATTGAAACTATAAGTTAAATTTTTATGATATTTTATAGGTAATAAATAATTTGAATTACTATTAAAATAGAAGACAATAATGTCATCTATATAACGGTATATTTTACAATTAGCAATATTAGAGTTACGTTCATAATAATATAAATACAATTCTGCAAGAATTGAAGAAACAATGCCACCTTGAGGGAGTCCACAGCTTTGTATATATATAGTATCATTAAAAACAATATAATTATAATGGAGAATAAATTTAGTTAATGGTTTAAAGTAATTTAACGAAATTTTATTTTTTAATTTAATAGAATCCTTGTATTCCTTATATAATAAATTTACTATCTTGAACATATCGTTAATATCAATGTTATTAAATAAGTCATTAAAATCAAACGTCTTCATGTATTTTATGTTATTTAAATTTTTAATATTATTGACAAGTTGAAAACTATTTTTTATGCTATACAAATTATCTTTTTGTTTTGTAAGTTCAAACAATTTAGTGAGAATACTTAATAAAAATTTGCTTGCATTATTGTTATAAGTATTACAACCGATTGTTACAGTTCTAAATTTTAAAGGAGTTTTGTGGAATTTAGGTATAACAACTATGTATGGATAATTAAAGTTATAGTTTTTAATTTTTAGTAATTTATAAAATTGAAATAGATGTCGATTATTAATGATTTTATCTAGATTAGTTATTTTAAAGTTTAAATTTGTATTTATAGCTTTAGTTATTAACTGCGAATAATAATATTTGCAGATGAAAGCATAATTGTTTGGTGATTTATCAACATATGTAATAATAAATTTGTTTTGTAAATTCGTTATTTCACTATTTAGTTGTTTAAAATTAAAATTATATATGTCCAAATTCCTATGAAGTTCAGCATTTAAATTACTTAAAACATTTAATTTCCATTCATTAAAAAATTCAAGAGGTTTATTATAATCTATTGATATTTTATAAATAAAAAGGTCAAGATCCAGATTAAATTGTTTTAAAATAGAAAAAATTGTATAACATGAAGGTAATCGAAATTTAGTCCCATTAGTCATAAGATTACGCAAGTAATCATTCTCTACAATATTAATATCCCCTGTAATAATGTGACCATGTACCTTATCTACATAATTGCTATAATTAGGATTATTACATAAGCAAGGAGGTTTATCATTTGATGTTAGAAATTTTGCAAATTTATTGTAATTGAAAATCCTACGTCCTAATGTAACGTTGTATTTGTATGATTTATGTATTGTAAAATTTTTTATGGGGAATTTGTTCTCAATGTTATTAATTACATTGTGTATATTTATTTTATTAAGTACAATATTGGAAAAAGTAATTATAATTAGAGTGTTGTTAGTTTTTTTGTAAGTGTTTTTTGAAATTTTTACATTAAGTTGATTAATTCTAAATAATAAAAGATCAATATATATATGTGTGTGTATATAAAATTTTTGTTTATAATAACCATTAAATCACATAAAATATCGACATTATATGAACTGATAATTATAATACAATACAAAGACATACATAAAAAAATGTAATATAACATACTTAATCATTATTTCATTGTTTAAGTTGGTGTTATGATAATGTTTCATTTATGGTTATATATATATATATATATATATATATATATATATATATATATATATATAAAATTTTTGTTTATAATAACCATTAAATCACATAAAAAATCGACATTATATGAACTGATAATTATAATACAATACAAAGACATACATAAAAAAATGTAAGAGCCTCAAAATGAAATAAGTGAAAAAAATAAAGATATGTGGAGGAAAAATCCAATGTGCAGAAGGTGAAAATATTACAAGAAGCAAATGGAAACTCATATTGTGAAACACGTTATCAAGGGAAATATTCCTATATATATATATAATATCTTTGAAATCAAAGTACATCAAACAAGTTCTATCAACAAATCTCTAATTTAAAGATGCAAATATTTATTTTATATATATATATATATATATATATATTATATATTATTTATTTTTCTCAAATTGAACAAGTGTGTTATGTAACAAAAAGAGTCAGTTATGAAATACCCTATTAAGGACGTGTTCCAATAACAATATTAATAAAGTGAAATATCTATCGCTAATCAATATTCCATTATTTTAGAAATTTAAACTGGCAAATTACTGTTACCAAGAGTAGGCAATTTATAAGCATAATTAATACTGCAACAGGTTAAGGCGAACTTCTGTCTGACGTGAAAGAAAAATAAGCAAGATGCTCGAGGGAAACATCTGCGTAGCTGAAAGCTACATGGTAACTTGCAACACCTTTACTTCCAGATTGCACGCTTTTCCTTTCTTTTTCCTTATTTTCTATTTTGTTAGTTGGGGCTGCAGATGTTTCTGTGGATGCTTAAACATGCATGCTATCTGCAGAAGAATCTGAAGGTGGAACCGCATATATCACATTAAATAATAAAAATGCTTATGGCATTTTAAAATTTGTATGCACAGGTACCTAAAATACATACACGTATGTGTTTAATGCAAGAATGTATGTATGTATAAATGTATGAATGAATTACGTATATATACAGGAGGGAAACCTGTGGATACACATTCATTTAATTTGTGAAAGAATGTAGGTACAGCTATAAAAGTAGTATCTACGCAAAGGAAAGTGAGTAATACACTACACAATGAGACTTATCGCAGCGCCACTACTGAAGAATTGTGGAACTATTGGAGATAAGAGTGAAAACTCAGTTTGAAAATTGTTCGGCGTCGTAGATTTATTACGAAATAATACTCCATGTGCATGAATAGCCTAAGTAGAAAGCTAAAATTAATTTAAATTTGTTCGAATTTCCATCGATACTATACAGTATTAATATCCAGGAGAAAAATAGAAAGTAAAATGTCTGAAAATTGGAATCAAAATACATGATTAAGACAGAAGAAAGCACAACTTTTCGTCTATGCTCAAATTTAGTCACACTTTCAGTCACAAATCCTTCGTTGTTGCCGAAGCAATAATACAAATCAAACCAACTGGCATTAGAATATTTTGCTTTCGGTATAGTCTATTGAGGCACATGGACATGGAGTTCCACTTCCTACTTAAATCAACAACGCTGAACGGCTTAATAATTGTGTTATTTTTTCATAGTTCATGTTATGTGCATTTATAGAAAATACGTTATTTCTTGCGAGTTGTGGAATGGAAATATATAAATATGTACTACATTTTAATAAATAAACGTGAAAACATAAATAACGTGAACGAAGTCACGGGTAACTAAGCTCGCAAAGATGCCCGGCGATTCGTTTTTTCCAAAATCGTCGATCAATCAAATGTTTTTGTCCGTATGTCGCTATTATCTTACAGAGACTTGACTTATCAATCATTGCAACATTTTAGCAACAAAAGTAATACTTTGCCCCTGAAAGGGTTAAATAGCTTTCGACAGAAAAAAATTTAACTAAAAAACATGAAACAACTTTTACATGAATAATCGTTTTTTATTATTTTTTTAGAAGAATCATTTTTAATACATTTTATATATTTAAATCTCTAATTTATTATTCAATGGTGAAATATAAAAATTCAAAAAATTCAGAAAACGTTTTGAAAATAATAAGAAGTGTAAAAACACAAAATCAGAAGATTTCGTTGTAAAAACTGCTGTATCTCACGCTCTAAAATTCTAAATAGGATAGAATAAATTTTGCTCACATGTACTTATGGATTGTTTTAGCATAAAATTCTCAAAATCGACATTTTCGTCAAATTTCGAAAATTTTAACTTACTGATTCCCCCTAAATATATATAAAAAGCATACTCATATTTCACTTCTCTTAGAAACAGTGCATTATGTTAACATAAAAAAGAAATGGTTATTTTACTATGTAAAATTATCTGAAAAGTAATTTCATACATTAACTAAACAGAGTAATTTGTTAGAAACATTTTTTTTCTTACAAAATAAAATTTTATGTATAAAAAAGACACGTTTTCATATTCTGACATTGTTTTAATATTTTTCAAATAATAGTTCTTGAAAACACTATTTAAAAACGCTTTTAAGATGCGTATGATATCAAAATCTATATTATAAGGCAAAGCTAGGAGAGTCTGCGCACAATTCAAACGAATAACAATAAAAAATCTAAATATTAATTTTTTGCTAAACGGTCCATGAATAAATTTTACTTCATTTGTTTTTTATGCATTTCCATTGCTATTTTCTTGTTATGTTGCAGTTTAATAGCACAGTTGTAATAAAACCAAAAAAGTTATTTTGCGCAATCTGTCCTTACAGGGTTGGTGTGATTGCGCACATGGGTAGGAGAGATTGTTACTAATAATAACTACAATTAAATTGTTAACAATAATAATTATACTTAAATGGCATTGTTGTAAGGTTTTTGTGAACAATATTATTGTATTAGGAGTGAATATTTCAACCTAATGATTAAAGAATCAGTAAAAGGAAATAATTTTGAAAACGATTAAAAAAATTTAATTAAAAGAAAAACAAATTAAAAAATCTGAAAAAGCAAGTCCAGATAAGATTACAAAATAACATTAAGTTACTTGATAACACGTTTAACTTAAAATTACTCCAGTTTCATTTTTCATTTTTTATGCAAATTTACCAGTAAGCTGTGTAATCTTTCCTAGCATGGAAACTAATGGGAACAATGTGCCATCTCTCCTAAGTAGCAGATGCGTAAACTCTCCAATTTCCATAGGAGAGATTGCGCTGCCTTTTATTTAAACATGGCCGCTACTAAAACGAAACGTTGATGTTCACATTGTTAGTCTAGATTAGTAGCTTATGAGAAATCGTTTAAGTTTAAAATATTTTGTGCTACTAACATTGTATGGAAATTCTGATGAATAGCTATGAAAATTCAAGCATTTAATTTGGGAAAACAAAACAAAATAGCAATGCTTTATCTTAGACGCTCAAAACAATCAACGTGCACTTTCAAGTACACACTCCACTACAGCTGTTGTACAACTACCTGGAGTCGCAGCGCGCTCACTCTCCTCCTTCCCCCCGAACCTCTATGTGCGCAATCTCTCCTGGCTTTACCTTAAAAGCAAAAACATGTTCGTGAGTAACGCTGACATCATTTTGACAGTGGCAACACCTGACCAGTAAATTTTGCTTTTATTCCAATTTTTTTAACTTCTAAACATCGCACTGTTTCCATTTTTACACCGTCGAATTGGAAAAAAAATCCTTCTTTCAAATGCAATGTGTTTGAAAGCTGTATCTCCTATTACTGATTTTTTATGGTTTTAAAAATAATTTTAGCATGATCTTTTTAAAAATCTTTCTCTATCGCGTGCAGCTTGATTGCAAAAGATTTATCCGTTTGCACTTTTAACAATATAAATAGTTCAGCATTTCTTCCCGGCTAATATTTCATAACGAAATTAGAACTCCATTAATAAATAAATAAAATAATAAAATAATATAAATAAAACACGAATTTACCAGACATATAATCGAACTACGCGCTTAGATCATTGGCGATTTCTTCTGCTATTAACGCCTGACATGCGGCTAATACGAAAGTATTGCTCTTAATAAATTTCGAAACTTTATTTGAATACATTATTGCTTTTTTCCATATAAAAATACTTTCAGAGTGAGCAATCTAAAAAAAAATATTAAATGTAAAAAAAAAAATCACTTTTTAAGAATAAAATCAACATTAATTAATATGATTAAAAGGCGTTTTTCTTAGAATTTTCAGATTGTATTTCAGAGACAACGTATTAAGATCCATACTTAAAAAAAATTCTGACATCTTCATAAAAGATTTATTCGAAAAGAATTACACACTTATCCAGGAAACACTATTACTTAAATTTATCAGATTGTATTAATTACATGTTTTTTGAATCGAAACTTGAAATTGCGATATGACCGCACTAACCTCTTTATCCTGGGATAGTTCTTTCGATTTTCTCATTTTTTTCCCCGTTTTCGTAAAGAATAATGCGAAAACACAAAATTCCAAGAATAATATAATAAAATAAAATTTATACGGAAATTTTGGCCTAGTCACCGGACACTTTCGATTTTAAACGTTTTATTGAATATCTAGAAAAATACTCGAATGCAGAACAATTTGTAACTAATTGTTCTGTAACTTCAGGGGCGTAAACAATTTATTTAACTTCATATTTTTCCGTGAAAATTTAGTGACAAGGACAATTATCAGAATAACAACAAATTGAGTAATAAAATAATATTTGCCATCACACTGTAACATAAAATGCCCAAAATGACCTATAGCTGTAGCATATGAATATGCAGGTCCTGTACGACATTTTTGTAAGGATAGCACTGTTATTCATTAAGATATAAATGTTTCTTTTAAAAACTCAAAAAAAATTCTGCATGTTTTTGTTTATAATATGCTGTGTTTTCAACCAAATTTAACGCCACCTTCAGAGGACTTGACAAGAAGCAATAGAAACATTTTATTTCAATTAGAAAATAGATTAAATATTTTTTAGTGAAGGACCTATGGTCTCAAAATATCGGGTGACAAGAGACAAAGCCACCCACATCTGTAATTTTATTATTTTGATTTTTACAATAAATTAGTAGTTTTTTTAAATACATGAGTAGAAACCAAAAATAAAAAATATATAATTATATTTTTTTTCATTTTTTTTTTACTAATTACAGTATACACCCATGTATGCACTTCCATATTCTTAGTAGTAAACAAAAATACCAAATGTAAATACATAATTTAGTAATTGAATTATTAATAAGTTTACAGTGGATGCCGTTATTCTGGAACTATACTGTTAGTTTTAGAAATTCTAACCAAATTGAATAAAATGTATTACCTCTTACTGTTAAAGATTACCAGATAATTGAAAAGTACAAAATTGTATTACATAATGTCCCCTATATTTATACACTAGCTGACTTTCCCGGCGTTGGCCGGGCCTGTGATAATAACTTTAAAACCTCAAATTTTTATGAATTTATATCTTTAACCCTAATTTGTATGAATATATATTTTTAAAGAAAAATTTGCGAAAAACTATTAATATTTAGCGGTAAAAGCGCTCGTAAGAAGACATTTTCTTGTTTGTTTACGTAGGGTCGTTTCATAGTTTTAAAAAGAGGTAGTTTTTTTTGTCCGAACTCTGTGAAATTTTTATCGGTTATAAATATAACTATTTTGCAGCCCGTATGAAAATTTTGTGAAAAAATATTGATATCTGGTTGTAAAGAAATATGTTTTCTTCTCGTGTTTTTTTTTTTTTTGTTGTTGTTTTTTGTTTTTTTTTTGTTGTTTTTTCGGGTCATAAAAAAATTTCTTATCGTCCAACTCTCTGAAATTTTAATCGATTATAAACATAAATGTATCCAAGTCCTCTTTAAAATGTCGATAAAAATCGGCATATTTAGTCGTGAAAACATGAGCCGAAGCTGAGCGCAAAACAGCCTGTGTTTGAGCGTTTCCATCGAACTTTTCTCAGATTTTTTTTTAAATTTTTCTACTCGTCCGAACGTTTCTAAATTTTTGTAGGTGATGTAAATCCGGTCTGCCGAGATGCTCTAAAAGAATGTGTCGAAATACCGACGTTTAGTTACTTTTACTGTAGAAAAAAAGATCGTCTTCGTGAGGCGCGAAGTGACCTGCAGTCGCGAATTTTTTCAAAAGGGTTAAAATTCGTATTTTTCAAAACCGATTGCATCGTCTAAAAGAAGAAGTTCGTAGCTTTAAATATGTATTGTTTTGTGAATCAGTACCTCTGAAATCGAGACCTAGGGAAGCGTTGTCCAAAGGTATAGAAAAAGTCAACCACAAAACGAACCTGTTTGAGAAAACATTTTTCAATGTATTAACAACAATATGTTTATGAACTGATTCCAACATTTAAGTCACAAAAGTACGAAATTTAAGAATGTCTTCCTTCTTTCCGTATTCCGAATAGTTCGACCGGTAAACGTTAAGAAAAACGACCAAAAAATTAGCATTTTGTTTTTTCCTTCTGCGCGCTATTTAAAGCAGGGACTGAGCACGTCTACTCATTTTTGAAAAAAAGATAGCTTTTTTGATGAGTTTTTAATTAATATATTGGCTAATTATCAGAAAATTAAAAATATGAGCTTCAAGTGCATCAGGACCTGCCTTGGACTATTCTCAAACTTCTACGTGCGGTAGATTTCGCTAGCCATTGTCAGCTGACAGACACACACGCAGAGCGAAAGTTTCTTTTATTATTACCAGACCAAATAACCTCATAAATTTACAAGGTCAAAGAAATACAATTTGTACCAGAAATTTTCTTTAATAACAGAAATGAAAAAAATAATGACTCTAGAATTAATGACTCTGGATGATATGAAATTTTCCACAAATTAACATTTTTTATTAATCTTTTGTACATTAGGCAGTATTTTTGCATATCTCTAAAATGCTTCATAAAATAATAACTATATATTGTATGAATTTGTTGATTGGTATTTGAATACCTTACATATTTATCTTATACCATACATTTTGACCCCTTATATATTTATCTTATATCATAGCCAAATGCATCATATCTTTCAAAACATATAGTTCAACATGTTCTGTAAGATTTTGATTTTGAAACTTCTTTTTTGTTGGAAAGGTTTGTTCTAGTGGTTCTTCTAAGGAAACCTAAAACCTAAATAAATTTATATTATAACAATATATTATTTAATTATCAATGACAATATAAAATAATAAAAAATGACAATTTTTGGAAAAAGCTCTTACTATCTAGCTACTTTTAAAAAACAACTAAAATTCAGCTCACTATATTACCGATATATTTCTGTATTTTCACGACATTCATCTAACTTTTTTATACGAGTTGCCCTATAGTTGTCCTATGTCTTACCAAATTATTAAAAACTATTTTTGCTATCGTTTACGATTGCGCAGTGAAAAATTACTTCATACAAATGCTTCTATCTCATCAAATATTTAATATATTCATTTTCTAAACTTTGTCAAGCTTTCTGAAAGTGGCGTTAAATTTTGTTGAAAACCCTGCATGTTATTAAACAAAGTGCATGCAAATATTTTTTGATTTTTTTAAAGAAACGTATTTTTATGAAAAACCACACTTTTCTTACACAAATCCATGCTAACATTGCACAGCCATATTCTACAACTACAGATCATTTCGGGCATTTTATGTTACAGGGTGGTCGCAAATATTTTATTATTCAGTTTGTTGTTTCTTCCCTGTAATTACCTTTGTGGCTAAACCTCTGCACTGAAAAGTATTAGGTCAAACAAGTTACAGAACAATTTTTCAGATATTCCACAAAATGTCTAAAATCGAAAATGGCCATATAGTGTGCGTACACACATATATATATATATATATATATATATATATATATATATATATATATGAAAAAGTTATAAAATACGAGTATATTGACTTTGTGGCTGAGAAACAGATGTATAGCTTAAAAATTACGTGCGACTCGTTAATTACGGATCCTACAAAATTTTACAATAATAATAAAATGCGATTTCTGTATCGTCCGCTGTGAAAAAAAATGTAAATGCATGGTATGCAAGTTTAAATTTTTTACAATGAATAATTTAATATCTACTGAAATACGTGCCTTTCAAAAATGTCATAATACGTTTTAATAATATTGTCTCCTAATGACGTATTTTTAAAATACATAAACTTTTTTATCATCGGTATTAAAGTAGATCATTCTTAATATAAATATCTACCAACTTTCATAAAATCATCTTTGAAAATTCAAACTGTTTGAGTAAAGGAGAAAGGAGAATATAGGAGAATGACATAATGTATTCATAGCATTACAATCACCCGTATTTCCTCAATGTGCCCGCATCACATCCCTCATGAGACGTTTTCGGCTTTTAACCCATTTACAAAAAATAAAATAATAAATTCCTTTTTTATTCTCTTTATTTAAATAGCAATATCACATGCTAGCACCAAAGAGGTTTTTCAAGGTGATTCCAATAGCATATTTTAATACGTGCGGGCTGTACTGAAATAATTTTTTAAAAGGAACAAGTTATTTTTAATGTGTTTCACCAGTATATGGAAGCAAACGAAATTATTTGTAAAGCATTTTTAATTAAGAGTAATTTTTTTTTACATGGAATCTATTGGAAACAATCATTAATTAATTTAAGGATGATATATTCACAGTCAACGAATAATAATGAATAAAAAGTTGACATCATTTTAAAATTGTGTGGAATATCGTATTCAGTCTTATTTTTCATTGATTAAAAATCCGTAAAATCTTTCTTAAAGCTTTAATCATACTTTTATATGTATAATGACGGCGAACAATAATAAGCTGTAAGTTTCAAAATAATTAGTAACAATTTTAGGACAATATTATAAATTCCGTTATTGCTAACTATAGTTACTTTAAAAGGCTTTTCTCATATTCCACATAGGGAAAAGTATAATTTTGAAAATGTATTAATTATTACATAAATATATAATTATTTGCAATAATTGTTTATCGTATTAATGGTGTAATTTTATTTCCATTAAAATATCATTTTTCGTATCATAAATAACATAATATATTTTTCAAGAAAATTAAATTCTCTATAAAAAAAAAAATTCGCATTTAAAGTGGCATTGGTTTTATGGTTAAATATATTTAGCATACGGCATGTAAAATTAAAGATTATGTGAACATATAATTAAATAATGAAGAAGAATATTTTAGTCTCGTTTTTCATCACGTGAAAATCCGTATGCGTCAAAATAGTTATTTATTAAAAACTTACAAAATTTTAATTTTTATACGACCTGCTATAAATTATATTTAGAAACATTTTCTGTACGCTCTGACAAGTAAAACAGTAAAACTGTCATTCTTCGACACCCAAACTCACCAAGTTTTGACACTTTGAGCTTTTTGAAATTTCGGATCTTTCTAGTGAAAAAATAAAAATGGAAAGAAACTGTTTTATTGCCGGAAATCTCCAAAATTTCATAAAATTCAAAGTATCATAGATAGTTTTGGTTGTAGAAGAATAATATATTTACTGTTTTAAATATTAGAACATGGAGGATTTTTTTAAATATAACTTTTAGAACACAGAAGCCGTATAAAATTTTAAATTCCGTAATTGAAAAAATTATCTATTTTGACTTAATGGATTTTCACCTGATGAAGAACAACTTTTGAAATATTTTTGCAGTTATAATTATATTTCTAAAATTAACGGTTTTGGAATTAGCTTTCGGTCAACGATAAGAAGGGACACCCTGTATAATGTATTATATAAAATTAAATGAATTAGTGTTTCTCCTTGCAATTTTTGATATTTTATTCCTGCTAATTTTAAATATTATTTTTTATAAATTACATTTATCGATTGTGTTATTGTTACATATTTTATCTAAAATATTAACGTTTAAATATATATTTTATATATTAGGAACATGCATGGCTTCACATTTTACGGTTAATATTCCTTTTATTTTTATAAAATTTAGATTTTATATGAATAAAACTTATTTTATTTTTACATCACGTAGATAAAAAATAAAAATAAATATCATATTTTAAATTATTAGATAGAAATATGAATACAGTACATTAGAAACATTCATAATTAATGTCGTTTTCAAATGTATTATTTATAAACGTATTTCTTTAGAGGTTTTTAAACTGCGATAGAGAATTTAATAAATAGAGGGGGGGGGGGGATCACAGAAACACACAGAGAGTAAGCTAATTAAATGCTGCTTTTAATAATTTACATACGTTTTACTAAAAACATTTGTGTTTCCCCGACATTAATTGTGCGTTCCCCTAATATAGATAAATTTTGCAATAATGTAATAATATTTTGTTTACCTATTTGCATAATAATAATATTTTGTTTCTTATGATGCAATAGTTAATAATTTTCAAATTGATAATAAAAATGTGGACTAATTTTTCTAATTATTTGTATTTATTTCTATTTCAAATTATTTTATTCAATTTGAAAGCTAGTTTTTGGTATTTTCTTGTCCAATTTTTACAGTTACTTTATCATTACCAGATGGTATACTTTTTAGGCTTAAAGACCCACACACCGTAATGAAATATACTGTACTTTACTATGATAATTCAATCCTGGTCATCAGATAATTCGATTGAATTACATAGAATTTTCCAATTTTGTATTTTCAGTTAATTCAATTTTCATTATTTCATTTTCTTCAACTTAAGTAATTTAATTAATTTGTTTCAATATTTTTATTTTTATTTCACTCATTCTTTTTTAATTATTTTTAAAAGTTGATTTGTCAACATTCATAAATTTTATTTGTTGCTCGGGTTTTCTTTAAAGGAATTTATTCCTGCACGAATTACAAATGATTCATTACTACTAAAACATTTAATCGCAGTATTTTATAGTGCAACTTTTATACATGTAGTACCATGTTTTTATTAATTATAGGTTTGCATGTTTTTAAATAACCTATGCAATAACGTATTAAATTGGTAATAACAATTACTGCATGCTGAATTTAGGAGAACCACCAGTCCTTCCTTCTCATAATATATTTTTATTATAATTGAAAAAATACGGTAAAGGAGTATAAAACATCATATCTCTATTCTTAAAAAAATTTACCCTAACGCTGTGGCTACTGTTTGTGAATCGATCGTGCCCTTTTCACTTTCCCAACTTATTCTGCAAAAGCTATTGCATATAAAAACATGAAAACTTGGAGCTTTATAGAGCGTGATAAACATGCTGAAGAAAACGGTTTTTAAATCTCAGAATTATTTTAAGTGGAATTCGATATTGAAATCGACAAAGATAGTTCGGATACATGAGTTTTATAGGATCAAAACTATGCATAGCAATTTAACAATCTTTTGCAGGCACATACTTGACTAGATTATGGTATGCGGCGTTCAGTCATTTTTTTAATTTGACTATTTTTGTGGGTTGTTTTCGAATTTTTTATACAAAATGCCATTGTCCAAATAAAATCTAATTCATCCTTTTAAAATAGCCATTTCTTATTTACCAGTGGTAAAATTAAAAAAGTCGTATTAAAATAATATTCGAAAACAATATAGTTTCAATTACATATGAATATTGAAAAAAAAAACTTGCGTGCGAAAAGCATTTACTAGTGAAAATTTCGTCATCCTTAAAGCTAATTGTGCAATTTCAAGTGTTGAAGTATTTTTTAATGATACATGGAGCACAAGTTCAAAATGATATGCATAACATACATATGGCATGCATAACATACATAAAGAAAAGTTTTTGCCGTCATGATTAACAACAGACATTTTTTTAAATCTAATTTTGATTTTTAAGATTATTTGAAACATTTGTTTTACTTTAAACATTAATAATTAATATTGTTGTTGCTGCCGTACTTTTATAAGAAACTGGGCTAGATAAAAAATATCTTCATATCATTGCATTATCATTTAATACAGGGTTCTCGCTGCCACTCGCTGCCGCTTGCCATTGCGTCAAATCGCGACAAAATGCCTCATTTGGCGAGTAAACGTACGATTAAACTCGCCAAATTGCGAGTGTTCTTTTTTTTTTTGTGTGTGTGTGTATGTGTGTGTCCGTACAGGTGATACTCTTATTCGCGTTACTAAAGGACACTTTTCAAAACTATGTATAAAATAAACTGAATCAAATTTTAACCTTATGCATTTGGATGATACACGCAGTTCCTTATCTGAGGTATTGTCAGAATGGAAATTATTTAAAAGTTTCTTGAGTTCTTGTTGCAGAACCATGAAATTTAGGAGATTCCATAGATTTCATTCGAAAAAACGATCTGCAGCAGCTTTATCCCATAACAGGTAATATGCTGTATTTTTCTGTCACTACATTCAGTGGACTGTGAAAAAGTGTTCAGTGTGATGAACGCAACAAAAACTAAATTGAGAAATCAAATGAATATAAAAAATGTGAATAATGTCATTTTAGTAATGCGTTAACGGACCTAATAGGCAACAGTACAATTTTGAAACTGCCTTTGAAGTATGGACTTCAATAAAAAGCCGAAGAATTCTAGAAAAATAAAGTTTTTGTTAATGTGACATATATGTTGTTGTTTATATACCTTTTCAATTTTCAGAATTCATTAAATATATCTTAAAATCCTTAGTTATCATGGGTTGGAAGCAGAGTTGCAAAGGCTAGAAAACACCCGGTTTAAACCTGGGAATAAACCGGGTTTTTTGGGAATAAACCGGGTTTTTTGGTAATAAACCAGGTCTTTTGGGAATAAACCTGGTAATAAACCGGGTCTGTTGGAAATAAACCCGGGAATAAACCCGTTCTTTGCAACTCTAGTTGGAAGTTTTATTTCATAACATTTTAATGATTTAAATTGGGTTTGGAATTTTTTCTTGATTGCTCAAGGCATTTAAAATGTACATATGTTTAATAGTTTTTGTAGAAGACAGTTAAATTTAGATGGATAACTGATCTATAAGTAGTTACAAAAACTTGGGCTATTTTAAAACATCCAAAAAAAAACAAAAAAAAAAAACAAGAATGGTACATTATGGGGTCAAAGATCGATTTTTCAGTGTTTCATGACGAATCTAAATTGCTAAAAAATTTTCCTTTGGCTAACGTTTTTTATTTCTAATTAGCCAAATTGCTAAAAAGTCAGCGAGAACCCTGATTTAATGTATGGTTTTTCTATGTGAAAGTCGTGCAATATTCAGTAGATTACATGCATTTGCATTTAAACATCATGAATTTTAAAGTTTCCGCTGGTAAAAATGTCGTCATATTTAAAATGAAACTACCAGCTGCATAATTCCTTTTCTGCAGATTTTTATTTATGTTTTAGTGGAATGGCAGTGGACAGTAATATTTTATAAAATTAAAAGCGCTTTTAATGCTTATTTTGCTCACTGAATCCATTTCTTAAAATAACATTTAACTTCAAATGGCTATTGAGTCTCTAAATTTCTAGCCTTTATTATTATTTTTTTAACTTACAGGAGTATTGCATTCGGTGTTCTATGATGTTTAGCTTGTAAGCATTTGATACACGATGCTACAAAATTGAGCTTATCATTATTACCTTCCAAAACTTTATGGACGATAAAAAATCATATTGTTTAGGTAATCTAAAATGTTTTAGATGTGAAATAGTAAAAACGTTAGCTTTCAGGGAGTCCGGAACAATAACAAGTTACATAAAACCATCACTAACCACATTATTTTTCAATATAAGAACTTTAAAATCAGTATTAATAAATCATGAACAGATTTTTTTCACAAGATTCAGAATTAAAATTTCATCGTAAATAAGATAACAGTGTCAGTGGTGGACACTGTACAAGTAGCGGACACTTTTAAATTTGAACTAAAAATTAGGCTTTGGAAGTCGCACAGAGGTTTGCTCTCTTCGAAGGGTTGCTGATACAACTCTCTAGAATTAACGCCTTTAACAACAGAGATTTCAAGCCGGAACGAGGTGATTTAAACTCAAACAATGCGACGATACTGTCATCTTATTGTGATTTCTTGTAGTTTGGAAAAAAGATCAGTCATCTTTTGCTTTTTTGTTTATGCCCATGTTTAAGCATTTTTTTTTTTGTTACTTTTGGTTTCAATAGAACTAAAATTGGTCTGCAGAATTCATTTATTCATTTACTAAGAAAGTTTTGCATCAACTTGATGCATTTCTTTCGGCAGTCCAATATCGGTACCACGATATATTACTATACCCAGTAGCGGACAGCCCTGTCAAAAGCTGGAATTCTGGCAGGGGTCGGAAGTAGTGAGCTAGAAGTAGCGAAAGTACAGTAGTTTCCACTTTTAACAGTAGTTTGTAGTGTAGAGCACTACATTTGAATAATGTAGTGTAGTAAGTAGCGCGATACAAAAAAATCAGTAGTCTGTAGAGAAAACCGACACTGCTTTTAATTCTACTTCAGAGGGGAAAAAATGCCATTCTACAAATCACGTGGCCGTAACTTGCTTCTTTTGTACAAAATTTGTTCTGCTCAACAATTTCCGAATCTCAGCTTCAATGTATAGCAACGTATCGCATGAAATCATAGATTTTTTCCATTGACAGTTGCTACTAAAATCAAGTAACCCACCAAACGAATTAATTTTCTTGCTGGCAACACTTGTCTATTTACTCGTTATTAGGTCTTCATGTTTTAATGCCGGGTTTCTTATTTGAAATTGCTTCATTTACAGATTTATTTATTGCTTGCATTTAGATTTTTTCTTTCCTTTTTTTTTTTTTTTTTTTTTTTTTTTTTTTTTGTAATCTTTTAGAATATAAAACTCAATATAATTAATTCTCAACAGAACTCAGTACAATTAAGATATTAAGAGTGTAGTGGAGAGTTAAGTAAAAACAAATAATAGATTGGTAAATACATGTCAACGATAATTTTATATCCCAATGCAATAATTACTGTAAGAATAGTAAATAAAATTTATGTAGTGTATAATTATGCATAAATACGTTATATACAAGAATAGCCCCTCGTTGTTTTCTCGTTCATATATATCGTTCTCTATTTTCACGCCTCTCGAAAAATAAGCTATGGTTTAATCTCATTTTTACTTTCCGTACACATACAGCGTAATTAAAGTGTTGTAATCATAATTAAAAACCCAATATGGAAATATTGGTATATTTTTACTTTTTCACGTGCCCTGAATCCGCTTTAGTGTAAGACACTTAGAGCATCTAAGCTTTTTAACATTCATACACATTTACATATACCATGAGAAAATATTGATTAAAATGTAGAAAAAATAAACTTATGATACGCATCATTTGGGTAATATGCACTATTATTGTAAATATCGCATGAACCATATGCTTGAAAAAGACAGCTGTAGTGGCTAATTCGTATACATTTTATAAATATGATGCTGCATGTAATTTGACTGCATACAAAGAACAGATGCCTATGAAAATAATTTTATTTTTAAACAGTTAAAAATGGCATGTGCGTTCATACAGAATCTGACTTTGAAAAATTTTGTTCAGCGAATCTATGTCTAGGAAAATATATGAGGTCAGCAAAATTCTACTTTATTTTAACGGCTAAAGAGGTGAAAAATGAACATCATTTAAAAAGAAAAATAATTATAAATTTTATTTCTTCTAAAGGGGTCATATAACTTTAATTAAAATAATAAAAAATATGTGATGATTAACATCAGACGTACTTTCTTTTTATAGGTGTGTTGGCGCTTTTTTAAATGGCGTTGGTGCAGTCCAAACATGAGAAAGTGACATTTATTATCTAACTAGTATATAACGCCCGTCAAAAATGACGGAATGTTGATCTGTGTTTCATTTTCATAAAACTTCATACAAACAAACAGCATGAAGATTTTGTTATTGAAAGGTTTGTATTGTATAAAAGTACATTTTAAGAATGGCAAATGATTTCTACAAATACAAATGATGAGGATTGTTTTTTACTCAATATTCGATTTCTGAAATAGTTCAACAATTGGAAAAACATTTAAAAATATTTAAAAAATAATCCATGTGCGAAAGTTTCTAAAAAAAATATATATTAATGAGTTTCTAAAGAGCTTGACTCACAGCTCATTGTTTGGTTACATAAGAAAAATTAAATGCAAATTCTGAAATGGTTTAACAATTGCGCAAAACATTAAAATTTTGTTCGTTTTAAATTGTCTAAGTTAATAGTATAATAGAGTTGAATTTTAATATTTCTTGAAGAACAAAGTTTTCCAGTCATGAATAAACAAATACATAAAACGAGACAAAAAATTGCATGTTTATGGATATTAGCTTTTTTAATTCACAGTAGGAAAATATCCCATTTAAAATGATAAATGAAAATTTAAAGTTTTCCAGTAAAGAAGAAATAGTTAAAATAAATACAACGATGAAAGTAGATTATATAACTTTAACTTTTAAAAGTATTCCTCAAATTAAAACCTGATTTTGTCTTATTTTAAAAATATGCCTGAAAAATCTATAATAAATTTTGATCATTAAAAATCCTCTTATTTTATTTCATAAATAAATTGAAATTAAAATGCATTAGTATGACTAAAAAATATCTTTTCACATTCTCTTATTAAATTTTTTTTTTTTTCACTACAAAGTGAGGTTTAAATGTTACTATGTTAAAAATCAAAATTTGATCTACATTGATATAATTAACATATGTGATATGCGGTACTATATATTCCTTATATTTTAATTGTGTTTCATAAGAAATATTCATTTTACAATGCAAGCAAAATTTCAGAATTTAATTGGATATAAGCTAGGCGATTAAAATTTGATCTAACCAAATTAAATTTTCAAGAAAGAAATGATATTAAGCTGAAGCTTTTAAAAGTTGACCTTGAAATAAATCAATACGCCCCGAATTTTTCTTAGTCTAAAAATATGCTTACATGCATTTTGTATTATTTTTCAACTTTATTATTATGTTATATAATATTTTTTTTCCAACAGAAAGATCTTTTGTTTATATAAAATACGCTTATATGCATTTTATATTACTTTACAACTTTATTAATATTTTATATAAAATATTTTTTTTAACAAAAACTTCCTTCGTTTATATTTATTGCGAATAGATGGCGCCAGAACAGTACTTAGGAACGAAATGTAAGATACTGATGGATCATCGCAAAGCCTTGAAAGCTATCACCGCTATTTCTGAAAAAGTGCTTACAGGAAAAAATTGCTTACAGAAATAAATTAAAGCAATCCTTTAAAATATTTAAAGACTTTAATATGCTTTTACAAATAATTTAAGAGCATAATGGGATATTTTAATGAAACGTTCAAAGAGGCATTCATTTTTCTCTAGATATGGGATTTGTGTTTCTGAATGGTAACAGTATTCGTTTGTTTACATCTGGTAATCCAATGTTTAATCTGTTATTTTTAATTTAAAACTTAAAACATTATAACTGGATATAATATACATTTTTTATACGAAAATATGCTGAACAGACATGATTTCAAGTAGAAGAAATTATCATTTAGCTGTCATATGTTAGCATATGTTTTTCATTAAGCCTAACATGGCATTTTAGCTACGGTCGATTCGCAAACCAGAGTGGTCGGACCCGGCATCGTTACACTGTGTTTTAATATATAGAGGTGACATAAACAGCTTTGAAAACAAAAGTGGTGGACTATTATGCTTGTTTATGAATGCATTAAACATGCTTCTGATTACGCGTATTAGATAAATTGCTCAAAATTCCAAAATAATAATAGATAATAGCTTTTGCCTGTAAATGCATATAATAAACAAATTGTGTAAACATTGAAAAAACTACTTGTGTAAGGTGTGTATGAAAATGTAACAGTAAATGTGTTGGCAGAAAGCATGTGTGAAAAATTGTCTTCTTTTGCCAAGGTCATTTTCTTAATTTTTCCATGGTTCCTATGAAAGGGAAGTACCAAAAAATATTCCGCGTATCACTATATGCGAAATATTTTTAAATATCATAGTACAGAATATTTCTTAAATATGTCTATTTATTTAACAATTAGAACAATCGTGCGCTGATAATTCCAGTTGTCATATTTGGAACTTGTTTTATTTACCTAAAAATTTCAGTAAGAAGAACATTTAAAAAATTTCTAAAGTTTTTCTTTTAATTTATTTTAAAAATTTTTTCCATATGCTTGAAAATATCTATAATAAAGACATCGATAAAACACGTTTTCCTGAAACAGCAAACTTGTATAACTTCCATTGTTTCGATACTTCGGCTCGATAAGAAAATATGCGCTAACATTCACTACAATACACTAGATACTCAAGTAAGAATTTACTTATCTGAACACCGTGTATCTGTAACACTGATATATAGAATTTTAAGTTTTTAATTCAAATAATTCTATATTATTGTATTGTGTTTGAATATCATTTAAAATATCAAATATTTTTATATATGGTCTCAAATTACAGTATCACATCCATATCATAATTTTAAATAATAGTAAAATACTTTTTCATGTGATTTCAACAAGCTTTTTTCACTTTTTACCACTATTAACAAAGTAGATTTCTTTCGCTATTTTCCCACTTTTTACGATGCAGATTTTAGGTTACTATTTAATTTATGAAATATGTCTTAAAAAGACTGGTTTTATATATTTAATCGCCTGACTATCTGTTAAAATTTATAAAAATTAAAATTAAACAATTCATAGATTTTTTTTAAAAAAAATCTCCAATTAAATATGCCATCTTTTGAAAATTACTGCAAATATTTTAAATATTAGATCTAAAACATTAGCGATCTAATCATAGATAAATGTGGTTAGTTTGTTCTTACGACTAAGAAAACAACATCGATTCTGGTTGATTCTATTTATCATTGGGTTCTGTTTCAACATTCGTCCGATGTTTCATGGTTGAATCCCAGTCGAGATTAAATCTTTCTGGAATGGCAATTACTTGTATTTACCACCTGTTTCTCAATGAATAGTGGAAATAATCCCAATGGATTAACATCTGATTGCATTATTATGGTAACACGGATTTAAGATTAAAAGCAGATCCTTGAACAGATAGCTATCCAGATTTCTCCAAGAATCTTTTTCTCAGCCATTGATTTATAATTATACATTTCATTCTATTTCAATGGTGTTTTATTTATTTTCAAACACTTCAGAAGGCAGTTATTCAAAATTTCTCTCATATTAAACAGAAGGGTATTTAATTCTGAACATTTTGAGATTGAATTGTGTCCGTCTAAATCGCCTTATTTCATAGATATTAAACAAGACGTAAATATTAATACTATGTACAAAATAGCTCCTCAACTACACAATGAAGGACATTAAATATTTCAAAGCTAATAAGTATTATTACTTTTCGATAAATCAAAATCAGAAACCGTTCAAAAATTAAAAATCGTGAATATGTTGTATAATAATAAGATAATAATATAATTATGATTAGCTTTTATTCTGAAATCTGTAAAGGAGTAATTCACTATATGTTAAATGTGATCACATTAACGTATCAATTAAAATACTTCTAATTATGGACAATATATTTTCGTGAAACAATTATTTTATCAAAAAAAAGTCCTTACAAAATGTAAATTGCAGCAGATTCACATTATAATTAAAATACACAGTTAAATACAAAATTTTAATTTAGTTATACTATTTTCGTGTATGTGCATTCTGAAAATAGGCTCCCCCTTTGTTATCAAACTGCTCAGCTTGAAATAAATATTAATCTTGCGACACTTTTAAAGCTTTAAGCAGATATCATTTTGTGTGTTTGTCATTGCAAACTATTTTTAAACAAAATATTAACATTCTTCAAGATTGAATTAAACATTTATATTAAAAAAAATATTGCATTAAAACAGGAAATTTAATTTTTACATAGACTTGTAATTTCTAAACATTCTAACAATAAAATAATTGATAACTATATAACTATATGATAACTCTATATTAACTATTATAACTATAACTATATAACTATATATATTACTGATAACTATATATTTTTGGCCAACAGATCTTATGTCTCATTTCAACCTATAAAGATTTTTTTTATTATTTATTGCTAGTTATTAATGTATTTCTTTTTACAGGGTTCAATTATCTTTACAACAAACTGATGTAGATTTTAAAACTACATTTTTTTTGTTATAAAACATTTATTTCTGATTTTTTAAATTGTTTTCCTATTAAATGTACAGTATATTTTATACTATTTTCGTTATACAGAAATAACAGTTGCAATAAATCGCCATAAAATATATATAAAGTATTTCTATTTCATTTGATTATTACAATGTTGAATAAATAGATTGTGTTACTGTATGTCAAATTAATTAATTATCGTTAATGATCAAATTTTGTAAAATGGCAACAAAAGAATATTTTACAGTGCATACCACAGCACATTATTTAATATCATGCACACTGTTTTTTGTTTAATAGTCAAATAGCTATTGTTTCCTTGTAACGAATTTCAATTTCACTATATATCTATGAAATCTGTATATTTTAAAATAGTTAATATCTCTGACAGAGCTTCATTAAATTTTTTATTTAGCCTAATTAAAATGTTTACTATTTCTCTAATGTATCTAATTATAGTGTTAATATTCTTTTAAAAAATATATTGTTTTCGTATAGGAATCAGATGTTAAAGAAAATTTTTAAATACTGGTTAAGCAACTGTTTTTCTACATTTGTTTGTAGCAGAATCAGTAGGAATTATCATTTCCCCCCTTTAAGATTAACTTTGGTGACGTTAGGATAGGAAGGCATAGCCAATGATATCCTTGGTGCAAAACGTGAAGATATTGTGATTTCATTGAATAATTCGAGATGAAATTGTAAAATAGCTATTTTTTTATGACGAGAAAGCTCCGCCAGAAATTTATTTTTTATAAATAAAAAATTCCCGTGTAATGATTCTTATTAATTGTGTAATAGAATTGAGATACCATTGGCATATGGGCTTAGATAACTGTCAAAGGCGAAAAATATATATCACAGCTCATGTAATTATTACAACTATTCGCTTACCAAGAAAATAATTATTAATTATTTTTACGTTAGTAATAAGAGTTTGAAACAATGATTAATGTCTTATATATTTATGCTTGGAACTGAAATTTGTTTCTGAAATTTAAAAAAGCACGATATGTATATATATATATATACATATATCACTATTTGGGATAGCTTGCATAATTACATGTATAACATGTAATATACATGTTGAAAATAAACACATTATAAATTGAAATTAGTACCACAAAATTAATAGGCAAATTATGATACCGACTTTATTGCAATATGTGAGAAAACCAATTTCACCTCTTACAACGATACAGAAAATATATTCCGAAATATCGCCCAGTTTTAAAATTAATCTTCGTTTCAGAAATTTTTTTGGAAATTAAATATATGCCTTTTTCCTTATGATTATTATTATTTTTAAATCTAGCAATGAAAGTTATTAACTTTTGATCTACTTTTTCAGTACATTCTTTTAAAAAATCTGCAACACATTCATATACATATTAGGTAATTTAACTATCGTAACAAATATTTAAGGGTAGTAACCGAAATAAACATGTTTCACTTTGCAATGTATGGTCGGAAATAAAGCGTTAAAGCAACAGAGGGTGCCTTCTGATTTGGAAGAAAGATAATTTTACTTTATGAAATCACTTATGTGTCTATTGATTAGTGCTTAAAATAGTCATTATGGTATAGATCCCTATATATGCATTTTTAATAAAGAAAAACCACGTCTTTTAATTCATTTGTTAAAATTATCTCTTCTCTTTTCCTTTTATTTACTTTTATTCCAAAATCATATCTCATTTATTAATAGATTAAGGCTTTATCTTTTTTACATGCAGATGCAATTTATTCTCGCATCTCTTGTCTTTTTATTTTAATGTTACGTTTACACCACAGCCCGAGACTGAGAACAATTACCAATGTATTTCACGGTGTGTGTGAATGCAGACTTTGTCCAGTATCATTTTCTTTCTTTATTTAATTCTAAACTTTGAGCATCCTCTAGTTATCAAAATAGATCTACTTTTAACCTTGTAATTAATTCACTTTAACACAAAAATTGTATACATCTGCATTTTCTGATTATACAAAATGTGATTTCTGCCTCAATATTTCCGCTGATCGCAGATGGGTTTCTCAGGATCTCAAAACCAGAAAAAGGTTGCGATGTACTTTGTGAAATTACAACCCCCTCTTTGATCGCCAAATTTAAATGTATCTATCTCTCATCATTAACAGAATTTTTTGTCTGGCGTTAATGAGTGTTGCCAATTCTATTTGGCGTAAAACTACTCACTGACCTGTGAACATTGTATCGAATTATATTCATTATTCTTTCCTGGGATGTGAATGTAACAACACTGTCTCTTCTCCTCCCTGTTATGGAGCGAGCCAACCACCTATTGGATTGCATTATTAAGCATTACTATTCTCTTCAAAATAAAGGATTAATTTTCGATAGAATGTGTTCTTAATGCATCTCCAAAACTTTTGTTGTTTTTGCGCTCCAGTAAACGCATCTGAAGGTATTGCTATTTTCAACGAATTTGATCTTTTAAATCGCAATATGCTATCACGGTGAAATATCTGCTATGACGATTGCTCCATCTCTTCTATAATATAACTGCAAAATAAAACTACAACTACTGCATACTAAAACTATGGTATAGTCATATAATATGCATTTCTAAATTGTAATGTCTCAGTTTCGCTGTTTTTCGTAATTTGAATAGCATTGTATGTGCATTTGTAATGGTAGGAGAAAGCAGGTTAAAACAGTATAGTCGGGTGAATCCGGATATCCCAGTTTTGAATCAATTTGACCAGCCCTCTAGCGGGTAATGGCTGAAATACTTAGCTTTAGGCCATAAGTTAAAGCGGCCATTACGATATCTCTATACTAAAATTTATGTAGTTTCTGTGTTAAGATTATTTCATTATTTTCATTTTTTCTAGTTTTCAAAATTCTTAAATATGATCCCATTTGAAGTTACAGAAACATTTTATATTGTTATGTGTAGCATATTTAATTTAAAAAAAAATTCCCACAATAAAACTGTTGGTTGCATTTAAAAAGCCATTTTTACGGCTCACTTTCCGATCCATATTCTTTTGGGAGAAAACTGGAATTCCGATGTGGGATAAAAAGGGATACATGAAAAGAATATTTGAAGAACCCGTAAGCAGTGTTGGAAGAAAAGGCAGTGAAAACTACACGAACAAGAGTGATTATAATTTTTACTAAGCTAATAAAAAGGTGAATATCATGTCTGCCATGTCTCAAACTTCAGTGAAGATAATTATCTAATTATCCTTTTGTCTTAAAATATTAAATAATTACACTTATAATTTAAAAAATATATTAGTTTAATTCCTTAGTTAAAGTTATAAAAATATATATATTGTTAGTTTTTAAAAGGAAGTCTAAACGTTTTCATTTCCAGTAAGATTAACATATCCATGCGGCTTTACTCTATCGGTGAGGTGAGACCGGATATTTGAGTTTTTATTAATAATAATTTATTAATAAAAATGTGATAAACTAATTACATATTTAAAATGATATTATGGTACGAAGATAAGTGTAGAATATGTACGCAAAGTTATATTAAATTCTGTTGGAAATTCTGGTTGCATAAAGTAACTATAATAAGGTATGAGGTTTTATTCTACTTTCCAGTATATAATGTAATGTGTTATATATACTGTGTATATAATGTATGCATAATAATAATATACTGTGTGCCAGTAGATTTATGGGATGAAAAAATACTTTAAACAATCTTTAAAAAAATTTTTTAGATTGTAATTTTTACAATCGTATTGGCTTTTATATAAAAAATCGATAAACGTAAACCCTAATAAAGTTTTAAAATTAAACATTTTGCTGACGCAGTACAACTGCTGATTCCACTCGCACATTTTCCGTTTAAGTAATGTGAAACTATTTTTAAGAAATTTATGATTATCACTTTTTTACACCCTATCTAGCATTCTTTGAGTTCTTCTAATATGTTTATAGCATTTCAAAAAAACAAAAATAATAACAATCATTCGAGCTAAAATAATTTTCATGAACTCTTACCAGCGGTAAATACTTCAATTTCTGATTTACTGAAGCTTCACTTAACCCGTTTGATAAAATTTACAAATTAGTTAGTTTTGCTCATACATCTAATTATACAAATAACAGATAATTTTAAAACAAAACATGAAAGCGACTTTAAATGGCTTTTTCTTAATACTCGACTTGTTTGAAATTGTGCAAACACACTCATATTATTACTAACAAGAATTTTATTTTTACTTATTCCGCCAGGTAGCTTATTCTAGCGAGAATGGTTTGGCACAACACAGCGTGTTTGATGACAAACTTTTAATGTTATTTACGTTAAATTTAATCTTCTTTAATGCCAGTAGAATGCCTTTACAAGTAACAGAGTGGTCAAATACGCACAGAGTACATGCTCAGGTTGGAAGTTTTCGTCCAAACTATAACACTCCACATTCAAGAACTTGTCAATCCTCCTTTAAACCAACACTATCCCATAGATAATGCCTAAGACCATTTGACGTCACGGCAGATCGACCGATCAACACCAGTGCTGGGGCGATTACATCCAACCACCCCTGCAACTTCCGTAGTTATTTAGTATTGATATAATATTTTAAGAAGTAAGTTGTTTGTTATTTCAAAGTAAAATATAAACTGTTTATTAAGCAAATTTAAAACAAGCGAAACTCTGAAAAATAATCCAATCAATTTGGCTTAATATTAGGTTTACATATATTTGAAATGTAAAACATATGCATTTTATGACAGAAAAATGGCATAGATAGAAAAGTGCAAGCATAAAATTGAAGCATGAAAAGTAAAATTTTCTAGTTATAACATTTCTCATATTTATCTTACAAAAAGTTATAAGAAAATTTAACTTTTATCACTTCAACATAAAAATCCATATTTAATAATTAAATTTTAATCTTTGCATCTGAATGTCAGGAAGAAATGTTACTGATATTTTAAGCGTTTCAAAGTATTTATTCACACACAGTTTAAAAGAAAATGCGATTAATCATACATGCTTAATTTATTCAGTTATTGTTATTCTTTCAGTTTTTCTTTTTGTTAAATGAAAAAAAAAAATTAAAACTCATAAATCAGCAATAGAAACAAACCCACGATTCTTTAGTTGGAATGTAATTCTTCCGATAATTAGCAACAATCCATTTCTTTTTCAATTCTTCATCTTTTGGAAAGCCATAAGTGGCTACTTTAGGACCTGTTTTGTAATTATCCTCACAAAAGGTTACAACACATTTGTAAACTATTTTAAAACCCATAATCATAAGTAAAATTTCTCACAATGCATTTACAAAGCTAATGTTGTATAACAGTGCAAATGTATATACAAATTAAAAAGTCGGTCGATCAATAAGTAGTTCTGAGACATTGCTTATAGGATGGTGTTGCTTAGACAAGTTCAAATAGACGATAGAGACAAGTCAACAAACATTAGCTTGGTGCTAATGACAGGCGCACTAAGTTTCTCTTCAAAATTATTTCCACTTAACAAATTTTGTTTCCCGTATGTCGCTTCTCTCTTACTTATAAAGGCACTCTAGTTGCCCGAATTCCACACATTTGATACGCAGTAGGCAATAATATTTATAACAAAATATTTGACGTTTCGTTTATATATATATATATATATATATATATATATATATATATATGATAAACTGACTCTCTTTACAAGTTGTAAATTTCCAAATGGACGAAAAATGTCCGGGCCAGGATTCGAACCTGGGATCGCTTGGCTGAAGCCGCCACGCTCTACCACTGAGCTATCCCGGTCGAATCTGGAGGGCATAATTCATCCAGTTAACCTTATTGATCAAAGCATCTGGTCTGATCAATAAGGTTAACTGGATGAATTATGCCCTCCAGATTCGACCGGGATAGCTCAGTGGTAGAGCGTGGTGGCTTCAGCCAAGCGATCCCAGGTTCGAATCCTGGCCCGGACATTTTTCGTCCAGTTGGAAATTTACAACTTGTATGATTGCTTTACCAATTTGAAATAATTGTGTTAAAAAATAATCTAGTGACTATCTTTAGCTTAAAGTTTTCCTGTTGTACCAAAATTGCAGTGTAAAAAGTTACATTTATATCCGTTCAGTGGTTGTTAAGAATATTGAGGACATACATGCATACATAAATATATATACATACATAAAGGCCAAAAACAGAAGTTTTTTTTTAGTTTCTTAAATATACGTTATATTAATGCCATACATATTTCCAAATATATAGCAACATATACATTTATGTATGGGGCCGTCCATAAATGATGTCACGCTTGGAGGGGGGGGAGGGGGGTTCATGAAATTGTGACAGTTTGTGACAAGGGGGTTGGAGCGGGTAAGAAGAAGTGTGACATCACACATTTTGGTTAAAATGAAATCATTAAAATCAGCAAATTAAATTTTGAAGTTATTTTGAAATTACCAGAATTTGAGTGTATTTTTTAATCGGACTAAAACAACTTTCACGTGATTTGTTTTAACTTATATTCCTTTCTTTAAAAAAAAAATATAAATATTTTATTACTAATTGTATTACTTTATTGTATATTAATTATGTTTTTGTCGTAAACCTTAATCTTATTTTATACAAAATAAATACACGAATAATTTTTATTGTTATCCTCACAAATGTCATTAAAACTTATAGTTAAAGTTGAAAAATAAAATTTGAAACATGATCTATAACGTAGTGCTTTGTTTCTGAACTCCAAGTATATGTCTATGTAATATAGCGTGACATGTGACAAGGGGGGGGGGGGGAGTATGGTGAAGTGTGACACTTTGTGACTAAGGGGGGAAGGGGGATCAAAAATATTGAAAAAAAGTGTGACATCATTTATGGACAGCTCCTATATGGAAATATATGCGATATACATTTCCATATATGTGCACATATATGTTACGTTTTCGAATGCAAGCTTAAATTTATCTTTTTTCCGCAAGTAAAATTGTGAAAAAAAATGTCTATTTAAAAAAAAAAAAAAGTCTATTAAAAAAAAAAGAAAAATCCTTGTTTTTTTTAAAAAAAGGAATCTATTGAACTATAAAAGTATACTAAAATTCTGCCAATTATTTCTAATTTTAAAGTGAGAATGTAGAACTGATGTCGATTTTGTCATTTAAAATAGAATCGTTTTGTTTGTTGTTTATTTATTGTATTTTTGCCGGGTTATGTCGTTAAAGATTATTTAATTTTCATTTTACTATATTGTTAGTATAAAAGCACGAACGATATATATACTTTTACAGCAAATGAAATACTTTTCAACTATTTTGAAAACGAGAGATACTTATTTCAGCAAACGGAAATGTTTTCAAAGAACAGTCGTAGAAAACAAAGTAGTCCAAAAGTTGCACCTTATTAACTAAAAGCTGGTGTTAACGATAAAATCATAAATATTTCTGTTTGGGAAATTTTTGGTGTTTTGGGTCTGAAGAATCCATAGCGGATTTCATAATTTTCCATTAATTTTCATTACTGTATGAAAATATTTTATATTATTTGGTCATTATATATTACTTTTTTGCAATGTTTATGGTTTATACGATTTATTTACTTAGTATCATGGTTTCGTGCTAAGTAATATGAAGATATTACATTCATTTTTTTCTCAATTTATTTCTCAAACATTAATACTTCCATTTCCCTATGATCTATCAATGGTGTATTATAATTGTTTTTTCTATTATGGGTATATATGCAAAAATCATCTCAAAATGCTCAACACTTTTTACAGGGCTCTTAAGAGGATATGGGCAAAAAAATTTAAACTATATTTTATTGATGAAATACTTTTCAACTATTTTGAAAACGAGAGATTCTTATTTCAGCAAACGGAAATGTTTTCAAAGAACAGTCGTAGAAAACAAAGTAGTCCAAAAGTTGCACCTTATTAGCTAAAAGCTGGTGTTAACGATAAAATCGTAAATATTTCGGTTTGGGAAATTTTTGGTGTTTTTGGTCTGAAGAATCCATAGCGGATTTCATAATTTTCCATTGATTTTCATTACTGTATGAAAATATTTTATATTATTTGGTCATTATATATTACTTTTTTGCAATGTTTATGGTTTATACGATTTATTTACTTAGTATCATGGTTTCGTGCTAAGTAATATGAAGATATTACATTCATTTTTTTCTCAATTTATTTCTCAAACATTAATACTTCCATTTCCCTATGATCTATCAATGGTGTATTATAATTGTTTTTTCTATTATGGGTATATATGCAAAAATCATCTCAAAATGCTCAACACTTTTTACAGGGCTCTTAAGAGGATATGGGCAAAAAAATTTAAACTATATTTTATTGATGAAATACTTTTCAACTATTTTGAAAACGAGAGATTCTTATTTCAGCAAACGGAAATGTTTTCAAAGAACAGTCGTAGAAAACAAAGTAGTCCAAAAGTTGCACCTTATTAGCTAAAAGCTGGTGTTAACGATAAAATCGTAAATATTTCGGTTTGGGAAATTTTTGGTGTTTTGGGTCTGAAGAATCCATAGCGGATTTCATAATTTTCCATTGATTTTCATTATTGTATGAAAATATTTTATATTATTTGGTCATTATATATTACTTTTTTGCAATGTTTATAGTTTATACGATTTATTTACTTAGTATCATGGTTTCGTGCTAAGTAATATGAAGATATTACATTCATTTTTTTTTCTCAATTTATTTCTCAAACATTAATACTTCCATTTCCCTATAATCTATCAATGGAATATTATAATTGTTTTTTTCTATTATGGGTATATATGCAAAAATCATCTCAAAATGCTCAACACTTTTTACAGGGCTCTTAAGAGTATATGGGGAAAAAATTATAAACTATATTTTATTGATATCACACATCATAGGACTCAAGCTAAATGCGTTTTATTTTAATAAATGTTCTTCAAAGTTAATTGACTCATATATCATACTCGCTAAAGTCATTAGATACATTCTTCTAAATAGTTATTGTAATAGAACCTCTGAATATGTTTTATAAAAATTCCGAAAGCATAAGATGCATAGTATTTAAATGCGGATTTTTCTTATACTTTTATTCATTTATAATATGGTTTTTGAAAAAAAAAAATTTATTTTTGAAGATTAATTATATATATATATATATATATATATATATATAATTTTGAATTGAAGGATTTTACTAACTTTGCGGTGTAGAATTTGAGCAACCTTCCAAGACATCTTTTCCTGCTATTGTATCAAGTTTCAATACTTAAAACATTGCAAAATAAAATATTGTCCATACCTGTGGCTTAATTCAGCTATAATTGTTTAAAATCATATTATTAAACAATATCATATGCTCTAACTTTATTCAGTGTTATACAGATTGCAATCATCCCTAATTAAATCTTACTGCTGCGCAGGTGAAAAATATTTGGAAAAAACTGTATGATCTAACTATATTCTTAGAAATTAAAACCTTCTATTTAAGGCAGATGTTTTTGATGCGTTTTCTGATTAAAAAAAAAAAGAAAGGATTAAGTAGGCGTGGTCTCCACTTTTTCATTGCAGCATTCACAAGTAGTTAGATAAGTTAGGGAAAGAAAAACGTCGAGGAATGTGCGGCTCTAAGACACGTTTTCATAACTCATTAGTTATTTACTTATTTATTTACTTTTCTCATATCAAGAAAGGCGCCCCAACCCGCATTGGACCATTTGAAGCAGGTGTCTGTAGAACGTTAGGCCAACGACAAGTCATGCAAAAAAATGTTCTCTATTAAAACAATGTGGCACCTGTGAGCACCCGTCTTTCAGTAGCACCTGCTCTACTGAGCATGCGCATGCGTTTTTCTTCCGTGTCAAAAGAAATATGATCTGTTAGTTCGATAAAATAAGATTGAATTGGGTTAAAGGGAGAACTGGATTTGTATCTGTATGTTCTGTAAGTTTTTATTTAGCTGGAAAAGAAAATGTTTTGTCTCATGTTTAATGGTTTACTTATGTTAAATATATTTGATACTACGGTGTAAGTCTATGATATAAATCATCTTGAGTATAATGCGTATTTTTTCGAAGACTTCATTATGAAAAAAAAATTAGTTGGCAAATTAATTATCTTTTTATGGTGATAATTATCCTGAGTAACAAAAGTTATACTTTTATTTAGAAGAATTTGATATTTTGTATTAAATTAGATGTCAGTCGGCTGCATTATTTAAACAGCTTCTCTTTACTAACAAATGCAAGTTGCATTTCGAAGAATTGAGAGGCGGTGTTTTATAAATCGCCAGTTTCGACATAACAACTCAATATTTCTGGAAAATTCTTCTTTTACAATCTTTAAATTTGAAAGTTTTACGAACGAAAAGAAACGTAAAAAAGAATTAAGCATGCTACTTATTACATTTACCGCATTCGATATAAAGTAGTACAAATATTTTATTATTGTGTAATAGGGTTTTACCTTAATATCTAACAAAGCCTACATTAATAATTTATTATTCTTTCGTAATTAAATGCCAGTAACTCTTACAATTCGGTTTGGGACGTTTCAGACATGTTGAAGCTTGATAATGAATTTGGATTCTCCATCAAAAAATAAGGGAACAGATGTTTCACCATTTTTTTTAATTGAAAACCTCCCTGACCCGCTAAAACGCCCCCTAATCTTTATTTTTCGTAGTTTGTACATCAGCCTCTTGCAAATCGCCGAGTTACCTGGATGCGAAACACCCTTAGTCGAATGAGCACCAATGTATGACTCAACTACGCAAAACTCGTCTTTTGTTTGAAATGTAGCCTAAATATATTAGTACGAGTTATTTAGAATATATTAAGCTGTGAGCAGACTAGAACTAGCTACGGCGGCGCATTTGTCGTTCTCTTTGATGTAGCCATCCTTAATATGTATCATTATCACATCTACAGAAGAAAATCCACGGAAGGGAATCCCTGACATGTTTATCAACGACCCTTTCTTTTCTTGATGACCACAGAGCTTTTAGAAAAGAAAGCCCAGGGAAATAATTTGTGAGTGTTTGTAGAAAGTTTTATCTGAACGCAGCCATGTACTTCGATGCCTGAAAATACCAGTAACTCTTACATAATTTATAATTTTGTATTAGTGATTTTATTGATTTCAATCCCATTTGAACTTTACGAGTTAATGACCCGTTGTCCTTTTTGTTTGGGTAAATCTAAATTTTACATCATTAAAGACTAGCATACATCAAAAGATATTATCATTATTTGGTCTCAACAATTTTGCCTTACCCATAAACATATTTAACTATTCATCCAAAAATTTCTATACCCTAAACATTTTCGACACCTCGTAACAAAAAAAAAACCTTTTTTGCTTTGCTAATTTAAAATATACTTAGTTAAATTATTTAAATATTTAAGTTAAGACAAGAACCTAATTTCTATTCATAGTTAGCATATTACATAATTTGTAAAGCATCTTTAATTTCATGTTATTTGTCTATAGAACTACAATTCACCTAAAATTCGGTTAAATGAAAAAATGGACTTGATTTACTTTGGTCCCGAATGCTTTTTATATTGATGCAAAATTAGGCCTCTATTACGCTTAAATTATGAGCGATTTATTTTCACTTTTTTTTTTCAATATTTTTTTTTTATTATAGAGTTAGCTTAAGAGGGGTGTGTTATTTATTTGACTAATAAAACATGATTGGTGCTGCGAAATAAGCAAGGTAAATAATTCACAATCACACAAATAATTCACACCTCAAATATATGAAGTCAGTTTTTTTTTTTTTTTTTTTTTTTTTTACGTTAAATGAAATTAGATAACAATGAACAGGAATAATTCAATTCCATTATAATAATTTACAACAGCAATTTAGAATTTATAGTATACAATGAATGATTGTTGAAATATTCTTGTAAGACCTTTAAGAAGTGAATGTTACTCTGTTAAGCATTAAATAAAGATATATAGAAAGAAAAATAAATTTTATGATCACTTTAGAAGAAACAGTTTCATTATAAAATATAATTATTCATGGCGACAGTTCGTTTTGATTTAAATAAATATTAGTTTAAAATAGTGTCTTATTTTATTATCTGAATCTGTTTAAAATTTTCAATGTGGTTCATTCTAAACTAATTTCATTTGTAAAAGAAAACTATTTGTGGCTTCATAAACATTGGGAATGTATTGTTTATCTTGTTTATTTCACAGAATCAATCATGTTTCATAGACCAGAGAATGCTCTTAAAAGACATTTACATTTTAACAATATTTTCTTTTACAGTTTCACAAGAACTATTATAAAGTACAAAATACAATCGCTTTTGTTTATGCATATAATAAAAGCTAAATGGTCTACATGTGAGAATTTACTATCTAAGTTTAACAAAATACGTTATGCTTTCCATTAGAACATAATTCTTCTCTTCTCACTAGTCTAATCTAAGACAAACGCATTATTTTTAACAGTTAAATAAAAAAAATAAGCTGTATTTTTCTTTTTTAAGAGAAAAAAATAATTATCTGATAGAACTTCAGATTTCAATTTCAGTAGTCATGTCACTTATTTTAGGAGAGATTTCTTTAGTTTGCTTATTTCTCTGTACTGATCCTGTATTAGGTATGTTACTTGATTAAAAAAAATATTTACGATACAACCGCATTTTCTTTTAAAGTTTATAAAAACTATTGAACAGTTCAGAATACACTTATTTTTTTCCCTCCCATTTAGCACTGCGGAAGCGAAGGATCTGATTTAAGGATTACCCCTCCCCCAACTCAATAGCTGATACAATGCTCAATAACTGATAAAATAAATACAGTAGAACCTCGATTATCCGCAATAATTGGAAACACAATCAGCTCGAATAATAAACAAAAGTGTTAATAAAGAATAAACTTAATCCTATAAGATTTTATTTTGCAACAAAAATATAGTACATTAAAAAGAAGAATAAAAAGAAAAGTGCCCAGTTAAACTGATGGCATTGAGCTCACAGGCTATTCACATTAATTGCGTATCATACTCTTATTTAAAAGAATAATGCCCCTCGAAAAATAAAGAAATCGACAATAAATTAAGGGGGGATTAGCCCCTTGTTCCCCTTTATGCTTAACCAATGAGCCCCCAAAACTAATCTGGCAAGCGCCTTAACACAATGAACCTATATACAAACTTTGAAGCAAATCGGATAACTCTGCATGAAAAACACATTTATCTAAATTAAGGGGAGATTATCCCCCGTTCCTCCCTTTATACTAAACCAATGAACCCCCAAAACTAATCAGGGAAGCGGCTTATCAGAATGAAGCTATATACAAAATTTAAAGCAAATCTGATATTTCTATCAAGACATTGCGTTACGTACATACATACGTTCGTACATACAGAAACTGCGGGTACATTAGCTCTCAGGCTTTGATAGCCTGTCAGCTAAAGAAATGGTATAAGACAAGCTACGCTGCCGAAGGCAGACGTACTTCACCGCCGATTCCAGATTTTCGTGAATCCATACGAGGTCACGACCAAGAAGGAGCCGGTTTACCCGGACACCTCCAAGGTGGTGCTCTTCGGCCCGGGGAGAAGCGGGAGCGTGAACCTCCTGCGCTTCGTCACCCTCTCCCAAATGAATTGACGACAGAGGTCGCTGCGATGATACGGTGGAGCCCAAACTCAGAGGACACCACCACAACACACTTGGGCGGAACGCGGAAGTAAACAACGGCTCCGTAGCCGGAATCCCATGAGGGAAACCGGGTCCTCGGCCAGTGTCGAACACTCTCACGACCCATTAATGTAACCACATCTTCCGATTATCAAATCCTAGGGAAGAAGGAAGCGACTATTTCATCGGATGTGGCTAGCAGGTGGGGCTTCTCGCCAACCCGGGACCTCGAAGAAACTTGGTCCCTGGCGCAAAGACACGCCTTGACTAGGGTCGTCCCCGTCAAATGGAATTCTCCATTCAACGGCTCATCCACATATCATATCACTACAAGAGCAGGAGGTGCTTCTCGCCAACCCGGGACCTCGAAGAAACTTGGTCCCTAGCGCACAGACACGCCTTGGCTGGGTTGTCCCCCACCGAATGGCTTTCCGCGAGACAGAACCCCCTAGGCGAAACTAGGACCTAGTTAAGCGACCCCATTCGACGAGATCATGCACATATATACACACTTTAACGGAAGAACGAAGGACCACTACCGGAGTCTGAGGGTCGTGGAAAACTCCCTCAAGTGCGCTAAAGAAGCGGACACGGTCAAGGTTAGTACAAAGAAGTTATTGTTAGGAGAAGTCTGCTAGCCCCAACCTTGTCAGGCACAGAAGGCTCTGACTACGCAAAGACGCGCTGGGCTGGTTTCGGCCCAAGGTTCGAACGAAGGTTTGGTCGCCGTTTTAAGACGAGCCTCCGGCCCGGTTCCTCGCAGTCGAACAGTTCTGAGAAAAGTCCAGATCCCTCCCAGAGAAGGCGACACGAGCCACAGACCTTGGAGCTGAGGGCCCTCCGTGACTCGAACCGCTCTTGGTACAAACGGGCAATCTCTTCCCTGAACGACCCTGAGGGCGGCTCACAACTACTTCAGCTACAGAGGGACTCGCAAGGGACGATCGGGAATGGCACTTCCACACCTCTCCGTCACATCTACGTTCTACCGCCTGCACGGTGCAGTGGGTTGCTGCATGCCGCCACTCCCACCGATAGATGTCACAATAGAATCCGAGCGGTCCTTGTCGTACAAAGTCCGACCTCTCCTCTGTCTTGCCTTAGACAAATGTGGTGACTGTCCTATCCCAATTAGCTAGCATTTGCCCTCACGTCACCTATCATCGGTGGCAACACACAGTCAACCACCTAGGCAGGAGGGTTCAGCCTACGCGGTTCCTTTTACCACCCGGCTGTCCCAAGACCCCACGGAGACGAAGCTCCTGCACATAGGATCTCAAAGGACAACCAAGGCCGCAAACATCCTGCAGCCGAGAACCGGCCCAAAGGAGGGGACAACCCGAGGAATGTGGGTCGGTCTATACCCAGCCCTCAGCGAAGTCGGCTAATCAGACACTGCTTTACCACCCGCTCACTACAATGAGGTTGGGATTCGTCAGCCACCGGCCCCCGTCGTATCGACACTACTGCGCGCAATGCCGGGCTCCCGGCCAACTCAATGGGCCGATTCGAGACCACCCGGAGGGGCGAGCGGGCTAAAAGAATAGTATAAATAAACTCCATGAAAATTGCGCAAACTGATAAATTATTTCGCATTTTTACATGCATTTCAATGGGACTTTATAAATCTCTTTTACAATTCAATAGAAAAAAAAATTAATTAAAAATATGCCCTGTTCTTTTAGTAACGAAAATTTAATTCCAGTAAAAAATTTACCTTTTTAAAAGCGTCGATGCTGTTTGTTTTAAACGGATATTTTACAATTATGGTATAGATTCATATATATGCATTTTTTTAATAAAGAAAAACCACATCTTTTAATTCATTTGTTAAAATTATCCCTTTTATTTTCCTTTTATTCCAAAATCATATATTTTTAATTAATAGATTAAAGCTTTATCCTTTTTGCATGCAGATTCAATTTATTCTCGCATCGCTTGTCTTTTTATTTTAATGTTACATGTACACTGCAGCCCGAGTGTTACAACAATTACCAATATGTTTCATGTTGTGTGAGAATGAAGACTTTGTCCAGAATCATCTCCTTTCTTTATTTAATTCTGAACTTTGAGCATTCTCCAGTTATCAAAATACATTTACTTTTAACCTTGTATTTAATTCACTTTAACACAAAATTATATACATCTGCTTTTTTTGTTCGTACAAAATGTTATTTCTGCCTCTATATTTCCGCTGATCGCAGATGGTTTCTCAGGATTTAAAAAAACTACAGAATGGTTACGATGTACTTTGTGAAATTACTACCCCCTCTTTGATCGCCATATTTAAATGTATCTATCTCTCATCATTGTCGGATTTTTTTTGTCTGTCGTTAATGAGTCTTGCCAATAGTGTTTGGCGTAAAACTGCTCACTGACCTGTGAACATTGTATCGATATTATATTCATTATTCTTTTCTGAGATGTGGATGTAACAACACTGTCTCTTCTCCTCCCTGCTATGGAGCGAGCCAGCCACCTATTTGATTGTATTATTAAGCATTACGTTTCTCTTCAATATAATTAATTACAGATTAATTTTCGATAAAATGTGTTCTTAATGCATCTACAAAACTTTTGTTGTTTTTATGCTCCAGGAAACGCATCTGAAGGTATTGCAAATTTCAAATAATTTGATCTTTTATATCGCAATGTACTTTCACGGTAATATATCTTCTACGACGTTTGCTACATCTCTTCATAATACAACTCCAAAATAAACTACAACTACAGTATACTAAAACTAGAGTATACACATATGGATGCTGGTCACGGAACCATATGTGCATATTATAGTTTTAGAATACTGTAGTTGCAGTTTATTTTGGAGTTGTATTATGAAGAGATGTAGTAAACGTCATAGCAGATATATTACCGTGAAAGTACATTGCGATATAAAAGCTCAAATTCTTTGAAACTTGCAATACCTTCAGATGCATTTCCTGGAGCGTAAAAACAACAAAAGTTTGGAGATGCATTAAGATCACATTCTATCGAAAATTAATCCTTTATTTTGAAGAGAAAAGTAATGCTTAATAATGCAATCAAATAGGTGTCTGGCTCGCTCCATAGCAGGCAGCAGAAGAGACAATGTTGTTACATCCACATCTCAGCAAAGAATAATGAATATAATATCGTTACAATGTTCACAGGTCAGTGGGTAGTTTTATGCCAAATCGCAATTGGCAAGACTCATTAACGCCAAACAAAAACATCGGCTAATGATGAGAGATAAGCATAGATACATTTAAATTTGGCGGTCAAAGAGGGGGTTGTAATTTCACAAAGGACATCGCAACCATTATGTGGTGTTTTAGAACCTGAGAAACTATCTGCGATCAGCGATAATATAGAGGCAGAAATAAAATTTTGTACAAACAGAAAATGCAGATATATATAATTTTGTGTTAAAGTGAATTAAATACAAGGTTAAAAGTAAATGTATTTTGATAACTGGTGGATCTCAAAGTTCTGAATTAAATAAAGAAAGGAAATGATTCTGGACAAAGTCTGCATTCTCACACAGCGTGAAACATATTGGTAATTGTTGTAACACTCGGGCTGCAGTGTACATGTAACATTAAAATAAAAAGACAAGAGATGCGAGAATAAATTGCATCTGCATGCAAAAAGGATAAAGCGTTAATCTGTTAATAAACGAGATAAGATTTTAGAATAAAAGGAAAATAAAAGAAGATAATTTTAACAAATGAATTAAAAGACGTGGTTTTTCTTTATTAAAAAAATGCATATATATGGATCTATATCATAAATTCGAAAAAAACACACTAAGTGCGGAGTTGCTGGAATACCAAGATGTGATTTGACGAAAATACTGCTCTAGCTTGGAAGATTTCATGTAATTTTTACGTCAGATTCATGAATTTTCTTTGTTTTGAGGGAAATGGGCAAATCAAAGGTGAAATTTTTACGTTTTAACGATTTATGATAAACGGAAAAATGTGTTTTGGTTCTCGAACTTTTAAGAGGATGTTTTATTAAATATCTTTATTTCTGAGACAGAAAATTTATTTAAAAATGCTCTATCACATCACGTTTTCTAGTTGTATAACTTTAAATATTCCAATTATCTCATTTTTGACACTTAGAAAATATCTATCTTAAAAAACAATAAGTCCTCCACACGGGACCAATGGGCAATGCTTGAACTAATGAGTCATTCCCGAGAAACCTGTTGGAAATCGCGCACTCTGTCCGTGTAGATAAAGCCATTGGCATGTATGGTGGTGCGTATAATCTGTGCAAACTTCTGCGAGTTCAGTAATTGTCCTATTCTTCCTCCAGTTAAGTAAGTTTGATTAATTTCATTTTGTATAATTTCATATACCAATAACTTGGTCATATTTCAAATTTGATGCTTTTCCAGCAATTTCTCAAGGTTGCATAACAAAAATGTGATACAAGTAAGTGATGAAAAAGTGACCTAATTTTCAGATTCAGCATCAACAAAAATTACTGCGGTTTCTGTTTCGAAAATTATTTTTTAATTTATGGACTAGTTTTATTATATTGCTTGCAATAATTTAAATTGTAATAAAAATATTTTAAAAGGAAAAAATACTTGGCTAAAATTTACGTTTGTGACCGTGAGCGCAATGAGCTCAACGTCGAAGTAAATTTTTATATACAATTATACAATACACAAATATTCAATTGTACCTCTCAATAGAGTTTTCTTTAGGATTACTCAATTTTGCAGAAGTTTTTAGTTATACAATTTTGCTGTAACTGATTTATTTCAAGATTATTATAAGCTTGTTTATAGATTTTACACAGTGACAAGGGAACACAAAATAGGTTAGTATTTAATCAAGTTTATTTAGTTCAATATGACTTTGAAAAGTTTCGAAAACATGTGATAAGTGTCTACCAAAAACAGGTCTTGTAAAACCTTTGACGAATGAATCGATTCATTATATAAGTTTTTGTGTATTCTGAGTACATTAATTAAGGTGTGTAATTCTTCTTGTAATGCAAATATTGTATATTTAATAGCGGTATTTATTCTCACAATGATCACATTAGCTTGGAGTCTACAAAAGGATGTGTATGTTAACTGTATTTCTGATGAATTTCTTGAAGTAAATTGTGAATCTAATTTACAAAATACAAGAGGAAGTTGACCAAAATGTAGTAAATAAGTAAAAACAGGCAGTTTGTAACATCATCTGCAATAATTTTAGTTGGAATATAGTTCAAGGTATTAAAAAAAATGTTTAATTAATCGTAAGATCATATTGTCCATTATAACATCTAAAGATATGGATTCACCTGCGTGATCAGGAATCTATAGATTCCTGATTTCTCATCTATTATAATAGATATTCTATTATAACAGAAAAGTCTTTTATTTAGAAAAAGTGTCTTTCAGGTAGAAAAATGCTATATTTGTCATGTCCAGAGAAGTACCATACACTTTCCGTGGAAGAAATGTTGGTCAGAGCCTGGATAAAGGTTTGTATTTGTAAACGATACCGTAATTTGAAGGCGTAAAACGTACTGGCGACTGGTTTTAAGCCAAAGGCTAGTCTTTTATCCCGAAATATTTCACAAAAGGTAAGGGATTATGGAAGCTAAAATGTCTTGATATTCCCTAGGAAGTTTTATTTCACAATACGCATTTTTTTAAGTCATATATAGTGCAATAATTGTATGAGATATATTATATGTTAATTAAAAAATAATTATAAATTGGAAATTTAGGTAATGGATAAGAGGAAAATGTATTGTACTCTTTAGAAATCTTAAAAGTAAAGCTAGTCAGTATTTCGGTGGGTCTTTTAATTTTTTTATTTGTTATTATTATTTTTTTTTTACAGACAACTTCATCCAGTGACTGTTTATTCAATTAATCCTGCTTCATATAACTCCTCTATTTGTTAAAAGACCATTTTTTTAGTAGTTTGAGGTAGTGGAAATGGAAGAATCTTACACAACATTTTATGTATAAATTGAATTAGTACACTGAAGTTTTTAAACGCTCGTAGGTTTAAAGGTTTACGGACATTGAATGCCACTATTTTTAATTGTAATTTGTGCCTTATTTGATCGCATAGTTGCGCCATTAAATAAGGTGAAGATTACAATTGAAAAAATAGTGGAATTTGGAGTCCACAAACCTTTAAACCTATAATAGTGTAAAAGCAGAATTGCGTGTACATACAAGTGTATCAAGTGATTCAGAAAATGAAGGGTAAAATAACAATAAAATGTCCAATAACTTTTTTGAGCTCCTAAAGGATCTAATATTGAATTAGATATTTCCAATTCAGATTTCTTTACGATATCAGTAATGCTTGAATATCATTTACATGTTCATTTTATAAGCCATTATTCACATTGAAATCATTAAAAAAAATTTTAAATCCTCCATATTCTCATTATATTCATTAAGCATATTCTTGTTGATATGTATTTGCATTAGAGATGTTTTTATTTAATACTTTGATTTTTTTTTCTATCTATTATTTTCATTGACACTCATTGCATACAAAGAAGAATGACAATTTTTATTATTAGATGATATATTTCCAATAAATAAAAATGGGTCACAGTCGATTGGTCTTGACAGTATTATATGTGCATAGATAAATGAGTTGATCAATATTCTTATTAATTTATCATAAATATATTTCAGAATATTATTATAAAAGAAAGAAAGTTTTTTGCTGTTTATAGTCACATAATTATATTTAATGGTGATGAAAATTTGTTTTAACGCAAAGTTATAACCCAAACTATTGGATAATATAGAACTACTTGGTAGAGGAACAAGAAAAAAATATATTGTTAAAAGTGATTATCACGTAATTTGATTCACATGTTAATACGAGCTGCAAATTCAACATTAAAAAGTGGCTATTGGTAGAATCCTTCTAAGGGATTTATATTTAATGTACTCTTTTACATTATAAAATATTCTTTTTGGTAGCGTGTTAAAACATCAATAACAGTAAGGTAGAGCCTTTCAGTTATAAAAAGGATTATGTTTTGGCGGCTGGAGGAATACATTTACCCACTAGAAAATGGTCTTTTAAGGTATTTCACTGCGTTTGACACCTATTTTTTTTTTTACATAAAGCAAAAATGAGTATAATATTGATTGTTTCAAACAAATTAGTATATAAAAAGACAATTTCATTTGTTAAATAAGTTATTTTGTTGTAATTTCTTTTTACTTTTTACATTGTTAAGAAATAAATTATGCAATTTTGTACATACCAAAAATGTCCTCACGACAAAAATAATGATAGTTTACTATTTCTTTTTCATATACATATAATATGAATTACTAAAAATGTAATGAACGACAATCAAAGCCATAAAATAAAAACTTCCAGAGATATATCCATTCAACTTTTCACTATGGGGATTTTTTATTATTTTTTATGCATGTTAATTTATAAAAATAGCTGTAAAATTTCAAGAAATTCCCAAATATTTAAACCGATAGTTCATTACGCTCCCAACATCACATAAATTGTATGAAAACAGTGTTATATAGATATCCATAATTTTTGTAGACACACGTTTTTCTTAATTGATTGTTCATGAAAATCATGTTTTTCTGAAAGCGCATTTAAAGTTTTGATTTCTAAAAATCTTTTAGAAATAACCACCTGAATTTCTTAAAAATCTTCAAATTTATAAGTTGCGCTTTCCTTATTCTTAATATTAGAATATATTTTCTTTATTTATATTTTTTAAATACAAATTTTTGGTTACTTAAATACACACTTCCAGTTTGAGAGCTGATTTAAAGTCAGATGAAATAACTACACTTACAATGATCGTACAGTGAGAACAAAAACTGTTTTGAATTACTAATCTTACACTATTTGAAATAAAAAAATTATGTGATATTTGGCAAAAATTGACTATTTAAACGTATTGGAAGTATTTAAATTAACATTTCTTCTTGAATATGGTTTATTTTGTTTAAATTGATTGCGACGAGGTCAAGGAAGTTAATTTTAAATATCCTTTTTATATACCCTGCATAGTTTTATAGTTTTACAATCTATCATAAGAATCTGGTTAAAGTGGAACCTGATGTTATCTATACTGATGAATAATTTCATTGTCGTCGAATAAAAATGCTAAATTACAGAGTTCGACTTTCATTAGTTATATTGAGGTCTAACAGAATGTTCTTTCAAATATTCTAGCTTTAGAAAACATCCGTTATTCACATACTGGGATGTCATTTTAGAGCAATTTTCAGCTGTATAGATACATTTTCATCTTAGAGTCACATACTTGATACATGTTTTGTGCCTGTAAGTTATTGAGCTTTTCTTCTAAACATTTAATTGTGTTACCTTATGTTTTTCAAGAGAAATTTCATATTATTATCAGGGTAAACTTTCGAAACAGTTAATATCCAGTCTGTGTGCGCAGGGCATATTGGTTTCCCACAAACCTAATTTTAGAATAGAATTCAAAAATAGACCCGAACTTGTTTATGGAACCAAAGATATTTTTAGATATTTTTAACTTTTATGAAGTCTAATAACGAATGAGGACGAAAATAAATAATTAAAAGATATGTCATACTTTAAGACAAGAACTTTGAAATTAATTTGAATCGACACCCTTCTTTCAATTACTGTGAGTATTCATTAAAATTAATTTGAAATTTAAGCTCTATGAAAAAGTAATGTATTCGACATATCCCTCGCGATGACTGTTTGATAATATGCCTAAAAAAAGGAGTCGAGCTTGCTGACTATATAAATGAACAAGTAATTATAAAAGGCCGTTTTCTAAACTATCAAAAAATAAAATTAGAATTCATACAAATATATTGTTTCGGGTAAATATTCCTGAATAAAAAAGAATGAATGAATTATTTTAGCGTTCTAAAACAGCTCTGATGAGTTACATTTTTAGTAAGTACCCCGTATAATCGGAAAATAACCAAATTTTTTTCTTCAGCCCTGTTTTTGATCTATTGATTTGCATCTATACTAAACAGTATGCAAATATTTATTTCAGTTAGGAAACGAATAACACAGTTGAAAATTATCCTTCAGCAATTTCCGCCAATAAGCGGAAATGTACTCGAATTCTTTTGTGCAGCCATGCATATGATCTGTAGAATTTATACACACCAAATAATATGACAAAATTCATTTAAATTTAAAAACGCATACCACAAATGAAAACGCACATCCAGGAATTATTTCTCATAGACAGTACTGTAACTGGATGATTTTGTTTGTCCCGGTGAATGAATGATAAATTCTATGCACACCATATTCTATAGTATTCATCTTGTAGTGCACCTCAGTGATGTATATCAATTTCAATATGTTTGAACATCATTAGAATACACTGCAAACGATTTTTCCCTCAAATACCATAATGTAACAGCCTTCTTTTGAGTGCTCTGTAAACGAACTATAAATGCTACACACTTCATTTTCAATACCTAACATGCCATGGTAAACCTAAATAACATATATCAATTAAGTGGCAAAAGTATTCCGAGTATACTTACATGAGTTAGAGTACGGGCAGACAGACGGCCAGACAGACAAATAAAATTCATAAACACTTTTCAACTATGTAGAAAAGTGTTAAAAAAGCCAAGACCAATAGGAAAGGCAAAATCTGTCTCACCCAGAGTCTCTGAGTGCTTATAGATGACTGTGTTCTTATTTTAGTTTTCACAAATGCTCAAAATTAATTATATTGTACTGACATTGAAAATTAGTATTAATCGAATTAGACTGTTTTCGTAAAACATAAAATTTCGTTCCACACAGATTTTTTAAACTTCATAGCTAGTTTTCTTGAAGACTGATAATTACCAGATTGTAGAGTAATCTTGGAAACTACTAATAACGAGACTGGGACATCAAACACAAAATTCTAAGTAAACGTGTCTGAAAAACAAAATAAAAGGACAAAATTCCTATCACTTCATACTATTCTACTTATTCACCTAGTCTTGTTTCCAGAAACACAACTTGCCTTCAGGTCTTTGAACGCAGTTCATAATGAAATAACAAACAAACTAGCGTACGTATAAAAACAATTTGAATGTTAATTCCACATATGTATGCGTTTCTTGCATAAGTTTTTTGCTCTCTTTCATTAAGTTCATTCATATCAGATCTGAAACATTTGAATTTTATCATATATTCACATTGATTAGTTGCTTACACTTTATCAAAAATAGTATATTTATATCTAGAAAGAACTTTTAAGTAACATAAGGGAAAGTTGCATAATTGTACACTTTAACTGACACTGTCATGCTGTTTATAATTAGACTATGAATTTGATTATTTTTACTAAATAAACAATAACAGTATAAAACAGGTTTATGCATTGCTTTAGTTAAAATGTTCGTTCTGTATATAGTATATAGTTCATTGTGTGTATATAGAATATTTAATGTTTTCTTCCTGAATTTCCCATAAAAAATAAATAAAACATTTTCGAATAGCTAAGCTGTATTTTCTTAAAATTTATTAAGCAATATTCTCTTTTATAATACAGAATGTGCCAAACATAAACGTCCAAAGACAAATCTTAAACAGATAGTATTAAAACTTATAACAATCCCTTCATGTATGTATACCGATTATTATTAATTTTAATGTAATTAAGATTTACCGACTTATTTTCTCTAAATGTCATTAGACATTTCGTATGTTTTGTTTTGTAAATTAATAAAGTTGCTATCACACTGGAAGATCTCATCACGTTGAAATGAAGACTTTGAGAATCACACGATGCATCACAACACAAATTAAATGTATTATTGGCCCTCTAATTGCATCATGAAACCACAACACAGTTCAAAAAAGTAAAATATCAACGTTTAAAACATTTCACGATTTAAAAATACGCTCTCCGTCATACTGTGTCACACACTACATTGAAAATTTTCATAGCGGGTCGTTTCTCCCGTTTCCATTCGAACTGGATAAGTTTTAGAAGGTAGAAAAAAATAAAGAGTTTAGTTGCTCGACAAAAAGTTTTATTACTTTCGAATTTTTCAGGACTAATTTTTCGCTCTTTTTTATAATTATTAATCAATGTATTATTTCTGTTACCGATGAATTATTGGTTGAACCCCAATAGCTAAGTTTACTGAAATTTTGATTAATATTTTCACTTACTTAGAAAACATGAAAGATAAATAGTTCTTCAAGATGATATTAAAAATTTTTACATACTATTTCAATAATGCCGAAATTTTAAATTTCACGTTTCTGCCATTTTAAAGAATTGCAAAATGTTTTTTCACAGGATTTTTTTAAAGTAAATTACAAAGATACTTATTCCAACCTTAAAAACTTTAAAAGTATTGAAAATCGCTTACACATATACTGGGAAGGCTTCATTGTAATCGGTTTTGATACGTCGTTGGTCTTAACAAATTGCACCAGCTCTAGCACTCCACAGCAAGTAATAAAAATGATTGAAAATTTTTTCTTCATTATTAAATATTCAGATTATTATATTTAGGATATTTCTCATAAAAATTAAAAGATTTTACCTCAAAAAATTCTTAGATTCCTTACAGCTTCAAAACTTTGATCTTTGACATTACAAATTTGTGCTTTATTTTTTAACGAAAAAAGACCTTTTTATCTAATAAAGTAAAACTTTTTATGTGCATCTTTGAAAGCTTATAATGTGTAAAAAATCTAATTTGTTAGATGAATTCACTATTTATTTGTAACTTTGAAAAACAAAGTTACAAATAAATAGTGAATAGGAAAAAAAAAAAAAAAAAAAAAAAAAAAAAAAAGATAGATTTGCATGAGAAATGGAAGAAAAATCTTCTAATTCATTAATGAAATTTTAGACATATCATAATCTTAAAATAAAAAAACATGGAAAAAATTACCACTTCATTGTAAAAAATTGTCCCTATACCCCTCCCCCCTCCCCCTCCCCCCTTACACACAGAGTGTCTCTTCTTATAGTTTACCAATAGCGAATTACTAAACAGTTAGCTTTAGAGGTATAGTTTCAGTTTCAAAAATGTTTCAAATGTTGTTCTTCATCATATGGAAATACATTTATATCTAAATAGTCATTTTTTAAAAAAGACTTACGAAATTAAAATTTTTATAGGGCCTCTGGGTCCAATAAGTTATATTTCCAAAATCTTTCTCAATGCTCTAACATTGAAAACTGTAAAAATTTCAATTTTGTACAACCAAAACTTGCTCCAAATGTTACGTTGGATTTTATGATTTTTCAGTGCTTTCTGGCACTAAAAACACGTTTCCGTTTTGACTCATTTGATTCTGAACACAACTACAAAAAAAATCTGTACAGTGTAAAACAGAAAAACAAAAAAATTATATAACATAATAAAAAATTACAGAAGAAATGCATATGGAAAAATATTTTATTATGGGTTATAGCTAAAAAATGAACTAAATAAACAAAAGAGAAATTTTACAGTCAAAGCCACAGCCAACTGCATCTATCTATATTTTATAAGCAATTTATGAAAAAGAAAAAAAAAAAACAATGTTTTTTGAAAAACACTATTTTCTCTAAATACATACAAAAGTCTAAATGCACACATATACACATACATCACCTTACAGTGAGCTTATTAACCGGAAGCCAATCAATGCATACAGGCAAAATATACTTTCAACGTATGAACTTAGGTATTTATACCTAAGAAAAGGCATAAACATCAAATTAGCTGTACAACCTTGGACCCAATCTCCTCTAATAAGTGTAAATATTTTTGTTTTTCTTTTGTGTGTTTGTGTGTGTGTGTGTGTGTGTGTGTGTGTGTGTGTGTGTAAATACCAAAACAATAACTCCTAGTGTGGATTTAATATAGAATTTTTGAAAGAATAATGATAATACCTAAATTGAGCTTATTTACGAACAGATAATAGTTTTGTGTTTGTAGTTTTCAGGGCACAGACATTTCATTATATGTATGTAGTTAAGTAAAATATTTTTGAAAAGTGCTTCCAAAATAAATAACAGGTAAATAAGAGGTAAAATTAATAAAGGTGTTCATTTTAAAAGATAATTCAAGTTACTTTTCATATATATCTGTAGAAAATATTTGTTTCCATTAATTTTAATTTTAAGATCAAGAAAATGAATTTCATTATTTATAACACGGTATAATCAAGAATGAGATTAGCAGGATATTTGATTGGAAGAATGTAGTAAACATTGTTATTTAAATAAAAAAATAAGATCATCGATATATCTGTAGAATAAAATATTATTGCTTCAAAAATGTATTTCATAAAAGTAAAGATATAAATCTCATATGATGCTAGAAACTTTTCCGTTTTATTACAGTAAAAGGGTGACAAAACCAAGGGTGGTACCTGTGAAAATGTTATCGCTAGGGACCAGAAAAATGTTTGAGACAGATTTTCGTCTTAGTAGGTATAATTGTGTTTTAGTCCTTCCATAGGAGCCATAAAATATTTCCGTTTAATGCAGGATTCCGTTTTCACATGTTTTACTACATATAGAAGAAGAAAAATTATGAATTTGTTATTATATCCTTCCAATGTTCTGTCATTTCAAAAAAATCACAAAACGTGTTAAGTAAATTTTTTTATAGTAACATTATAAAAATATTATCGCAATCTTTAAAAATTTAAAAATTTTGCTAATAATCTTTCTTGCTACCTGTTGTTTCACCGTTTGTATTTACTGATGATTTGTTTAATTTAGAGATGATGCAGTTTAATTATATTTCGGGGGTGAGAATATCCTAAAAAAGCAAAAATCTGATCAAATAAACAAAGAAATAAAGTTAAGTACAAGAAACAAAATTTATTAATCTGCGCTCAAATTGCATGTATCTAAAAAATAAATAAATATATAAATAAAATAAAATAAAAATCTTTGAATAAAACTCGGCATACATGCAATTGAAAAAATAAAAAAGCAAGCTAGTAAATAAAGTTACAGTCACTGTTTTTCGAAAATCATTAAGAATGAAATAAAATAAAAGATATCATTAAACTTGCATATACGTCTTCTTTCGAAATATTAATATTATATCAATGTAAGGTGTCACTTTCATGTTTATTTTCAAACCAGCTTTAAAATTTTAGCACCCCATTTTTTATTGTAAAATAATTTGTCACATTTCATTTAAATTAATTAGATGATTATGTCTTGTCAATTCGGATAATGTGGTATTCAAGTTCATTAAAAAGGTTGGGTGGAAGTTTTTTTTTAAAATAATTACATCTTAAACATTTGTGATATCAGCGGAAACTCACTAAGTTATAAAAAAAAAAAAAAAAAAAAAACTCACTAATATAATAATAATCTATATAACTCTATACACACTTTTTCTGTTATCTCAAAGTTTTATTAATTTTAGCCGTTGTTTGCTTTCATGTATACATTTTTTTTAATTTACAAGATCACTGACGTAGAAGGTAATAATAAAGCTCATAACTTCGATGTTTATGTTTTATATTCCTTCACTCACAATTCCACTTTTTTTTTTTTTTTTAATATATAGTGAAGTTAACTTTCGTTATAGGTCCTCGTTAAGTTATTCATTATGACCTTTTCATAAACTGGTATTTTAGCCATCAATCATATTAATCTTTATACTAAAGAATATGACGAAGAAAAGTACCGGGTCATATCTAAAGTATAGCTTCATACGTCTTCATTACCATTTCATTTGTCATCGCTTTTTTAATGTTTTTTAACTACGAACTAATCTTAAATATTCAGTCGTTAGTGTCATTTAAAAATTGCACGATACATACGAATTCGATTGAGAATATTAATTATACCATTTCACATTCCAGAAGGTGGGCTCATTATCATCTCGTATGATAGTTCGTGAGTGGAAGACATCTGGCCATTTTTTTTCAAGAGGTACGCCGCGAAGGCCACTTTCACTCGTGATTAGACTGAACTTACCTTTAAACCTGTTTGAATATTTCATCCACTTAATAATATCCTTTGTGATGAAACATAAAGAATGAAAATAGAAATAATCAGTTGACTTTATATTCAGTTGATTTGATGAGTTAACACTATTTTTGCCTTTTTTTATTAATAGTTTTTTTTACTAAAATATTTAATTTTTATTTATATATTCATTTATTTTATTTTATTTTATTTTTTGATTTTGGAAGCAGATATCTATGTAAACAAATACTCGATGCATTAAATTGTGATTTTTTTAAATTTCAAAAATTATAAAAATTGCAAAATTAACCCAAAAACTCTATATCTTGAAAATTGCCATTTCCAACGGTGGTATAAATGGAGTTAATACCACAGGCGGATTCACCCCTCCATTTAGATAGGGTCATGTATCTTTTCTTTTTTTTTGGGGGGGGGGGGAGGTGAGGGGCGCACATGTCTTCATTAGAAAATTTTATACAATAAATCCAAATTGACTATTTACTGAGATATACCCGAATTCCTTTCCATTCGCTATTAGGCCAATAAAATTAGTTAAAAAAAGAGTCGTACTAACCGAAAATTCGCGGAAAGCTGGAAATTGTTTTACATCCAAATGAAGGAATTCGAAGTTTGTCCCATTTTTCCTGGTGAGCTTTAGACGTAGCACCACAAACGCCTCAAATTTTTCGGACGTTTTTCAGTATTTCGCAAATAACTGACAAACCGTTCACTTTACAGAAAACATCCTTATTCACAAATTGTAGAACATAAAATTTTGCGTCGATTGAGTATTACAGACTAAACATGCCACCAAATACAGTGGTGGACATAATTATAAGACTCCTACCTAATTTGACATACAGTGAAAGAAAAGATTCAGAGCTGAAAAATGCTTTATCAAATACGACAAAAACATAAATTTATTCTGTTATCACACGTAATTGTTTTACAGAAATGTTATTTTTATAGAGTTTAATAAAAAAAATTAAAAATACCATGGACAAAATTATAAGACACCCTAACATTTTAATTAAAACACCTATAGTTTATAGGAAAATAAAAAACGTTGTTCGACTCTTTGGCACTTAAACTATAATGTCTACAATTTCCATACATCTTTGTATAAAAATTTCTCCGTGAATGTATTGGAAAAGTTGGCATTTTAAGCGGCGAAAAAAATTTAATTTAAAGGAAAACACATTTAATGCATATTTATATATAAAAATATGTTGTTATACAAATATTATTCGTTTAGAGAGGGATTCATAACCCCCATAATCTCCTTCTTGGATCCGCGCTTGGTTAAGACAGAAACTACAGGATTTATTCCCATTCTGAAGTTAACATAGTCCATCGGAAGAATGTCATGTCCCATTAATGCGCAACCTAAAAATATATTCGAAATACATTAAGAAAACTGATAAGAATAAAGTATTTAAAATGAAAACAGTTTCATATTAATTTTTGTCTCTATACCAAAATCTTAAAAAAAGTCGAAAAATATGCAATGCCAAAAACAGGAGTTAGTCGAAAGCTTTGTTCATAATAAGCGTTGTTATAACATTTTCTTCTCGGTTTTCTTTTCTCAACCTTGATATCTGCATCTCAAATAAAAATAAATACACGAATTGAAACCGGAAGACATTTCTTTCAGCTTAGCTGAACTAAAGCACTCCAGTTTTAGTTACTTCCTTAAGATTTCAGCATGCGATTTCATTGATAATTACCACTTTCACTTATTCATGCTCATAATATTTGCACAAGAGATTCATTTTATAAAATATGCTTTGAAATTTCTAAATTTTCATTAGTAACCGTAAATACGCACTCTGCAAAGAAAGACTTTCTCCCTAAATTAGACCAAATCTAATTTTTAACGCATGTTTTATGAATCTATACTGAGGTATATCTTTATTTGAAAAAAAAAAAATCCGTAACCATTTCAGTATGGAATTTCTCCAAAGTTATTATATTAAACGTAAAAATGGAATACATAAGAAAAATAAACGCGATATCAACTTATTTTATTTAGTATTGCATGTAATTTTCTGTGTGATATAAGAAATTTCCTTCTTGAAACTGACATATGAAGACACGAGTAGGAGAAGGTGTTATGCCACATTTTTCTTAGCCCTCCGACTACAAAAACTAACTAACTAAATAAATTAAATTAAAATTAAATAAATACGCAAGAATTATCAGTAGGATCCACTGGACTCAAACATTATAAAGAACTACTAATTTCACAAAGGATATAATTATTAATAATATAACATAATGTACAGAAATAAAGTAATTAAAATTTGTATTATGTTGATTATAACCTTTTTGAAGTTATAATCAATTATTCTGTACATGAATTACAAACAACCCCAAAAGAGTCTTTTTAAACCTTTTTAATTCATTTTGCACAAAATGTACGATATTTTCGATCGTTAGATTACAATACCTGGGCAGCTCTATCCATATCATAATTATGAAAATTTGTTTAATATATTACAGGGCTCCCAAATCGTCCGCCAACTGAATACCTATAGTTTTTTTTCTATGATCATTCATAATTTCATTTTTAACATAGTAACCACTTGTACTATCCATTTACACAGACATTATTTTATTTTCAAACACATCAAAGAGTACACGTCTAAAAGCCTTATAAAACACCTTTAATTACATAAAACTAGTCAATCTGTTAAAAATTGTAAAAATATTTTCACCTGTTGTTCTCAGGCATCCTCAGTTACTGATGTTATGTTTTCTACTTTGTCAGTCAATCTGTTGAAAACCTTTATTTTGCTTTTTTCTAGTAACATAAGGCGCCATCTATTGTCGATTTTTGAGCGGATCATATCATTGCATAGTCTGAGTTTGTGGTAAATATTTCTATGGCTTCACTCTGTAATGTATAGATTAAATTATTATAGCTAATTTTTAAACATTATTGAAGTCTATTGCAATTGGAGATTTGTTTTTTAATTTGGCTATTGTAGTGATCGATTTATTTAAGTTTATATCTCTGCTGAGTTCTTTCATTCTGTCTTCAATTTTCCTTTATGTCATACCTATATATGAAATAGCTTTTCCTTGCTAACGAAGGGAAGGAAAAACTATTTCATATATAAGTATAACAAAAAGGAAAATTGAAGACAGAATAAAAGAACTCAGAAGATATATAAACTTAAATAAATCAACCACTGCAATAGCCAGATTAAACAACAAATCTCCAATTACAATAGACTTCAATAATGTTGAAAAATTGGCTAATTATAATAATTTAAACTACGCATTACAGAGGGAAGCCATAGAAATATTTACATCAAACTCAGAAACATGCAATGATATGATCCCCTCAAAAATCGATAATAGATGGCGCCATATATTACTAGAAAAAAGCAAAATAAAGGTTTTCAACGTATTGACTGACAAAGCAGAAAGTAGAACATCAGTAACTGAGGATGCCTGAGAACAACAGGTGAAAATATTTTTACAATTTTTAACAGATTGACTAGTTTTGTGTAATTAAAGGTGTTTTTTAAGGCTTTTAGACGTGTACACTGATCTTTGATGTGTTTGAAAATAAAATAATGTCTGTGTAAATGGGTAGTGTAATGGGTTATTATGAACGCCAATATTTTTAACAGAAAATTTTATGGTAGGTTTCTACAACATTTCTGCAAAAATTTACCTCCGAAGGTGGTTTCTGCAAAATTTGCAATAAAAACCTAAAAGTAAATTTTTTCTAAGAAAATACCGGTATTGAAAGAGCGGACTATTTGGGAGCCCTGCTATTGTTGCATTTGTGTACTTGTTGTATATGTGTTGTATTGGTTTAATATATTATTGTATATATATTTGTTTAATATATAGTAAAGATTCTTAATTTGTTTAATAATTTTTACATATAATCGTATGGCTAAGTGTTTCCAAAGTAGAGGTAGTTACATTTATTATTAAAATTGTATCGATCGATTCGAACTTATAAGGAGTGTCCGTATAATTACGACTGTGAAAAATTGTAATATTTCATATTTAAAATTTGTATATATTGTTTTAAATAAAAATGAAAAATGCAGTTATCTTTACATTATAAATACATATTATATAATGTTTATTAATAGGCCATATAGTTGTACTCCTACCATCACTATTTCAACAACTATGGTGATTATTTTTTAAGGATAACAGAACTAATCGGAAAAAATGCATAGAATAAGTATTTATTACGTACAAAGTACGTTGAGGTTCTTATTTTTGAGTACCATTATTTCCAAAAAGTAGAATTAGCCTTATTTAATCCTCTGAATTTTGACATTAAATAAAGCGAAGCTATTCGGAAATAATGAACCCAAATATAAGCACCTCTAGATATTTTTATAAATTTAGTCAACACGACGCGTAACTTTTTTCTTCGTGATTTTGAATATCCCTTTATAAAAATCAAACATATATATATTTTTTATATAAATATATTTTCACACGATAAAAAGCTAATAATGATAAATTTATAAGCATAAGTTATATTTTATTTCTTTTTATTCTGAAATTAGTTTTCCTATATTAAACTTTTCTTTATCAATTAATTTATTTATTCAAAATCAATTCTATTCTTAAAACCTCAAAAGTAATCTGTTTTCCTAACTCAAAATGCTCGCTGATATTTTTTTATCCTAACATTAAATACAGTTACACTTCAGGTTTATACGGTTTCCTTTCTGCATATTAATGTATTGTCCAGGCACATGTAATCATCTGCCCTTTCCTCCTCTATATCTTATGTTAAAACTAAGCACAGTTTTCATTAAATTTTCCAGCAGCATATAAATGTAAAATCAACAATTTCAATTCTTGCTCACAGCACTTCCGTCTCCTCTCCCAATATAATTTCCGGGTTATCGTTCTAAAATTGCTAAATTGATAGCGCGCCATAACTGGTAGAGTTTGGCGCTTGTCATTCAAAAATGTTAATATATATTTATCCCTAACAGTCAAAAACGTCATCTGCGCCTGGCAAGATTTGCATTGTTTTGGCATATTTACATCTCGAAATGTTGGCGAGACAGTCTGTGCAAAAATTCAGACAGACCTCCTCTTGTCTTTGCCTAGAAAGGACGTAATTTGGGCTGATTGAAGAAGACCACCCTCATTCCTCTTTTGTCGGTATTCCAAAGTAAAAGCTTTTTACATGAAAAGAAGATCTATGTCTGAACTTATGTCTTTCCTTCGATTGATTCCTGTCAAGAGACAAACATATGGTTATTTCAGAAAACAAAATTCGCCACTATGCTTTTGTGTTTTACTTAGATCACGAAATATGCCTAAAAATACTGAGATAAGCCAGCCAGCCAACTCTATTATTATGAAAATATGTTAACAAAAAAATGTTTTACGTTTCAAATTTTCCTTAATTTTTTAGATGGATTTTATTTATATTTCATCATAACGTAAGCAGATTTGTTTTTCAGATATCAAATTCAGCCTTTACATTTGTTTCAAAAATGTTAAAATTGTTTTATTGTAATTGGGATGCAATTTATTAAACGAACACAACTTCAGAAGATAAATATTGCAAAAGATGTAATAAAAAATGTTTTAAGTAATTTTAAATTAAGGATTAGAAAATAAAAAAATTTAAAATTATAAAAGGCCTTGTCGAAATGATTTTTTCTATCCGATTTCAAATTTAATTGTGATTTTTAAATATAACATTTATTTTAAATGTTGTAGAACATTGTTAACTTTTTTTTGTGCACATTAATATAAAAATTGTACATTCTTGTTCAAAATTTAAACAACAATGTGAAAAATGTGGGTAAAATGAAAAGCATTTAATTTAATTCAATGCATTTTTCACAAATCACGGCGTATAAGAAAAGATACTTGTGTAAGTAAATGCAAAGAAAATGAAAGTAAATGTATAATATAGGTAAACAAAATGTAGGATTATAGACAGAAAAACTGTATTAGAGATCTATCATTGTGGAATGTGAAAACTCTGCTGGAAACACATGCGATCGATTCATGGAACGATAGGCATAATGAGTGATGGTGCAGTGATTAGTAGTGGATCTAGTGATGGGCATAATGAGTGATTTTTTCATTCGAATGAATCATTCGGGCATGCGCAAAAGGATATTTGCCAACATCCGTATTTTCTTTAATCAGTCACTTCCCCAGATTTTGTAAACATTAAAGAAGGAAATTCATAGTTGTCAAATTCTTATTTCTTTTAATCAATTTCCTCCAGAAATTTTACTTAACGAAAGGCACTTTTATTTTTATCTGGCTCTTTATCTAATTATAATTAAAATCAGAAATCTCTGGGGTTTTTTTTTCAAAATTTCTGGTAGTAGTTGAATAATTTTTTTAAAATTTGGCAGATACGCTTCTGCGCATGCCTGGATGATTTATTCGAATATCAAAATTGTTCATTCTGCCCATCACTAATACTATCGGTAATAGTGATATACGTGCCCATTGACGGCGAAGACATACTTATATAGATTCTGGAGAGGATTCGAGACAGAATGTAGACGCTTTACAAACATATCCCATATATGTTCAATGATATTTAAGTGATTTTCATGTGCAATGGATAGGAAGCAGTGATTCTCATTATAATTCTAAATATTGGCCGACAATGTAAAGAAACTGATTGGAAGAAACTTGTAATGTTCATTATCTTACTTTTAAAAAAAATTTGTTTTTCTAGAATTTTATGAAATCCTATCTACTTATTTAAATTCTGATAAAATCGGTAACGAAAAAACTTTAACAAAATTCCCTATTTGCCGCTTTTTCCTTATCAGTCATTATTATTATTGTACGAATTTTATTATTATTTTAACAATTTATCCACAATGTTTAAACAATTTTCGTTTATCTCGTTATATTATATCTTTAATATTTCAATCTAAGTAAATGTTCCAAGGAGTCTAGTTTCTCCTCTCGCCTCTCCTTGTTTGAGCAGGAGCGGTAATATTTTACCGCTCATGGTACATTCTTTTCACCCCTCTATTCTTAATTCATTAGTATTATTGATCAGGAAACTACCGGCTTTCTATTTTAGTATATATATCAAATAATTGAGCATTTGTATGTAGAATCGGTTTTACCTTTGTCGAGGTTTACTCCTCTCTGCTACTCCAAAAGAAGGTAACCGCTGATCAATTATTCTCGAAATTAGAGTCGTGAATTTACAAATTCTTAGAAGGTAACAGAAGATTTCCTTGTATATATATGAAATGAATGTGAAAAAGTATGAAAGAATTTTGAATGTGAACGAATGTGGATTGATATGAAAGGATAGTTTAGTTAAACCCATTCCAAATCAGGAACTAAAATATAAAAATTCAAAGTTTAAAATCCCTAAATCGCGTGTCAAAATTTTAAAGTTTTGCCTTCATTTCTAGTTGCCCCTGTAACTTAACTTTCCTTACGATACATTTATTACGAACAGATATCAATTTTGAATCCTCGTTAAGATTAAAAGTGCTGACGGTAGTGCATCTCTCTTCTCCCGGTGGCTACATCTTGCATGTTAATTATCTGGGCTGCTTACCCAGATATGAGTCGAGGGCTAATTAGCCAATTAAATTACATTATTTTATAAGTTGCAAAGCGGTCTCTGGCGGTAGTTTCGATGTATATAATGTGAGGAGTACGTTTTTGCGTGGCTTTTGACTCTAATCACTCTCCACAAAAACTACGGCCAGTATTCTTCGAAGTGCGACGGCATCCTTGCCGTTGTAAGTCCGGCAATTCGCCGAAATATGAACGATAAGACGATGTTTCCCCGGTAAAAGACTCTTCAAACTGTCCCCTGGGCCTAGCTTATGAAGAGACTTGTAATTAATTGGAATAAAAGCTAGTTCCCAGGAAAATGCCTGCTTATTTCTCATACTTGTGCAAGACTACATTAACGATGGATATCTATTACTGGGATGTGTGATAGCGGTGATCGACCGCTCGTTACAGAGAGATCGATGTGTGTTCGTTATATCGAGGTTCGCCCGTTATACAGAGGCGATATCTTACAGAGAGTCGGCAGGATGAGAAGGCTCCTGTGCGGGTAACAAGTGTTTTCAACTCTCCAATTCATGAGTTCAGCGTTTCTACCGTAAGAAAACGACTTTCTGATAAACGATTTTCTGAACTGTGGAAAGCGAAATCGGAAATAGATTTATTTTCGGTACAAAAGCAGTTATGAAGATGAAATAAATATCTACAGTCAGTTAATAAAAGAGCTCCTGCTTCCTCATTAAGCTATCAAATCTGGGATAAACATTTTATTTCGTTGCCTACTTAAAATAAACAATTTTTCTTCAGCGCTTCACTCCAAAAGAAAAACAGTTTTGTTCATACACTTTCAATAGTTATCTCAAATGACCTACTATCCAGCGAAAGGGATGGTTCACAGATGGTTTGTGGAAAATTCAAGGTCAACGATCTCCTGGCAGAAGGAGGGATGTTCTTTTTTTCTCCCTTTCTTTGTGTGTGTCAAGAGTCCGTTGTTTCGTTGATGTTTCCTGTTTTGGTTTCGTTTTAATGGTGATTTCTTTTTCCTTTTTTCACATGAGTATTCTGTGCAATCAAATGGAGTAATGAAAAGCAATAAACCAGGTATGTTTCGCCTCTGTTATTTTTTAAGAAGAGATTAAAAGCTGTCAAGGACTTTTTATTTTATTTTTTGACAAAGTGAACAAAAGGTTTTTAAGAGAAAAACCATTAAACAGAAACAATTAGAAATTTTATTTTTTAAGTGTTAATTTTATAAAATATATTATTATTATTATTTTTATTATTATTATTATTATTATTTATTATTATCTCTATGTTACAACTTAAGTGATTAAATGAAGCAGGTTATTTTTGTGTATTATTTTTGAAATTTAAACGGGATTTGATGAAAAATTAAGAGAAAAAGAGGGCAAATTTTTTAGAAAAAAAAATGGAATTTTTCTAGTAAAAATATTTTTTTTAATGTTTTGTTTAATGAGATTGTAAAAATAAGTAATAAAAATGGGTGCAGAAGACAAATCCACTCAAGTGGGTGAAGGTAGCGAATCTTTGAAAGAAAAAAACACAGAAGTTGATGAAAGTGGAAACCCTTTTAAAGAATGTTCCCCTGTAAATATGAATGGAGCCATTAGCCCAGAGAGCCAACAATCTCTTAAAAATCAGGTCCTAATTCCTGAAATAGAATTAATCAAAAAGGCCGCTGTAGGTAGCTATGCAGCAAATATTGAGGAAAAAACAACGAAAGAGCCAGAGATTATCTCATTTTCGCCGGAAGCAAAGATGATTTTTGCCTCCTGGCTTGCTTATTTTGAGGCTGTATGTATTGAATCCAAAAAAGATGATGTTTGGAAGATAAGAAACATCCAGAAATTTTTAAAAGATAGTGCCCTTACCCTATACATTAACAACTGTCTTAATGTTTTGCACTGGAATGAGTTTGTTTCACTATTCCATGAAAATTTTTCTACCCCAGATGCACTATCACTAAGCGACTTTGCTAGTATTCGGTATAGGTCAGGTGAAGACCTCAACGAGTACTACCAAAAGAAAACGAAAATGGGTCGTAATCTGGGTTTAGACAACAAATTCATTCTGGAAGGGTTATCAGAAGGTTTGCCAATCTCGATGCAGAGACTTATTGTGACTAATGCCCCTAAAACTGCCACAGAATGGAGAGAATTAGTTTTTAAACTTACTAAGCTTGAAGAAGCAGGCAAGAGTCCTGAAAATAAACCAGACCCAACTCCCCAAAATCAGTTCAGACAATGGCGACCATATCGCCCTAATACCCCTGAGCAGAATTTTCCAATGCAATCCTGGAATTATAGATACCCTTATCAAAACCCCCAGAATCGCCCAAATGTGACTAACCCTCAAAGAACTTTCCAAAATGTGAGACCATTTCAACCGTCTCCTCCCAGACCAAATATACACTACCAGGCTACATTGCCACCATCGCCATGCCGTGTATGCCTTAATCTTAATATTCCAAATGCTTACCATTGGGTACGAGATTGTCCTTTTCGAAAGCAATCTTTAGAGGCCTCTTCTCTAACCCAACACCCAAACATTCAAATCCAAAATCCAAATCAGACACAAAGTGATTTTTCTACAAACCCAAGTAGTAATATATGACAATTAATAGTACCCGGGTACATAGAAAAAAGAAAAGGATCCAAAGAAAACCCAAAGAAACGTCAAATTACTACTCTAGGGATACCAGAAAACTCAATACCCTGTTTGATCGACTCAGGAAGCTCGTTAAGTGTCATTCCATTACATTTAGTCCAAAAATTCCAATTAAACACTTCCAAAATTCGTAAAGGTCTATCGGTCGCTCAAACACAAGGCATTCTCACCTTGCAGGAAAAATGTCGTGTTAATTTGAAAATTGGCCGCATATCCAAATATGTTGATCTTTATGTTATTGATAATAAATTACCCTATACCCTTATTGGACTTAACCATTGCCAAAGTTTCCAGTTAAATATTGATTGTGTTAAGATGCAAATTTTCCAAAATAACCAAAGAGTGCCTCTCCTGAACCAATTACGAAATATTCCAACCATTAATTCCTTGCACGTGTCAGAACCTAATGAAGATATCTCAGAAAAGGAAAATGCAGGGATATTTGGCGAAAATTATGAGCCGGAGTTTGTAAACGCCACTGAACCTATCCAAGTTCAGTCTGCACCTAACAAACTGCCTACTGTCTTAGCCAAATATGTCGGTATTTTTGCCAAAGATAAATATGATGTAGGATGTGTCAACATGGAACCACAGAGAATACATTTAACTTCTGACTTACCAATTTCGCTTAGAGCTTATCGTACTTCCCCTAAGGAAGAAGAAGAAATTAGAGAACAAGTTCAAAATTTGTTAAAAGCCGGTATCATTAAAGAAAGTCATTCCCCTTATTCTTCACCTGTAACCTTAGTTTATAAACGTGAGGAAGGAAAGAAAACTCGGTTGTGTGTCGATTTCCGAAAATTAAATGCCATAACCAAAACAGATGCAGAACCCTTACCCCGAATCGACACTTTATTGGACAAATTGGTGCAAGCTAAAGTGTTTTCCACTCTCGATTTAGCAAGTGGATATTGGCATATACCTATCCACCCTAAAGATACTGAAAAATTAGCTTTTGCCACAACGTTTGGCTTGTTTGAGTGGAAGAGGCTCGCCTTCGGCTTGAAAAATGCGCCTGCGAATTTTAACCGTATCCTTCGAAGAATCCTAAATAAATATAAAATTGACTTTGCATGCAGTTATTTTGATGATATTATTGTATTCTCACAAAATGAAGAAGAACATTACCATCATTTGGAAATCATTTTTTATATTTGTGTCCAGGAAAATCTTAAATTAAAGCTGTCTAAATGTAATTTTGTTAAAAAAACAATTAATTTTCTTGGATATGAAGTGTCGAATGGTTGTATTACACCCGATAACCCGAATATTGAAACCATCAAGAGGTTAAAACCACCAACCAATGTTAAAGAGTTACAACGCTTTTTGGGATCTATTAATGTTTATAATAAATTCATTCATAAATATGCTGAGGTTAGATATCCTCTGAATAATTTGTTAAAGAAAAATGTTCCTTATGTATGGGACCAGAACTGTCAAAATTCTTTTGAAAAATTAAAAGCAGCTCTAATTCAAAAACCTATCTTAAGATTGTTTGATCCCAAAACACCTTGTAATTTATTTGTAGATGCATCAAGTCTTGGAGTGGGATGTGTTGTGAAACAGGCTGATGAAAATGGTATTTTGCACCCCATAGCATATCATTCTAGAAATCTTCGCGACTATGAAAAAAATTATGCAATTACTGAACTCGAATGTTTGGCAATTGTGGATGCTCTAGATAAATTTTACCATTATTTACACGGTCAAAAATTTGTCATTCATACAGACCATGCGGCTCTCACTTGGCTCAAAAATGTTAAAAACTTAAGAGGACGTCTTTTCCGCTGGTCCCTTAAATTGAGTATGTTTGACTATGATATTAAATATAAAAAGGGCTCCACTAATGTAGAGGCTGATATGCTGTCTAGATTACCTGTTTCAGAAGACCCCCCACATCATACACATTTACTCAACTTGAACGATATCAGAGAAAATCAGAAAAAAGAGAATGTCAAGGTAGATGTAAAAAATATGTTGAAATTAATGATGTTATTGTGATTAAAAAGAAAAGTTTGTATAAGATTATCGTCCCCATGGCTTTACGTTTACCCCTCTTGGAAAAAGCCCACACAGATTTTGGACATCCTGGAATTTATAAAATGATAAATTTAATTACAAATCAATATTATTGGCCTAATCTTAATAAAGATATTGAAAATTTTGTTAAACATTGTCATACCTGCCAAATCAACAAAAAAAGTAGGCAAAAAAGATTTGGTTTGTTGCAGCTCATGCCCCCAACGGATATACCTTTTGAATGCTTGGCATTGGACTCTGTTGGCGGATTTAATCATTATAATTCGGCAAAGAAATATCTGCATTTGGTCATAGACCATGCAACTCGCTATGTGTGGGGTTTCGCGTCAAAAAGTGTAACAACTGAAACTTATACAAACATTTTGAAACAATTATTTCAAACTCAAGTACCAGAAAAAATACTTACTGATAGGAATGGAGCATTTACAGCTTCTAGATTTAAACGCTTTCTTCGTAATTATAATGTAAAACACAGGTTAACCTCCAGTCATCACCCGGAAACGAATGGGAAAATTGAGCGTTTGAATCAAACTATTGTCACCAGATTAAAATGTATTGTAAATTCATCACCAACTAAATTACCTTGGACAAAATTTTTAGATGAAGTATTGTATCAATATAATGCTACTCCACATTCTGTAACTCAATTTCCACCTAGTTATTTGCTGTTAGGAAAATTACCTTATGATCCTCTTTTGCCAGATAATGATTATTACCCTCCTGTTGAAGAAGCTAGAAAATTAGCTAAGGAAAGAACAATAGCTTACCATGAAAAAAATAAAATCCATTACGATGCTCGTTTTCTTCCTGTAAAGTTTAAAGTTGGTGACATTGTAATGTATGAAGAATTCCACTATCCTAATACACGTAAATTGACTCCACCATATTCTGGACCATATACTATCTTAAAACAACTATCTGATGTAAGTTTTGAAATTGATAAACCCAGTATACATTTCAAGAGAGATTCTGAAATAGTGCATGCTTCCAAGTTGAGATTCTATAACCCTCCTCAAAATTTAAAACTCTACCATGAATAACCCCCGTCTATCCCTTTCATCTTTCAATTTTTTATTTTTGCTTTCCTATCGTCCCTCTATCATTTTAGTATTTGGATGAGGACCCAGCTGGATGTTAATTTAAAACCCAGCGGTGTAGTTGGCGGAGCAGTTTTAAAGCACTGCTAACCTTTTTATTTTTTTTATTACTTATACAATGACAAAATTAGGAACACGTTAGGGGTCCTCCGCTCCGTGGCCTCCCGTCTATAGTCGAACTGTTTTCCCATTTTCTCTTTCCATGTAGAATGGAGAATTTGGCAAAACTGCTTCGCTTTCCCTCTGTAGGTGATTATCGGGCATCCACTTTTCCTTTTTTCCTTGTGCAAGAGACGCATTTTTTGGATGATAATCACCTCAGAGTTTAGAAATCCATGTCTCACTGAGCATGGTGGAAAGGATAGCCTAATTTTTTTTATTTTTTGGGTAGAATTTCCTATTTTTACAAAGTTTTCCAGTTCAATCTTTTTTTTTTCTCCTGAGAATAATTCCCACTAGAGTGTCCTATAAGCCCAAAGATGCTTGTAAATAGATATTTTGGAGTAGTAACAGAGCTTGTAACTGATCATATGACATTTTCATGTTTGTGTTGTTTTTATTGCATTTGTAGTAATTGTTTTGTCCTATATTTACAATATATTTGAAATATCTTTTATGATATATTTTTTAAATTTAATGTTTTGAATAAGTGTTTATATCATGTTGAAGTATTTTTATAAGTTTAAGTGCATATTTTAATTGTTTGTGTTTGTAAATAATATAAGTAATTGCCATATTATATTTCTGCTTTAAAGTATCATATTATTTAGTTTTTATTGTATTGTATGTTTAAAGAAAGGTGCAATGTTTACCTTTCCTGATGAACCAACACCCAAGAACAATTCACACAGGACATGTTGGTTAACAAAAACTTTTGCAATGTGCTAATAGACTTTCAAAAAATAGCACATAATGTTCTCGCGAGAAATGTTGAATTTTTTTTTGCTGCAGCTGTGTTTTGTTTACAGTATATGTCATATGTTTAATCTTCAGTGTATATCATCAAATAGTACCAGTATTTTATGTAAAAGTAAGCCCAAGCAGTTTGAGAGTCTAATTAGAATTCCGTAGAGAAAAAAAAATTTTCGATAGCCTAGTTTAAAATGAGTTTAACTTATGGGGTTGAGCCCCACAGCCCTTGCTGACAAGTACTGTGGTGCTCATTTTTAAAGGGGGGGGATGTGAAATGAATGTGAAAAAGTATGAAAGAATTTTGAATGTGAACGAATGTGGATTGATATGAAAGGATAGTTTAGTTAAACCCATTCCAAATCAGGAACTAAAATATAAAAATTCAAAGTTTAAAATCCCTAAATCGCGTGTCAAAATTTTAAAGTTTTGCCTTCATTTCTAGTTGCCCCTGTAACTTAACTTTCCTTACGATACATTTATTACGAACAGATATCAATTTTGAATCCTCGTTAAGATTAAAAGTGCTGACGGTAGTGCATCTCTCTTCTCCCGGTGGCTACATCTTGCATGTTAATTATCTGGGCTGCTTACCCAGATATGAGTCGAGGGCTAATTAGCCAATTAAATTACATTATTTTATAAGTTGCAAAGCGGTCTCTGGCGGTAGTTTCGATGTATATAATGTGAGGAGCACGTTTTTGCGTGGCTTTTGACTCTAATCACTCTCCACAAAAACTACGGCCAGTATTCTTCGAAGTGCGACGGCATCCTTGCCGTTGTAAGTCCGGCAATTCGCCGAAATATGAACGATAAGACGATGTTTCCCCGGTAAAAGACTCTTCAAACTGTCCCCTGGGCCTAGCTTATGAAGAGACTTGTAATTAATTGGAATAAAAGCTAGTTCCCAGGAAAATGCCTGCTTATTTCTCATACTTGTGCACGACTACATTAACGATGGATATCTATTACTGGGATGTGTGATAGCGGTGATCGACCGCTCGTTACAGAGAGATCGATGTGTGTTCGTTATATCGAGGTTCGCCCGTTATACAGAGGCGATATCTTACATATATATATATATATATATCCGATGCGAGTAGTATATAAAAGACAGTTTCTTTGCAGAAGCATGAACAGAGAGAAACCTTCATTTGACCCTGAAAGGTAACATCGCTCCTGCCGTGGGACTGATAAGGACTCCTCCTTCTGCCCATAGAAAAGGATTGTTAATAAGGGACATTTTTGAAAAAAGGGGCTTTTAACAATTTTTCGCAGTGAAGATAAAAACTTAAAAATTCTTTGAATATTAAAGAAACTGTGTTGCTCTTTATCGGTCTTGCTATTAGGGTTGTTAAATAAAATATTTTTCTGAAATTCGGGGTGGGATTCGAACTCGGAATAAAAATATTTCACTGGTGCAGCTGGTTGACCATTTTAGCAACGGATCTACTAAAATAAATTTTAGTTTAGATATAATTTTAGTAATGTTATTTTTTTAACAAATTTGAATAATTTTGCAATGTTAATTTTTCCAACAAAGTAAAATAATTTTAGTAATGTTGATTTTTTTAACAACGTTAAATAATTTTAGTAAAGTTAATTTTTCAACAATATAAGTTTCTAACAAAGTTAATAATTGCAATTTTTTGACAAAGTTAAATAATTTTAGTAAGACTAATTAATTTTAGTAATGTTAATTAATTTTAGCAACGTTAAATAATTTTAACAATGTTCTACAAAAAAAAAAAAAAAAACTTAAAATAAATTCAAACAATCAATATATAAATATGTATATATATATATATATATATATATATATATATATATATATATATATATATATATATATATATATATATATATATATATATATATATATTATGTAACTTATTTTTAAAATCAAATTAATTTACCTTTTTAAAAAATATATCAAGCATTGTGTATAACTTATTTTTAAAAACAAATGGTTAGAATCCATTTCTTAAAAACACATAAAAATATTTAAAACACATACAAGTATCACATTAAAATATTTATAGCTTATTTTTAAAACAAATAGTTACAGCTTATTTTTTTAAATATTTAAAACATATGTATCGCGTTAAAATATTTATGAATTATATTTATTTTTAAAATAAATAGTTACAATGTATTTTTTAAAACACATACAAATATTTAAAACATATAAAAGTATCCCATCAAAATGTTTATAAGTTACTTAAAAAATACTTATAACTTATATCTTAAAAAGACATAAAAATATTTAAAACATATAAAAGTATCGCGATTTACAATTTATATTCAATTTTATTTATTTTTACAATTTATTTTCAAAACAAATGTATTTAACTTTTTAAAAACACATCTAAACAATGTATATAACTTATTTTTAAAACAATTAGTTACAATCTATTTCTTAAAAACATCTGAAAATATTTAAAATATTTAACATATAAAAATATGTTTTTGTTTCAGCTAAAAAAGAAAAAAATGTGCGATACTTTCTACTTTGTTTTAAAAATATAAATTTTGCACATAATTATTCACATAATAAATAAGGTTTAAAAGATTTTCAACTTACTGAACGGCAAAAATGATATGTCAAGAAAGAGAGAAATGTGGTTCTAATAAATAATCGTCTGACTTGTATTCTATTCCTTTTCCTCTTAACACTTTAAATTTTAAAACCAAATTATATTTGTGTACGAAAAAAATTTTCTGGAAATAAGCCTCCGATTATCCTTTATCCAATTATTTTATTATTTTAATTAATATGGGAATGGACATTCTTTCATTTATTTACTGTGAACTCATTTTTAATCACATCCCAAGTCTTCTTGCAATCCGCCAACATTTTCTATAAGAGCAACTGAAGAAGTTATTTGAATTACAACAATTAGTTGTTATAATAAATTTAAAGTATGTGAATTATTTATCTTGAATACTTTGTCAACTCAACTCTTAAATAAATATCTTAGGGTTTTTTTTTTTTTTTTTTTTTTTTTGGGATAACTGTCTTTTTTTTTTTTTTTTTTTTGGATAACTGTTTTTTTTTTTTTTTTTTTTTTTTTTTGAAGTTACTGAAAAATAAATATGAATCTCACAAAGAGACCACCAAACATTCGGATTAACGATTTACCTAACGCAATGATGATTAGTAGAAACCAAAGGTAGGAAATAGCCTTGAAGTAATTAGCTTCCAACTCTCAAAAATTAAAAATAACAATAATAATTAAAAAATTTTGCGCAAATACTGTTTCATCTATAGTCTGTTTTCCATAAACTTGTCTGCATTGTGAAAGGCAGAAACTGTGACATTCTGCCTTGAAAAATAGTTCTGTTTTAGATTCTTAAATAGCTAAAAAGGATAGAAATTTATAAAATAATATTTATAAATTATAGATATCGACATTTTGAAGCTTATATTTATGGTGATTCATATGTTTAAAATATTCAAATATCTATTTTGTATCTACAGCTAACGAAAAAGCTATGTTTAGCTGTTGTTGTTGTTTTGTACAAATGATATACCAACATTGGATAAACTTTTATAAGTCATAAACGATAATTAAAAAAATCTTTTAGAAAAACATTAGCCGGTCAACATTATACAGAATACTAAAAGACTTGGGATTTTCTTTTGAAAAACGAAAGAGAAGGGCTGTTCTTCTTCATGGACAAGATATTATTTTGTGACGTAGAAATTATTTGAGAAAAGTTACAGAGTATAAGAAAAAATATGCACTGATTTATTATTTTGTTAAGACATTTGCCTATAAAGGATATACTCAGAGTCGAGTTTGGTGGGACACAACAACTAAAAGCAGATATGAAGCTTACTCTTCGAATTTGACAATAGGTTTGACCAAAGTTGCAGCAACACTATTTGGCGCCTGCTGCCGAAAATAAACTAAAAAGTTAAATAACATTTGTCGTCATTTTTCCTTGGTAAAAATTAAAAAGTCATTAACTATATATATTTTTTAATTAAGTCACTATTTTTCTGTCACAGTTTTAAAGAAATAAATAAAAAGTTGAATTTTAAGATAAAATAAAATAGTAGAATCACATTGAAAATAATTTCGTTAAAAAATGCTTCGTGTATAGGTTTATGCTTAATAATAAGAATAATAGACGTTTTTATTAGTTTTCGGTTTAACGCGACACCACTTGAGACCAATAATAGTAAATGCTAGCGCGAAATCTAAACAGGGAAATAATTGTTGCAAATTCCTTTTTTTCTATCTTTGAAAAAAATATGGTGCATGACCTTTTAAATGAAACTCTTTTTCTTTACAATATTTTCATCATATTTAAAATATTGTTCTGTATTTCAAACTTTACAATGTGGTTTTCTGTAAATACAGCGGGAAAGATGTTTTATTTCAGTTATTTTTAAATTATTTTTTTAACTTATTTGTTTAACTTATTTTTACTCGTCGTAACTATCATTATGGGGTTTTCTTTCCTGTATTGCATTGGAAACTATTTCATGTTCACGTAAAATATTTTGAACTTTAGAAAAACACATTGAATTTTAAGTTTTAGATGAATGGTTTCTGAGTTATTATCACTTTCATGCCATAATAATTTATTTTATTTGCATACTCAGGGCCGGCACTAGCTATAATTTGTCGAAAACAGTTTCCAAATTCAACCACAACCCTTATCAAAACAAGAACTCGCAAATGAAAAGAAATATCATAAGTTCGACTTACTATTTTGTCTGGTATAAATAATCTTGCTTGCTTCTAGTTTCGATCTGCCGAAAATTGATTTCGCTAAATGATCTTAATTAAATTCTATTACTTCACTCAAGCACTGAAATAATAAAAGCTATAACTTATAATTTTTATCTACATCTTTTCATAATTTTATATTTTTTTGAATAACATAAAAAAAAAATTGATTTTTTGACAATTTAAAACTGATGACTCCCTTTAAATATTTTGCTGTTCGATCCGTGTATGGCTTTTGAATTTTCATGAAAATTGAACTCAAATTTTAAAACTAAATGTTTTAGAAAATTTTTGTTGGGAATTAAAGTTTTTTTTCTATATTTACTAACCTTAAGAACAGGTTTTTACTAAATGTAACTGTCAAAACAAAAGAACAAAAAAATTGTTGATTTTGTAATTTTCATAAAAATAATTTTATTTTATATGATTACTACAACATCAATAGTCACCTCATTTAAAACAACCGTGCTATTGGAAGCGCATGTTTACGACCAATAGTTGCAAAAACACCAAGGCTGAGTAACGACTTTCTTAGACATGCTTTATGATGTAATATATGTGAAAATTCATGCGTTTCATTTTTTATTTTAAAGTAATCCAGAAATAATGAAACTTAAAACACGCTTGATTTAAACAAATCCTTTATCCTTAAAAATATGTAAAATTTCATCATATTTGTCAAAATGGTTTATCGCTTCTTATCCTTTTCTGGACCTTGCGCCAATAAACTCTATTACACCACCATCAAATTTGTATTTAATTTGATTAGCAATTCTCAATTAGGCTGTAGTCCAAAAATAAATTGTAAGCTGATAAAATATTTATTAATATTAATCGAAATCGATCGCAAGACCAAGATATACGACTTGCATGTTAAGTCCCTCTTTCCCCTACCACAGCATGATACAAGAAAAGTCTGTAATGATCGTAGACACATAAAACTGAATAGCTATTGACTCTTCGAATTAAAGGTGTCACTGACTTTAGTGAGTGGCCTCAAGAAATGAAAAGTGTGTAAGTCAATCGCAAAGCTATATGATCAATAAATTCTTTGGAAAGATGGCAGCAATATAACCGATTTAGACGCTTGATAAGTGTATTCAGAGCATTATATTCTCATAAAAATTCAGTAATAAAAGATCTGCCATCGCGATTGTAACTGCTTCAAATCAAATGTTTGAACCATTTTAAGACTTGGTGATGAGAATTGGAATTTCATTCCCTGCCCCTCACCTAGGGCTTTTATTATTAATTATAATATTATTATTATTATCACTATTATTATTAACTTTAGGAAAAGGTTATGCTTTTTAGAAGAATAATGGTGAAATCTTCTAAAATTAGATAAAAATAAACTCAGCTTTTCGTTTGAATGTCTTTCAAATTATGGAAATGAGCTATTTTTATTCACTCCGTAATTGCATTCCCTGTTTTTTTTTACAAAGGCATAGTAATTAATTTTTTATGAGGTTTTTTGTTGTTGTTGTTGTTGTTGTTGTTTCTTTTTTCATATTTCAGAAAATGAAGGGAATACAACTTAGAGCGATTGATTGATTTTCAACCGGCAGCTCTAAATATATCACATGCTTGATGATGTAGAAAACCACCTGCACCCTTGTAGTGGGTAAAAAGAAAAACTGCGAGAAACAAAGTAGCGAATTTTCTCTTTTCGATACACAACACCAAATTAAAACCCGGGTTTAAAACAGATTGAGAAATGAATATCGTCAGGCCATATATGCAATTAGAATCTCATTTCAATAAATCAAATGCTCCTATTCTGCAAGCGAAAATTAAGCGAATCTTTGCTTTTGACCGAAATTTCCTTTCGAAAGCGTAATTCTTTGCGTAATTCTCAAAATGTAATATTTATCATTTTCATTTAACCTACATTGTAATAATAATTTCCTCCTTATTATAAGAAATTTTAATAAAATTAATATTTTTTTTCCAACTGCATTGTTTTGTATTTATAAACTTTAATTGTAAAATCCTTTCCGAAAAATTATACTCCTTAGAATTAATAGTCGTTTGTAGTGAATGGTGAATTGCACCTCAACTATAATTTTTTTTAAGTAACTTTCGATCAAATGATAACATGCATCAAATTATTTTTATTTATTTATTTATTTTGATGCATTTTAATCGTGGATACTTATTTTGAGAGAGTGTTGTTGTTAATTTGCTTCACCTTACGATTTCTGAATTCGTTTTGTGTTAATTTGATTTACATCACAGCAATTTTTTCGAAGACTCGTAAAGATACACTTTTTTTTACTATTGAATTATTGCATGCCTGATTAGGAGAGATTTATAGTTTTTATTGTTTTTATTGCTTTTAAATCGCGTTTTATTTAGAAGTTTAAATTGAAATTGTTGCAAATTATATGTCAATTAGAATTTAAAATGAATTTTTTTGTATTGCAATTTATTTTTTATTTGATAGAATGCAGACTTTTAAAGCAAATAAAGTTTGTACTTTGGCAAAAAATCTGTCATAGAGGAATACCATCATTTTTTGTTAAAACTTTGGTAAAAATTGTTTCTAAATTTAGAATAAAATTAGATTTCTTTCTTTATCCCCAAATCGAAAACTGTTATGCAATGCAGACACAACACATAAAGTTGCACATTATTATTACACCTCAGCTAGTTAATAATAATTAATGCAGTAAAATATAAAATTTAGTTTCCATCTTTTAAAATTTAAATCCCCCTTTTTATAATAAATATTAATGTATTTTGTTTTTATAATAAGGAATAATTTTTTTAAGCATTTTAATCTTTTAAAATAAAGTGTCAGTCATTAGTTCACTTTCTGTCAGTTATTGGTGTTTCAAAATAGGAATGGTGTCAGTTACTGGAGTTTTTGACCATATTTATGAATAAAATTAATTTTTAATAATAAAACGCTTAATTTTTCAAAATTTTGTCAATAATATTTTTTTAATATATCTCTACTATCTTTTCAAAAACAGAGGTAAGTATAAAATAAATTTAAATTTTTGTAATAGTGATTTGAACAAGAAAGAATCCTTAAAGTGTCAGTTACTGGGGATGTTTCACCCTATATAAATATAACACAGCTACAAACAAAACCTTTCAACATGCTTCCTTTATTTCTAATGACTATTTTGTACATTCTCTGGAGAAAAAATGTGGAATTATTTCAATGGGGAATTAGACAGAAAAATATATTTTTTTAAAAATCAGGCGAGGAAAAACTTGAATGACCGTAATGTTCGAGATAGTCAATCAAGAATTACCAAAACAATAAAAAATCGACTTTAACTTTCTCACCTTTAACCTCAGACCCCTAAACATAAAACAGTATTATTTATCACCTTATATAGGGGATGAGGGGGCAGATTAATACACGGGGCACATAGATACGGTCGTCGTTAAATCAAAACAAAATGCAGTGACAGGTCATTAACGTATGCAAAGTAGGTGTCGTTGGAACCAATTATACGCCAGAATTGCCGCCGCGGTCATTTACTGCTTTGCGCTTAACAAGCATAATTTTGTTTCGAATGCTCGAAATTTAAAATACTGCCTTATATTTTGGGCGTAATTTTCTATAGCAAATTTATATTGAAAATTGTAGATAACGTTAAATAATAAGTACATATCCTTCATAATTTAGTAACAGTTGTAATTTTAATTAGTTGTTTGATGCTTGAATGTAAAATTGTATTGTTATTTTAAAAAAGGTAACTTGAGAGATATAGATACAGCAATCCAAGGGACTCATTAATATGTATCAATATATCCCGTCCTGTATGTGATTTATAACTTCAATGACGCAGCCAGTGTGTGGAGGAAGTTAATTTGAAGTTCGGTAGTCGATGCTTTTTAGAATCACTAGTTAATCAAATCAGTCTTTGAGAAACAATGAAATATTTTTAATCAAGTCACAGGACTATTTTTTCGCATATTGGAATCAGCAGGTTTGTTGACATAATTCATGAAAACAGCGTTTAGTGTATTAGAGATATAAAACGTAAAATACATCAATGGAATAATATGAACTAATTTTAGATTTATATAAAAATGTTCTGTAAAGAAGAGACAAACTTTAAGAATCTGAGATATGAAAGAGCACACTACAGTCAAAACTTTTTGTGTTGGTAACCAGATTCACAACATATTTGTTCAATCAAAAATACAGAATGTTTCATTCGCAACCAAACAAGAATTCAAATTCATCACTTTAACAATAATTAAGCTATTTTAACGATTTTTAATTAACAATAATTAAGCTATTTTCAGTCGAAATTTGTTCTAATTAAGTTATTTATATTGACACTGAATACGTCCGAATAGATTTCTTTGATGTTATTGTCAATCTACTTTTTCTTTCATCTGTGAAAATATCGTATCAATGTGCCCCAACTCCACTTACTATTAATAAAAACATGCGTGTTTTATTTCTTTATAATTACAGATTAACTTATTCAGAAACACAACTAACTAATGATGAACTGACTATAAGTTAATTAATGATGCATAATTATTAATGATCAATTTTCAAAAAGTAAGAAATATACTTGTTTATAATTATCGGAGAGTGTATTCCATCAATTAAGCTATATGTTAAATTTACGAAAATGGAAGTAGACTGATAAATGGATTTTTAGAGATTTTATGAGATCTTTTGTTTTCGCTCTCTCTTTAGTGTAGTTTAAAATAATTGAACGTGAATAATACAAAAATCTTATAATTTAAAAAAATGCATTTCTTTAATAATTTATATGCTATATTGCAAATAAATATTATGAGAAGTTAATAAAATTATTTGCGTGCTGTATTTTTTTATGACTTTGCTATTATAACAAATAATTAAAATCAGATTATTAAGAAATTTTATTGAAGATTTCACATTTTGACAGGATTCGTATTACAGTACCATTTATTTATTTAACTACTATAATGCCATCTTTGATGTTGATGAGAGTTAAAGTCGATCTTTTACTTATATATATATATATATTTATCCCGTTAATCTTATTTATTTTTATTTTTTAGATACGAAACTGCTTCAGAGAAGACTCTACCACACATTTTTTATAAATTTCACACATACCGTCACTACTTTCAAAACGAGTCAACATATTTACAACACACACTCATTAGTAAATTTGGTTATTGTTTAATTGAAGTATAAGTATATATTTTATCAAGTATATATTTCAAATTTTATGCGAAAATAGTTTATTTATCATTACAGACCTTCAGAATGTTACCGTTATTTTATGTGTACGAAACTATTCGGTTTGTTTATTAGAAGGTTTTAATCCCTTATGTTTACTGTAATCACTTTTAGCATGTGTATTTTATTTTAATAAATTTTGTTGTAATGAATCACAAAGGCACTTTAATTACGAAATGCTCATTCAGAAAATTTACGAAAATTGTTGCTTAGAAATTTATTAGCCTTTATTTAGACTACAAGTTCACTTTTTAAAATCAAAAATGTATATTGTTTTAAAATTTCCAGCAAAAAAAAAAAAAAAAAAATCGCTTGTTTTTGTGCTCTATTATTCTAAATGTTCCGAAATTCTGTTTATGATTAATAAGCAGACTCCACAAAAGGAAGTGTCTTTAAGTAACTAATAAACTATCTAAACTCTATTAATATGATAAGTGCATTAATCATTTATAAAGGTAAATTTATATAAAAAAAATAACTAACTCACCAGACTATATAGACATGTACAAAAGTCATTAATAAATCAATATGAATAAAGACGTTACGTCTGCATTTTAGCCGTCTTCTTCTATGCGTTAATCTACTTTCCTACTGCCGAAGGGCTGAATGCTGTGGCATTCCATCTATAAATATTGCCCGTATAATGAAAGATACATTGGCAATGACCGGCTTGTAAAACCCTTAAAAAATATGTGCTTTGAAGTGCTCCGAAGCAAATGCTCGCATAATTCAGTTGATGCGATTGAATAGGAAAAATGAATATTCGGCACGGCACTACCTGAATAAGAAAGGTGCAAATTTAATAGCAAAGTGAATGGCGACTTATACCATGCAATCTTGGCAGAACCAATATTTCACATACACAAGTTCACGAAATTTCGCTTCGGGCCTTTGCCTATGCTTTCTAAGCTAATTTTCACTTTAGTAATAAGTAGAATTATAATTTAAAAGTGAAACCACAGAGTGATAAGATGTGTATGCTACTGTCTGTGTAAACTGAGTCTAGGTAGATAGCAGGGCAATTGTTGTGTTTTATAGTTTGTATAAAATGATGTCTGTATTTTCAAACGATGGTCCGAAATTTGAAAATTAGTTATGCTTATTTTTTTTTATAGTTCATTATGCGTTATTAATACAACACCGTTTACATTTACGCTGTTCATTTAATCGATTTTCAAATAGTAAAACTTTTTAATATTTTTCCAAAAAAAAAAAAAATCTACTTCCATTCCTTTAATACGTAATCAACATTAATGCAGTCACAATATTTTGTTAACTTCATCTTTATTATAAAGTATTCTAGAAGTGAACTATTATCAGTGAAGTCCATATAAGACTACATCATAATTTTTGCATGGGTGTGTGTATGGTGATGCGCCTGTGCATTTCTGTGCATGGTAATGTGGCTGTGCATGCTTGTGCATGGCCATACTATGCATGGAGAATATGAGATTTACTATAATTCTAAATATGGTATACAAAATAGCTGCAAATATACTTTTTCTCGCTAAAATCATAGAAAATTTACTTTTCTTCTTATCTTTCTTAAATTTATGTTATCTCCTACCAATATTCTCTGCTAAATTAAAAAATATATATACATGTGATTATCTTGTTAAAAAACTTAAATTATGTTTCTCAAAAGCAAAAGAAAATATGTGCTCCTTATGAAATAAAACAAAGAAATTAATTTTATCATATTTTTTATTATTTTCCAACATTTAAGATTGATTTATAGTTATTTAATGAAACGCTTTGTGCCGAAATATTTCTTTAAAATATAATCTTTTCATAAATCGAAATTTTTTATTGATAAAAAATTTATTTTCTTTCTGAAAGTACAAAATTTAATTCAATTGCTTACTTCTTGGTTTATTTAATACATATTTTTAATATTATTTCTGTTATTCTTAGGTAATTATTAGTATCTAAAATTAAACTTTTAATGAAAGGACTAATTTCTTACTTAATATTTAGAACAAAAATGTTTTTTTTACATAAGTTTAGACAATAAAACTAACAAGTTATTTATCTGTGGTACATTTTATAAACATATTTCTTGTGCTAAACTGATGTTTTGCTAAATAAAATATGTATAGCAATAAATAAAATTAATTGTGAAACCTTACAACCAGTTTTCACTTATTATTTTATTTTCAAAGCAAAATTTCCAAAATTTTAATAAAATTATATCTCTTTGCTGAAATAAATATTATAAATTAAAATAAATATGAAAACTTTATTTTTTATTACTGTTTTGAATACTCAAAAAATGTATTGAACAATAAGCTATAGTAATGTGAAAGAAACATTTCTTTTGGGTTAAGTTCATATTACTTAGCTACATTTCTGAATTACAACTAAAGTGATTTGCTTTTAGGGTATATTCAACAAAATGTATTAAAATATGATACAAAATCAATGGTTTAGAATAAATGAAGACACGGGTTGATGAAGATAAGGATAAGTTAAGAAATTGACTTAAAGTGCTTCTAATTAAAATAAAATTTTCTAAGAGTTTGTCTGAAAGAGTTTTACCACCTGAATTAACATTTTAAACATATGCTACCAACAATAAAATAAAACTTTAAAAAGTACATCGAAAAATATTTCACTTCCATTTTCTCAAAATTTTATTTTTGTTACATGATAGCTTCTTCCTTTTGTGTCTTCAAATGTATGTCTGACTTCAGAAAAAGTACAATTATAATTCCATGAGCCATTTAGTTTCTCGGAATGTGAATTTGGATAAGTTCTTAATACTTAAGAAAACTCAGTGCATCAAAAATTTTGAAATTCCACGAAGGATTTTGGGGTTTTCCACGAATTTTAATATTTTTAAACTACAATAGTTCAAATACTTTAAATGGGGACAGTTTTCTTCCCTTGGGGTAAAATTTTCATCAAATTCCTCTGGTTTGGAGGCTGTAAAAAATCGGTTGTTTGGGAAATAATTGTTTCCATATGAAAGGACTAGGCGCAAATTCACCCCTTTTCTTTTTATTCTTCGACTAAAATGCTAAGAGCGATAGATATGAATAATGCAGAAAATCTTTATTTAATTTTAGTATTATTTCATCTCATTTATTTATCACATTCTAAAACATTTTTAGGTAATATTTTTTTTTCATTAAAGTGAGGGATGTTTCAAGATTTATATTTATTATTTGTTGATAAACTATGTAAATTAAACTAATTTATTTTAAATACTTTACGATCTCAATGTTTATTTTTGAATAATTTCTGCATTTTACATATAAATTTTTAAATTAATTTTTTTACGAAATTTTTTATCATTTATGAATTATCTCTTTCGGGTCTTATTACTTTTTAGTTTACAATAAATTAACTGTCCAAATGGCAAAAACCGAGGTTTACAGAAATATAACGAGTATATCAGTATTTATATTGAGGAGTTTTAATATGATAATATGCTACAGCAGAAATTTGAAAGACGTTTTGTGAAAATATTGTATTATTACTACAATAGTATTAAATGAACATCAAACCTACCAAGAATTTTTTCCTTCTTTTATCATAAATTATTGCTCGTTATGTGTATCGGACAAGTAGCCATGATTTTTTTATTTTAAAAGAATATAATATGAATGCAATAATTATTCTATATGTTTGAAACAAAAGTCTTAGCAATGGTGTATGAAGCTTTAGCGTACTTTTTTTTATTACTAAATTCTGCAACATAAATAAAGTGACAATACCAAATTTAAATACACATATTATCACGCAAATGATAACTACTACACGCAAATGATAACATGGACAATAATAACATGATAATTGTAAAGACAGAATAATAGTGAATGTAAAGTCATGTACAATAATTGGAAAGCCAGACACAAAAGTGTTAAATAATAGTAGATTTTTTTTTCATTTCTATTAACTCGGTTTCTGACCCCGTATGAATGCCGATATGTGTGTCATCACATACAAAAATAGCAGAAAATCTTCACGAATACAAAGTGTAAATAAACGATCACACCACCATCTTCCAAATTACCTCGCAGCTAACGAGAGAGGCCGGTTATGATACTTGAGAGTCACATGATCAATATGAGCTTAAAAGCAGTTCGATCATTAATGTTAGCCTACCTATGTGGATCATTTGACAGCCCAGATGGCTAAAAATACCACGGTCTGCCTGTTTCGTCAGTTGCGATGTCACCTACTGTGACATCATGAAAATATTGTTTCTGTAAAAGTTACTTTTCAATTAGAACGCAGATACGTGTGTTTTTAGAAACGCATTTCAACCAGGGCTCAACAAATGCGTTCGCAAGGTCACGACTAAAATATTTTAATTAGCGACTGTGTTTCGATTACTCTCTAAAATTAATTCATTAACTGAGTTCAAAACTTTTTTTAGGTGCAATTCATAATATATTATTACTAATATACTAGTAATTATGTTTCCTCAAACAATTTATTAAAAAAATATATCTGCTTTTAGAAAATCTATATTTAAATAATATGTGTGGTAGGGGGAGGTAGGGGGGGAGCATAAATGTTTTTTCTACTGGCAACTAGAAATGTGTGTGCGTGTGTTGATTTTTCTGACTCTCGAAATGCTAAGGTTTTTTTAAAAATGAATTTGTCTTAATTTTTTCAACTTTAACTTTATATCTTACACTATGCCTTCCCTGAAAGAGAGCTTGGTGATTTTCCTAAAATCATTGATTTAATGATAACTTCTGAAAAGAGGAGAAAGTCAGATGCTATATTTAATTAATTTTTAAGGGTAAAAATTCAAATAATGGAAATGAGCAAAATATAAATGTTAGAATTACAAAATACCATATATAAATTCATATATTTTGAACTATTATGAAAACTTTTTTGAGGTGGCCGAAATTTGGATACGGTTCCAGCTCGACATCCTTCAAATAACAATCGCAAAGGAACGTACATACAGGTCTAAGATCGACATCTGCAAACTCCCAGAGTCAGAAGTAGTACGGTTGGGTCACCAGGGGTGCTTCTGTAAAGTCCACTATTTCACAGACGTAGAAAAACTATCAAATCACAACGTTCGTCATCTTATTGCTGATAATACAAGACTTATTGAAAATATGTGATCTAGTACAACTTTTGTTCTAAAAAACATAAAAATTGCAGTATTAAAAATCAGAAATCAATACATTCATCATTACTTGGTTTCAAAGTAGGCCATACGACCTGTCGCGATGCATTTTCTCCATAATTTAACAATCTGTAACTACTGAACAAATTACTTTAAAAGTTTGTCATTTTACCAATTAATTACCTATAAAGATTTCAAATAGTTGCTAAAGTTGTTTCTCTGCTGCTTAAATATTCATTATTAATTTATTTATCCTTGAAATCCCTTTAAAAAATTTTCATAAATTTAACCCAATTTTCAGAAGCCCATAGCACAAAACATCTACTTTGTGTGAGATTCGCTATTATATCTGCCGCAGAAATTAATTCTAAAACTGTCTCTGGTAGACTGAAAACACATCAGTATGGAAAGAATAACATAAAAGTATATGAAATAATTGAGTCACTTCATGTCAACTGGCCTAGGTGGTTCTGGCTGAGTGTCCCTTGCCGGATACAAAATAATGTCCCAGTACACTCAAATATCTCTTGAACGGATCAAACTAGAATATTGGAACAAGTGTCTACCTATAGTAAATTGGCTATGCGCTATCATATGAGAGTAGTTGTAGCACCCTCTAGAGGCTAAATGTGGAAATTGTCAACCCTACCTCGAAAAGTATGAGAGATAGCTAAGAAATGTCATTTACAAAAGTTTACAGCATCCTCGATTTAGTATGAAATTATGTCTTGCATGTAAAAATAACTATATTAGAAGCTCTGAAATGTTAATTTTTCGAAAACTAATCACCGGCTTAAATACGCCACTAATTGCTTCAATATTTTCAGGGCTTTTAATAAAGTTATTTTTATATGTAAGACGTCATTTTATACTAAATCGAGGATGCTCTACATTTTCGTCTGAGAGAAACAACTTCATAAGCTCTATAACATCTTCATAAGTAATTAATTGGTAAAGTGACAAACTTTTAAAGTAATTTGTTAGTTACAGCTTGTTAAAGTATGGGTAAAATTCATCGCGAAAGGCCTACTAACTCTATTAGAAGCTCTGAAATGTTAATTTTTTGAAAACCAATCACCGGCTTAAATACGCTACTAATTGCTTCGATATTTTCAGAGCTTCTAATAAAATTATTTTTACATGTAAGACGTCACTATTTACTAAATAGAGGATGCTCTAAATTTTCGTTCGAGAGAAACAACTTAATATGCTACACAAGAAGATGTTATAAAATAACATCTTCATAAGTAATTAATTGGTAAAGTGACAAACTTTTAAATTTGTTCAGTAGTTAGAGCTTGTTAAAGTAAGGGTAAAATTCATCGATAAGGCCTACTTTGAGGCCAAGTAATGATAAATGTGTTGATTTCTGATCCTTAATACAGCAATTTTTATATTTTCCAGCACAAAATGCAGTACTAGATCACACATTTTAAATAAGTAAGGTTTCTTGTATCATGAGTAATAACTTGGTGATTTGATCGTTATGATGATGCATCCTTGATATATTTTAGATTAAATTTATATTTTAGATTTATTTTTCTATTTTTTCTTCCCTTCTGTTCAAAATTTAAAATCCCATTCCTATAAAAGAAAAGATCACTTTAAATTAAGTTCATTTTTTTATATTCAATCTATTTGATGTATTTTTCTGTTAGAAGGCAACCGCAAGTCAAAAAAATAAATATAAATAAAAAGAGAAAGTAAAGGGCAGTAGATATAAAATTTATTTTAGCTCAGCATTCGGCCTCTGCCTCATCTGCTCGGTCAGAAAAAAATATAATAAAATTTAAAAAAATAGATGTAGGTTCGGTTATGTGCTAATGTTAAACATTAAAATCCCAGATGCCTCTTTAGATATAAACATATCATGCATACGCTGATGTTTTCTGCTGTTCCCATAAAGGTTAATGCTATGAAATTCAAAGATTAAGGTGTAGTTATGGCAGCGTGACTTCCTGCCAAATAATTTAAAACTTTCTCATTTGATTAACATGTAACGAATCTTTTCATCCGTTCTATTGGCGTCTGTCCATATCTCGCCATGGCCCGATATTCTAATTTTGGCAATAAAATGTAACCATGATTTTTAATCACTTCCTTTCCTCGACTCTGGGAGTTAACTTCTAATTAAATAGACCACGAGGCCATCCTATGCTTCTGCGGTTGTGTTATCCCATATAAATCTAGATGTGTTCCTGTCTTATCAATAAAACAAACTGTGTATAAGGATTTCTTCTGACTAGATTACACTGGACAACAATGGTTCTGTACCCGAACTGAAATTAGTTGATTCCAGATTAGTTTCTTGCGCTGACTACGAATATACTTTCCGTTTTTCTCTAGGTCGTGCAGTTTTTGAGAAATTTGGATATTTATGTTTATGCAAATTTAAACTTTTTGTGCCATTTTATGGAAATTTTAGGTACAATAAATTACAGATTGAATTGTCTTTTTTAGATTATGATTACTGGACAATTTGCTTCAGATAAATGTCGCAGTCTGCGTATTCTTAACATTTACCTGTCAGTTGCTAAGCCTAATTTGCGTATTTTTCAATAGTGTAATATTTACATTACTTTCAACTTTAAAGTAGTTACCATAGAATTGAGGTAATGTTTTTCAGACTAGATTTTTATGTTGATTTTGAAACTGCAATCCATTTCCTTATATCACTTCTACATTTTGAGTAAAATGAGTTTCTACTTTTTTATTTTATTGGCACACGTTTGATATAAAATGTTTTTTAGGGGTGGGTACCTCATTGACAAAAGGGTGAACAGTGTCAGACTCCTATCAGGGACATAATCGCCAATAGGTACAATCGAAAAACAATTGAAAAAAGTAGTAGAATCTAACATAATTAGCTGAAGTACATCACAAAGTAGCATAAAAAGCATTTCCTGGCTTTTTTTTTTTTTACCAAAAAATAAAATTTCACTTTTTTTTAAAAACTGGACATGATAGAAGAAAACGGACACCATATTTGAAATCAGCGTAAAAATCTGGTTAAGAAACATATTAACGTATTCATATGGCAGAAATATTTGAACGTCAAAAAATGTTATTAGAAAAAAAATTAAAATATGTAAATTAGGTACAATATTCCACGATCACATGTCAGTATAATCTCAGACACAACATTTTTGCAAAGGAAACTGGGCAGTAATCATAACATAAAACAAAAAATCCAGTCTGATAATGCTTTATGCCTTAAATTTGCATATAATTGTACAAAAATACCAAAAATTGTATAAATCAAAATATGCAAATATCTCAATATATTTTTCTGCGACTGTGAAATAGTAAACTTTACAGAAGGACTTCTGGTGACCCAACTATAATACTCTCATGATATATACATCTCATGATACTCCATAATACTCTATCATGACTCTGACAGTTTGCAGATGTCCATCTTAGAACTAGATGCATGTCGCGTAACAATTACATCAAAATTAAATGGGGTCGAGCAGAAGCCTCTAGGCCAGTTGACATGGAATGACCAGATATAAACTTTTTGAATACATTTCATTATTATCATTAGTATTATCATTTTTATAGTCATTCAACTTTTCTGAGAAGCTCTTTTCTATATAAAATATTCTTATTGGTCCTTAAAAAATTGGAAAAATCAGCACAAGTTTCAAGTAGCAAGTCGAATCTTTTTTTACTCTATTGAGCCGGGCATAAACAAAGCCTGCTATGGCGTCTTTGTCTCCAAAATTAACTACGGCATGACGCAGAATAATACTTTCTGACATGTACGATAATAGCATGTGTAAAATATATTGGTAATTGCGTTCTTGAACACTAAATATCTGAAGACTTCCATTCTAGTTGTAACAATTGGAACTAACTTATTCTTAAAGCACGGGCTTTTATAGTCATCAAATTCGACCAACACGCAAACAGGAAGACTGGGTGCTCGACAGTTGTTACATACTTTTTAGGGTTTCGTTCATCTCACGAAACCCTATTAGTCCCGCTTCGTTGTCTGTCTGTCACAGAGCCGGTTCTCAGAAACTATATAACTTACAGTCATGAAATTTTGTGTACTTATAGCTGAATACCTACTATGAAGCTCAAAATCATAAAATTTGAAAAAATCGTATTATTTTAATATATAGAGATAAAAAACCAAAAATCTAACAGCCTTTTCCTATTAAATTTAAGCATTTTTCGTTATAGCAGTTGCCAACAATTGAAAATCCACAATAAAAATCTTTCTACAATAATTAATTTTCTATTGAAAGATTTCCACGTGAAAAATGAAAATGATATAAAAAGTTTCACCAATTGAAAAAAAGATTAATATGACGTCATATTGGTAATAAAACGGAGATTTTCAAACATTTCTCAATAATACAAGAAGTATTATTGACTTTCAATAATACTTTATATTTTCTGAATAATTTTTAATTCAGATTTTCGAAAAAACGAGAAAAATAGACCGGTAAATTTTTACTTTATAAAAAACATGACTTTATTTCATTTATTTATTTATTTATTTATTTTTGAAAATGAAATGTTGATGATGAAGGAATAAATGAACAAATGTTGGAATTTTCCGAAGTTTGCACTTCGGAAACTTTTCAAAATATTCACAAAAACTATTCGGAAAATGTGTAATTATAGAAAGCAGCTTAATATGACGTCATTAGAGAATTAAAAAGAAAATTAATCTGACGTCTAACATTTTGAAGGTCTCTATACAACATGTTTAATTTTGAAATTTATTTGTTTCTTATATCGCAGTTAATCCACATGACAGAGTATAATAACGGGCTTCACCCGCTATCAGACCGGTTCAGATTTTCGAAAAAACGAGAAAAATAGACCGGTAAATTTTTACTTTATATAAAACATGACTTTATTTCATTTATTTATTTATTTATTTATTTTTGAAAATGAAATTTATTTGGATTTATTATAGAAAGGATAAAGTGTTTTGAAAGAAATATTAAACGAAACCCTTTGTGCGATCTTCGATCACACTTATCCACTTGTCTTTTACAGTTCCCAACGGATTTTCGTTAAGTTTAAATGCCAAGAAGTGGATCTGGCAGGGTCGGGTGTTGATCGGCGTCCGAAGCGGCTTTCAGCTTATTCATTGTTATTCATTGGCATTCATTTAAGAACAAAAAATAAAATTTTTAAAGTTGATAATAATTTAAAAAAATAATTGAGATACTAAATCCCACCCCTTTTAATGATTAATTTTAAATTGTTTAAATACTTGTTATTCACAGTCCTGGAAATCAAAATTGGGGGGAAGCGCTATCCTATGATATTACATCACCAAATTGTCGCAAAGATATGTGAGTGGTACCATTTGACTTGGAACCGTGTCTATCGTCTGAATATGAAGACGGTTTTTTAAATAGGAGTCGTTCATATATTAAAGATTGTACTCAAATTAAATGTACCAATAGTAACACACATATTTGAATTTCTTGGATCATGGCAATGCGGAAAGAAACATAGTTCATACGCTTTTTCTTAAATGTTCATAAAGATAGGGAAGATCCAAGTTTGAAGATGCTAACGTTAAATACACATGACAAACTTTAATTTATATCTTCGCAAAAAATCATCCGACTTATTTTTTTTTTTTTTTTTTTTTTTTTTTTTTTTTTTGTGAATCACAATGAATAGCCCTAAACATATTCCAGGTATTTTTCCGACTCAAAAACAAATTTCATTTATGAAAATTATTAATAAATTTGTATTCAAAGAAATTATGAATAACAACCTACATTAAATTCTACATGAAACGAACAATAATCGTCAGAAACATGGGTGTATAAGTTTATATTTCATTCCAATCATTTGTTTTCAGAGATGGATTTTTAGAGATACAGATAATTTTTTCATTTAGATGGTCTAAAAGTATCGTCTCTTATTATCAAAGCATGCGCATAAGAAAAGAAAATCGTAGAAAGTAACCAGAAAAAATTTAAGGAATATTCTTTCATATAAAGTGTGCTTAATTTATATCTTGAAATACTGTATAATTTTCCTGGTAACAAATTGCGTGTTCCAGGTACATTTCATATTAGTATATTAATTTTAATTTTCGAAATTTATATATAAATCCTTAAAACATTTTCTTTTTTAACACTATGAAGATTTAAGAAAAAGTATATAAACTATACTTTTTCCCTCTCTGCTTTGATGCAAGGAACTCAACAGGTGAGAATCATAATTTTAAAATTCAAAGTCAGTATAATTTTTAAATGTAGACGACCCCTATTTAAAAAATTGCATTCATTTCAGAAAGTTGACACAATTCCCAGTCGAATAGCATGAGGTGTTACTGTTTTTTTCCAGAACTGTACAATACAATATGCTTAAGTATATGTAACTTAATTTTTGCAGCACTAATTCTTGATTTAAGTAGACTCGATCTTGTGCTTAGGAATACAAAAACTTTTTTATTAAAATTGCATATTTTTTCTCATTAACAATTAGCATTATTTTGTTACTACTGTGATAGTATAGCATTGTAAATATTTCTAATAGGAAACTGATAAATTTAACATTGGTACAATAGTGATTAAATATTTCCATTAAAATTCTATAATTGTTGAAGTAATTTCCTGGACATTTCCAAATTAAATGAATTATTTGCTCTTTATCTTCTACGGAACACAATTTAAAAGAAAATAGGATAAGCATATTGCTAATGGTAACACTCGATAATTCAAGACCGAGTCGAAGATGTCCCATTTTTCTCCAAAATAGTTTTATTTTATGAATGAATGTATTATGAGGTAATTTAGCATATGGTAAATCTTATTAGTCTAATCATATGATAAATTCTAATTTGTCTTGAATATATGAGAGATGTTTTTTTAATATTTAATATTTCTTATTTAATAACTTAAAAGAATATTAATAATTTTTAATATTTAATAATTAAATCAGTTTTTATAAGAAAATTTATTACCACATTTTAAACCAAGAAGAAAATAAGTCAGGAAATTTACAACAAAAAGCTTTCACTTCAATTTTCTCGAAACTTAATTTTGTTACATAACATCTTCCACTCAAGACTTCATTTAAATATATGTCATTCGTGTGCAAAACTTTTCATCTCTTTTTAAAAATATTAACTTTTATGCAGTGACTTAAATTTTACTCATACATGATTATTTACATTCACTTTTGTGTCTTAAACATTCTTGAGAATATTGTTATTTCAAAAACCTTAAAACAGGCTAACATGGAAAAGTAAAGAAAAAAATTTAATCTGCTTTATAAAAACATAACTGAGTTTCAGAAATTGAAATCTCTCGATTCTTCGAAAACTTGTAATAAATCATCTTAGCAAAATATTTTATTATATTTTTTGGATGTTTTCAAGATCAGCAAAATATTTTTCATCATATTTTTTTACAATAATTCTCGAGCATATAACATACAAAATTGTAATTTTCAGTTATTAAAAATATTTGTACTAATATTGTTTCATTTTATCAAATAAATGAAATTAGATTGGATATATAGATGTCTTTATGGTTGCTATTTCCTCTTTTATTGATTGTTGCTGTCTATCTTTAATTTCAGACTCTACTACGAATTTGGGACTGTTTTTTATTAGAAGGACCTAAAGTTTTGTTTAGATTCTCTTTGTCAATTCTTAAAATGAATGAAAGAAATTTACTGGCTAAACACGATACTGTGTCAATTATGAGACAGCTGAAAGCAGCCGCTAAACTTTGCTTCGACGTTGACCATCTATTTCAGGTATAAATAATTCTAACATTTACATTTTATAGAGTAAAAATTTCCCATTTATTTTTAATTAAAGTTATTTTGTGAAATTCTTATTTATAACGAATTATTTATAATTTATTATTTATAATGAATTTTCATTATGATTAACTACAGTAGTGTGCAAATTAATTGGGTCATTGGGACAAAGTGGATAAAATTTGATTTCATAACGTTTTTCAAATTTCTGAAGAAGTACAAGACGAATGCTTCTTTATCTTTGGCCGTATATAAAGAACCTGCTTTAACTCACACTTTTCTGTGAAAATTCAGTCTCTAGTGCATTTAGGGGACCAATAACAAATTTAATAAAAAAGTATTTTTGAAAATAACTGAAAGACAGCTTACTATATCGCCAATATCATTCTGAATTTTCAGGATATGTAACTGGAATTTTTATATGTACGTTACACTATGTTGGCGCTTTAGTTATGAAAAAAAAAACTTTCTTTGCATATGCGCAATTAAATATGCTTTTTTCATATTGTCATATCTCATCGAATTGTCATATCTCATCGAATATTTCATATATTCATTATAAATTTCAGCATGATTCTTTGCTCTAGTAAATTGTCAAGATTTCTCAAAGGATCGTTAAATTTGGTTGAAATTTCTGTATCTTATAAGTAAAAAACATGCAAAATAAATTAGAATTTTTGAAAGAAAGATTTATATATCCGTGGATATACCTTGTTTCCTTATGAAAATGCAATCAGGCATTGCACATGGCAAGGAAAGGGATTTGAAAAAGTTACAGTTTTTTCATGATACAAAGTTATCACAAATATATATATTTTCTTATTAAATTTGTTTTTGTTCCCTCACATACTCTCGAGATTGGATTTTCGCTGGGAATCGTGAGTTCAAGAAATCCTTTTCACATGGCCAAATATTAAGAACAATTCTTCGAATATAGTTAGAAATACGAAAAAATATGTCGGAAAGCAGAAAGTTTATCCACATTGTCCTTATTAATTTTTCCACTGCAGTATTATTCAATAATGATAATATTTGCATTTCAGAGATTAAAAAAAACTTATATTTGTATTTATACATAGACAGCTTTTGAAGTTCTGAGGCCTTTCACACGGAGACAAGATATTGCAGCCAAGCAGGCTTGTTATTATAAAGCACTAAAGGAACATGCTAAAAAGATGGACATGGAGAAACTCGCTCTAAAAGACAGAGAACGTATGGTAATAATGAAACAGTTCTATGATTTTTATTGAAGTTTTGTTTATTTCATGAGAAATATTTCTAGAGTCATACTTTTAAAAGGAAATTGTCTCTTACAGTTTAAATTTGTATGAAATAATCTGTTTAAAATATATTGACAATAAATATTTCATTTATTTTATTTAAACTTTTATTGAACTTTAATTTTAGCCCTTTTTTCAATGTAGGCTTTTTTGTAAAACATATTTTTCATTTCATCAAATATTTGGGTATCATTTTTAGGTGCGTTCGTAATTATATAAATACGTAGCACCTATAGTCGTCGCTTGGTCCGTCCGTCTGTCCGTCCGTCTGTCCGTCCGTCTGTCTGTCTGTCTGTCCGTCTGTCTGTCCGTCCGTCTGTCTGTCTGTCCGCATATAACAACGCAAAAACTACCCAACCAAATGGTTTGCAATTTAAAATATATTATCTTTGCAGAATTTTGTCGAGACATTTCAAATTTTATTAAAATCGAATCAAAACTTTAGGAGATATTAATAAAAATATTTATTAAGAAATTTGATTTTTTTTTAAATCGGTGCTTTTTTGTTATAGGAGCTTCCGATGGATGTTAAATCGTCAAGCGACCAAGATGCTTATTTTATTACAGAAATTAATCTGCAGACGATATAATTCATTTCACAGAATTAAAAATCATCAAGATCTGAATATTTATATAACTAGCTGATACATATATATCTGAATATTTATATAACTAGTTAAGATATTTGTATGAACAGTGTCATAAAATATATACTTAACTAGCTGTTTAACCCGTTCTACGCACGGGATATCATGAATTTAATTCTAAAACGTGCGTACGAACGCACCTCGTTTGTAACGTTTGACGTACAATTTCCAACTTGTTTATTTTGTATACATATCTATCTCATATTGGTTCCTCTATATGTTATAAGGGGCATAATATTGTCATATTTAGGCTTAATGCCGACCATAGCTGAGGAAATAACATATATTTACTATGAATTATTCTTATGATGCTCCTCTGAAGAATCCATAAGATATTCATAGTATTTCATTCTTGATTTTTCTTTTTATTAAGTTTAAGACTTGCAGTATCCTTTCGATTGCTTTTTATAATATATCTTCCTTTTTTTTCACAGATGTGATTTCATTTTAAATATATATATATATATATATATATATATATATATATATATATAAAGTTAGTTGTTGAATCAGACCATAATTTCTTTAAATATCTTTTCATTAGAAAAAAAGAAAATTGTATTTTTTGGGGATTTCTTAGACTTAAAATATTATAAAACCTTTTGTCTTAAAGTGGACCGGTACTGAAACATCTAAAAAAATTCACATTGCTATTTTTTTGGTTTCAAAAAATACTTTGCAGATTTTAGAATGAATTGACGCAAACCACATGTAATTACAATAATTAGACCAAAATATAAAATATTTTTCTACATTGTACTGTCTGTGATAGCGGCATTTTCTCATAGGAATTATGTCCATTTATATAAGAAGGTTTTTTTTTTTTTTTTTTTTTTTTTTTTTCTTTTTTTTTCTTTTCAGATTTATTATATTTAAATTGATTTATCTAAATTTCTGTAAAAGATAAAGCTGTAAAACTTTGTACAGTGTTTTTCTTTTTTTTTCTTTAGAAATATATTCTTTGAATTGTCTTTTGAATATTTTGTTTTGAACAAACACTTTGAACATATGATTCTCGTATAAAAAAGTATTTAAAAAAAAAAAACGTTCTCTTTTAAAAATATTATTACATTTTCTTAAATAAGTATTTTTGCAATTGCTGAAAACTAATTTATATTTATTTTTGTCTGTACCCAAGAATATAAAATATGCAAATGCTTGAATCCAAATTTTAAACACGACTAAAATTTATTTATTTTATATTTTTATAAAGATTTTACAAATGAAAAGAAATTTCATTTAAACACGCATTAAAAAATATATTTATACTTAAAGGAAAGTATAATATTGTGTCTCGGACCACCTTCAGTATCTACAGTCCTGGGAAAAAAGTAATCACCCCTAATTATCCTGCTGCAAATAATCGTATAAAAAAAAACCATTGGTACCAACCGACTAAGAATAATGTATATTATTTAATGATATGCCTAAATTGTCTTTCGGAAGCTGTCTACATATTAAAGTTGCACCAACGTCCGCTTTTGAAATAGTAACACCCGCTTTTGGCACTTTATTTGAATTTCTAGAATCAAATTAGCCTGAAAAACACATAGTCCTGGTTCGTACGCCTCAGGGGATTCGAGGAATTTTAGGTGTTTGAATATGAGAAATTTCGTCAAGTAATGATCGCCATATTTAAACACAGAATTGTTTCCATTAAATAAGGCCAATATTACTGTACAAAAAATCCCGTATTCTTACCCTGAGGCGTACGAACACTGATCACTTAGGCATTTTTACTTAAATCTTCATAGAATTAAAAGTGTTCAAATTTTGAAGATGCTAATATTAAATCCACATCAGAAACTTTAATTTGTGTACCTACCCAAAAATAATCCCATTGAAATGTTTCTCTTTTAATGAGATACAATGATTGGACCAGAACATAATGTAGGCATTGTTTAAATTCACAAATGTATATTTAATTATGGAAATTATTAATAAATTCGTATCCATTCATGTTTATATTATTAATAAGTTCATATAAAAATTATGAATTTTTATCTACATTAATTTTCACATGAAAGAAGTCAGCGTCATAGAAACATGGCTTTGTGCTTTTACAGCTGATAGAAAAATTTTACTTTTCGACAGTCTAAGGCAGCTATACTCAAGCAGTGGTCCACCGTCCTTTCATGTATGGCCCAAAAAACACAATCAATTATGCATACTTATTAAAAATTGACAAGCGCCTAAAAGGTATTTAAGACCTTAAGTATAGTTTTAGATATTTTTATTGTCCTGCTATTTATAATTAATTTAAAATTAAAATTATGTTAAACATTCTAAGTGTTATTTGCTTTGTTAAAAGTTCGTTTTATATATAATCCTATTTGCGTTAGAATGGTGTATATGATTTCTAACCTTCAGCACTAATCAAATATCATTTAAAATTAATTAAATTTGCACTGTATACTTTTGTTGTATAAAAAGATCAAATGTTTTTAAATTGAGCAAAAGTCTGATTTATTAAACAAAATCTCTTAAAATTTTAACTTTAGAGCTTCGAAATTCTGCCATTAATTTATTTTAACGGTTTATACTTATTATAAGAAAATATTGATTATACTAACTGTGTTATGTGGCTTTATTGTAGGATTTTTTTTTTGTTGTTGTTTTTTAACCCTCTGACTACCCAGCAAAAGGGCAAAATTGTAATGTTGTTTTCTCTGGATTTTTCTTAAACGCTAAAAAAAAAAAGATGATTTTTCCAACTTGATAGAAAAATTTAATTTCGTAAATTAATATAATCTTTAAGAGTGTTAATCATTTCTCAATGCTTTAAAACTGCATTATATCTATAGCATTATATTAATTTAAATAATGCTTCTATTGCAGCGAAACCTACAGCTTAGTGAATGGATATATCAGTTCACGACGATGAGAATGTTAATTACTTTTTTTACATATTACATAAGTATGGTGTGTTACGACCCACCTAACATAGAAAACATATATTTACGGCTCGCCAGAAAAAACGTTGAGTATGGCTGGTCTAAGGGGTCTCCAGTATCTGTTGCATAATGGAAGCGTAAAAATTCTACAGTATATTCTTTATACTTATTGTTAGTATATTTTATACTTAAACTTTCCGTAAAATATTTCCTGTTACAAATTGTATATCCCCTATACGTTTCCATCTAAGACCTTAATTTCATTATTCGCAATATAGGAATAAAGTTTAACATATTTTCTTTTATAACTGTATGAAGATTTAAGAAAAGTACATAAACCTTAAGCTGCTATTACACGGACTACCATACGATATGAAGTATATGCTATTGCCTCTCGCTTGCTTGGAGCTACACTTTCACGCTGCAACTAGGGTTATTTTCAATACTGGAAGTTATGTGGAAATGTAAAGAGAGGGCGTAACATTTGGCGAGTAATTGCAGCTAGTTGTTTTAATATTTAGTGTAGAACTCGACTGATAAACAGTAAGCATTATCGCGTGCTAACATTTTATATATTCCAATTTCTTTCATTTCTGTTCTTATATTAATATATATATATATATATATAGATATATTATGATTATTTTACTTAAAATTCCAAGATTACAAAAACAATACTCTTGGTAATATAACATTAAATTTCTAAATTATAGAGTCCATGGAAATTGAATCTTCACTTTACATCTTTCATTACCTGTAAATATTAAGAATTCTTAACTATTAGTATTAAGTGATTTAGAAAAAAATAGTATATTAAAACTAGTTTTTTGTAACATGTATTGGAACCGCACTTTATCGCTAAGCCGAAATCTGCAACGCAAAGAAAGATTCTAAATCAAGTTTTAGTTCTTTTGCCAAAATCACTATTATGACATTTTCAGTTAATATATTTTACATATTTTAAATATAATTCATGTTAGATATTGAATATAATGTAAAGTTGAAATACGCAATAGAATTTACATATAGGTCCCCTCTTTTGTAGTGTTTTCTTCCTTGGTTTTGATGATTTAAATCATTTTTCGAAAGTTTAAATGAGTTTTTGATATTTTTCGTTTCAAAAACACAATCGTTATTTTTATACATATTGTGTACAATCCTGGAGGGGGGGGGGGGAAGTAACACCCTCTACAAACTCTGCCGCAAATCACTGTATAAAAATGTCACAAGTACCAATCGATTAGTAATAACATCTAATAATAATGCTGTACATAAATTTTGCTGGAAGGGGGGGGGGGGTGGAAGTTACGTATAGCAATTGTAACATATTCTAAAACTTTTAGTACTAACCCTAAATTTCGACATCATATTTAGATTTTTGGGTAAATTTTACCTTCGTCTATCAAACTGAAAGTCACTCGATAAAGTAGTTTAGAAATTATGCATGTTTTATGTTTGCACCTCCTACAATACAAAGTAAAAAAGAGGCAAAATGAAACAAATTGAAAAACATATAAACGTTTTAAATTTATACGCCGCTAAGGAGAGGAAGACAAAATTTTAGAATGGTTGAAATTCAATAATTAAAAAGGAAAAATAGACTGAAAAGCGGATTTTCACCCCTGGGTCTGAAAGCCCTTAACCCTCAACTGCTGTGACAAAAATTGCCGTATAACGTTACTGTGAATGGTCTATGCGATCGCTTTATTGAAAGATGAATAAAAGTCTCGATTAACTCATAGGACACTATTAATGTACAAAACTTTCTGTACAGGACTATTATATTTAAAATTTACCATTCAACCTATTCTAGCGGTAGTTCTAAAGCTCCAAACGAAACAAAGTATTACTAGTATCTATAGTTAAACTGAAAATTTTTAGTGAATAGTTGTTTTTCTGAAAGGTTAATAAATTATGCTTAATCTTTAACTGCTATTTTCAATTTTCCCAGTTAAATTATAATTTTAAGTCTAATTACAGACACTAGTGAATTTTTGTTTCATTTGGAGGCCATGCACTATCGCTGTAAACTTAATAGGTTAATTATGATTATAAAAATCTTGTACATAATGTTTAGTACAGAAACAATATCTTTTGAGTGAATTTTGCCTTTTATTCATGTTTTAATTAAGCTGTTTCAGAGACCGTTCGCAGTAGTTATGCAACAATTTATGTGACAGAAGTCAATAAAATATTGAAATAGAAATATTTGAACTGGTGTAAAAATCTTACTGAAGAAATTTTTGTAAGATGAGATCTATTAAATGTATATTTCTTTCATACGGTTTTCCATCATGTTACTTTAAATATGCTGAGGAAGTTTAATTCTAGATTGAAGAGTGACGCACAGGTTTAATTATGGGTTTAATTTTCCTGTGAGTAAAAAAAGTTTGGGAAATACTACCTTAAACAAAAAATACTATTTTTTTTTCTTTCATATCATAAGCACGGGCCGCAATACACCGGATATTTTTTTTTTCAAAATCTTACAATTACAAAAAGTATATGTATATGAAGTATATATTTTTTAATTTATAACGGATTATAAAGATTGTTTTAAAAGATAAAATATTGTAATTATTACTATAAATAGCTGCTAAATTAAATTTTTATTTATTAAATTTTATTTTTCTAAAAGTATAAGAAATTTTTTTGCCCCCCCCACCCTCTCTCCTACAAAATTCAGACTCTGATCGCTGCATGCTAAAAGGAGGCTAGGATAATTTGTATTGCAATAAAATACCTCCTTACATGTTTGCTACAATGTTATCTTTGGCGACATAACTTGGTAACAAGTACTAAATAACGCCAAATACAGTTGCAGAAAGTAGTTAAACAAATAAAGTTGGAGAAATAAATAAGCAACTACGACAGTGAAATTAAAACATAAGAAATAATATAAGGAATTAAAAATTAAAAAAACGCAATAAATAACTTTAAATTAATAAATAAAATTCTTATCGGTAGTGGAAAACAGCAAACTCCGAAAGGACAATCGCCGCATACGAAATTCTTTAATTTCAAAATAACTGCACATTTTTAAAGTTCTTTTCGTGTTTAATTTGTCTCTGTGTTACCAAAGATATTGCTTTTTTCTTAACTCGTCTGTATTTTGGTTTCAATATCTGCAACCACGCTAAACATAACATGTTCACTCACTGACGGTAGCCACTTTGGAATTTTTAGAGAGCTCTGATTAGTGGATTTCGAGCTGATATCTACCGTAGGGAATACAAACAGCGATAAGTTAGCACTTGACGAAGTTACGAGAGGCAATCGATCACACGGAACGTTTTCGAGAGTTTTCCTCTTGAAAAACGTGTTTTGGAGGAAATATCTGATATTGACTATGATATGAGTGTACGTGTGATAACAGCTTAAGGTAACACGATTTTTATATTATACTATAAATCGTTACTGTAAATTATATGAAAGTAGGGGAAGAATACCATTTCTAGAACACTTCGGCGGAGATTCCTCTAGGGTAAAATAAATACTTTCGCGAGCTTTTTTTTCCCTGCCACATATTGAAAGAATGAACACTGTTTAGAATAATAATAATAATAATAATAATAATAATTGAATAATAAATAAAAATAACAAATTTCTAAAGGGTCGAAGAAAACTATTTTACGAATAAGGGTCACTTATTCATTTAACACATGTTTTAAAAGAAGAAACTGAATAACGATTTTAAGCATTCCGAATGCGTCTATTAAGGCTGTTCTCAAATCCAAACAGGCTACTTTCTGACACATTTTTAAATTTTTTTTTGTTCGCAAATGCATGAAATTGGCAGATTTTCTTTTTCAGAAACTATGTAGTTGATACATGTTTTTAATTTTTTGGTAAAGACAAAAGATTTTTTAGAAAATACTATCAAAGTCGGCGTTTTGAATCGAATTCCCGAAGCGGAAAACGTGTCGTAACGTGAGACGAATCGCTTTGAACTCTATAACTAACTTATTTATCAAAAAATAGAAAACTCATTTCAGTACCAATTCGCTTTCATGTTTATTTTTAATGATTCATATATAATTTTCTATATAAAATATACCTTATGCATATTATTTTCATTCACACAAACCTATGCATACCTTTTTATACTTTTAGTTAGTTTTATATATGTAGACTTTGAGATATATGTACTTTCTCTTAACATTACACATATGGATTTTTTATTTTAAAGAATGTCACGTAGTTATGTAAAATTAATTCACTAATCACAAATGTATATTTTTAACTAATCACCAATTATAATTTATAAACAATGCTCACCACCGATAATTATATAAATTCAAAAAAATTTAAGGATTCTCCTATAAGTCTTGCGATAAAACAGATGAAAATCCATAATGCTACCGGTCAGTATACATTTAAGTGTGATGAGTATAATCAAGTTTTCACGCGGAAGGATCATTTAAAGCATCCTCTCAAGTCATCACATCAGAATTTGACATTCCCTTGCCGTGATTGTGATAAAGTGTTTGGACAAAAACTTAACCTGTGAGAGCATATCACGAATCTTTATTTATTAACAAAAAAAGGCATATAACCATATGATTATTTCACTTCATTTGCAAATTTTCAAGCTTGCTAAGACATTTGAAGACAAATAATAGTGTTCAGCTCTATACAAGTGTAAAGAAATATGGTGAAGACTCTCATTTCTGATTTTGAACCCGCGAACTCCGGTTCGAACTTATTTGTACGCTAACCATTGGGCTGTCCATGCCCCTATGCTTTCTCACTCTCATATAAATACTATTTAAAACAGTTACCCTTTATATTCTACTCATGATATATAGCATTCATTTTTTTCCCAAAGGGCCATTTGATAGAGATTATTCTAAAAATACCTCAAAGAACACTCGTTTCACGAAATACTTAAAAAAAAATGAAATTAGGTTTTAGAGAATTTATAATAGAATCAAAATAATTATGAAGTTTCGTTATAGAAATGTTCAGACACATTGTAAAATAATCTTTTATTCTCGAAGAATATTTCTTTTACGAATTAGATTCATTTTTACATTTTTTTAGTCAGGAAAACACTAGATCTTATACAAAAATGAATGCGTCTCGAATAGAAATTCCTCTTTAGTACATTATGCATTTAACGCATGTAACGAAATTTGTAGAATTTTTCAATGCTGCCATCTCTGGGTTATAGTTTAAGCTTTTCAATTTTAAATAGTAGAGAATTTAATTTGAAAGTATTGGCATGGTTCAAACCCTATCAAAATGTAATCACGGCTCAGTGATTTTCTAGTATCGTAACCATTGGGCCAATATTGTATACCTTCGAAAGAGTAGTTAAAGAAAATGTAGGTTAACTTAAATTAAATAAACTCTGCTTCGGACATTGCTCTTTTTAAAAAGAACTTTTATTGTTTATGATGAAATTAGAATTATGTGTATTGTTCTTGAGAAACCATGACATTAGATCTCAACTCTACACAATTTAACCCTTTAGCTCATGCTAACTTTTTTATTTGACATAAAATTATTCAATTACCAAACGATTTGGACTTCACATTTTCAAAGGTGTTTTTTGTTAAACATACTAGTAGTTATACGCTATATATACCCCACATAAACATTGCTATCTTAAAAAAATAATAATACAAGATAACAATAATTATTTCAACTACACAATAAAAAGTTATTAATTTCATTATTTAATAAAAATTTATAAGTTAATAAAAAAAATATTCACTCACCAAATGATTTATACTTATATTTTTTATACTTAAGTTTTTTCACAAACATACTAAGTACATCTTATGTATACATGCACATAAGTGTATGTGTACACGTAAAAATTATCAAATATATATATATATATATATATGTGTGTGTGTGTGTGTGTGTGTGTGAGAGAGAGAGAGAGAGAGAGAGAGTGTGTGTGTGTGTGTGTGTGTGTGTGTGTGTGTACATATGCGACAAATTAAATATGAATGCGTATACATGGGTGTTCATATATACGCCTTATGTGTATGTGTCTGATATTATAAGGTTGGGTTGGGTTGAATATTGACGGCCAATTATCGACACGAGGGATATAGGCCCGGGGGGAGTGCCCTTCGTGGGGGTCTTTCTAAGGGAACCTAATCCGTATTTACGCATGGAGAAGATCCACGGCTCGAAAGAAAACCACGAAAACTCCGAGCGATTAGGCCGACGGGCGCGATTGGGATCGAACCCAGCACCTCCCGTCTACCAGCTTCGAGAGCACCTGATATTATAAGGAAAATCGTTTTTATTTATCTCTCTATATATATGTAAATGTATGTAAATACGTATATGTCTGATATTATAGGGCAAAACGATTTTATATATGTGTATATTTGTATATGTATGTACCTTTCTGTAATAGATGTGTAATATTTATAAGTTCAAAACAGTTTTTTAAAAGTTTAAAAAAAATTAATTAATGAAAATTACAAAATGTTTTGTTAAAAATAAAAAATAATAATAAAAATTTTAAAAAAAAAGAAAAAAGTTTTTAAAATTCACAAAAAGTTTTACAAGATAAAGTAAATATATATATATATATATATATATATATGTGTGTGTGTGTGTGTGTGTGTGTGTGAGTGTGTGTAGACATGTACATACATACGTGTGTACATGCATGTGTGGATATGTACATACATGTGTGTATGTCTGATATTAAAAGGAAAAATCGATTTTATTTATCTCTCTGTATATGGATATGTATGTACATGTGTGTATGTCTGATATTATAGGGCAAAGCGATTTTATTTATCTCTCTCTGTACATGTATATGTATGTACATGCATCTGTATATCTTATATTATAGGGCAAAGCGATTTTATATATCTTTCTCTATATGTGTATGTGTGTGTGTGTACATACATGTGCGTATGCATATGTACATACATGTGTAAATACATTTGTCTGATATTATAGGGCAAGGCAATTTTATTTATCTCTCTCTATATGTGTATGGCTGATATTATAAGACAAAGTGATATTATTTATCTCTCTCTATATATATACGTGTACGTGCGTACATCTGTATATGTGTGATATTATAAGGCAAAACGATTTTATTTATCTCTCTTTATATATATACGTATATGTGTGTATGTCTGATATTATAGGGCAAAGCAATTATATATATATATATATATATATCTACATGTGAATGTGTGTCTGTATATATGTGTGCGTGAGTCTCCCAAAAAGTTTTATAAAGTACTAAAAAATATCTACAAGTTAGTCAAAATGTTTTGAAAATTTGACTTCATAGATATGAATCTGTGCACATGAATATGTATGTATATAATATATATTTATATGTAATTTTATGTATATATGTGTGTGAATTTCAAGGTTTTCAAAGTAGAGAAAAGACATGTTCAATCGAAAAACTACCGAGTAATCAAATAGTCAAACCTTTCTTACCTAAAATCCATCACGATATACTGGACTCGTGCAAAGTAAAAAGGAAACGTGCGTGTATTCTTATCTATGACGTCATTGGTAAGGTGTAGATGTTTATATTCCCCCTAATCACGTGAGACCATTAGGCTAAAAGTTTGAAACCTATTTTTTATCGAATGTCAAAAAATAGCAGCGGAACGCGAAAAAAATGCTAAAATTGCATTACAAATAGCTAAAATACCAAAAAAAAAAAAAAAAAAAAAAACGGAGGATAAAATTTACTGTATAAAGCTAAAAGTTTGAAACCAAATTCCTTTTCCGAGTGTCAAAAATATCGCCGCAGAATGTCATAAAACTCTAAAAATTCAAAATTCGGTGAGAAAAAATTTACTATAGTGGACTAAAAGTTTGAAATCGAATTCCTTTTACGTATGTCAAAAAATCGCAGAGAAGCACGAAAAAAACACTAAAATTCGCTAAGAAATCAAAATTGCACATGACAAAATTTGCTGTATTAGGCTAAAAGTTTATTTTTACAAAAGTCAAAAAATAGCCGTAGAACGCGAAAAAAACTCTAGAAATTGCATTGAAAACAGCATTAAAATTCGGTAAAAATTCAAAAATCGCGGCTCTCTAAATTCACTTAAATAAGGCGAAAAGTTTTAAACCAAATTCCTTTTACGTATGTCAAAAAATTGCGGAATAACGCAAAAAAAAAAATGCTAAAAATCGCTATAAAAATCGCTCAAAAATAGCACAGTACAAAATTTAATATATAATGCTAAAAGTTTTAAACCGAATTATTTACCGAATGTCAAAAAATCACCGCAAACGCGAAAAATCGCTAAAAATCATATTGAAAAACACATTAAAAATCGCTAAATTTTAAAAAACGAGACGGACAAAATTTACTATATTACACAAAAAGTTTGAAACAGAATTCCTTTTACGAATGTCAAAAAATCACCGCAAAACATGAAAAATCGCTAAAAATCATACTGAAAAACGCATTAAAAATCGCTAAATTTTAAAAAACGCGCCGGACAAAATGTAGTATTTTATACAAAAAGTGTGAAACAGAATTCCTTTTATCAATGTCAAAAAAATCGTCGCAGATCGCAAAAATCCTCTAAAGATTGCATTGAAAATTGTATTAGAAATAGCTGAAAATTCGAAAGTCACAGACGACAAAATTTACTATAGTGGGCTAAAACAGTGTAACCGGAATTATTTCATAAATGTCAAAAAAATGCACAGAACACAAAAAATGTCTAAAAATAGCATTAAAAATCGCTAAAATTTCAAAAATAGCAGAGAACAAAATTTACTATATTACGCTAAAAGTTTGAAACCGAATATATTTTTCCAATATCAAATAATCGCCGTGGAACGCAAAAAAAAAAAAAAACTAAAAATCACATTAAAAAAATCGTGAAAAATTCCGAATTAATTTGATAGAAAGGAGGACAAAATTTACCATTTTGTTCTAAAAGATTCAAACCGGATTATTTTTACTAATATAATAGAAAAATCGCCTTAAAACGTGAAAAAACGCTAAAAATCGCATAAAATATTCAATCAAAAAAATCTTATCAAAAAATTCAAAATCGGGCTTCGGGGTACATTACTTCGGATATAGAGGTATTTCTCTCCTAGATTTCGTAGTGTGCAGAGGTTTCTTCAGAACACTGCACACACACACACAAACTTCTTTCTTTATTATTATAGATAAGACGTGTTGATAGGATCAGAAGAAATTCGACCTCTATATGAGAGAGTGGTGTAAATGTAAATAGGTTACTATATTTAACATAGATTGAAAGATTCAACAATAATATTAAGAAAAAAAAGAACGAAAAAAAAAAGAAAAGAAACGGCGTGTATGGGTAGTTAAATAAAGGAAACATAGCAAACTTTGAAAATGAATTAAAAAAGGTTCTTGTTTATTAAATAATTTGAATTCATTTTTATTTTATCCGACGTAATTAATACATTTTCTATTGTTGAAAGGAAAAAAAAGGATTTGATTGTTATAATTCTTCTGTAGTTGAAATTTATCTGATCAATTAATTACTTTAATTTGTGTAGTTGAATTTACTTTTATTTATTTATAACACTAATGACATTTGATTAACATTAATTAGATGAAACCTTCCTTTTAGTTGTCGGAGATGGAATGCTTGAGTGCTAACCATTTGGTTATTGAATGTGCTGCGGTTTATGACAAAGGTTTGTATAGAAAAATTAATGAAACTTTTATCTTTCTCGATTATCAAATTATGTGATATTCTTAATCAATTATTCAACTCAGGTTTTAATGTTATTTGAGTTTCAAGGTTATCTACTAATTTAAATTTTATGCAACTGTAAAGTAAATCAGCTAATTTAAGCTGGCACCTCAGTTACGTTGCACGAACACACACAGAATGAGACGTTAATGCCACAAGGCAGGCTGAAAATGTCAGTAAAATCCGATTAAAAAAAATAGAGTCAAATCAAAGATTTTTTTCATATTTGTTACAAAATAAGGAAAGTTAGGAAGATCTAGGTGATATTCACATGCTAAAAGTCACTCAAAAATTAATGCAAAACTGAGATTAATATTTTCTTAACCACAGATGTCTCATACCATGTTTTTTTTTGTTGTTGTTGTTGTTGTTATTGTTTGTTTCTTGGGTTGTTGTTGTTGTTTAATCAATCTGTAACGAAAGGAAACTTTATTTCTAAGACTTATTCTCAAAAATATTTTTTAACACATTTTTTAATTCAATGGCTATATGAGTTTGATTTAAGGCTGCTCGTCAGTAAACTTCCCGATTCCCCTCACTAATGTTATTCCTATGGGCGTAGGATGCATTCGTATTTTTAAAATATCTCCTCGGGAAAATAATATTTTTAACTTCTGTTTCTTGTGTACTGTTCTTAAAGAATGTTTCTTTTTTCTTAGTTATCAAAATATTTCTAAACTATGTGCTTAATTTATATTTTTATGTGTTAAAATATTAGCGAAACTGAATACGATTTTAACATTTCATATAAAATTAAGTATATATTTTACAAAAAAAAATTGACAACTAAGAAAAAAGAGACATTTTTTAAGAACAATACAAAGAAAACAGAAGTTAAAAATATTAATTTTCCGAGGATATATTTTAAAAATACGAATGCATCCTACGCCCATAGGAGTAACATTAGCGAGGGGAATCGGGAAGTTTACTGACGAGCAGCCTTAAGGGGTTGTACCTAGTTATAAATTTCGAAAAATCTTTATTTTTGGTGTTGTTTTAGAGACTTTATCAACTTAAGAGAGAAATGGTGCTGCAATAGGTGATTCCTTGTAAATAAAAGAAGTAATAAGTATAGTACATGACAAAGTATATATCTATAATTATCACACAAAACTTTAAATTCGTTTTTATCAAAAGTCTATTATTTAAATCGGTGACCACGGTTATTTTAAAACTACTTATTCATTTCTTGTTTTCTAAGCTTTTTAAAACTTTCCAACGTAGTTGAAAAGTGTTTATGAATTCCGATTGTCTGCCTGTCAGGCCGTCTGTGCGTCTGTCTGTTTGTCCGTCTGTCTCCCTGTCTGTACTCTAACTCTCGTAAATATACTCGGATTGCTATGTAAGTTTTATATGTTATTTAGGTTAGAATGTTCGGTATTGAAAATGAAGCGTGTCGCATTTATAGCTCGTTTACAAGGTCACATAAAAGATTGCCATAACATTATGATCTATGCACTGAGAAAAATGACACTTTCAAATCTGAGTAAATCGATGTTTTCATTTTATTATGAAACTTTTTGTTTCAAATATGACGACCCAATGCTTTTAAAACGGAAATACTCAGAATATTGAAACATGGACGTACTCAAAATTGAGCACATAGAGGTCAGTTCATACTCATTTTTGAAACATAAACATACTCAAAAATGATTAGGACCAGTTTATACTCATTTTTGAACATGGATATACTCAAAAATGAGCACATGATGTTTTATTCTTGAGTGTGTACATGTTTTCAGAAATGAGTATATACAAGTTTCAAACTTGAGTAATTTTGATTCGTAGCCATTTTGACTATGGGACATACTCAGATATGAGTATTTTTTGCTCAGTTTTAAAAATGTCGTTTTTAGAGTGTGGGTGGCTTTTTATTTATCTTACGAAATTTCAAGCGCAATGAGATTGATAGGCATCACTAAGATGGACTACAACATGCTTTCTCAGGAGTATAGAATTAGTAACATTTATAGCTTGCTTACAGGGACGCACAAAATAATTACATTACGTCATAATGAATAGAGGAAAGTTATAAGAGGGATATAATTACATTACGTTATGGCCTATGAGGAAAAATCGTTTGCGATGCATTCTCATGATGATATGATACTTCAGTCATAATGAAATTTAAAAGGATCACTCAGGTGCGCTACAACATGTTTTTTGTAGATTCTGGAGTGCTTAGCATTTATCCTTTATTTACAGAGGCGCACAAAAGAATTCAGTTAAAGGACTGACTAATGATCGATAATTGCTGGATGTACGTTTTCCGCTGTCGTATGCATTTTTAAACTTATCTAATTTTTAGTGATTAAATTTTCAGCAGGGCCTAGCAAAGTGACAAATTTACATCCTTTGTTAGTAATTTTTAGTGCTTTACGTGGTGTGTATAAATTCTAGAGGGCTGCACAAAAGAATTCACGCACATTACCGGATATCGGCAGCAATTGCTGAAAATGGATTTTTACAGAGTTTTTAAGTTGTTTATTTAGAATCTCATTTATAAAAATTGAAGTTTCTTAATAATATTCTGTTGGTGTTGGAGTGCGTTTCATAATCAATGTCTGAAGCCTGATTTTCCGTTCTTGTTTTTTGTATAAATATGGAGCGCTTTAACGAAGGACTTTTTTCGTTTTTAGTTTTTACTAGTCATAAAAACAAACAGTAGTTTGTTTAAGATATAAATTTATATCATTAATATATTCAAAAAATATTTAATAATAAATAGATATATTCTCTTCGTACAACCGCCATTTTGAAAAAAATCAGTTTTTCATGAATTCCTCCATCCAGTCATCAAAATAAACCTTTAATTAAAACCCGCTAATTATTCTAATTTCCAATAAAACAATTTTAAGTAACAATGGTCACTGCAAGGCATAAAAAAAAGACCCATCAAAAGAACAGCAATAACATCAAATATATAATATATAGTTTTTAAATATCATAATAATCTTTAAATATTGTATTATAAAATTAAAACAAAGTCAAAGAAAAAAAAGTAATTGATTAATGAAACAAAATTATGAAAAACATCATTTTTATTCCGCATGGCTAGGTGTGTAATCCCTTAACCAATAAAATAATCTTTGAACATTCATAAATAAATTTAAAAAAAGTAAAATATGATCTGAAACGAAATTTAAAATTCTTACTTTTTAAAGAGTTAGTTATTTTATTTTCTCAATAAAACTAACTAGTAGCAATCATAACTTTTCAGAATAGTTTTCTCATCTTAAATAACGAAAGTAAGAATTGCACAGATTATAAAACACTTTCCCGCACATTCAGAATACTGTAACTAAACTTTACAACATAATATGGTGAAACTTGATGTCAAGTAAATAATCGAGAATACGCATAAAATATTTAAAACACCAATGCCAGCAATTACCATCAATAATCGGAAAAATTGCTGCTAGCTTACATTTTTTTAAAGATTCTTTTACATTTTTAATCAATTTTTTTTTTATTTAGTAAACAATCAAGGGAGAAAGAACTTGAAAATTTCTTCATAATTGCCGAAACGTTAGTTGAGTTTAAGTTTTTGGTTTCCGTCTGTCTGTTTCGCGATAACTGCCGTAAAAATCGTCCTATTAAGTTGATTTTTGGTGGATATGTTGTTGAGGTACCCGGGATTAGCTGTAAAGTTTTTAGTTCCATTTGGTTCATTCGTTCGAAAACTATAGAACATTTCTTTTTAGGTCATAATGCTTTCCTATGGGAATACACACGATTTTCAAATTTCATTTTTAACTGAAATGAAAATTGCATATTTGAATAATGGATTTAAACGTAAAATTACTAATGCTAAATTTTCGATATAGAGGTTTTAAATATATCCAATAGCTTTGAAAATTTGCTGATACATTTATTAGAATTTAGAAATTAATTGTTTAAATTATTGGAATTTTTTTTGCATCTGTTCGGTAAATATAAAACATTTTATTTTCATATTTTTTACAAATTTTAAAATTCATTTCTTTTTACTTTGCTCTTTAATTTGTTAGTTGCTTAGCAACCATATTTCAAAGAATATTAAAATATTAAAATTCAAGTAACTCGCACTATTTTGCTGCAATATTTTATTATCACAATAAATTATTTTTGTATTCTGTTGACATAAATGAAGAATTTATTTTAATACAAGTTTTTTTTTTTTTAATCGAAAAAGTTACATGAATAAGAAGTTCATAAGCATTTCAGAATATCATTGCATAAACCGTGTTTAATTTAACGCTTCTAATTTCTGAAACCTCCGAAATATTTTATATGCCTACAAATATGTATGTAATATAAAAAAACCAGAGGGCCCGTGCGAAGATTTCGCACTGAAATCTAATATTTTTTAGGTACTTCTCTATTATCCCGTCGACCACTTTTCATAACAAAAAATTACCTCCAAACTGTAACGCCAAAAATGCAGTCCCATTTACTTGATGTCAGAATCATTATGCGTGTTTGTTACGTCATCTAGTGGTATTACATTCGACATTTGCGTGTATTTTTCATTATGTTTTACTGATTTAGTAGTTATTTTATTAATTAAAATAACAATTGTGTCCTTAAATTCTTATATTTTATTTATTTTTTTATATTCCATTGGTAACGTTCTCCCGTTTATTTGGCGATAGTTTTTTGTTATGAAACGTGGTCGACGGGATAATAGAGAAGTATCATTTTTTATCAATATGTAATATTTTTTAGATGCAGGTTTAAACTTCTAAAGAAAAAGCAAGGATAAAAATATCTGCAAACAACATTTAGTTGTTAGTCAAGCCAGAATATCATCTAATTTATTCCATCAAAGTTAGACTAAAAACTGATCCAAGATTGCTAAAGGCACGCGCGAGAAAAAAAACTTAACAATCGTATTTTGAGTGTATTAGAGGATGACGTCATCCGCTTCGGGAAAACCATGGGACTTAGAAATATAAATCTAAACATTTCAATTTCAATTTCGCTTTTTAATCATAAGTATAAAATAAACCCGTGCGATGTTTTTTATAATAATTGCTATGAGCATCATATAATGTGGTATTTATTTTTTTTTTTTTGGCAACAATAATTTCAGGAAAACCTTTCATTTCTTTCATGAAAACAATGCCGATTTAAATTTTTAATTTCAGCAAATTTTAATCAAAAACATGTTTTAACGAATTGTTAAGTGGGCTATGTCAGAAGCCTGTTCTAAAACCTTTCATATGGTATCTCATTCGTTGTTCTGCGTTTCATATTTTCTGAGTAAAAGGGATGTTGACAGGAGAAATAATATATATAAGGATAAAGATTAAATTGCGGATTGTAAAATGCTAAATAATATGAAAAGTGAGATTAAAAAACAATGACTTTTAGAGCTGACTTTGAGGCTCCCGATCTGCAGATTTACTAGTGATTAAATATGAAGTGTAATCATTTAATTTCTAGATTTAATTTTTCATACTATTACAGAACGCATTTAGTATAACAGCTCGTAGCCCATTATTACGAATGTAAGTTAAAACAAGAAAGAAAAACCATGCGTCAAGCACAGATTATGAAACAGTTTCCCCATAGGCGTAACTAGAGCTATTTTGTGGGGTGGGCACAGGCCCCCCCAACTTCATAAGTCCTTTGTATGTGTGTATGCGTCCAGTGGCACAGCCCAGGGGGGGGTGAGGGGTAAAACCCCTCCCATAGCTAAAAAAAATATTTTAATTGCCGCTTATATGAATCACAAGCAAATTAGACGCTTTTATGAATCGAAACTAAAGTTAATATTAAGTTTTTTTAGTTTATTTGAAATTCTTAGCTTTGTTGAATCAAATGATATTCAACAAAGTGATTCAATTAGACCGCGAATATTATATTTAAACTGTGGAAGCGTACATTAGATCTCAGATGCACTGGTTAAGTGAAAACTGTCATTTGTTTTGAAAAAGGGTAGCAATTACATTTTTGAGACATCTTAGAGTAAAAGAATGATCATTTCGGCCGTCATACGCTTTGAGTATTATACAGTGGATAGTTTTTAAATTGAATTTCTGTCTTTGCTCCATGTTCAAAAGGATAATGAACATCAACTTTCAGAAAAAGAAGAAAAAAAAAAACATAAAATATATGTTTATAGGTCTTTCTCAGTTTCAGACTTTCTGTTAAGGTCTGCACCGGAGAAATTTCTAGGTTCGAGCGCGACCCGACTTGTAGAAAATTTTTTGCCCCTCAGCCTGGTATAAAAGTTAAAAGTTTGATCCGGATCGTAAAAAATATATGTATGTATATTAGACCGGCCTTGGAAAAAAAAAAAAAAAAAAAAAAAAAAAAAAAAAGCTAAAAATTACTCGAATTCGGTCCGGGCCATGCACATAGTTTATTGGCCGAACCCGACCCGGCCCGGCCCGGCTCATACAAAAACGTAATTATCCCTTCCCAGCTCGCCTGAATTTCAACAAAAAACATATTTTTACACTGGTATGGTTAAAAATTGTCTTCTACGAGAAGTTCTGAAAGAAAATATCTGAAGAAAATATTGAAGAAATTTGAATATCTGAAGAAAATATTTTAGTTTTTCTTTTCATGTTGTTTGTATTCTTCGTTTTTTAAAAAATGCTTTGCGCTGAGATATTTATTTTGTTACTGAATCTCGATTTGTAAACAAATGACTCAGTTGTTATTAATAACTTTAATCCACATTCCATGACTTCAAGACTTAAAAACCTGAAAATTCTTATAGCATCGTAAAAATTTCTAAGACGGAATCGCATAGGAGAACAGAAATATCCGTTATAGGAAAGTTACCTTCTTAGCATACACTGTCGGTTGTAAATACTATATTGCATTCTTTTCTCACGTATTATTATGTTCATTTTGCATGGAAAAATACATTTTTCCGTTTGAAACAGGATCCTGTTATAGGCACGTTCTTTTTCACCACGCTTTATTGTACTTTTTAATTTTATTGTCTAGAAAATGAACTATTCTTTAAAAAGAATAAATCGAAAAATTTAATTCTAGAACAATGACGATTTAAAAATCTTTGCATTTTTTGCAAAATTGTTGGGCCGATCTAAATTTTACTGATTTTTGCATGGGTCAGGTCAAGGTAGGCAGGGCCAATTATTTTCATATGGGCTTGACAGAAACAGGACCCGAAAATTTCAACTCGTCTAGACCTTTAGGAAGAGTGAATTCCAGTTCCAGCCCGGCCTGGGAAAAAGGAAGCCAGGCCCAGTCCGATTGCCATGAATGAAAATACGCCGGAGACTGGCCCGTGGGTTGGTCCGGTTTCGGGCCAGGACCGAGCCCAAACAGACCTCTGCATGTGCATCTTGTTTTGTGTTTCTGCTCTCAGTTATTTCTAAGATCAAGGTATGTGAGTATGCAAGGTAAAAATCTTTGACAAAGTAAGAATTAAGAAAATGTGCTATAAAGATATAAATTCAAAATGTGTTTTTGATTGAACAGATTATTGTAGTGTTTCATTCAAACAATTTGTTCCTGGGGGCGGGGGGGACTATACATTTAAAGAGTGTAGTTCATTAGCTAATAAGGTAGTTCGAAATGTTCTTCAGGCGGTTTTGCTCGGGAGGCATGGCCACGCGCGTTCACCGGAGAAAAGAAGCACTGATTGCAATTTTATTGACTTTGACTTACAGATACATGCCTATGACTGACTATGAGCAAGGTTTTCAAAAGAAAAACGTTAAATATGAAGCAGTTTCATAGAATTTATAAAATTTACTATAATTACACACAAATTTATGCTAATTATGCATTAACTGAAATTAATAAGTAATAAATTAGTTATACGTTGATCTACACTTATTACATCTTAAATAATGCTGCCTCTATATCATCAAAATTATGACATATTGTTTTTCATGTGAACAAAATTACTGTCGTGTTTAAATTAGATAAGAAGTAAAAACTGGACTATCTTTTAGAGTTTTAGCTATAATGTATTTCATTTAAATAAAAGTGTATATAAGTAGATCCTTTCGCCCGTACTTTCAGGGAGCAGAGAAAATTAAAAAGTACCCTCTTTTTTCAAAAATGTTATTATAATGTCTTTTCTTTTTTTTCCACGGCTGAAGGCAGGTACAACCTATCTTTCATTCTGCATAGGTGTTTCTAACAGAAAACTAAATATAGTTAATGAGTTATTTTACAATTAAACTTTACACACACACAAAAAAAAAAACTTTGAGTTATTTTTTAAGAAGAGGATGGCCTTAAAAATTTTTAATTAATGAAACGTTAAATTCCACTATTCATTCTCTAAATTAAAATAAATTTATAACAGCTCCTTATATTTTTAAATAAATATTTCAAAATTGAAAAGAAATTTTTAAGGACATAGAAGGAGAATTTTACCGTTATATAATGTTATTTGTCAGAAAGAGATAGTAAGTCAGAAAGAAAAAAAAATTCTATTCAACTGACACCTCGGCAAAAAAATTATTGCTCCTTTTGATTTATCAATGAATTTTTTTAATGCACCACAGCGGGCGATCCTTTTTAGAAGTTGCCAACATACAGGATTTTCCTAAAATTTTGAAAGAAACTTTCAGTAGAGACAGTGCGGTCAAGACAAATACCTCTTCTACAGCAATCCACTTATTCTATTAAAATACACTGCTCAAAACAATTAAAGGATATTGCAGTTTTAGGTAGATTTTGTATCTGGGAAACTTTTTAGCTGATTGATACATGGTCGACAGACATAGTAGGTTATATGAGAATAAACTACACATGTTTGGCAGAAAAAAATGCATTTTATTGCGCATTTGTGTACAAAAGGAAAAAAACACAATTTGTGCATATGAGAAAAAAAGAATAAGAAAAGGTGTTTTCTTCAAAGAAAATCATTTTCAGTAGGGGGTATGGTTTCCACGGGCGGCCAGCAACGTTGAACACCTTTGAGGCATGGACTCAATGAGGCTATTAATGACGAGTTGGGGTATTCTGCCCCACTCTTCCAGAAGAGCTCTTTCCAGTTCTTGGAGAGTTTGTGGGGGTTGTTGGCGGCCAGAAACTCGTCTTCCTAGAGCGTCCCAAACGTGCTCGATTGGATTCATGTCTGGAGAACACGCTGGCCATTCCATTCGAACGATTCCTTCCTCGAAAAGGAAATCCTCCACCAGGTTTGCACGATGTGGCCTGCAGTTATCGTCCATTAAAATGAAGTTATCTCCGATTGCTGCAGCGTAAGGGACTACAATAGGTCTGAGGATCTCATCCCTAAATCGGCGACCAGTCAGAGCTCCATCTCGAATGATGTAGAGGTCAGTGCGCCCGTCAATGGAGATGCCACCATACACCAACACTCCTCCACCGCCAAATCTGACACTTTCATGCACGAACGCAGGATTATTCCTACTGCCACGGTCCCTCCAGATGAAAATACGCCTATTATCCGAATGCACAGAAAAACGGGACTCGTCAGAAAACAGAATATTGCTCCATTCATTTCTCCTCCAGTTGACATGCTCGGTTGCCCACTCCCTGCGGTCGCGACGATGCCTTGATGTTAATCTAACACATACCATCGGTCGGCGAGCATACAGACCTACAGCATGGAGCCGGTTTCGGACAGTCTGAGTTGAAATCGTGGTGCCTGTAGCCGAGCGAAGGTGTTGTTGGAGAAGAGTAGCGTTCATGTTTCGGTGTCTCCGAGCTGTTAACGCTAAATACCGATCTTCATTGGGCGTTGTTGCCCGTCTACGACCTTGCCCTGGTCTTCGGCCTGCACATCCACTCTCCAAAAAACGGTTCCAGATCCTGGAAATGACACTTTGTGACACTTCAATGGCTTGCACTACTTCGGCTTGAGTTTGGCCCCCTTCTAACCTACCAACAATTCTCCAAGCTTCTGAATCTGTCAAATGACTTCGCTGAGACATCGTACTCATCGAAACAAAGCAATCACTGAATGCCGATCATCCTTGTCTTCATTCTCTTTTATCCAGTTGAAAGTCAAATTTCATTCGCTGCCGCTGAAGCGACGTTTTTGGCGTCGAACTCAAAATTTGCATACTCCACAGTTTGATAACCAGAAAAATTTGCATTTGTGATTCTCTTCTTCTATTTTCGGCAAAAAAAATTTCGTTTATATCTTTATTTTATATAAAACTTCAAATATCCTTTAATTGTTTTGAGCAGTGTACAATAAAGTAAAAAAAAAAAAAAAAAAAAAAAAAAAAAAAACACTACAAACTGAACCCGAATTTTTGTTCATAACTTTAACAATAATGAAGATATGTTAACGTTATGTTAACAAGATTTTTGTCATAATTTTGCTTTTTATGAAATATAAAATGATTGGAAGTGACTGCATTTCGGTTAGGACTCAATTTATGTAGCGTTAACTGGCATTTTGAATAATGAAATGTCTAGCTTACAGTTTTGATGTGAAATTTGTCAATTTCCAGCACTTCTCGTAATGCTATCATATTTCACAGAAAGCAAAATAAGCCTGTTGAAAATATTGTTACAATATCTCCAGTTTGACCGAATATTCTATAGCATCACCAAATAGCCCGAATACGGATTATTTTAAAATCTACTAAAACTTGCAAGCAAAATATGCGTTCATACAGTGAGTAATTTCATCCCATCAAAGATAGTCGATAAACCAGGTCGGGTGCAGTGAATTTGTTTTAATCTGCACAAGATATTAAAACTGAAGAAATAAGTCCCTCACACACTCAAAGTCGTTTGAAAAATTATTTGTATTTCACCAGATCGGGACATGAGCTGAATTGGTGTTTGAATTGCTAGTGTTGATGAATTGAAATTCTACTTCCTAATGAAAGATTCTATGTTAATTTAACTCGATATGCTGTGTAAATATTCATCATTAACATCTCTTTTCGTAATGACAACTACTATAGAAATTTAAATTCCAAGCATTTTTTTAAGGTTAAATTTGACAATTTCAAAAATAAATTTCTGTCTTTACCAAACCAATTAGTTTTTTTTTTGTTTTAAATAATAAATGACATTAATTAAAGAGGTACAAGCAAGAACCTGTTATGTTACATTTTCTCAAAATTCAGTTTATTTTTTCGATGAGGGTGTTATGAGACAATCTGTCATATGGTAAAGGTAAAATACAAATATTTTAATTAATCTTTAAAATTTTATATATTATTTATTAAAAATTAATATTTTAATAAAAATAACTTAAATATTATTAATAATTTTTATATTAGAAAATTAAATGTTGCTAAGTTTTTCTGAGAGAGCTTAATACTACTCGTTAACTTACTAAATACAAGGTACAAGAACAAAAATAAAATAAAAATTGCAACTAAAAGCTTTCATTTAAATTGTCTCAGAATTTTATTTTTGTTACGTAACATCTTATTTCACTAAGCCCTTCTACTTATTCAGAATATCAAAGATTGATAAGGAAAAATTTACTCACAAAAGTACATTCAGAAACATGAAGCAAAGAGCCTCAATCCATGAAGCAGCATGCAGCAATACAAACAAAAATTTCCAAAACTACAGAATTTATTTGCGCACTGATAATTACGCATGCAAACTTGGAAAAGGGAAATAATCCCACACGCTTACAGCCGCAGGCAAATTGCAAAAATTCGCCCTACCTTAACCCTCAAAGTAAAGCCCCCTGCAATGATGTTCTCATTTACGACTTATGCCGTGTCTCATCACTCAGACAATTAATTGATCTGTAGTTTGTCAATTACATCCTGTTTTTTAAATTGGTCATTATTTTGTAAGAAAAACGCCTTATGGGCACCTGTGCCCCCCATTATCCCATTCTCTCTCATCGGCTCTCACCACAGCAGATGATTTTTTTTTGACTTAGTTAAAATAATACGGAATTGGACATCTGGAACTGATTTTTTCCCCATCACCTCGTGACAAAAAAGAAAACTCATTCAGATTTAGAGCTTTCAGATAATATTTCACTTTGTTCCTTTTGGAACCCTATAGACTCCGGGTCACATAACTGTTGAAAATAATGTAAAAGACTAATAGGATTTTCTTTGGGCCGTTTTCGTTACATTAGTTCTCAAATTAGAAATATATAGTATAATTTATTGGTATAATCATTCAAATATTTGAAAATTAAAATTTTGACCATATCGCAGTCATAAAATTTTCCCGTGAACTTGAAATTCTGGGGTGGGCACTGGAACTACCTGGGGGGGGGGGCATAGCCCACCCGGCCCCCCTCTAGTTACGCCTATGAGTTTCCCGCACATTCAGAATACTGTAACTAAACTTTATAGAATAATATGGTGAAATTTGAAGTCTAAGTAAATAATCGGAAATACGCGTGACATCTTTGAAAACCCAATGCCAGCAATTGCCGTCAATAATCGGAAAAATATCCCAATTATTTTGTGCAGCCCTTCATAGGATGTATATAATTTATATACACTACATAGTGTTCTAAAATTTACTTCATTTAAGAAACACATAGCACAGTTGAAAATTCCCCTAGAGAACATACGGAAATGTACTCGAGATCATTTGTACAGCCCTGTATAGGATCTGTAGAATATAGCAAGTAATACCAATATACCAATACACCAAGAAATATACAAAAAAAGAGTTAAATTTCAAAACGCGTATCACAATTGAAAACGCACTGTCACCAATTTATTATTCAATTATTATTGATAGACAGTACTGTAACCTTATTATTTTGTGTGTCCCTGTAAATGAGCGATGAATGCTATGTAGACCTTGTTCTATAGTAAGGTTCTTGTAGTGTACCTGAGTGATATATATCAATTTTATTATGTTTGAAATAGTGTCACATTATTAAAGTACACCGCAAACCATTTTTCCCAATAGAACGTAATGTAACGAGATTTTTTTTTAGTGTCCCGGTAGCTGAACTATAAATGCTACAAACTTCATTTTTAATACTAAAAAAGCCATAGTAACCCTCAATAACATATATAAATTGCATGACAATCCAAGTATATTTACGTAAGTTAGATCATGGAGAGACGGCAGTCAGATACCCATACGGCAAACCGACAAACCGAATTCATAAACACTTTTCAACTATGTTGGAAAGTGTTAATAAAAATTAGTATACATCACGTATGGCACTAATCTAGTTTTTATAACCATGTATATCTGTTCAATCAAATAAAAAAATATTAAATGGAGGAGGGAAGTTATTAAGGAGAGAAGTTATATATTTTTCCAAAATATATCATCTTAACAAACGAACGCAAAGTAATGCATGTAAGAAGCACATTGAGTGAGTTTTTGGTTATTTCTTTGATTGAACATTAATGGTTTTCAAAAAACTCTTTACATTTAGTCATCCAGTTCATATTTTATTATACGTACTTCGAAGTTTTGAGATGTAGTTATGTAAAAGAATGCGGAAAGAAGTTACCTGATCAGTGACTGAGCAACACAAGCCAGGACTATGCCCCAACTTAGAGTTATGCGCTGGTCAGGTTTTAACTGACCCGAACCCGAAACTTCTGTTTCAAGTTAACCCGAAACCTGACAGCACATTTTTTGTCAACCCGATACAATTCAACCTACACCCGAAATCTCCGGACTCAAAATAGAAGAAAATTAACACCTATTTTAACACAATTATGGAAAAATGATATACAATTATACGTCTAATATCATTTTTATCTTTTCTTATTTCAATGCTAAAAGGTGTAAATTAACAAGATAATACAAATTAAAATAACTTTTATTAGGTTGTTTTACACGTTTTGACTCACTCCGAGTCATTTTCAAAAAAAAAAAAAATGTGTATCATAATGTACTGTGTATTTTTTTTTTTTTTTTTTTTTTTTTTTTTGAAAATGACTCGGAGTGAGTCAAAACATGGAAAACAACCTAATAAAAATTATTTTAATTTGTATTATGTTGTTAATTTACACCTTTTAGCATTGAAATAAGAAATCTATTATTACAAGGTGTTATAATTTATTATATTGTTATCATTTTTATCTTTTATGTAGAAAAATAAACCTTTATATACTCATTAATGTTGAACTGTGTAGTTTTTAACACTTTCTAACATAGTTGAAAAGTGTTTATGAATACGGTTTCTCTGTCTGTCCGTACTCTGACTCTCGTAAATACACTTGGATTGTCATGTAATATTTATATGTTATTGATGTATACTATAGAATGTTGGGTATTCAAAATCAAATGTGTAGCATCTATAGTTCATTTAAAGGGATACATAAAAGATCTCCGTTACACATACACATATTTCATATCTACATCTTTTCATTTTATTCTAAATTTTGAATGAATTAGAACTGAAGTTATAGCAGCTATTGAAATGTTTTCTTCACGCAATGTGTCTAAATGATTGTCTTAACGCTTACCATTAACGGTACTAGGGGATGCAACCCGGCCTTCGCGGTTTTAGAATATAGCTGAAAACCATTTTCTTTCATTGAAGCATCTAATAGAATTTTTACATTTATCATATTTTTTAGACTGCCCATTAAAGCACCAGAAAGCATTTTTATATGAAAAATATCAATTATGTGTTCAAATAAAGTTTTGAAATATATTAAAAGCGATACTTTCAAATTAACCGCATTCCAGAAGTTAATATTAGAAGAAATCGCTAAAGATTTCGCTAGTAAGTAAAGACTTCGCCTTTTGAGATTTTTTTCATAAATTCAGTGATTTATGCGGGTAATTCGAATATATGTATATTAAATTTAATCTTTTGTAATGGGTCTCCACGCCAAAAAGTCCAAACAATAGTACAAACAAGCATACAAATAAACGTACTAACAAACGCACAAACAAACACGTAAAAACAAACAAATGTACAATCAAACATGTGCAAACAAACGTACATAGAAACATCAAACAAACATAACACATAAAAACAAACAAGCATACATACAAACATCAAACAAACATAACACATGAAAACAAACAAGCATACATACAAACAAACGTACAAAAGCATACATGCAAACAAACATACATACAAACAAACGTACAAAAAACATACATGCGAACAAACATACATACAAACAAACGAACGTACAAATAAACGCAAAAGCGAACAAATGTATAAAGAAACTGATGTAAAAACGTAAAAAACAAACATGGAAACAAACATTAAAAAAGTACAAACAAGCGTTCAAATAAACGTACAAACGAACAAACGTAGAAACAAACAAACGTACAAACAACCGTAAAAATACAGAAACGTACAAACAAACAATCAAACACACAATTAAACGCACAAACGTATGAACAAACGAACAAACGTACGAAAAAGTACAAATGTATAAACAAAGAACCATACAAACACATACACGTAGAAACAAACTTACAAACAAACAGTACAACATACAAAAAATCAAACAAACAAACGTACAAACAAACATACATACATAAAAACAAACGTACAAACAAACATATACAAACTAACAAACAAACAAACGCACGAACAAATGTACAAACAACCGTACAAACAAAGAAACATACGTAGAAACAAACATACAAGCGCACAAACGAACAATCTCTGAAACATTTGAATACCTTTTAGTTACTTTAATCTTTAAAAAGGTTCTTAACTAATTCTATAACCCTCTAAATTTTGGGTTTTGACGCTTCACAAAATGACTATATTTTAAGCTAATGAATTTTAATTTGAGCAAACGATAATTCCATTATAAAATATTGCTACATAAAATATCTATAGCATAAAGCAAAAACATGTCCGGTAGTAATGCTGACGTCATTTGGATGGTTGCAACACCTGACCAATAAATTTTACATTTACTGCAACGTTTTTAACTTCTAGACATTGCACAATTTCCTTTTTACATCGTCGAAAGGAAAAAAAACATCTTTCAAATGCAATTTACTGGAAATTTTTCTCCATTTACCTATTTTTAGAATTTTTAATATAATTTTCAAGCACGATTTTTTTTATATCTATCTCTATCGCGTGAAGCCTAATTATGAAAGATTAACCGGCTTGCACTTAAAACAATAAAAATAGTTCAGCAGTTGTTTCCGGCTAAAATTCCACAACGAAATTAAAATTTCACCAATAAATAAATAAAATAATATAAATAAAACACACATTTAATAGACATGCAATCGAACTACGCTCTTAAACCACTGAAATTATCAGAATCAAAAAGGCTGCTGCTGTAAGTATCGATATATTTTTCTCTGGCTATTAATTTCTGGCACGCGGCTAATACGAAAGTGTCGCTTTTAATAAATTTCAAAACTCTATTTGAATACATTATTAATATTTTTCATATAAAAAGTTTTTGGGTGTTCTTAGTGGGCAATCTAAAAAAATATATTAAATCTAAAAAATCTATTGGTATTTTCAATAGAAATGATTTTCACCCATATTCTGTAACGCGGGAAGCTCGAGTTAGAAATTTTATTAGTTATTTTAAAAACCGTAAAAGTCAATAAATTGAGATACAGTTTGCAAACAAATTGCATTTGAAAGAAGATTTCCTCTTCGACGGTGTCATAATTGAAATTGTGCAATATTAAGAAGTTAAAAAAAATTGCAGTAAAAACTAAAAATTTATTAGTCAGATGTTGCCATCGTCAATTTCACGTCAACCTTATTCACGGACATATTTTTACTTTATAATATAGATTTTAAAATTTTCCCATGATTATTCAGAGTTATTAATTTAACACTAATTAAGCAAGTGTAATAAAGTTACTGTAAATCAGAAAAAAATACCTGTAATAAGATGAAACTAACTGAATATTCTTTTATATTAAAGATAGGGCCATAATAAAAATAGGAACTTCTTTTTTGAAAAATTAAAAACATGCCTTTAAAATTACTTTTATTAAAGATGAAAATTTGTAAAATTTTCTAAGTGGCAAAAATTTCATTAACGTATGAGTTTCGAGGAAAGACTCGCGAACTTTCAATGCATTTGAGAATTCAATTAAAAAAAACCCTTCTGCTTTAATTTCATTCAAAAGTACGACTGCTCAAAAAAAAAGCAAATTCTATTAAATATGTTCTAAAATATTTTCACTTTTTTTACAGCTATGTCATGTTTAAGAATTTAATCACGAATTTGGAGTTGAAGTTTTTTCTACACAACACGTAAAAATATGCTGTATAAGTAAAATAAATATCTTCTATAAATATAAACAAAATTTTAAAATAAACGTTGGATGCAAATCACTTTCCTTAAATATAATTTTGTGTATATTTTTTAATCTTTGGTAAGATGAATTATTAATTAATTTTATTAAAAATATTTAATAACCGTTATCACAAAATTAAAAGTTTTCTTCTAGTAAGTGAAAAAGATAGAAATATTTACTTATACTATGTTAAATAGATTTCATACTCTGAAAATGAAAGACATTTAATATATTTTAAGTCAATTAAAATTAAATTTTACAATCTTCAAAAAAAAAATTATCTGTTGTGGAACAGAATGCATATATTTTATTTTAAATGTGAATTAAATAGTAATGCTCTTTTTCTTTTATCTTTGTTGCTCTGGTAGGCTTTATAAATTTTATGAAATAATGGATTATGGCTAAGCATTCAAAATAGTATGTACAGTCCACCAAAAATAAAGGCGCCATACATTTTAGATACCAACCTGCTCCGAAAATAAACGGAAATATCCATTCAGCAGTCTTCTTTAAATGTGTGTTTCAAAAATAGGCTTAGTGGATCTTCTTCATATTGAAATTGTACCAAACTCTGAAATGTTAAATGCGAACACCCAACTTTGACATCATATTTAGCTTTCGCGGTTAAAGTTTACCTCAGGATACCAAATGGGAAGTAATTCGATCAAGTGGTCTAGGAATTATGAAGGTTTAAATTTTGGAACTCTTAGTGTTAAATTCATTGTAATGCGGGTAGTTTTTTAAGCATAACTTAAGAATACTATGCAGAATAAGCTTTAATTTTGAAGTCACATATTTGAAGCTTCTAGAATTTGATTTTTGTTAAAAAATTTCATACGTTACATTCATATTTTTCTTAAAAATTAATTTCGAAAAAAAAAATATTTTTGACATTAATTTTCAAAAATATGAATACCCATCATTCTCTATACATTTTTTAACAGAAATCAATTTCTAGACGCTTTAAATATGCGAATTCAAAATTGCAGCTTTCTAAATCTATTCATTCCGCCCAGTAGGTCTTGAGCTACGCTTTAAAAATTAATTGTATTACAGTTTGTTTTGGAACGATTACAAATGAATTTAGCATTAGGATTTCCAAGCTTTAACCTTCATAATTCGTAAACTACTTGACCAAATGACTTCCCGTTTGGTATCCTAAGGTAAAATTTACCTTAAAAAGCCAAACGTGATGTAAAAATTTAGGTGTACGTATTGAAAATTTTAGAGTTTGGTACAATTTCAGTATGAAGACGACCCTCTAAGCTTATTATTTTTAAAGCATAAATAAAAAAAAGACAGTTTCCAGAAGAATAGCTAGTTGCATTTTTTTCTGGGACAATTTGGTGATCAAAATGTATGAGGTGCTCCCGTTTTTTTTTTTTTTCTTTTGGAGCAACTGTACTTACTATTATCAATATACTTTAAATGCATTTTCCATTGTAGAAATGTAAAATCTTATCACATTTCTGTTCCCAAAAACATAACATCTTTGACGGTTTAAAAAGATTTTTTAACATCATTTGCCTTACCTTATTAAATAATTGTTAGTTACGGACTGGAAAATACAGACTAATGCTATCAAAATTAATATATATTTTTTAATCATCTACAATTCCAAGTGAATATTATTTTATGCTTAGTAGGAAGTATATAAATGAAAACAATTTTTTTTTCTTAAAATTGAAAACTCAACTTTATTTTATTCAATATACCTTAAACTAGTCGTTGGGGGCCACCGTAATACTTACCCATCATGGATATGCATAATGTAGAATATTAAAATAAAAATGTGTAAACTACTTATAAAATGCATTGCAATTCAAATAAAATCGTGGCTTGATGACGTCACAAACTTTAAAGGCTCGATTACTGAATTGCTTGAAAGAGGTTTTTCCTTATAACTCCAAAAATAATAATCCTATTAACTAGCGGTTTATTGCATCTGATTAAGCGTCAAATTTCCAATTAAAATACCTCTTTGAAGTGAAATTTGGATGAAATACAGGGTCATGAAAAATCGAAGAGTGTGGAAAATAGGATACAAAATATCTCGGCAACTAATTATCCGATCGACTTCATGCTTTATGTAAAATTTATGTTTTTTTATTGTCTTTTATATTCATTTCTTAAAATAAACAATTTCGAAAATTTTTATATACCTTTTATCAGAACGAATATTTCGAGGGTCCGAATAAAATAGTTCCGGTTAATCGAGGTTAATGAAATTAAATAGGCTTCTTCCCATTATTACATACTAAGTACATACCAAATTGCAAGTCTCTATCTCAATTTTTTCGGGAGATAGAGCGTTTACAGACACACACACACGCAGACACACAGACACACAGACGGACGGCAAAATTTTTTTTCTAAAAATATGTTTTTCGGAATCTCCAGTGTCTGAAACGTGTAAATCCGTCAAAAAATTTTTTGGATTTTCAAAACGATTACAAGACTTACCCTATACTACGTATGATGGGTAAGTAATACCCTATACTACGTATGATGGGTAAGTAAAAAGAAAAAAGACAAATGGGAATAGTAAAGTTTTGTAATGTTGTCTCCTTGAGTCATAGGCATATATAACACAAATTTATTTTAGAAACAATATATTTCTATATTTATAAAAGTATAATTTTTATTGTATTGACCAAAAATATACGTTTTTTGTTTTCTTATTTTTTAGTGGTTTTGAAAGAAAATATTTTATTTGAGTTCTAAACGCTTCCCTTACCTTTGATTCCACAGTTCATAATATTTTGTTGGTAGTCAAAAGATAAGTGTTGATTTTTTTTCCCATTTATGAACGAAGCCCATGTCATAACTTTCCTGTAATTATAGTACGATTTCAACATAAGCCTGGGGCAATTACCCATTTCCCTCACGTTTACCTATCAAGTTTGTAAAAATTCCTTTTTTGACCTTTAACCTATGGCCTCATTTAAGATATGTTAGTCAAGATATCCGATATTAAATAATTGTTAGCTACCGGAATTTCCATACGCACAATGCTTAAAGGAACTAAATATAGCTAACCATCTATAGAGATGAATGCAGAAAAACTGAAACATGAAACATGCATTAAAACCCTGTGACGATATAATTTGTCATAAAATTGGAAAATTTCATTTTTTTTTAGAACAAAAAGTATTATCAGAGGATACAAATTTGTAAGTATTTATTAGTTCCAATTTTCATCTAATACGTTTCACTCCTCGTCAAAATTATAAAAATATCAAGGTAATACAACTAAGGTGGATGCATCTTTTGGCCTCTGAGGCCTAATTTGGAAGAGAAAAATTCAATTTTTATTTTTTTTTCCTTTTTTTTAAATCAAATGCATATGTATATACGTAATAAAGGAACTTATTATTGTCCTTTTTAGGCCTTATGCCTACACTATACGATTAAATAACATATATGTAATCTGCATTGTGCTTGTGAAGCTCCTCTGAATATTCCTCAACACATTCATAGTTTCTTATTTTAGTATTTTTAATCTCCTTAGTTTATTTTGATATAGCACTTTTAATATTTCTTTCATTTATTTTTCCATTCATTTTTACTCAGGTAATTTCATTTTAATTATATATATATTATGAAATATAAACCTTTTGTTTTAAAATTGATTTCCGCATCACATCAAGCCACTTACCATGATTTTAATTTAGTATTTTAAAATTTTAAAATTAATTTTTAAGAAGAATTTTATAAATAAAATAAAAATAAGTGGGCTCAAATCCTCCTCGGTCGTCGATGCATTGAACGACTTGTCTCTGCCAACCCCGCACTTTGATGCCTTGAAAAGCGTGAAATCGCTTTAAATTTTTTATGGTGGGGCTGGCTCCCAACCCTCTACTCTCCACTACCGGAAATTGCTGTTGAAAATATTATTTATTTGCCTTATTCATGCTGTTGTGGGTCAAATAAGATAAAAATATGAAAAAAACTTAGATTTTGTTATATTTTAAAGAATTTCTGTATGGTAGCATATATGCTACCATGGGCAGATTGGGGTGAAAAACGGAGGATTTTACAACATTTTGAAATTATTGCATTTTGTGCAAATAATTATATTTTTAAGTGTGGTATGACCTAAAATAAATTCTTACTTTCTTTATATATAGGAATACGTCGTATTTTTCACATTTGGTTAAAGAAAAAATTCTTCTTAGACAAATAATGCGTCTTTGGCGTTTTGGTTCATACGTAAGTCAATGATGCACGCCATTGTTCCTTGTTCCTAAAAGTTTATAAAATGTGTATTCACATTTGAACTAAGATATACATATTATGAATATATATATATATCCAAATTTTTCTTATAATTTTATTTTCCCCCTTTAATTGAATTTTACACACGCAAACACAAAAGAAAACTTATTTTATTTTTTGATTTTTTTGTACTATCTATATATATAAAACCCTAAAACACATATGAAGTGGCAAAAAAAGACTGTTATTCTTTTTTCCCGATGGCAGCAAGTAGTTTGTTTATGTAATGCATATAAAAATAAATTTTGTAACTCAATCTATCTTTTTAACAATATACACAATTTAGAAGAAATGCACATTTTAGATCGTGAAATTTTACATGCAGACGTATCAAAATATTGCGGAGGCAAATAAAGTAATCCGGATTTTAAATAAATTAAAGTTTATTTTTAATTAATAAAAACCAACAAGATAACAGCCATTTCCTATAAAAAAAATTTTTTTTCGTTGCCAAAAATTCAAAACTCACAATAAAATTTTTCGCACAGCTATAATTTAAAGAATTCTACGTAAAAAGTTACCTAATAAAAATATATAGTAAACTACAGCACAGTTGATCTGCGCGGGATCAGCTAGTGTATTATATATATACCACGTAGAACAAACATACTAAATGTAATAGAAACTATAATAGAATATACTTGAATAATATCGCTCAATAAAAAAGTTTTATACTTAGAATTTATACATACATTTAAACTTAGAAATAATACTTCTAAATAAATTAAAAAAATATTTATTCCTGATTTACTTTTTAATTTTTTCTATTTATAGATAAAAATGAATTTCAATATTTTGTTAAAAATGTAAAACAAAAATTATTTTATTTTATTGTATATGGAAATTTTAAATTTCCACTACAGTAAAATGTCCCTAATGCTCCGTTCCAATAAAAATTGGTCGCTCCAAGAAGTAGTCCCTTAATGGAGGTCACGTTTAAATTTAGTTTTTGATTGTTAAAAATAAGGTAACAAGTAGAATTATGAAAATTTATCTTTCATTATGAAATAAATGAGGAAAATTAAATAGGAAAAGAAAACTTTAATCTAAATTCATAATACTACACGGGTTTAAATATTGTTTAAATTGATGTTTGCATTGATTTTACAATTTTATCATTTATTTTATAAATTTATCTTTTTATTTTTATTTTATCTGTTAAAACTTTTATTTCTAAACGCTTTCAAAGTTCAGTAAATAAATGCGAATTTTTTTCGTCTTGAACAGTTAAAGAAGATACCATTCATTTTTCTACTTCTTTGAGAATTTTCTGGGAGGATAGGGCAGGTAATTTATTATCCAGCACTCCTTATTCGTCATCAAAAATTTATTCATTGCTTGAAAAAGCACAAAAGTGGTTTAAACACGTAAAGATTACTTGAATAATAAAAAAAATCTTTAAAAGATAAAGTTAAAATTAAGGCCAAACTACCAGTTAAGAACGGAATTTGTTTCCATTTCTTCAATAAAATTGGTCGCTCAAGGCGGGAGATTCATGTAGAATAGTCTCTTAATAGAGGTAAAATTATCATTGAGCCTATGGGATTAAATTTTATTCCATGAAAAAATGGTCGTTTAGGGAGGCGGTCGCTCAATGGAGGTGGTCGCACAAGGAAGTTTCACTGTAATTTATTTCTGATTTATTTAATAGCATGAACAAAAGTAAAAAAAGTATCTTAAGTGCAAAGCTAACACTAACAAATACAAATTTTTAGTGAAAATAATAATACTACCATGGGCCCGTGATCACTACTGCCCGTGGTAGCAGATCTGCTACCATAATTTTAATTACTCATTTTACCAATAAAAAACAAACTTACATTGAAATTTTTTGTGCTGAGAATAAAATTAACTCTTTTTATTCCTATATATGATATGTATTTAGTTTTATTTTAATAAAATATTTGAATAATTTAGCAAAAGCTAACCACTGTAAATGTCATTTTCTACTTTTTGGAAGACATGTTACTTCAACCTAATTTTTTCTTATTTAGGGATGTCATCTGCATTCAAACTTCATAACTAATATTACCTAAAGGAGCAATTATTGCTGTAGGGACTTAAACTATACTTTATTCATGAAATTTCGTGCTAAAAATTAAAGCTGAAGATATGGTAACAGATATGCTACCATGGACATAAACGGGGTACAGAAAACTCTATATATTATAGGCCAGATGAAATAATACAATAAGACTTGCAGACTATAGACATTATGTGAAGGTTCTTACTTAGAGTTGCAAAGAACCGGTTTATTTCCAATAGACCCGGTTTATTCCCAGGTTTATTCTCAAAGACCTGGTTTATTCCCAAAAAACCCAGTTTATTTCCAACAAACCCGGTTTATTCTCAGGTTTAAACCGGGTGTATTCTAGTATTTGCAACTCTATTCTTACTTGCAAAATCTTATATAATTACTATTTCAACCTTTTGAGTTACAAGATGCCAAAAATACAGATTTTTGAAATTTTAATAGTCATTTAGGAGGGAAAAGACATAACAGCGTGTTTTTTCTTTTTTTCTTTTTTTTTTTCTTTTTTCAGGACATATTTGGAAAAAATGTTAACACACGTAAAAAAAAAAAAAAAAAAAAAAAAATCCCTGCTGTTAGTTTTTTTCCATTAATGGTTTTTTTTTTCAAAAACTGTCATTTCAAGCAATATTTTAGTATTTCTTAAAATACTCAATTAAAAAAAAGGGGGGATGCAAATAAATCCATAATCCATAAAACGTAGATGACTGTCTAGGTTTCAGATCTGTTTTAATTTTTTATTTATCACTGTTAGTTCATAAAATATGCAAGATATTATAAACTTTCAAATTTTGTAAAAAAAAAAAAAAAAAAACATGCAAAATTGCAGTTTTCGAACCTCTCTAATCAAAAAGACTTTTAAGATGGGATATTTTTGCAAAAGGATTTAAGAGAGGTCCGTGAGTCAAAATTCTCAAAAAAATTCATTTTTTATTTATTTATTTAAATAATTATTTTATTTTATTTTATTTTATTTATTTTATTCTATTTTATTTATTTATTTATTTATTTTATCCTACTTTATTTTATTTTATTTATTTATTTTATTATTGTTAATAAAATACTACAAAGTTAAATAAATTAAATAAAGCAAACCGCGTATTTCTACGAGGATTACATTAGCAGATATAATAAATTATATAACAATTTAACAATCAAACCTGCTCCCCTCCCCACCCCAAGGCCCGTAACTAAATTTTTAAGTCCATTTATCTCAGAATGGATTTTTTCGTAATTTATCATGTCTAAACGTTCTTGCATGATATGTGTATGAAATTTTGTACCGAGTTTTTATGTTATATTTTTAATAAATTTTCTTCAGGACTTTTAAATTCACGTGAAATTTTTGAAAATATATTTTTCAAAGTAAAAATCACTCTCAAAAATCCTCTTCTTTTGAAGTTTTAAATTTATTATAAATTTTGTAAGTAATATTTTTAGAACCGGAAGACAAATTAACTAAAAAAATTTCTGCACACAATCGTAAAAATAGTAATGAAATCAAGCAAGTGGTTCATGAGTTATATCAAAAATTAAATAAGTTTAAAATTTAAAATTTTATTTTTTTTGTATTTCACTGTTTTAACGAACTTTTTAACTGAAAATTAGTCTTTCCAAAAAGATACATTTCAGGAAAAAAATTCATTTGAAAAATGCCTATAAATAAAGAAAATAAAATTTCAACCCCTGGATCCCCTTAAACATTTTTTCTATATAGGTTTCCACATACAAAATATGAGAATAAAATGCCCAGCAACCCATATTTGTCAAAATTCTGTTGACTTATTTATTAAATCAGAATTTTTATTACATTTCCCAAAATATTTATTAACGTATTTATTATTCTCGTTTCTCTACTTTTCTATCTTTTACAGTCCTTTGTAAATCTATAAGAAGTATTTTGGAATTCATTTCTTCCGTAACTTTTTCTAAAACGATTGAAAATATTGGTTGACCGTTTCTCTGCTAATATAGCCTAACTTTCAAAACAATGCACAGAATGACGCAAAATGTTACTTTGTTTCAAAGGAAGATTCTGAAATATAATATTTCTTATGGAAAATGTAACCAATATACAATTATTTTCCTTTGAGCTCGGTATTCAAAAGTTCAATTTTACAATTACCCTTGGACATTAATTTTTCGATCAGTTTTTAATCGTGTTATTATGCTTTGATTTTGCGGCAGTTTAACTGATATTGATCCTGTGAAAAATATACACGGACAAAAAGTTTCTAAAATCATTTTTTCTTATTACATTTTCAATTCAAGACATTACTAATTTGAATTTCAGAAATAATTTTAGTTTCAACTGCTACATTATCCTGCATAGGGTATTATATTTTAATTAAATTATTTAGTATTAATTACTGTTTTTATTCATGATGAATAGAAAGTTTAGTATGTTGAATTTAATCAAGGCTATTTTCTAGATGTGATAAATAACCACCATAACTTAAGTAATTCTGACGCCTAATAACTGAATTGAATGTATTATAGAACTAGAGAATTAAATTTACCTGATTAAAAAATCTGTATTCGCGATAAATTGATTTTTTTGTTTATAGATTATTTTAAATTTCCATAAATTAATTGGAGTATACATCATTGAGTACCATGACGAATAAATAAGTCTTGTAGCTTAATCAAATTGCAAGGCGTTGATTTATTATTTCAATTTAATTTTTAAAATATTCAAATTAAAATACCCTTCTAAAGATACCTTCCAAGAAATCGAAAAATTTGAATGAATATATTCAAAGACTTCTTAGTCATTTATATATCTCTCATGTTACGATTTGGCTTTCTTTCACCTCAACCTAATAGTGTTACCAAAAAGAATTATGTTAGAAAAAAAATTCATACGTTGATACTAATTAAAAGCCAATATTTTTATAGACAAATTGTGGCTATGTCATGGACATCAAAATGGAGCTCACATTACTAAAGTCAACTGCGAAGAAAACATCATGTACAGGTTAAACATAGAGGTAAATATAAAACTTTTTCATTTTTCAAATAAGCTAAAGTACTTTGCAAATAAACTAATTATTACTTTCTTCATTATGACTACACCGTAAAAATTTACAAAAACGTTTACGAAATTTTAATTTAACTTCGTAGTTCTTTGGAGCTACCCTATGATTCCGGGAAGTTTTTCGTTACATTCGGAAATGTACTATAAAAACCAATGAGAAACATCAGAAACCAACAGTTTTCTGAAGTTTATGGAAACATTTCTAATATAAAATTGCGCCTTTGCTACTCGTAATTTTTGGAACTGTTACAAAGTATATTTTACAGTATATAACTTGCCTTATCTTAAGGTTCCCTCTATTTTAGTCTTTTAATCCCTAATTTAATAAATAGTTTTATGTTTTTTCTGTACTATACTTGAAACTCACAAGCACCTTTATAAACAGAGATTTCGATTATGTATATTATGCATGTTCATATAACAAAAATGACCGAATCTCTTATTTCAAGATGACATGTCATAATATTTTGCATAATTGCTAAAAGAAAAAAATAATAATAAAGAAAAAAAAAGAAAAAAGAAAAAAAAGGAAAAAAGAAAAAAAAAAGAAAAAAGAAAAAAAAAGGAAAAAAGAAAAAAAAAGAAAACATCTTATTAAATAAAACCTGGGCTTTTAAAAAAAAAAAGGCTAAAATATACTTTATGTTTCTAGATTATTCTACTTTTTTTTCGTAAATGAAACTTGCATTTATTTTATGTGTTACTACGATTTCCTATGTTAGCAGGCTTTTGTCGACATTGTTGTTTCCGCAGGTAAATTTTAGTTTGCTGCAGAGTGACGTAGACAATTTTGCTACTGAGCTACCAGGAAATAAAATTATAATAAGAATCATAAGCATATTTTAAAGATAGATAATGCCAAATAAAAAATGAAATAAAAAGAATTTAATCATAAATTGGGATATAAATTAAATGTATAATGAAAAACAAAGCGACACGAGAGTGTTTAATCATCAGTTGACAAGAACATGCACGTGTCTCAAAAAATGCATTATTTCATATAATGGACAGGTGAAAATAGCCAATCTAGTCTATAACTGCCGTTATAATGCATTGAATGAATAAGAAATAAAGATACAAGAGAAAAAATATTGAATTAGAAAATTCATTAATAATAAAAACGTATTGTACTCGCAGCCTTTCATAACATTTTGAGAAGTGCAAACAATGTACTTTCAGCAGTTATACTACAGTTACAGTTAAGTGACTTAACAAACAGTCAAGATGTTTAATATATACGGTGGATTCTCGTTAATGCATCTCCACTGAAGGCGTATCTCCGGTTAATGAGGACAATTCTTTTGCCCTATCACTTTATATTTGCAATTAATGTTAAAGATATCGCTTAATGCATATAATTTTTCATTACATCGGATGATGCGGACAATTTTTTCACAAATTGACCGAGCAGAATCGAAGCTGGTTTAATCCATCATTTCTTTTTAATAAATTGTAGTGTAACTTTGATTCAAATGTTATTATATGTATTACATATAAATATAGTTTAAGTGTAACTTTGCCAACGTGTAACTTTGGTTATTGGGAGTACAAGATGCGTTCAGTGACAGTAATGAAGTAAATGAAAACATGCCATCACTAAAAACATACAGGTTCAAAACTTAATAAAAGCTGTTCGCCGATATTACCAATCAGAATGGGATGTAACAGACCAACTTTTCGAGTGTGTCGCAAAATTGTAAAATGTTGTAGTAAACATCATATGTTTATCGCAAATAAAAATTAGAGTTCACACTCTCAAGAGAGAACTCTAATAAAGTTTAAATATACAGATACGTCAATTTATTTGCATATTTTGTTTATCTTGAGTAATTTATTCTCTTTATTAACAAACTATCTTCTTAAAACTAGCTTCTTTTATGCTAAAATTACTAAATTAAAGAAAAAAGTGTTTATTTTAGAATGAAGATAGTAACTTATTACATTTCTATCAAAATCTGAATTCAATTTGTTCGACACAAGGCATTATTTTACATCATTCAAATGTTTTCATCGTTTCATGCGGACTTCTGTCAGTGCGACAGAAAAATAGGCTTCCTTGGAAGTCCGTACTAACAGTAGTTCACTGTATGCCGCTAAGGACGGTTGAGGTCGGGATTGCTAAAAAAGTTTAACCTTTATATTAAAAAAGTGGAGGATAAGCACTTACACATTTATATATATATCATACATTATTCTCAACTATACTTATATCCCCTTAAATTCATATACCATTACTTGTTTTACATTAATGTAACATCTACATACTTTTCTTTACTATTTTTTTTTAATATTTATTTTAATAATTTTTAATACTAACTTTTTAACATCAATATTCGCCATTGTGTAACTTTTTAATGATATTAATGCATTTTTCTTTTATTATTATTATTTTTTTTTTTACCTTCTATTTCTTTTATCCTCATATCGCTGTTTTCCATCTAAATTTTTACTATTGTCATTTAATTTGTCGTAATTCATGACATTTCTAGATGGCAGAAAATGTTATTTTATCCTTATTCTCTTTTTGTCTATTCTCTCTCCATATTGGCTCATTTTACTTAGCTAGTTTATGGCACATGGCTTCGGAATAATTCCGGTTGAATATTTTTCAGTTTTATTGCTTGGTGAGTTAAGTTTTTTATCTTTTTTAGTTGAATTTTCATTTCTTTCTTGGTTATCATAATATATTTCTATCATCCTGGCTCCTGGGTTTTTTCGATATGTTATAATGAGCTCAATATTGTAATTTTTAGGTGTGATGCCGACAATATTCGATGAAATAACATATCTTCACTATGATTTGTGCATATGAGGCTCCTCTGAAGATTCCGTATCACATTCATAGCTTTTCTTTTTTTTTACTCTCTTGTTTAATACTTTTTATCTTTTATTTTTACGTTTATTTACACACATGTGATTTCATTTTAATTATATATATATATTACAAAATTTACTATTTTTCGCCATAATTAACTTTTATTCTATATAATTTTTCCTTTTTATAATATTCCATAAATAATCCCGATTAATTAAATTAAAATCCCATCTTAAATTAAACAATCAATCTCCATATGTAAAGGTATAAGATCTTAATCTATTTAATAATATTTATTCCAAAGTCCCTAAATCTAAAAATGGCGCTAACTACTTAAATTTATTCTTTAAATAGAACACTTTTATTTTTAATCCAGTATTAAAAATTTATTATTAAACCCGTGTATATGAAACTACTATAAATTCTTTACTTAAATGTTAAAATGTCATATCTCTTAAATTATTCCGCTCTAAAAAATCCTATTTCTTTTAAAACCATCGTTTCAATAATTATTAAATATCTATTACAATATATCAAAATGCTCTCATATTTTTTTCCCTCCGCGTGAAATATTCATTTTCTTTTCTTTTCTTTATTTTTTTTTCTTTATCGCTTGTTAAATTTGAAGCTATTTTTAACTACAATCTCGAAACAGATATTTTGTTTTGTTTATACTTCATTCATCTGAGAGCGAGGCTATAGAAGCATCTAAAACAATTTTTGCGCCAGGAAGTTTGTTTTCTTCAAAATTAATGCACCGGAAATATTAATTAAATCCCTTTAAAACGATTATGATTTGAACAACTAGGTAATGGGACGTGTTTTGTAATCTCGCGCAAGCTTGGTTAAAACTGCACCCTGATTCCGTCAGAGAATTTGACGACTGTCGATAGTTGAAGGAAGAGTGAAACGTTTATTGGCTTTTAATATTCTTATATGTCCTTTATAAAACAGTGGTGTAAAGTTTTACAATATTTTCATAGGTGCTTAGTGCCAAATTTATACAGCCAACTCTTCTAAATAAAAATAGTGAATTCTCAAAGAGGATATTTGTGGAGAGTGTCGATTGTAGCAATGGAGTGTATTAATTCTTCGGTATAATTTTTATTCACTTTTGATTCCTTCTGAAGCGATATCTTCAAAATGTAAATAAAGTTTTAACTTTCAACTTAATTTTGCGTGGACTGAGAATTATTACCACACGGTAAACCTAGTGCGGTTTGAAATGGGAAACCCTGTTCAGTTTGGTGAATGTTTATCAACAACTAATTACGACTGTCAAAGCAGTGATCGAACCGGAGAGTAGAAAACGTCACACACACACACACACACACACACACACACACACACATATATATATATATATATATATATATATATATATATATATATATATATATATATATATATATATATATATATATATATATATATAATAAAACTTTTGTGAATAATAACCATCGACAGTATAAGAAGAGAGAGAGACTGAGATTTTAATCGTTATTCAGTTGTAAAGAATTGAGCCTCCTCATCCAGGTGCACCATGTGTCATTCTAGCATTTCCTGTGAGAACACTTAACTGCATACCTTTCCTCGCTATTTTTGCCTTGAAGACTGGCAGACGCCGAATTCTATTGTACTGTGAGCGGAAAGTTCGGACAGTGATGTAGTGGTAAGGCGTTACCCAAAGAGGGGTCTTATGCTTTGATCCTTGCCGAGTTCGTGGGAAAGAGTTCATCTGCGAGAGAAGCGATCTCTGCACACGATTTTTAGGTTTGCGCCCGAAACTTTGCCCTTTGTCTTAGAACGTCCAATGACGGACTTAGTGAAAACGAAACAGAGGGATCTCAAGGCTGCTAAGAGGCTGGAGAGTTTCGAGGGGCCCGCCTCGACAAAGCCCCCGCCCCTAGAAGAAGGACCCCTGCGAGAATGAAAAAGTGAGAGAGGACAGTTTTTTGGAGAGATCGAAAAGGAGAGTGTTGACTCTCTGGAGAAGGGAGGACGAAACGTCAGTTTCGAACTCAGCGTAGTGTAAGCGCTAGTGAGGTCCGACCTCTAGAATTGATACAGCAGGTATCCGGTGAAACTCCGAGAGAAAAGAAAAGCACACCAAGTGCGTGAGTGAGTGTTTTTAGACTCAGAATTGACGAGTATTAGTAGATCTTCCGAAGAGAAGGAACGGACGAGCCTTGGTCCGGATGAACTTTATTTTGTAGTCACGACTGACTGGTTTAGAGACTTTTGTTTTTTTTTTTCAGTTACACTTGGAGTCAAGAGGTCATTATTTTATAAGCGATTGACTCACGAAAAATAATTAAATGCTGTAATTAACTTTCTTGTACATATTTTTATTAGAGTTGATATTGGTATGCAATAAATTCTAATTTTTAATTTATGCAAGATAATTCTTTACCAATGATCTGATCTCGCTACCACACACCATTTTTAATCGGGTCGGTATAGAGGAGTTACTACAACTGGTGGCTGCGGTGGAATTAATTAGCAGAAATTAATGACAATCTTCAAAGACAAAGAGTGGACTCTGAAATTTAAATCATCAAAGTGCTCCAAGAAAGAGTCTCCTTGTGACTTGTGACCTGAGTCTCCTTAGACGCCCCTGTGGATCAGCACAGCATCAGAAAGAGAAATCTACCAAGAATTCTGGAGAGTGTTCCCCCATCAGAAAGAGAAATCTACCAAGAATTCTGCAGTGTTCCCCCATCAGAAATAGAAATCTACCAAGAATTCTGGAGAGTGTTCCCCCATCCGGAAGAGTCCCCATCCGAAAAGTGTGATAGAGACCCCGTCTGTGCTCCTGAGAATTTCTGAAGTCTGTGCTTTTGACGCCCTGAAAGACTCTTAGTAATGAAGGTAAGCTCTTTTTATATTCAGAGTGGCTTTAAGTGTTAATAGTGTTTATATAGGTGTTGTAGGCTTTATAAGAAAGTTGTATGCTTATTTTTGTGAGAGTAAATTTTTGAGAAATTTTTCCGGTAGAAAAAAAAAGTATTATGAGATATTTCCAAGATTACTGTAACTTATTTAATAGACAAATTTTGTAGTTAAAAATTAAATTATTGTTGAATTAATTTAATGCAAACTGAGAGTTGTGCAGTGTTACAAAATTTTAGCTGAATCTATAAATGAGAGTTCATTGAAAAAAAAAAGTATCGAACGCATTTCATATTTTACGATAACAGAGTTGATTTTATATGTTTTTTGTGAATTATTCTAAACTTTTTAAGAGTTGATGCAGAGATTAAGACCACCATTGATTTAAAAAAAAAAAAAAAAAAAAAAAAAAAAAAAAGGAATTGAATGAGACTTTTGCAATTTAAAATATTTTTACTGTACTTTTTGAATTTGAAATTTTTGTTTTGTGTAGAATTTATCCCATATGTATTTTATAACCAAATACCAAGGTGAATGTAGACGTTAGGATAGAGTTGCTTATCTTTATATGTTGCATATTTCCTATATTTTTGCTAAGCGTACCTTTTTTTATGAGCGTATATTTTGGTAATATTTTGACGCACTTGGTAGGATTTGATTTAATCTTATTGTATTGTTTTATATTTGTGGGAAAGATAATTTCTAATTTTATACTTTAAAAATGTCGGAGCTTAAATATTTTAGGAAAGCTGATTTGCAAACGTTAGCTTACGAATTTGAGGTCATTTTAGAGGAAAATGATACTGTACCGAAAATTATAAAAAAAATAGAGTCGTCAGAAGGATTTGATAAAGAGCTAGCCTTAGCGCAGATTAAACTCATAGAAAAAGATAGGGAAAATAAATTATTGGCAGATAAGGAAGAAAAAGAGCGGGAACATGAGTTAGCTAGGTTAAAAGCGACGCAAGAGTCAGATGACCGGAGTACCGCATCTAGTAGCATCTCAGTTAGAACGAACCATTTACCCCTAAAAACAATTATGCATCGCTTTGATGAAAATAATTCGGATATTTCGTTGTTTTTGAATTTATTCGAGAGACAGGCAAAAAAATGTAATCTAAATTCGGATGAGTTGGTGACAAATTTACTATCATTATTACCTGTGGGAATGGCCGAGTTAATTTTAAGAGAGCCCGAAGACAAAATTGATGATTTTCAATATGTGAAAGAAAAACTCTTAGAACGCTATCGTTTGAATGCAGAGACATACCGACAAAAATTTAGTCAACACCCGCGTAATCCTAATTCAGTTTGGAAGGATCTGATTTTCGAACTTAATAGTTTTTTAGAAGGTTGGCTGTCATGCTTACAAGTTTCGGATTTTGAGGGTTTGAAAAATTTGCTTGTCACGGACCAAATCAAACGGAGAGCGTCTCCAGAAATGCGCGAACATTTTATAGATAACTGGGCGGAGATTAAAGATCCCGAAGAGTTAGTGAGGCTTTTAGATGCGTACGAGGCAATCAAGCGCCCGTCAAAAAAAACTTGGAATCCGAAACTCCCTTTAGAGAAGAAATTTGAAAGACCCAGGACTTTTGAAAATGGGCGAAACGGTAACAGAAATCCGGAGACTAACTTTAACTACAGGGATCGAAATGATAATAAAGAAAGGGAAAAGGCGTTCGAAAAAAGGCGAGAAGTCAAGTGTTATGCGTGTTTGCAAAGTGGTCACTACAAATTAAATTGTCCGGAAATTAAAAAGAAAGAGGCTGCGCGGGTCAATCACTTAAATAGTAAGCCGACACTCGGAGAAGCCTTCTCCCCTTATTTGAGTAAAGTATTAGTGAATGGAATTCAGGCAACTGCCTTGAGGGATTCAGGAAGTGATATTGATTTGGTTGCATACGATTTAGTCAGTCAAGATAAATTGAATGGAGATCACGTTTGGATTAAGACTCCGCTGGACAGTAAATTATACTGTTTACCGATAGCAGAGGTCACTTTAGAAATTGAAGGCGTGGGGGTTATTGAAACGAAAGCGGGAGTAAATAATAGAGGTTCAGAAATGAATTATTATTTGTTGGGTAATCAATCTCAAAAGTTATTAGAGCAAGCGAACATGAAACCCGAGTTAGTAAATGCAGTTCTGACGCGCGCTCAAAAGAAAAAAATTGACCATACTCCAAAGTTGGAAGATAAGCGGATTATGCTTTCCGATAAGGAAGGGGAGAATGTTCACCGACGCGATGAAGCGGAAACTTTGAATTCGGTGAAAGAGAAAGAAGAAGCAGAGGAAAATGTTCGCAAATACGGTGAAACGGAAACGTTGAATGCTAAAGAAAAGGGTGAGGAGATAGATAATCCCATCGAGTTGGATAGTTTAGACAAAGGTTTGCTGCCATTATTGATCGAAGACGGATTTACGGATCTGGCAAAGATAAACGAGGTTAAGGATTTAGAAAGTGTTATTGAGTTGCTTGGGGTAGATAAGGGATTATCGCCTTCGTCGATATATGAGAACTCTTCGATCTTAGCAAACATTGAAAGAGGGATTAGTAAAATGGAACATGACAGGTATCCATCATTCGAAGAGATTAGAGGAAAAAGGGAAATTGTAGTATCGCATTGTAATGCGGGAGATTCTTTAATAGTGATAAAAGCCAGAGACGAACGCATAAGTGGAAGGAAGCAGGTGCTTGTCCCATTGCCTTATCAGGTAGATATTTTTGGCACGTGCCTAGAAAAAGTGTCATTACACTTAGGGAAAGGGAAAGTTAAAGGAAATGTGTCAGGATACTTGGACCTTGGGAAAAGATTGATAAATGATTTAGCGACCGCATTTCTAAAACGGTTCTGTGTTAAGATGAGAGATTCAATAAGCGATAGTATTGCATGTTGGCATCGGAAAGTTAGGAAGCTTCTGAAAGCGTTAGTATTTGGAGAATGGATAAGAGAAACGGAGGAAAATAAATTCGTGAAGGGATGTGTGTTTAATCTCACGAACAGGTTAAAAAGAGGTCGAGTTTTAGCCGTTGAAAATGTGTCAGAAAAACGAGAAAAGGGGAAATTTTGGTTTGACAGAAAGGCGGTAAAACGGAAGCTTAATGTGAAAGATGAGGTTTTAGTTTTAACTACCAGAAAGCCAATTAAAATGTCAGATAGTCGGATAGGGCCGGGAAGAAAGGAGTCAATAATTACGGAAACAATTGATATTGTGAGTGTTCCTGGGAGGCGACAGAAATCTCAGACTTCTCACGTGAGTTTAGTAAAGCCTTACAGAAAACGGGTGGAGTTAGCAGATATCTTAACGCGGGAAATAAACGCACTTAAGAATTTCTGTTTACCGTATCTAGATGATATGGCGATTTTTTCAGATAGTTGGGAGGACAATATGCGTCATCTAGAAATAGCATTAAAAAGGGTTAATGACGCGAAACTAAAAATCAAATTGGCGAAATGCAAGTTCGCTCAGAAAACCGTAAAATATCTTGGGGATATTGTAGGTGAGGTCAGACGGAGGCCAGCTGAGGCGAAAGTAAAGGCAATTAAGGAATTACCGGTTCCGAAATCGAAAACTGAAATTCGTAGATGTTTGGGAATGGCTGGATATTATTCCCGGTACATAAAAGATTATGCAGTGATTGTAGAACCATTAACTAGGGCGCTTAAAGGGAAAAATAAAAAAGAAAAGATTGCATGGAGTGACGAAATGGGAAAAGCCTTTGAGACTTTGAAAATGAAGCTTACTGAAGAACCTGTGCTTTACGCCCCTAATTTTCAGAAAGAATTCATAGTACAAACTGATGCTAGTGACTTAGGTATTGGCGTGGTATTGGCTCAAAGAGAGGGATCGGAAGAGCACCCCATAATATATTTAAGTCGCAAATTTACTGATAGTGAGAAAAGTTTCTGCGCCACTGAAATAGAGTGTGCTGGAATTATTTTTGCGATAAAAAAGTTAAGGCATTATATTGATGGACAAAACTTTTCTATCGAAACCGATCACAATCCCTTGGTATTTCTAAAAAGAAATTCTGGAAATAATCCCAGATTATTAAGGTGGTCCTTGGCTCTGCAACCTTATAATTATGCCATTTCTCATCGCGCAGGTAAATACATTCCGCATGTTGATTGTCTGAGTCGAGTTTAAGGAGATTTCTTGATAAACTTTTGTATATAATTATTTTAAGATTTTTTATTTTTTATTTCACTGTGTTTGTTTTCTTTATATGTTCATGATTTCTTATCAGAGCGCGAAAAAAAAAGGAAGGTAGTATTATCTTATTCATGTATGTTTTATTTCTTGCCACTCTGATGTAATTTGAGCTTGCAATTCTTTATCCGACTCTTAGAGATTCTTAGTGTTTCACCCTTAAGAATCGTTTGAGGAAGGGGGTGTTGTAAAGAATTGAGCCTCCTCATCCAGGTGCACCATGTGTCATTCTAGCATTTCCTGTGAGAACACTTAACTGCATACCTTTCCTCGCTATTTTTGCCTTGAAGACTGGCAGACGCCGAATTCTATTGTACTGTGAGCGGAAAGTTCGGACAGTGATGTAGTGGTAAGGCGTTACCCAAAGAGGGGTCTTATGCTTTGATCCTTGCCGAGTTCGTGGGAAAGAGTTCATCTGCGAGAGAAGCGATCTCTGCACACGATTTTTAGGTTTGCGCCCGAAACTTTGCCCTTTGTCTTAGAACGTCCAATGACGGACTTAGTGAAAACGAAACAGAGGGATCTCAAGGCTGCTAAGAGGCTGGAGAGTTTCGAGGGGCCCGCCTCGACAAAGCCCCCGCCCCTAGAAGAAGGACCCCTGCGAGAATGAAAAAGTGAGAGAGGACAGTTTTTTGGAGAGATCGAAAAGGAGAGTGTTGACTCTCTGGAGAAGGGAGGACGAAACGTCAGTTTCGAACTCAGCGTAGTGTAAGCGCTAGTGAGGTCCGACCTCTAGAATTGATACAGCAGGTATCCGGTGAAACTACGAGAGAAAAGAAAAGCACACCAAGTGCGTGAGTGAGTGTTTTTAGACTCAGAATTGACGAGTATTAGTAGATCTTCCGAAGAGAAGGAACGGACGAGCCTTGGTCCGGATGAACTTTATTTTGTAGTCACGACTGACTGGTTTAGAGACTTTTGTTTTTTTTCAGTTACACTTGGAGTCAAGAGGTCATTATTTTATAAGCGATTGACTCACGAAAAATAATTAAATGCTGTAATTAACTTTCTTGTACATATTTTTATTAGAGTTGATATTGGTATGCAATAAATTCTAATTTTTAATTTATGCAAGATAATTCTTTACCAATGATCTGATCTCGCTACCACACACCATCTTTAATCGGGTCGGTATAGAGGAGTTACTACACAGTCGATGTTCGCGACTGAAGTTTTTAAAAAATGTTATGTATATAATAACATAGATAAGAACAATATATTCTTTATTTATTTTTGTTTATTTTTTTTTCAATTGTCCATTTTATTTGTTTTGATATTTTTAGCTGGAATCTCGAGTAATGTGCATGCATGCCTTAGATGATGATACTATGTTGCTGGGTACACTATCCCACTTTGTGCATTCATATTCCACAAAATCAAGGTATTATGTTTTTACTATGCTATTTTATAGTAAAAATACTTATTTACTTATGGATTTATATAAATGTTTTTTTAATCATAATAAAATTTCATTTTAAAATTAAATCCTTTAGGGAGTCTCAAAACTTTGATAAAGTATTGAGACGAATAAAAGTGTTAAAATTTAAATAAGTTAAAATTGTTTAAAATTTTTAAATGAGATAAAAACCACTAAATGTACTTAAAATCATAAATTATATTTCCCTGAAACGTATAAACGTTATCTGATTTTATACATACGATATGTGTATTGAATTTGAAACTGAAATATAGTTGCACGGATGATATCGTATTACGTTTAGATCATAGACAACTAATATTGACTATGATAGTTTTTAAATGTCTCTATATTAGCTTGAACAACTTTTCATTCATTTTTTTTTTTATCAAATAGACTTTTCTATTGAATAGATATTATTTAATTGAGTTCAAAATTGTTACCAAATGTAATAATTTGGTCAAAATAATCACATTAATGGCCAAGAAAGATAAACGACCATTGCAAATCAAACTAACTCTAAATACGCTATATAGATCAAAGATGTCACAGTGATACTTAGAATATATTTATTATTTTACTGTTATGATTTATTATATTTAATTATCTTTTATTTTATGTCCATGCGAAATTTATTTTAATGTGTTAAATGTACTCAGTCTTATGAAGAAATGAAATTATTTTATTAACGTTCCAATGTATAGTAAAAAATAATGTAAAAAAAAATGTTTTAAAATCTTCATTTTTCTAATCGTTATACAATAATAATGCTTACATTTTATTGAGTTCTTAATAATAATATTAAAAGTTGATTTTTAGGCGTCTTCTTTGGGAGATTAGATTAAACGATTCTGTACTTACTTTGGCATCGCATGAAGAAGATGGACTGAGGCAAGTTTACGCAGGACTAGCAGATGGTACAGTGGCAGTCATTGAGGTTAGAGCATTTATTCTTTGAGTTACCAAATATAACATTTTGTCGATTCAGGATGCATAAAATCTATATTGTAAGCTCCTAGATTTTATAAGATATACTCTGTCAAGACCGCTTAATCTGTGAGTGCAAATCATCACTCTGAGTACATAAAAACAGAACAAAGAACCACACCTCTACATTTTAAAGAAAATTATGAATGAAAAAGTTTGACATCACATCCGGTGCACATAAAAGAAGCTTTATAGGAAGTATAAATATGAAGTAGTGTATATTCATATGACATGATGTTCACATGATATGCTTAAAATGACCCCCCCCCCCATGCATATCTAGGAATGTTTGAGCGCAATAGGCTAGTGAATACAAGCCATACTCTAAACAAATCCTGTAGATTTTACAGAAAAACCCTGTCAGCAAGGCTACCAGTGTTCCCCTGTAATTTGTACAGTAAAATCCTGTTAAATTGGTATATATTTTCTGTGCATGAAACATAATTTCTCCATGTCACAGACAGAGTAATCCAGTTAATTGAAATAATTTCCCCATCTGATAGAATTAATATTTTCCAACACGAGCAGAGTTTCTCTGTATTAAACAGAATTTTTTTTGTGTTGCATAACAATAATCTTATTTAATTTTAACTGAGTTCTTCATACGATATCTCTTTCTTTTTCCGTTACAGAACTATTTTCGAATTTGTTTGTCAGTCCAAAGTGAAGACTGTTATGATTTTAAATTTCTACGCTAAAGGGCAAAAACGATATCAGTGCTGAATAACAGAGAAAATCTGTTCTTTACATGAAATGAAGATATACCTTTTTAAAATACAGTAAGAATATCTGTTAAAAGAACGGGTATTTTTAACAGTGTATCATAGTAATATCCACGAAAATCCGAAAACCCGTTTTTGTTGTATCAAATTTTGCTAACCATTCAACGACGCACGCTGACACTAATACGTTTCAATACATGTAGATTGTAGATATTAATTTCGAGCATCTACTCGTGTAACACATATTATCGTAGTGTAAATACCGATGTTCATGTTTCCAATAAGGCTTATTCCGGCTGTAACGAAACAATCGTTCTTTTGCATTTTACACGCAAACGATGCATCATAGAGAATGGTTCTTTGATCAATTTTTATATATTCCGAACAAGGACTACAGTTTATGCGGTCTTGACGACAGAACACACTGTATTAATGACTCGCAATAGCTTATAATAATTTAAATATGAAAATAATGAATATAATTTTAGAAACATTTTTATTTGCAAATATTAATTCTTTTTATATAATTTAGTCTTGAAAACTTGTGAAAATAATTGATATAACTGAGCTAATATTAGAAGTTTTACTTTCAAATCTAAAATCTTTTTGTATAGTAAACTTCTAAAAAAAAAACTTTAATGTCAGCTGCACGAATTGCATGTTTATTTTGAACGAATTCCATACTTAATATCTTAAATCCTTTATTTTGCAGTTTTATTCTTTTCATATTACAATACAAATTAACATGCAAAACTTTCTGTATTTACAAGAAATTCAATTTTTGTGTTCTAAATGCACGATATTCTCGGATATGTTACTTCCATAAAAAACTTGTTCACATATAAAATATTTCATTTTCAAAGCAGATACTGCCTCCTGAACCGCTCACTGTCTCACCAATTTAGAAATGCTAAATCTGCATAAATTGTACTATTTTAATGATCCATCTACACGTGATCCAGAAATATAGGATAAATCCTTTTTTTAGAGGAGGGGGGGGGGGTGGCAAATATTTGTTTCAGTCCAAATATAACAATTATGTTACATGGCTATGTTCACAAAAGTATCCAAAAAAAAAGAAAGAAAGGGTATAAAGTGGATACGATCAATTGGAAAAACATTAGATTTTGGATAAGTCTTCCAAATGATATCCTATATCGGGTGACATTAAACAAAGTTTATAGCGATTGCTTCTTAAACCAAGGATCATACAAACAAACTTCCAATTACAAAATGTATTAACATCAAGTGTACTTTTAAGATAATGCAATTGTTTTAAAAAGGCTGTATATGTATTAAAATGTGAAATTTTGTTTTTTAGACGGCCACCTTTCCCTGCAACTTATATTCAGAAAAATATGTCCCTCTATCTGAGAAAGAAATAAGAAAATATAAAATGTCCTTGAATAAAATATTTGCTGAGATATTTAAAATTAAGAGTAATAACACCACATAACCTATTGTATTAAAGTCCTTTTTGGGGGGGGCGAAATTAGCGTAACTTTAGGGGACCAACTATAAGAAAAACTACGTTAAAAATAAGTATTTCATTTATCTGAAAATGACATATAAATTCATTGCAAACAGTGGCACGAAACACATTTCAAAGCTATACATGAACTAAACAGAACTTACCAATGAAAAAGTCGTAAAATATTTTATTCGCAGATTTTAATTTCGAATTTCGAATTTTAATTTCATTTTTTGATAGTTGAAACACGTAAGAAACGTGAATTATTCGACTTTATAATTGTCTTTAACACTTTCAACCATAGCTGAAAAATATACTATCATCCAATCAGAGTTCTCGCCTATTGCCATTGCGCCAAATCGCGATAAAATGCTTCATTTGGCAAGGAAAGGGACAATCTAAATCGCCAAAGTGCGAGAACTGGATTATTTGTGTGTGTGGATGTATATATATACATTCAGGATCGTTCAGCAACGTGAATCCTTCACGTTGAACGATCGATGTTGCTCATCGCATTCAATCATATCATACTATTTACATCACTCATTTCTGGTGAGAATCTTCCGCCTTTCGACGGATTTCCATTTTTTTGAAATTTTCATTGTATTCTCCCCCTTTTCCTCTGCCAATAATCTCCCTTTGCCCACCCTCGACATTTTTTTAAATTTAAAAATAATTTTACCCATGTTTTTAAATTTTTTTCTAGCAATATATAATTAATCACACACACACACATCTAAAATCACCACTTCTCATTTAGCCGCTCCCTCCCCTCAACAACAAACACACAAAATTTAAAATCTTTAAAACTCTTCATAAGAGAGACCGCGAAGCAGCCACGGTTGTCCGATGTATTGAACGCCCAAGCCCTTTCGAACCCGCTGGTCGGTGTGTTTAACTTAACGAAAATAGCTTTTAATTTTTTCCGGAAGGACCTTTCGTGATCGGGTCTACTGCTATTCCGGGCAGTCTTGAAGGGATCCGCGAATCCGCCTGTTCCTCAAATTTTAAAATCTTTAAAACTTTTTACTTTATATATATTTTTTTTGCTGTATTTTTTGCTTTGTTGTAGTGATAAATAAAATCAATCATGTAATTTCCTAGAAAAAACCCAAATTTTTACCTCTCCGTTTTGCCCTCCCACTCTGAACATACAAAGCTTAAAATTTTTAAAACCTTTTGTTCTTTTTCCTTTTTCCGTCCTGTTTGTTACGTTTTAAGAACAATAAATAATCATTCATCCAAATAACGCAATAAAATATTACAAAAAACGGGAGAATTTCTATGTATTTTTTTTTTCTCAGTTTGCAGCTTGGCTATTCACGCTACTTTTTAAACACCACTTCATTTTAGAATCAGTCAAAGTCACAGCAAGTGTTGTACTAAATACACAAATTAAAACTTCTTTTACTTAAGTAAGGTGTCATACATATAAAAACACAAATATCAAAACTTGACATGTTTCGGTTTACATTCTAAAACCATACTCATAAGTAGATACCTCGTCAACAAAAAATCAAACCCGAATGACACTGGACACCATCATATATACAAGATACAGTATAACAAAACAACGCCATCTATAATACAAAACACAAATTAAAAACACATAAAAACATTAACCCTCAATTCAAGCTTGTATACATAATTGTTTCCCTCTATTCAAATTCGCCCCACAATATTTACTCAAAAGCTCTAACCACAAAGGTGGAATAATAAAAGAGAAAGTATCATTACAGACTAAACCCCTTCGTAAATAAATTTCAATGGATTCTCTTATAAGGGACTTGCGGTAAAAACTCGAAATAAAAATTAATTTAATATCATTAAATAAAATTTTAATCCCCCCCTCCAAATATAATCTAGATAAAGCTGTTTTCATACGGCCAAATTTAATGTCAGATTCATGTTCTTTCTTTCTTATACTTAACTTTCTCCCTGTCCTACCAATATAATAACGGATCTCACCCCCCTCATTAACATACGGAATTTCATATACCCCTGAAAGATCCTCCTGCTTAACCGGGTCAAACTGTCTATAAAGTAACTCTTTTAATTTATGTGGTGGTTTCGCAATTAAATCAATATCAAACTTTTTTAATCTGAACTTTAACCTCTCAAAGCTACCCTTCATATAAGGAAAAGATACTCTTTTAACTTTAGAACCCTCACCCTCCCTCTCATAATTTTCACATACAGCTTGATCATTCCCCCCAATATTATCATTTCTATAATAATTAATCAACTTATTGATGCTACCCAATTATTAATTATTATAGAAATGATAATATTGGGGGGAATGATCAAGCTGTATGTGAAAATTATGAGAGGGAGGGTGAGGGTTCTAAAGTTAAAAGAGTATCTTTTCCTTATATGAAGGGTAGCTTTGAGAGGTTAAAGTTCAGATTAAAAAAGTTTGATATTGATTTAATTGCGAAACCACCACATAAATTAAAAGAGTTACTTTATAGACAGTTTGACCCGGTTAAGCAGGAGGATCTTTCAGGGGTATATGAAATTCCGTATGTTAATGAGGGGGGTGAGATCCGTTATTATATTGGTAGGACAGGGAGAAAGTTAAGTATAAGAAAGAAAGAACATGAATCTGACATTAAATTTGGCCGTATGAAAACAGCTTTATCTAGATTATATTTGGAGGGGGGGATTAAAATTTTATTTAATGATATTAAATTAATTTTTATTTCGAGTTTTTACCGCAAGTCCCTTATAAGAGAATCCATTGAAATTTATTTACGAAGGGGTTTAGTCTGTAATGATACTTTCTCTTTTATTATTCCACCTTTGTGGTTAGAGCTTTTGAGTAAATATTGTGGGGCGAATTTGAATAGAGGGAAACAATTATGTATACAAGCTTGAATTGAGGGTTAATGTTTTTATGTGTTTTTAATTTGTGTTTTGTATTATAGATGGCGTTGTTTTGTTATACTGTATCTTGTATATATGATGGTGTCCAGTGTCATTCGGGTTTGATTTTTTGTTGACGAGGTATCTACTTATGAGTATGGTTTTAGAATGTAAACCGAAACATGTCAAGTTTTGATATTTGTGTTTTTATATGTATGACACCTTACTTAAGTAAAAGAAGTTTTAATTTGTGTATTTATTTCGAAAAGGTGAAGTTTTTGAGTTTTTAAATTTTTGTAATTTAAAAACAGTTAACGAAGTGTTGTACTGGAAGTGTCCCAGCGCCAGGTGCTAAACCTAATTAAAAATGGAGGTTATAGAACTGGGGGTTAAAGAGCAATTTTAGATTCAATGTTTCACGACGAATCTATTTTGCTAGTATTTTTTTTTTTTCCATTTGGCTACTGTTTCTATTTGCTGAATATCCAAATTACTATGGTGCTCAAGATTCAGCGAGAATTCTGCATCCAACTTTGTCATCAATGTTGTATATTATCCAAGATGGCTGAAAAATGAAGGTTATAACTTGGCTTCGTCTTCCTGCCTGTCCTTCTGGCCACGCTCTAACTTTCGTAAATATTCTTGGATTGGTACGAAATTTAAATATGTTATTAAGATGTCACTGCTGCATGTTCTCTATTGAACGTGGTGAGAGTAGAATTTATAGTTCTTTTACAGGGACATAGAATGTATTAGGATACATCACAGTCTATGGGCAATAATTGTTTGAAGTATGTTAACAATGTTAAACTATTTCAAGCAGAAACTGATATATATTATTAAAGTGCCTTACAATATGCTGAGAATATTAGATTGGCTATTATTTTGCAAGATCTTAAAAAATTGCATTTTAATACGTTATACAATTTTATCTCATCAATATTCACATGTGACTAGCATTATGAGGAAAAAAAGAAAATATGCTAAATTGAAAATTAGGGAAGTGTTGTTAGAATTCTGCATCAGTTTCTCCTAAGGTTTCATTTTTAACATAATAGATAAATATATCAAGCAATTCTTGGTTACTGTACACATCCATTTTATTTTTCATCTTATTATAAGGAATAAATACTCGTTTTTTACAAATAAATGTTGAATATAGATTTCCATACACTAATTAATTTTTCAGCAGAGCTGAAATTACGCTGTAAATTAATGAAATACAAAGGATGTGAATTATCACTTTACTAAACAGCGCACAACCATTAGAGTGAAAAAATGTCCAGACCGGGGTTCGATCTCGAATCCCTTGGTATAGTGCACCAAGTGCTTTACCAATTAAGCCATCCAGACGACATCCAGTCTAGCATTCTCTCACTCTGCTAGAATGGAGACTGGACAGACTGGTCTAGCAGAGAATGCTAGACTGTATGTCGTCTGGATGGCTTAATTGGTAAAGCACTTGGTGCGCTATACCAAGTGTATTTTATAGATTTCCATATTCTAATTAACACAATATGTAAAGAAATCACAAACTCTCATGTTTAAAATAATCCAGAAGGTACGAGTAATAAGATTAAATTTATCATAGAAAGAATCCTATATTCAATCGTTGTCACAAGAATATCATTGTATGTTAAAATCTAGTTTATTACAGTATTTTCTGTGTTACTTTAGAATCTTTCAATATACCTCACAGTGAAACTATCCATTACCGCGGGTTTTTTTTTTTAACTGCCAAACATGACACGTGCACTAAAAGATTATTTCTAGCTCTTAGCAGTCATATAACGATAAAAGCAAATACCGAGTGTCAACAGAACGTCTTTAGAATTATAATTTAATTACAGTTTTCTCAATTTGAGACATCTCCTGAAAACTTGAAGAGAAATGTTAAAATTTTCAATGTACGATATCTCAGCGAATATTGCACTTAGAGAAAATCTATATTAGATTTAAATACATTTTGCAAATGGAAGAATCTTTCTGTCATCCACAGTTTAAGAGATAATTGCCATAACTTCTAATTTTAATTATCCAGTATAGTGCAGTTAGTATTAAAGTGTTTAAATCTGGAAGGAGAAAGATGATAAGAAATCGAAAAAAAATTAAATCAAAACAATAAAATAGGAAAACAAATAAAAACGAATAAAATAGGAAATTACAAACAAATAAAATAGGAAATTACAAACGAATAAAATAGGAAAACTAGTCGTTGAGGGCTACCGTAATACTTACCCATCATGGATGTGCATAATGTAAAATATTAAAATAAAAAATTTGTAAACTACTTATAAAATGCATTGCAATTCGAATAAAATCGTGGATTGATGACGTCATAAACTTTAAAGGCTCGATTACTGAATTGCTTGACAGAAACATCCTTATAACTCCAAAAATAATAATCCTATTAAATAGTGGTTTATTGCATCTGATTAAGCGTCAAATTTCCAATTAAAATATATCTTTGAAGTGAAATTTGGATGAAATACAGGGTCATGAAAAATCGAAGAGTGTGGTAAATAGGATTCCAAATATCTCGGCAACTAATTATCCGATCGACTTCATGCTTTATGCAAAATTTATGTTTTTTTATTGTCTTTTATGTTCATTTCTTAAAATAAACAATTTCGAAAATTTTTATGTACCTTTTATCAGAACGAATATTTCGAGAGTCCGAAAAAAATTGTTCCGGTTAATCGAGGTTATTGAAATGAAATAGGCTTCTTCCCATTATTACATACTAAGTACATACCAAATTGTAAGTCTCTATCTCAATTTTTTCGGGAGATAGAGCGTTTACAGACACACAGACACACAGACGGACGGCAAAATTTTTTTTCTAAAAATGTGTTTTTCGGAATCTTCAGTGTCTGAAACGTGTAAATCCGTCAAAAAAATCTTTTCGATTTTCAAAACGATTACAAGACTTACCCTATACTACGTATGATGGGTAAGTAACAAACATTCTATTTTTTCCGAATGGATTAACTGAAAAGTATTAAAAGCTGTGCAGTTAATTTCGAATACGTGACAAAATCAGTCCTGGAATTTCAGCGTAATTGTGCAATTTCTGTGACTTGCTGGACAAACTCACCGTTATGCACAAACGATAAACGTATCCAACCCCGATTAAGACGTTTTTCATTAACCAACACGACACTGATTTATATCGTGCACGATTGTCGTTATGTGACATTGATGCACGCAGAATACATTCATATGCACTACGTAATACCTACCGATTCTGATGATGATTTTGTCGTCATAGTATATATGAATGCATTTTGCATGAACTCAATAATGGATTTTAACAATAGTGTACGATTTATTGGTATCGTGTCAGTTAATGGAAAAGTGCTCTTAGGAAAGATCCGATAACGTCTCAGCTGACGTTTCGGTAGAATTTCTGAATGCTGCATTCATGAATTGATAATATTCGCCTCAAAATGTGATTTTAATTACACATATATTCTTCGTAACAGCTGTCGATTTTTAACTTCACTCAGCTATACTAACAAGGCTTCATTTTTCTTTAAACATAGTTGGCCTGGTCTTACATATCTAAATTTTTGAGAAGCCTCCAAAATTTAAATTCGACCTTAAATTCATTATTTTTTATATATAAAATTATTTAAAAAATGCCTGCATGAGTGAGACATGTTCCATAAACACGAGATTCTGATAAAATATGAGCATTTTCATCGATAAAATATTCAAATATGCAATAAAATGTTACATTTATAAAATCTTAGTATTCTGGAGATGCTTTGTAATTTTTTCATTATAAATCCTTTATGACTTTTAGCATAATTCATTTTTGTATTTATCTGGTATTTAATCAAAATTTTGTGCACAATATGTGCATATAAACTGTAAACTTTTGCACAATTCATTACAATGCTATTGGAATGTTTACACCTTTAGCTTATACATCTAAGCGAATACATAACTAAAATTACCAATGTCTAATCACTTTTGAAAAATATTTTAAAGTTCGTTCCAGAAAACTTCCTTAAATTTTACAGAACATAGAAGGCCAGTTTCCAAAACCAGACACCTTTTATATTATGATTGGATCATCTCCAGTAACATGCCTACGGCTAGTTGATAGAAGGCTTTGGTGCGGTACTGGAAATAGAGTTATTATACTAAATGCCAGGTAAACTTTTGTTTTTCTTTTTTTAGTTTTAGATAATACGAAATTGTAATATGATATTCGCAGGGTGAAATGAAAAAGATCAATCAAAAAATTTGCTATACATACTAGGGAATCCAAACCGGACTTCCTGGTTGGTTACAGAATATAGGTGAAAACCATTTTTCTTTTATTGAAAACTCTAATAAATTTTTTTACACTTAATATATATTTTTAGATTGCCCATTAATAACACCCAAAAGCATTTTTATATCAAAAATATCACTTACATATTCAAATAAAGTTTTGAAATGTATTAAAAGCGATATTTTTGCATTAGTCGCATGCTAGAAGTTGACAACCAAAAATATCGCCAAAGATTTCGCTACTTACAGCAGACATTTTGATTCTGATAATTTCAGTGGTTTAAGCGCGTAGTTAGATTAAATGCCTGTTAAATTTGCGTTTTACGTTTATTTGTTTATTTAGTTATTTATTTATTTATTGATGAAGTTTTAATTTCATTATAGAATATTAGTCGGAAACAAATGTTGAATTATTTATATTGTTTCAACTACAAACGGTTTAATCTTTCGTAATTGGGCTGTATGCAATATGTGAGAGATTTTTAAAAAATGATGCCGTAAAATTATTTTAAAACCGTAAAAATGTAGTAATTTGAGATATAGTTTTCAAACAAATTGCATTTGAAAGTGCGTCCCCCCTCCTCCCCATTCGACGGTGTAAAAATTGAAATTGTACGATGTTTAGAAGTTTAAAAATTTTCATTAAATTACAATTTATAGGTCAGGTGTTGCCAGTTTGTCAATATGACGTCAGCGTTTCTCACGGCCATGTTTTTGCTCTATAATAGGAATATCATCAGTTTTAGGAAATTCTGAATAACAGTACTTTAAAAATACTATAAAAATAAGATTTTAATTACGAAATTTCCGTATCTTTGGCGCTTTTCTTAGTCTAAGATACCAGAAAGTGTTTTGACACTTATTTACTTTACATGTTCCCGATGAAATGTTTATAATTTTCTCGATTTGCCAAATGCAATGAAAACTTCGAAAACAAGATACAGTAATAAGGACAATGGCCTCTTTTAACAGAAATACTGTGCTTAATTTGCTGAATCTGCCTACTATTATGTTTTCTTCGAAACGATATTGATTAAATAAATTGCTTTCAAAACTCCTATTGAAAATTGCGCATCTTAGAATTTTAATAGACTCTGGAATAATTTATACAAATTCACGGAGAAAAGTTTCAAAGTTAATAAAAATTGTTTAAATACTGTTCAAATACTATTTGGTTATAAAATGAAGTTCAAATAGCTTGATAACCTAGTATGCTTAAGTTACATAGAGCGCAGTGACTAGAAATGTGCGTTTTCTTACTCTTAAAATTATAGTTATTTTTTATTCATTAACGCATGCAAGAAGATAGTTATGATGTTCGAAGTTTATCTCTAGTCAAAATTTTATTCTACCATCAGTGAATTTAAAAAATGTCAGATTTAAAAATAAATTTTTGAGAAATTGCACAAAGTTTAAATAACCTGTCAGATTTGTCTAAAATAGAAACATTATCATTAAATAAACTTTTTAAGCAAAGAAAGTAATAATTATGAATAATATTTGCTAAATCCATGCAATTGCAATATTCTCAAAGTGAAACATATTTATCATTAATGTGTACTTTGGCTAATTTCAAAAATATATGCGAGAGTAAAACTGTACCTATAGCTTCTCAGCTGTGCTCAACAAGTTCAAAAGAAAGTTTTATCCTCCTCAAAGAAAACTTTGCTCCCCCTTCCCCTAAGAAATTTCTAAAATGGTGTACCTGATCCAGCTTGTGGGGGACGTGTGTCAGGATATTTATATTTAGTATACTTCAAATAGGGGAAATTTCAGATTTATGTAAATACTGAGAATATTATTAATTAATAATTTTCGTAAAAGAAAATTTTTAATTCCAGTTTATTTTTCATTCACTTCTATCCTTAAACAAACACAACCTCGGATAAAACATGTTTTAATAAATCATGTATTTTTTAATCAATAAAAACGAAAATTTCATACTTTTACTTTCGGCAAAATTTCACGTTAATTTATATTAAAAATTGTATTTTTCAGAACACTTGATGCTGTTGATCAGTTTCAAACGTCCTCCAGTTCTCTTGATTATATTTCTATGTTAATATCTGACGACAGAGGAGTATGGCTTACTATCCGTGGATCTTCTATTCTCCAATTATGGGATGCTCAGACCTTAACATGCAGGTTACTCTTTGATGTCAAAGACAATAAATATCCAAGATCACCGAAAGTAATTATTCGTAGATTTTTATAAAAGATAAATCTTTTTCCTATTCATACCGAATGGAAATATCCATTTACCTACTTACCCTGAGTTAACTCGTACCACCAAATCGTGGACAGAATTTACTTTTTATGCTAGACTTTTTAATTTATTTTTTATACATATTTTGTTTCTGTTTAATAGATTTAAAAAATTGCTTTGATCAACAGGAGATAATTATTTGCCATTCACTTTGTGTCAAAAAATAATTGTGAAATACAAAAATTGCGGAAAAAATATTGGTAGAATATTTTATGCTTTGTTAAGTTTATTAAAACTGAACAATATAAAATTATAATTTTCGCAAGAAAACTATAAATAATGTATTAGTTAATCGGTTAACATAATATATATATATTAAATACATATTTCAAAACTGAGCTTTTCTTTTAAGTTTGAGATAAATATTTAAAAACTAGCTGAAATATAAAATGCAATGTTAAATAATTTTTCCTACTTTTTAAACAAATCTTCCAAAATATACTAATTCAGAGAAATATTTTAATTAAATATATTATCTGACCACTCTTCATTTTTCGTTAATAACTATTAAATATTAATATGATTTCAATTTCCATTTTTTTCTCGAATGAACAATTTAGTATTATATCAACAAGTTTCCTTTTATGAAATGGAACAATTAATTATTAATTTGATTTAATTAAATATTACTCTAAAAGACTATTTAAATAAAACGATCTGTTTATAAAAATGTTAGCTATTCTCAACGTCTTTGTTGGTAAGGGTGATAAGTGTTGATTTGAAAAAACATAATAATAAGTTTTAAGAAAAACAATGTCAGTTATTTAACAAAAACAAAATCAAGGATTTCATTCTACTTTTGTAAAGAAAAGCACAAAATGGTTGTTATGTCAGTTAATGAAAAAGAAAAGTATTACACCGTTTCAATTAGTTTTCCGAAAGTTAAAAGACCTTTGAATATGAAGTGGTTGTACACTGGTGGAAATTGAATTATGAAAACACGGTTTTTTAATCAAAATATTTATAATATTAACTAAAAATGAATGAATTTTCATACATTATACATGCTATGTACAACAAATAATTTAGAAAAATAAAATTTCATACAAATTAATAACCTAAAACATAGCATCAAAAATTAGATTTTAGTAACATAAAAGTACGGAAATTGATTTATGAAATGTCACATTTAATTGAAATTAATAATTAGTAAAGCCGCCTTTATTCATTAGAGTTTCTTTTATTCTAGATGGCATTGTTAAAACAAGATTTTGGATGTATTTCTGATCAATTAGTTTCCAGTTTTGACAGATTGAAGCTTTCAAATCTATAAGTGATGTGTACTGCATCCCATTTGCATAAACTATTCGAACAAGCTGTCCCCAAACGTTTTAGATGGGGTTCAGATCAGGACTAATATAGGTGGATGATCTAAAAGAACAACATTCTGTTCGTTAAACCAATCTTTCAATGTATTTGAAATGTGAATACTTGCATTATCTTGCATGAAGCTATAATCTAAACCATAATATTGCCATGCAAATGGAAGAAGTGAATTTTCTAAAACTAAAATATAATCAAAAGAGTTCTGGCGACCGTTCAAAAATACAATTTCACTTTTGCCATCATAAGCAATCGCTGCCCAAATCATCAAATTTCCGCCACCAAAATTTCTGCTGAATGTAGATTTCGGTTCTTTTCGGAGATCTCTCCAATAATACCTCAAACCACCTGGGCCATCCAAATTAAATCTTTTTTCGTCAGAGAAAATGACTTTCTTCCAATTGTCACCCATTGCCACGTACTTCTCGCAATACTGCAAACGCATCTGCTTGTGACGCAGAAGTAACTTTGGACACGGCTTCATTTTCGACCATTTCAAGCTCCGTGAAGAATGTCAAATTTGCCTAACTCTTCTAGAAGTAACAGGCAGGTATAGATCTGCACAAATCTGCTTTGAACTGTGACCAGCTTTCGATGCAAGTTGAAGAATCCCCCTTTTCTGTCTCTTGCTTAAACGTGGATTTCCTTTTTTGTTAAAATTTTTGCCATAATTTGCTGGATCTTTTCTATAGTTATATATCACACCAACAGATCTTTTAATTAATTTACTAATTTCCGGGACAGACTTTCCACATTCTAAATATGCGTCGATTTTACCCCTTTCTTCCTCAGACAAAATCTGTCGTTTACCCATCGCGAAAATTGTAAATGAAACGTATTGCTTTCACTGTACAACGCTTTTTATGTCTACTTTGCAAGTCACGTTACCTTGTTTTATGCAAATTTTTGTCACATTGCTTCGGAATAACCAATGAAATGTGATATTTCATAAATCAATTTCCATGTTCGCATATCACGAAAATTTAATTTTTGACTTTTTGTTTATGTTTAATATTATGTGTGAAAATTTATTTTTGTAACAGATTTGTCATACGTACTATGCATATCCCATGAAATTTCATTCATTTTTAATGAATATTATAGAAGTTTTTGTCAAAAAACCGTGTTTTCATAAATCAATTTCCACTAGTGTATCATCACAAATTTTCTTATAAAATGTATTCAGAAATTTAAAAACAAAAGAAAATCTTATTTTTTTTCGTTGTTAAAAAGAAAAAGATAAAAAAAAATCTTCACCTAACAGTATCAGAAAAACATGAGTAGATTAAATCCGCTGTAGAGAATTTCAGATATACAAAATAGTGATTTTTTTCATTTACACTTTATACTTCCTTTTAACCCTATTATTCGACGGTACTTTTAAATACCATTAAAGAAAATTTATTTAATCTGACTATTAATAAAAGTAGATTTTACTTTTCATACAAAATACCTTGCTCGATCACATTAGAAAGAACAGCAAAATAGTTGAAGCTAAATATTTTTTTTAAGTGGTTATTTTCTCAACTCTTTACATAGGTTGGGCTTTTCTCTTATTAATAAAAGGTTATATGAAAAATTTGCAACTTCAAAAACCTTTCCATTTACAGATAGGATCACAATACGTTTATTTATGTTATTTTTATAAGATTTTCGAAATTTCCATAACAGTATTTTTTGCTTCTAAATCTAATTATTCTTGTAAATGTTTTACAAACAGAACTAAACTACCAATTTATTAAATCAGTTGTAATGAAAAAAAACTCTAAATTTCCTATTATTATTATATAAATTTTCTAATATATCTTCAGGCATTAAGGAAGGTAATTATGGAGGTGGAGCAATTTCTTGATTCATAATTTGAGGCATAAAATGTTAAAACGAAATTATAACTTAATTCAGTATTTCTATGCGTTTCTGATGAATATGCTTGTTTTTTCTGGAAATTTAAAAATCTTTTGTCAATTCATAATTTTACATCCAATTTTATTATTTTAAGTTATTATATAGTTCTGTCTCTGTCTGTATTCATGAGTAAAATAATTAAACTAAATAAAGAAACTTAAGAAAAGAAAGAAAAAATTAATGTTTTGCAATAGCATTCTACATTAATTTGGCTTTTGCTCTTAGATTGGCGAAGATGATATGGGAGCTTCACGAATAACAGCTCTCTTACCATTCTCTGGCAGCGTGCTAGTAGGAACTGCTGAAGGATTTCTTATAATTTATGACGTCGTCATGAAATTATCCAGAAGTCCAAGTTCAGCAGAGTTTAGTACCAGTGCTCCCAAAAAGCAGCCTCCTGTTGATCACATTCAACAGAAAATACAGGTAAGTTTTTTAAAAGGATTATACATGGCAGATATAAAGAAAATTATACTTTACCACTACAACATTTGTGAAATTTCGGTACACGCTCTACATAATTACAATATATCTTGTATTTAATATCGTATTATCTGTATACCGGTGTCAAATACCGCGGGTGGTAATCAACTGACACTAATCTCTGCTCTGGGTTTTCATAATAAATTAAGATTCTTGCTCTTTAGTGCGCGCAAACTTTGTTTTTAATGAAGCACGTTTTTGAGTTATAAACAACAGGGAATTTGTTTAGGGTTAGATTGTTTTAAAAAATTCGGAAATTATTGCTATTGTAAAAGTGAGAACGCAAATTTTTTAAAAAAGATAATAGAGGGAGTGCACCGGTAAATGACCATTTAGTGGAAATTTCTTTGTTTAATTTTTGTTTCTAATGAAATTATGAACATATATTTCTGCAGACTTTCTTAAATACTAATTAAGGTATGCGGATTCATAATACGGAAACATTTTCAAATTTCTTTTCTAGAATTTAAATTATATACCGTATTAGTAAGAAATGAGATTGCACCAGTAATTGACCCCTTCTTTTTCTGAGCAAAAATCAAAATATGAATATTCATATTAAAAACTGCTGCTAAAAACCATGTATACTAGGTGATCCAAAAGTCAAGAAACGTTTTAAAACCCAATAATTCACAAAGTAATAAAATTAGACACCTGAAAATATTTATAATCGTTCCACGCTGACATTCAAGTACATATTTAGTTGCAACTATAATTTATAAAAAAGAATTTTTTTCGATGTTACATATTTTTTTCTAACAACCAAAGTTAGAAAGTACACCCATCAAGTCTTATTTACTGCAGCTTTTATATTTCATTATACAATTATTGGTGCACTATGTGCTAATGATAAAATCCTTTCTATCGAAGCAATTATCGTATTTAGCAGCATAATTTTCTCTATCGTGTATTTTCTTTTTTTTCTTTCCAGAAAAATGAATTTTTTTTTATAAAAGCAAACATTTTGAGAAATAGTTAACCGATTTACAAGGAAGGGGGTTATACAATTCGTTTGTATGTTTTTTTTTTTTTTTTTTTTTATGCATATCCACGCATAACTTTAACGGATTTTCACACATATTTGATTAGTAGTATTGAAAAGGTTTCATCCTGCAGGTAGTCCCACTTCAATTATCAGTATGTAAATATGATATAACTATATTTCTGTTTTCATTATACTTTTGACTTTATAAGTATTAAAATAGGTTTACTTTCGTAAACATTAACTAATCGTCACGAATTTTGAATATGGTGATAAGGTACACAGTCAAAACTTTTTATATATCATTGTTTATTGAGCATCAAAATAAGAAATTTGTCAATAATGGGATTTAAAATGAATGGGGTTAAATTCTTGCATCGGCTCGGGTAACCAAAATTGGTCCGAACCCGACCAGAGCACAAAACATTGCCCAAAAACGTTTTTGAGAAGCTTATTAATGAATCCTTTTTTTCCGATTTTTGAAGAGTGAAGTTCGTCCCACAGCTATGCGACAGCTTGTCGAACCTCTATCGGCGTCTTTGATGTGGCCATTCTTTTGTCGCACAACAACATAATGCTACCGTACTGGAGGAGTCGATATGACCTGACATGTTTCTCACCTCCTCCTGGGGAGAATTTCTTTTGTTAACTTTGTGCGTTTTGGCTTCAAAACATTTGAAAAGCAATAAAAAAGGTCACAGCTGACCACAGAGTCTTTGGAAAAGAAATCCCAAAGAAATAATTTGACTCTTGTAAAAGAATTTGGTCTATACCCAGTATGTCTCAGTATTTTTAAATGATAAAGGGAAGGTAATTGAAGCGAAGGAAAAAAGAAAAACTGTATGAACGAGAAATAATGACACGATTTAAGTGCTAAAAAACATAGATCTAAAACGCCCTAAAAAATAAAAATAGAATAACAATTTAATATGATGCAGTGTAATAAAAATAAAGTGGTGATAACTAAACATACAAGATTTTACAATGGGCAATAATGCACTGCAAAAATGTGATCAGTGAGAATCTTCTCTCATAGATAAGGTATGTACTAAAATACTATAACATGCTGCTATTTTAATTACTATAATATAATATTATAACATAAGAAAACTAATTTCTTCAGACTTAATAAGTTTTGTACATCATTTTGTATAATGCGGAAATGTGTCCATTTTGGGAAAATATTTCGGTCCTTTGCAATTCCGCTTTGAAAAAGTTTTATTGTAAAATAAAAATCCGACAGGAAATGCTACCAACGGTGCGACAATAGACAAAGGTCTCTATTATGCACAATTGAACTTAAAATCGACTTTTTAATGTTTCTAGTTTCTAGATCTAGACTGCCACGAATTAAATTAGCTCAAACATTAACTTTAACGGTAGTTAATTTATCTTAAATAAATTTTATATAGAAAGTTTCAAATCAAGGTGTAATATGTACTTTCTACTAATAACACATCCAAAACAATATCGTAGTATATTATTATATTGTTTATTCATGTATGTTGGGTTTTAAGAAAGTTTACTGTGGATCTATTGTAGTTTTTCCCATTGAATGTTTCAATTAGCGTGATAATGTCGCGGGATCAGCTAACTGCACTAATCGAGGGAATCCTGTATTAAGTATTACCAAGCATTTTTTTTGTTTTTTTCTTCGCTCTGGAGGGTCGCCGCACCTTGCCCCTCTCTCTTCTTCGTCTCTAAAGTCGTGATCTAACATTCAGAATACCTAAGAATGATAGATTTTACCCAGTGTAAAAACACCACCTATAAAAGGTTCAAACTGTAATATATTTCTTTTAATATTACTTTTTATATATTAAAGCATTATATTTTTCTGAATTTTTTTACTTTATTTTATTTTATTTTATTTGTTTGTTATTTGAAGTCTTCATTTATTGAATAATCTACATTGATAAATATTCTCCAAAACACTCGAATATTTTTCGTAGCCCTTAGTTTTGGCAGTAAAGAAATTTCCAAAGATGTGCGAAAAATATGCGAGTATATACAGTATGTTACACTACTTGCAGAAGTTTCAATCGTATTAAAAACTTTAAAGTTAACACTTCGAAATATATATTTTCCATTAATACTCAGAAATTATGTCTAGTACTCAGGACCGGATTTGCATATAAGGCGGAATAAGCTCCAGCTTATGCCCTTCTGCTTGGAAAAGTCTCACAAATTTTGTTAACATTAAATTGTGTATCCAGATTTACTCCATCATGGGACTTGACATTTTCTTAAGTACTTAGAACCTAATTTATCCTAAATCTGGTTCTGCTAATACTACTAGAACTATTTTTTAACGACAATAAAACAATTGATCTATAATAAAATTTTATATTTAAACTTTCTTACTTATTAAAAAATGAAATACATTCTCATTTCTTTACGACAGGTTATGTTTTGACATGGATTGATTCATCTTCCCTCCCCTCCTCCCCTACCGCTCTTAAATTAGCATTTTTTTTTTTTTTTCGTATAAACAAATTAAAGTTAATCTGGTGTAAATGTTAAAGTATCAGTTGTATTTTCATTCAAAAAGAAATATTTTAATAATTATAAAAATCCAAAGAAATGCAATCAGTCATAAATAATTTTGCAATTATTTTTTTCCCATTTGTGATACTATTTCAGTCAGCTGAAATTAAATTCTCAAAATAAAACAGCTGAGTTAGCGAAATAATCTAAAATTAAATTGAGATGATTTTTGAGAAAAGCAAGAATTTCACAATTATTACAAATATTCAGCATAAATAGATAGAATAATAATTATAATAATAATAAATAAATCAATAAATGCAATATAATTTTTCATTATATATGCAGAAATTCACACCATATCATTTATATTCAAGAAATGATGAAAGATGGCAGCACTGTTTAAAAATATGGAATGTTTTAAGGAAACATTTTTACAATAGTAGGACAACCCGCGTGCCAGAAGGCCAATTGCCCCCACTTTTTCAGGAAAAAAGAAATTCTCAGATTACATAAAGGGAAGAACAAACACTATTGATGTAAAATGATAGCAATTGCCCTTCTAGCACTTGGGGTCACTGTCCTTGAAATATAGAATCTTATTTGTTTTTCAATGTGAAAGAGGAGGGGAGGGGAGAGGTGTAAAGATGTAGTCAGGCCCATAAATAAGACAATAAAGGAAGAAAATAAAAGAAAGCTTAATCTCCCAAATGTAGGGAGAACTAATAGTTGGAACTATAGTTAGAGGCTGCTGGAATGAGCTCAGGGGTGAATTGTGGGGGACGCTGATTAACATCCCCATGATATATGCCCCCATACGTCATTTTTACGTCACGAGAAAAGGGGATATAAATCCAGTGATTGAGCATTTCACTTTTCACGAAATCCTGATTAATGTCCCCCTGATATATGCCCCCATATCTGAAAGGAACACAAATGTAAAGCTAGAGAAATTTCGTTTCGTTGAGAGCCTGATTAACGTTCCCATGATTCATACCCCATACGTCATTTTGACGTCACAAAAAATGGGGGTGCAAATCCGGTGTTCGATCATTTCACTTTTCAAGAATTCCTGATTAATGTCCCCATGATATATATCCCCATATCAGAAGGGGACACATATCCAGTGATAGAGAATTTTCCTTTCATTGAGAGTCTGATTAATGTCCCCCTGATTTAAGCCCCCGTACGTCATTTTGACGTCACAAAAAATGGGGGCACAAATCGAGTGCTGGAGCATTTTACTTTCGACGAAATCCTGATTAACACCCCCATGATATGCATCCCCATACGTCATTTTGATGACGTCACAGAAGATGGGGATTTAAATCAGGGGGCACAAATCCAGTACTAGAGCATTTTATTTCGTCGAGAATTCCTGATTTACGACCCCATGATATAAGCCCCCATACGTCCTTCTTATGTCGCAACAAAGGGGATTCAGATTTCATGTAGGATAGGCTACTAGAGTTTTGCACGGGCAGGAATAGAGGTCTGCACGGGCCGAAATTTCCGGGTCCGGGCCCAACCCAACCCATACAAAAAAAATTTGATCCGGCCCGGCCCGATACAAAAATTTAAAGTTTGGTCCGAGCCCGGCCCGAACAAAAAATATATTGACCCTGCCCGGCCCGGTTTAAAAGTTAAAAGTTCGTCCCGAGCCCGGCCCGGCCCGGTATAAAAGCTAAAAGTTCGGTCCGAGTAAATTTCTACAAAACATTGATTTTTACGTCGATTTGGTTAAATATTTGCCTCGTAGGAGGAGATCTAACCAAAAATTCCTATCTAAGCCCTTTTTTTCATGTTTATAATCTTAATTTTTATAGAAGTGCCGCAGCTTCCGATATTTATTTTTTTAACAAATCTCTATTTGTTGTATGTATGTGTTTAAGTTATCATTAATATTGTTAATCCATATTTCATGTATTCAAGTGCCAGGTCTTATTTTACTGACCTTCGGACGGACCAGGCCAAGCCGAGATAATGATTTTCATACGGGTCAAAATCAGGACTGAAAATTTTGGGGCGTGAAGACTAGGATAAAGGAAACCAGTCCCGGCTCTGTACCGAAAAAATAATTTAAGGCACGGCCTGATCCTTCAGGAAAAAAGCAAGGCCCGGCACGGCCCGTAAAGAGTAATCGCTAGGCCCGGCCCGAGAGCCGTGAAGGAAAATAGGCCCGAGCCCGAACCGCCGTCCGGGCCGGCCTTTAACATTTCACTTCGGGCCTTGCCCGGCCCTTGCAGATCTCTAGGTAAGAATTTCCAGTCTGATCCCGGCCCGGTGCAAAAATTTAAAGTTCGACCCCAGAAATTTTTGTGTTAAAAAGAAATAATCTTGTGTAATCACGTGTTCAACGTTTTCTGGCGTTTCCATTACCTGCGATTTTATTTTGTTGAGCTGATCATAATTATCAGACCAGAATTATTTTTTTATTGTATACTAAAAGAAAAAAAAATGTTAAAGAAGATTTATTGCTGTTTTCAAATCCAAAGAAGCTACTTTCTGCTAGGTGACTGCCTGGGACAAGAAAAACAAAGGGGTGGAAAATTCACAAAATAAAATACTTAATGATAACTTGATATATATATATATATATATATATATATATATATATTAGGTGCAGAAATATCTCACTCAGGGTGAAATGGCTAGCAAAACCACCCCTGCTTTTACCCCCTCCCCCCCCCCAAATTATTTTTCCTCGGCATTTTGTCATTTCTAAACCGAAAAAGGCCATTTTTTTTTATCTAGATCCGGACGTAGAAACTGCGTGGTTGAGTGACTGCACGGAAACCTAACAAGTGGGTAAGTGTGATCGAAGATAGCTCAAAGGGTTTCGTTTAATATTCCTTTCAAAACACTTTATCCTTTCTTTAATAAATCCAAATAAATTTCATTTAGCAACCAAAAAAAAAAAAAAACTTGTTTTTTGTTTTTTATAAAGTAAAAATTTACTGGTCTATTTTTTCGTTTTTCCGAGTATCCAAACCAGCCCGATAGCAGGCGAAGCCGGCTATTATATTCTCTCATAATAATATCTGTCACGCGGACTAAATGCGATATAAAAAAATAATTTCAAAATGAAACATGCTGTACACCTTCAAAATGTTAAAATATGCGAATATTTTTTTCAAATAATAATTCATGTATTCATATACAAAAATATTAATTAAATATTAATTCATATTTAGTATACAAAAAATTTTAAAATAAATAAAAATCATATATAATTTTCTTTGCGACACTTAAGGAGACTCGGTACTTTGATCTATATTTTTATTTCAATATTTTATAATACTTTTTTGATATATTGTTAAATGTTTTTATAGAGAAAAATAGTTTAACTCAGAAAAAATTTAAGTTTGCGGAAAAATTAAAAAAAAAAAAAATAGATTAACTAAAACAAATAAGAAAACTTAAAAAACGCACTTCTCCTACAATTTGGAACTTATTGCAATCTTTTTTTTTCCACAGTTTTCCTATTGTAACTGTGACAAGATATTCAAAAAGTAATTTTTTTTAGAGAAAAACAAACTAAAATGTCACGATATACGCAAAAGTAGAGCAACAAAAGCTTTTTTCTTTAACATTTTTATTTAAAAAAAACAACTATTCATACTACTGCTAATCTTATCCTTCATTTCATAAATCACACCATACGTCAATAAAAAATATCAATGCAGTTCAAAAATATAAGTTGTGTATAATATAAGTGTTGAAAATATAAGTGTTGAAGTTTTAGCATTTTGCACATACCTATATTGAAAATAAAAAAGACGAACTAAGAACAAGTGGGTAAGTGTGATCGAAGTTCGCTCAAAGGGTTTCGTTTAATATTCCTTTCAAAATACTTTATCATTTCTTTAATAAATCCAAATAAATTTCATTTAGCGAAAAAAAAAAAAAAAAAAAAAAAAAGTCTTGATTTTTATAAAGTAAAATTAAACATGTTGCACACCTTCAAAATGTTAAAATATGCGAATATTTCCATAATCGGATTTTTATCATGAATCAATATATTTCTCAAACTCATATATTTCATATATTTACTATTCTCTATTGCTCATATTGATACTCGCTTTGTATTATTCTCAAACATTCAAAAATTCGTTAAACTTCCAATAGGACGTCAGATTTTCTAAATCGAAGATATCTTTGTGGACCACGTGTGAATTTGGCATCCCCCAATTCGACATTTCAAAAAACAATTATGCTATTATTTTGCCCACGTTTTGCCCAGTTTTACTTACCCATTAGATAATTTTGCCCAACTTTTAAAAAGCTGTAAATTAAAAATATGGTTTTGACCACGTGTTCAACTGGCACCCCCCAATTCGAATAAGGCCATAAAAATTGCATACAAGTTTTGTCCAAGTTTTGGCCACCCATTATTTAATATTACCCACCCTTTATAACGATGTAAATCAGATTTTATTTTTTGACCCATTTTTCATACTGGTACCCCCCAATTCAAAATTTCGAAAAACAATTGTGCCATTATTTTGCCCAAATTTTGCCCAGTTTTGCCCATCCAGTAGATAATTTTGCCCACCTTTTTTAACGCTATAAATCAAAAATATATTTGTTGACCACGTGTGAAGGTGGCACCCCCCAATTCGAATATAGCCATAAAAATTATATAGAAGTTTTGTCACGGTTTTGTCCACCCATTATTTAATTTTGCCCAACCATTATACCGCTGTAAAACAAAGATATCTTTGTTGAACACGTGTGAAGTTGTTAACCCCCCCCCCCCCCCCCCAATTCGAAATTTAAAAAAACAATTGTGTCATTACTTTGTTCAAGTTTTGCCCAGTTTTACCTACCAATTAGTTAATTTTGCCCACTTTTAATAAGCTCTAAATTAAAAAATATGATTTTGACCACGTGTTCAGCTGGCACGCCCCCAATTCGAATATATTTATAAAATTACATAGAAGTTTTTCCCAGTATTGTCTACCCATTAGATAATTTTGCCCACCATTTTAATGCTGCAAATCGAAAATGTCTTTGTTGACGACGTGTGAAGTTGGCATCCCACATTACGAATTAATCTTTACAAATTACATAGAAGTTTTGCTCAACTTTTGCACAGTTTTGCCCTCCCATTATACAATTGCGCCCACTTTTTATAGCGCTGTAAATAAAAAAAAATGTTTTTCACCGCATTTAAAGCTGGTACTCCCCGACTGGAATATAGCCATTAATTTTACTCGTAATCCTATATCATATTTACTTTTTCCCTTTAGTTTTAGAGTTTTGCCCAACAATTGTAGTTTTGTCCAGCGTCCTTAAAGGTTTTTCCAGCTGTGTCCAACTTTTTTATGGAATATTCCTGTTTTCTTTTAGTTTCGTCTAGTTTTGTCCAACGTCACTATAGTTTTGTCCAGTATAATTAATGTTTTACCGAGTCTCTCCCAGCCTTCCTAAAGTTTTGCTCAGTTTTGCCTAACGTTACTAAAGTTTTGTCTATCGTTCCTAAGACTTGTTCCGCTTTGTCCAACATTCGTGTGGCTTTGAGCAGTTTTTCTCAATATCCTACAGTTTTTCCCCGTTTTGCCCACCGTCCCTACTCTTTTGCTTATCATTGCTAAAGTTTTGTCCCACATTGATCATGACCCTGTAAACTTGCCCTGTTTTGTTCAGTGTTTTTACAGGTGTATAGGGTCACATGCAAAGCCGGTCAGAATTTTACGAACGGTAGGCAAAACGGTAGGGACTATGAGTAAAACGGAGAAAAATTCTTGGATATTGAGAAAATACAGTCAAAACCACCCGAATGAACAAAGACGGACAAATCTTTAGGACGCTGGACAAAACTTTAGTTATGCAGGCAAAACTGTGAAAACTCTTGGAACACTGGACAAAACTTTAGTAACGTTAAATAAAACTGAGCAAAACTTCAGGAAGGCTGTGCAAGAGTGTGTAAAACATTAATAAAGCTGGTCAAAATTATAGGGACATTGGACAAAATGAGACGGGACTCCAAGAAAACAGGGAAAATTTGCCAATACTATAGAAAAGTTGGACACAGCCGGACAAACCTTTAGGGACGCTGGACAAACTATAGGATTGTTGGTCAAAACTCTAGAAACAATCAGAAAAACTGGGCAATGCTATAGGATTATGGGTAAAATTCTCGACTGCTGGACACAACTCTAAGAACGTTAGGGAAAACTTTAGGAATACTGAACAAAACTTTGCAATGCTGTAGAAAAACAGAGCCAGAATAAACAATTAAGAATGCTGGGCGAAAAATTTGGAACAATGGCCAAAACTAGGCTAATTCTAGAAACACTGAACAAAACCTGAATATGCCATAGGAACATTAGACAAAACCTGGGAATGCTATCGAAACACCTAAAATCCTCTCAAAACTTTAAGAATGCTGTGCAAAACAAGGCAATGCTGAAGTAAAACGGGTCGACAAAAACATTCCAAAAACTAGTTTAAATTCTAGAAACGCTAGTGAAAACTCTAAAAATCCTGTGCAAATCTGGGCAAATACCGTGGATCACTGGGCAAAACCGTACAAAACTACAGCATAATTTGTAAAAAACGGACAATGTTATATGAAAACGGGCAAAATATGCAAAACTTTAAGAACGCTAGGTAAAACCGTATAAACACTGGGAAAAATGCTGTAAGAATGTTAGGCAAAGCCAATAAAATCTTTAGAAAATCTAAACAAACATAAGAGAGTTGGGCAAAACACTAGGAACAATGGGCAACACCTGGTAATGGTATAGCATCAAGGGCAAAACTTCAGTAACACTGAACAGAACTCTAGGGACGCTGGAAGAAACGGAAAAAATTCTAGGAACACTGAAAATCTGTCAATTTTCAACCTGTCAACCTCTCAAACTATCAATCTGGAATCACTCTCGCCATCGAAACATGCCGTGAACGAGACGCTGAACATAATTTTGGGACTTTGGGAAAAACTCTACGAACAATCTAAAAATCAGACAACGCTATTGGAAAAATGGAATTTGTAGAAACAATGGGTAAATTTCCAGGAACACTGAGAAAACCAAGTAATGCTATAAAAATTTTGTACAAATCTTTAGGAACGCTAAGTAAAATTGTAGAAACATGGTCAACAGACACACAATTGATTATAATGTTATAAAACTTTGGCAAAACTATTTCTGCTTAAATTGTATAACTTAATTCGTATTGGAAAAGGGGGATGTGAAAACTTCACACATAGCCAACAAAGATATTTTTGATTTACAGCGTTATAAAAGGTAGGCAAAATTAAAAATTGGGTTCTCAAAACTGGAAAAAACTTGGGAAAAAAAAAACACAAATGATTTTAAAATTTGCCATTTTGCGGTGATATATTATAAAAAATGGGTCAAAAAATAAAATTTTATTTACAGTGTTTAGAAAGTGGGGTAAAATTAATTAATGGGTAGGAAAACCTGGGTAAAACATTGGCAAAATAATGGCACAATTGTTTTTTATTTCGAATTGGGGGTGCCAACTTCACACGTGATCAACAAAGATATATTTTATTTACAGCTTTATAAAAGGTAGGCAAAATTATCTAATGGGTGGGCAAAACTTTGCAAAATAATGGCACAATTGCTTTTTTAAATTTCGAATAGGGAAGTGCAAACTTCACACGTGCAACAAAGATATCTTTGATTTACAGCGTTGTAAAAGGTGGGCAAAATTATATAATGGGTGGACAAAACTGGGCAAAACTTCTATGTAATTTTTATGGCTATAATCGAATTGGGGGGTGCCAACTGAACACGTGGTCAAAACCATATTTTTAATTTACAGCTTTTTAAAAGGTGGGCAAAATTATCTAATGGGTGGGAAAAACTGGACAAAACTTGGGCAAAATAATGACAAATTGTTCTTTTAAATTTTGAATTGAGAAGTGTTAACTTCACACGTGGCAACAAAGATATCTTTGATTTACAGTGTTGCAAAAGGTGGGCAAAAATTATATAATGGGTGGACAAAACTGGGCAAAACTTCTATGTAATTTTTATGGCTATAATTGAATTGGGGGGTGCCAACTGAACACGTGGTCAAAACCATATTTTTAATTTACAGCTTTTTAAAAGGTGGGCAAAATTATCTAATGGGTGGGAAAAACTGGACAAAAGTTGGGCAAAATAATGACAAATTGTTCTTTTAAAATTTGAATTGGGAAGTGTTAACTTCACACGTGGCAACAAAGATATCTTTGATTTACAGTGTTGCAAAAGGTGGGCAAAAATTATATAATGGGTGGACAAAACTGGGCAAAACTTCTATGTAATTTTTATGGCTATAATCGAATTGGGGGGTACCAACTGAACACGTGGTCAAAACCATAATTTTTATTTTACAGCTTTTTCAAATTGGGCAAAATTATCTAATGGGTGGGCAAAAACTGGGCAAAACTTAGGCAAAGTTGGGCACAGTTGTTATTTGAAATTTCCAATTGGGGGGTGCCAACTTCAGACGTGGTCAGCAAAAATATCTTTGATTTACAGCATTATAAAAGGTGGGCAAAATTATCTAATGGATGGGCAAAACTGGGCATAATTTGGGCAAAATAATGGTGCAGTTGTTTTTTGATATTTCGAATCGGGGGGTGCCAGTATCAAAAATGGGTCAAAAAATAAGATCTTATTTACAGCGTTATAAAGGCCAGGCAAAATTAAATAATAGGTGGGCAAAACTGGGAAAAACTTGGGCAAAGCTTCTATGTAATTTTTATGGCTATATTCGAATTGGGGGGGGGGGGTGCCAGCTGAACACGTGGTCAAAACCATATTTTTTAATTTATATCTTTTTAAAAGGCGGGCAAAATTATCTAATAGGTGGGCAAAAACTTGGGCAAAATAATGGTACAATTGTTTTTTGAAATTTTCAATTTGGGGGGGGGGGGGGCAACTTCACACGTGGTCAACAAAGATAGCTTTGATTTTCAGCGTTATAAAAGGTGGGCAAATTTATCCAATGGGTGAGCAAAACTGGGCAAAACTTGAGCAAAATAATATCACAATTGTTTTTTGATATTTCGAATTGGGGGGTGCCAGCATGCAAAATGGGTCAAAAAATAAAATGTGATTTACAGCGTTATAAAGGGTGGGCAAAATTAAATAATGGGTGGGCAAAACTTGTATGTAATTCATATGTTTTAATTCGTAAGGGCTTATAACGTACTTATAGTAAGGTACTTATAACGACACACCTTGTTTTACACAATTAGGCATCTGCATTTAGTTCATCAGCAGTTATTATTTTGAAAAATTTCCCGTGTAAGATAGTGCATCGTGTATCATCACAATTAAATTATTCACTTGATACAATTTGAATGGGAGCTCTAGAAGTATTGAATTCGTTTCTGGAAGTTAATATAAACATACTTTTTCAACTACTGGCACGATAAGGATTATAACGAATCATGAACTGCTGAAGCATTTTTGTTGAATAGTTAGAAATCTAATGTTCTATAAATCTTGATACTTCTTACTTTGTTATGACCAACTACTGTGTGATAGACAGGAAGGACCATTTAGAGTTTTGCTGCGTATTGTATTTTTAAAATACGTTAAAAATATAATGCAGTTTGTTATTTCGAAGATTCGAGAAAGGATGACTAAAGACAAAACAGACAGGCACACATTTTGCTTTTGTGAAACTTTGATCTGTGGTTTATATAGGTTTTTAATGTGAAAAAATATTTTCCTTTTAAAAATTCGGGTCAACCCGAACCCGCAGCTGACTTGGACTTAAAAGAATTTTTTTTTACGGTTATAAACACAAATAGGGCAAAAACTGAATACACAAATTTTGACTTTATTAACTGCTTTATAAAACTACAATGTCTAAAATTTCCTAAGTTAAAACATAAAAATTAGAAAATTCATTGAAAAAAATCCGCGTAAATGTGGCCCGGTCTACCCTATCTTATTTTGTGAATTTTCCACCCCTTTTTAAGTAACTCTCATTACAAAAAGCTACCTATTGCAACCGTTCGGAGGAAAACAATTCCAGCAATTTTCATATATGTATATATATATATATATATATACATATCAAGTTATCATTAAGTATTTTATTTTGTGAATTTTCCACCCCTTTTTAAGTAGCTCTCATTACAAAAAGCTACCTATTGCAACCGTTCGGAGGAAAGCTATTCCAGAAAATTTTGGTATATTTTCACCGATCAATTATAATATATCATTTGATACTTTTTTTAATGTTAAAACAAATATTACATGGTTCCATATTTTGAAGTCTGATAATATTAAGGTTTGGGTTGGAGACAATTTATATCGCAGCTTGGCGGATTTACACTTATAATCACCATTTTGGGCAGTTAGAAAAACCAAATTGTGTAAAGCAACTATGTGTTGATACGGGGACGCTGATTAACATCCCCATGATATATGCCCCCATACGTCATTATATATATATATATATATATATATATATATATACACATATCAAGTTATCATAAAGTATTTTATTTTATGAATTTTCCACCCCTTTGTTTTTCTTGTCCCAGGCAGTCACCTAGCAGAAAGTAGCTTCTTTGGATTTGAAAACAGCAATAAATCTTCTTTAACATTTTTTTTTCCTTTCAGTATACAAAAAAAAAAAAAAAAAAAAAAACCTCTAAGTTTTGTTTGATTAATCATTTTACAAAATTCTACAAAATTCACTGTTTTTTTTTGTTTTTTTTAGAATTGTGATATACATAAGCATTTGATTATTGTCCAGTCCAATATATGAAATTATGTACTTAATTTATTTAGTGTGTTAGTGTGAAGGAAAATAATAATAATGCTACATTTAACATTTTAACGACAAAAACATAATCAAAATTCAAAATTGGCAATACGGAACTGATAAAACAATTTACAGAAAAAAATCTATTCACAATCATGCCTCAAAAACAATATATTTTACTAATTTGTAGCAAGTGGCATAGAAACAGCTTTATGCCGTCTGCATAAACAATGTTTACTTTATTTATTGCAAAACATTTCCCCGATTTTCCCTAGAATAATTGATATATCATATGAGATTTAATTTTTCTAAATGGGCGAAAAATGTCCAGGCCAAGATTCGAACCAGGAATATCCTAGCTGAAGCCGCCAGTGCTCTACCAACTGAGCCATCCTGGATGAAGCTGGAAGGACTAATTCACTCAGTTAACTTTATTGATTATAAATCTGGTTTGATGTTTATGAATTAGCTCAACAGAATAAAATCGCAGATAATGGAAACGCCAGAAAACGTTGAACACGTGATTACACAAGATTATTTCTTTTTAACACAAAAATTTCTGGGGTCGAACTTTAAATTTTTGCACTGAGCCGGGATCAGACTGGAAATTCCTGCCTAGAGATCTGCAAGGGCCGGGCAAGGCCTGAAGTGAAATGTTAAAGGCCGGCCCGGACGGCGGTTCGGACTCGGGCCTATTTTCCTTCACGGCGCTCGGGCCGGCCGAGCCGGGCCTAGCGATTACTCTTTACGGGCCGTGCCGGGTCTTGCTTTTTTCCTGAAGGATCAGGCCGTGCCTTAAATTATTTTTTCGGTACAGACCGGGACTGGTTTCCTTTATCCTAGTCTTCACGCCCCAAAACTTTCAGTCCTGATTTTGACCCGTATGAAAATCATTATCTCGGCTTGGCCTGGTCCGTCCGAAGGTGAGTAAAATAAGACCTGGCACAAAAATCTTTGCAAAAGATGCATACATTTTTAAATCGCCATTATTCTACAATTAAACATTAAAATTTATTATTTTTAAACAATAGTAGATTTATTCGCTTATTAAAATATAGTGAAATGTGTGAAAAAGAACCTGGTTATGACGGAATCCTGTTTTAAACTGAAAAATGTGTTGATCCATGCAAAATGAATATACTAATTCGTAAGAAAAGAATGTATAATACATTTACACCTGCTAAGAAGGCAAATTGTCGATAACTCATTTTTTTTCTTCCCTATGCAATTCCATCTTAGAAGATTTTACTGTATAGCATTTTTCTGATTTTTAAGACTTGAATACATGGAATATGGATTAACAATATTAATGATAACTTAAACACATACATAAAACAAATAGAGATTTATTAGAAAAATAAATATCGGAAGCTTATATAAAATGACTTCTATAAAAAAAACTTCTATAAAAATGAAGATTATAAACATGAAAAAAAGGGCTTAGATAGGAATTTTTGGTTAGATCTCCTCCTACGAGGCAAATATTTAACCAAATCGACGTAAAAATCAATGTTTTGTAGAAATTCACTCGGTCCGAAGTTTTAGCTTTTATACCGGGCTGGGCCGGGCTCGGGACGAACTTTTAACTTTTAAATCGGGCCGGGCAGGGCCAATATATTTTTTGTTCGGGCTTGGCTCGGACCAAACTTTAAATTTTTGTATCGGGCCGGGCCAGATCGAAATTCTTTTGTATGGGTCGGGCTGGGCCCGGAACTGGAAATTTCGGCCCGTGCAGACCTCTATTCCTGCCCGTGCAAAACTCTAGTAGCCTATCCTAAATGAAATCTGAATCCCCTTTGTTGCGACATAAAAAGGACGTATGTGGGCTTATATCATGGGGTCGTAAATCAGGGATTCTCGACGAAATAAAATGTTCTAGTACTGGATTTGTGCCCCCTGATTTAAGTCCCCATCTTCTGTGACGTCATATCTTCTGTGATGTCATCAAAATGACGTATGGGGATGCATATCATGGGGGTGTTAATCAGGATTTCGTCGAAAGTAAAATGCTCCAGCACTGGATTTGTGCCCCCATTTTTTGTGACGTCAAAATGACGTACGGGGGCTTAAATCAGGGGGACATTAATCAGACTCTCAATGAAAGGAAAATTCTCTATCACTGGATATGTGTCTCCTTCTGATATGGGGATATATATCATGGGGACATTAATCAGGATTTCTTGAAAAGTGAAATGATCGAACACCGGATTTGCACCCCATTTTTTGTGACGTCAAAATGACGTATGGGGGCATGGATCATGGGAACGTTAATCAGGCTCTCAACGAAACGAAATTTCTCTAGCTTTACATTTGTGTTCCTTTCAGATATGGGGGCATATATCAGGGGGACATTAATCAGGATTTCGTGAAAAGTGAAATGCTCAAGCACTGGATTTATATCCCCTTTTCTCGTGACGTAAAAATGACGTATGGGGGCATATATCATGGGGATGTTAATCAGGCGCCTCGAATTGTGGCACACCTGAAGCAGCGCTGGCCGCGCCATTCCGGTACTACTTTTTGGGTACAAATAAAAAATGTCCTTTCACATCAAAATTGTTTTCCATTTAAAGCTTGGACTACGGTTTATTCTAATATTAAAACATAAATATTCATTCTAATTCAACTATTTCAATAAATGAAACATTTTGTACTCTAATATTGTACGTATATAGAAATTTTATAAATTTTTATTGTAATTGCAAATAACAGAGGAAAAATTTAGTCTAACCTTTCTAATATTAAATGTTTTGAGGGTATATTAAAATTGTTTGATTTGATTATAACCCTCATTTCACTTTCACTGATACTAGCAGATCCATTCGGCTTTGCCCGTGTTAATCATGGGGGCATTCCGGGTAAAACAAATAAAAATGCGATAATACGGCGATCCCTATAACGCACAGACACACGAAATCGGGTGTAACCGCAGTATATACTCATTGTGGGAATTGCATCCCTAATTATTTTTAAACATAATTTCCAATAATATGTTTATTGCTTCATCACTAGTTTATTAGCTACAGATTAAATGTCGATTGTATGGTGCACCGACATTAAAACCCTTAGATTACGGGGTTGGGACATACGTCGTCCCAGCGACTATTGTTTATTCTATTCGTACCACTTTCTGAAAGATAATATCTGCCATACACTTATACTGGATTTTTTTCATAAGTAATCTACCACAAAGAATATTTTTTGTAAATTGTGGTACGATTGAATATAAAAATATTTGCCATTACTGACCCGTAATCAAAAGGTTACACATGCTATTTTAAATTATCTTTCTTTCAATCGTTACAAACACAAAACGTATACCGAAAATTCTTACGTATAGTTCGAGGTTTTCCTTTCATATGATGATCGTAATAAAATAAACTAATCGATTGTTCAAGCAGATAATTAAGAATGGGCATTCATCAAGTTTAGGAATATTCAAGTTTTGGAGAAGTTTTAAATGATATAGAGCAGGCGTACAAAGGAATAACCGACTAAACATGAAGTCATATGAACTGACATACGCTACACATGCCTGCAGGTTACCAAGCAGTTTTCATATATTGTACGACACTCTTAGGCAATTATGAATAGTGATAGATTTTCCCACAGCAATCACATGAGATATCACTTCTTTTATGACTGACGTTTTAAGTTTATGGCTTGGCGAGATCATATACAACGAGTTGTTTTTTGATGAGATACTATTGTAATTAAAGATTATGTGAGCTAAAGCTTTTTAGACAGAAGCTGGACAGAGACTTAAGAGAAAGCTAGGTGGGAGGAGGGATCAGCCCATCCAGTTTTCTACATATTTTTAATCTTGCAATCCATCTATCTAGGGGTTAGCCCATCTGGTTACGGCCCTACTTTAACAAATAAATAATTAAATGCCAGCTTCTCCAAAAGATAACAATAAAACTAAATCATATGATCTAAAAATTTCTAAAATTCACTAAAACGTAGTCGAGGCCCACCGACACTATCCGCAATCGAGGTCCACCGGCACTCTTCCGTAGTCGGTGTTCCCCTCGAACACGGATGGGGCATTCAGCGATAACTATTGTCCGTAGTACCTGAGCCAATAATTTTTGTGGTTTGATGCGAAAGGCAATTTCCTTTGATTGTTATCTAAATTTTGTGTCTAAAAGTCACTAAAGTATTGGATTTTCAAAACGAAGTGTACTCATATCAATAGGAGCATCTTTACTAAAGTTGAAACATGGATGGACGAACTATCACACAAAGAAACTGAATTCATATTCACTTTTCAAGTAACCTAATAAAACTTTACAGAGACTGGAATAGTACAAAGTCATTAAAATACATTTCACTCAGAAAATATCCATATGCCCTAATATATTCCATATCTTTTGACTCACACTGTAAATGAACCGTAAATGTTACATAATACCGCTTTATAATAGGGAGCTTATTGTGCCCAACTGCAGTAAAATATCTTAATATCGTGTGTATATGATTATTTTGACAAGAGTTATGCCATTCATTTATTTAATTTTTTCTCCCTTTCCTCTATAGTAAGTATAGGAATCCAATACTCTAAACTGCTATAACTCAAAAACTAATTAATATTTTTACATGAAATTATAAAGGTTTGAATTACTCTTAAAACCAAATAAAATGCAGTAAACCTCGTAAAAATACAATAATTACATATATCTGTAGCCTTGTCAAAATTTTGGTCTGAACAAGAATTTAAAAAAAGGTGAAAAGATGCACTTTTAAAATAGCATTTACTAAAAATCTATTCGTCGGATTCTACTTTACTTTCGGTTACTTAGTCATTTAGCATCCCACATTTCATAGAAATAAGGAATGTGTTTCTATGAGAAATATAACGCGAGTTATAGAGGTGATAAAACCCCATTTTGTTCAGTCCTCTGTTGACTTTCTATGATATGTGCTACTTTAATGATTTTAACACATTTTAATGCAAACACTTTCAAATTGTCAAAATATATAAATAAATACAAAATACCGAAAACTGATAAACATAAATTAGAATTAGGTACAGTGCTTTATTATTATTCCTGATAAAGGTGCATTTTAAATTCAAAGTACCTAGAATAAATGACATTTTCTACCCTCAAAATGTATTTCGACTAGGATAAAAACTAACCAGATTTTCCAATAAGAGAAGAAAGATTTCTGAATTATGCTCGAATACAGCTAAGCAGCTTGCAGTACCTTTTTATAATTATTCATAGCTACAGACTTTTCATAATTAAGGAAGGAGATTGCCTATGATTATAAATATTATGAAAATCAAATTGCATAATTATAACTATTGTTGCATTACAATTTTTGACAAACGAATTCAGCTCCTCTAAAACTTTTTCCGAAGAGTCTGACTGGGGAACAAAGTCAATTGTTAGTTCTGTATTTCGTAAAAAGTGGTATCATTGAAAAGGTTTTGCCATGAAGGTCAAGAAAAATATTAGATTTACCCACCCGAGTCCAACCAGTCACGAGATATGGGAAAATTTCTTCCTTGACGTCATAGATTAAGAAATAAAAAATCAAGAAGACTGCATCAGAAGCTAGGGTCTCATTTTAATCGTGTTAAAGTAATCTTTAATTGAAGCTAGGCTTACTTAATTAGTTAATCGTTAGGTAATTCCATGGGTTCTTAATATTCATGGCAAAACTTTTCAACGATATCACTTTTGACGAAATCGGGTTTCTATTTTTCTCTTTATGTATGATGTCACGGAAGAAACTGGCCAGTATCTCGTGAACGGTTGGATTCAGGAGAGTAGCTCCCATATTCTTCTTGACCGTCATGGCATGACCTTTCTAAGGATACACTCTTGACGAAATCCAGAACTAACAGTTGACTATGTTACCCAGTGAGCCTTCTCATGAAATCTTCAGGATCCTTTAGTCGACATCCATGGGTAATGTGCGTGCAGGGAAAATTAATTTTTAGACACATCCACATCACTGGAGTATTCTTTTAACAGGTGAACCAACGATGTGCAATACTTACATTAACTCGAAGCCAGGATTTAATCTTCTCATGCATGGTAAGCTCGTGTGTTGTTGAATAGAAAAGGAACCGTCAGAGGACTGGGCATATTTTATTTTTACTCCTTTGTAACATATAAATCTCATACTATGTTCAATCTCATGCTTATGAAATACAGCAATGGATGGCAGAATCATGTTCTTTCCAAATATTTAGTTTGAAAACTCGCTTTTAAAAAAAAAAAAAAATGTTCTACGTGCAAAAAGATTTTCTCAAAAAATATCTAATCTTAGATCTAAAGAATATGAACATTTTTTTTAGTTTACTTATCTTTTATAATTTGTGTTATATGTATTCTGCTGGGAGGATGTAAACACTAAAGTATTGGTTACGATTTTATTAACAATTCCAAACATCTACCAGTAAATATTTGCCTTTGGTGGTTAATTTAGGCAGCCAATTAATTATTTTGTTATAGTAAATTCTAATCGGAATTAACAGAGTATACAAACATAAAACGTACTCTAAAATTAATAATTATTAGTACTTAATTACGCGTTGTGCGATTTCGACGAAATTTCCGCCTATGAATTGCTAGTTGGCGAATTACCTAATTAAATGTTGGTATGATTTATGCAGCCAACATGATGCATAGTTAAAATTCAACACAGAATTAAAATTAATAAAAGAAACATTTATTTACATTTATACAAACATACAGAATATTAAGAAAAAGGACGAACATTTAAAATTAAGTAGTTATCACGTAGCAAATTCAAATATCATTAGATCCAAACATTTTCTAACATTATTATATTCCCAATTGGAATTATTTGCATCCACTGCATTTCTAATTTAATATTAGTAAGTAACATAGTAGCAACGGTTTGTTGCATTACACTTATAATTATGCTTATTGAAAACATAAGATCTTCATTACTTACGTCACTAAATTAAATTAACATTTCATGCTTCACATTTGGTACAAGCTAACAATACACATTCATTAATACAGTAACTAAATAAATTATTATTACAAATACCTGGGTCATCATACAGGATCACATCGCTGAGTTCTCATCCAGAGATTCTGGAACTTCGGGATGTCGAGGGCACAAAGATAAAATAGTTATTTTAAATAAACTTCCATACTTTCATCGAGAGCGAACCTCCTCTCTAATTTTATTAGAGGATAAAATTCATGACTATCAGCATAATCGCTGCTCGAAAAATTAAAATTCCTTAAATACAGGAAAAAAGCATCCCTGTGTCGTAATGACGGGATGGTATTAGTAATATGGTTTAATGGTATTCGAAACAGCTGCAGAGACATAATCATAAGTCTAAGTCATAACTCTGAATATAAACAATGTTTCTAAGACATCATGTCAAGAGAAAACAAAACTAGAGAGCTCCATCAAGGAATAAGTCATGGAAGAATATCTCCTTGTAATTGCGGAATGAATTGTGTAGCAATTATTCAAAACTTTCGTGACACAATATTACATTTAGGGGTAATACATTCAGAAGATCTCATTGTCTCCCCCATATCTGCTCGATAGCGAACCCGTTGAAAACCATGCTACTATTGGTAGTAGGTAGGGCTTCCAAACACTAGGCATCCTTTCATTCCCCTAACCCTTTATCTGTGGTCTTTGACCATATCGCAAATTTTACAGATCATAAAAACTTCAAAACCAGTCTTCTTTTAAGATTAGTGGCAGACTCTGGGGAAAAATGGCTGAAATAATTATTTGTATTTATTTTTATTTAATATTGTGTTCCTATGGGAAACACAGAAAAATACTATCTACAAAAAAGCATATTTATTATTCATGAAATTAAACAAAAATTAAATATAGTATATAAGTAAACATGTACATTAATATGGTATGAATTTTATGTCTGTACGTAGTCCCATTCTTGAGAAAACGTTGTTTAAACATCGCATTTTGCGAATTTTACACTAAAGCGAAGAAGCTGCTGCGCCAATGTTTCCAATGTGGTTTTCATGCCAGCATATTCAAAATTTAAATTATCACAAAAAACTTATAAAAACTATTAACAATAATTTTTTAGTGCTTGTAAACCCAGAAATGCCAGAAAATTATTAAAATTTTATTTTGAATACCACTATTTTTAAATAGTATTATTCTCCTGATTTAATTGCAAAATTTCTATAATTAAATAAGGCGGCTATTTTTCTACGACAATAGTGGTATTCAAAATAAAATTTTAGTACTTTCCTCGTTACCGTGTGTAAACCTCATATGAAGTTCGTTTTGCAATTTTGTAATAAACATAAGATTTTTAAAAATTCGACATTATTTGTTCTTAATAATCCATTTTAAATCTACTTTAAGTGGAAATACTTTTATGCGCAACACAAATTCCCTTTATGCACAGTTAAACATATAAAATAAATTTGTGTATATAAATAAAATATAACAATGTGTGTAATAAATGTCAATATATATAATCCATGTAATAAATATTTTTAAAAAGACATTAATAATGTTTCCAAAAACAATAAAAATGAACTTTGCTGCTTTCAAATTTGCTTAAACGTAAAGAGGTATAAAATAGCTATTTGAATAGATATGTTTATCAATCGATATATTTTATTCAAAAATTGTATCAACTGTAGTTCATTATATTTCCAGGAACTGCTTTCTGACAAAAAGAAAGAAGAAACAACTACAGCTGAAGTTCGAAATCGATTAGACAGTGGATGCTTTTCTACACCTTGTAGAACGCCACAGTTGACTCAAAGTAGAAGAGAAAGTGTACATAATTCTGAAACAGCAACTTCTAATATTTCCTCAGCAGCACCAGAGGAAGAACAAGGCAGCAGTTCACCAGAAGACCGCAGTGAAGCTACTAGCCATTCTACAGTAAAGAGAGCTGGTGGGACAGAAAGATCGTCTTTGACATCTCCAGAATCACAACTTTTTGAAGAGTCGACTGAAGACGCTCTTAAAAAGGTTGATACTGACCGTGATGATTCAGGACAATCTTCTTCTTCCACCCAAGGTCAGGTCACAACAAAGAAACTTTGCACGTGCCATCATTTAAATTCAAGTAATGTGAAGTGTAGACATTGTTTACTGGAAGCTAGTGAGGCTTTGAGAAAACTTTTTGATAAATATAGTTTAAGCATAAATTCAAAAAATCATGTTGACTATTCTGCTCGTTATCAAAATATAATAAGCAATCGAAGCAAAACAACTATCTCTGACAAAAGTTCAAGCAAAGAAGGGGATGATGTAAGTATAACTAGATTATAAAACTTCAAGATTTTACTGGAAATGGAAAAAAGAAACGTTGTGTTTATTATTACCATGTTCACGTACACGGTGCTTTTCCGTGAACGTGTGATCAGGCAGGTGGATCATAACTAAAAGGTGGATTAAAACTTTGTGCCGTTATATTAAAAATAAATGTACAACGTTAAATTAGCACAAATTAAAATAATTTCTAATGGCAAACAGCTGTTTCAAAGCCCTTAAGCTCCATCTTCAGTGCCAACTCAAAAGGTAAAAACGAATTAAAAATTCCTAAGCCATGACCGCTTGCCTGCCATCTCTCGCCCGCGGCCAGATGAAATGGCGCTGAATGTTTTCAAAACAACAGCGGAGACGAGGAAACACACGTGACAGAGAGACCAATAGGAACACTCCACCGACCGGGAAAGTTTAAGTGTGGAGGCGCATAAAGGAGGGGGGGACGAAGAGAATGAACTAAGCGAAACGCAACCAGACGTTTGAAACGCTTTGTATGGCAGAGAAAAAAACCAGAAAAGGGGGGGGGGGGCAATGAGGATGAATTAAATGAAAGGTAGCCAGACATTTGAAAAATTTGGTGTACTGGACAAATCATTAACCAAGCTGCTCGAATTTTTCCATATGAAATAAGGAAAAATTCGAGCTTATTACATATGGAAAAATTCGAGCAGCTTGGTTAATGATTTGTCCAGTACACCAAATTTTTCAAATGTCTGGCTACCTTTCATTTAATTCATCCTCATTGCCCCTCCCCCTTTCTGTTTTTTTCTCTGCCATACAAAGCGTTTCAAACGTCTGGTTGCGTTTCGCTTAGTTCATTCTCTTCGTCCCCCCTCCTTTATGCGCCTCCACACTTAAACTTTCCCGGTCGGTGGAGTGTTCCTATTGGTCTCTCTGTCACGTGTGTTTCCTCGTCTCCGCTGTTGTTTTGAAAAATTCAGCGCCATTTCATCTGGCCGCGGGCGAGAGATGGCAGGCAAGCGGTCATGGCTTAGGAATTTTTAATTCGTTTTTACCTTTTGAGTTGGCACTGAAGATGGAGCTTAAGGGCTTTGAAACAGCTGTTTGCCATTAGAAATTATTTTAATTTGTGCTAATTTAACGTTGTATATTTATTTTTAAGGTGGATCATAAGTCTTTTGGACACCCATATTATTCCCGAAACGAAAAAGAAAATGAAATGTATCACTGCATTAGTGAAAACGCGGTGAAGAGACCTGTGTTTTAGGCTATGTCCGAAGTATGACAGCCATCTTGAAATCTGTCATACTGGATCAAAGTCAAAATTTTCTAGTATGATGTCATACTGCACATCAAATAACAACGCGTCATGTTCTCAGATATCGATTGCATGGCGCCCACCTATCACTCTTTTTTTTTATATATATATCACTATTTCTAAAAATCTTCTAAATAAATTCTTTGTGGTAGATTTCTACAACAATTGCAACAGAAATCTAGCACGAACATTATTGTTTGAAAAAAATGGTAGACAAAAAGTGACTGGTGGGCGACCTCTCCAATCAGATTTTCTATATACGCAACGTTTTAGGTGTAATGAAAGCCGAAAGTTTGTAAAGCAAGCGTGTAAGAAGCTCGTATTGTGGAGTTAGGGGATGTGTTCAATATTTTCAATGATAGGTCTCCTCACCGCTTCTTCACTAAGGCAGTGAGATATTTAATTTTCTTCTCTGTTTCGGAAATAGTGTAGTTGTCCACAGGATCGGCGAATGTCGCACGGGGTCCTAGCGAAGCACTTAGAGGGATCCAACGTCTCTGACTGTAATACTGGATGAATAAAATTTATTTTTTAATAATATATATCATAGAACAATATATAATGCAGATAATAAAATGTATGTCCTAATAAGCAGTATTAGCTATATAACTTGATTAATTAGCTATATAAGTATAAAACTTAATAGCATACCAGGGAACTTTCACATTTAATGAGCAAAATTATTTTTATAATTTCTCAAAATCTTCTATTCTTTACAATATTTTAAATATTTATTTTTTGCGTTCACGTTTACTTTTAGGATCATCAAATCTATACATTCCCCGACAATTATATCAACTTTGGCTGTACGAAATAAAGTTAATACTCGCTTTTTCTCACAAAGAAACATTTAAAAACAAATCTAGAGCAAAACAATATATTTTACACAGACACAACGTTATTTCGAATTGTATAGAGAGACTTGGAGCCCCTAACAGGATCAGAACTGCCTTGGCAGCCTCCCCGTTTGTCCGATTGTTACGTCGGCCCTGGTTGCCAGAAATCGTGCTGCTCAATACATAACTGAAGGTGTTTAATCAACTCCGTATGAATTCACATAAAAATGCTAAGATGAGATATTGATATGGTCATTCAAGATCAGTTGCTGAAAGGACTGCTTGGTGTGAATTTTCAGAACATGTACCAGTTGTTTCAAATGACCCCAGACAGAACCTAATTAACACTTGACAAGTTACGTAGTCGGGATGCAACCGAGAATTTCTTTGCGAAATCGGCTTCACCTGTTTTGTTTTATTTTTTTACGCCTACAGAAGTTTTTAGTAAAAACGTCTTACCTCCTAAAATAGCCATACTCAACCTCTCAAATTATATAAATGTTTTGCGACATTTGGCGGGTCGCAAGACATTTATATAATAATGTATAAAAGGATAGTAAAAATAGTAAGATAACTATACTAGAATAAAAAAACAATATAACAAAGTTAATATTATAATTGGGGTTGAAAGTTTGTCACGGAAAAAAAATTTCTAAAACATTTAATCACTGTTATTTCCAAACAATATATTTCGTGGTAGATTTCTATTGCAAATGTTGCAGAAATATGCTACGAAGGTTTTTGTTTGAAAATAGTGGTGTAAAAATGTTTTTGTGCCACATTTTTCCTCGACAAACGTTCAAACCTAATAAGCAATATTAGCTATCTATAATAAGTATAAAACTTAATAATATAACAATGCAGAGTATCCAAGTTCTAATGGGAAAAAAATTCCGAGATTTTCTTTAATAAATCAGTCTTTTGCTCAATGCAAAACTTCTAGAAATATATAGTGCAAATTTAGTTAATTTGGAATAATGTTTGATAAGTGTTTACGATTAAGAAATGTATACCCCACTATAGAACAAATAGGACTACACGTAAAAAGAACGTATGACTAAGCAAACGGCACTTAAGATGTTTTAACATAATTTTAAAATTAATTAATCACTATATTAAAACCCCAGGTCTGCCCCATAGTCCCATTCCCCATGTTCAATATGGGCCAATCAAGCAACAAAATCACCTGGGGATAAATCTGCATAAAATTTACCTTTATGAAACATCGTGAAAACACAAAAACATCTTGAGACATGAGCTATATCGAAATATGCGTATATTTTGAGATATCTTCAGTTGAAATTAGGCTAATCCCTATATAAACGATTCGAACGGAAGTGATTTATTCCTTGTGATTCAATAAAATAAGGACCATGGATTAAATAATTTTCCCCATTCACACAAAGAAATAAACTGCTTCATACACTAATAACCAATCAGATTTCAGAAGATGCAGCAATGACGTTATTTCTTTATTAGAAATTGACAACAATTTCTTTTTCAGGAGTTTTTTGTATTTCTGAATATCTTTTCATCATGTGTGACGTCATTCGCCTGTAAACTAATCAGAGTTTATCATTCGCCATGCTGTGAACTCTGATCTATTTTTAAATTTTGGATTGGGAGAATTAGATTAGAATTCATTTTGTAGGGGTTTTCCTCTTCTACTTTTGGAAAGTGTTTTTACAGGAAATAAAGTTCTTTTTCTTTGCATTTCGCGATTTATATCGATTCATTTCAAAAGAATTAAAGATGCAGGCTTTGCGTATTTTTTATTCAAAGAGAGGGGGGAAAGAACTCTTTCGATTATCTATGTTTTGCTTAGAAATTAAGGTTTTTTTGCAAATGCTGCGAGTGTGCAGCCTTTTTCTTTTATTTTTAATGTGTATTTTCTCAGGATTTGTTGAATATATGTTGAAATTGCATTTTTAAAACTTACAGAAAAGTATTTTTATTTTATGTTGTCTATTATCTGTGATATTTTAAATATAAAAAAATAATAAAAGAGAAAATAGTCTTTTAATAGTGAAAAGAGACTCTTAGTTGACTATTAGAGAAAATTATTATATTTGTGTGTATTTATTATCAATCTATTTAGAAATAAGATGAATATTTTTTTTATTTTTTTTAAATCAAATGAGATTAAATCGTCTTTTATTATTTTGGATAGCACAAAACCGGGCTTCGCTCGTCTGTCCAACTGTTCCATTTAAATCTGTCTATAACAGAAACCTGTATAAAACTAAATATGGTTATCGTAGAACCGGGCTTCGACCATTTATCCTAAATTTATTTTCATATGAAACTAGTATGAGATAGACGGGCGACGCCCGGCAAGTTATAAATAACTTGTTTATTTTGTCTTTGATGAGGAATCGAACAGTGAGATTTATTTTTATTAAAAATGTCATTTAATTAAATTGTCATCAAGTAAGCTTCCACTTCTCGGTTGCATAGCATTTTTTTTTCTAAATATTCTCTGGATTTTTTTCATTTATTGTCTTTTTTATCTTTCTGTATTTGCATTCGTAAGTAATTAAATTCCGAAAACTAAAACAAGACATTTTCTACAAAATTCTAAAAGAAAAGTAAGTGAGTGAGTTGCAAGCTGTATATGAATTTTCAATAATATAATCTTTTTTTTTTCAGGTGTCAGTCAATAGCAGTATTAGTAATTGTAAACCAACTGATGATTGTGCGTGGTCTGATAGCTCAGTGGAGCTAGTCTCAAATAGCCAAAATGATGGAACTGAAGAAGATACATCAGAAAATAAATCAACAAATGCACAAGAAATAGAAACTGGATGTATTGTTCCGCTTAAAAATAATTCTCTTTTAAGAGCAATTAGTGCAGACGATGTAACTCAATGGGTAAAATCTCAAGATAATCTTACTTCCTCTCTTGCTAGTGACAGCTATGAGTTTGACGATGTCTTTGTAGCATATACTGAAGATGATTCGTCTGGAAAGGGAAGGGGTCAAAAAGAAGTAGACACATTAGAGTCTATACGAAACAAAGTGCTTAGCAGGCGGCGATCATCCAATGTACTAGAATATTCGGGAACAAACTCTGCCCTTTCTCAACGGACAGACCAGTGGTTGAATGATTTAAGATCACCATGGGTGGATACGGCTTCTTCATCCTCAAGTTCGAGATATCCTCGACTTACTGATGTAAGAACTCAGCTTCCAACCTGGCTCACTATGGTTTCGGAGAGTGAGAATACTGAAGGAGTAGGCAGAATAAATTCACTTAGTTACGAAGATTCTATAACAGACTCTTCAATTAGTACAACACACAGAGATATTTTGCAACTTGGGGATTGGGGCACCCATAAAAGTAGCGAAACTGCAAGCAATGTTTCTTTTTGTTCCACTGAAGTGCCCTATGCCTTTGAACTCAATCTTCAAGAAAAAATAAAAATATCTGACAAGCCAATCAAGTGCTTATTAGAAACAAGGTAATTTATTTTTTGCCAGTTTTTGTTCCTATGAAACTAAAATTTGTGCAGTATCGTTGAATCAAATCTTTATTATTATTGAGACTGTTTTCCCACCTCTCTTTTTTCATTCTTTCAGTTAAGTCTGGTGTGCAAAAGTCAGAATCGAGTGTTTTCTGTATAAGTACTTAAAAAAAAGAATTATGCGTGAAAATTGAATGTGTACATTGATTAAGATAAAAATCATAAAACTTATTGTATCGTGTGATATTTTATTATTGTTTGTAGATGTATTCTAACTATGTTTCAAATTGTTGAGCCAGGATGTTCATTTTTTTTCTTTAGATATAGACGTTAACCCATTAAATCCGGAATTATTTTTCTCTGTAAAATGCAAAAATTGCATTTCATACGAATTTTTCAAAGTAGCAACTTTAGTCTCCTTTTATTACGGGGTTTCTGGCTTCAGATAGAGAGAATATTTCTCTTAAAATATGCTGGTATACAAACAACAAAATGGAGGGCAGTTATTCCGGTACCATATGGTACCAATAGGCTTTAATGGGTTAAGTAATGAATCCGATTTACCTTAATCACAGAAGAGTCATAGAAATTTTCAGTTAATTTAAGCTTTATTGATATTTTTTTTAACAAAAAATGAATACCATGACAAATAGATGTACTTCTACTGAGAAAATAGCGTGATAAAATAAAATAATTAAGTTCTTAGCTCATTTGCATGGTCTCTATAAATACGCATTTATTCACTTATCGCCAACACAGCTGAAAAATGAGCTTCTAGTGAATGTTGTGACTCGTATATTATTCCGCGGCTGTTGATAACTATTATCATGTGCATATTGTTCTGCTTTTGGCTGGAAATGAGTTATATGACTGATCACAAAGTAGAAGTATTCAAAACAACTTTAGGGGACTCGTTAACTTTCACTTTGTTAAAAATGACGATAATATTATTTTTCCAAATTTTTGCTTAAAGTGTATTTATACATACCTAGTATATTCTTGCGAAGGTACGTAAAGATCCGATGATTATAAATATGAAAAAAAGTTAACAAATAATTTTGAAACAAAAAAAAATCAACGCGACTTCAATTGACTGTTTCTTAATAAAAGACTTGCTTGCAACTATGCAAAAAACTCATGTTATTACATTACCTATTATTTATTTATTGAGCACCAGTTGGCGAATTTTAACGAGAGTTGTTTGGCACAAGAGAGTATTTCTTGTGACAACCACATTCAGTTTAATCTACGTTGTTGCCATTTCTATGTCTTCATAAATAAAAGAGTGGTGGCATACGCACATGGCGCATGCTCATATTGGATGTTTTTGTCCAAAATGTTCCAAACCACATTCCAGAACTTGGCAATACTCGCCTGAACAAGTTCTATTAAAATAGTGAGGCAAGTCATCAAACATTAGCTTGGCGATAATGGCCAAGTTTTTGTCCAATCTAATTTTATTTCTCGCATATCACCACTATCTTATACATAAAGGCACTTGCTCATCACTCACCATTTAGTCCAAAATCCTATCGACCAATCAAATTTTATTGCTCGTGTGTTACCACTTTTTTAATTATAAAGGCACTCTGGTTGCTCATCACTCAAACTTTTGTCCAAAAGCATTTAGACAGGGCTACACTACTAGATACCGGGCTTGCTCATTCCTTATCATGACGTCACAAATGGTGGCTGGCCACTATCAGCGATTGGTACAAAGCGAAACGACAAAATGAAAGACATACAGCGATTGGCACAAAACGACGGGCTCGTCGCTTTGCACCAATCGCTGGTCGCGGCTAGCCACCTTTTGTGACGTCATGACAATGAATGAGCAAGCCCGGTATCTAGTGTAGCCTTGATTTAGACAATAAGGAAATATCAGCTGACGTCACTCAGGGCAAAAGCGAGGCTAACGAAAAAGACAAGCTACCGCGGTACATTCCACTTATCTTTTTTTACAGACCGCTAGAGTGACGTGATGCTCTTTTCATGCACCTTCATTGGTGCATTCGCGCATCACATGACTCCCGCGGTCTGTAAAAAAAGATATGAATAAAGCACCGCGGTAGCCTTTCTTTTTCGTTAGCCTCGGGGCAAAAGATGATTTGATTGATGTACGAGTTTGTACCGTACACATTGATTGAAAGAGGAGGATATTGATGACGGGAGTTTTTGTTTGTAAACATGCCCTTTCCTTATCAAATTTTATTTCCCGTAGGCCACCTCTCATTTATAAATACAATCTTTTACTCATCCCTGAAGTTTGAAACACAGTAGATAATCATATTTTAAAATATTTGACGTGCCCCTGTAAAAAAAAAAGGTACACAATACTATGAATCCTTATAGATTGAAATCTTCCTGTGGTATACTAAAATTGTAGTGTAAAAGTTACATTCAAATCCGTTCATTGGTTGTTGAAAAAATTAACCCTTTACAGAATTTTTAATCTTTTACCACCGGTTTCTCAAAACAGAAATTTTCGCCTAATTGAATCCCAGAAATGCTGTCATTAAATAAGGCAAAGTTTGCAATAAAAAGTTACTGGTGGGAGTAATCGAGGATTCTGAGCATCTTTTGCGTCACGTATACGTGTCGCTCGTCCCCAAAGGGTTAAGGACATACATACAAACACACATACATAACGAAAAAAAAAACAGAAGCTTATTTTTTTTAATTGCTTAAAAAAGCTTTTTATTGTATCCATTTTCCTTTTAAAGTATCACAGTTGCAATCTTTAAAGTCATTTTTCTCAGTTTGTGTTTTTTTTAATAAATCAGTTTGATCAAAACGATAAAACTTCAACATATACTTTTCAATTTACTCGCTTTTTTCTTTGCGAAAATTAACATGCATTTTATAAAATTAGGGATTGGATTTTCAGTAACATAAATAGTTTGTTTTTTAAAAATAAAAATTTTAAGTAAATAGTCCCTTTTACAGTATTTTTTACATATGTCATGACATTTATTTATATCCTCTTAAACTAATTAACTTTTTGGTAATCCGATCCCCATCATTATAGAACACAGTTGTAAAGAAAGCAGGCAAAAGAAAAAATGGCGATGGAGGGGTAAAAAAATTCAAAATTTTACGAGAAGAAAAGCTTTAAAATTTACTTAATTTAAAAAAAAAAATTAAATTAAATTTTACCATAAAAATTGCATTTTTGCTTGATTAAATCATTTTCCTTCATAAAACAATTTAATACGAGGGTAAGTCAAAAATTACGTGCATTTTTCGTTCTAAAACAACAACGGTAAATGTAAAGCATTGACATTATTTTTTGACATAGTGTCCGCCTTTAGCAATGCACTTTGTCCACCGAGCCACAAGCTTTCGTATGCCTTCCAGGAAGAAGGTTTTCGGTTTGTCTTGAAGCCACTTGTGTACCGCATCCCGAAAGTCTGTGTTTGAGGCAAATGGATGACCTCTCAAAGCTTCCTTCAGCGGTCCAAAGAGATAAAAGTCTGAGAGAGCGAGATCTGGGCTGTAGGGACGGTGTCCAGGTCCTCAAAACCCAACTTGTTCATGGTTTCTACGGTGCGTCAGACTTTACGGAATCCGAGCTCGTCGGGGATAATTTGATGGGCAGAACCATGACTGATGTTTACAGAAAACGCAATCTCATCTATGGTGACTCGCCTATCCGCCATAACCATCTCTCTAGCTTGTTTAATGTTGTCTTGCGTGGTCGAGGTTAACAGTCTCCGGCTCCTTCTTTTTGTGTTACTCTTGTCCGGCCAATGTTGAACTTCTCGATCCACAAAATAAACGCTTTTACGAGATAAAGCACTGTCCCTGTATTGTGATGTCTCCGATGAATTTCAGCACCTTTCACACCCTCTGATCACATAAATCGGATCACAGCTCGTTGTTCGTCTTTGGTGCAAACTGATATCGGAGCAGACATGTTTACGTTCTCGTAGCTGGCAGGCAACTAACGCGATCGTGATAAAACCAAAGAACTTATAATTGGGTATACGTTCTTTGATAAAACTATGCATATTAGATCACAGAAGCAGCAACACAACGCAGGAGTGCGCAGGTGTCTATTCAGATAACCTTCCAGGCCTGGTATGGCAAAAGTGTAGATAATTTTTGACTTACCCTCGTGATGTCAAAAAGGTATTACTCAAATTTAAAAAAGACGTTAAAGGGTAGCAAATCCCTTTAACTGCTGAACTAAAACTAACTTTATAAAAATATGAGAATTTATCATTTCACTTATTTGCTGCTATTTCTGCTCTTCTTATTCTTGTGCACGATGAGGTTTTTTTTCTATATCTAAATCTCTTCTCAAATAGGGCCGACTTCTACTCATGCTGCAAAACACTGGTTATCTTTCTATCACAAGAAGTAAAGCAACATGGTGCGTGATTAATGCTTGGGTTGTTGACAACCTAGAAATATTGTGTGTTATTAGTTTCTTCAGGTCCGTAGTGACCGAAGAGTTTTAGTGTCAGTTCAGTTCAATATTCGACCGTTGAAACAGATCCGTGCACATACCATATACCTCCACGTAAAATCCATGGTTATAGAGAATTCCCTCACTGTTTGATGGTAGGTGTTAGAGGGGTACGCAGCCGGGAGATTTGCCCCTTCTGGTAACGATTAAAATTGGACTTTGAGGAGCAATTACCCCTTAAACTGACCAGTGTTCTCAATTCGAACCATCGAATTCAAAAATCCTTTTAAAATTAAATTTAAATCATATGGACTTGAAAAAGTTAGTAGTTAAAATTGCAAAATGTCTTGGGTTTTTTATATAAAAATTACATCTCAGTTTTAAAAGTGAAATTGTACAGAAAATCATAAAACGACGTTTTTGCCCTTTTTCCTATTGCAGAATTTAAAATTCATATAAAACTAGCTGTAACCCGTGACGTCGTTCACGTAACATTAAAAGAATAATAAATGCATTAATTAAGCAAAACATTTCGTTCCTGATAATTAAAAACATATATAATTAACCAACGCTTTATCTTTTTTATATGAGAAAATACGGCATTTCTTTGTTATAAGGGCATTAATGTAACTCTGTCTTAAAAAAGTGAAATTTTGTAACAAATAATATAAACAATCGCGGAAATTAAACTGTAACAAATTGAAAAAGGGGTCCAATCTTAGCGAAGAAATGATCATCTAGAATACCATTAAGTGTTTACTACGCATACACAAAAAAAAACCTGGTTACAAAAATGTATTTACTGTTGCGCCAAATTTCGCTCGCAAAAGAAAACAAATTGGCTACGAAATCGATTACGGAGCCTAACCATCCTATTATTGGCTATTTTCTACCTATATAAGGAAAAATTCTACGATATACAAACGCTTTCACGTTTATAATATTAAGAATTTGCTTATTTTTAAGAATTGGCACGATCAGCTTGTTCCGATCGATCCAGCACGATGCTGTTGATTGGTTTGTCTACACAATTCGGCTTGAGGAAAATTTTCATTTCTTTTTTACTTCTTCTTGGCTCTTGCCTTAAGCGAATTTTTCGATAAATTTTGTTTTCATTTCGATAACATCTTTTATTTTTATTTACTTATTTTTTTTATATACATTGTAAATACATTTAAACATTGTAATAGAATCTATGCCATTTTTCTCATCTTATAAAACTTTACAAAAATCTATTACAAAATAATAATTAATAATAATAATAAAAAGAAAGAAAGAAAGAAAAGAAAAAGCCATTTTAAAAAATGACAATAAACTTTTTACTCCTTTACAGCTAAAAGAAAGGTGTAATTAAAATCCGCTTGCCAAACCACGATCTACAAACGTGTCTCTATTGTACCAATGTACTTCAAGCCCTCGAGCCTTAATTTTAATACTGTAGCAGGAAAATGACGTTACTTTGATGCAATCATAATAAATACTTAGGTTTTATGAATGAAAATGCAACTTTCTTTTAAAAAATAAAGTCATTTTTATATTCATTATTTCCTGATATAAACGCCTTTTAGAATTAATGCTCGTTAAATATTGTTTCTTCAGGTAATCGAGTTATATTTTTTAAGTTTCTATGAATGAAAATAACTACTTCCCGCTAACCATTACGTCATTTTCGACATGAATAATTTTGCGGTGCATATTATTGACATTTGCTATCCATTTTATTTTCAAACTTTATTTTTAACTTTTTAAAAATTTTAAATTAAAAATATGGTATATTTATGTTAGCTGCGCGCAGACAATAAACATCGCCATCATTCGTATTGTTTTTATTTATTATTAGTTTTAATTTAAAACACATACATTTAATATACTTATATTACATACATATAATACATACATTTGAATTTTAATCCTTTCGAGTGAAATACAAAAGAAAAAAATTAAAGAACTAAAAGAAAAGAAAAAAAAAGAAAGAAAAAAGAAGAAATAATTTGATAACCCAAGATCATTTTATATTCAACAGCATATCCGTTTTATTTAGGATATTTATGACGACATATTCGCCTGCTTTCCGTACTTACATTCATGCATCTTGTATTATTATCAAATGATTGAAAATGTACATTTTATTTCTAATAGTCCAGGGGAAATGTACATGTTACCTTGCAAAATTTCGGGTAGAAGATTTTATTTTTCCAACTTGTATATGATGAGGCCAGCATGGAAAAACCGAATTATCCAACAAAATTTCTTAAGGAAGAATTTTCTGTGGCCAAAAAACAAAAAATTTTTGGGACTTTTTTGTTGTTTTTTAAATATCTCGAGACTCGTTGTCATAGCGTATTATTTGTTAGTTACAATGTTACAGAAGACAAAATTCTCTATAAATTTCATATTTACATCTTTTTGATACACTCAATAGCAAGCGCAGTACAAGATTTCAAAAATAAGACTTTTTTTTCGATTTCCTTAAAAACCGTGAAAAACGTAGTTTCGTCCCGATGATTCAATGTTCCTCACGGATATAATGATGTGTGTCAACTTCTACATATTGACAGCAGAAAATTATCTATTATTTGCACACTCTCTTCTTCCTTTTCGTCACAGCAGACATATTTTATATTAATTAAATCTATATAATTTAATATAAAATAGTGTGAATGACTGAGACAATTTTCATATTTAGACAGTAACTTTAAGTATATACAATTGTTAATTTTAAAGTATTGTTTAAAAGAATATTTCCGCATTTAGTAACTTATTGCACGACAGTTTCAATGAAAAAAAAATCTCGTTTAATTTAAATAATTATTTTTATAATGCATACATGTTCATTTTATTTCATAAACATTTTATTCTATAGTACAATGGTATATTTTATTTACCAATTATTGATGACATATGTTTTAATGTTTTAAGTATAGCAAAACATTGAATTGTAGTTCCATATAAAAGGAGGGACTCAAACAATAAATATATCTTATGTAACAAATACTTTTACCTTATAAAATATCCACAATAAAAAAGACAACAGATTATTTCATTAACTAATATTATGTATTTATATCTCTTGTAAAATTTAAAAATTCTCTCAATAAAATATTTGAGATCACTGTTTTCATAAAAATGTTCAAAATATTAGTTTTAGTAAATATTGGTAATATTTTTCCACTTTTATTATATAAATATAACAAGAGATTATAACATTTTAGCGTGAAAAAATACATAAATTTTAAGATTTTATCTATCCTTAAAGCTCAAACAGAGAAACTTACTTTGGTTGTTGAAAAATACACTTTGTGGAATATTCTAATCTTTTGTAATATGTACTGTTTTGAAACTATATCTGTTGAATGATCTCAGTGCTACCATTTATCAAATGAAATACCAAGTTATTTATGATTGTAGATCATATAAACATTTTTGTTGTTACATTCCTCCCCTAACTCATTCAAGTCCACTTTCCCTATACAATAAAGTAATGTACGCTATATGACTGCACAAGCTAAATAAAAAAATGTATTTTAACAATAATAAATTCTACGGGATATTTAACAATATTTTTGTCTCTTTGATGGGACTGTTGTAGGATTATTAGCATTCAGTTATCTTGAATAGAAGATATATCAGGATCGTGTTCTTCTACAGCAGGGGTTCCCAAACTTTCAGACCGGCGTATCACTAAATAGAAGTTCATACTTCCGCGTACCACCAGGTAGCAAACGTAAAGCTAATATAGAAAAACCTATAAAAAGGAGCCTGTCTAAAACGAAATATATCCTCGGTCTGTCGTGTTTCCGTCATAGAAGGTTTTATTATATATAAAATTTAATGATTACATTATTAAATTGGTACTAAAATAGACTGCTTCATAATAACATTCAAGTTAAAAGTAGTATCACCGTTAAATTTTAATAATGTATGCAATATAAAAAAAAGTGTTTTGGTATAGGAAAAAAGCCACAATACTTAATGACATATTGGTGCACACTGATTCATATACTTTTACAATAAGCTGATTACACTATTTTGCTACTATCGCTAATGAAAAGGGTTGACTTGTTTTATCAAGCACAGCTTCTCACGTCTGGCTCAGTATTAGGTAGTTTTAGTCATAAGTCAGATTCGATGTTTAGTTTATTCCTGTATTTGTTTTTGATATAACGAAGGGGGGGGGGGAAGCACATTTACAGAGATATGTTGTGCTAAACACAAGCAGAATTTGACGATACCAGACGGTACTCTCACATTCTCGCCAACGAAAAATCTGTTACATTCATCCTTTTGAATGTGGACTCCAGTAATCCATCACAGGAGAGCTGAATAAGTTCACTTCATTCCTCTATCGTGAGATACAGTAGCAAGGTGTCTCAAATGAGAAATGATTTTCTTAACCAAAGCTTAGTTAGCGCATTTAACATAGGCTCGATACAACTTTATTAATAATAAATGCAACAATAATATCGCGCATTAGCACTTGCAAGTTTCTTCGTACATTTATGTATATACTATACCTCAAAAGATATGTACCTTTATGTAGCTATATGCACCTATGTAGCTTTACCTCTTTATTATGTACATATATGTAGCTTTACCTCAAATCCGCACGGCATATGACCACAGTTATTGTTTGATTTCAAATCACCATTTTAAATAGCCTTACTCTGTTAAAAACTAATTTTCATGAAATAGAAAGAAATTATGCACATTTTGTACAAGAGAAGAAAAATATTTTAATCAACAGAATAAATTAATTTGTGAAATATGTTTGAAATAAAACTTTTATTTCAACACCTCCTAGAAGCTCTTCCAGTACAAATAGAACAATGTGTTATAAATTACACTTGGAATTTTTTTTTGTTTTAACTGCTCTTACTCACACAAGCTACTCCTACTTCCTTCATCCAGACTTTACCTTCAAATAATTCAATTTATAAAGAATATTTTAAAAAGTTCTTCTGCTAAATAAAAATACTTCATTCTTTAATTTTATAATTCGGTCTTTATTAAAAAATTCAATTTTTATCCATATAAATCTAATAGTTATGTTTTTAATTCTGGAAAACTGATTGTATCATAAGCGGTGTGTGCGAATTTCAGCAAGTCTGCAATAACAAACATTTATCGTAACAAAAAAAAAAAAAAAAAAAAAAAAAAAAGCATTTGCAGATTTAAATCGATTTTTTTTTTTTTTTTTTTGAAAATTTCCAAGCAATAAAGACAAATTGGTTTTGATTCCATAATAATATGCTGCTTTCTGTATTTTTGATTCCATAATAATATGCTGCATTCTGCATTTTATTCCACGTACCAGTATCGGACTTCAGCGTACCAGTAGCCAGAACTTCGCGTACCATAGTTTGTACCAACGAACACCTGCTCTATAGGTATTTTTTCTTTTTCCTGCAGTTATTTGTCACCTGTCCCCTCTTTCCAATACCTACTCTATATCGAGCGGGTATGTTGGAAAAATTGCCTCATTTTTGAAAGGCTGTACTGCACTTAAGAAAGAGAGCGTGCAAATAACATATAATTTACTGCTATCAATATGTATAAGTTGACATCCATGATTAAATCCGTGGAGAACATTTGAATCATCGGAACAAAACTACGGTTTTCACGGTTTTTAAGGAAATCGAAAAAATTGTCTTATTTATAAAATGTCGTACTGCGTTTGCTATTGAGTGTATTAAAAAGCTGTAAATATGAAAGTTGTAGAAAATTTTGTCTTCTTTAACATTGTAATTAACAAATAAGACGCTACGACAACGAGTCTCGAGATATTTAAAAAACAACAAAAAAAGTCCCAAAAATTTGTTGTTTTTTGGCCACAGAAAATTCTCCCTTAAGAAATTTTGTTGGATAATTCGGTTTTTCCATGCTGGCCTCATTATATAGAAGTCAGAAAAATAAAATCTTCTACCCGACCTTTTGCAAGGTAACGCCTTTTTTGGTACATTTTCCCTGGACTATAATGATGTTATTTCATCTTCTTTTTAATACTTAAATTTTTTTTTATTTCATTTTCATTTTTCATGTGGAAATTTTTCAATTGAAAATAAATTTTCAAGTAAAAATTATTATTCCGGGTTTTGATTTAGTATTGGCAACGATAAAGTATTAGCAACGATAAAATAAATTTAACAATTTTAAAATTTAATACGAAAAAAATGCCATTTATTCTCTATGAAAAGAAGGAAATTTTGAATTATTAAGAAAAATATTTCAATAAAATAAACAAAATATATCCTATGTTCATTTTTAGGTTATTATTCATCTATATGCAAAGATTCAAAGGAATTAAATTATTCGTTTTGATGCTGGCTTCAGCCAAACATTCACACACACTTTCGCATTTATAATATTATTAGGATTTAAAGCGATCTAATACTTCTATAATTCTTATACGTATTTAAAAAGATTTACTGTAGTAAAATAATATAAGAAATACAGTTGTAATGCGTTGTAAACTCTCATGTTACCAATTGAGAACATTCGACTGTAAATAAAAGATCAGCTTGTAATGAATTGAATTATTTATTTTTATTATTTTTTATTTTTTATTTTTATTTTATTTTATTTTATTTTATTTATTTTTTATTTATTTTTATTTTATTTTTTATTTTTATTTATTTATTTATTTTTATTTTATTTTTTTTTTTTGGGGGGGGGGAGGTATATGTATACACATATCCAATTCTAAACCAAATTTTAAAGACATTTAAAGTTTATTATAACTAATTTTTCATGCATGTATAGTTCAAAATTGTAGGTTGCAAAGATGCTTTTTATACTTAACTGTGTAATTGAAACGATAAAACATTTAATGCACAATTTAGTTCAAAATATTAACAATAATCTAAAAGTTTTATTCAGAGATAATTCTTTATACACACTACTAGTTAATCCAAGGTTTCATTTTAGAAAAATAAATCAATCTATACTTATAAAAGAACACGTCTTGACTGACTCATAATCAACGCCGAACCTCAACCGTTGCTCCTAAGACAATGAAATTTGGAAGACATGTTCCTTGCACAATGTGGGCTCCCACAAGAAATAACTTTTGAAAATAAAATGGAGGGTCGAAAGTTTTAGGTCATTTCGCCTTTTCGCCCTATCTCAGCAACAGTTTTAGGTAGGAGCGTGAAATTCAGGATAACAAATCTACTAAACAAATAGTTAAACACGTATTTCAGAGATTTTAGAAATTTCTCCACTAAGGGGGTTAAATGGGGGGTCGAAAGTTTTAGGTCATTTCGCCTTTTCGCCCTGTCTCAGCAGCAGTTTTAGGTAACAGCGTAATATTCAGGATAACAAATCTATTAAACAAATAGTTAAACACGTATTTTAGCGATTTTAGAAATTCCTCCGCTAAGGGGGTTAAATGGGGGGGGTCTAAAGTTTTAGGTCATTTCACCTTTTCGCTATATCTCAGCAACAGTTTTAGGGAAGAGCGTGAAATTCAGGATAACAAATCTACTAAAAAATAGTTAAACACATATTTCAACGATTTTAGAAATTCAACAACTAAAGGGATTAAATGGGGGGGGGTGGGGGTTCGAAAATTTTAGGTAATTTCGCCCTTTCGCCATAGCAATAATTTTAGGTAGGAACGTGAAATTCGGGATAAAAAATCTACTAAAAAATTAGTTAAACACGTATTTCAACTATTTTAGAAATTCAGCCACTAAGGGAAGTTAAATGAGGGTCGAATGTTTTAGGTCATTTTACCATATATCAGTAGAAGTTATAGAAAGGACAGTGAAATTCGGGTTAACAAATGTACTAAAAAAATACATAAATAGGTCACCAGCGATTTTAGATATTCATCCACCAAGGGGGTTAAACGGGGGTCGACAGTTTTAGGCTATTTCTCCATATCGCAGCAGCAGTTTTATGTACGAGCGGGAAATTCAGCATTACAAATCTAATAAAAAAAAATAGTTAAACACGTATTTCAGCGATTTAAGACTAGCAAGTTTGTCGCCAACATCGGCTATAAACCCGATCATGGAAGATTAGACGAATAAGACAAGTATTGCGCATTTTTTATTACATATTTTGCGTAAGACATTTTTCCAAAAGGAAAAGTTTTTTTTTTTTTAATTTCATATTTTATAAATTGCTTTTGCGCTTTTCGTCTTTTAGCGACCGGATTTAAATTTTTATACAAAGTATAGTACATTTACTCCTCTGTTCAAAGTACATTTTTTGAAGTAAAGATTTGCGATTTAAATACTGAACTCTATATATATTGGCTTGGGTATGCACATGACTGCGTTATAGTGATTGCCGTATAATCAGTCTACAGTCCTGCAACACAAATGGCTTTGTAAAAAAAAATTCATTTTAACGATTTAGGCACAAAAAATAACTAAACCCCGTTATAGTGATCGCTGTATTAACGATATATGGCTGAGAAACACAGACCCCGTTATTTTGATCACGGCATTAACAATTTATGGGCGTGAAAACACAGTGCTCATTTACAATGATCGTCATGTATCTTAGGCAATCCCATTTATCTTTATTTTATCTAAACGTTCTCATTTTCCCCTAGAAAATCACGGGCAGGGCCGAGCTAGTTTGTCAGGGGGCTTATGAAAAAAAATATTTATGGTTGTTTGGTAGCCTTATTAGTTGTTTTCATATAGTTTAAAAAAAAAGTATTTTATTTATATTTTTCTGTTTGTATGTAAAATGAACTTTCTGGGGCTCAAGCGAAGTCAGGACTGTGCGCTTCAGAAGGTATCTGGGCCCCACTCCGAAGCAAGCAACTAGTAATTCACATAAAAACGACAAAATTAAATGAATTACCAGACACTTTCATTGGAACCATATGTAAAGATATTGGATAACCAAAATACAAAAGAACTACTTATTTGCGTTGACTATAGTAATTAATTATACATCATATTATATACAAAATAGAAAAAAAAATTATATTGTAATGATTAGACACCTTTTTATTGTATTCATTTACTACATACATGGCGTACAAATGAACAACGATTGTTTTCGGAACCCATCTTAGTAGTCGAAATTTTAATAGTAAGATATGGTTTCATTAGCATGTATATTATATTACCATTCATAAAAGGTAAAAACAAATAATTTAGGGGGAGCCTGCACTTAAAAAGTAAATCCCATTAGTAAAATCATGCATTTGTCATCCTTTTTCAAAGTCTTCTGATTCTGCATAGTACCAGTAACTAGAGGATTATATTTAAATTATGGTATAAGATATAAAAGCTTATTATAAAAATACAGTGTACTTTTGAAAGAGTTTGAATTTAATTTTTGAATTTTAAATTGGGGGATTTTTTCGAATTCCATATTTAATATTTCATATTTTCGCTCCCTTTGTGTAATTGAACTTGAAAATACTTTTATCTTAATAATATTTATCTGAATCTTTCTTTTATGTGTATAGATGCGGAGGAGAACCTACCATTATTAGCTGTGCAGGCTGCTATGGTGATGATGAAGCTGTACTTAAATGGACAAAAGTAGGAAATGAGGTCAGTTATTATTTAACATATAAACAAATTAAAAGAAAATATCTAAATAAGCTACTTTAAGAAGTCAGGTAAAAACTTCAAAATAAATAGAAAACAGGTAATACCTCTTGTAATAAAACGTTTCAGCAAGGATTAATATTTCTCTTTAAAATATTTCTATTAAAAATTTACCAAGCACTTCAAAAGTTGTTGCGCAACAGTAAATTCTGTCAGCAGAAAGTTCTTAAAAAAGGGTTCCAGTTTATTTCTATTAGACTTCCAGAGGAATAAAATGTCGATGAAAAACTGATTGTCAAAATCATTTTATGGATAAATTCTAAAACACCAGTGTCATCATGTTTAGAATCCCTGGACATGTTAATGTAATTCTTGAATATAAAACGGCGTAGTTTAAAATGTGTTGCTTGAAAAATATATACAGCTGGCCAAACATAAAAGAAACACAGCATATTTACTCTATGCAATTTTAATGCTTCTCAAGGACATCGGACCTCCCCACTTCATCTCTTCGTTTTCATGGGAAGAAGTAAAGCAGTCAGTCAGCCAAATGCGGTGTTACCATAGTTACTGACCTAAACAAGGACCGGGAAACTGACCTTCAGAAGCGAATTGAAATTACATATAGTATAGTTAATCACGAAGCAGAAAGATGCAAAAAGTAATGCCATTCTATTGAAAATTTTATCTTCAACAAACCTCTGTGAATAAAGTAAGCTTTTGCATAGTATAAAAATATAAAAATGGTACATTCACTCTTAAGTAATATAAATTTCAAATTGTAAAAGTTTAAAACATGACGAATAAAGAAAAATCTATTTTATTATTTTTTAAAGTTTATGAGATTTATAAGAATTTAAAACCAATGAATTTATCAACGAAGTTTTATACTTGAATAAAGAAAACCAAAATATCGCCTACGAAATAAAATTTGCAGGCTGTTATTAGGGAACATGTAAGTTTTTCAAAATGTGCATAGTAACTTTTTGCAAATTTGCTTCGTTAATATTCCGAAAAACGTTATTTTAAGCATGACATACATGAATTTTAAATCAAAATTCCTTAAAATTTAAATATTAAAATACAAATTGAATCTTGTCTCTATATTATAATGATGCGAACTGAAACATACACATATACTATTTGGTTTCACCAGTGTTTTACAAGAAATAAGGCTGGTCAAGAATTATTCAATCAACTGCAGAAATCTTCCAGCAAATGCTGCCGTTTTTCGCAGAACATGCGTACTTTTTGAAATAAAAATACCCGGTCTCATCAGAAACATGGCATTGTTGAGAAACTTGCCTTATCCATGAAAAAAAAAGCTTCAACGAATATTCCAAAATAAGATTTTTTTTTATTTACTAGTAAATCCTTCTACTCATATAACTTCTAAATACAGGGTTAACAAAATTCAGATACCCACTTCAGAGGTCTCTGGTTTAGAGTCCTGCATCGGGTCAGGTTATCTGACTTTACCTGATCCCGACCTGTGGTTTGGTTCGGATCGGGTTGACGCTCTTTTGTTTAGTGCTGGTCGGTACTTTAAATGTTTTGGGTTCGGGTCGGTTTCGGATTGAGTTTTGATTCTTTCGGGTTGGGTTCGGTTTGACCCGACTTTTCAAACGAAAGTTCTGAATATTTTTTAATGAAAAATTATTAATTTGAATATTAATGAGTGTGTATGTGTTCATTTTTATACAAAAAAGATAAAATTGATATTGGAGATATAATTGCATTAAAATATGTATTAATTTTCTTTCACTTCACTTTCGGGTTTAAATATTAGGGGCCGTAATTATAAGTGTGTAAGGTTCGGATCGGATTCAGTATTGACGAATTTTTTAGTCGTATTCGTGTTGATTTTATGCAGAATTTTTGGTTTCGGGTCGGTTACAACCCAACTACTCTGGAGTTCGTTCTACTGCTACGTACAGAGCCGTCCTTAGCGAGGATGACTTAAAACGAGGCCCGGTGCAGGGATTTTGCGAGGCCCTTTCCTTTCAGATTCTTAACATAACCTTATCTATACTATCAATAAAAAAGAATGGTTTTCACCTATATACTGTAACACGGGGCGCCCGGGTTAGATCCCCTAGCTACTATAAAGAAGTAGCATTCGTTTGTGTGTTTGTAGGGATAATTTCTGGAACTACTAAACCAATTTCAAAAGTAATGGTGGCAAATTGATGGTGAAAGTCCCTCTTCCAACATAGGCAATATTTTACGTCAAGACCACTATCGTTTCTTAACTAAAATCATAAATTTATATTAAAGATTTTCTATTATACCTTCTTCTAGAAAAAATATTTTGCGCCCGGGTGCGAGGCCTCCTTAGGCGCGAGGCCCTGTGCGGCCGCACCTGTCGCACACCCCTAAGGACGGCTCTGGCTACGTATGTTTAAATTTCGTCTCATTCGAAACAGTAGAACGCACTCAAGAGCCCTGTGAAGTGAGTAACTTATTATCTTGCTATCCGTATATTTCAAACGTTATTACTACGAGAGCGGGACATAAGTCATCGCAATGTTTTCTATTACATATAAATTACACGACAGCAATATGAGTATACGTGCCTAAGAGCTTTTTAATTGTATTAATTGGAGACATAATTAGATAGGATTCAGATACTGGATTATCTCACGAAGCGTGTGAGGAGATCAGCCCAACCTCGACCATGATTTAGAATGGAATTTACTCGATATAAACCGACGGTTCTGGAAGATGTTGAAGCATCCCCGAGTTTTGAAGCTATGGTTTGTCACCATTTGATTTCCATCTCAAGCCAAAAATAAAGGAACCATTGCGAGGTTTTCGAAACCATTTCACTGTTTTGACCTCCTGAAAACATTGACAACGCTGTAAAGTATCACCTGAATCGAATCACACCTGATGAAATGTATTGTATTCTACGGCTCCCACATCGTTAGTAGCGAAGTCCTGGGCGAATACGTACTGCGAACTGTCTTGGTGAATATTTTGAGGGATCATAAAGAGATAAATGTATATTCTGTGAGTGTTTTTTTTTTTTTTGTTTTTCTTCTTATAAACTTACGTAAAACGAAGTTCCCATTCGTAGTTTTCTTCACAAGTATCCACATACTTCATTCTAACATAACTGGCACTATTAGTTTTCTAATAATCCCATACACTATTTCTACCCCATATATCTATTCCAAACTTTCATGTTACATCCACATTTTGCTAAAAAAAATAGTTGTCATGAATAATTGCATCCAAATTTTCATGTATTATTATCATAGAAATTAAAATCTAAAACACAAATAGTATTTCAAACAAATTGATTATTGAGAAAACAAAATCACCCAATTAGGACAAACAATTTCTGTATTTGATCACACTTTCAATTTTATTAGGTATTTTAATGGATTCGCGTAAAATAGAAAAGGCATTAAAACAAATTATGTTTTTTTTTGTTTTTTTTTTCATTGATATAACTCTGTGTTTCAATCAATGCCTGGGCAAAGATAATCAATACTTTAGCCATAATTGAAATTATAATATCCATATGAGTATTACAGTAAATTCAACGAAAAATATCATAGGAAATTTTTACTATCACAAACAAAATAAAATTTAAAGGATAAATCCATAAAATATAATCGCTTTTTTTCACCTAGTTAAAAACTGAAAAGAAAAAAAATGCACTCTTATTTTACATTAAAGTTCTAAAAAATAACTTATGTGTAATATTTTACATAAAAAGTCTTATTTTTCTGAGACAGTCGTGTGAATCATCTTTGCCTTCGCTGTTTAGTTTGTAGTAGAAAAAGTTTCCCCTTTTTTTTAGATTAACGTAATGTTTGATGTTTTGGATTATTATGCATTTAGTTTTAATACCTATTACATAGCTGCCAAACCTTTCAATTTTTGACTACCACTACTTCTGAAAAGTAATCTTCGTCTTATTCAATTGCAAATTTCTGTCATGAAATAAGCTAATTTCTTTCGAAAATAATGCTACCCATAAATCGGAAGGTTTGGTAACTATGCTATTATTTTATAACCAAATTGTATAAAAACGTATTTGTTTTGGGCCATTGCAGGAACTGTGGACAAATGACCCGATAATAGAGGTATGTCCATACACAAATGCTATAAAGCCATCCCCATATGTCAGATCAAGACTACCCAGGAGAACATCTTCCTTAGCTTCAATGAACACAGAATCTGAATCAACAGCCCGTGCATCCTTGACATCAACATCCTCAAGCACAAGCAGCGTTGTTGGTAGCGGACTTGCCAAGGTCCACAATATCTTCCTCAGGGTTCAAGAGAAAGCATGAGAACAACTTTTGACTCGATATATTTAACTTTAAAACATTCTTCAAAACTCGTTCCTTCTTCTCAGAGTTCAAGTCCATCTCTATTCCGGTCCAGATTTGTTCCACAGTGTTTTTTCCACGAAGGAATAGGAAAAGCCCTTATAAAAACCTCATAATCCATTGCCCTCCATTTCCTTTTCCTTCATGCGTTCATGTACTCAGAAAATAAGCAGGGTTATCTGCTCGGCAAAAATAACTGGACCAATGTATCTTTGTCCTTTCCTTGAATTGTATTTTTTAAAAAAGCGTACATTAATCTAATTAATGGGAACCAATTTTATCAAATACTATAAGAAGTACTCTATTTATATTCTGAATGAGCTGTTTATGTTTGTTTATAATGTTATTACTGACAAATATAGTTTTGAAAAAACAAAACTTTTCATAGAGTTCTGAAAACCAATTTCCAACAGAAAAAAATGGTGCAATTAAGTTTTAAATATATATTTTCATATTTTAGCAGTTTACTATATGTAGCTCTTAAAATAAAAATTAGAAAAATCTGCACACAGGCATATTTGAAGATTTACAATTTACAAAAAACAACCAAATCAATTCATATGATAAACCAGTAAGTTGATTATTTAAAGAAAATCGAGAGAAAATGGATTACAATTATCAGTTATTTGATAATATTATATATGTGCAGGAGGAGGAAGGAGGCACACTACAACAAACAACTTTTGTATAGGAAACCAGAGTCGTAATCCATTCATTCAGTCAAAAATACATGATATGTAACTACAATCTATATACCAGGATTTTTATCATAAATTTGACAATAATGAAGATATTTAAACGAAATTTTCAAGAGATGGATACCTTGTTTTGTTTGAAATGTAACGATATTACGATAAGTGGTATAAATGACCATTATCCACATTTAAATAAATAGATCTGAATTAGAGTGCTGTAATTCCCAATGTAATTGACATTACACACGGTTTCAGTGTTCGAAGTACTGTACATTTTCAGAAATTTACAGTATTTACCTGCTTTGTTACATTTCAAACAAAGCAGGTAAATATTTTATAAATTTTGTTAAAATATATTCATTATTGTTAAAACTATGAACAAAAATCTGGGTTCGGTTAGGAATGAGGCACCCTGTATTCTTGACTGCATAAATGAATTACGATCCTATGCAACAACTCTTTGTTTTAGTGTTCTCTACCACTTTTTAAAAATTTTTCGAAAGTTTTTAAATCACCCTGTATATATATTACCTTTATTAAGTAAAATTCTGAAACTTTAATTCAGTATGTCGGTTAAAGAAAGTTTAATATTAGCCATAAATTTTGAAATATCTGATAACCTTTTTGTGTTAATGGCTGTCATAGAATTGTTTTAAAAAACTGATTCAGATATTTTGTAAGTATCTCTTTAAAAATGTTTTTATTTTTCTTCCCAATGAATGAAGTAAAATTTATATTACCTAAAAATTAAGCTGATGTAGGGTAGTACGGAGCCGGCTGATATATTTCAAATTTGAATATTAAAATTGTCAAGTATGGGTGTTATTACAGAATGATAAGTTGCCATAATTAGTCAGATAAAAACTCGTATAGAAGAATGCCATTTCATATAGTCCGTCATAAAAAGTTAGCAAAAGTTCTCGGGTTTTAGTGACGTTGATTGGTCTATTTGATTTTATTAAATCAGATTTTTTTTCTGTCCTGGAGTTCTTGAAAGATGCATGTTCAACAATTAAAAAATAGCCTATGTTGACGCTCTACAAAAGTGCATGTACGTATACTTCCAGATGCTTGCACAAATGAACATAAAAAGAAGCTATCTGCTGATGGAAATAATTTTTTGATCAGCAGAGAATAAAGTGTACGTTCAGGTAAATTTTTCAACGCCGCAGCTACTCTAGCGTTTGATGCGATTTTTTTCTACCGATCACCTTATACATAAATAATAATGATGAAAATGTGATGAAGAACACCATCCGCATAATACTTGCTACGACTCTGTATTTATGTATGTACTGATATTTACGACCTTTTGATAAGCATCAGCCACCCTATACACATAAAATGTCAGTGTTTGGTTTCAATGAAATAAGAATCAATTCAGCTAATGTATATTTCAAAGTTTGAAAATTATTTTAGTTCATCACAAATATTACGAAATAACGAAGTTCTAGCCAGGAATAAGGTTTCAGTACTTTTGTAAAATTTGTTTCTGGATAACCTGACTTGACGTTTTTATTTTGCCTTACATGACGGAGAACAGGAGAAAGTTTTGCAACTTTAATATTTCCAAATAGTTGTGACGTGACGATCTTACTCAAACCATTTTTCTCTCTATTCTGATACGAAAACATCAAATCGTTAAAAAAAAGGAGTCTTTCGAATTTAGTAGCTGATATTTAAATGCATAGTAATATGTTTAAATTTTAGTGAATTAAAGTAACAGAACTCTTGAAAATTTCATAACGTTAAGTAATTCATATCTAAGCAAACGGTCAATGATGATCTATTTCGTTATTTTCAAAAACAAAAATCTGAGTGGAAATGTAAATAAATTAATACGACTTATACTACTTGAAAACAAATTACATCAAAAGATCAATTTGTTATTAAGCTAATCGTTTTCTTATACATATTTTTCTTTGTGCAACATTTTGATAAATATATCTTGTTTTGTATGTGTTTTATGTAAAACTTGTAAATGAAGAATTTTTATTGCAAAAATATTATGTAAGTAGTATATTGCTACAATTAAGTAAATACAAAATTCAAATAATGTACTTGTAAATTACTTCACTATTTTCATAAAATTCCATTGTCAACGGAAATTATTTTTTGTTATTTTTAACTTGTTTTTAATGATTAATAAAGACAGTTTAAAAGAGAGAAGAAAACTTTTCTTATCTTCAAAGAGCATTTTCCTCGTGTAAATCTCAATGATGTCACATAAATAAATAGCAGTCCAATTGTCACAGAATCATGTCACATAATGTAGGGAACATAAACTACTGGATCTTGAAAACCGTGAAAATTCAAATTTGAAAAAATTATTCATCAAGCATTACATTCTTTTCTTCTGCTCGATTATTTGAATTTATTTCTGCACATCGAAAACACTGAAGTGTCACTGAATTAGAGACCCCTGAATAGAAACAAGTTGCTGCTCCTCTGGCCTTAAGAATTATTGCCACATGACGTGGCATGGTTTCAACGAGTCTATAGAAGTGTTTCGAAGGCATAGCAGGCCAAACATTTGCTAGAAATTTCCATAAATCAGTTTAAAACACTGGTATGGGATGAGGTGCTTGCACACCCTTTTCAAGAGTATCCCGATATGTGTTGAAAGAGATTTAAATCTAAGATTCTTGATGATAATTTCAGTAAAGTTCTCCTCTAACCAGGTGATTGCCAACGGGACTTTTGACAGGAACAGTCAGTCTGCTTGAATTCCATTTCTACCCGAATGTCAGAAAAGAATATAAAAGATTAAAGTGATCTCCCAGAACTACGTACTTAGAAGCAGAGAGAGTGTTTTGTACAAGTACTTTAGGTTTCAAGCATTGCCAAGAAAAAAAACATCATGTCACTGCTGAGCCGCCATTGCCCTTGTATACTTCGAACTTCCAACATGGTATCCTAGATCAATGGTTCCTTGAACCTGACGCCATATTTTCAGCTTACCATCTGCAGTCGTATTCGAGACTCACCACTACATGCTACTCGGCTCTAACCGTCAATGACTCATGATAGTCTCTGATCCATGCAAGACATTGAAATGTGGTACTTTGATGCCCATTTGGTACCAAGCGCTGCACAACATGTCTACTGACTATTTGTATGGTCCTCTCATTCAATTGGATGTGACCTGGGCTAAGGTTTGCTGTCACTGGCTGCATACGACACAGATGAATCTTTCAAGTTTAGTTCATTCAAACCCACTTATCATCTATAGCTTACATAATTACTACTCCCTTTTTCACTATCCGCATATTATCGCTCTTTTCCTGAGACTATGGAAGGAGATGACGGCATTGTTGAGATCTTTCTGAAATTGAATTACCCATGTGGCGAGCACGAGTTTTTCCAATCATGTAACTTTTAACATTTATACATAACAGTCTTATACATTTAACTACATGTATCATATGACAGCTTCCACATAGCAATGAGGCAGCAACACAACTTTTTTCCATAACAATTATCTCCAATAAAATGGCCCTTCAGTGTACACTTTTACCGATACTCAGAAACTATTTTAATTTTAAAAATGCATATGTTTGAACAAAATAATGATAAAAAATTGAAGTACTTGACTTTTACAATACGTTTCAAGTGACAGAATTTAGTTAAATTTTATAGGGGAGACCCAACTGCACTGATGTTAATTTTATTAATTTAATTGTTTAAAAAGACTACATTATAAATTCAAATGAATTTTTAGCATACTTAATAAAATAACAATAATACATATATATATATATATATTTATTGTAATGCAATACTGGATAATACTCTGAACAGAATGCTGTAGAATATGACTTTTTTGGGGAGGATAACTACTTATGCAAAAATAATAAATACTAAAAAAACAATCAATAATTTATATTTTAAGTGCTAATAACAACATTTTTTTTTCTTTAACTAGCCCAAAATAAATTTAAATGTAAAAAACAAAAACGTAATTTGAAAAAATCCTTGAGAATTAGCTTTATTATTTGTGACTTTCATCCTCTTATTTTAACTCTTTATGATCCAAATTATATATTAGAAAAAATATCTCCTCAAAACTTTTTCTATTACATTATAAAAGCACATTAGAAGAATTGTACAATAATACAAAATTTAAAAACAATTCGTTAATTAGAGCTAATAACTGAATCGGTAATTTTAAGTACCGTCGGGTCAATATTATAATTGAAAATATTTCGCAACTTTAAAAATAAGGCAGCTGTAGATTTCATAACGCTTTTTTAATAGCATTTAGCACAGGAAACATGTATCTATCCCTGACAAAAATTAGGAAAACCATTTTTCTTTCCATTTAAATACAAAGACACATTTCACATCAATTAAGTTTTGATAAGTAACCAACAATTACACCGACCTTCAAAATAATACTTTTTAAATTTTTGCTGCCCTATTTCAGGTATATATATGATAATAGTGAATATACCGGGTGTCCGAAAAAGGTTGAACTGATTTGAAAGAAACATGACTCTAAAAATAATTGAGTAAATGCAATTGTTTTTTTTTTTTTTTCAAAGTACTTGTCAAATATCCAAGATTTGTTAGATGTAGCTGTTTTAAAATCGTGACATTCAAACGATGAGCAGAATCAATGATCGGAAAATGCAAATCGCACCACACATTCGCAATTTTAACTTTTTGCTTAGGTTATTTGTGTACATAGTGGATCCTTTCCTACTAAATCGAAGATACTGAAGAACTTTCTATTTGACATTTTTCCCATAACTCCAATAATTTTAGACTTATACGCTTTCCACTCCGGAATCATCGAAGAAATTGCGAATGTATGGTGCGATTTGCATTTACATATCATCGATTCTGCGGATCGTCTGAATATTACGACTTTAAAACAGCTACATCTAACAAATCTTGGATATTTGACGAGTACTTTGAAAAGAAAATAATTGCATTTACTCAATTATTTTTAGAGTTGTGATTCTTTCAAATCAGTCCAACCTTTTTCGGACACCCGTATAATGTAATTAATATATTATTTTTCAGTAAACTCTGATAAAGACTTACACATGAGCGTAAAAGAATAACTATGACGATAAATCTTCATTGTACAAAAAAATATACAAAATAATCATGTAACAATTACACAGCCTTCTAACAAAAGGAGGACTACTAACAAAATGACTTTAAGAGAACTCGGTATCCTTTGAATAATTTTTTAAGTATTTTATAAAATCTTTTTGGCATATTATTAAATGATTTTACGAATAAAAATAATTTAATCAAGAAAAGATGCAATTCTTGTGGTAAAATTGGAAAAATTTATTAAAACAAACAAAAACAAATAGGAATTTAAAACCATACTTACAATTTTGAACTTTTTGAAACTTTTTTTGCATACTTTTTTTAAAAGTTTGCTCTATAACTATAAAGATCAGATTTCTAAAAAAAAAATTAGATTTAGAAAAAAACTAGATAATACCCGTCTAGATTTGATCGGTAAATAACTTGAAATTTCCTTTAGAAATATGCTTTTATTTTTAATTAATTAAGTATTGAAATATATGGTGTTATATCGATATATGGTGTTGTTAGACCAGCCTACTCAACTAATGAAGTGAAATAATTTTAAGCTTGTAATTTACACCCCATTATGCGCTTGAATTAATTTAGCAAGAATTTAACAAAAATTATTAATTGGATGATGTTTTTACTTGTGTTGTGATGATGCTCTCTCTCTCTCTCTCTCTCTCTCTCTCTCTCTCTCTCTCTCTCATTTACTTTTTTAAATATCAATATTTAGTATTTTCTTTTTTTTTTTTTTTTTTAATTACGCGATCTTAAGAATTTTTCATTATTTTTATTTTTATCAGCCTGACTCTAAAACCCACATAAACCATGGATATCAAGGTGATTTCTTTTATAATTCTTATATGAATATTTTTGCTGCTTTCTTTTTTCTCTTCTTTTCTTTTTCTTTTTCTAAGGAGAATAATCATGTACTTTTCTTAGTTATACAAATATATCTTCTTGATAATGGTCATATAAAATATAAATAAAAGTTAAGATCACTTTATTTAATCGATAACTACATGCAAAATCTTTTAATTTAACTATTTTTAATATAAAATAAGTAATTTTAAAAAGAGATTGTCTGTTGTTAAATTTTATTTACCATAGTCCCAATATTTTGAACAAATAACAATATTTAGTATTTCTGATTTTTTTTTTTTTTTTTTTTTTTTTTTTTTTTTTTTTTATTACGCGACATTTAAAATTTATTTGATTATCAGTCTGATTCTAAAACCCTGAATTTAAACTTTACTGTTTGTAGCAATCATGGCTATCAAGAGAAGTTCATGTATGAATATTTTTCATTCTTTTTGTTTTCTCTCCTTTTATTTTTCTTTGTTTACGAAAAATAATCAATTGCTTATCTTAGTACATATATATGACATCTCGATAATGGTCATACCAAATATAACAAAAATTGTAGACTAGTTCAATTTATTTAATCGATAATAACATACACAATCTTTTTAATTTGAATACTTTTAATATAAATTTAGTAATTAAAACAAAATATTATTGGGTGTTAAATTTTACTTAATTATAAAGCATTCAAATAAAAAAATACAAATTATATAACTTTTCCTTTTGAATTAAACATGACAATAAAATAAGAAAACTCATTCTGTCTGGAGTGGGTATCGAACCGACGATCGAAACAGAGAACCACCGCTCCTTAGACCACTCGGCCACCATTTCCTCGTTTGGGTGAACTCTAAAACTGGATAGGTTCTAGATTTAATTTTACGCATACGCAAATGGGTCATTTTCTTGTGAATGTTAATCTTAACGCTATCCCTTTTCGTTTTAATATACGAGGGTTTAATATACGTTTTAATATACGAGGGCTGATAAGTTCGGGGCCTGACAGTGAAAGCACAAGATTTTTGACAAAATTTCATATTATTTTTTAATGTTTCCCTTGCAACTTAATACATTTAAGACACACTCTTGTGTGCGAATTCATTAGTGCAGCCCTGTACGAGGGTGGTTCGAAAAGTTCTCGGCAAGACAAAGAAAATACAAGATTTTTGACAATATTTCATTTTATTTTTCAACTTGCAATAAAATACATTTCAGAAAACTCTTGAGAAATATTCATTTTGAGTTTTTGGTCGACGTTCAACAAACATCGAGCGGAAAGCTTTCTCATACCCAAAATATCGAATAAAATGTAGTGGACACGGTCTATCGAGATGTTTGCAATGTCAGCATGTTCGCGTATTTCAATCGGCGATCGTTCAATGCGGCATTGTTTTGAGACGATTCCGTCGGTCATAGCGGTTTTTGGATGTCCTGAGCGTTCATCATCGTGAATTGATTTCCTACCAAGTTTAAATTCAGAAGCTCACTTTTTTATCATCGAATATGAAGGACAAGAATCTTTTAAGGTGGAATGTAACTCTTTTTGTATGTCCGTGGGCGTTAAACCTTTTTTTAACAATGTATTTTATGACATCTCGAACTTCAATTTTTTTCCATTTTTCAAAATGTCAAAACTTGTTTACTTTACTTTATCACCAAGCAATAACCATTAAACTCACGCGTCTGAAACTCAGCAGCATGTCATCTAAAGGATCATACTTTACAAACACCATTGTCATTTGGTCATACTTATTCCATCTCTGTGTCAGGCCTCGAACTTATCAGCCCACCCTCGTACAGGATTAAATATCATGAAATATAAAAAAATACAGTAAAAATGGCTATTTATTTAATCATTTTTATCTTGAAAATATAAACTGTTTATTTTCATTTTATTATTACTGGAAATCTGATCCTTAATTTTATGAAATGCACCTCCAGGATCATCCATAGAAAATAGCGAGTCAATTGAAAAATGTATGTCGAAGTTTTCGCAATTTGATCGTACTGATATATACTTCAAAAGCACTAACTGAGAAAAATGCATTTAAAAATTTCAACTCTGCATCATTTAAACGGATATGGAGTAGTAAAAAGGCTTCTTCGCATATTTTTAATAAACACTAACTGAGAAAAATGCATTTAAAAATTTCCACTCTGCATCATTTAAACTGATATGGAGTAGTGAAAAGCCTTCTTCGCATATTTTTAATAAACTTATCTTTACGGCCACTTGGTGAGAACTTAATACGAATATCTAAATTCATTTTATGAAAAGCGTTAAAAAATTGATATTTTCGTCATTTTTTGCAAAATGAAAGGAACTGTGACTTCTTGGTGTAAAAGAAAACGCCTCTATCGACAGAAGAAACATCCACTTTCAACTGGTGTTTCCGGAACAAGTAGAAACAGAAAATACAAACCAGGAACCACCAAGGAGCAGGTCCTAGCAATTCAATGCACTGCATTTTTTTTTTTTTTTTTAATGACGAGCTCTTTTCTATTTCACGGTTCACGGAAGGTTTTTCGATAAAGTGAAAATGATTATTCAGGAAAATAACACAGAAGTTGTAGCAGAGTAAAAGAAATATATACGAGTATATTGAAAAAACGCTTAAAAATAAGTTGCATCTTACATTTTAATATGTTGTTACTTTTGTCATAATTTACACAAAATTATTATAATGTATTAAATAATAAATGTATTAAATAATTAATGTATTATATTTGTATTAATGTAAAATTATAATTATTAATATAATTATAATTTTATAATTATATATTTCGTTCTTCCTCTCAAAAAAAGATGCCCACCCCTTTGTCTTGTGCACTGATCGGGGCTGCTTCATATGCGTTAACCAGTATTAGTCTGTTATCTTGTTAATCTTTGTCTGGTGCCTTTATGATTAAATTTATATCTTATCCGTTAAAAATCTGATAATTTTTTGACTAAATTTATAATTTAGACAATCAGACATAAATTCTCGATTTGTGTCCAAACTGTACGTGACAAAAATTTTTGAGTATTTTCATCGAAATGAGCATAAAAAAGTACATAAGAATCACCCTCCATATTAAAGAAAAAATTCATTACAGGCCTGTGCTATTCTTCAATTCCTAAGCTAAAAGCAAATACATTAGCAATTGCTTCCGAGTGCCGACGATACATACTTGGGAAAAACACTTTAAAATAAAATAAAAGTACTTATTTTTTAACAAATAATATTATTTCCCATTCTTTAAAAATTAAAAATATATATACACAATGGAAATGGACTTACCTATAAATGTTGAGATATTTCACAGAACAAAATTAATATCGCATTTCACATAGCCAGATGAAAGCTAGAATGAGATACAAAGGCAGGTAAAATATCCTTCTCAAGCATTTTTTACTTCACAGACTAATGCTATCTATCTATGGACAATAGAGTGGAGTATTTAACATTGATCCTGGAACGTACCGTTGATAATGGATGAATAAAGTATTTTTTCTAACAATATGATTCTAATGGTGCTTTAAAGTACCGACGGAGCATAAAGGGTTGAATCTAACAGTAATTTCCTAATATTTAAAATAGGTGGATTGAACTTTGTTCCGTTATATTAAAATAAGTAGAAACAGAAAGCCTGTGATTATAAGGAAGAAGAAAGGCCTAAACATTTAAATCAGTTTTTAGTCTTTTTAACTTTGGCACTGATGATGGAGCTTTAGAGACTGCGAAACAACTGTTTGCTATTTTATATATTTTTTATTTGTGCTATTTTTGCGTTGATCATTTTAATATAATTTCCTAATAGTTTACTACCTTGGGACTGTTTTTTCAACCTTCTTTACATCATGAATAAATCGTTCTTTTAGTCATTTGCAGCAAACAGAAAATGTATTTTAAAAAAATTTCTACAGACACACTACATATGTCTGTAATAAGCTGTCATTAGTTTCGTATTTTCAGCTCTATGAAGTCTTTAAAAATATTTCATAATAATGATTAGTGCTGTCCAAATAGAAAATTTTTTATCAACACTTTGGTCATTCAGTAGTTGGAACGTTTAGTTTCACAAAATACCTTCTTTTACCTGTAAATGTAACATCAGGGATGAAAACAGAAAGCATTTAAAAAAGAAGAAAATATTCAAAGGCTAAAACAAAATGCTAAGAAAGGGGAAAACATACATATCTGTTTTTATTTACTATTTTATTAAGATGACAGAATAAATATCGGGCTATGTACATTTGTACACCACGCTTTCAGGAATCGTCTGTGTTTCACCTAACCTGGTCGATAAAGAGCAAAATGAAGTGGTGCTAATGCATTTTACCACTCAATTTCCCTTTGCAATAAAAATTAAAAATCACTATCAAACTTACAAAATACAACTGACAGATCCACTATAATGTATTCTTTTATTTATTTTTGGTACTGAAATTTTACTAAAGCAAAAGCTAAAATTTTTGCAGTGGATAAAATCATGATACGTCTCTCGGCGACAGATCGTAAGGAAAAATTAAATTTATTTAATAATAAAAAAAATTGGAAGAAATATGTTGTGAAACAGGAAGGCAGGAGTTTGGCTAAATATCGCGCATTGTATGTCAAAATTGATGAAGTTGACATCAGTTTCTGCCTTTCCTTTTTTACTTCCACACCACCGACACCTTCCATTTCACTGATGAAAGTTGTTAAACTTTTCTAAGGGGAAAAACGACACCTCCTCATACACACAAAAAAAAAAAAACGGTTGGAAAAAGAAAATTTTATAAATGTAATAAAAAGCTGAAAATCTGATTTTTTCCGTACTGTAAATAATTAAAATAACATATATTACATTTATGCTTAAATAAATATACATTTAACAATTTAAAGAATGTAAAAAAGGGGGGAGAGGATGTAATACGACGTCTTTAATCACAGAACATTATTCCTCAAAAGAAAGGGGGGAAAAGTGTCAATCTAAAAAGATATTTTCTTAGCTAATTATTGAACTCCATATAGATACAAAATACTCTCAATATACAGATACAAAATTTTTGGTCTAACCCTCTTATAGCAAACCAAGATAAACTGAATCTCTGGATCAGTAGTATAACTTGCGACCCGCAGATACCGCGACTGCGGGAGCACATAAGAAGTTAAGAGGCGCAATGTAAGAAAGTTTTAAAAGATGGCAAGTTTAGAAAAATTTAGGAATTTCATATTTGTTTTCAAAAAAAAAAAGGCACGTTAAAGTGTTCTGTATTTTGTTATTCATTTCTAAGGGTGGAATAAAATACATTAAGACGCATTCAGGAAAACTAAATTATTTCCTTTTTAATTGTTTACTTATGAGTATGCACCTGCGGGCCATTCTTTTTCCCTCATTTATTCACAATTAGAAAGGAATAAGTAGAAGTTGTAACCACAGATTAAATATTTTTGAAAATGTAGAAAAAATATTAAAATTATTTAAAAACATCGTAGAGAGTGGCCACAATATTATGACCACTCCTCACTCAAACTGCGACACGTCCGTGGAGCATGTGCACTGATGTAATAATTTGGATTTTCTGGTAAAAAGTTTGCTCTTGGTCAGAAGCAGCAGTAAACTGTGCATTTTCTTAATTCATAGGGAAAAAGGGATTTGAGAGATTTTGAATGAGACATGATTGTAAGCGCCAGAAGGGCCGATTCCAGTATATCAGAAATCGCTAACTTTCTAGGCTTTTCTCCCACAAGAATGTCTGGCGTCTTCAAAGAATTGCATTTAAGCCAAAAAAATTCTATCGCTAAGTGGAATTCTGGGCGAAATTTGACTTGTGCCTGGAGGTGCCAGGTTGCCAGTTGACTGACACACATTGTTTGTAGCAACAGAAGAGCATTGTAGCGAAATACAACTTAGAGTCATCACAAAACATATATGTACGCTCTACTAGATGGATCTTAAAACCGATCTTAAGAATATAAATTTCAGTAAGGAGTGGTCATAATATTTTAGTCACTCAATGTATAATCAGATCCAAACTTCAGGAGGTTTGCTATAACGGTAAGAGATTAAATTTCCGGGAAACTGAAGAACACCAAATACGTTGCTCGTTGTATTCCAGGATTTATTATAAACAGACATGTTATACCATGAACCATCTACATAATTTTAAAGTTAAGGTATGCAGTGTTTTAAGTTGTAGAAGGATGCTATAAGTTATGCGTCTGACTTGGATATAACAATGAAAAATTTTCAATTTCCTAAACATATTCTATAAAGGATGTCCCTCTTATCGTTAACCAATAGCTAATTCCTAAACCGTTAGTTTTAGAGGTATAGTTCCAATTACAAAACTTTTCCAAATGTTGTTCTTCGTCATATGAAAATTCACTTACGTAAAAATTATTATTTTTTATTTTTAAGTTATGAAATTTAAATTTGGTCCCTAGATTCTATAAATTGTGTGTATAAAAACTTTCTACATGCTCTAACAAATAAAACAGTAAAAATAACATTCTTCTACGACCAAAACTTACCGAGTTATGATACTTTGATTTTTATGAATTTTCAGCGTTTCCTGTCACTAAAAATGGAAAAACGCATTTTTATTGCCAGAAAACGCGAAAAATTCATAAAATTAAAACTATCGTAATTCGGTAAGTTTTGGTCCTACAAAATTAATTATTTGGTTAATTAAGTAGAGGCGCTAAATAGACCAGGGCCTATATTTAAAGTGGAATCTGACCCACTACACACATGCATACGTGAATTGGGATTTGAACCCGACAACGCTTGTCTAGTAGCAGTAGCCAACGCCCAAAGACTAGACAAGCAGATAGGCGTACAAAATTGGAATTTTTACTGTTTTACATGTTAAAGCATGGAGAGAGTTTTTTTAAATACAACTTACTGAACCCAGGTACCGTATTAAAATTTAAGTTTTGTAATTTTTTAAAAAGTAACTAATTTGACGTAAATGGATTTTCATACCATGAAGCATTTTTCGAAACATATTATCAATTGGAACTATACCTCTAAAACTAAAAGTTTACTAATTAGCTATTGGTCAACAATAAGAAGTGCGCCCTGTGTACATTGTTTGTAGTGAAATAAAAATTCTATTTATTGAAGTTTAATTATAATAGGATTCAATTCTATTTCAGCCAGATTCTATTTCATCCAGATTTTTCATGTAGAGCATTTTTAATTGCAAACATATGAAGAGTCGTGGAAAAAACAATGTTTTGAGGTGTCAGTGCCACCTGTTACTTTCAGAGGTGTAATATTGCTAGGTAATCTTTGTATTGACGCAAAAATGATGGTAGTTCTTTGAATAATATGGTTGAAGATAAGGTATAAAAAGTGAAGAAAGGTGAAAGTCCATCAGGTTTTGTTAAATGGGAGCTAATGACACAAAACCCCACGTGGGACAGGCTGCGCCAAAACTGAGAGTAAAACAAAAAGGTGAAGGGGAAAAAGTAAAACTTAAATTCATTTATAAGCAATCACTATAAATCACGGGTTCACAAACTTTAAGAGTGGTGTACAACTAAATCGATGTTTATATTTTATCCGTACCACCTGGTAATGAAGTTCGTGTTAAAAGAGACTAATTTACAATAGGGCATTTGGTGCATGTGCCGTGGACCACCACTCACACAGGAGTCCTAAAACTCTAAAATAAATCTAATAAAAGAATTAATATATACGTCGTAGGGTAATTGCGAAATTCGTCTCTTTGCAAATGTCCAGGCTAATTGGAGAACCAACTGCCATTTTCCAATCAGTCTGATCATTTTCAAGCTTATTGCAATGAGCCTATACAGCTTCAGCGTAATTTAAAAAGAACCGATTGTTTGCCAATCAGCCTGATATTTCTCAGGCTCATTGCAATGAGCCCATAGGATTATACGGAATTTCCTCCTCAATTTATCAATTATTGCTGTAACTTTTTGAGCTTTTACGACATTTCACTGGTCTTTTTATGTGAGTAGCCCTATAGTATTGACTATCAAATCAGGACAAAAAAAATTTGCTGTAGTTCGCACATGCGCAGTTAAAATTTATTTCATACAAATACCCATATCTCATCAAATATTCAATATACTAATATTTTAATTACAGTATACTATTGCACTACGATTTTTTGTCAAGTTTTTGGAAAGCGGTGTTAAATTCGGCTGAAAACTCTGCATGCTATAAAAAAAAACATTTTGAATTTTTCACAGAAACGTTAACATCTTCACGAATATACGTGCTATGCTTACACAAATGCACACAAATATTGAACAGGACCTACGTAGTTATTTGCTACAGTGGCAGACCATTTTTAGCATTTTCTGTTACTTGGGTGATCGAAAATATTATTTTATTATTAAACTTATTATCCCCCCCCCCCTAATTGTCCTTGCAACAAAATCGTCACTGAAAAACAGGAAGTCAAACATGTTCTTTACATCCTCAAAGTTCAAGGGCATTTTCTCACGAGTTTCAGTAGATATTAGACGAAACGTCTGAAATTGGTCAACCCCTTAATTTCTGGACACCAGTGTATATGGGTATGTACACTGGTTTAAGAATTATAATTATATCAATATTTAGTTTCTATATATTCTTAATCGTTAAAGAAGTTTAATCCATGGAGTAATTAAATCAATGCTTGAAAACTTTGTTAAACAATTGTATATTTTTGAAAAATTATAATTGTATAAAGTTTTAAAATAACTTTTAAAATTAGTTAATAAAGTAGAAAACAAACACTAAAGACACATGTGCATTTAAACCATAATTACGTACTATACATCTGAATAAACATACTTCTAACATGTTTCACTAAATTCAGTAAAATGGGACGAACACGAAAATACACATATGTGGACCTAAATATTATTCATGAGGACCTAAGTATTATTCATGATGCATCTTTTCAATAAAACTATTTTACAAGCAAAACTATTCTAAACAGATATTGAAAAATTAACTTTTTTCGAAAGTAATTTTATTGTACCTATAAATGAGATTTAAAATGGCGAAAATTACTTACGTTTCCCGGGCACGCTCAATTGCCGCTATTTTTGAAAAATCACTTCTTAAATGAACATTTCATGATGAAGTTCGTTTTCGTGCTGCTGTCTATGGGATTCATTATAAAGCTTAAATAAGGTCCACGAACGTAGATCTAAAATCGGAATTACAAGTATTCCTACTATGGAATTTCAGAAACAGAAATTGCGAGGTCCACATATGTGAACCTATGTAATGAAGATAATATTAGACTAAAAGATTGAAACCGAATTCTTTTAACAAATGTGAAAAGATCGCACCAGAACACGAAAAAAGAATAAAAATCGCATTGAAAAATTCGCGAAATATTAAAAAATTGCTATACGAATTCTAAATAAACTTTATTGAAAACAAGACAAAATTTACTATATTGGACTAAAAGATTGTAAAAGGATTTATTTTATTAATGTGTGGAAAATCGCCGCAAATCGCAATAATAATAATAATAATAATAATAATAATAATAATAATAAATATTAAAAAATTAAATTTTAAAAAAAGTAATCCCAAAAACTGGGTTTGAGATGCATAACTTCAGACATAAAAACACCTTCCTACCAAATCTTGTAACTCAGTGTGAAGAGGTCTCTTCAGAAAACTGCACCAGCACCAGTGCAGCGCACACATCTTTATTATTATAGATTTACATTACATCAACCTCCGCTAGCAGTGTGAACTGTGACGCATGTGACATCAGCTACTGCTGCTGCTGCTTGTATGTTAGGAATTGATGTGTAATAAAGTTACTTAATGTTTGGATTTGAATACATAGTCTGTTTAATAGTAGTAAAATAAAAATCTGTTCATTTTCATTTATTGGGGAGCCTTTTAAAATATGAAAATATTTTCAAGAAAAAGAAAATGAAATTTTAGAGCACCTTTGTCACATACACAACACACTTGCGCGCACTAAAAGTAGACAGCATGCCATCCATCCTGAAAAGAAACGCCAGTTGTAAATGAGGTTATCAGACGTTTATTTAAAATAAGAAAGAAAATTCATGTTATGCATACTTGATGATATGCTTTTGAACGTTAAAAGAACACTAAGTCAAAATCTTAATCGTGAAAGATATTTGTAGATTCCTAGTAGATTCTTCGTAACCTTACCCTGTAATCCTATTTGCAATGTATTTCAGACATATTCGACAATCACGACACACTAATCATAATTTGGATCAGAAAACACCTGCATCAGAAAATGTCGTTACACATTGCCCTCCAAGCAAATAACAGAACTCGCCCATCAGGACTCTTAGTGATTAATTTTCTTAAATTAAAATTTTTATTTTTTTATCTCTTGCGGCCAAATTTACTACTTTCTATTCGGGAGTGTCCATTATAGAGGTTTTACTGTATTTTTATTGACAAAAATCCTTCTGATAAAATACTGTCAAATTTTCTGAAAAATAGTAATACGAAACCCACTAAATGGCATTCATTTACACCACTTACCAATTCACAATCCACTTACATTATTAACTTCTCACCATAAAATTATACAAGAGAAAAATAGATTTTATTGTTTAACTATTTCAGGTAATTTCCAGCTAAAGCAAAAATTATTTTTTGCTAGAAGGTTTTCTTTTATCATGGGCTGAAAAAGGTATATGAAGATCCTGGAAGCTCTTAATCAATGTTGCCATTTGCCAACATAGCTCTTTTTCTTATTCAGAAAAACTACCATCCTACTATTTTTTTTAAAAAGTAATGCCAGACATTTCGTGATTAAATTAAACAAAAAATACCATACAGAAATTCTGGTGGGATGACAGTCTTTTTTAATTCAAAAAATGGGTTAGTTCAGTTAGGAAACGTGTAGCACAGTTTAAAGCTCCCCTTCTGGAATTTCCGTAAATACATGGAAATGTACTCGAGAACTTTTGTGCTGCCCTGTATATGATCTATAGAATTTATACACACCAAGTAATAGACAAACAATGAATTAAATTTAGAAACGCGTTCAGCAACTGAAAACGCACTTCTAGCAATTTTACTTAACAGACAGTACTGAATTCTTTTGTGTGTCCCTGTAAATGAACGATGAATGCTATACACACAATATTCTATAGTAAGTCTCTTGTAATGCACCTGAGTGATATATTTCACTTTCAGTCTGTTTCAAATAGTGAAACATTACTAAAATAAACCGCAAACGATTTTTCTCCATATACCGTAATGTAACAGAATTGTTTAGAGTGACCCTGTAAAGGTACTGTAAGTGCTATACACACCATATTCTATAGCAAGACTCTTGTAGTGCATCTTAGTGATATATATCAATTTCAATATGTTTAAAATTGTGTAACATCATTAAAATAAGCCACAAATAATTTTTCCCCATGGTGCGTAATGTAAAGGAATTATTTTGAATGTCCCTGTAAAAAAACTGTAAGTGCTACACACTTCATTTTCAATACCGAACATGTCATAGTAAACCTCAATAACATATATCAATTGCATGACAATTCATATAAATTTTCGCGAGTTAGAGCACGGATAGACAGACAGACAAACCGAATTTACAAACACTTTTCAACTATGTTAGAAAGTACTACAGTCATTTTAGTACTTTTTTGACAAATTGCGGTAAAAATTAGAACAAAGCTGAATTTTTGCACAGGTGCTCATTAAAGTGTGTAGTTTAACATACTAAAAGTCCTCATCGATATGATGTGAGCTTTCGCCGCCAGGGGGCACGAATGATCTTGAAAATCGGTTTTTCGTGAATATCTGATTAACGATGGCATCTAGAAAAAAGTTCAATTAAAAAGATGTAGAAAATTTAATTTCCTACAAAAAGTGACCATAACATTTTTTTGTCACACCAACCCTTCCCTGTCAAATATCAGAAGCAGTGCACATAACTGGAAAAAATAGGAAAACGATTGTATTGAACGCGCCCAAGAAGCAGAGCAAATACTTTTATGCTTTCGAATTTCGAACCCTACACCTACTCTTCTGTCCTTTTCTCTGTACACTGATTTCGCAAGCTGGTGAAATAGTCATTGTCGCGGCATCCCATGCTTATGTCGAAATATACCACGTGCTGGTATCTTTGCCGTGTTTTATTTCAATTGATGAGCATTTCGCTGGTATTAAATTACCCTAACTTACTGAATGAAGTATTCTTTGTGAGTTTTTAGAAAGTAAATAGTGTTATTTTCCATGCGTATTGTAGAAAGTTTTAAATAGTTTTTGAGAGTGTAAAATGACTTTTTCTTCATTGTTTATCGAGATCGTTAAAATGGAGATTTACGAAGTATTTTGTCTTGTATGTGGTGAGAGCTGCGTTTTGACTGATTGGAAAAAAGGCACAGAAGTCACGTGTGACTTCAAGTTTGGAAAGAAGTGACAATAATTGGACAGCGTTTGAAGAAATTGCAGAAAACAATAGTGGAATTATAGTCCATCCAACGTGTAGGAAAAATTATACAAGAAAGAATTCTGTTCAATTGTACAAGAAATCTGTTGCATAAAACCATCAACGTCCACACAAATTACACCGTTAAATGAAAAATTGAGAGAAAGACAGTCGCTTGTTTGAATTCAATGAAAAATTTTTACTATGTTCTGATACATTGAATGAAGCTTTTATACGGAAGGAAAACAGAAATCTCTAAAGCATTGCGAAAAAGTAATAGTTAAAAGCTTAGAGGTGAAAAATAGTCTATTGTATCTGCAGTGAAGACAAATGGGGTAAAGAAGTCAGTAAGCGTTTATTTAATGTTATTGACTTGGTTGCAGCTGAAGAGGTACCACCACAAATTCTTTATGAGGGTTACCAAGTAAGTGGAAACCAGTAAATAAGGAAAGGACATGTTTACAAACAATTCTATCACCCAATCTACATTTTCTACTTAGCGATCATTGCAGGAATCATCATGGCGACGCAGACCAATCATATCACAGATCTTTTTATCGTAGACTAATCAGACCGCTTGAACACTTGCGAACAATAGTAGTCTTAACGACTGTCAGGTATTTCTCGCTTCCCCACAGTGACGTCAGCTGCACTTTCCTCATACAGGAGTGTTATATTTCCTATATCTTAAGAAACTACTGTGGTAAATGTGTAACGGTTTTCGATGTTTACTCTGACGAAGTTTATAATACAAAAGATGCCGAATGAACTCATCAGTATTCGAAAATTTTAACTCTCGACATCGATATTAACGAAGAAATGAATGTGTCAATTAATCAAAAGTTTTTATCTAATCATCAAAAAAAGGCACACCTCATCTCTATTCTGATGGAGAAATTTATGGAGAATGGTTTCGAAGCGAAACAGGCAGGGGGAAATGCTGACATACTTATTGTTAATGCAGCCTGAAGTAGCAAAGTCTGGTGCGCTGGCTGCTATTGCAGGCGACGATGCTGACTTGCTCGTATTGTTGACTGCCTTAGCACCTCCAGAGACAGAGATATTTTTAAAAAGCCTCGAAGAAAAAAAATTACAACCACCTTGTATTCGTCGCACAGTCTCAATAATGATGCAGTTCTGAAAGATCATATATCGTTTCTTCACTTTTTTTGAGTTTGTGACTCTACACAGGAATGCTTGGGAAAGGCAAAATGTCGTTATTAAAAATTTCGAAAAGGGAAGGAAACCGTAACATACAAGCTTCCAGCACTTTTAAAAGTGGCAAAGCATCCCAAATTGAAATATTCGAGTGGGAAAACTATTTTTCTTGCTTTATATAGTCGTAAAGCAGAAATTTCTCTGAACAAGTACCATTATACATGTTTCAAGAAAAGAATTGCTGTTGGTAAAAAAAGGTTTTCATAGTTACCGCTTACCGTGACACAGCTAGATTGCACAGTTTATGTGTTTATCATCCAATACAATACTGGTTGGGCAATAAACTTCTTCCTGAGAACTGGGGCTGGCAAAATGCAGTTAATTTGTCTCCAATTCCAGCTACCTTTCCGCCCGCACCAAAAAATATTATTTAATCCATTTTTTTGTACTTGCTCCAAAGGATGTGGCACAGCGTGTGGATGCCAAAAAAATGGATTCAAGTGTTCTTATATTTGCGTAAATTGTTGCAGAGTTTCATGTCACAATGCAAGTTAAGTTGAATTAGAACATGAGGAGGATACTGACACTATCATGTCCATTGCAAAGAATAAGGGAATCGCTAAACCTGAATTTAGTGATGATATCGAAGGCCAACCAGAAAATAGTGAAGGTAATACAACAACTGAAGAAAAAATACAGATGATGACGAAACTAAATCGAGTAAAGCAGTTGTAAATGTGCAAACGACTACTCAAGCAGTCAAATGATTGAGATTTAAACAAGCCAGTCATTATATGTTGATTAGGCCTAGAGGGGAAACCAGAATTTTAAAAAAATGCGCTAAATGCTTTACCTCAAGGTTGGTATGGTAATACGCATATTATACATTCACCTCTTTTCTTCAAAAGTAAGAATTTTACACCTTTCAATATAATTTCTTTGAAAATAGCAGCACGTTTTTCGCATTTTTATCGTTTTTCTTCCAAGTACGTTCACTGTTCTTGATTTTTGACAGAGAAGTATTGGTGTGACAAAAAAATGTTATGATCACTTTTTGTAGGAAATTAAATTTTCTACATCTTTGTAATTGAACTTTTTTTACTAGATGTCATCGTTTATGAAATATTCTGAAAAAAAACGATTTTCAGGATCATTCCCGCCCCATGGCGGTGAAAGCTCACACCGGATCGATGAGGACTTTTAGTATGTTAAACTACATACCCTAACTAGCACCTGTGCAAAAATTTAGCTTTGTTCTAATTTTTTCCGTTATTTTTCCTAAAATGACTGGACTAAAGTGTTAAAAAGTAAATTTTGTTTTATCTAATGGCAGACATTTCGTGATTAAATTAATATACAGAAATTTTGGTGGAATGATAAGTCTTTTTTAATTCAAAAAAGGGGGGTAATGTTGGCCGTACTGTTCTTAATTAACTCTACTCCGTTCAGAATGAAATGTTCGCGTACCAGTAACAGAAAAGTAGTGAGAAAAGGCCGCTCCGTCGTCAAGAGGAGGGCAGAGGGCATGTAGGAGGAGGGAGGTGCCCTCCTCTCGAGAGCATACTCTGAGAGGAGGGCTGTGGGTATAGAGGAGGGAGGGTTGCCCTCCTCCCGAGAGTGTCTTATAAGAGAAGGGGGTAAAATGGGGATGGGCGTTATTTTCCTTTTTTTAGGGGGGGGGGAGAATTTTTTTTTTTTTAAAATCAAATTAGAGTATGCGGTTTTGAACTATCGTAGGATAAGATATTTTTACGCGAAATATTTTTTCGAAGTGTGGTTTGTGATTAAAAAATAGTCATTCGAAATATTAATTAAAAATAATAAATTAATTAATTAAGAGATTAAGAGATGTTAATGATCGAACTTAAGAATTTTCGCGAGATTTTCTTTTCGAACAAGAGTATGCGGTTTGAAATACACGTAAGAGGCGAATAAAAAATAGTATTTAAAAATATCAATTATAAAAAATAATAAATTAATTAAAAATACTAATTTAAAATATTAATGAAGAGAGTTTGAATTTTTTTTTTCAACTAGAGTATACAATTCGAATTTTACAGGTGAATGGTGGTTTTAAATTTAAATAAAAATGGTAATTAAGAAATAATGAGGGGGTTAAGAAATTTCACGCAATGTTCTTCTCTGTAGAAGTATGGAGGAATGATTCGGATCTATTTTATAACGCCTGAGATTCATGTCTTGAAGTAATTTGCATTGAGCCCCTTTGTAAAAAATCCAATAGATTCAAGAAAAAGCTTTACCTTACTGATAGCCGAAACTTATAGGATTCTAAAATGGATTGAAATATAAAATAGGTTCTACATAATGCATTTTTTTTAACACTTTCCAACCTAGTTGAAAAGTGTTTATGACTTCAGTTTGTCTGCTGTCTGGCCGTCTGCCGTCTGTCCGTGCTCTAACTCGCGTAAATATGCTTGGATTGCCCTGAAATTTTTGTATGTTATTGTCGTCTACTACAGCATGTTCCCTATTTCAAATGAAGGGTGTAGCACTTATGGTTTTTTTACAGGGACAGTCAAAAGTATTCCGTTACATTACAGTCAATGGGAAATAATCGTTTCAAGTGCATTTTGATGATGCTACGGCATTTGAAACATGATGAAATTGATATATATTTATGAAGCGGTTTAAAACATGCTTTTTGTAGAATAGGGGGTACAAAACATTTATTATTCTTTTACAAGGTCAAACAAAAGAATTCTGTTACACATTGCTCGACGGGAAAAAATCGTTTGCAGTGAAATTTAATGATGTTTCACTATTTCAAACATATTGAAAATTATATGCATTACTGAGGTGAACTATAAATTGTTCCCTTAAAAGTATGGTGTGCATTGCGTTTATTGTTCATTTACAGGGTCAAATAAAAAATTCTGTTACACATTGTTCTACGGGGGAAAATCGTCTGCAGTGTAATTTAATGATGTTTCACCATTTCAAAGATAATGAAAATTATACGCATTACTAAGGTGCACTATAAATTTCTCGCTTAAAAAGTATGGTGTGCATTGCGTTTATCGTTCATTTACAGGGACACACAAAATAATTCGGTTACATTATACGTGCGATAATTACAGTCTATGTGTGACAAGTCCGTTTTCAAGTTTGGTTTGCGTTTTTAAGTTTAACTAATTTTTTTTCATATTACGTGGTGTATATAAATTCGGTTGATCATATACAGGGCTACACAAGGGAATTCATAAGTATTACACACTATGGGAGTGAATTGCGTAAGGGTAGTTTTTAATTGTGTTTACGCATTTCCTTGCTGAACTATATTTATTAGACTGATATAAGTTTGTGGAATGCAAATAAACTCAAATACAGGGCTACGCAAAGAACAAAATACATTGTCGTTTATGGTTGGTAATAGCTGGAAGTGAGTTTTAAGTTGCCTTATCCGTTTTTTACCTGAATTAAATTTTAGCTTAATATATGATGTGAACAAATGTGCTTAGATAATATACAGGGCTGTACAAAAGATTTCGAGTGCATTTCCATCGATTGGCTAAAATTGCTAAATGTGAATTTTCAAACTGAACTAAATTTTATCATGCTATGTATTACATATTCAAATCTACAGATCATATACAGGGCTACACAAAATAATTCGACTACTTTTTTTGCAATGGAAGGTAATTTCGAAAACTGTATTTTTGCTTCACTCGTATCCGTAGGAAAGGGTCTCCGTGACGTGAATTCATTGGATTTTTTGTGAAGGGACCTGGGCTTTTTTTTTATTAAAAAACAGGATCTATACAATTTTTTTGTGAAGGCCTCTGTATCACTAGCTTCACTCCTTAAATCCGTTAGGTCACTTTATCAGAAAACCCCATGACATCACTCATTTGTTTCAACAAGCTACTGCGAAAGAAGTAAGTGTGTCATTTAATATTAATTTAATCCTTAACAAATTAAAAACTTTATTTAAATTATTACATACCTAAATTTTCCCCTCTTCTTTAACAGACCTACCGTTATAATTTTTTTTTCATAACGATTCAATGGGTCGTGCTTTTTATCGGCTAGACTATTCTATATGTTTTCTAAACTGTTTACTTACATATCTTCTTTTACCTTATTTCACGGTTAATTTTCGTTACAGTTTTCTGTATGTGTTGGAAAGTGTTTCATAATCTATGCTGGACGCATGATTTTTCGTTCTTGTTTAGTATAGCGTGCATAAATAAAAATTAAAATATTTAAAAGTTACAGGGACCTTTCCAATGACATGGTTACACGTTTTGGGGACTGGGGACCCTTCAAAAGAAACTGGAAAAAGTTATAGATATTGAGACCCTTCACAAAAAATCCAATGAATTGACGTCACGGAGACCCTTTCTTACGGATACGAATGAAGCTAGCTATACAGAGGCCTTCACAAAAAAATTGATAAATCCTCTTTTTTAATAAAAAAAAAGCCCAGGCCCCTTCACAAAAAATCCAATGAATTCACGTCAAGGAGACCCTTTCTTACGGATACGAGTGAAGCTAGCGATACAGAGGCCTTCACAAAAAAATTGGATAGGTCCTCTTTTTTAATAAAAAAAGCCCAGGCCCCTTCGCAATGTACCCTGTAAAAATACTGTGATTGTAAATGTATTTTTAGAAATTACGTAATAGAGTGCTATCCCCAAGTGAAAAACGAATCCGTATACATGCAATATGTTCACTGTAAAAATAATGTAGGTCATGTTATAACTGTGCATCAAATAGGTTTTACACGGAATGCAATTTTAGTATAGCGTGCAAAATAAAATATAGGAACGCTACGAATATTCTAACCGATAAGAAGCACGACTCTTTGAATCGTTATGAAAAAAAATATATAACGGTAGGTCTGTTAAAGAAGAGGGGAAAGTTTAGGTATGTAATAATTTAAATAAAGTTTTTAATTTGTTAAAGATTAAATTAATATTAAATGACACACTTACTCCTTTCGCAGTAGCTTGTTGAAACAAATGAGTGATGTCATGGGGTTTTCTTATAGAGTGACCTCACGGTTTTAAGGCGTGGTATATCATCTCAGTGGCCGTATCACTCTCCCCACCCCAATCTTATCTATGGGGTCATATCATGATAGTGCGATAAGAAAGTATAAATGAACTAATGAAGGGAGTTTGAAATTTTTTTCAACTAGAGTATACAATTCGAATTTTAGAGGTGAATGGTGGTTTTAAATTTAATTAAAAATGGTAATTAAGAAATAATGAGGCGACTTAAGAAATTTTCGCAAGATTTCTTTTTTTCAACTAGAGTAGATAGTTTGAAATACGTGTTAGAGGGGAAGGTAGAATTTTAGAGGTGAATGGTATATTTTGAAGTAAATTAAAAATAATAACTAAGAAATAAATTAAGAGATGTGTTAATGATCGCACTTAAGAATTTTTAGGGAAAGAGATGAGTTTTAATTAAATACGTTAATGAATCTAATTCGATACAAGTTTTGCTAAAATAGAGATTATAGTAAAAATACAGGGTCCCCTATAATATGTGTGAATTATACTGCAGTAAAGTGTTATCCTACCCCTTCGATATAATTTAGGCTAACAATACACACTTCAAAAAGTAAAAAGTGACCACAAAAAGGATAAGAATGAATGAAGAATTTTAACGTAAATATAAAATAGGATCTACAGTAAGTAACAATAAATAAATAAATAAATAAATAAATATACAAGAAGGAAAAATTATGAAACACTTTCCAATGCTATCAGATTATTGTTAAGAATTTTCGAATAATTTGAAAAACTATTGAAATAAGTGACTTAATAAAATATAATTTTTAAGTTGAGTTTTCGATCTAGTGCAAAAGTACCAGTTAGATTTTACTTTTGAATGTTTAAATTTGTGAATGGTTCAGTTTGGAGGGGTAAAATGGTTATGAAAAGTCTATTTTTAAGATGAAAAGTTTTGTGAAGGGTCCTGTTTTGAAATGAAAAGCGACTTAAGAACGGTGTTAGATTAGCAGAATTAATTTTTAAATAATAATAATTAAGAAATAATTGTAAAATAATTAATGAATGAAATATCCTAACGATGGGACTTAAGAAAATTTTGAGGGGAAATTTAAGATTGACACCGAAAAGGTTTTCAAATATTTTAGAAAAAGATACATTTTTCAGCATATAATATATTAATCAAATTTATAATACTGTTGTGAGATGAAAAATTTTGTGAAAGGTCTTGTTTTGAAATGAAAAAAAAATATGTTAAGGGTCCTGTTAAAGGATCCAATTTCTTCCTAAACATATCCCTGACTACAAATAATGCAGTTTGTATACATTTTGAAAAGGTATCAATATATTTAAACATCGCACTGTAGTTTTTTAAATATTTTTGTCAAAGTTTGATTCATACAATAAAGCGAGGTTGATACTTAAAACCGTTAATGTATGCGAATTCTTTCGTATCGCCTTGTATAGTAGGGTGGAGCCAAATTTTTTTTTTTTCTTCAAATCGAAATTGGACGCGGTGGGAAAGTTGCTCTATCAGATCCTTATTCTGAATATAAAATATCTTTGAAAAATATGAATATTAAATACTGCCCCAAGGTCACTGAAAATTGAGAAAAACTGTAAAAGTTGTGCATTTTCCCATTTTTTTGTCAAACATATAAAATGCACAAATATTATTAATATTAAATTAATTTTAAAGTATTCTTCTTAAATTATTATTATTATACGCTGATAGTGAAACTATGTAATATTTATATAAAATACAGGTGTCTTATACTGCCCCAAACACTTGAAAATTTTGAAAAATGTATAAAAATTGGGTAATTGAAAAGCATAATCAAAACAACAAAATTGTGTTATATTTTATACTTCGTAAGAATATACTTTTTTAAATTATGCTGGAAGATGAAAAATAACAAGAAAAAATAATTTATTATTGCAATTTACAAGCATTATAAGCTTAATAAAGGAACCAGGTTCTGAGTATTTGGGGCACCTTTCGTTACAATCTGAAAAAGCTTTAATTTTAAGTGAAGAAAGAAAAAATTAACTACAAAAAATATTGATACCAGTAAGCTTGTTGTAATTGGCTGTGACGGAACTACAGTTAATACAAAGGTGTTATGCGATTTCTAGAAGAAAAAGAAGGAAAACCACTTCAATGGCTTATTTGTCAAATACATGCCAATGAGCTTATCTTGAGCCATTTGCTCCAGCATCTTGACGGTACAACAAACGGGCTTCAAAGTTTTACAGGATCTATTGGCAAACCTCTAAAAGATTGTGAACTTCTTCTTCTTGTACATTATAAAAGAATAAGCTGTGTTTTGCTAGAAATTACTAATACAAAGGATTTAAGCACGGATCAACTCTATTTGCTTGAGATATGTGAAGCAATTTCTTCGGGATTGTGTCCCGAAAAATTGTATAAAAGAAATCCTGGTAAAATTGTGCATTCTAGGGGGCTTACAGTGCAAATAAAATTCTTAGGCTATACGTTTGTTCAAGTGAACTGTCTGAAAATTTGTTAATTCTGACAAATTTTATACTAAGAGTTTATTCAACTATATGGTTTCAAATTAAAAGTAAGCCTTCATGCATTTACGGAGCTAAGCATTTTCATCAAACAGTTATGTTATCACGATATTTACCAAAGAAATTACAAACAATAATAAATCCCGTAATTCAACGAAATGGTTATTTTTGTCATTCGGAAAATATTTTGATTGTCATGTTGGCTGACGATAGGGACTATGTAAGAGTGTTGGCACTACGTACAATAATAAAATCTCGAAAGTCAAGAAATTCTTTACGTACGTTCAAGTTACCTGAGATCAATTTTGAAGCCAAAGACTATATTGATTTTATAAATTGGGCTGAAGTGACCATGACAGAACCACCATTAACTAAGTAATTAGATCATAATATTCTTACAAAGTGTATCCTAAATCCAAAGGCAATAGATGAAGACATCTTACCTAAGATTAAACTATTCCCTTGTCACAATCAAGCCACTGAAAGATGTGTGAAACTTGTTACGTAGGCTTCTTCAGCTGTTTGTGGTCCTTTGAGACACGATGGGTTCATTAAAACTTGTCTGGAGTCTCGGAAAAAAATGCCAGTTTTTGAAACCAAAGAATAGTATGGACTACTATAAATGGTAACTTCATTGCTTGTAAATTGTAATAGTAAATTATTTTTACCTTATTACAATAGTTCTTTAAAAATAATTAGAAATTATATTTTCTTACATAGGTTAAGTAAAAAATATAAAACAATTAAAATTACCCAAATTTCATACATTTAAAAAAGTATAGTCGTTGTGTTACGGTTGGTTTCAACCAATTTTTTTTTTTAAATCTACATTAATTACCTTAAATCACTCTCTCAACATTTATTTAGAAGTTTTCTTTTTGTTTCTGTTTTAAATAAATATATAAATAAAAGTAATTGTAATATAAATAATAAAAGCAGTTTTTTTTCCCTCTTCTTTCTTTTTCTTTTAAGCAAAGCAATTTCAACTTTCATAATCTAGCGTTGCTTCCTGTTTTGAAATACGAAAAGCAGACAGCAAGAAGGGATGTTTGTCAGTTAAAGACCGCACAGGTGGAAAATTTGGAGTCATCTAGTCTGACTTTGATATAAGAATGACCGACCGCCCTGTATAAGAATTACGTTATCTTATGAGTGTACTATACACGCAATTAGGCTTTGTAAGTTTACGACAGGCTTCAATTGGCTCAGCTATCAGGCGGATAGCTGGCGCCCATGTAAACAGAGGCTCACAGGACCCCCCTTCAGCACACGCCATGGGGGTGAAGCATGGCTGCCTTCCCCCATGAAGCGGCCGGCAGAGTGGAGCGACAAGCTGTTGCCTTCAGGAAGAGTCCATTTTTCCTTTTGTTTCCATTCCCGTACCCCTGGCAGAGTGGATCGGTCCCGTTTTTCAAGCGGCGCGGGAGAGTGAATGTTTACGACAGTTGTTGCTTGGCTGAGATACCTGTCGTTTGGCTCGTAAAAATTGGACTTGTTACGGGGCTCGAAAACTGGCCTGTGGGCTGGATCGCGAAGCTGTTGAAGGCGGACAGGTTTCTGGAAGAGTATCGAAAGTGGGGCATTGATGGCCCTACACTAACTATCCTAAATCATAGTGTTATGATGAAAAAAGGCTATAAGGGCATTTTCGAGTTGCGGATCTATAACTGTTAGCGAGAGATTAAAAAGAAGATATGTTTAGCCCGTTTTTGCGTAGTGGCGTTCTAATAAATAGTATTACATTATTATGACTTCTTAATCCTCAGAGTTGATCATAGATATTGAACTAAACGGTCGTTAGAAATAGTAGTGTTCTGAGTTAAGGTGATGGCCATCTTAGAATAAAACACATGTTCCATGAAAGTGAAACTTTTGGCTCCGACAGTGAAATTCTGGGCCGTAGGACAATTTCCCCCTCCTGACAAGATGATGGACCTAGTAGTTGATGGCAAGTGATGCAGTGTGATGAGAGGTACGAAGTGGTAACCAAATCTCCATCGTGATGGCATTTGACTCATCATGTGATGATGAATGTTAGCGTGAAACCACATGGGTATTGACAGAATTTTTCCCCAGCCTGAATACTCCAGCTTAAGTGTGTTCAACAGATTTTGAAAAAGGACGAAATGCTCCTAAGTGTCCACTGACTAAAATTGTAGAACCCTCCCCCTATTGTAAGTACTCTTTGCATAGTTTTTTTTTTATTTGTACATCTTTCTGAAAAAAAAAAAAAAAAAAAATATGTTTGCTATACCAGAGTTTAAAAGTGAAATGAATATCTTTAGATAATTTCAATAAGAATTTACATTATGAATAAAAATAGTCTGTAGGTTGATATATAATGTTTGTATAATTGAACGACCATTAAATGGTAATGTGATGATAATTTTAAAAATATGATGTGTAATTTAAAAGTAACCAGTGAGTGGTTTCAACTTAAAAGATCAGCTGTTATATTGTTTTATTAAGATTATTTTTGATAACTTAGTTGCTTCATAATTTTAAATGTTCAAATAAATTGTGTTCTTTGTTTATTATCAAGGATGGTATGTTTTTCTTTGTATAAATCTCTAAATAATTAATATTTTATATTCACAGTATACCTATAAGAAAGGCTTAACCTTTCTGTGAGTAGTATTAAAAAAAAAAAAAAAAAAAAAAAAAAAAAAAAAAAAAAAAAAGGAGAATCCAACTTTATTAAATTAAGACTTTAAAATTTCTTAAGTTTAAATTCATAACTGACTGTTTTAATGAATATTAATTGAGGTTCACTCAATGTTATACAATCGTGTTTTTGATCTTGATTCAATGATGGATAAATTAATAAGTGATGAATGAATAATATTAAATTTAATTTCATAACTGATCAGTTTAATTTTTAATTGTCCTCTCTTGGAAATATTATTTAAAACAAACGATAGAATGTTTGTTTTCTAAAAAAAAAAAAAAAAAAAAAATAGAGAGAGAGAGTTGGTCAGTAAAATTTTAATCACTATACGATCTTTCGGTTAACCAATCTGATCTTGGTCAAAATCTCCATTTTTATTCTTAAATTTTTAGTATTCCATCATATGCTTATTTTATTAATTTGTCTCTATTCCCTTTTGTCCTCATATTGGAGGAATTTCAGGCTTTCTTCAATTGTCTAAATTCAATGATGGTTATATTTTGCTAATTTATTGTGTATGGAGGTTTGAGCTTGATCGGGTTGGAGTGGAGTTGGGTGTTCTTTCGCATTTCAGTATGCTACTTGATTTAGAAATCTGTTGCCCCTTACTACATTCAGAATTATTATAAAATTATGAATTCAAAATCATCATGGTGTTTTAACTTATTCGGATTCTTTTGAGTTTTGATATTTTGACAAATTTACTCCCCTTTCCATGGCAACAGATTTCAGTGGAGCTAATCAGGGTATACTTGTTGTTTTTGAATCAGTTAATTGTCAGATGAAGACTGAGTTGTAAGTGATTTTTTTTTAAATTTAAATTGTGTTTTAGAAAGAACCCCAAAACCCCACAACAGTTGAGTTAGTATAATAAAAGCGAATTTGATATAAATATTACATAATTTTAGTATAAATATATAAAAATAATAACAATAATACGAGGATCATCCTTTTAAATTAAATTATTATTAATAATTTGTATACTTGATGAAAAAAATGGAAAAATGCGCAAATTTACGTTTTTTCTCAATATTCAATGACCTTGGGGGAGTATTTAATATTAATATTTTTCAAATATATTTTATATTTAGAATGAGGATATGATAGAGCAACTTACCCCCCCCCCCCCCCCATTTTGATTTGGTGAAAAAAAAATTCATAGGCGAGCGCTTTTACGTTTTTCTCAATATTCAATGACCTTGGGGCAGTATTTAATATTAATATTTTTCAAAGATATTTCATATTCAGAATGATGATATGATAGAGAAACTTTCCCACACCGTCCCATTTTGATTTGGAGAAAAAAATATTTTTCCATAGACGAGCGCTCCACCCTACTGTATAGGTTCCACTCACCTCGTTATATAAGCTCAAATCTGTTAAGTTTTAAAATTCTTCCTTGAGTATTCAATGAAAAATAATAACTAAGAAATAAATTTAAAATATTAATTATGAGATATATTAATGATCGGACTTAAAAAAAACTTTGGGGAACTACAGTGCGATGTATAAATATATCCATACCTTTTCAAAATGTATACAAACTACATTATTTGTAGTCAGGGATATGTTTAGGAAAAAATTGGATCCTTTAACAGGACCCTTCACATTTTTTTTTCATCGCAAAACAAGACCCTTTCCGACATTTTTCATCTCAAAACAGTATTATAAATTTTATTAATATATTCTATGCTGAAATATGTATTTTTTTCTAAAATACTTGAAAACCTTTTCAGTGACAATCTTAAATTTCCCCTCAAAATTTTCTTAAGTCCCATCGTTAGGATATTTCGTTCATTAATTATTTTACATTTATTTCTTAGTTATTATTATTTTAAAATTAATTCTGCTAATCTAGCACCGTTCTTAAATCTCTTTTCATTTCAAAACAGGACCCTTCACAAAACTTTCCATCTTAAAAATAGACCTTTCATAACCATTTTACTTCTCCAATCTGAACCATTCACACACTTAAACATTCGAAAGTAAAATCTAACTGGTACTTTTGCACTAGATAGGAAACTCAACTTAAAAATTATATTTTATTAATTCACTTAGTTCAATAGTTTTTCAAATTATTCAAAAATTCTTAACAATAATCTGATAGCATTGGAAAGTGTTTCAGAAACTGTACTACGACGCATGATTTTTCCTCCTTGCATATTTATTTATTTATTTATTGTTACTTACTGTAGATACTATTTTATATTTACGTTAAAATTCTTCATTCATTCGTATCCTTTTTGTGGTCACTTTGTATTTTTTGAAGTGCGTATTGTTAGCCTAAATTATAGCGAAGGGGTCGGATAACACTTTAGTGCAGTATAATTCATACATATTATAGGAGACCCTGTATTTTTACTATAATTTCTATTTCAGCAAAACTTCTATCGAATTAGATTCATTAACATATTTAATTAAAACCCATATATTTCCCCCAAAATTAAGTGCGATCATTAACATAGCTCTGAATTAATTTATTTCTTAGTTATTATTTTTAATTCATTTTTAAAAATACCATTCACCTTGGAAATTCTACCATTCTCCTCTAACACGTATTTCAAACTATATACTCTAGTTGAAAGAAAAAAGAAATTTTGCAAAAATTTCTTAAGTCCTCTCATTATTTCTTAATTACCATTTTTAATTAAATTTAAACCCACCATTCACCTCTAAAATTCGAATTGTGTACTCTAAATGAAAAAAATTTCAAACTCCCTTCATTAGTTCATTTATACTTTCTTATCGCACTATCATAATATGACCCCATAGATAAGATTGGGGTAGGGAGAGTGATACGGCCACTGAGATGATATACCACGCCTTAAATCCGTGAGGTCACTTTATCAGAAAACCCCATGACATCACTCATTTGTTTTAACAAGCTACTGCGAAAGAAGTAAGTGTGTCATTTAATATTAATTTAATCCTTAACAAATTAAAAACTTTATTTAAATTATTACATACCCAAACTTTCCCCTCTTCTTTAACAGACCTACCGTTATAATTTTTTTCCCATAACGATTCAAAGGGTCGTACTTCTTATCGGTTAGACTATTCGTAGCGTTCCTATATTTTATTTTGCACGCTATACTAAAAATGCATTCCGTGTAAAACCTATTTGATGCAGAATTATAACATGACCTACATTATTTTTACAGTGTACACATTGCATGTATACGCATTCATTTTTCACTTGGGGATAGCATTCTAAAACTAGCTGACCCGCCCGGCATTGCCATGGGCAGACTGTCATTGAAAAATATAACAGTGGAGTGGACTTCATAAAAAAAAAGACTGAATAATAGTTATTTATACTAAAAACTTGTAAAGAAATTAAATAAGAGCTAAAATTTCTAAAGTATAACAGTTACGTTTAAAAAATGAAACGGTCCGGGAAAATTATTACACTTACTTTTAAAGAATGAAAAGGTCAGGGAAGTTAAATGGTATATCGGTATAAGATAGAGGCTTGATATATCGTCGCTACCATGTCAAACTATCGAATTAGTCCAGGCAATAGAGATCCTATAGGGGCTCTACCTGGAAAAATTAATGGTAGTTCTGGAAATCGACTTTCTTTATGTTTTTTGGGTTGCTGAATCCGAATTTGTAACTTCCCACCAAAATTTCCTCCGGCAACCCCCCCAAATTTTGGTAAAATCCCCCCCAAAATAGGTTTTTTTCAAAAAATTCAATTTTTTTATTGTTTTAGGGGGAAAATATCTAGAAATTCAGAAAGTAGACAAAATTTGCAACAAACAAGATATATGACATTATGACGTAGGATGAACGGGGAGGGGGGAGCTGCCTCGGAACATGGCTCGAGGGGGGCGCGATCATACAGCATCTCGGTAGCTCACCTCTTATCTCCGATTTCACGTAATAAATCGGAGATAAGAGTGAACTGTATTGTATTCTGGACCCATTACAAGTAGAGACTTGGAAAACACCTTCTTTTAGACGTCTGTTGAGCGAAGGGGGGGGGGGGATTTTTTTTTTTTTTTTTTTTTATAATTCATATTTTTAAAAGTAATTAAACTGTACGCAATTCCGCTTAACCACTCACATCGTTTACGTTCGCTCCCCCGTCTCCCCTCCAAACTTTCTTTACTAATGAAAAGTTTTGAAACGAAATAAAAAAAGTATTGAAAAAATAATGACAAATCTGAGTCTTTTTTTTCTATTTTTATTTATTATTCTAATTATTATTCAAATTATTCGAGATAATTTTAAATTCTGCTTCTCCGCTTGACTGCAACCATACAAGCGAAGTAAAAATTGATTCCCAGCTTTTGCGATATCTTGTGGGTCTGCATTTGGAACAGCTGCACGAGAGGAATCAAATCTGGGTTTTGGGCGTTTACTTTGATGAATTTTCTTTTACCATGGCCGAATATAGCCGATGTAGAGACGCATCCGCTGAAAGCATGTAAAAATAATACATTTTCAGCTGCTGCTTTTTCTTTAAGACCAGAAGATGAATAGATTTGTTGTGAAACTTTGCCTTTGCCCGGCTTCATGAAGTAAACATTGTCGGATTGGGAAAGGGCAGTTAATATAACTAATAAATCTATATCGTCGCCGACAATAATCACTGATTGATGAATTGGTGCCATTTCAATTGCTGTACTAACGATGAGAGAGTCTGCGTCTTCCTCAGCTTGCCGCAGTGATAAATTTTCCATCTGAAACCTTTTTTTAATCATTAAAATGAGGCGATGTTTATTTCTGCTGTTGGCTAACATTTTTTCCTGAGCAACCGTAGGAGTCATAGATTCATCAAAAATTATGTCAACTGATGACTGCTTTCTCTCTCTTCGCACTCTTTCTGCGCTCTTCGTATTGAAATTTTTGTCTAGATAGCCATCAAAAACGACAATACTATTTGTGGAATATTTTGACAGAACAAATTGAACATAAGCTTCGCAAATAGATGAAAAAGTTGTATTTTGCTGCCACACGACTCGATGAAGGAGGAATCCGCCGCCGATAATGTAAACCGAATCTTTCAGTTGTATTTTGTCCTCTGTTTGTTTAAAAGCCTTGTAAAGAGAAGATTTCACACATTTTCTCATTCCTTCCTCATTAAAAAGCGCCAAGGGAAAGGGAGAAAGCTCAAATTCCAAAAATTCTGCGAGTTCCTCTTCTGACTGTTTGGCAATACAGATTCTGCGGAAGATCAGATGTGGATCTATAGGAACTACTTCGTCGTCGACTTTCACCCCATTTTTCATATTACCAAGAGGATTACACCGTTCATTTCGCTTGAACGTAACAGATTGAAAATTATAACCTTCAAGTTTTGAAAGTCCCGCAGAGCCAAGTTCTTGAGCCATGTGACAGTTAATTTACTCATCACCCACAATTCCTGTGCTGAGTGACTTGAGCTTTTCAAGTACAGGGAAGGGTGGATGTTGATTAAGCCAGGTCAACATTTTCTGCACATCTTGACTGTCACGGTTGATTCTTGAACTTCTAAGTTCAACATGCTGTTCTGACGATTCGTAGGCGACGTCGACAAATTGTTCCACAGAATCACATACATTTTGTAAATAAACAGTCCCCAGGGTCCAAGTTGTTAGAACGCTCTGTGACACTCCTTTCCCACGAGTGAGGCCACCCACACTTTTCATGCTTTTCATGAGAGATTGTTCAATCACCATGTCAGACCACGTTCCGCAGAAGAATTTGTCAGAACGTCGAATTGTAAATTGGCCTTGAGATGTAAAAATTTCATACTCATCTTCAGGCATTCTGTCTTTCAAGCTGCGCATTTGCTGTAGATATAATTGGCAAGATTTAGTGTATAGGAAGTGCCCGCTGGCAAAAAAGTACGGCAACATTTTTTGGATAGTGTCCAAATGAAGCTCCCAATTAACCTGTTCGTTCTGCTTCAATGAACTGTCTCACTAGTGCAATCATTCTGAAATACTGAATCCATAATTTTGCAGTATCCGCGCTGCTCCAATTTCAACAAACATTCTTCCAATTTGTGAGCAAGTTCTTGAAACATGTCTTCATTGTTCACTTTTAAAATCGCTGTTCTATCTAGATTCCACAAGAATTTTTCTAGCTCAGCCTTTACTTCTGGTGAAAATTCGACTGAAGGCATAATGATGTCAGCTGGTGAAAGGTACGCCAAAAAATGCGCTCTGAGTGCTCGGGAGTATGCGTGGCCTGCCATCATTTTTTCGATAGAGTTAAGAGCATATACGGTGTTGAAAAATTCTTTTAAACCACTCCCTGTCATAATGTAACCGACTGCTCCTAAGAAGGACATAAGGAGATGGAAACCACCGAGCCTACAATGACTTTTATGACGTGAAATCGGAGATAAGCGGTGAGCTGCCGAGTTGCTGTATGATCGCGCCCTCCTCGAGGCATGTTCCGAGACAGCCCCCCCCCCCCCTCCCCATTCATCCTACTTCATAATGTCATGTATCTTATTTGTTGCAAATTTTGTCTACTTTCTGAATTTCTAGATATTTTCCCCCTAAAACAATAAAAAAATTGAATTTTTTGAAAAAAACCTATTTCGGGGGGGTTGCCGGAGGAAATTTTGGTGGGAAGTTACAAATTCGGATTCAGCAACCCAAAAAACATAAAGAAAGTCGATTTCCAGAACTACCATTAATTTTTCCAGGTAAAATTCCCTGTTGCCTGGACTAAATATGAAATAATGCATTTTTCATTACTTTTAAAAATGGGTTGATTGTCACCACAAAATTTTAATAAGTTTCTTCACCGGGGTTGCCAGTTTGGCATAATTTTTCATTCAGAAATTCCAAATTCAAACCAGAAGTTTCGAACAGAAGTTTTTGCTTTGTTTAGTGACAGACATTTCGTGATTTTTAGGTAGCTTTCAATACAAAAAAGTATAAAGCTACCTATTGCAGCCGTTCGGAGGAAAGCAGTTCCGGAAAATTTCGATATATTTTCACCGATCATGACCCCCAGACCCCAAAACCACCCTCCGTCCAAATGTTGATTTATATATATATATCTCCATATATATATATATATATATCTGACCTATGTCATACGATAACGCTCGTATTTATAAATCAATTTTGATGAAACTAATTGTGTGTATTAAGCTCACCAATGTCTCGACCGAGTTCGTTGGCCAGCTTGGTCCGCCATTTTGTTTCAAGATGGCGGCCAATTAAAAAATTAAAACTAAAATAAATATACAAAAAAATTAAAAATTCAAATTTATTTTTTAATTCAGTGTTAGGCCTTGAAACGAGGATTCCAAAGCATTTTTTGTTTTACCTCTATCTTAAAAAACGCCTGAGATAGAGCAGTTTGAAATTCTAGGGTGGCTGACATTTTGAAACAAGACAGCACATTACAAAAATTTTCATTGTTGTAATAATTTTCCCAATCAAACGCATAAAACTATATATTCATATCCGTTAGCGCCAAATTCTCGCCAAACTTGGCGACATTTGGCGAAATATCGCCAAATTTGGCGACCAAAATAAGTTTTCATAAATGAAGCCAATTTGGCTATTGCTCAATAATTTGGCGAATTTCTTATTCAAATTCAGTATTAACGAATCTTTTGCATTTTAAGTTGCTGTTTTCGTGTAACATTAGCTAAAATTTTAAAACGAAGATATAGGAAAGCTACCTTTTCCTCCCGGTACAGGCCGGAAGGACTTTTTTAGAGTAAAATCTTTTCTCTCAAAATTTCCGGTATGAATTCGGAATCTCTCAATAAATAAGAAGGTCAAACTGGCAACCCTGTTCTTCACTCAAATGTTATTAGTATTCTTACTAGGCGAAGAATTCTAATAAAATTTAGTGGTGACAATCGTCCCATTTTTAAAAGTAATGAAAAATGCATTTTTTCACATTCGATAGTTCGACATGGTACCGACGATATGGCAAATTAAGATTTGTGAAATGCTAATGTGATGCATTTTATAAAACTTCATTATAAACACAATTAAATATATCTGAAGCAGGAGAAACAGCAAAACCAGAAGCAACGCGTTCGTGCATTCGACGGTTATTAAACCTATTTTGGCGATCGCTTATGCTCTGTGACGTTCTCGATCCAATTGATTTCGATTTTCTCTTCTTAATTCGACTTCTTCTTCACATTCAAGCATTCGCCGAGATCTTTTACGGGCTGATATTTTAAAGCTCCATAATTGTTGCGAAATAGCGAAACGTAAGTAAATAAACTCGATCTACCTCGGCCTAAATCCTGCCAAAGGACTTTTACACGATAACCAATGAGATGCATTTCATTCGGTTGTTGCCATTACAATTAACAAATAAATGCGATTTCTGTATTTCTGTGCCACGTACGATAGTGTAACATATATATATATATACAGTGAACTCTCGTTAAGATGGATAGTTAAGAGGTAGCGTTTTTTGTCCATATTAACGAGAGTCCATTATAACAGGAGTTCACAAATGTGACGTTTTACATTACAGTAAAAAAATACTTATTATTTACATATATATTGTAATATGACTAAAGATTTGATTTCTGAGACCATTTTATGCTACTTTACTAAAAATACAAAAAAGAATGTACGAGAACAACTTTAAAATGAAAAAAAGATATATATTTGAAACTCGAGTTTACATTGAAGCATACTTGCATTGTTACTTGAAGGTGCAAAATGTTAGTACATGAAAACGGTCGAGAGTACATAAAAGGCTATCTAAAATAAGAAGTAATCTTCATTTATTTTTTCTTTTTAGGTGACCTTCATTCGATATCATTCTCAAGTTTAGCCAAATGTTCAAATGTGCTTGCTCTCAGAAACATTTTCAGTTGATTGATAAAATTTCCTAATTGTCACCAGCATAGCACGGACATCTTGCACCCGAATATCTTACACTTTTGGAACAGAGATTTCTTCTTCCTTTTCATTATCACTAGATGTACCTGGATTTTCTTTTACTTCATCGATTAATTCCTGATCGGTCAATTTTTGAACAATTCTGACATCGTTATCAAAATTTTCAAAACCGTCAGCGTATATTTCTGTCGGAATATCACATCCCACAAATGCTGCATCATTAAGCAATGTCTGAAGTTCGTCGATATCATGAGTAATCTCATCTGACGATTCTGAAGTTTCAGCTCCGTTCACAAAGCCTGCATGTCTGAAGAAATTTGAAATTGTAGTCGATGAAACAAGAGTCTAGGCTCAACCCACTCCATGCATTTTACCAAATTGACATCAGAATTTGTCTATGTTTCAATGGAGCTCATCAAATGTGCCAGTTAGTGTACTTTTAATGATTTTATGACGCCATTGTCCATTGGTTGCAACACGCTGGTACAATTGGCAGGGAAAAAAAGAATTTTTATGGATTTCAGTTCAGGTATTTCTATAGGATGAACCGGGCAGTTATCTGTAAATATCAGAACTTGTCTTTTTATCTTTAGAGAAACGCCTGTCTAACTCCCTGACATACTTTTCAAAGAATTGAATGGACATCCATGACTTAGAATTGGCTTCATATTTTGTAGATGACTTTTAACCCCCTTAAAACATTGGGAATTTTTAGAATTTCCGATAACAAGGAGGAGGCAGTTTTTCAGACCCATCCATGTTATCCCCTACTAGAACAGTAACACGTAATCTTGAAAGTTTTCCACCTGTGCACTTTTCTCGTCTGAAGTGTAAACATTGAGTAGGCTGAGCTTTATAAAAAAATCCGGTTTCATCAATGTTGAATATTTTTTTCAGCGTCGTAGCCCTTGAGAAGGCATTTCAAATTTGCTTTCCACTCCTTTAGTTTTTCTTCTGGTACATTTACAGCTTCACCGCTCACTGTTTTAAAAACTACACCATGTCGATTCTTGAATCGTGTCAGCCATCCCTCACTTGCACTGAAGGAATCAATATACAACAATTTGGCCATTTTCAATGCCTTTGCTTTAAGAAGTGGACCATTAATTGCAATGTTCTCAGAACACATTTGTTTAAACCATTTCAACAATGCAGCTTCCAGTTATGGGTGGCCTGATCCTCGAATTTTCTTTCGAGAACCCATGACATCTCCCGATTCAAAAGTACCCATTATTGCTTTACGTTTTAGCCATACTGAGTTCACAGTTGAACGTTTAAGTCCAAGCTCTTTCACCACACCGATTTGTTTAGATCTCTTTTCAAGTTTTTGGATGATTTTTACCTTATCCAATAAAGTTTGCAGTTTTTTTACTCGAAGCTGCAGCCATTACAGAAATACAAAAATAAATTGTCGTACTGGTTTAAAACGAAGAATAAAGTGTGAGACTAGAATTTTTTTTTCCCACATTAAGCACTGAATGAAAGAAATCTTCCGACAATTGGTAATGTCACACGCCCGTACACGAGGTTTAAAACTGCGAGGGCGGGAGAAAACGTGAACTGAAACTTTTCATTTCCCCCCTTATTAGCCAATCAGCGCGCGCAATCAGAGAACAAGCGGCGACGTCACGGCTGCTCCGTGACGTCAGAAGCAAAGTTTCTACTCCTTTCATCTTAAAAATAGAATAGAAAACATTTTGGGATTTCGTTGTCTTGACGAATATTTGTCCATCTTAACGAATGAACTCTTAAACTGTACGTATTAAACGATGTCTGTTACATGCACGTCCTATAGACCTTAACCGGGGATTTTGTTTTTGTACGTAATAACGAGAAATTCATCTTAAACGGGGCCGTCTTAACGGAAGTTCACTGTATGTATATATATATATATATATATATATATATATATATATATATATACTTTTACAATCACAGTATTTTTACAGGGTACATTGCGAAGGAACCTGGGCCTTTTTATTAAAAAAGGGGATTTATCCAATTTTTTGTGAAGGCCTCTGTATCGCTAGCCTCACTCGTATCCGTAAAATGGGGTGGGGAGACTCATTTTAGAAAGTGTCTCCGTAACGTGAATTCATTGGATTTTTTGTGAAGGGGACCAATATGTATAACTTTTTCCAGTTTCTTTCGAAGAGTCCCCAAAATGTGTAACCATTTCATTTGAAAGGTCCCTGTAACTTTTAAATATTTAAATTTTTATTTATGCATTCTATACTAAACAAATTCATTATGTAGAACCTATTTTATATCTCAATCCATTTGAGAATCCAATATGTTTCGGCGATCAGTATGGTAGAGCTTTTTCTTGAATCCATTGGATTTTTTGTGAAGGGATAAATGCAAATTACTTCAAGACATGAATCAAATGCGTTACAAAATATAGATCCGAACCATTCCTCCATACTTCTACAGAGAAGAACATTGCGTGAAATTTCTTAAGCCCCCACATTATTTCTTAATTACCATTTATATTTAAATTTAAAACCACCATTCATCTCTAAAATTCGAATTGTATACTCTAGTTGAAAAATATTTGAAACTCCCTCCATTAATATTTTAATTTATTTCTTATTTTTTAAATACTATTTTTCATTCACCTCTTACATGTATTTGAAACCGCATACTCTTGTTTAAAAAAAAAATCTCGCGAAAATTAAGTTCAATCATTAACATATTTCTTAATTAATTAATTTATTATTTTTAATTAATATTTCTAATGACTATTTTTAATCACAAAATACACTTCAAAAAAATATTTCCCGTCAAAATATCCTATCCTACTATAGTTCAAAACCGCCTACTCTAATTCGATAAAACAAAATCTTATCTCCCCCCCCCCCCCCCAAAAAAAAAAAAAATTACCCCCTCCTCTTATAAGACACTCTCGGAAGGAGGGCAACCCTCCCTCCTCTCAGAGTATGGTCTCGGGAGTAAGGTACTGCCCTTCTCCTGACGCCGGAGCGGCGTTTTCCCTCTACTTAGAAGGCTCACATAACCGATCTCGTAGGTGCACCATAGTTTGGGAAACCTTGCTACAGACTTTAATACAACCATTTTATAAGCATACGCATGAGCATCTGGACAGGGGATCCTAACCAGATTTCATATTTAATTATTATTTAACAAATAAAAATTATAATAGCTATTAAATTACAAAAATCCAACACAAATAAAAGAAAACTGGATACTATGATAAGAACCACTTTTATAAAAAATATTCAAAAGAAATTTGCACTTAAGGGGAGGAATACTGGAATAACTAGTTTGTGACTATCACTGTTTCTCATCTTGATCCTTCATACAGTTATCCACCATATTTAGCTATTCCAGTTTTGTCCAGGTCAAGAACAGGAAGAATGGTTAACCTCCCACCCCTTCATACAAACTAAAGTCATGCAAACTTTTAAATATATAGAAAAATATTAAAGTGAAAACCAAGAAAAAAGTTATTAATATACACTTTTTTTTTAGAATACAAATTTATTCCAAACAGGCAATATTTACAAAGCAGAAAAAAAAATATTATAAATTAATGCAATGATATTCTTGAAAGTCATGGCTAATTTAGGAATGATTTTTGTCATAGAAATCACACTTGTAAATGTAAACAGTACATTTCATTACAAAATGATATAACAATACAAATCTTAGAAATTTGGCTAAAGGAAACAGAACATCTAACATATAGAAATAATAAATACATTTTGAATGACTTAATTACTTTTGCATCTGCTTATTAAGATTGTGTGGATTTTATTGTACTAAGTTAAAATTACTTATTTACAAATGCACATTTTATTTCACAAAAAAAAAAAAGTGTAAACCACATTATAGTTTAATGGAGGAAATTTTTTACATCAAGTTTGCTGTATAACAATTTATTCCAATAAATACTGAGTATATTTTATTATTTTGGATTTGTAAAACAAAATAAAAATATTATTTACATGCATTTATTTTCATTGATAATGATAATTATTGTATTTAATAAAACATAAGGAAAGAAGATTGATATCTTCTATGCTGTATAAAATATTTTCAGGTATAATATATAAATGAAACCTGACTAAGTGAGCATGAGTTTAAAAGATATTCCAACTTCAATAAATAACAAAACACAACAGCTCACTTACAAAAATCCTAATTTCATATCTCCATAACAGACTGCAACTGCAGTACATTTCTTTAGCTATCTTCAGTGTGCAATTTTTTTTTATATATATTTAACAACTTTTGTGAAATCTTTTTGCAATTTTACACAAAATAATATATGAAAAGAAAAAATTGCAGCTTCGGAAAGACAAAATTCTATTCATAAAAAATGGAATCTATGAATAAAAACAGGTGTATAAATGATGTTTTTAGTTTTACTTAAATTAATATATTTGATATCAGATTACTGAGAATAATAACTTTTACAAATCTCAAAATACATTTTAAAAAGCATTTTTCAAAACTTTCTTAATTTTTAAAGTAACGCTCATATACATGAATAACTTGGACTAACAGTTGGACTGCCGGTCCAGAAACCTTTGATTTCATCATTTACTTCGGTAGGCAAGTTATCTGACTCACAGTTCCTCAACCCCGTTTGAATGAAGCGGGCTTATTGGCTAAAAAAGTCACAGTCCTATTCGATTTTGCGTTGCGGCATTGTTTATTATGGAAGAAAAGTATTGAAAAATGAAAAAATTCAATTAACGTATTTGTAAACTCCACACTAAACGCATTAGTTTTTGTGGCAAAACTGTAATTAGCGCAATGTGTTTACGAATGCTATACATTTAGTGTTGCACTGAACAGCTAATGTGTTTTCTCTCACTGTTTCGCGGATGTTTACATTTTTCTTTTATTTTACATTTCTGATTTATATTGTTGTTATTTGTGATAAAATGTGTTTAATCTTACAGTAATCAAATACTTTATAATTCACATTAGTTTATTAGTAAACTAACTCTTAATATTAGTAAACTAGCTTAAAATTTCTTTCAGAGATTTAATATAATGTAGTATAACTAATCTAAACACAGCATATCGTCTTTATTACATTCATTTCAACTTAGTTTTATAATAAATATACGCACATTGTTTTAAAATTGAGTGTTAAAAATACATGTTTATAATTAAATTTATCTATTCTAAATATTTGCATATAGTTACAATATTATATCATATTATTATATAATCTAATATAGTAATTTAAAAAATAGATGTATTATAAAAATCAATTGAAGCTTTTAATTACATAATTTAATTAAAAATTTTATAATTTAAAAATCAATTACTGTTTAAAATAACATTATTTAAAATAGAATAATATATTATAAAATAATTAGTTATATATATATAAAGTTAAATTAATTTAATGCATTTTTCTAATAAAACATAATATACCAGTTAAACTATAAGTTATTTTAAAATAAAGAAGCAAAAATACTTTCATAATTAAAATTTAAAAACTACTTTTTCAATTTATTTAAAAATTAAAAAAATATACTTTTCTAATTTATTAAAAAAAAAACACCTTTCAAATTTATTTGTAAAAAAAAAAAAAAAACTTTTCAAATTTATTTTAAAAGAAAAAAATATATATTCCATATATAAAAAGATAAAATATATATAATTATTTAATTTTTGAATTGCTATTATTTGGTATTACACATTGTACATTGAAGAAATATGCATTAAAAACACAAAAGACGAATTATCCCCAATTCTAAATGCTTCTTTTTAAATTAAAACTGCTTTAAAATAATAGAGAAATAGTAATTTACAGTGCAGAAAGTTACATAAATCCATTCACTTTTCACGCCACCATTACAGCATGAACCAAAGATACATTTTCTGCAGTTTATTTAGTTGCAAAACTAAATGCACTGGTTTTTGATTGCGAATACAGTTTCAAAACGCATTCGGTGCACTAAGAGACTTTGCGAACGGCTAGTGCGAAAACTAACTGCACGAGTTCAACGAGTTTCGATTTTACAAATGCGTCCAATATAGTGTGGAATTTTTTTTCACTCAAGTTTGTTTTTCTTTTTCTTTTAATTGATAAATGAGTCAGCGATATGAAATGTGTTAATTGCTAAAGTAAATGTTACAAGTTTATCTTTCAAATAAAATTTTATATAGTAGTTAAACAATAAAACTTGATTTGGATCAAAACTAAATTATTTATTTCAACAGCAATTATGCTGATTTTTATTATTAACTATGATTAATAATTAATCAAGCAATTTCTGATTAGGAAAACATTAAAATGAAGAATAAGGAAACATCCAAGAAAGTAACCTGTAGTATTGTTTTTCTTTTGTCAAATCAATTTGTATATAATCATGGGATCAAGATGTATTGATTTTATTGTTATGATTTTCAGCAATCTAATTAAAACTATCAATTCCAACTGAATTAGTTAGTATTTAATATGCATATTGAAAAAAAAAAAGAGTAAATAATATTAACAGAGCTTCAGAAAAGGTGCTGCAGGTGGTTCTGATGATGCCCTGGCACCAGACCTCAGAGGCACATCAAGGGCACAATCAGTTATCACCACCAAATGGTTGATATATATATATATATATATATTAACTAGTCACTAAATATTAAACTTCAAACTTGTTTTAAGTTTAAACTGCACGTTTTAGTCCTATTTCTTATACAGCAACTTGAATGAGTATGACACTATTATTATAAAATGTGATCAGATTTTCTCTCTCCACTTGTTTTTCTTTAAGTATGCATGCTTAGTTACTGAACCTAGTCTTCAACCTTCCTCTGGACCAAGATCGAGTTACTGAACCTAGCATTAGTTTTCAGACTCGATCAGGTCCAGTCAAGTAGACAGTGAATACCATATGAGTGTTTTCCTGCATAACAGGGTTGAGGTAGTTGATGAGTACGGACATAGAACAAAAATGGATTAATACAAACTATATACACTTATAAAAGTAACTATTAATCAAATAAATACAGATGAACAAGAGAACTAAACTTTTCATACACAAACATCATGCTATGCATGAATATTCATGATGCCTTTAAAGGTAGAAAGGTACAGTTTTAAGGAACTGTTAAATGTGAAAATTTCTAATGAGACAATGTTTCAAGATGTGTATAGATAGAAATAATATTTCAACTGGATGAGTTGTAAAGAAGGATGATAACCTAATCAAAATTAATTTAAAATAATGGCAAAATAGACAGCAAAAAATTATATTTAAATAGTATTCAAAATAACTAAGAAGCTGAGGCAAGGATTTAATATTAAGCTGAATTTGAAAGACAGGCCAGTTAGTTTGCAAAATTTTCTTTGGAAATCTATGAAAAAAAAAAAACTGTGGCAAATGTAGTAATGTTCTCGGCCAGATTATGAAATAAATTCTTGCAAATAGGTATGACCAATTTCTTATAATACGAACACCACACTTTTTTTAAGAATCTGATTCTGGTTAAACATATCAGCCAGCAGTGCGATAGTACAGTAAAACCCCGGTTATCTGAAAAGCATGGGACCAAAGGATTTTCGGTTGACAGGAGTTCCATAGGAATTTTCGGATAACCGGGCGGCTTCTTAATTTTGTTCTACCAGATGACACTACTCACCATTCTCACTTCCACACAGTCAGGTAAAGTGCTCGTGCTTGTAGGTGCAGCAAGTGTCCGTATTCTGTTCAATTTCCCCTTCCTGTTTACACCCTTCCTGTTTTATTTTCCTCCAAATTTTATTTACAATGAGTAATATTTTAAAGCACAAATGGGTTTTTATAAACGTTGAAAAAGTTGATATTGGCACCTCAATATATTGAAGTGCAGGAAGATGCAACAGCGTCAGATGTGTTGTTGTTTAAAAGGTGGCATGATAAGGCAGCATTGAAGCAATGCGAAGTTGAAAAAAAAATCACAAAATATTTTGTAAAGAAATGAAGTGTTGTATGTGTCTAGGCAATAAAATGCCTGCATTTACGCAATAATCAAATAAGAAAGTTGACGCTGTTTATTTATTTCATAAACAGCATGCTTGTTTAAAAATAAAATATTTCATATTTTTAAAAGAATGAGTTTTAAGGTCTTTCGGTTAAGCCGATTAGCCCCGGATAATCAGGGTTCTACTGTAGATTCAATTAATCTTTAAATGCTCGGTAATTATTAAAAACAAATTGAATTCAATTTTTATTTACTTTAAGCAGGCATGTGAACAAAATAACGAAGAAACCCTCATAAAAATAACAATAACAAACTATGAAAATTATTTAAATAAGTATTGCAAGAAAAGTATTATAAAAGAAAGTATTTTTATGTGTGTGCTTCAATTATGCGTTAAGCCAAAAAGTATGAAAACAATAACACTGGTTGGCATCAAAATTCTCCCTGTAAAAACAATTATTGTTTCTGACAGATTTAATGATACAATATTCAAATATGACAAACAAATTGCTCCATCATGTACCAACTTTTTTTGGTGTGTGTGTGGGGGGGGGGAGGGGGGAGGAGCATCTTTAAAATAAAAAATGTATCTCCTTGTTAAAACATTAACTCTAAACACGTGCTATTCTTTTTTTTTTATTATTATTCTGTGCTTTGCTTTTTTCTAACATCTTTTGAAAGATTTCTGCCCTCTTCTCAAAAGTTACCGATCTGAAAATGCATATATTCAATTTCAAATGACACCCCATAGAGAGGACATTGAGAGGAAATTTGCATAGCGACATTGTTGAGAGGAACATGCAGAGTGCATTGTTTAATTTAATACCTAATTAGCTAACTAACTAGCATTACTAACTGAGTTACAACAAGGTTTCACAAAATTCAATTGTTTTTTACATGAATGGGACAGTCGAGCAAGATATAAGCAAAAGCATGGCTGCATGAAAGCATGGCCAATGCAAGAAGAAAATGTTTCAAGCATGAAAAATGTTGCACACCAGGTATTAGTTGACAAGACAAAATTATATTTACCTCCTGTTCATATTAATCATGGACTTATAAAACAATTTGTTAAAGCAATGAATAAAGACGGTGAAGGATTTGAATATGTGGTACACACATTTCTACACATGATATAGGCCAAAATAAAAGGAAGTATTTTTAAAACTCAAATGAAACACCTATTTCAAGAAACTAATTAAAAGAAAAATAAACTGAATTTTGCTAAGAAAGTAGCACCAGACGCTTTTGAAAAAGTATGTAAAACTGTTTGGGAAACAGAAAGTCTCAGAATTAAAAAGAAATCATGGAAAATCTACTCTCTACATTTAGGCCATTGGAGTGCAATATGATATATGACTTTAAATTTGCACTTCCTACATTCTCAATCGGACTTGTTCTGGATAATATGGGAGCTGTTTATGATGAACAAGGAGAAATGTTCTACAAGGATATAGATGAAATGGAAAAGAATTACAGCAGAAAATGGAATGAAATTATGTTAGCAGATTAAAGCTGGAAGTTTACACGGGACACACCACACACATAAAAAATAATAATACAAGAGAAAAATGGCAATGAAATGGCTTTTTCATGATAGACATTTCATTTCTTAACTAAGGTAATGAAAATAAATCATTTTCATGTTTTTATTGTTTTGCAGCATGATCGATGAAAGTATTAATCTCTTATTTGATACTGCAATTTTTATTATTAGAATGAGGACTAAACAATGATGAATAATAATGATAGAATGATGAATAAACAAAATACTATTTAAATAACATTATTGTAGGTTTAGAAAGTTCATGCAGAATAGCTTGCCGGCATTCTGAAGGGACATCCATATTGATATCTCAACAAGCAAATTACCCATTGTTGTCAATTTTTCTACTGAAAGCAGAGTAGTATAAGTTTTGAATAGAAACTGTAAATGAAATTTTTTTGTCCACTGTGGTGGACAGTATGCAACAAAGGGTTATGTTTTACTTAATGTAAGATGTTGCAATGTAATTAATGTAATGCTACACTTAATTAAGTTATGTTACACTTAATGTTTAAACAATGGCCTGCAACTGGAATGTGATTTGGGAATGTAGTATTCTGATGTAAAAAGCAAGAGAACTGCTGTATATTAATCTATACTAATAAAAGAAAGATGATTGTCTGTGTGTCTGTCCGTGATGGCCAGGAAAATCGACCGCACACAGAAGTCTGAAAATTTGAATGAGATAGTCTAAGGCAGGTCAAAGGTCTGAATGCACCTGAGGCTCATATTTTTCATTTTTTGTTAATTAACATAGATATAAATTTAAAACCAAAATGAACATCACAAAATGGCATATTGACGCTGATTGTGGCAAATTCTGAAAATCTCAAAGCAGGGAAGAAAAAGGAGGACAAAAATAAAACCACTCTTTTTTTTTTTTTTTCATTTTCCGAGCATGCATCAGCTTAACAATTCGAAAGACGAAAAAATAAAAAATACTATCTTGACTGTCGTACTTTTTCCTTTTTAATGATGTAATCCGTTTAAGAAAATATTAACCCTTTCAAAAAAATTATTCTTGAAATATCTTTTTCGTGTTTCTTCCCTTCATTTGTGCATGTCTGCATCGGCTCTCTTTTATGAAATATAAAATAACAAAAAATACTCACTTATAGGTTTTACCTTTCCAGTTAAGATGATTTTTTGGGGTAGTGAGAGGGGGGTAATGCATTTCGGGGCATGTCTTAATGTCTTTTCTACAACTTTTAAAAATCTGCATCCATTTTCTTGAACAAAATACAGAAAAATAAAAAAATACCAACTTAACTATCATCCTTTTTCCATTTCGAACAGTGGTATCTGTTTGAAAAATATTAATATTAACCCTTTCAAAAAATCGTTTTGTAATGCCCTTTCAGGGTTTTCGTTTTCTCTACAAATGTTGAAAATTGTCATCCATTTTCCAGTTCGAAAAAAAAAAAAAATAATAATAATAAATACTCACTTAATCTACGTACCTTTTCCTTTCTAACGATGTCTTTTTTTAAAAGAAACATTAATATTTACTATTTCAAAAAAAATATTTTCTCGAATTCCTTTCACAGATTCAAAAGATTTTTTCCCCTCTATGCCCTCAGAGCTCTTATTTGCATTTTAAGGTTGTTCTCAAATAACCTGCTCAACAACATAAAACTTTCTGACACATTTTTAAATGCAAAGGCATAAAACTCGCATGCCTGACTATTGAAGCAATTTGGAATCGAAATGAGTTTTCCATTTTTTGATAAATAACTTACTTATCGAGTTACAATTGATTTGTGTCACATGACGACATATTTTTCCCTTTTCTGGTCATGCAGCATCAGAAATTTGGTTCAAAAAGCCAACTTTTGACAGTATTTTCTGAAAGATCTTCTGCCTTTACCAAAAAATTTAAAACATATTTCGATTACATTATATCTGAATAAGAACACCTGCCAATTTCATGCGTTTCTAAACAAAAAAGAATTTAAAAATCATAATATTATAAATGTGATTGTGTGTGTGAATGTTCGGCTGAAGTAAACACCAAAACCGAGGATTTAATTGCCCTGTACCTTTGCATATGGATGGTTCAAACCCCTGTCATGCTCATCGACCTAACTGTTCTGAGTTTTCCATGGTTTTCTTTGAACCTTGCTGTAAATACGGGTTAGGATCCCTTAGAAAGACCCCCCACAGAGGGCACTCCCCCCTAGGGCCTATATCCATCAAGTTGATAATCGGTTGTCATCAATCAACCAACCAGCATACCAGGATTATAACCCAGAAATGAAGATAGGCCCGATTTTATTTATTATTTTCACACATTTTTCTTAATAATTCAAAATTTGATTATTTTCATAGAGAATCAATAAACATTTTTCCATAAAATTTAACCATTTTACTTTATTGTTACTAGGGCTTTAATCATTGCCAATAAATAAAAATGCAGAAAAATAATTTTTCCTCAACAATTAATTTTCAATTGAACAATTTTCACGTGAAAAATGAAAATTAAAGAGAATTCAAAAGATGAATTTCTGTAATATTTGAAACAAAAATATGGAGTATTTGTTATTATACATGAAGTATGAATATCGGTTACGTTGAGAAGATATTTTCTGTCAAAAACTGTGTTATAATTAGAAGAAAAAATAAACAATAATTATATTATTTAGAAAAGATTTTGCTTGGACCATGGAACTATGAAAAGGATCCTCCTTGGCTTGAACAAATATGACGTCATAAATAAAACGTGTATTTTCAAAGATTCGTAATAATACAAAAACATGAATATCAGTGTATAATAAAAGTAGATAGATAATGGACGTCGTATTTAAAATAAAAAACTGAAATATTTTTTATTGATACTGATTAATAATAAGCTTGAATATCAGTTACATACAGATGTGAGTTTTCTGCTAAAATTCACATCATGATTGTCAGTAAAAGAAAATTAACAAGTTATTATATCAGTAAAAAGAGATTTCTCTGGGATCAAAGTGACATCATATTTGAAATAAAACGGGAATTTTCAAATATGTTTTAAATGGAGCATGAATCAATTTCATACATTAATAATACAAGGATCAGTAAGATTATTAGGAAAAGAAAAATGAACACAATCTATTATATTAAAATGTGACTGTCTGTTTGTATTTTGCAACTACTCCTCTTAGATAATCAAATGCAACACGATTTACTTAACACTGGTTATCATTGATTTGAATATAAACTCTCAAAATTTAAAATTTTGAATTAGATTCCGAGATATTAATATTTTTCTGTAAATTGTAATGAAAACTCTCTAAAAACGGCAATTACATTACTTCACTTTTGTGGATAAAAAAAGTAGAAATCAAATGGATTAATATAATTTTTATGCCATCTTCTCATTAAAACTGAAAAAGAATTTATTTTCAATTTGAATAGTTGGCGGGAAAAAAAAAATCTTAATTACAGTAAAATGTCCGAAAAATAAAAACATATTTCTACATATTCAAACTTTATGAATCAATTTATTCTGCAGAACAAAATTTGTCTATCAACATATTGTCAAGAACACAAGAAGTGTTTCAGCTATAAATTAAACCAAGGAGGCAAATTTAAACTCCTTGCATTTAGGTGTAGAATTATTGCTCCCTGCTCACAAGAATTGAATTTAAAGAAAAAGCATATACTATTTCCAATGAATTAGTATTGAATGATAGCTGTTTAAACGTTTCCCAAAGTTGTTAAAAGTAAAATGGTTTATCAGATAAAATTGAAATTTGTTTTTACTCAATTCGTCTATTTACACGATTTTATTTGACCATCCTTATCCGATGGTTGCAGTTTCATTTTTGCGATTATTTGGCACAAAATTTCATTTTTTTTAAAACTGAGTTATGTCAAGGCCCCTATAACAAAGAAATACCGTATTTTCTCCTTTGAAATGTGATAAAGAGTTAGTTAATTATTTTCATTTTTAATTATTGTGAGTGAAATATTTTGCTTGATTAATGCATTTATTCTTTTAATGTTACGTGAACAAAGTCACGGGTAACAGCTAGTATGTCATAAAATAGTTAGTTTGAATTTGAAAACAGCCTTAAGAGAACTGGGTCAGAAATGCATCTTTCAACTTTATCGCATCTTGCATGTCATGCACTGTTTAAAATATGTTGGTTTGTTAACCAGTTTTTTTTATATATGAATCTGTAAAAAAGACTAGAAAATTTATTTTAAATTTCATGTTGTTTTTTTTTATTTAAAATATATAAATAAGATCATGTTTGCAAAATTATAAAATTCATTTCATGAATGAATTTCATGATAAAAACAACTTTACTTGGGATATCTTACAGTTCCAAAAATTTTCTGCTTGTAGGTGTATATATTTTTTAATTTCTTGAATTTTATTTTAAGTTTTCATATTTTATTTTCCTTTTAAATTATTATGTAAATGTAAAATATTTATTTTAAAGTATTTATGTGAAAGTATTTGCTAACATGAAGGGTTTTATTTTTTCAATTCAAAAATTAGCTACGAGGGACCATGATAGGCATTCACTACTCGCTGAATGTGAACTGGCAATAAAAAAGCTATTTGGATGAAATATTTGGCAAAAACAAGATGATCGTTAATGTTATAGTGATCTCTGCGTTACTGAATTTCATGTTTGTTTTGTTTTCATGAGTTTTGAGATTTCAGTTTGTTACAGAAATGTGTATGCTTTTAAGGCTCACTTCATGATGCACTTCATTAAACAATTATTGTTAATATTATAATTAGAAGATTAGCATTACAGAATTTCATGTTTTGTTAGACTCCAATACTATAAAACTGTTTCACCCAATGATTTTGTAATACATGTGGACAAAGAGTGCACATACATGCATTTTTTAGATTTCTATGCATTCTATGATTTTATTAATTTTTTGTTGTTGTTTCATGAGCACAAAGTACACATATCAGGATTTTTAAGTCCATGTGAGTTTTTTTCTTTTTATTCAAAAATCAGCTACGAGGGAACATGATAAGCATTCACCACCTCACCAAATATGAATAAATCTGAAAATTGGCAATAAAAATTAAAGTTGGGTAAAATATTTAACAAAAACAAGATGATCAATAATGTTATAGCGATCTCACAATTACTAAATTTCATGTTTTTGTTTTCATGGGTTTTGGGATTTCGGTTTTGTTACGGAAATATGTCTGTTTTTCCAGACTTTTATTTTCTCAGTGAAAACAAAAGTTTTTCCAAAATACATTTCAGGTGTTTGATGTTTCAATGTAGCGTCTACTACTTAGAGCATCAATGAATTAAGTCAGTTTAACATTAGTTCTTAAAGGAAGTTGTTTATTTTCCTTCAGTATTTAATAGGTTTAGAGGCACAGTGATGTGGTGACTTGATTTGTTATTCTTTTGATGTAATTTTTTTTTCAGATGTGTCATAATGCTAAATACTTACTTTCAATTCCACAAATTTTGTGTCTGCTCAGAAAGTTTTGAAGCTAAAGGTGTTTTCCAAATTCATTTTGAGTTTGAAGAGAATTGTGTTTTGGAAATTTTTGGATGGGAAATATCATTTCATGCTTTAAAAGAAGAGGGGGAAGGGCAATTTTAATTATTTAGGTTTTATCAGGAACGTTTGATCAGAATTGAAAGTGTAGTATATCTAAATGCCAGAAATTAAATCTTCAATCACCATATTATGGCCCCTTACTTTGTTTGGAAATATTTTTATTTAAAAATAGAAATTCATACTAAATTGGTTAAAAAATATATATATAAAATCATACAAATTTGAGGCTTGTTGAAAAATAAAAACTGAAGCATATATAGCATGGCCGGTGTACGATACCAAAGGCAGTGGGGTCCCCAAATCTAGGTTTACTTGGATAAATTTTTGTTTAAAAATATAAAATTATATAAATTTGAGGGCGTACGCTGCCAAAGGCAGTAGGACCCCAAATTTAGATTCGTGCAGAAAAGTTTTCATTTAAAAAAAATAAAATCATTCAACCCTGATTTTACATGTATTTAAGGTTATTATCACAGGCCTGGACAATGCCCGGCTAGTATTATATAAGATGTAAATAATTCAATGTATTTCAGCGTTTTGTCTTTGCTTTTAAGCCATGGGTTATACAAGAAAAAAGTGAATACATATACAAAATTGGTGATAAGTTAATTATTTTGTTCATTAATTTCCCAAAAGAAGGAAGAAGAGATAACTCCATTATGCAATAGACATTTTTGGGACATTCTAACATAAAAGGAATGTCTTAAGGAAAGATCCAAAGGGAATTCAACACAAATCTCATTTTTGTCTAAAGAAAAATACTGAAACATTACTTAGTCATCTTGGTTATACTATATAAATATTTAGTTCAGTATTTTATCTAATGGATGTTTTATTTGTTGTTCTCAAAGTAAACTTCAGAATACTACTTTAATCAGCAGTTGTAAATAATTAGAAGAAAACATTTCTCTATGAAATCCAAAATGCAGGACTTGATATTATGGGACTATTTTAATGAGAAAAAAAATTATTAGCCCACTTCCACAAGAGTAAAAGAAACATTGAACTTAAAACTTACACAGCAAGAAAAAAAATTGGGAATTCTCACCTTCAAGTTAATTTTTGGCTTACATCCAAAAACATGAGAATCACAATATTAACCATTTCACATATGATTTTTTTCTCCAGTTTACAAAAACATCAGACAGTCTAGAACAGAATTATTTCCAATCTTAAGATCTTGAACATCAAAGTTTTTATGGTACTCAAAGTATGATCAGCTTAGTGTCTAAACAAAACAGACTAGATCCTTAGACATAAATGGTAATTTTAGACACACAATAGAGCTGGAAATTCTCATAAAAAATTATTTCATAAACATTTTTAGAAAAAGTTAAAAAATAATAGAGGGTCACATGTTATAGGACTTGAAGAAAACTAGAATCCTCAGTTAGAGAAGGGGAGAGGTTAAAAGAGCAGAAAATGAAGTGAAGTAGACCATGCTTGTTTTAATTCATTGACATGCAATTTTACATACAGCACACTAACTCTAAAAGATGGTAAGACAAAATTAGCTATTTAAAGACTATTGAAATTTTCTTATACAATTATTTTTAGTTTATATGGAAAGAAACTCAAAAATTAAGATCAAGCATTTTTTTAAATATAAACCAATATTATTCCATTTTATTTTGGTACTTGTCTATTATCTCATCGACCACTTTCTACAAAAAGTAACTGCCGCTAAACAATAAAATTTAATGCCAAAAATGAATGATTGTTAGTCACATTCACTTGACATTTTTTGGCTGAATGACTGGAAAACTGTGGCTGAATGCCTTGTCTGTGTATCCTGAATATGGAAGAATGTTGGAAGGTACCCCACCAAAAATTTTTTAAATACTTGATCGATTATTCCACTTTGTAATAAGACTTTCATCAATTTCTACAAACTTTTAAGGCCCTCAATTTTTTTTTCAGAATATTTTTCTAGAAGGATAGATGTACAAACTTCTTGGAGGTAACTATTCCAATCGATCACTGTACACTGTATAAATCTGTTTTTTTTACCCATTTGATTGATGACAAAGAATTCAACTGAATAGCCATAAATAAACCTTAATGCAATTACAAATGTTTTTGGTACTGTTGTACCAAGTTCCTTTTTAACAGATATTCGCTTATCACAGTTTTAAACATTACATCACCATTTTTTATCCATTTGCAAATAGAATCTCATATCATACCCATTAATGCTCACTTTTTTTATTGCAGAATTCTATAATCTCGAAAATAGTTTATTTCATTAAGTTCCGTAGAGGGAAGATCCCAGATCTTTATCATTTCTCTTTTTCAAAATGTGAGAAAAAACAGAGAAATAGAAGTTAACTTATATCCTACAGTAGAAAAAAATCAGGCTTATCCACAAAATAAATAAAAATGAAATATGTACATTGTATGCTAGCACTATGTTTTAAATCAAATGTGATATCACATATTTATATCATTGACATTATATCCCATTGTTTGGAGACAGTTTTTTTAATAATGGAAGATGATTGATGATATAATAGACAAGTACCTTTACTTTTAGAAAGATAATTGTTATTAAGGTAGTATGAAACAACAGTATACTAAACCAATAATAGGGTGCTGTTATAGTTGAGAAATAGAATTTTGTATTATCCACAAAAATAATTGATAATTCAAATAAATAGTGCTTTGATCAAATATTTATCTGAAACAAAAAAAAAAGAGTATACTAGTTTAATTCATCCACATATAAGTGTATTATCCATACTTTCCATACCTTAAATGCAATTATTATTTTTTTTGTGTGTGAAGGTAATTTTTAAAAATGACTTAAAAGAAATTATTCTTAAGTTAGATTTTCAGTATTTCATTATCTTAAAAGAAATTTTCACAGAATAAATAAAAATCATAATCCATATCTTAAAAAAAAAAAAATCTTTAAAGATTCATTTTCACAAACTATTAACAATAGATAAATATTAAAAAATTATGCATCCAGAAATATTAGGATGGTCATTTCAACCATATCAATTAAAATAATAATTATAACAATATATTTATGAGCTTTAATATTCATGAGATTTTATGTACATTTGCTAACATCTAAAAAATATGAGTTTATAATAAGAACAAATTATACATGACAAAGAGGGAAAAGGACATAGAACATTTTAAAATATAAATTTGTCTTAAACAAAAAATAAAACAGAAAAGAATCATCTGATTAGTTACAAATCCATTGTTTTTATGGATCCCATAAGAAAAACTCTAGAACTGATCTCTCCGCAGCTCTGTTGCCAAGGTAACTTGGTCAGTCGACTTCATTTTAGAGAAGTCTGGTATGGCTTTTCTTGCCAATTTCTCCACATTCCAATAAGTAATACCATGAATTATCTATCATCATAGTTATTGTCCTCCCACTGAGACCGGTCAGCACGTATAATTAAAAGAAGCATTCAAATACAAGTATTTTGTGTGTATTAGTTGGAAAAACAGTTTAGAATAAATAAGGATTTTTATTTAAAAATAATGACTTGAATAATGTGGCAAGAAAGTCAAATTTATTAAAAAAAAAAAAAAATCAATGCAATAGTTTGCATTTTTAATTATTTGAAACATTACCTCAAAAAGCACTAAACATATATGTTATTTTTTTTTATTTTACCTTTTTCCCTCACAAATTTCATATGAAAATTTTGCTTATAAAATTATACTTGAATCCTGGAGACTTTTCTTATTACCCAGTGAATCTTCACAAATGAGATTTTCATGAAATATACAAAAACAAAAGGGGGAACCTTTAAGGACTGTGCCAAATGTGATAACACCACACCTATTGAAAAACTTGTACTCCCTTCAAGTTTTGGAACCTTTGTAATCAGCAACCGTACCCAGAGCTTTTCTTATGGTAGCCACACAGTAATTAAACTTTGTATTTTCATCTTTTTCATTTTTTTCTTTTCATAAAATGAGTATAGAACCAGCATTAATTGTAACCATAAAACAAACTTAAGCTAGTGATGACAATTACTGCACACTGGTAAATCTAAATATCTGACTATTTAGAAGACAGACATGGAGCATATGGCCTTTCATCAATATATTTTTTATTCCTATTTAATTTTTGAAGAAAAGGTATGTAAAGAATAAGGCTTTTCTAACATTGATTAATAAATTTTGTATTTTGCTCATTGGGTCAAGAATGCTGAAAGCAATCCGGGATTGTGGCACTGATAAATTACTATATTAATCAATCATAACAATATTGCTTTAATACCAGTTAAATTAAATATTTCAATGTTAATATACCGAAGTATTAAATTTTAATAAAGAAGTATGTATATACTCCTGTATATATCGTACAATAGATGTCCTACACAAGAGATTTCTCAACAGACATTTGTAACATGGTAAACTGAAACACGACATGCCAGTATTAGGCAATACATAAAGTTCAAAATCAAATGAAGTTAAATTAATAATTTAGATAACTGTTGAATTCAATCTCTATAAAAAGTTGTCTATTTCCATAATTTAAATTTAGATTTTAACATAATGGAAGACAAAAATGACGTACAATGTACTGAAAAAAATGAGAGATATTAATCACAGATTCACAAATTTCCAAGGAAAATGAAAGCAGCAGCATTTACAAGCACACTTTACGCATCTATTATAGTTTTAACACTATCAAAGAGACCTGCAACCTCTATTTAATAATCTAATTGTCACCACTCTTTCTACAAATAGGGCCTTTCAATTGGACACAAGACACACCTATATTCATACATATAAAGATTTTTTTTAAAGAAAATGTAAATGAAATTCCAATTCTTCTACAGCTATCCAAAAGGCTAATAGAGGATCCAGGTCTAAAATACAGTAACCCCAAACTTTTCACATGAACTTCACATTGTACACATAGAACTTCACATAATTTAAATTGCTTTGAGGCAAATTTACAAAATTTTCAAATTGCCTTCATACACTGTGAAGAATACATACATGGACTCTTTACACAAAATTACAATGAAAGTGGTAAATGAAGAGATCATAAATAAATATTTCAATTTAACTCATTATGAAAAATGTAAAGATGTTTTTAAGGGTAAGAGATTTCTCTTAATGAACAAATGTATGTAAAAAAATCTAAAAAAAATTAAACAACAAATTCAAATGATCACATGTCTGAATACAAAATCTTTCCAAAGAGCAAAATGTACAAACATGGACATAGTATTCCTCTTCTACCTCTAAATAAAAATAGAAAGTAAGGAACTATGATACATACACCTTTTATATATTGCATAAAAAAGAAAATTCACAGTTCTGAACACAATGGTGTAAGAGAATAAACATGGCATTTAGTTTTGTACAGAAACATAATAAATGCATTTAACAAGAAAGAAGTGTAATACAAAACCTATAAATAAATCTCCAAACATAAATCATATAATTCTAGCAACAAAGGTATGAATAAAATATACAGATGCAACAAATAAATACATATAAAAATGAGTTAAAGCAAAAGCAATCTAAAGGGATTGCACACATATAATACTAATCTAAAAGAGGACTAGCATGTAAAAAACTATACAGAAAAAAATTGCATCAGCCAATAAAAGAGTTTCAAATAAGACTTTTCACCACAAAAAAGATATTATTTAAAACAAGGAAATGAGCAATTTTTGTCTGAGTAATAAGATTGTCAAAAACTTTCTTCTCAAAATTTTAATTTCTATAAATAAAAAAGTCCAACATTTAGCTAAGCCAATAAATAAACAATTAGATGTGCTTATCCTAATTCTATTCAGAGTGTAAACTTCTGCACCATTTAAAAAATTTAAAATGCTGGTAGCTGAAAAAGTTGTACATCTTCAAGCACACAATATTCATATGAAATGTTCACTCATTATATATAACTGTGCTTTACTAGATAGTATATTAAATTGGATTTAAATGTTTTTGTTAATAAACTTTTATTTTCCATCTATAAAAAAGTTAAATATCATTTTCTTTTTCAATTTAACATACAAATTGAGTATAGTTTGTATGGATACTTACACATAGCTGCCCCTAAAAATGTTGGAGCACCTGAGATTCTAATGCGAAAATAATAATAAAGAAGATCATATCAGAGTATATATTTCAAGTTTTATAAATAGTACCATTATTCTAACCTTTGTAAATGCATGAGTAACATTTTTAAAAAATAACAGTTTAGAGTTTTTTGACTAGAAAACTAACTAGCTGTGTTAAAAGAATTTTGCTAAAATTTTGAGATAGGTTAAATAATAATTGTAAATAACAAACAGGAAAAAATGTTCAGATTTTGAATTGATTATTTCATACATTTTGGACCTAGTATGTTTTTAATGAACACATGTTTAACTAAACTTGCTGTTTACATTACATATCTAACCCTCTTAACATTATGTTTCAAATATTCTAATTTAATTTGCCATTTTTCATAAACAAGGGAGTTAGACATCAATAAATGTAGTCAAACGTGAAAGAAAGTTATGCAACTTGCAAACATCAGTTATTTCAACATAGTTTCTTTTCTACATTTTTTTAAATGTGCTTAATGATAAATTAATAGAAATTTCCTAGTAATTATAATATACATTATATGCAATGCATAATGAATTGAAATTTATTATCAGAGTTAAAATAAAATGTTTAACCAGATGATATTTAAGATTTTACATCATATCATAAAAACAAAGCAAGCAACAGCAAAATAAATTATTTTTCCAGAAAATAAAATTACACAAAGACACAGATTGATATTTACCTCAATAGCTAGTTAGTTTCATAACTAAAAAAAAAAAAAAAAAAAGAACTATATAAAAATAATTTGAAAACTGATCTGCATTCTTGAATAGAAGTGCAGAGTAAATTTATAGCAAAAATTATACCAGACAACAGAATTATTTAACACTCTAAAGCAACAGTAAACTGGGGTCTGCTTCACTGTTGCTAATTTAGGAGATGTTTTTCTTAATTCAGAAATTTTGAATTCATACCAGAAATCCTGAATAGTAATTTTTGCTTTATTTATTCACAAAATGTCTGTCATTAAGTAAAGTGAAAATTACTATTTGGAATTTCTAAATTAAAAAATCTGCTAAATTGACAACAGCAGTCTGTATACTTTCTTGGATTCTGCAGGCAAATTTTAAAGGATCCACGAAAGTCTTGCATTCAATGTAAACTATTTCACTAATCTGAGAGAAAGCCAGCGAGTAATTTGAACGGAAAATTAAGAATAGTGGGTTTTTATAAAGTTAAATAATTTATTTAGTTCTTTTAATTTATATATTCTGAGGAATATCACTAATTTCGATCTTAAATCTTATGGGGGAGGGTTTTCAAAAACAGAAGGAATATGAAAAAGGGGGGGATGTTCTAAGGTAATTAACAATTTAAGAATCACTGCTCCACAGTTAATTTGTATAATAGAATCTGTGTCTTTATGGAAATTTTCCCTGTTGTTATCATATATGTCTGTATGTATTAGTCACCATTTGAATGTATCAAGTTTGTGCTGATATAATTCGAATTTTTTAAAAAAAGAGGCTGACAACTAAATGTAATCAGTTACCAATTATTTGATCCTTAAATGCAGTTTATTCAATCAACCAGTGATTGATGTAAGTGGTGGCAATATTACATTAATTATGCATTGATAAATATGTAAATTTTTAGATATTTCATAGCAAAATTCTTAAATTTTCATCCAGTATGAATTGAGCAGTTGTTTGTGAAAAATGCAGAACTTTGTATCTTCTCCATTGAGAAGGTTCTTTTCCCCCTTCTTTTTAATAAAAATGTGATTATTTTTAATAAAATTATTGGATTGAATTTTCAGAGTTGCTATTTAAATGTTGGTTCATTTTATATTTAGTTTGTGCTGCTGACTATTAGAAATTACTCAACTATTTTCTCTTAACATATCTTTTACAGCTACAGGAATACTGGTTGCCGACCAGTTGTTTTTCAGATATTTAATTACACTACAACATAGCATTACACAGCTAAATTTCGACTCACAACTGGAATATTTCAAATGTTAAATGAAATTTTTTATCTCAGTGACAGGATACATTATCACAAACACTCTCCTCACAAAATTAGTAAGAATGCTACACATTCATTTCATTATACATGTAGAAAACATTACCATAAACAGAGAAAAAATGAGTGATCTGGCCTCTATGTGTGTGTATGTGTACACACTGCCATGTACACACAAACACACATACATGAGTGTACATAATTTATTCAACCAAACAAGAGTATTAAACCAAAAACTATTGATACTAAAAAGGGGTGATGAAACTAACAACTGTTTTAAGACTTTTTAAAAAGTGTCATCACAGCAAAAGAAAAGGGAAATAGCTTATGATATGAGTGGGGAGAGTTAAAATGAAAAATGTTGAATGAAGAATAACATTTTATATAGTACCAGATTCCTGTATGCATAAGTCTCTCAAATAAAACACTGCTAATTTACAATTCTACATGACTAGTATGAACTGATATTCTTCCAGTTCATCATTATTTGGTTTTAATAACTGATCTCGTTTAAAGCTCACAAATAGCTGTTAACTTTCAGAGCAAAAAGTTTGAGATACATTTGTGTGTTTAATGTTTCTAGTTTTCCCAGTTGTGTACAGCATAAACAAATTATTACTGTTATTTTCAAATAAATTTTATTTCAAAATTTTCTTCCAAAGATGAAAACCATATTGCATATGAAGAACTTATATTGTATCCACTAATGAATATTGGTATAATGCCAGATGATATTTTTATGAAAATGAAGCTTAAAATAGAAATTCAAGAGTATCAAATAAAAGCTAATTCAAACATAAACCTCCAATAAAATTAAAGAAATGATATAAATAAATATAAATTATCTTTTTAATGGCAGTGAAAGAATCAATATGTAGTATAAAGCTATATGGCAAAATTATGGCTTAATAATTGACATTTGATAAACACATTTTACTGCAAGTACTCAAGACTTTCTCTAAATTATTAAAAACTGGCCAATGATTGCATAAATATCACTTAAAAAATACAAATCACAAACACATTTACTTGTGTATAATAGCTACACAAATACCAGTGTATAAATATATAAAAAGTTATAAAATGCTTGCATCTTTCTTCATTGTAAACTCATGATACAGTTATTTACAAATAAAAGATATTGCAAAAAATAACAAAACCTAATATATTGTTTGACCAATACTTAAACTTTATATAAATAACTTGCAAATTTCCTAACAGAACTAACATGACATGATGAAATTTTACACTAAAAATGACAGTTTTCAAATAAAATGATCTAAAAGACTATAAAATTTATAGGAAAGGGTGGAAAAGTTTTATATTTAAAAAAAAATCATATTTGGCACTTTTTGAGGAAACCGCTGCCATGTATAAATGTTTTCTTTTCTGTTACTTGAATTATGGAAGCAGATGAGTTACTTTTTGCGAGCTTTCTCAGCTTTTTTCTGAAGCTTTTCAAGAGCTTTTTGTTCTTTTTCATGGGCTTTTCTTTCTTTTTCTAGAAGTGCTTTCATTTCTTTCAGTTTTTTCTTAATTATAGATCTGTCACTGCTACAATTTACACCAAGACTCTAAATATATAAAAATAAATAAAACTAGTTAATATATTTGAATACTTTATTTATATTAATGCATGAACACACTCATACAATAATATAAATTAATTGAAATGTTTAAAACATTATATAACATTTTTAAAGCTACCTTAATTAGATTTTGCCAAGTAAAACAGCTGAAAAATAATCAGGTTTATTTGTATTAAACCATCTTATTATCTAATTTTAATACAAATATGACAATCCCCTGTCTCAGCAGCCTTATTAAATGAGATTTCACATATGAATATTTTTGCACAGTAATGCTATGAACTTGGGATCTTACATTTGAGGAAAATTTCAAAATAAATAATTTTTGAACTTTAATTAATAAAGAGAATCTGAGATATTCAAGTAATTTATTTACCTGATTTAATTTAATTTTATTTTTTTACAATTAATAAAGAACTGAAGGTTGAAAATATAATACTATTAAATACTATATAATAAAAAAATGACTATTAAATAAAGAAAAAGACTGTTTTTAAATTTTCACAGTTCATCATTATTTTATGAAGATAGAATGATTTTAGATTTATATGCTTGGATGCTAACACTATGGCTACAAATTTGAAATCTAAGCAGTTTTTTCTGTCTTTATTTTCTTTTAGGTAACCTCTTGCTATAAATTTATTAGAAAATGGATATTATTATTAAAATTGGTTTTACATAAACAATATTAATGCATACTATTTATTTCAATTTAACTGCCTTTTTTTTAAATTCAAGTGACTAGTTCATATGTAAAATGTATAACCTATTATAATAAAATGTATATACCTACAGAAGTATCTACAGTACTCCAACACATGCACTGAAGTTCCAAAAATCATTAGGATACCTTTCTAAGATTATTTGAAGGTTCCTTTAGTTCAACAAAGTGTCAAAATTTAACAAGGCATGAGCACTATCTAATCAGCAGGAATCACTAGCAGATTTTTATAATAGGGTTATGATAAGTACTGGATTTTGTGCATAACAGATTCTTGATCATATATCAGATATGTTTCATGAGGAGATCTATGTCTACCAGTCTAAGTGCAGCTCATGTGCTGGTATTGCCCAGAATGCTTCTGAAAGCAATCATAAACAATATAGACCCAGTAACTGGTAACATTATAATCCTGGAAAATTCAGATATATGAAGATTCTTTCTAAAATGATTTCCATGAATTTTCCCACTGATCAAAATAAGAACACTAACATTCATCCTCAATGATTTATTTATTTTCTGATGTCACCTTCATTAAAAATTTATTTTTAAAAAGCTTAATAATGTGAACAGATTTTATGACTTCTGAACAAACAGGATACTTTGACACCTCTTTCAACTTTAGCTCTGTGCGCAAACTGCATCAGAAAAAAATGTTCATGTTGTACAATCACTTCTAAAAGTGTCTCATGGATTTAGGGAGTATTGCCTTATAAAGAAAATATCCAAAGGTATACATTAATGTGTATTATAACAGTATATTAAGACAATTTAAATTTTCTTACAATTGTAGTAGTCATGTAGATTTGTGCTTAGTAACTGGTTCCATACTCTGATTTATCAGATTTGTCCAAATTTAAAATATTATGTATATATCAACATTTCTCAAAATATAAGATGTTAATAACTAAAATTTGTTAACAACTGTGAAATTAATTAAAAGTAAATGAATTAAGAGCTGAATTCTAACATTTTGAAAACAACATCAAAATAGAAGAAAAATAATTCCTATCTTTGAATGGGACTTATGCACTTTAAAAATTTTTGTATTAGAGGAAATGGTCCAAAAAGGTACAGGCTACTTTCATTTTTTATCATCATCACATACCAATTTTTCTACTTACTCAAAATGGATAGATAATTTTAGCATCACTTACTTCTAAAAACTGTCATGAAGGTGATATGAGGGTTCAAAATGTTAATATTCAGCTTTAGTTTTCCAAAACCCTTTTATTACAAAAAGTCTAAAAATGACTGTTTTTCAAGGGGTGGTTCAAATATGGTCTACTTAGTAATTTATCTTGTAATAAATTTTAAAAAAATAGCAAATTTTTTTCAAAAACCTATCAAACTACTGTCTTGAAAGTTTATGTAAGGGGAAAAAAGAGCATTTTCTTCATTTTTTACTTGCAGAAGTCATATGTATACCTCTTTTTCCATTCCAGCACATTCAGAATGTGCCCAACCTCCACACTTGTAGCACTGAATCCAAACTTCCTCTCTAACATCATCTGAAAAGAGTCCATCGCAGAAAATGCATGCTGCATTGTCATCACAGAGTTTATATCCCAGAGCAGGGGTCGGAAAAACTACTTTTTGTTTGTAGCGAACTACAACTACAACTACTTTATGAAAAATGTAGTTAACTACAACTACAACTACTTGTTTTAAAAAGTAGCAACTACAAACTACTTTTCAAAAGTAGTCGCTACTTCGCTACTTTAGTTATCATCGCTAATTAAATGCACTGCAAACGATTTTTCCCCATATACTATAATGTAACAGAATTCTTTTGAATGTCCCTGTAAGCGAGATATAAATGCTACACACTTCATTTTCAATACTGAACATTCTATGGTAAACTTTAATAACCTATAAAACTTTCATGGTAATGCGAGTATATTTACGAGAGTTAGAGCACGGACAGACCGACAAAGCGAATTCATAGACACTTTTAAATTATGTTGGAAAGTGTTAAAAGGAGGAAATTTGAAAACAAAAATTGTAATAATCTTACAAATTTATGTAGCACAGCAGCGCTTAAGGGGGTTCTCAAATTCCTTGCTCAACAACGCGAAACTTTCTGACACATTATCTGACTCATTATTAAACACAAAGGCATAAAATTGGCAGTTCTGACTATGGAAGCGATTTGGAATCGAAATGAGTTTTCCGTTTTTTTACAAATAAATTACTTATCAGGTTATAAGCGATTCGTGTCACGTTTTTTCCCTTTCCTCTGCTGCGGCATCGGAAATTCGGTTGAAAACGCCGACTTTGACAGTGTTTTCTGAAAAAACTTCTGTCTTTACCAAAAAATAAAATAAAATAAAGAATAATGGATAATGTGTTTCGGTTACAAAGTTTCTGAATAAGAACACCTGCATTTTCATTCATCAAAATGAATTAAAGAATGTGTTATAAAGTAGTGGATTTGAGAACAAACTTAAGAGCGGATAGCCCTTGGTAAATTTGGCATTACAAAATTACATTATTTTTTAAAAATAGAGCTAAATAGTCCTATTTCTTTACAATTTAAATATAGTTTCTGAAAGCAATTTAAAAATTGAACAAGATCCTATAGTCTTGCATAAGTTAAATCCTAGCTTTTCTTTTCCTTTCTATCTCTTTTTAACTGACTTAAAAAAAGGAGGAGGTTATCAATTCGACCTGTATGTATGTATTATGTTGTTCACGCATAACTCTCGTAAATGTGCATCGATTTTGATAATTTTTCTTTTGTTTGAAAGAGTAAGGCCCCCCCAGGTGGTCCCATTTCAATTTCGTCAAAATCTGATCATTAGAAAAAGTATTTCATTTTTTTAAATTCAAATTTCCATTATTGTTTGTTTCCCTTTGAAAACCCGAATTTCAACATACTGGGCTTTAGATTCATTCTGGAAACGAAGATAAAGATATTTCATTAAAACACCAAGCTAACCAATATCAAATACAAAACATTACAAATTAATTATTTTAGCGATAAAAAAAACCTGTACAGCTAAAGGAAAAATAAATAGCCATAAAAATAAAATTAAGCATTCTTAGTCATTTTTTAAAATAATATATTGTTATTTCCCACCACCTTTGTTTTATCTATTGGAATCTTCAAAAGGAAATATGCAGTAAATTAATTTGTATATGCATAAATTAGACACATATTTCACAACGATCAAAAGACGTATTAATAAAATAATTTTTTGTAATAATAAACAGTTCGATAAGAATATTTTCTGAACCAGGGATCTTTATCCGAAAATACTCTTTTTAATGATTTATGAATTTTAATGAATAATGATCTAGATATTCGGTGCGAGATGCGATCCAGTAATTATTATTAATAAAGAAAGTGCTAACTCACCTCTATGTGCAATTTCAGGTTGTAAGCAGATGATTTTGATACTGATAACTTCTATTAATTGGACAAAGTTTACATGTTACAGAATAATTACCACCTTCTTGTTGTTTTATAACTTCAAAATATTCATTATATGCCGACCAGGGCAGTTCTATACTATTTTTGTCTGTCATTCTATTACATCAATCTCAAAAGAAGAATCCCCACATTAAAACACAAGGTCTAATAATGAGTAAGAAGACAAAGGGTTGCCAGCAAGAAAATTAATATTTTTGATGAGTGATTACTTTGTGGTTTTATAAGTAAATCCAGCAAATAATAGATCATGAGCATGCTGACGCTTTACGTTTCAGCTGCTAGTTTGTTGAAGGCAGAAATCATTCCATCCTAGTCCCTAATCCTAGTGCACTTTTCTCTAATAATAAACTGGTGTACTTGTTCTTTTTCTGTGCTTTTTCGAATATATATATTTTTAATTAGAGTTCTAACGATTTTAAATTGGCAGGAAGCGAGCAGAAATTTGGTTCGAAGGGGAATATTTTAGATGATTGATTATAAAAATAAAAAAAAAAAGTTTTAAATTTTGCATATGGAGAGGTTGGGGAGATTTTAGGGGAAGGAGGATAATTTATATTACTGATTATTTATCGTTACTACAGAGTACTATTTAGGGCAGATTTTTTTTATATAAAAAATATAAATTATTTTTATTTTTTAAGATTTTAGATTTATTTGTATGCTGGGAGGGGGGGGGGGGAAGTAAATTATGGGTGGTTAGGGGACAATTTAGATGATTATTTATATATTATTATTAGGTAGAAACGAATGTGGCCATTTTTTTTAATTAAAGAGTTTTAAATATTTAAAACTGTATGCTGGAGGAGGTGCAAAATGGGAAGCGTAAATTTTGGGGACAAGGAAATAATTTTTATTTATTGTAGTTAGAGAGCAATAAATGGAATGAAAGATTTTATTTTTGTATAAAAATAAAGATTTAAAAATAAACTCCTTTGTATGCTACTAGAGGAAAAGCGTGAATTTGAGAGGTTAGGGATAATTTAGATGATTTTTGTTTAAATAAACCCGTTTTTTTTTTTTTTTTTTTTTTTGAAATAAAGATTTTATGTTTCTTTACTTGCTGGGGGTGGGAGGCAAAAGGGAGAAGAAATTAGTAGTCAGATATAGACTTAACATAGTCAGACGACTATATTTTGGTAAAAACAGTCATAGTCGTATACAGTATATTGAGTTCTGTGTATTTAAATGACAATACACGAGTATCTGACACCCAAACTGTGAAAATGACAGTTAATTTGTGACCGTGCCCGTCTTCTATGGAGAAATCTATGACACTGCAACTGAGATTTGTTGCTGACATTCGCAAATTGTTGCAGAGAACATATTTCGCACAAAAGAAACGAGTTATGATCACGTGATTTGAAGATTGCCACTTTTTCCCTCCCTCCCTCCCTCCTAAAGTAGCGTCGATGCTCGCTACAAACTACTGATATTTTGTATTGCGCTACTCGCTACACTACACTTTTTTTAATGTAGCATGCTACACTACAAACTACTGGAAAAAGTAGGGGCTACTGTAGTTTCGCTACTTGTAGCGCACTACTTCCGAGCCCTGTCCCAGAGGAATGGCCAACTAGTCATTGTCACTGACATCGCTATGGTAGCCCATTTTTAGACTATCCAGTACATCAAGTTGAGGTCACATCTGCCATTACAAAACAAACAAATCGATCGACACAGGTGCTCGACGTGAAGCTCAACACACCTGCTTTGAGATGGGATGGAAACCCAGTTGCTTTACTGAAGAACTAAGGAAGGGAGAAATTAAATTTCACATACCTTGAAAAGTATTGGGTTCCTCAAAAGTAGGTTTTCTGATGAAAACAATTCATACCAACCCATGTATGTCAAGGAACAAGACCCTCTGTTCAGTGTTCACCACTCTTCCCCCACTTCTTGATGTTTCATTTGGTGCCATTCCCATGACTGTGCACAACCCCCTTCCCTCACTTTCAGCAAGTAGCCCGTATTTAGACCCTAGCCTGTTTTTGGACCATTTCCTCTATGTATACACTGCAGAATAATTGTGTAAATAATACATAGTTTCATACTTTTAATTTTGCACTATCAAGATTAAGCAAATGAATTCCAGTAATGTCATGAGCTTGGAAACTTTTAATGTATTGCTCCATTCCCAAAACCATCAACCATTGGCCAACTTGAGTTGATGTCCATAAGTGCACAGGTCGCCCTTGCCAGTTATTTGGACGGCGATCACGGCTGCTGCTCCTTTCCTATAATTAAAACAAATAAATAAATAATTGCATGTTTCTTATTTAAATGTTAATAAGTTACAATAAACATTGAAAAACTTCAAATTTAAAACAATCAATGCTTTTAAAAAAGTTACTTTCAATCAAAGGTGGATCTAGCCTTCAATTTAAAGGGAAGTTACGTCTGTTAAAGAAGCTTTTCAATATTAATATGTATTTTCATGTAAAAAATGTGCTGTTTTGCAGAAAATTTATTGTTTCTGAGCGGATCATAACCCCTATGAGCCTCTTCTTGGATTAGTTCTTACAATAATAAACCAAGATTATCAGTTGATTTAAGGGGAGAAATTTATTAGAAGTAGGAGAAAAACAGAAGTATTCTACATCTGAAATAAAGAAACAAGTTATCTAAAAGTTAAACGAAAAAAATTTTACATGCATTTTTAACTTTTAACTAACAAAATTTTTAACTTTGTTGTCTGCATGTCTGGATCAAATCTTTCAATTGATTTTTGACTCATTTTTGTCAAACTGATTTTCCTGAAATGCAAGTTCATTGTCAATGACAATGCCATATTCAAGTATTTTCACTGCCATACCTTATCAGGGTCAAAAAATGTTTCGCACAGGGCAAAAATATTACAGAAACAAGACAAACAATAGTGATTGTAACAACAATTGAGTTCCAACAATAGAGTCACAACAATGGTTACAAAAATGAAATTAATTTTATGCCAAATCATGCTTGCTAAAATACAGCAACAATATTGTTTTAACAATGAGAGAACAATTAGAGTTACAACAATGGTTAAATAAAAAAAATGGTACAATAAAAGTGTGTTGCTTAATTTTTTTATGTTATGTTTCTAGTTTATTATTATTATAATACATATATGATAGAAAAGGCAAAAAGATGACACAGAAATCTAATGATCTTTCACAACTTCGCAAACTAATAGCAACTTGTGACAAACCAAGCATTGGCGCAATTCTATTAACCCATTTGTGACATACTTACATATTTTTAATATAAGAACTCATGAAATATTTTACTCTAAGATAATTTTTTTTGTAAAAAATAACAATTTTATTACTTAATTATTTTTAACAATTTCAAAAAAACAAAATAAAAATTTTGAAAAAGCCGATTTATTCACACATGAAAATAATTAAATGAAACTTTCAAGCAATTTTTGTATGTTTCCTTATAATAATTATTTAGTTATACATAAATAGACAGAAAAAAATGCTTTAATTTTAATATATTTTGAAAATTGAACAATTATATATAAATATATAATCAATCATATCAAATAAAAAGTATTGATTAATAAGTATTAATGAGTAAAAAAATAGAATAATAATTTAAAATATGCATTTCTGAAATGTTACAGAAGTTAAAAATATTTTTGACAATGAAAAAAATACATATATTAACGTATACAAAAAACATAAATTCAAATAAAAGGTATTTGATAATAATGAGTAAAATTGAATGATAACTTAAAATATATTCTTCATACATTTTGTTGATGTTAAAAATATCTTTGAAAAAAAATTATATTTAAACATATGATGAAGAATATGAAGTAAATTGTGTTGAATAATAATTAATAATAAAGATTAAAACTGAATAATAATTTAAAATATACTTATCAGAAACGTCATTGATGTTAAAAGCATTTTTGAAAATGGAAATGCCTATATATATATATATATATATATAAATATATATATATATATATATTGTGATGGATTGACCATCAAGTTAGTACTTTCTATTGGGATTAAGATTGTTCCAGAATAATGGGAATAGTTTTCTTGATTGACACCCATTGAAATAAAATAATCTTGTTAAAAGAAAAACCTTATTTTTGTTTTCAAGTAGAAATGAAAAGCTTTCCACTTTGAATAGCCATGACAACTGTGTGTGAATTGTATTGATGACAAAATCTTCTTAGGGATGTTAAAAATGTGTCAAGAATTCATTTTGTATGGATTGCAAGACCCAAAGAAACAGAGTTCATGGTACATTGAAAGTGAAAGTAAGTGAATGAAAGAAGATGTCAATCAAAGAAGATTAACCAAGAGAGAGAAGTAGTGCTTCTTCACTATATAAAGGAGGCTGGTTTGGGAGTTCAAGAGGATTGGATTGAAGACAGTTTTTGAACTTGTCTGGATGTTGTTCCTGAGATTTGTACGAACATGCTTTGTAAATATTCATCGTCATTGCATTTTTTTCATTTAATTGTTATTTTGGAATAAAGTTTTTTTCATTTAAAACGATATGAAACGTTTGATTATATATATGTGCAATCATGTTACTACAATATATATAAACATATCTAACACATGTATTGAATTATAAGGTGTAAAAATGAATTATAATTCAAAATATGCACTTTATAACATGTTCATATTTATCAAAATAGTCAGAGTCAATTACTTATTTAGATTCACTTTCACTCTCAGAATTTTTACTTTTAGAAGACGTATCATTTTTCATAATCTCCACTATTTCATCAGCAGTGAAATACATGCATCAATTAGACATTTTAATTAGTTTTTGAAATACGATACATACATATAGATCATTTAATTTAAAACAGTATGAAAAATTATTGAAGGGAAAAAAATCAAAATTAAAACCAAAGAAGAGCGCAAAAATGTTCTGTTAATTTGATTGTGCCAAAAATATTCTTTGGTTTACAGCACCTACGATCAGTAACTTTTTTTTTAACTGCGCAACGGAATTGGCCACAACAAAATAAAAGTATAAAATAGAGCCCCTCTTTCCTTTTCAAAGAGTGAAAATCTAAAGCACTGGTAATTACGGTGACCTGACGTACAAATAAAACTATTTCCAATCTAGATAAAAGTAATAAAAAAAGTGATAGAAAATACATATCAGCTGAGTCATTAGTCAAATGTGCACATGAAATGTATGTATGTTTATAGTAGATCAGCTGACTCAGACATCCACCTTCAAAGTAGTACTATAGAAAAATTTCCGATAAGCAAGAAATAAAGATTTTATTTATTTTCGTTTTATTATTGTTAGTGTTATTTAGTTTTGTATTAGAAATTGATGATAGAAAAGAATCACATTTAAGAAAAATAAATACACGGTGAATTAAACGCACTTTTATTTCATTGCAGTAGGTTTTTAACAAATCAAATTAACGTGAATTAAAAAATTATTTATTGATTCCATTTGCTTCCCTAGTTAAAAAAAGAATGTGTTCTACCATAATGCAAATTCAAATATGATGAAATTTTATATGTTAAATTTTTTTAAATAAAACGTTCCAATTGTGCATCATGAATTTGTGTTTCTCGGGATCTGAAAACCACAAGCCTCGGCACGTATACCAGTCGCTCATTTGGTCCTTTTCTATTAAGTTTAAAGTTTTGAAGAACAAATTCCGCACAATAAAATGAATGTATCAACTTCAAAACTATAATTTTATTTGTAAACCTTTTAGTTGTTATTATTATTATTACTGTAATAAGACTCATATTTTTTCTTTTAAATATATCAATCATCTGTTCCATATGTTATCATAAAAAACTTCTTTACAAATTGAAAAATAAATATATTTTTATGTTGTAAATAAAAATAAAACTGAGATTTGCCTTCTCAAATAAAGTTAAGACTTACCTTCAAGTATTTTATTTTTATTATGCTATGCTCATGACTTATCTGGTCCCAATCATGGTACTGTCTGATATAAATGAGATAAATTGTGAGACACTATATTTTTACTTTTCACACATTAAACTTATTTGAAATAATATATATATAAAATTCCAATATGTCCTATTACTTATAAGATGATTTTCTACTTGGAGAATTTTGGCAATAATTTCACTTGGGAGGGAGGGGGGGGGGAATTGATGGTCAATGTAGGGAACTTGGGGAATCTTGAAAAACATTACAGAAATTTAAAAATCCACATTAAAACTATAAAAACTGAAATTGGATACATTCTGGTTAAATCAGAAAGAATAGTGTAATATAAGTTACAATATGCAAAAAAATTACTTACAGGAACACGAGGAGGCAAAGCTGATAGGTGTTGAGAATTTGAACAAGGATGTACATTTGGCTTATCCAAGTCTTCTCTGGAACTATCTGTTTTTTCCCATGAAAAAAAAAAAAAAAAACCACTTAAAATGGTGGTCAAGAACTAATTAGCATTATTTTAATTCTACATCTTACAATGATAAACTGAAAACTCAAATTAGCTTATGTATGTAAAATACTTTAAAATGCAACAGTGAAAAGTAAATAGTTGGAATATGTAAGAATATTGTTTGATTAAGTATTACCATTTACTTAAAAAATGCAATAATACAGAGTAATAATAAAATTATATACTCTTTGAATTTGAAGGTACTTTGCTTTTATGATTTAATTTATTTTGAGTAATACCTATTTCATGAACATGTAATACAAAATAGTTTTAAAATCTTGCATAATTCATTTGCAAAATGGCAGATATGGTGGTGGTTTAAGACTGAATTCTAAATAGCACATGGTGAATTGTATGTGACCTCTACTCAATAAAAAGTGAACCTGATTATGAATTTTTGATAAATATTATTAGTTCCATTTTAAAATCAAAAAGTTTTCCCTTATTACATGAGAAAAAAATCAATCAATTTAATTTGTAAACAATAATTACAATTTAATAATAACTAGAGAAGCTATAAGCCCTTATAAATTATGCTTGCCAACCCCCATGGTCTCTAAAATTGCACAAATTTGCTTTGTTTTAAAAAGATGGAAAACAGGCTGCAAATGTAGAAATTGAATAACCATTTCCAGATAAATATTATTTTAAGAAATGTAAATGCTTCAAATAATCTTAAAAATCAAAATTAGATAAAAAAAAAAAGTCTCTGTTAACTCACAGCCACAAAAACTTTCCTTTCTGTAATGTTATCGATGTATCATTATAAAATCATGCTTTATGTACCATTGTAACATCATGCTCTATGTATCATATAAAATCATGCTCTATGTATCATATAAAATCATGCTCTATGCATCATTATAAAATCAAGCTCTATTATCATTATAAAATCCTTCTCTACCCCACAAAAAATCTAGTTAAGTATGTACCTGCAAAAGATGATTAAATTGCTCTGTATAGTTTTTCATCCTATAAAACTTATGACTATCTGGACAGATTTCAACATTTAATAGTTCTTAAAATAATTCTCCAATTTAAAAAACATTTACTTCAGCATGTTTATCATACATTTTTCTGTAAAACATATGCTTTTATATGCAAAAGATTTAACAGTATAAGGTGAGAAAGTGGAAAGGACTTAGTAGGTTTGCAATCAGTGGCAACATTAATAACTTATATTTTAGAATAGAGAGATAATCATATTACTATTACCATTGCATAGTTAGATTAGACAAATATTCAAGTAAATTTGCATTCTAATCATAATTACACTTAAAAATTTGGCCCACACCCAATGCAAAATATGAAGCAACATAGCAGTCATTGCAGAATAAGATCTATAAAAGGATTTCAGCTGATTTCTACATTATAACATAGTGCTAAATTAATACACTAACTGTTTTATGTTCACACATACAAAGTTTGAAGAGAAAAAAATGCTTTATTTAGCTTAGTTTGATCAAATAATATAAAACTGACAATAAAAAAAAATAACAATACATAAATTTATATTTGGTAACATTATTTTAATTACATATTCTACATTTATTTATTTAATATAATTATATATAGTGTTAATATTTTTCCTACCCACTTTTGCATAGTTTTATTTTCATAGGGAATAATTAGAGTCAGCCCTGCTTATTAAAAATGCCATTTTGATGAGATAAATTATTCTATTAAGCAAAATATTACATTATATATGATCACATTATCACACTTTTTAACAGTAATTAAAGCTATTAAAACAATAAATTGTTTAATGTTATCTGAGCAAAATATAATTCTGTTATCCTATAATGCATCTACAGTATAATTTCTAATGCATTATTATAATTCTATGAACATACTTTTCTAGTGAAATGATAAATGTATGGCTTTCTAAACACATGTTTTAAAAAGCCTGAAACAGAGCATCAAAAAGTGAAACAAATTCTAAATTTTATTGCCATAGTGTTTACAACATTCCTTAAACTGAACTCGCACTAAAATCAAAGATGGCAACATTGTAAAGACTACATCAGGAATAAACTAGTCAAATTTCAGGAATTTTGAACTCTTTGGTGTCAAATAGCATTTCAGGAGTCATAAAAAAAATTTCAATATATTTTACAAATATCTCTGAATCTTCAACCCTTCCAGCACCCATACATACATAATTAAAGTAAAGGTTACATAACATACTTGTACTTTATAAATTTAAATTATATTTTGCAACAAATTTATGAAAAAGAATTAAAATTTTGTTATCCCTACAGAACAAAAAATTCATTATCAATATGATTATGTGAAATTTCATGACCGATTGACTAATGGGATTTTTTGCCACAACTGATTAAACAAATTAGTGATTTTTTTTCCCATGACCAATTGATAAAATTCGGGATTTTAAAAAAAAATTTAACAAACATAAAAATGGTTTCAAATCTATTTTTTGGCTAGCAAATTTTCTTTTCTTTTTACCTATTAATTACAAAATACAGATTTTTCTGAATTCTGCAAAAAATAAATCATTCGTGAAATTCCACAAAATATAGAATATATATTCTTGGAAAAATCCCATTGTGGATTAGGGAACTTCATGGCTTGTGGGAAAACTGAAATTCAATAGGGATTTTTTTATATATATACGTACAGATTTCCATATTTTCTACTTTATTACTGTACTACCATATTTTATCTTACATCTACAGAGATACAATGTAATTTCCAGAGATGTTGGCATCAGTACTACACTAACCACAGTTTATAGCGTTGAAACAAACTAGAGTGTTTCAGAACAATGAAAATACACTGTATTCAGCAGGATACCTTTTTAACATACATTATATCAAACTGGCTCAGCTGCATTAAAAAAGAATCAAAATTATTTTTCCTGAATTAGTTTGTGCTTCTTTCTAAATATCCACATTGCATTTTAGTTTTTTCTTAAAACTATTCTTATTTCTTTCACCAAAATGTAAATGTAGCAGAATTTTCAATATATAACAATATGGTATGAAAAAATTAAAGAAATTTCTTTAAAAAATTTTGCAACAAAACTGCTACTGTTTCCAAAAGAGAAATAAATAAGCCTTACAAAACTAGAGGGACAAATATGTATTACTGAAACAGAATAAGGCACAATTTGAAAATATTGATTACAGAAATCAGAAATTGGTGTCTCAATGGTTTTGTAGTAACTATGACGTGTTTAGTTCTAAAAATTCTTGCTAGATAGCACAATTTTGACACATTTACTGGGGAGGAAACAAGTGTGTGTCAACAGTTGTTTCTGAATAGTTTCATTTTTTAGCCTTGTGATGTAACTTTTGGGTTTATTTGAAATTAGTTTGCATTTATTTATCATTTTTTATCTCCACACAACATTACATAATAAAATCAATAACCATAAGTAAACTTATCAAATAATTACATTGTGTTTTTTTCTAATGAGTTTTATTGGTCCACTGGTAGTAGTCAATAGATTTAACACATACCACTGACACTAGAAACATGTTTTTACTTAATCTAATTTGAAATAAATTATAAAGATTAAATTCTACAGAACCCTAGTAACAGAAACTGTGCAGCATGGCAGCAGTTGCTGCATTTAATTTTGACATTGCAGATTAACCTTAAAAAAATTGCTAAATTTTACTTTGTTTCTAGATCATTGTATCTTCATACTGTATTTTCTTTATAAATACAAATTTTGTTTATTTTATGGACTATTATTATTTCTTATGGTAATAGACATTGTTGGGTCACAGATAAATTTAGGTTTTCTGTAGATTGGATGCAGAAAACTCTGCTATTGGGTGCATAACATGCACAGAAGAAACACTAAAAAAAATATATATAGCGGAAAGTAGGGTAAAACCGGGTACTTAACATTTTCTTTTCCTTGTTGACAAAATTCTAGAAAGGTGGAAAAAATCAGAACACCCCACAAAAGTGTTTGGAACATCTAGGCTATTAAAAACCACACTTGTTGCTACAGGAAAATTCTTCTCTACTTGGAAAAAGGTGTTTTCTAGGACCATCTGAAACAGCTCTGAATTTTAGAGGTGGGATGAAACCGGGCACTAATCAGCAATTAAGCTTTTACATTTACAGTAACAAAAAGCTTTATTGTAATAAATTTCGAATCAAACTTTCAAACATATATACAATTTTTAAGGCCTGTAACTTTCATTTTCAGGTTTTGAAGCAATTTTTTAATGTTGTCATGTAATGACTTTCTCAGTTTTACTTCTCGTATATGCAGTGTTGCCAGTGGGCTACTTTTTAAAAATTCAGATTACTTAATTGGCACCACTTTTTTTAAATAGTTTAATTCCCTTTGTTTTTGCCTTATTTAATCTGTCATCAAATAAGGCAAATTTTATTTTATCAAAAAACTGGTGGCAGTCAAGAAAACTGAATTTAAAAAATGTAGCCCACTGGCAACACTGCATATATGCTGCACTCCTCATGTGCCTACTCTTTGCAGACTGAACATTGTATCCATCCTTCACCACCTGTTGAGTAAAGAAACAATTCATTACAAAATTCAATGCAAAACCATGGGTACCCTGTTTTGCCCAAACAGACGACCAAAAATCAACATTTTCATTCTCCGTGAAAGCTATAGAAAACAGTGGTTTACTTACCTAAATCAATCCATCGAACTGAATTTATTTGAAAAGCAGAAAAGACAGCAAAAAATTAAAACTTTTGAAGTGAATTTCTTTCCAATAGCAGTACATGGACCCAAATTAATTCACTTCAAAAGCTAATAACACAGTGCTAGGGAATGCTAAAGGATGCAGTTAAGATGGATGCTGTCCACAGAGCAGCACCCATCAGCAAGAAAACAGGGTATCCAGTTTGACCCACCTACCTTGTTTTATCCTACTCTCCCCTATATGCAGATTAAGGGTAAAAAAATTTTAAAGCCACATTTCTTTCATGCAGCAAAATGACAATGAGTGATCTTGTTCTTAGCTACAACTACGCTGTAATACTAATCAGTGATGCTGCTAGGTTTTTGAAATTCTGGTTCCCTGGGACCCAAACACTTCAAAATACTGGGTCCATTTTTACAAAAATGGGTCCTCTTTAAGAAATAAGACAGATTTAACATATTTTATATGAAATATACCTCTTTTGCAGTGTTTCAACAGAAAAATTATGCATCTTGAAGGACCCATAAAAATTATATTTATGCATTCCTTTTCCAAGTTTTTGCTTAAATGATGCACTATAGCGCATCCCCGGCATCACTGCTAATAGTGAACTTTCTACTATGATTGAATTTTAGTTGTATTTAGTAACTTATAATAATCATATAACTATGCTAATGAATAACTTTCAATTTTAACTGAATTTGAATTTAATACATTTTGTAGTTATACATCATAATGGCGATGCTAAGTTTTATAGTGCTAATTTTCTGAAAAATACCTTACACAATAAAATTTTACTAAATAAAACTACTATATGTTTGTATTTTCCTGTTTTTTTCATTCCATGAATTGACTCAACATTTAAGCATTTTTTTTAAAACTTTTAATTTCCGTTGAAACTTTTTTCCTACTTTTACTCACTGACTTTTATTTTTAAATATCACAATTTCTAAGTACTCCCATAAGAATTTTGTTTGCATCACAGAAGAAGCAAAACTGATTATGTTAAATGATACTGTTGATTCTTTGAAATTATGAACTTACAATACTAACCTAAACTACTAGCAGACATACGCATATTTTCTCCTTGAATGTTTCTTTTCTTGGGTGGAATTTCAACAGGAGGTGTACTTGGAGTATGACAAAGACTGCTTTCATTTGATGGCAATGGAGAAACAGAATGGCAGCTAGAATATCCAAAATTTTCTCCAGTTGCATGTTGATAACTTGGAGGCACAACTTGGTGTTCATCGATAAAATTTTCAACTAAGTTGCTGTTTGACAAAATTTGGTCCATGCCGTCTAAGCTTTGTGGACTTCTGGTCAAATTACTTTCACTTGAGCCAGAAACTGTTTAGAAATACAAAAAACAGCATTTATTTATTAAATTGATTAATAAAATAACATTTAAAAAATTCATTTTTGACCTCTTTTTGGAATATCTTTAAATTATATTAAAGTTATTTTTGAAATGCCTAAGTGTTGCATTGAGAATGTTTAAGTAAAGACATTTAAGTTTGAATAGACTGAAATAAATGAAATATCCCTAAAACTTTATATGAAAAGTGATATGCAGAAAGCTACTGATTTTATGAAAAAGTGAAATAAAACCTACAGATATTTGAGCAGCTACCTCATACTAATGCATACTACATGTTCTGGATGGTAGATATTTTACATAAGATGCAAATTGCTAGATATTCTACATAACAGTAAATGCATTTCAATTATTCAAATAAACATGTACTCCAATATTGTGAAACATGTGAGTTGGTGGGTTTCTGTATGTTGTCATACAGCTGTAATAGTTTTAGATATTTTATATATCAAATTAATAAACCCATAAATTTGACTAAAAATTAATAAATTAGAAAACAGAACAAATAAACAGTAAATTAAATCTGATCAGATAAGAATATATTCAATTTATTATCAAGAATATTTAACAACTAGCAGAGCTTCACCCACTTCACTAGTCTGTTTTTCCAAACAAACCTGGAGTTTGAAGCTTGGCAGCATACATCTGGGTTAGCTACATCTCCTTCAGTCTGAATCAACAAACCTAGGATTATTGGGATTTTTTTATTTTTAGACAAAAAATCTTTTCAAATGAACCTAGGGAAGGGACCCCACTGCCTTCAACAGTGCACACAAATAATAATTTTTCATTTTTAGAAAAATACAACTTGTCTTATCTCAAAGACGAATATTAAATTCAAATTTTCAGCATTGTCATCCATATTGCTATAGGAGCCGATCTGGCATTCTTCCAACTTGGATTTAATCACAGAAGTAGCAAAATTTACAGGCAAGTTCTTTCTGTATCAGAAAAAAATTCCATTGCCTTACTTTCTTTAATAATTAATTTTAAAAAACTATTTCATACTTTTTTTATTTGCTTTTTTCCTCGTTTTTGGCAGAAAAGGCACAATTAAAAAATAATCATGAAAAATTCAAAAATTACTGCATTGAATAATATTGAAAAGAGGACAAAATGTCTTACTAGTGCTCAAAGATTAAAACCAGATTTCTTTTATGACTGTCATTCCTGCAAAATACAAAAAAATACTAAAGATTGCCTAAAAAATTAATTAAAAAAAATTTAATCAAAAAATCCCAAAACTAACTTGGATTTCTTTTACAAATGTTAAAAAATCACTGCAGAATGCGAAAAAAAATTGCTAAAAATCTCACAAAAAATTAATAAAAAAAATTAACGAAAAATTCAAAAATTGCTGTATGAATTCCAAATAAACTTTAGTGAAAAGAGGACAAAATTTACTATATTTTATAAATTTACTGGAATTAATTGAAACCAAATTTTTTTTATTAATGTGGTCAAAGTTTGCTGAATGCAAAAAAATGCTAGAAAATCACATAAAAAATTAAATTTCAAAAAAGCTATTCAAAAAATCTAAAAACTGCCTTTCAGGTGCATAATTTCAGTCATATAGGTATTTTCCTGCCAAATTGTGTAGATATGTGCACAATGGTCTCTTCAGAAAACTGCAGACAAAAGTATATACATATATAAATATCTGTCTATAATAGGTTAAGTGACATGCCCGGCTTTGCCTGGGCCTGGGACATTAAATATACCTAAAATCAGTAAATCAGACATTTTTATCTGGGAAAGGATTTAGTAGACCACTGCCTTCAGCAGCATACATCTTTGAGTTTCTTTATTATAGCCTTTAAATGAAAATGTATTGAAACGATCCTAAAATTAGTGGTCCCATTACCTTTGGCAGAATGTACCCAGAGCATGCTGTGCATGCTCTGATCTGTTTTTGCCAACAAACCTTGGATTTGTATGATTTGACAATTTTAATACATCAAAAATAATAAATCCCGCCGTTCAATCTCTTGCCATATTTTAAAATGTAAAATGATGTCTCCAAGTGTTGAAAATGAAAAAGTAAAAATGAACGAAAAACTCTGGAACAACTTCGAAGGCACTGAGAAAAAAATAGTTTGTGGCGATTACGATAAATGACTTCCAGAATTTTTTTTTTTTAAACAGTAAACATTAATATTTTTTAAACTAAAAATGCTGTTACAACTGGAAAGATACAGTGAACAAGGGAGTATTTTTTGCTTTTTTATTTCAATCAGGGAACCAAGGATGACAGTTTAAAACTACACAAAAAACAGAATACAGTAGACTCTTGATTAACCGGGATCATATTATCTGGGTTGCAGATTTGAATGCGTAACAACATGCTGCATAGTCGGTATGATGTCATTCACTTTCTCTCTCCCATGATAGATCGTCACCGATTTGCATTTTCCGGATGTTTTGTATCCGTACGTATGCTGGGCATGGAATTGCATAATGAAGGGATTTTGAGTACGAGTGGGGTATTTATACTTCAAGCTGACGAGAGCTCTCTAGCTTCATTTTTGTTTTGTCTCATGCTGCTTTCCATTAGATGTATTGATGAACCATATGGGAATGCCTGTAAAACTTCTTCTGGGATGGACGTTAATCTAAAAGCAGCTTAGTGATTTCGTCATGTTTTAGCTCTCATCATGTCAAGCATATTTTTTATGAAGGCTTGTGGTATATAAATTATGTTATATAGAGAGCTGGCTCAATGTGCATCCATAAGTGTGAATGTTTTTCTTAGTAAAGGTTTTTATCAAAGATTTCATTTCACCATTTCACCTGTTCATAATTTACATGTTCTTTCCAACCCTTTAACATCTGGTTTTATCTTTCAAACTCTTTTACCTCGCATCACGTTTTTCCCCTTTTTATATACTTGTCTTTCTTGTCGGCTCATAGCCGTGGAATATTTATTTTAATTACGGGATTGGTCTGGCTAAAGTGACACCCGGTAATATTGAGATCTTTAAAAGAAAGTTATCATGGGAAACTGTTAGTGATGTTTGCTAAGGTCAAGGTAGTTAAATATGGAAAGCTTACATGTCTATGGGATAGGAATAGAATCTTTGTGTATTGAATATTATGCTGAAATGTTTTCCTGTATTATTGTGGCTCTCTGACGTGCTGATTCTACGTTTAAAGTTTTAACTGATTTTCCTTTTAGAATATATTAAAGTAAGCTATCTTTCACCTATCAATACTTATTAAGTTTTATATTTAAAGTATATATATTAAATCTCATATCAAGTTTATCGAAATATCAAGTTAATCTAAATCTCATATTAAGTTAATCTAAATGAAGTTATTTGATTTCAACATAAAAGCTTATGGTTTACTTTTACAATTTAATTACATTTAAAGTTAAATCTGTTTTTTTCTGTTTAATAAATAAAGTTAATTTGTTTTTTACTAAAGTAAACTTTTCATTTATCAAATCTAGTTCATTTGCATTTCAGTCTATTTATATTTATTGTTCAATCATTGCATAAGTTAAATATAAAATCCTTATTTTGGTTGTTTAATCTCTTACATCAGTTTTTACTTTTGTTATGTTTATAATCGTTTATAAACTTATGTTCGTTTTAAAACCTGGCTTTGTTATTCTTTAAGTATATATTAGTTTCTATTTCAGCTTAAAAGTAATTTACATTTTCCTTTTCCATATTGGCTTAAACTTTCAGCACATTCTCTTCCATCTGCATGTGAATTACCTTTGCTACATTAATATATCGAGATTACCTTTTTATAATCTCATCAGGATTAACCAGGATGCACCCCCCCCCCCCCAAAAAAAAAAAAGAGAAAAAGCAAGTGTGAATTTGGAATGTTATGAAGTTTTAAGTGACAATGATATTGTGTTACATGTTGCTCTTGGTTTAGAAGAAACAAAGAATTTCGAAGAATGTCCTGAAAGAGAAGAAAATCTTGTAACTCAACAAAAATTAAGTTACAGTAACACATTAGTACACACTGAGGTGTTACTTAATTACTTAGAGAAAGAAGATGAAAGCACACCTGCTGAAAAAATGTTGCAGAGAAATTCACATAATAAAATTTGTTGAAGAGTAAATGAAAACGAAAACAGACCTATCATTTCATTCCTCACAAAACAGTAAGGTAAACTACATTTCTATTTTTTATATATTGTACTAATCGTAAATCTAAATAACATTAAAATTTATGTTCATTCTCTTACTTTTGTATTAATTAAATTATTAAAGTCCTAATGTATAATAATTTGACATTTTCTATCCTTTTTCCAAAATTTTTCATCAACATTTGCACAAATTCGATTATCTGTGTCAAGGCATTTCCCGAACATCACGGTTAATCAAGAGTTTACTATATATGAAAACAAATATGAAATAAACCAACAATTTCCATTTTTTTGAAATAGTAAATATTAATAAATAAAAAATATCAATACAACTGGGAAAGTACTGTGAATAAGTGGAAATTTTTTGTTTTTTGTATTTCCATCCAGGAAACGGGGATGACAGTTTCAAAATACAGAAAAATGTAACCCTTTTCCTTTCATATGCTTGAAGAACCATGGATTCTCTTTACATGCATGGAAGGGATCTTAATGCTGACACAGTCCCAAAAATTGAAGCTCGTTCATCAGGATTTTTAATTATTACCTCAGCTAATTATCAAAAAATGAAAATCTTAGCCTCAGGTACATTCAGACCTGCTTTCATTTATGCTTATCCAAATTTTCAGACCACTATGTGTAATAGATATCTCTAGCCATTGTTGACAGGCAGACACACAGACAAACATTTTCTTTTATAAATATAGATAATATATAAAGTTTTAATACACAACCACATGCATAAAAGTGTGTATTTTTTGTGTGATTTTGAGTCAGATTTTTCACTTAGCAACTACTTCTGAATACCTCTTCACCTACATTCTAGATATTACAAACATTTTGTCAAAATATTCTTCTTGATAATTCTTTTTTGTTTTTGATGTTGATGTTATTTTTTTATTTATCTCTATCACTTTCTTTTTTTTTCATTTTAGTTTTTAATTATTTATTTTTAGTTTTTAATTATTTATTTACTTTGCATTTCTTCCCAAGATATTTCATGAATCATGCTTATTATTCTGATTTTCTTAATGTTCTCTATTGAATAGGCTTATTGTTCTGAATGCTTACATATGCATTGCTCTCTTAGTAGAAAAAATATAAATCTGAAGTCATTTAGTAGTTTTTCAAGATTTACCTTACAATAATTTTAATGTTTCATTTACATTTGTAAAAACATTAAATGTTATTTTAAAACATACAAACCTTTTGAATTCCACTCCAAAACAGCAACTTTTATTTCCTCAGCAAATGACATTGAACGTGGAGGTGTAGGGAATCCATTTTCTAATTTCCTATTGAAATATGATGTATTAGGACTTGACGCATCAACAGCATTGGCACCTTTTTCAAAAGCTTTATAATCCTATGAAACATGAAAATATTAAAGTAAAACAATTGACAATCCAATTAAAAATTCTACATCTGCATAAAGAAAAAGCATCCTGCACCATGGTATATAGGAGAAAGTATAAAAATATTGATTTAAGGTTTTAAATTAAATTAGGTCTTCAAAGTAAATTTACTAACTTAAGAAAACAACACATTTTAAAATTTTTATTGGAATTTTTTTAAATAAAATCTTCAGAAAGATAAATAAAAGGCTTTGTATTGTCATTTACCAAGTTTTAAAGTATCAAATTATTTATTATTATTATTATTATTATTACAATTATAAAGCACTAAGAAGAAATTAACCATAATTTAAAATTAAGTTTTTATTACTGTTAAAGTATTTGGGTGGATCAATTGAAAACAGAACAGGAGCCACAGAATGAAATGACATACTTTATTTCGAATATAATCTCCAAAGCTATACAAGCTAACTGTTAAAAGTGTAAAAAGCTACACAAGCTAACAACAAGGGTTAACTGTTTTACCAAGTGGTGAATATCTTGCTCATAGAGGTCCTTTGGCTGAAATCCGAAGCTAGTTTCGAACACTGTCCATGACTTTGATGTCTGAGTAAAAGTGCAACCCTTCAATGCCTTTTTCAGCAGACCAGAGATGGGAAAGTCATATGGCGAAAGATCTGGACTATATGGTTGGTATTCCAACACTGTCCACCAAAGCTTCAACAGATTCCCTCGCGGACATGCTTGTGTCCATCCTGCACACGAGTCAATGACAGTGCATGGTGTCCATACACTGCCTTCATTCGTCAATGCACTTCATGAAATCCAACTCCTTCTGCAATTAAATAAGAATGACACTGTGTTGCTCTTTTTTGCTCGCAAACATTCCGCAAATCTAGATGAATAACAATAACCAATTTGCCAACCAGCCAGTACTGTTGGCCAACCGCCAGCACATATCAAGTGCTTCTGCATGACTACCTAGGGCAAATACATTTCCACAGTAGGGGTTGCTTTTCTTACTTCCTGCCCTACCTTCACGCAAGGTTTCACCACACTCATACAAAAATAAAACAAATTATAACCCTTGTTCCATTTACATTATCCATCCTTATATAATGATGAAATAAATTTGAAGATGATGAGTAAGATTTAAATGAAGTTTTGAAAGAACAAAATAGCAAATTAGTACAAAATGTGATTACTATAATTTAAATTTTTCAATTACAACAATTTGAACTGAAATATTTGATTTAAAAAAAAAGCCCATTATCTGAGAAAAGTGGCTGAAGAATAGCCACAAGGAAAGGAAATAATGAATTAATTAAATTAATTCTAAAGTAAAAAAGAATTGTTAAATACTGCTTTTATCCAATGCTGGACATTGCAAGTATGTCTACATGACATCCAGACACTGCATATTCAACCCTACACAATAGTGATAGGAGCCGGCACAGGCCTGGTTACCTAGCTTGGGCCATCGCTTCATCACCCCCAGACATCTGGCAGCCCATAGGGGTGAACAACATCCCGAAGAGTTCACGAGGGACCCTCCCCGAGTAATTGCTCTACCATCAGCTTAGATCATGGAACATCTACAAAGATTATCACTTGTTCCTCGCTGGTGGATATGTTAATAAAAAAAGATAGGCATAAAAATAGGAAGGTTATCCTCGCAATCCACCCCCACAGTCCAATTGTGCACAGGATCGAGTATCGGAACCATCAAAAGCCGTTGAGTCTGCTCCCCTGCACTACGTGCCAAACAGGGTTAAGGCCCTTAAACCTCATCTAATCCCTACCCCCTCCTCCACACAATCATCAACTGTGCATCAAACTGCAAGCTAAGATATACGAGGAGAGAAATGACAGAAAAAAATGATCCAGTCAGACCTGATGCTGTCTACCAGCTCATTCTTACCTTATACAAAAACTCATCCAGCCATGTGACACTGGATGCAGCCTGCATCCCGTATCATCTCCAAGTGGATACCTGATGATAGTGACCAGACTCACCTCCACACAAGGGTTAGAATCCCTGAGCACACCTGCCCATGTGATGCATCATGGGGCCAGAGGTAGTGGCACATCAACATCTGCCCCCGTCCGAGACTCTGCTCCAGTCTTCTTTCAAAAACAGAAGGGACCACTACGGTGTCTTTGACTGAGCTATTCGTCATCCTCCCGCTAGTTGTAAAGTAAATCAAAAAATGTCTCATCAGTTATGTGCAGTCCCTCAAAGGATAATTAACAGAATGGACTGACTGAAGATTTTGACTCAGATGCAGGTAATTCTCATACTGGACACAGGGCAGAAAATCATTGTCTACACAGATGCCACAGAGGTTCTTTTTTTTATACATAAATATTTACTTGTAAAGGGCTTACTCAGCCCATGAAAAACTTCACACACATTCAGGGGATTTGATTACGGCCTTTCTGCTCCACTAGGGTTCTCACCACATAAACAACATCCTGGAGATACGGCGCCTTGATGAAACTTCAGATACCAATATCAGCCAAAACTCTGTCTATACCAGACCAGTCTTACTGCCCCTAACTCTATGACTCACTAACTAACAATATTCACATCCTGGAGATCTGAGTCAAATCATACTCAGGCATTACCCGTCTACAGGAATGTGAACATAATGGTACTCTGCATATATAGTTTGGGTTTATTTACTACTAATCAGAGAATAGGCTGCACAGTCTTAATGCATCTCATGTAGAACTTTTACTTGAGAAGACAGACCCAAGGCCTCGAACCTTCTGGCTACTTCCCACCTGCTCTACATTTCTTATTGCTCACTATGACTGCCAAACTAGATCTCTAACAATATCTGCCTCTAAAAAATGCAACAATTCAACTGGGGCCAACTCCACATATACAAGGACTCACTGTCCAATCATACATTTACAAGGGCATGGCAAGGACTTCTAAATCTGCAAGCATCCCTATTACTGGTGCCAAAGAAACTGATCAGGCACTAACATATTTTCAGATCAAGCCACCATTCCCACTGCATCCTGACACATTTATGAGATAATGTGCATAGCATACCCATGGGAACATAAAATGATTCTGAACACCCCCTCCTCCTTAAAGCTGCCAATTCTGGTAAAAATATCTGGGAAACAGACCTAGAATTTGTAGAAAACTAATCCATTCATTTCAATCACTTAATATTTTCCACTCAAAGTAAAATAAATAAATAAAGAAAATGATGAAGCACGCAGATAAAAACCCAACGATAATTTTTCTCTCATCTCTTAAAACAAGTGACCTAATTTATGACTCTTAAGTTTCAAGTTTATCAAGCAATAGAGATTTATTACCTCGTTATAATCGTTCTCTTCTAATAATGTGAAATATGTTTATAATTTGTTATTTGTGATTATGCTATTATAAACTTATTACAGAACTAAAACATTTAAAAGGACAATTATTCAACGTCAATTTGTTTCAAAGAAATGATGCAACTTTACTCGTAACTTTCCAAACTTTGTGAAAATGAGTCAGTGTATTACTATCCTTCATTCTGTAAAGTCACAGGAAAAAATGTTTCCTGATGCTATAATTAATATAATTCTAAATGTAAACCTTTTAAAATTTTAAGTAATGTAAAATATAATTTTTAAAATCAATCCAAACGTGAACTTATTTATTCAATGTGAATTGTGCATTAATATAATTTTTTTACAAGTCTTATTTCAGCGGTGGTGCAAAACAGGATTATTCAAGAAGTGTTTATAATAAATTCTCAAATAGTTGAAATATATAAACCAGTGGATATTTCATAAATTGGATAGACCTTAGAAAAGGTAAGCAATTCCTTTTCTTTCTGCATGTTGAAGACCAGAGTTAATTTTAATTTGAAGAATTTAATATTCTGATGTTACGCGCTTACCTCGTTGGCCTCGCCCCTTCAACAGTGATTATGAGACTGATGAATATATGAACTCAGAATTTATTCTTAAGGATTAATAATTGACTCTAATTAATAAAAATAATACTCAGCTCTTATGCTAGATTAAAAATTCAAGAAAACATAATTGAATTTAATAAACTATTTAAACTAATAAAACTTTAAAAACTGTATAAACAAGTTCTCCGAGATGGCGACAATAAAGGAAATGCAATTAGTAGATAAATTAAACAATAATAATTATTCTATATGGAAGTTTAAAATTAATATGTTGTTAATTAAGGAAGATTTGTACGAACTCGTAACTCAGGAACCCCCTACACCAATTAACGAAGATTGGAGAAAAAAGGATGCAAAAGCTCGCGCTTTAATAAACCTGAGTATAGACGATACGCAAATAGTTCATGTAAAACATTTAGAAACAGCAAAACAGACATGGGATAGTTTAAAAAATATTCATGAGAGAGCCAATTTGTCCAGTAAATTGTATTTGTTACGAAAATTGTATAGTGCAAAACTTCCCGAAAATGGGAACATGCACAAACACATTACTAATATACTGGAAATAAAAGATAAGCTCTCCGCAATAGGAGAGAACATAACCGACTCGCATTTATCTGCACTTCTATTGTGCTCGTTACCTGCGAGTTATAATACTCTAATAACAGCTCTCGAAGCCCGAAATGAAATTGAATTAACTCCCGAATTCATCAAGAGCAAACTTACTGATGAATTTAATAAACGGGTAGAAAATAGTGAGCAAGTTGAAAACTCACAAAAGGTGTTTAAAACACAAAAGAAATACACTCAAGATTATAAAGGGCAAAACAAATATTGTACCTACTGTAAACAATCAAATCACACTTACAAACAATGCTGGCATCTCAAGAACAGAAACACACAGACCACTACACCTAAAACACAATACAAATACAAAAAGTACACATCGTTGTGTTTTGAAAATACAAAAGGTGATAGTAAAAATAAAATGAATGAATCAAAAACAGATGAACAGGTACAAATAAATAAAAGTGAACATAAAGATGCAGCATTCATAATTGTAAATCCCGCTAATAAAACCTGGTTAATTGACTCAGGAGCGTCTTCGCATATAGCGAACGATAGGGATATATTTACAAAATTCAACGATACTGAAAAAACTACAGTAACAATTGCTAATGGGAATACATTAAATTCTTACGGAACCGGCGAAACACAAATAATGACAAAAACATCTGATGGATGTATAAATAGAATTACACTTAAAAATGTGTTATTTGTTCCACAATTGGAATCAAATTTAATTTCCGTAAGTAAAGCCACAGAACATGGCTACAAAGTATTTTTCGAAAATGAAAAATGCATACTATCGTGCAATGGAAATATATACTTAGAAGCATTTAAGAAACATAACTTATATCAAGTTGAAACACTAGAAGAAAGTTCTCAAAATAAAATAAACATTGCACATGATTGCAGAAATAAAGATTGCCTCGAAATTTGGCATAAACGCCTTGGCCACAGAAATAATGAAAGTATAAAAGAATTAGTCAAAAATGACTTGGCCAGTGGAATAAAAATAAATAACTGTAATCATAAAACAAACTGTGAAACCTGTATAAAAACAAAGTCAACAAATGCACCGTACTCTAAATCTATCGAAAATAAAACAACAAAAGTATTAGATTTAGTACATACTGATTTATGTGGGCCTTTTAAAACACCCACAATAGGAGGAAAAAATTACTTCCTTACATTCATAGATGACAGTTCTAGATTCACAGTTATTTACTTATTAAAAAGTAAAGATGAAGTTTATGAAAAAATAAAAGACTATGTACAAATGGTCAAAACCAGACAAGGAAAATATCCGACGGTGATTAGATCGGATAACGGTGGGGAATACATAGGAAATAAAACAGAAGCCTTTCTAAGGGAACATGGTATAAAACATGAATACACAGTTCCATTTTGTCCCAGCCAGAATGGCATTGCTGAGAGAAAAAACAGAAGTTTAATTGAAATGACACGAAGCCTATTATCCGAAGCAAATTTACCTCATAGGTTCTGGGGTGAAGCGATAAATACTGCTAATCACCTCCAAAATAGGCTCCCCACTAAATTGACAAATAAAACGCCATATGAAATTTGGTTCAAAAGAAAACCAAATCTCTATTATTTACGTGTATTTGGCTGTAAAGTATACACTTACATAAACAAACACAAAAGATCTAAACTAGATGACACAGCAGAAGAGGGTATCTTCATGGGCTATGATAATAATACAAAGGGATACCGCGTTTTCACTAAAAATGGTGAAATAATAATTTCCAGATCTGTAAAATTTCTGGAAGAAAAACTGAACAATTTAAACGAGAAAATTAATGATCACGAACAATTAATTGAAGATAAAAAATACATTGAAATAGAAATAGGTGACACACCCTGTACACCTGACGCGCCCAAACAATCAGAAACACATCAACCTCGTAGATCTGAAAGACAAAACAGAGGAGTACCACCTCAAAGATATACTTCCGACAATTTTATTGCTTTAGCAAATGATTGCGATACAACAGAACCTGAAAACTGGAAACAGCTTATCAAAATAAACAATCCACTAGAAAAGAAAAACTGGCTTAAAGCCACTGAAAACGAAATACAATCGTTAATGAAAAATAATACATGGGATCTAGTCGATCCTCCTCTTAATAAAAGAATCATAGGAAGTAGATGGATTTTCAAACGAAAAATTGATAGTTCAGGAAATACACAAAAATATAAAGCACGTTTTGTTGCCAAAGGTTTCAGTCAAAATTATGGGGAAGATTATCAAGAAACATTTTCACCAGTAGCACAACATTGTACCATCAAAACACTTCTTTTAGCAGCAGCTTATAATAATTTGAATGTGCGACATGTAGATATTGACACCGCTTTTCTTCATGGGAACTTAAATGAAGAAATATATATAAATCAACCTGAAGGCTATGTAAACGAACAATTTCCTGAAAAAGTTTGCAAGCTCAAAAAGGCAATCTATGGCCTCAAACAGGCCGCCAGAGCTTGGCATATTAAAATCGCTGAAACACTAGACAACTTGAACTTTATCCAAAGTACAGCAGACACATGTCTTTTCACTAGAAAAGAAAAAGATCATACATCATACATAATAATATATGTTGATGATATACTCATCGCCAGCAAAGATGAAATAATAGAAGAAATCGTAAATTCTCTAAAACAAGAATACGAATTAAAGGATCTAGGCAATATTAGTAACTATTTAGGTACTCAAATTCAGAAATTACCTAACGGTTATTCTCTTGATCAAAAAATTAAGATTGAAAATTTAGCGAAAAAGTTCAATCTTGAAAACTCCAAACCGTGCAAAACTCCAATGGAACCAGGATATAACAAATTAAATGATGATGATAATTTAATGCCAAATAATATTAAATATCGCCAGGCACTTGGTTCATTGCTTTATATAACAACCATAACTAGACCTGACATTTCAGCAGCAGTAAACATTTTAAGCAGAAGAAATGAGAATCCTCGCGAAAAAGACTGGCAAGCCGTAAAAAGAATAATAAGATATCTATATCATACTAAAGAACTAAAATTAATAATTAACACTAATGAACAACCAATATTAAAGGTATTCGCTGATGCCGATTGGGCAGGTGATACCAAAACCCGTAGATCAACATCGGGAATATTATATATGTTGGGCAACAACCCAATTCAGTGGACGACGAAAAGGCAAAGTTGCATTGCCTTATCTTCAGCAGAGGCTGAATATGTGTCCGCAGCACATGCTAGCCAAGAAATAATTTGGTTATTGAAGTTACTTGACGATCTAGGCTTTCCACAGCAAAAACCAATCACTTTATATGAAGACAATCAAAGTACCATAAAAATGGTTGAATCAGAAAAATTCACGAAAAGATCAAAGCACATCGACGTCAAATTTAATGCCATTAAACAATATAGCGAAGAAGGCATAATTGAGTTAAGATATCTTCCAACAGAAAAAATGACAGCTGATGCACTTACCAAACCTTTACCCAAGCCTCGATTCATCGAACACAGAAATTCAATGAAAATATTAGTTAATCCCCATGAACGGATTAAGGGGGAAATTGTAGAAAACTAATCCATTCATTTCAATCACTTAATATTTTCCACTCAAAGTAAAATAAATAAATAAAGAAAATGATGAAGCACGCAGATAAAAACCCAACGATAATTTTTCTCTCATCTCTTAAAACAAGTGACCTAATTTATGACTCTTAAGTTTCAAGTTTATCAAGCAATAGAGATTTATTACCTCGTTATAATCGTTCTCTTCTAATAATGTGAAATATGTTTATAATTTGTTATTTGTGATTATGCTATTATAAACTTATTACAGAACTAAAACATTTAAAAGGACAATTATTCAACGTCAATTTGTTTCAAAGAAATGATGCAACTTTACTCGTAACTTTCCAAACTTTGTGAAAATGAGTCAGTGTATTACTATCCTTCATTCTGTAAAGTCACAGGAAAAAATGTTTCCTGATGCTATAATTAATATAATTCTAAATGTAAACCTTTTAAAATTTTAAGTAATGTAAAATATAATTTTTAAAATCAATCCAAACGTGAACTTATTTATTCAATGTGAATTGTGCATTAATATAATTTTTTTACAAGTCTTATTTCAGCGGTGGTGCAAAACAGGATTATTCAAGAAGTGTTTATAATAAATTCTCAAATAGTTGAAATATATAAACCAGTGGATATTTCATAAATTGGATAGACCTTAGAAAAGGTAAGCAATTCCTTTTCTTTCTGCATGTTGAAGACCAGAGTTAATTTTAATTTGAAGAATTTAATATTCTGATGTTACGCGCTTACCTCGTTGGCCTCGCCCCTTCAACAGAATTTGCCCCCCCCCCCCGCCCCGAAGTTCATTCACCATCTCTACCAAACATTTTGCAGACCCCTGGAACACTCATTACAGATACTATGACTTATAGGATATAAATCTGTTAATAAACAGCTGCCCTAAAACCCTTAACATTTTAGCTTCTCGTAAACAGCCCAAACCATCTTCGCAGTAAGTCCCTGAATTCTATGCCTGCATGCACTTCCACAAACATATTTCATAAAAATTATTAAATTTCATTACTTTTTTAATTGTATACACATTTTAATTTTATTTAATTAAATTACAATTATTTATTTATGTGTATGTGTACATATACAGTGGTGGCCAAAATTGTCGACACCTTTTGGGAAAAATGCTTTTTTGAAGTTTCATGGATCATAACACCAAATATATTTCTTAGTAATACCATAAAAGCTATATACCACTGGAAAGATAATTTAATCTGTAGTATTATGCAATACAGTTTGTTAATTAAAATTATTTTATCAAACGTTATAGCCCAATAATCAGAAAAAGGCAGTAAAACCTGGTTAGGTTGATGATAATTATTTTTCCTTTTCTTGACTTGAATGTAGCCAATGCATATTAATGTTTGGAGTGACAGACAGATTCCATTTTATTTGGTAATGTGTCAATCAAAGCTAGGGTAGGATTTACAAAAAATATTTCATACTTTGGTACTTATAGGAGGACTTTTATCAATATTTTTTATAATTGCTATATATTGAAATAAAAACTGCACTTTACTTTATTATTCATAGATGGTGCTGTGTGTCCATATACTTTTCTATTTGTTTTTGTCATGTTTCACTGTAACTGGCTATATCAGTGTAAGAATGTCCGTACTGTAACTTGTGCTAAACATAATAAATTCCGTCCTTTAATCTCACTTAATATGGTTTTACAACAGGTTATGGGGCTCAGCCACGTATGGGGACTGAAGTGAGATTTGTTTTCAGGAAGAATTAGCTATTTTTAATTTAAAACTTGTACATACGTTTTGAATTGAGTTCTATGGCGATAATGAAGCAAGCACTTTTTTTAACTGTTTTCTGGACTTTGTTGTTGATTTTCCTAGCCAAAATGGAAGGTGACAGAGTGAAAATAGAAGAGCTAGTAGACTCAAATAATTGGTCACAATGGAAATTTCAAATACAATCATTTTAGATGCTCATGATGCATTAGAATTGATTGATGGAATGCACGTGCAACCGACAGCCAGTAGTGCTAATTATGATGTCGAACTGAAAAAATGGCAGAAAGCCAACAAAACAGGAAAAGAGATTTTTGTGACAATGGTGGATAAAAAGCCACCACAATTATGAACTATGAAAATGCTAGAGAAATGTGGGTGAAATTATTGGATGTGTATGAGCAACGATCAATGAACTCTTACTTCAAACTCAATTCCGAGAGTATCGCTACATTACTGGTGATGATATAGCTACACATATTAGTAAAATTGAATCTTTCGCTTGATGTTTATGTGAACTAGGAGAACCAGTATCAGATTCACTAGTTATGACAATAATTTTGAATACATTATCATCACAGTATCACCATTTTCATAGTGCTTGGGGCTCAACATCATTGGATGACCGTATGCTGTCGAAATTAACATCTAGATTGATGATTGAGGAAACTAGATTAAGTATTGTTGATGTGAATATAAATCGTGAATCAGCTTTGCTAATGAATAAACGTCAACCAAATAATAATTTTCTAAAATCAGAAATGCTGAAAATGTTCATTTCAAGAATGAAAAATACAAGTATGACAAAAAAAATTGAAATTTCGATGCTGAACATGGGGAGGGCCATATCTGAGGCATAATTGTGTCAAGAATAAACAAAATAATAGAGATTTTGATAAGAAAAAGGAAGATGCTCAAGGTTTTTCCTTTGTAAACACACTTAACTCAGATAAATTAGGAAGATCAAAGTGGATAATTGACTCTGGATTTACTTAGCATGTGTGTTGGAAACCTGAATTTTTTACAACATATAAAGAATTAGAAGAAAAAATTATATTTGAACTTGCTGATGGCAGAATTCGTTCAAATCTAGATGGAAAAGAACGTCATTTTTGTGATGTTATGCATGTTTTTGAAATGAAAGCAAATTTATTTTCTGTAAGATCAGCAGCAGAAAAAGGTTTCAAACAAATCATCAAAGGAAATAAGTGGAAATTTATGAAAAATAATAAACTTATTGTTGAAGGAAATTGATATGGAGATATGTACTTCTTGGATATAGACATTCTGAAAATAAAGAAACCAGTCTTATGGTAAGAAATCATAAAGAACATTCTCTTCAAGTATGGCATGAAAGACTTGGTCATCAAAGTAAAAATCATGTAAAAGAATTGCTGAAAATAAAAGGAATTGAAATATCACAAACTGATGAGACAGAATATTGTGAACCATTTCCAGATGGTTGTACAACTGGAAAATTTCACAGAACTAATTTTAGAGAAATACCCAAAGCCACTACAGCAGAAGAGCTAATCGTTAGTGATGTCTGTGGTCCAGTGCAAGAACCATCATTTCAAGGTTCTAAATATTTTGTTACATTCAAAGATGATTATACTCAGTAATGCAAGGTGTAGTTTATGCAACATAAAAGTGAAGTGAAAGATAAATTGCAACAGTACTTAGCATATGTTCAAACTCAAACTGGAAATACAGTCAAGGCAGTGATGTCAGATAATGGAGGAGAGTATAAAGATCAAGATTTCATAGATTGCCTAAATAAAAATGGAATTGAAATTGGACGATCACCTGCATATACACCTCAACAAAACAGATGTGCTGAACGTGAGTATAGAACATTGCTAGAAATGGCGAGAACAATGTTGTTGACAAAGGGACAGCCAAAATGCCTCTGGGCTGAAACATTGAACTGTTTTGTATATATCTTAAATCATACTGGTAAAAGTCGTGAGAAAAGTAAGACACCTTATGAAGCATGGTATGGAAGGGAATATTCATTGAAGCACCTGAGAATTTTTGGAAGTGAATGTGTTGTCCTAATTCCTAAGCAACGATGTGCAGACAAGAAGTTTGGTAGAACAAGTATGCATGGAATCTTTGTGGGGTATGAAGAAGTTACTGGAAATTATAGAGTATATACAGATGAAAATCGAATTAAAATAAGTAGAGATTTTGAATTTCATGGTTTCAGTGCCTAATACATTGATAGATTGGAGCCAGGGAGGGCAAGAGGTGGAACTGATAAAGAAGGAAGACCAAGTTGATCAATTAGAACAACAAGAACCAGTGAAGTACCAGTTGAGAGATCGAGCAAGAATACAACCACCTATACGCTATTCCTATCTGTGTCAAAAGGTAATTGAACCCCAGTCATATCAGGAAGCTATGGAAGCACCAGAGAAACAAAAATGGATTGAAGCTATGGAAGATGAAATGTATTCTCATCAAAAGAATGGCACTTGGGAACTTGTGAAAACCATTGACTGCCAAATGGGTTTTTCATGTCAAAACAAGTGCAAATGATGAAGTTGAACGCTTTAAAGCACATTTGGTGATTAGAGGATTTGAGCTGTGGCGTGAACTATGAAGAGATTTTTAGTTCTGTTATAAGGTATGATACTGTACATTTTCTATTTTGGTTTATTTCATTTAAAAAATTAAAAATAGCCTATTTGATTGCAAGACTGCATTTTTAAATGTAACACTGGATGAACTGATATACATGGAGCAACCAGAAGGTTATAATGATAGATCTGGATGTGTTTGCAAATTGATTCGAAGTTTCTATGGCCTAAAACAGGCACCTAGATGCTGGAATAAAAGATTAACTGATTTTTTAACAAATGCTGTATTTAGAGTTAGTAGTTATGACCCTTGTGCATATCTGAGGTATGTTGGTGAAAATCTAGTCATAATTGCTGTATATGTTCATGACGGGCTGATTGCTGCTACTAGTAATGAAGATATCCAGACACTTCTTAGCCAATTGCAAACGGAATTTGAAATCAGAATTTGTGAAGATGTCAGACAATTTCTTGGTTTCCAAATTGAATTAATGAAAGATAAAATAAGAATTCATCAGACAGCTTACGCTAAGAGAACACTCTCAATGTTTGAAATAAATGACTATAAACTTGCTAAAGTGCCAGTGATAAAAGTTCCTTAGATATCCTGTATCATGAAACTGAACTGGATTCTGAACATCCAATTGCATCAGCTATTGGAAGATTAATGTATTTAGTTGTTGTTTCAAGGCCAGATTTGGCATATGCAGTTGTAAAAGCTGCACAGTGGATGTCAACACCTACTGTTGGTTCATAGAAATTCATCAAGCATATTTTGAGGTATCTGAAAGGTACGTTAAGCATGGGAATACACTACAGTGGTTTAACAGATGGTTATGTCAATGTGTTTTCTGATGCTGACTATGCTGGTGATGTGCAAACCAGAAGATCCACAACAGAATATATTTCTAACTTAGGTGATGGTGCAATTACTTGGAGTAGTCAACGTCAAGAATGTGTTCTTTCTACAACAGAATCAGAATACATGGCTGCATCAACTGCATCCAAAGAGCTGGTTTGGTTGACCAATTTGATAAGTGAATTTCAACCTGAAATACATGGGTGCCTGCTTGTTGATAATCAAAGTGCAATTCGGTTAGCTAATAATCCAACTAACCACAGGCATACCAAACACATAGACATAAAATTCCATCACATAAGAGAATTAGTGGAACAGAAGAAAAACTTAATAGAGTATGTGGACACCGTGAGCCAAGTAGCAGATATGATGACCAAGCCTTTGGGTCATTTACATTTAAAAAAACTAAGTGCAAATATTCGACTCTCATAATAATGTTAATTATTCATATTTCAGGAAAAATCTAGTTTTAGGGAGAGTATTGAAATAAAAACTGTACTTTACTTTATTATTCATAGATGGCGTTGTGGGTCCATATACTTTTCTATTAATTTTTGTCATGTTTCGCTGTAACTGGCTATATCAGTGTGTGTAAGAATGTCCGTACTGTAACTTGTACCAAACGTAACATAATAAATTCTGTCCTTTAATCTCACTTAATATGGTTTTACAACACTATCAAGTTGCTAAAGTTCTTTGCCATCTTTCAATTTTTGAGCTAGTAAAGCATAATAAAATTAAGCAAACATCATAAAGAGTTGATTAGTCACCCAGAAATCAATGTATAACAATATTTTTAAATGTAGAAAGCTATGGTTATGATGAAACTGGAAGTAAATTAACAAAGGGAGAATATAAGTCACAGAAAACAATCATCTCGGTGTATGCAACATGAAATGGTGCACTGCAATGGAGAGCTGAATCAAAGTACAGTTCTGTGCAGAGTGCAATATGTCTAAATTCTAGAATTCCAGAAAAAAAAAAACATTTTAACACTCCAAATAACATGACCCTACTATTCCTCTGTCTGGTAAACATGATTTTTAGCTCAGTTTAATTTTTTCAACCTTTATTTGATTTATAATTTTTTTTTCATGAAATTCTAGCATTTAGACCAAAATGCTGCACACTCTACATAACTGTACTTTGATGCAGTGCACCATTTCATGTTGCATACACTGAGATGATTATTTTCTGTGACGTACACACAGGGACCTTACTCTTCTACCACTGATTGCTCTCCTGCACCTTTCACGGCCTTTATCAGTCTTGTTTTGCATGACTTAGACATCCCTTTATTAATTTACTTCCAATTTCTTCATAACCATAGCTTTATACACTTAAAAATATTGTTAAACAGTGATTTCTAGGTAACTAATCAACTTTTTATGATGTTTTCTTAGTTTTATTATGCTTTACTAGCTCAAAAATTGAAAGGTGGCAAATAACTTTAGCAACTTGATAGCAATCATAAAAAATAGTCATAAAAGTCCTCCTATAAGTACCAAAACATATTTCTTTTTAAATCCTACCTTAGCTTTGATTGACACATTACCAAATAAAATTGAATCTGTCTGTCACTCCAAACATTGATGTGCATTGGCTACATTCAAGAAAAGGAAAAGTAATTATAATCAACCTAACCAGGTTTTACTGCCTTTTTCTGATTATTGGACTATAACATTTGCTATAATAATTATAATTCAACAAACTGTAATATTCTTGATTAAATTATCTTTTCAGTGGTATATAGCTTTTATGGTATTACTAAGAAATATTTTGTCTTACTGATCCATGAAACTTAAAAAAAAACATTTTTCCCAAAAGGTGTCCCCAATTTTGGCCACCACTGTATATATATATATACACACACACACACACACACACAGAAAATAATGGTAGGCTAGTTAAAAAAAAGGATAAAATGCATTTAAAACACATAAGAACATGAATATGATTAATGACACTGAAACTGTAAAGAATTTACCCCTGATGCATCATTCTTTACATCACTTTCACTGTATGATCTAGCAGAACTTGCTTCAAGCAAATCTGGCAGTGGGTGTGATGGATCTTCTTTAGGAATCTTTCTTTCAACAGTAGACCTTTTTTCGCCATCCTCACTGGCATCTGGGCTTAAAGCTCTTTTTCCTAATTCAGAATCTGAACCATCAGACATATCGACTTCAATCTGTTTAAAATCTAAAATTAAAAATACATGAAGTTACTGTATTTTAATAACACGAAACAGATGAAAATTAGGTATTTTCAGTTACAGCTAATTATTTCTCAATTCCTTGAAAAATATAACACCGAGCTTAATATGAAGAATGGGAAATAACATAAAATACTAGCTGATCTGTCCGGCATTGCCTGAAAATCAGTAACTTTCTTTTGTGGTTTTGATAAAAATAGTAATTTTCGACACGCATTCTGTTCTAAACAAACCTCTTTCTGAATGAAACTCCGGCACTTGTCCCTGCAAGACACATGTTCATGTTTGAAGTTTTTCCCAAACTACAGCAACGTGCATTAAAGAGCTTGATGATACTTGGACAAGTTTTAGAAATGAGTAAATAAACCTTACCTTGGCAATACTAGCAGTTTCTCCAAGTCCAGTGTTGTTCAATCAAATTTTGCATGCCATATGTCACTACTCTGATAAAAAAAAAGGTACTCTATCAGATAGAGTTGCCAGATTTATCTTTTTAAAAAAGAAAGATTTTTTTTTACACTAGTTTGTTTTTGTTTTATCAAACTACAGTCATTTTTCACATCCAACTGAACTATGTTGAATGTGCCAATAATGTCTTCTTCAAAGAATTTTCTTTAAAAACAAATCACTAATTGTCATAATTGTTATTTTCCAACTGTATTTGTATTATATTCAGACCTGCCAACCTTTGAAAATGAGAAATAGTAGCACACCAAATTCAAATTTATCTGAAGGTTGGTTGGTTGGTGGCTGTTTTTTACGCTGTAAATTTTAAGCAAGCAAATACCAATCAATTAAACGCATGTGTATATCCATAAGCACACAAAGTAGGAGACTCTTTTGTTTTTGCTAATTTTTTTGTTGCAGGTGGGATTGATTAAACATAATTATTCCTATTCAATTAATGCTCTGTCCACTCCTAAGTCAAATTTCTGAAAGATTCCAAGGCAGTTGGGGGGAGGGGGTGATGGAACTACGGGTATATCTTCCAGAGAAAAATGTCTGAGTTAATCCTTCATCAGGTCGAGTAAGCTGATACAACCGGGAGTGGGGGTGTCCACTCCCGCCACTTTTTTTGCATCTCTTTGACGAAATTTGCAGTTTTTTTTCGAGATCTGTTGATAAAATTTGCGTTTTTTTTATATTTTTTGATGAAATTTGCCGTTTTTTGCAATGTTTATGACGAAATTTGTCGTTTTTTCGCAATCTTTTGACGAAATTTGACATTTTTCACAATGTTTTTCATGAAATTCGTCATTTTTTTGCAATCTTTTGACGAAATTTGCTGTTTTTTCGCAATTTTCTGATGAAAGTCACATTTTTCCCACGATCTGTTGACAAAAATTTGTTGCTTTTTCGCGATCTTTTGACGAAATTTGCCATTTTTCACAATGTTTATGACAAAATTTGCCATTTTTTCATGATCTTTTGATGAATTTTGTCATTTTTTGCAATGTTTTTGATTAAATTTGCCGTTCTTTCGTGATTTTCTGACGAAGTCATATTTTTCCCGCGATCTGTTGACAAAATTTGCTGTTTTTTCGCGATCTTTTAACGAAATTTGCCACTTTTCACAATGTTTTTGACGAAATTTGCCCTTTTTCGCGATTCTCTGAAGAAAATCACGTTTTTCCCACAATCCTTTGACAAAATTGGCACCTTTTCTTCAAACGAAAGACGAGATTGATTTTTTTTTGCGATCATTTGCCGAAATACCGATACATTTAATGTCTGAATTTTCGGATTTATGACCGATATTTCTTTTTTTTTTTCGGAAATCATTGACTTAATTTTTCGGAAATTTCGGACCAGAATCACCCCTGAAGGATCTTTTGACGAAATTCGCAATTTTTCAGCAATCAGTTGAATGAAATTCACGTTTTTTCGGTGATTCTTTGGCGAAATTTGCTTTTTCCCACCAATTTTTTGACGAAATTCATGTTTTTTCAGCGATCCTGTAACGAAATTCGCATTTCTTAGCTCGGATCGTGACGAAATTCCTGATTTTTCGCGCGATCCTGTGACAAAATTAGCGATTTTTTGAGTGATCTGGTGACAATTTTTTTTTTTTTTTGCAGAAAATCACAGTTTTAAACAGATTTTCGTAGCATCGTAGTTTGTGGCTCAAAATCGTAGCAACTACAATTTTTTCGTAGCAGTTGGCAGCTCTGTATATTATTCTAACACTGTTTGATTAATGTTGCAGTCACATTTCTGTGGTAAAAAGTTTTGTGGTAAATTGAAAAGGTAAACTGATAAAAATTCTTGAAATTATAAAAGTCAGATATGCTTTTTAAAAAGCTGAAGAAATATTCTTATGGGAAAGGTTTTTACAATGTGCAATAAGCTTGAAAAGCATACAACTTATGGAAAAAATGTACAATCTGGCAACCCCACTATCAGGAGATAAGCAGACATAGACATTAATGGGACTTCTGCAAAGATTTTATTTAATTTATCATTGAAGGGCTTGATGAACCAAAATAACTTTACCATTATTCAAAAGTTTAAACAATTTTATATCAGAATAAGGTATAAGTAATCCCTCTACCTGAAATACATAAAAAAAGTAAAATAAAAACATCGAAATGTGCCAAAAAGAAGAAATCAGGTTCATTTAAAAGGCAATTTTCACAACTTACTCTTGTTTTTCAGAATTAAAACTTATACAGACCTAAAAATTATACCATACCTATCAAGATATCAATTTTGAAATCCGTACAAAATTTACAATACACTTTTATGACATGCTTAAAAACATGTAACATTAAAAATATATGCAACAAAAAATGTTATCTGGTTTCTTATGCACAAGTTTAATCATATCAAAATCTTCCTTTATATCACTGCTACCACCATGAGAAATTTTAACATCCAAATTGCACACAGTACAACGAGCAAAGTGTTATCCTTTATGAAATTCTGTTATACGTGAAAATTCTTTTGCGATGATTATATTAAAAATTGATTATACTACTTACCATTCACTTTTTCCATTTTCTAATAAAAATGAAATTTGTAATAATAATTGAGATTATTTTGAATACTTGTACTTAAAAAGAAAACAAAACTAAAAATTGCTTTCCATGGGGGAAGACAATTAACTAGATACAAGAATTAAACTAGAACAATAAGACCAACTAGATCAATAAGAAAAAAAAAACTAAGGGTTTTTCGAAAAATCCATAGCTTTTTTTTCTTTAATTACCTTATGTCATTTTGAAACAATAAAATTTACAATTTTTTTTCAATATTAGAGATAAACAAAGTAAAATTTTAAAATCCAGGGAGGATCTATGTCCTGTATTTACCTGTGAACATGGGTGGGAGGGGGTGACCTTTCTTCCGAGCCCTTAAAAATTGCTACATATTAATACTGGGTATTTGTTGATTATCTGAAAAAATAATCCAATTTAATTGATTCTCTTATTCTTATCTATACTAATAAAATAAAGTTTTGCTCTGTGTGCGTGTCTGTTTGAGTCTGTGTCTGTTGGCGATGGCTAGGAAAATCTAGCCCACCTAGAAGCCTGAAAATTTAGATTTAGGTAGTTCAAACCCTCTCCTGATGCACCTGAACCTCAGAATTTTAATACAGTCGAACCTCGTTATAACGAACTTCAAGGGACTGCAGGTTTTGTTCGCTATATCCGAACCGTTAAGAAAAATGTTAGAGTTAAAGTATAACGTAGTTGCTACGTGTATATGCAATAATGATGTATTAAAAAAAGGTAAAATCTATTAAATATGATCCTTAAACAATTAAATTGACTAAAATCGATTACATTAAATTGACACAATACTAATTAAACTAACTAACAATGAAGTCAAACAGAAATAAATTAATTTTACCTTTAATTGTTGCTCACTGTTTTGATACAGAAATAATTGGTAATCTTCTGCTGACGTGATGCTGATTTCAAAAACATGTTATGAATCTCTTTGTCTAGTACATCAAATGACTCCAACACTTTTTCTTCCACTGTTTGTGTAGACAAAAACTTAGTAATTAAACGCATCGCTGCTGTAGCATCTGAGATTGTGGGAATTTTGTCATTTATGTGCTCCTCTTCATCAGCATCAGATGCAGAATCTTCAATTTCAGAATGATACATTTTAATTTCTTTCACAATCTCTTCATTAGTCGGATCTTGACATGTTATGACTTCGTCATCACATGTTTCAAACAATTGCATGCCACAAACTGAAAATGAAGAAATTTTATGCTTTTCTATCTACATCGTGATAGGTAAATTTTCATCGTCCTCTTCCTCAACATTCTTTGCTTCTTCAACATTCGTTGTATCTTCAATATTCTTTGCTAGGCCTGCATGTCGAAAACATTTTCTAATGGTAGAATCCGTAACAAACCGCTAAGATTTTTCGAGCATTATAAGTGCATCAAGAAGAGAAACGTCACATTTCACGTTTTTATCATATCCCTCTAAAATTCGTAAAATTAGCTGCTTCCTGTAATGGCATTTAAGACTTCTAATGACACCCTGGTCCATAGGCTGTACTACAGATGTTGCATTTGGGAGAAAGAGTTCAATTCTAATCGATTGAAACTGTGTATCGATTTTGTGTGCACTACAATTGTCAAGCAGAAGTAGAATATTCTGCTTTTTAGCTGACAGTTCACGATTCCACATTCAAAGCTCTTTTCAAACAGTTCCTTAGTCATCCACGCCTTGCGGTTGGCTTCATAAGCAACAGGAAGCCGTTTGATATTTTTAAAGCATCTGGGGTGCTTAGATTTTCCTATCACTAGAAGCTTACGACGACCAGTACCACTCATATTGGCACACACAAGGAATGTGATTCTGTTATTTGACAATTTTCCGCCATTACATTTCTCTCCATTAAATTTTAATGTCTGGTTTGGTGTCATCTTGTAAAACAGTGCAGCTTCATCAGCATTATATATATCATTCTCGTCGTATTCACAAGAGATTTCATTCCAAACTTTTTCTTTCCACGTATCTATGTTGGATGTTGAAACACCTCCCGATTCTCCGACAATTTTTCCGGAAGATATGTTGTTCTGATTTTAAATCTGTCTAACCATCCATTAGAACACGAAAATTTATTTCCAAATTTACTGGCAAATTCAGCAGCTTTTGACTAAAGCATTTGCCCAGAAACTGGTACATTTCGGCTTCTTTGAACGCTAAACCATTTTAATAAAGCCTCTTCCACTTCTTGATGTTCAGCTTTTCTCAATTTTTTTTTAGAGTTCAAATTTTTCTCGAAAGCCGAAAGCGATTCCAAACATTATAATTAACTTAATAGTCACCCTTTATAACGGTAAACTAAATTTATGAGTAGCAGTTACCACTATTTCCGAATAATTGTTTAAGGCAAATTTGTAATTAAGTTCAAAGCTTAAACAAACAAATGAATTTTGAAAGATGCATAGTGGTCCTCCTAATTAGTCATTTGCTGAAGGGCACTTGAACAACCCCCTCCTTCAAGGTTTTTTCTCTAACTATGCTCCATTTCCATATCTCAGCAACTATCTTTCCGATTTCAATGCAAGTGATTTCAAACATTATCATTAACTTAATAGTGACTCTTTATAACATGAAACGAAATTTATGAGTAGCGGTTACTACTATTTCTGAATAATAGTTTAAGCCAAATTTGTAATTAAGTTCCTAGCTTAAGCAAACGAACGAATTTTGAAAGATGCATAGTGGTCTTCCTGATTAGTCATTTGCTGAAGGGCACTTGAACACCCCCCCCCCAGCTCTTCCTTCAAGGTTCGCAAGTGATTCCAAACATTATATTTAACTTAATAGTCACCCTTTATAACAAACTAAATTTATGAGTAGCGGTTACCACTATTTCCAAATAATAGTTTAAGCCAAATTTGTAATTAAGTTCCTAGCTTAACTAAATGAACGAATTTTTAAACATGCATAGTGGGCCTCCTAATTAGTCATTCTCTGAAGGACACTTGAACATCCCCTCCCCCGGCACCTCACTCAAAGTTATTTTCTCTAACTGTGCCCTATTTCAATAACTCGACTAATAATGTTCCCATCTTCTCGAAACTAGCTCAATTTTGTAGCACGCCTACTATATAGTAACATAGGCAGCAGGGACCTGTCTCAAAAGTTCGTTCGGAAAGAGGTTTGTTTAGAACAGAATGCTCCCCTGGCATTGGTACGGAGAAATAAAAGATTTTCCGGAACGTACGAGTATGCCCAGAATATGGTGCCAAAGCCATGGTAGACCGTGGCCAGAGTTTCATTTTTTAAGACATTTAAGTTTATTACAGGGCTCGGGCAACGTCGGGACGGTCAACTAGCATATATATATTTTTAAGAAATTTTTTTTTATGGCAACATATAATAAGGACCGACCAAGAAGGATCATATGGTGAAATGCATCATTATGTATTATACATGGAATATTTTTATTTATGCTCTTTTCCATAAAATAAAGAAAAAACATAATGCATGCATCAGTTTTTTAATTTTATCTTTTATGCAATGGGTAAAATATTTTACAATTTGTTAGTAATATTTGCACAAAACCTTACAATCTGACTATTCACCTGTACAACCATACAAGATGGTAACTCTATAATAAATAAAATAATATTTACTGATTTTAAGAAGAAAATTCAATTTTTATTAAACCACTTTACATAAGTATATGGCTTATCTACTCTTGTCCTATATGAAATTTGCAATTTAAAAAAACTACAATTTAGAGAATAGCTCTTAATAATTCTAAAAACTATATTTAACAGGTTGAATCAATGAATAAAATTACAGTGAAACCCACCTATAAATCATAAATATATTTCTCATAATCCATCAATCACATAATTTATTAAAGATAAACAATAAAAAGAAAAATAATAATCTTTATTTGTACAAATTTTAATATCATACAGTCGAGTCTCTATATAACAAAATCTATTGTTCCAGTTGAGTCCATTTTAGAAAAAAAATATGTTTTAGGTGTTTAATTAAAATTTTGAAATGTTTAATTCTAAATATCAACTTGATATTGTATTTTTTAATTATTTAAACAGTTTCAAAACAGAAAATAAACAGTTATTTGAAAGTACAGTAAAAAAGTGAGACACAAAGAAAACTTGCATTTGATTCAGATGAAGAAATCTGTAATTTCCCGTTGGTTTGATTTTGAAACTGTTACAATCTCATAAAAAATTTCACACTTTAACAAGGAATGCAGAAATGAATTAGGAACATTTTCCTCCATTTGAAATCCTCTCCTTATAACATTAAGAGAATTCATCATTTCACTTCATGTTTTTTTTTCTTATTTTAAGTTTTCACTTTTACACTCATTGTCATTCTCACCATCATTGTTCACAGTGATTTTTTAAATGTCACTATCAGTGGGATACTGTGCAAGAATGAAATTTTCATTCCTCCTAAAAATTAGAGAGAGGAACAACTTTTTTACACTTCACCATTCTTTAATTATTCTCAATTTCTCTTTCAAGTCTGCTAGAGTCACGTTATTGTCATCATCAGAATCCACAGAATCCTCCAGTTCAGAAAAGCCAGCCTTTAAATTGTAAATCATTTTTTCAGTAACATCAAATATCCAAGCTTTATAAAGTTCCATAATACCCTTTTCTAAGGTTAATGATGTCTTGGATGGAATCTTATTTTTTTTTTCAGTAGATCAGTTTTTTAAGAATTCTTTTCTTGTAATGCATCTTTAGATTTTTATTACTCCCAGATCCATGGGCTGCAGTTCTGATGTGCAAATGAGTGGTAAGAAAATGATTTTGACGTTTTGCAGTTCTATTTTTTTTTGTGTTGTTTTCTTATTTGCTTCTCAAATGCTTTTAACCATTTGCCAAAAATTTCAGTGGTCATCCCAGACTTTTTATTAAAATCATAGTCTACTTCTAAGAACTTCCCTCCTTTAAAACACCGAGGAGATTTACTTTTGCCAATAACCAGCATCTTTAACTTTTCTTTCCCTGTCATGTTAGCACACAATAAAACAGTAATCTTTTGTTTGTTGTGTTTACTATCAAAACATTTATCTTCTTTAAACACCAGAGTTTTGTTTAGAAGGTTTTTGTAAAAGAGCCTGGTTTCATTAGTGTTGAAAATGTTCTCAGAAGAAAGTCTTTCTCTCCAATTCTCACATACTGTCACCTGAGCATCCGCACTTTCACCACAGACAGTTTTCTGGAATAACCCATGTCCCTTTTTAAACTTTTCTAGCCAACCAACGCTGGCTTAGAATTCAGAGCACCCAAAGGCATATTCTACAGCCTGTTCTAAAATCATTGGTCCTGAAAGTGGTAAATTCCGTTCCTTTATCCCTCTAATCCACTTAAACATTGCTTCATCTAAGTCCTTATACTTGCATGTCCTCGTTCTTTTCATGCCATGCCAAGGTCCGATTTGTTTTCAGTGATTGACTCCTGCTTTTTTATGATGTTGGCAGAGTACTTGCCAGAATCCCAAACATTTTTACCACTTCCTTTTTTTTTAGTCCCTTATCGATTTATTTCAAAATCTTCACTTTATCAGAGAGAGTTATGCACTTTCTAGGAACCATTTTTTGCAGATGCATTAAAAGATCGCACAGATGAAGTTTAGAAAAAATTCTTCTCTTAAATGACCTCTCATACTAAAGAATGCTCCAAGTTGCTACAAATGACAAATATCCACTCTAAATTGTAAGGATGATGAGGTTACTTGATGGTAGATGGAAATATGTTTAAAATGACGACCCTTTCTGCTACTGCCTCCCTGATCCCATCCTTTTCTCTACCCCACTGACCAAACCAAACAACAAACAAAATTTTCAAGGTGACCATGGAATCATTTAAACTTTTATGATGATTTGTGACAGTTGCTAATGGCTACAGGTGCAAGGAAATGTTTCAACCTTTTCCAAGAATTCTTGCTCATCTTTGTTGAAATTAACAAAAGGCAGGCATGACAGTGCAACTATCCAATAGACACTGAGTGAAGAACAGTGTTGATTGAGGGGGGGGGGGGGGGGGGATAGATGAATGCCTTTGTTGGACATAAAGAATAAGGTAGCAGTACTCAGCTTTGAAAGATAAAGCAGAAATCAGTGTAGGAAAATTGATTCTATGTGGTTTTGAAGCTTTTTCTGAACAAATGAACAATAATTTCTGAAGAAATTCATTATCATTCAATTTGTTATTCATAACAAAGGAGTGTATAGGTTGATAGGTTATATTGTAACGACCGAAGAAACCTATGGCCTATCCTGATTTGTGAGTTGCTGGACTAGAGTTGTCCAGAGTTTGTCCATGGTTTTGTTGCCTAGCTTTGGAGGTTGATCGCCGTGTAGCCGTGCAATCGAATCGAAAGGACAGTTTTCGATATGCAAGGAGACTGCAAGAGATGTTAGTTGGCAGGTCAAGGGAAGTGACCCGAGCTAAGCTGAGGGAGATGGAGAGAAGGTTGTGCAGATGATAGCTGAGAAAAATGTGAACTGGGAATGTGTAAAATATGGAGTAGTTTTGTTTGCTGGGTTTTTGAGGAAAAGTGTAATGTGTTTTTAAAGCTTTTATATTGTTTTTAAGTTGTATCAATGAAGTTGAATAAAGTTGTTGGACGTTAAAGCGTCATCTCGGATCTGACTGGAGTTGACATTCAGTTCTTCGTTACAGTCTTATGTAGTTAAATTGGAGGTTCCACCGAGATAATGTTGTTGACATGTGGAATCTGCGAAAATTTTATGAGAGGTAAGTCATTTTCCCCTTTGTCCATTACAGTGTGCCTTTGGTGTTTGTAGATTGTATGTTTATTTTTAAGAAAGTTTAAATTTGGGGTTTTGTGCCAAACTGGCATTTTGTTTTGTATTTAATGCAGCGGTTCACAATTGCCAGCAGGGTGAATTTTATTTAGAAACTAGTTTTGAGTTGTATTTGTATTAAAAAAGAAAAAAAAATGTGTATCTTATTTGGAAAAAATTGGTGATTTCAAATCTTAAAACTTAAGATAATTGTAAAGGTGAAGCCAAACTGGCTGAAAAAAAATGAATAACGATTCATATGTGGAAAATCAAACTGATTTTGAGTAAATTGTTTTACACCAAACTGGCAGATAGGAATTAACTGAATAAGGATTTGTGTATATTGGAAAAAAAATCAAACTGATTTTATTAAGTATTATGAGATGTATAGAATGTTAAGGCCAAACTGGTTCAAATTCTTAAACTAAGAATAGAGGTTGAAATAAAAGAGAGAGTTGATGATTTCAGAAATAGAAAAATTGTTTAAAAGTCTTGTATTGGTAACATTTATACAGTGTTTTGAAAGTAAAGGGATGTTGTAAATTGATATTTAATGTGTTTGGTTTAAACCTTGAAACTGAATTTAAAATTAATTTTCAGAAATTTGAGATTTTAGTTTTAGAAATTTATCAGATTTTAAACTGATGGTGTAAATTTTTAGAGAAGTAATGTAATATTACTGTTTGAAACTGGCGTTCTCTAGTTATGTCCTGATATATACTTGTGTAGTGTATAAAAATAGCATTTATAGATGTGTTGAAAACTGTTTTGAAATTTTAATATTTAGATATTGAGAAATATATATTTGTTTACTGAGTTAGTAACATTCATTCTATTGAGTAAAAAGTTTTGAAACTATCGAATTACAATATGGAGATTCGTTACAATATGGAGATAGATATTTTGATATATGGAGATTATTTTTAATGTAATTATGGGAAAAAGGGACCATTCCTACTAAAAATTTGTTTTAGAGAGACAAGACAGCAACTTGAAATAACAGGCAAAATTAATAAAAAAATAATAATTCAAAAGAAAAGATAAAGAAAATATCACATACTTAGTTTTGAATCAGATTGGACACCATTCTTCTTTTTTAAGATAGGAGTTAATTGATGAACATCATATGGTAATTCAATAGGAAGACCTGCACTCTTTTGAACTTCAGACAAAGTATGTTCTAACAAAATAACCTACAAAATAAAAAATTTTAAAAATGTCACAAGGAAGTTTTAAAAACTGCTGATTTTATATTAAAACGTGATTTATCACACGTGAGTATGTCTGCCAATACAACATAGTATTGTTTAAATAATTTATATACACTGTACATTTGAATAAACAATAGTAACACTGTGGCAGGAAAGCCCTTTGTTACCATGAAGAAACTATTTTGACTCAATGTTCAAGTGATATTCTATTATATTTCTATATGTACCATGACATCATTTCTACATATTGCAGATTTACAACTGTTGGATCATCAGATAAAATACTTTAAAATAAAATTTCTTTCATGTTCCTCCTTCATTAATGCTGTGATTGCTATACCTCATGTATGTGTGCTTTGTGCCCATTTCAAACAAACAAACAAAAAAAGAAAAAAAAACTTTCATCATTTTGCTATGTATTTCTATTTGGTCTATCTTACAATAACACCCTCAATGGTCAAGAACGGAATTTTAGTTTAGGACTGAATCAAATTTTGCTCAAATTTGAGAAACTAATTCTTGTATAAGTGAACCATTCAACAACTGAGGTTGAACTGTTGCATTCTTTTATATTAATGACTACAAACTTTCAAAGATGTAATTGCCCAAGGCTATAAGTTGATAAATTGTTCTTTGAATACATTTTGCCTTACTTCACAAATATTACAATATTATTACAATAACTCTGCATATACAGGATGGCCCAGAATATAATGTTTGATAATAGCTTTATAGAGTGTGCTACTTTCTGGCTCCCATAAGCAAAACACAATGAAACCGATCTTGCTTTGACCTTGATGCCAAAATAATTGTTCAGTTTACTTTATTTTAGGAAAATCTGGCATTTCTTTTCTCACCAATTTCTTACCATTCAATGAGAATCTGTGAATCAGCACAGTTTAAATAAGTAATGATTTTCATTTAAAAATAACTTAATTAAGGCGGCTCTCAAAAAAATATTTCCCCCTGCTCAATAGTGCGAAACTTTTTAACACATTTACAGATTCATTCTTAAATGTAAAAGAAATGCAGTCTGAAGGGATTTGACACTTGCAGGCATGACCATTCAAATGTTTTGTAATCAAGCAATTTTTTTTTAATAAATAAATTGCATCTTGTGTTATAAGCAATTTTTGTGCCATGATGATAGTTATTTTCCTTTTTCGCACTGTCGTGTCTTGAAATTCTGTACAAAATGCCAATTTTGACAGAATTTTCTGAAAGATCTTATGTATTTACTGAAAAATCAAAAAACTGTTTGATTGCATTGTTTCTGAATAAAAACTCTTGTGAATTTCATGTGTTTGCGAAAGAAATGAATTAAGAAATGTGTCAAAAAGTAGCCAGTTTGGATTTTAGAACAGCCTTAATGTTGTGAGAAAGTCAAATTTGTAACAAAAAAATCAATGCAATAGTTTTCATTTTTAATAGTGAAAAAAAAAATGCTTAATTTAATAAATAAATCAAGTTCAGGATGGGTGAGTAATTAAAATAAATGTTTATTAGACAGCACATTCACATAAAGTTATTCAATCCACCATGGATTTCAAGAATTATAAACTTTAGATAAATAATACAGCTTCTATGATATTTTATAATCAAGAACAATTTTCGGTATTCTCATTAGAGCAGGTTCATACCAAAAGGAACATTTCTTTAAAAAGTCATAAAGTTTACATTAATTTATTATAACCTTTAACTAAAATACTATAATCATAAAAAACATATCAAAGAACTTTAAACTCATAATATATTCTACATAAGGAGTCAAGAATAATACTTTCAAAAATAATATTTTAATATTAAAGCATACTACATCATGTTCATTCAATAACAGAACAAACTAAAAAAAAAGTCTGTGGTGCCAAGGGTCAGCCAACAGCAAAACCACACTAAGTGAGCCAAAGCAATTATGACAAAACAAATAGTCTGAAACATTTTCCTTCATTCAGATCTCAAAAATTGTTAAATGATAATATGTTCATTTTTAATTTAAGCCCTCCACCAAATTCCATATGGAAATTTTGCTGCAAAAATTATACTTGAATTCTAGAGACTTTCCATATTACCCAATGAATCTTCACACATGAGATCTTTCATGAGATATATATGGAAACAAAAAGAAAAAAGTGATATGATGGCTTTGGGCCATCATCTTAATCCATTATGATAGGATTAACATAATCCCAGAATAAGAGAAGTGATAGGTCTTGAGTGACACCTATTGTAAGAGGATTTCCTTAGCTAAATAGATCTCTTTCCTTCATTTCAAGGAAGAATGAAAAACCCTTTTCATGCTTTGTATAGCCTTTCTAAAAGTGTGTGTGGACTTATTCTATAAGAAGATTATCTGAAGGGTACCTGCCAGGAAAGTATTTGTATGAATAGTATGAAAAAAGAAATGGATTTCCGAGAACCCAGAGTTTAGATGACAACAGAGATTAGAAGAGGGGTGAGTCAATCAAGGAAAATATGAGGTATTATACAGACAGGAAGGAGATGCAGATTTTGGCCATTGAGGGTCAGACATTTTTTGTGTTCTGAGTATATGGACTTTGGTTTTGGAGATAAGAAAAGCAAGGGTTCCTTGGGTGTACGGGAATGTCTTGTAATATCATCTAAAAATTTTATCATCATGTTTTTACTATTGCTATTTATTAGATAAAAAATTTTCGTTTAATACGAACTGATATGTTTTAATTATATGTATGTGACCACGATATCACAGTGGTAACACCATTCCTTCTGAAAAACTTGTCCTCCCTACAACATTTGGAACCTTCATAATCAGCAACATTACAGTTTTTCTTTTGGGAGCTACACAGTAGGTATGAACAAGATAATTGAAACATGATGCACATGATCTACATAGTGAGCAATTGTTGATGCATGCATTTCATTAATGAGTGCTGACTTTAGGTTTGTTGCCTATATAAGCAAAGTTACTATTACTGGGGCAGAGAAAGGCCTACAATCAATGTAGTTTGAAGCCTCCATTTAAGGAAACTTTTCCATATGGCATGCAATATCATCACATGCTTGGTAAAAAGTGGGCCGAAAGCACCATGCGATGATATTGCATGCTATATGAGAAGTTTTTTCAGATGAAGGCTTAAAACTACAGTGATTGTAGGCTTTTCTCTGCCCTAGTAGCAGTAACTATTTTTTCAGGCAACAAAGTCACCAATCATTAACAAACACACATCAAAAACTAAACACTATCGAGATCATGTGCACTATGTTGACTTATCTCACTTACATCTAGCAACATTGATAAGACTTTTTCAAACATTATCCACTGGGCCATCTTGTAATATAATTAATGTTTTTATTTACAGGAAAAGCTCAGAAATATCTTCATTTCAATAACATATAGTATAATATAAATTTATATATCCTTTTTTTTATTTCAGAGATATCTAGGGTAGGCAAGGGTTTGATTATTATTTTATAAAAAAGATGCATTTTTAATGTTTTTATTTAATGAAAACTTTGCTTTAACCCTTTCAGGGGCAAATCACTTCCATTGCTAAAATGTTGAAATGAATGAATGACACCGGAATTTATGAAGAAATTTATTTTAAATAAGAAAAAGCTTATTTCACATACAATATAAACAGAAATTTTATATACCAAAATTCTGGTGCCATTGTGGCATTTGGGAATTAAAATTAAGTGGTTTCATAAACATATCACCGCCCTTGAAAGGGTTAACGTTATAGTGAGTGGCTTTTGTTGTTGTTATTTATACTGTTTATTTAAAAATGTTAATTTTCATTACTTTAGTCTTTTAAAAGAAAATTTTGGTTAACTTAATTAAGCTTAACTTTCTCCAGACTTTATTATCCCTCGCCACACACACAATTTTATACATTTTTTATGTATCTTAAACAAGCTGTGACAATAGCTGTTCTCTTATGAGGGTAGTCTAGTTTTTGTTGTGCTGGTTTCTAACACTTGTGCGTGAATATGCCAGTTATCTGTCATTTCTCTTACTGGCATAAAGTATGATTGCAGCTCCCTGAATCCGATTATTAAGGTTGTTTTGTGCAGTAATATACTAATTAGGTCACTGTGGTCAACTAGTCAGTATAAATATGGTGTAAAAACGTGATATAGAGGATTTTACTGAGTCTCGCCCTTGTGATTCTACAAGGCAGCTTTCTATACTTCTTCAGACCTTGTGCTGTTCTCCGTGATGTTATCTTTGAGAGAGTTTGAATTGAGAATCTTCAGTTAAAAGATTGCTGCCATGGTAAGAGGTTGACATGTAATGTTTTCAGAATAAAGATAAGTCACAATTCTTGTTAGTGCTACTGCAGTATTTATAGTCTTTATGGATTTTCTAATGATCTGGAGAGAGCTTTCAGACTTTCATTCAGTGTATTATTTGAGATTTAGCTGATCGTTGTTAAGTTAATTTTCTCGTCTCCTTTTGATTTTTGTGTTTAATTTTATTCCTGTAGAGAATGCCGCAAAGTTATTTTTTTTTCCATGCAAAGAACAGCTATAACGCTATTTGAAAATAAATAAGATAAAGAAAAGACTAATGAGGTAATTGTATGGTAAAAGTTATTGCAATACATATCTCAAATCATTCAAATTTGTTAAAATAAAGTTTAAAAGCATGCGTCAAAATAATAAATGAAATATTTCTATTGCTATTCACATTAATATGACAATATTATTAATATCTTAGCTGCCAAACGTTCTGCTTTTTTTTTTTTTTTTTTTTTTTTTTTTTAAGTATCCTTTGTTCTGAATAGAAATATTTGCTTTATTTAATGTCAGAAATTTGTAATTAAATAAGATAAAGATTACAATTCGGAAATAGTGGTACTAAAAAATTAGAAGATTTGGCAGGTATTTGCAATAATAGTTTCAAAATTGCAAAGTGAGCAAACAATATTGTTTTGTTTGAATAGTTTTAAGGACTAATGAAATGTTTTAAATAAAGAATAAAATTTAAACATGTATATAAAATTAATGAAAATGAAATCTAAAAATAAAATAAGTAAATTTGTTAAAAACCAAATATAAAAAGACATGAAAAAACAAGTTTAAAAAGTTTTTAAAAATTAAAAAGAATTCCATTACAATTTAAAAATATATTTAATCATAGAAAAAATATTTCAGAAATAAATTTAAAAAAAGATTACCAAAAACATTAATTTGCATATACTATGCAATGACTTACAAAAATAATTATATTGATGTTATGTGGGATAAGAAATTATGAACTATTATATAAGTTAACAGGTAAAGGAAATCTAGAACAGTAAGTTCAGAAAGCTATTTAAAAAATAGAAAAAAAATTATAAACATTATTTTAGCACTTATAACATGATGTATTATTATTCTAAACATTATTATTTGTAGCTATTTTTAAATACAATGCGTGTTTATTTATAAATATATTTTTGTGGGAAAATATATTATTAAGTAAAAGAATCATACTCTATCTTTGAGAATTTTAACCAATGCATTGTATTCTTGATCTTTTTCTTGCATTTGCTGGAGTCTAAAATCTTCCTGTTGAATGTAATCTTTTTCCCTAAAGAAAGAAGTAAGCAAACAATTGCAAAACTAATTCATCAATGGAGAGTAAAATATTTTAAAGATCCTAAAAAATAAAATATATTTTAGTATATTATGAGCTTAATTTTAGTGACTTCTGTAACTGTATTAAAGCTAGTAAAATAATACAAAACTTATATCTTAATTATAAAGAAATTAAATGAAAATAAAAACAAAATCATAAAAATGCCTAGTCATTATAGTGTGATGATTCCTAATTTCTATTCATGAGTTTATCTATTTCAAATTTTGTTGAGAAAAGATAAGTTGAAGTAGAAAATAGCAGTAATAATATTGTATGTTTTGATTTCAAATTAATCAAGCAAATTATAAAGGGGAAAAAATTAAAATTTACCTCACAAAGAAATAATAATAAAGCAAAAAAAAAAGTTCAAAATCGCTCAAATAAAGTAAACTGATAAAAGAAAAAATAAACAAGGATGAGAAAGAAAATAAAAAACTGAGAGAATATTTAAAAATAAGTATTTATGGATGATGAAATTACATTCTAGCATAGTCAAAATTCTACAATCCATCTCTCTTTTAACTGTCAGTTTCTACTATCCATCTGTCCCTGGAAATAATATATGTACAGAAAACAATTATAAATTGTTCAGTCGCTTTTTGTTGATTTTCATCTGATGTTCATAAACAGGAAAATGACTCTGTAAATATATCATGAAATGTTATTCTTTCAATTAAAACAAATAACTTCATTAGAGAATTAAAACAAAGATAAATAAAAACTCTTTCAAAGTGTAATGTAATGTAATTTGCCAGTTTATGATTTGGTTTCCCCCTTTTATTTTGAGTGAACGTTAAAAATTAAATTAACATGAAAACAAATGTATTATAGACCCATCACGAGATGAGACTTCGGAACACCTATTTTTGGAAGAGTCTATTTTATGAAAGGTATGCACGATGAAACTGGCGGGAAAAAACTACCCCGCACTTCAGTGTCCACCAATCACTGCATCGAATAAAGGGTTACAAGGAAATAAATATTCGTGCCAAAACTTTTTTTTCACTCCACAGAAACCTGTTTTCCTGCCTTTGGTTAGCTGGTGTTTTATTTCTCTCTCTATCTTTTAACTCATTTTGCAATATTCAAACTGTTTTTCTCAAAACAAATTGTTATTTTATTAACAAAAATGTCCTCAAAAGGGAAAACAATTCATTCTAAAGAAAGAATGATTGTAAATAAAGTTACAGAATTTTTTGAGAAGGAAGCAACTGCTCAGAAAAAAAAAAAATATTTATCACATTTTACAAACTTTTATTTAAAGTTAAAAATTTGTAAGTAATGCAATTTTTTCTCACTCCAGCTTTTATAGGATTTAGAACAATTATTTTTATTATTATTATCTACCCTACATTGTAGTCGGCACCCAGGTCCATACAGCTAAAATTATACTTGCAAAAATATTATTGCAATAAATAAATAAATAAAATAATAAAAATAAGAGATAATTTTACATTAGGACTGTTCTCAAATCTAAACCGTTTACTTTCTGACACATTTTTAAAGTTCATTTTTCTTCACAAATGTATCAAAATTGTCAGGTGCTCTTATTCAGTAGCTATGTAATCGAATTATTTTTCCGGTTTTCGGTAAAGGCAAAAGACTTCTGAAAATGCTGCGTTTTGAACCAAATTTCGGACAGCGCAGGAAAGTAAAAAAAAAATTGCCGCCCTGAGAGAACAATAGCTTATAACTCAAGCTGTAATTCAATTATCGGGGGAAAAAACTGTTCGATTACAAATAACTTCAATAATCAAGCCGCAAATATCATGCTCTTATGTTTAAAAATGTGTCAAAGTTTCGCGTTGTTGTGTGTGGGGGGAGGGGGGGATTTTTTGAGAATAGACTTAAAATTAATTAAACCGTACATATATTTTTCTTCAGTTTGTAGATTCCACAATTACAATCACTTAAATTTAATTTTTAAAATAACATTTGCGGGGTTTTTTTAAGAATTGTGGATTGTTATATAAAAAAAATTAATACTTTATTTTATTAGTTTGTCGTTCGGAAGATAATAAAGGCAAAGAGCAAGATTTTATTTTTATTGTTTCTTTCTTTCTTTCTTCTTTTTTTCCCCCTATATAATAGTTGTTTCTTTGATTATTAAAAAACAAAAAGAAATAAAAATAGTATTTTTTAACAAAGTTTGTAATAAAGTATACTTAAAACAAAAATAATTAATTATCGTCATTATCGTAATGATTTAAAATAATGTAACATAATTTAATTTATGTAACAACATCTTAGTCATCTTAAAACGAAATTCTCTTATTAAGTCAACAATAATAATAAACAATACAGAAATTACGCCGTTGGAAATATGGCAACCCTCCAATTTATTCTCTATGCCTATTTGGAGGGAATAGTATCGTCCACCGCTACGTCACGGATGATTGACATGTCTCTTCTCGTGAAAGGTCAATAATACTGTATATTTACAATGTTTTAACTAGTTTATCTAGTTTCTTATTTACATTTCAAATATTGTTGTATCGCTCATTACCCAACATAACACATGTGACACAAGAGAAAGAATTTCTTAAATTAAACTTAGCAAAATGACCAAAATTAAAACTTGTAAATAATTTTACTAATCAAGAAACATAAATGTAATTTATTTTATTCTCTTAAGAAAATAATCATATTTAGATTCAAGATTGTATAATAGAATACATTCCAAACAATAATAAATAAAAAAAACCCACTAAGACTATACTGCTACTGCTGCTGTATGATAAATAGAGAAAAAACTGTTGTTTTTTTTTGTTTTTTGTAGGGAAGGGAGGCTTAATAATGTATAATTTACTACCATGAAATGATATACTGTAAATTAAATTACATGTAAAAAAACTTGTAATCTAAATAATCATGAAGGTTCTTTTTTTACCAAACAATTTAATGAGGAAATTTGTTTGCCAGCAAACCTTAATCTCTGTAGTAGGAACATTTACTCATCACTTCTGGAAGCCTCAGAAACTATACAGAAATTCCATTCTAAACAGTGTACTGTTTGTCTCATCAGCATGAAACCTCACTGTCACAGATCTCCATTCCCAATCATTCGATGGCATATTTCCAGTCTCCTCCTCCACTCAGCATCAGCACTCATTGAGAAAGTGAAAGGGCTTAGACTCCAGCTTTTCTCCTTCATTTAATTTCATACCTACTCACACCAAGCTAGTATGTGCACAAGAAATAGTGCAATTGTGCCTCATAAACAGCATTATTAAATGTTCATCTCAATAAAGATTGGCTTCATTTTTTAGTTATTATTTTATTTATAATTTACTGATATTTCACTTTCATCGTATTTGTTGGTATTACAAAATGTAATGCCAAGGAAATTAGATTAGCAAAGTATATCCTCGTACAGCATGTGGAAAATGCTATAAGGTGGTTTAAGTTTCCCAAGCAAAATACTTTATATTAATAAAGAAGCCATGACTAAAAAAGCAGATTTGGTGATATGTTAAAATCGGAGGAAAATTGAGTGGATGAATCTTCTATAAAAATATGCTGACTCAGAATTATATAATGCAGTGGATTAAAAGTAATGATGAAAGTAATTGATTAAAATCATAAACAACATTTATTCAATTATTCAACATAAAAATTTATTTAAACTTCAAGGATGTAAACATGCAAGAGAAAAATTTTTTTACTGTAATGGGTTTTTTATGTTAATTTAACACAAAGTCTTGTGTTAAATTTTAATCTTAAAGTCTTGTGTTAAATTTTAAACTTTCTCATCAATTGCTATCAGTTGTTGTTAAGCGGAGAGGGACTTTCCCTTAAGTATCACAGCAACAGTCCCATAGCAGAAATATAATTGAAGTTGTACTTTATATACTCACAAAAAATTTTAGAAGATTAAAATAATTATTTTCATAATTATAATACATTGTAATTACACTATCATATCATTTTACTTTGCTTACTATTATTTTTTACATAATTTTCTTAAAAGAGAATGAAAAAATATTTAGTAAACATTAATTACATTAAATCTTATAGAATCAATAAATATCATTTTAGACATTTACAGAAACATATATTACCTTTTCTGAAATTCCTTAATGATTTTTTTGGCTTTACTATACTTGCGTTCCAAGTCATGCAGCTGCTGCTGAGCTTTAGCAACTTTAAATTTGTATTCATCTATTTGCTGCTTTGCAGCTTGAATAGCTAATTCTTTTTCATTTACTTGATGCTGTAAACTATCGATTTTTTTCAGCATTTTTTGTCTTTCAGATTCCATTTTCTCCACATTTTGTAACTTAAATATAAAATCAAAAATGAATAATTAAGTATTACTAAAACATAATATAAATAATTAAATAGCAAAAAAAAACATACCTTTTCTTTCGCTTGCTGCAAATCAGCTTCAACAACTGCACTACGATACTGTACCTAAGTAGGGTAACAAGAAAAATATATTAACTCAATTATGCTGCAGTTTATAAAAATTACTAAATGCATTTTTAACTAAAATTTATCTGAAGAATACCATGTTTGCTTTTTGCTTCATACACATAATCAGAGATGTTCTATACATTACTAGCAATCCAGAAAATAATATATTTAAATCATTACATAAAACCTCTTTTCTGGAATTCAGTTCATTTTTGTAGACACGTTTACTTACACTAAATATTTTATCTTAGACTTAATACAAAATCACAATCATATTTTATTAGTTAGAAATCACTGACAAAGGTGAAAGGAAAATTTTGGAGCTATAGAAATAGGGCAAGTGAATATAAAAAAAAAACTAAGTTTTTTTTTCAGAACAGCATTTTTTTAAATTAATGGACTCACTATCTACATCAATTTCTCATCAATCAACAAGATATTTTTGAAAATTAACTGTCACATATTTTTCTAGTGAAGTATGTAGATTTTTTTTTTTTTTAATATTGATATTTCGCTTTTCTGTGTAACTTTAAATAATGAAATTTTTGGTTAAAAATTTACATTTTACTTTGAATTGATACAATTTCACTAAAATGCAAATTTTTAAAAACAGCTACATATTTTACTAGCTTTTGGACTAAAGGAGTTTTTTTTTTTTTTTTGTCTCATTGATCTGGGTTAAGTCAACTATGAGTCCATCCTCTTTTTTTTTTCGAAGCACTCTTGCCACAGCTATCAAGACACCATTTTTTAATATATCAACTAAAAAAACAGTTTTATACTTTAATATAATATATATAATAATTTAGTATAAATGGATTTTGATATACACTTCGTATTCCTTAAAAAAAAAAGTATATCACAAAGCTTTAAATTTTAGGACATGAAAGTGGTCAAAATAACTTCAACATTTGTGATTATAAAAATTGCTGAAACGTGAGCATTACCTAAGATTAATACTTAAGCTCACTCTACAGTTACTACTCTGAAGGATCTTAAGACAATCTTAATGCCCCAATGACTTTGAAAATACATCTTTTATTCTTGAAATTAAAGCTCAATTAAACTCTCATTTTCAATTAAAGTTAAGTACTGATCTTCAATACAAGGAGAGGTTCAATGCTTATTTCACCAATTTATTTTTTAAAGTTAGATTAACAGAGTAGGATAACTTTAATGAAAACAAAACACTAAGAATAATAATTTTTATCATGAATAATCTTCAATTTATTATGCTTCTTAATAATTTAGGGGGGAAATAGACAAGTGTGACAAATTCAATAGAAGTACAGTAATTTCCAGCATATAATCTGCAAATCAAACAAGACTCAGAAATTTTATTTAATAATTGAACTTAAATATGTACAGTTTTTGAGTCAGTAACATTTTATTAAACAAAACTTCTGGCTCTAAACGTGTTTGTTTGAGTCATAGATTATACACCATAAATTACAGTACTCACCAAATTTCAGAGTTAAAAGAGAAGAGTAAGCGTTAAATATTTTTCTTGTTTGCTTGCATTCATATTTAAATATTGAACCCTTCTAACCAAATCATTGTAAGTGACAAAATAATTTTTATTTTGACAAAATGTTAATATTGCAAGAGATTTCTTTGCAAATCTTATTTATTGATGTTCTTAATTAGCATTTTAATTTTGTTTTATTTATGATTTCCAAGCAACATAAAACAATTGTTTTAAAATTTCCATAATACTTTGTTAATGATTGCACTTTTGCCATTTGCAATAAAATCACATTTTCTCAAAAATTGTTACTTATACTTTTTGGCACGAAGGGCTCGATATTTTCACATGTAATGAACATGTTACAAATTTCGGCAACATTATAAAACATTTTTCTGTTTAATTTACAGTGTTGTTCTGATTCATTTAATTATTTTTCAATGATTTTAAATAAGTAAAACAGAAAATTAAAAACTTTAATAAAACAAAAGCATTGTCTGCATTTAGACAAAAATAGATCACTGAAGCTTTCAAAATTCTAAAAATGTTTGCACACTTAACAACAAATGCTTCAAAAGATTAAAAAAATTATTTAAAAAGCATAATATATTTCTAGTTTCACAGAAATGCATTGGAGCTTCTACATATTTTACATTTAATAATATCAAAATGAAGAATTTTTATTTTCCTGAAAATTTAACTATGCTGTTTTTAATAATGTGAATAGATTTTCAATTCTAGCCTTAAAAAACATTTCAAAAATCAAATTTATAATCAAGCAGTATTGTTTATGCATATGTATTAAATTTATGAGTATTTACTGAAGCAAATGTAAACGTAATGCAGGTTTTCTTTTTCCTTTAAATGTAAAAGTTTTGATATTCTAAAATCATCTGAGTTTCAGAAAATTATTCTAATATACAAGGTTGTATCAAAAAATTTCCAAATTAGCTCTGTTAACAAAAAACTATATCACGTGCATAAGTTTGAACAACATCTTTTTCAAAATAACCACTTTGTGGAGCAATGCATTTATGCCAATGGTGGAATATAGTCTGGAAGTGGGGACTGAAAGAGAGTTCATAACTTTTTATAATTTACCTCAGGTCTTGTCAATGTTATAAAAATTATGATCTTTCAGTTACATTTTCATGTTCAGAAAAAGGAGGAAGTCAGTAAGAGTTAATATGACAATTAAAAATGGTGAAATAGACAAATGTGGAAGTTATAACATGTAGTTGATCTTTGAGATAGATTGTAATCGTTAATGGATTTTCTCTGCTGTTAATTTCTTCTGTTTAATACAAAATTTCACATTATTGCAACCTTTTCTTCATGGTGTCATTACTGACTATCTCACACATACATACTCATGAAAACCCCGCTAGAACAACTCTCAATGTTAACATAATGATGTATACCTTGACCTTCTCAAGATTGAAATCACTATAGCTGCAAGTATGACTATATACTGACTTCTATTGGTGCATTATAGAACTAATCTGTAATTTTATTTATACAACCTTTTATATTGCAAATGAAACATAGAAGAGAGGATATAGTGAGAACTCAATTTCCTGTGAAACGGAATGCAACATACTCTCATTAAATGAACAGCTTTCAATTAAGGCGAAAGTCAAGCATTAGGAATTGCTTGGGAAAATTTCTTTAAAATTACAATAATGTTAGTGTAAATATATTTATATAAAAAATTAAGGACTTTTAAAGGCTAAATATAAAGATTACACATTGAATAAACTAATGAAATAAAATAAGCTACAATGACTTTAATTTGTGATATGTTTAAAAATAAATGTAAGCATATATGCATTAAAAATTAAGGAAAAGGAAATATATCAAGAAACATTATTATTTTAATATTGAATTTTTTTCTCATACTTTTGTACCTATTTTTTTCTCATTTTCTTTCATTATTTATGGAAGAATTTGTGAGAGTGAATAAAGGAATCAATATTTCTGAACAATTCTGTTTGAAGTGTGGAATTATTTCCTTGCTTATCATAATCATCATTTCAAATATAAGAGTCCTTTTGTTTTAAAAAATGAATGCTTTCAGCTAATATTTAGTTTATTATTAATTATTTTATTATTTGTATTATAATTTTATTAAAATTTAGTTCTTTTTTTACATTCTTTGATAGAGACTTTTGTTATTCTAAATACTGTATGTATTTCAAATGTGCAGATGTGGCAGCTATTCTCAGTTTCCTTATATTTTGAAAAATATAAATCAAATGCACCATTTAAGTAATGTTCCAATGTTTTTTTTTTTTTTATGACAAAGAATAATTATTGAGAAATACTTAAACCTTTTTATAGATTTCACATAAAATATGAGCTTTAAGTATAAAAAATGAATCTTGAAAAAATAAGTGCTTTTAATGACTTATATTGACATTGCAGCCCAACTGGTTAATACTCAACAACTGTTTTTTGTCAAATTAATTACTATATTGTGAAGATTTTATTAAGTACTATAACTTCCTTTAAATCACAAATAAATAATTTCAATGTAACTTATTGTAAAGGAATTGCAAAAACTGCTACACTAGAAAGTACTTTATGAAACTAAAATAGGAAACACAAAAAAGAAGAAACACAGTTTTCCAGTAAGTAGAGCGCCGCTAATCCGCAAACCTGTAATCCACAAAGACCTCTAATCCACAATCAATTTATGAATGTAAACAAAGAAATTTAATTCTTGAAAAATGCTTCAATGGTGACAAAATTTTGATTTTTGAAATTTTTTTTCTCCAATTTTAACATTTTTCTTATCTTTATATATAGTATTATATATCATATAACATTCTTCTTTATAGTTTAAAATGAAAGCACATTTAATTATATATTATTTTATATATTCATTTCTTCATACAATACTTGTAAAATACAATTTGAGCTTTTGTGATTTTTTTTTTAATGATAAAAATTCTTACTTAGACAATATATTTTATAATTTATTTATTTTTTCATTAAATCGTAATTATAAAATGGAAAAACACATAAAATACATATACATATTGCTTTTGAACTCTTACTTAAAGATAAAATTCAACACTATAAACTAAATGTCTTAAAGCAGACAACAATTGATGCCACATTTAAGAAATTTAAAAAATAATAAATTATTTTTTACATAGTTATTACTTTATCTATATATTAAAATGTGTATTTTATTTATTTTTTAGTATTAGCAATTTAAATTTGTCCAAAATATGAATTAAAAAAAACGTAAATAAAGATTAAATAGACATGGCCTGTAATCTGCAAAAAGCCTCCAATCCGCACAACACTTGGAACCAAGCTTTGCAGATTAGTGGCTTTCTACTGTATTATTTTTCAGTAGATTTCCTTAAAATAAATGAAAGGTTAATTTTTACCCTAGGAACTGCAGGAACTTTTAGTAAATCTTTGCATCAAAGTAATAAGTAATAACTGACAAAAGAAATAAAAATAAATGATTCACACTTTGTTTGATGGATGCTATAGAAGACTATCGGTTGCATTTATTCAGTTGAATCAATTTTAATTAAAGAATCATGTAAAAGAAGACTACTTTCAAAATCTTTTATCTATTTAAATACAGAATAAAATAAATCTTACCTCTTTTAATTTTGTTCTTAACGTTTCAACATCTGTATCAGGTGATAAGGATCCACTACTTCCACTGGTTAAATCAAAAACTTCCACAGTAGGAGCATCTTCACCTTCTTCAGGGGTGGATCCTTGGGATAAATGTGAACTATCCCCACTTTGATCTTCTTCACGCTAAAGAAAAAGGATTATAAAATGTTAAAAATATATGGAGAAGTTGCAAGAAAAAAAATGAACATTTTATTCTTTAAAAGTAAATGATTAAACAACCTGATAAATAGTAGGTTTCTGATGCTCTTTATCTGCCTGTATGGATTGTGATATTAGTTGAGCTATTTCACTATTTTCAGAGTTATTCTCCCTGCCAATAAGGAACCTGTAATAATTATGCATTTCAAAATTAAGAGGAAAGTAAAAGAATACAAAATAATTAATCTTTCTCAATACGAACTGTTGTAACATATAATATAACAATTTCATCAATCACATTTGTACTACTATAGAATAATGAGAATGTAATTAATTTTCATAAACAGGCCTACAGAAAGTAGGATAGAACTGGTACAAATTATTGGGGCCCGGCTCTCTTGGAGGTTCCAGCTTTGGCCTTGCTTTTTAAATAAGATATTAAAAGATAAAACTCTAAATTTTTTACTAAAAATTTTTAAGCAAAAATAACTAACAAATAATAAAATTAAAAATAACATCTGTATGGATTGTCCAGGGGCCCCATGTTCAGAGCCAATACTCCTGTGTATGTATCACATATTTAACAGTTGGACATTTTATATTCGAAAAACACTTTAGCTTTTATTTAAAAATCAGCAGAACTAACATAGCAAAGACGTAGGCATCAGGCAATCGGCACTGGTGGAATCTAAACAACCAATTCTCAAGTTATTCATATTCTAATAAATATTCCTGCATTATCTAGCTTTTAAGTTCCCTATTATTGCTACAATTTTTACACTTGGTGGTTAGATGCTCCTTTTTCATTTAATTTTAACATAAGTAACTAAGGAGTCTACAAGAAAGAAAAGGATAGGAATTGCTATTGTGGGTAAATCTACTTTCTGGTATACTTGAATTTAAGTGTTCAAGTATCATTAAAATGTCATAAGTTAGTGAATATTTAAAGATTGTTATCTTAAAACTATTAGACCCACTTGTATGAAACTTTAAAGGAATATTTTTAATATTTATTACTTTTAAGTCATAAATAGGTACCTATTTTTTCCAGTGTGCAGAATAGCACTAATGTAATTTATCTGTATGAGCTATTTTTTTTAGACACTTAGACAAATAGTGTTTTATTAACATTGATTTGTTATTGAAAAAAAAAAGTCTTGTACCCTTTCAATAATAAAAAAATAAATATTCTTAAAGGATAATTTAAAGACTTGAAACAAACATAATTTTATGAATATTATGTGAAGGCTAAAGTTTTATAACATTTCGTATGCATTCACTTACTATAAAAAACATTGAAATTTTATGAAAATCGCATTATAGCCAGGTTAGCCATTTTCATGAAATTGTGTTTGCAATCTGTAAAATAATTGTTTTTAATAAAGTGACTTTAAAAAGTAATATTTCTTATGTCATGTATATTGATAGCTAAAATTTCTTTTACCTACTTTAGCTCTTATGCAAATTTCTGAATGCAGTTTTGATTAAAATGTTTCAAATCAAATGAGTTTTTAATATAAGTGAATGAAACAGTTTTCTATTTTTTTATCCATAGGTAAATGACTTCTCAAAGAGAGATTTAAATAATTTAATGTGTAACACCACTTTGACACCCTGAAATGTAAGGCTTTTTCAGGAATACTTTTTAAAGAAATGTGAATCTATTTATAAAAGTCCATTTACAATAATTTATTATACTGCATATATTAAAGTAGAATTTTTTTTATTGAGTTGATATATTAAAAAGGGATGGCTTGGCTGGTGATGGGTAGGAGCATTTTGAAAAAAGAAGGTATAGAGTTGTGTACGATAACTTGATATCATAGAATTGACCTAGAACAATGAAAAAAGAAAGTATTTGTAGTCCAAAAGCTAGTGAAATACATAGCTGTATTAAAAAATATCCATTTTTAGTGAAATGGCATTAGTTCAAAATAAAATAACAAAAATCATTACTTACAGTTACAGAAAAAAGCAAATGATAAATATTTTAAAAAATCCTATGTATTTCATTAGAAAAATATGTAATGATTAATTTTCAAAAAAGATTGATCGATTGATTGATCAAAAATTGGCAGAGCTAGAGTGTCCACTGAGCAGAGTAGCATAGTGGTCGGCACGTCACACTACCATGCTACAGGTCTACAGTTCGATTCTGAACTGCAGATTCAGCAAAGTTTACTCAACCTTTTATCCCTTTGGGGTCGATAAAATGGGTACCAAGCTTGCTTGAAAACTAAACACCGAGAGTTCTGTGTTAGGCTGACCACCTGACCAAGACATATGCTGTATAGCACCTCAGGGCCCATAGTCAAGAAAACAAGACTAGGCATGGTAGATCATGATCCTTTAATGGATTGTAGCACTGTAGGTGCAGGTTTAGTTTAGGTTTTAGGGTGTCCACTGATTTAAAAAATTGTTAAAAAATGTGCTTAAAGTTTTCATTACAGTTTACTTGCTGAAGCATGTTCTACGTCTATCAACTCAAAAACTTTCACTTTGATATTGATTTCTGTAGGGTTAATAAAGTTTTTTTTTTAGTTTTTCTTAGCTCTTTTGGATAGTGTTTTTTTCCCCTTAAGTGTTAAATATGAATATTTTCAATTAGCAGTGCTGGTAGCCACCACATAAAAGTGTGCTATTATTTTTTCAGTTTAAATTTGTTTAAATTTATTATTGTTTTCTAAGTACTTTAAATAGTTATTCAATTTTAAACATATTTGAAATTCATTACTGCTTAAAATATAAATTGTATAAAGCAAAAGCTTTTGAACTTACAGATGTTTGTTTACTTTCCTGGCATATGGCTGAGTGGTTGGTAGCTAGGTTGTTTTGTTATTTTTATGCTAGATATTTTTCTACTGGTTAATTTCTATGATGCAACTTGGTGCAGTGATGTCATATTTTCTGGTGCGTATGTCTTACATGTATTAAAATGTTTGTTTTCCAGTTGGAAATCTTATACTAATTTTTTGCAGCTAATTAGGTATATATTTGGGTGGAGATTTCAGTGAATCAGCAATGTACCACTGTTGTGTGGTTTTAAAGAGTCAATTATGTTGCTTTATGATTATGGTGGCAGGTCTACCTCTTTATTTCTTTTATTGTTATGTGTAATAAGTTTGATTAGGCCTGATATAAAATTTATTATGGTCTATGCAATGGTGTATGACAAAGTTGTGCAAATTTGCTATTTAAGATGCTGCTACAAAATGTGATTTTAAACATTTTTACTCATGTTGTTATCATCTACTAATATTGTTAAGTTTTTGTTTATGATGTTTTATAGTTTCAAGTTTAAACATTTTGTTCCTAAAAATCTAGAAATATTTTATACAAATTACATCATGCTAATATATTATGTAATCATGGTTCCATCAATTGCCTCTGATATTGTAGGTGAAGTCTTGTCTGAGCCAACAATTTCAAACTAATAAAATATGATTTTTATGTGTATAAAGAGTACTTTAAGTGAGAAAAAAGTATTTTGAAATTTTGAACAGGTCAAAGTGGTGCTACTTCTTAATTTGATTTATTACTTCGTTTTACATGTATTTTTAGCTGATTTCTCTACCATGCACAAACTTAGTGATATTTTTCTTTTATTCATTTTCACTGAAACTGTTTATATGACAGTTTACCTCTTATTTATTAGTGATAATACTTCAGTCAGTATTTATAAAAAATATTCCACATTATTGTAATTTTTCTGTATGTCACTTATTACTATTTCATTATAACTTTTGAAAAAGCACTTAAATTGCTGCAAAATATTAGTACACTTTGAAGGATTTATATTGAAAATGTCTATTGCAACAAAAAATAGTTTTTTGTGGTATTATTAAAAAAATTATTATATAACTGATTCTATTTTTTCCCCTTCAAAACGGTTATAACTTCTGAATATTCAATAAAACCAGATGGTAATTGTAAACCAGATGGCCTTGTAAAAATCTTGTCTTATTATTGTTTTAGCCTTACAACAAAACTAGAAAGACTTATTGTAATTCAAATGTTATCTAGGGCCTGCTTAAATGAATTTTTAGATATTAAATTTTACTGACTAGAAATTGATAATGATTATATGTTTTTATGTTAATACTTTTTGGTACCATTTATATTATATTGATTAAATAATCTACGATTAATATTAACAGTTCAAAAATGAAATCATGTGAAAAGTTAGGTAAAGTAATATGTTAAAGTTTTGCATTTTATTTCTTTCATACTTTTACTTTTTCATTTAAAACAAATTGATGAAACCAATTACAATTTAGTTATATTTTCAACATTTTAAATTTCCATTAAAAATCTTTCAATGAAAAAGTTTTACAAATGCATGTATTACTGCAAAAGAATACAATAATAAAATTGTAAACAAATATAGTACTTTCTTTTTTGAAAGTACTAGCCAGCAAATTTATTTTTTAATACAGTAAAACCTGTCTATAACAGAATTCTGTTTCAACTGGAAAAATTCGTCATTCTGCCAAAAAGAGTACCCTGCAATTATACCTCCTAAGATGGAAATAACCTGTCTAAAACTGTATTTTTCACGGATTGTTTGCATTTCTATTTTATCAGGATGTATCATACTTATGGTACAGGAGAAGGGGGGGGTGTTCAAATTAATACATGGGACTGCAGTCTCTCTATGCAGCCTTGTTCATAAACAAATGTATACAAACTTTCAAACATTTAAGTTTAACAAAAGGCAATTAATAAGATAATTTAATTTATAATAGAAATTAAGCATTTTTATTACAAAACTCATAAACAGAAAACAAGTATAAAAAAGAGAAACCTCTACATTTACAAAAACCATCAAAAGGCTGAAAATTTTGCTTAAACCTAATAGTACAAATATTCAAAATTTGAAAAAGATAACAGTGAAATTAACAAGATCTATTTAAATTTTTCCTCATTTTTAATCTAAAAATCATGAATATCTATATTATGGACATCTTTCCTTTCAATATAACACTATAAAACACTGTTTTGATAAAATCCATATAGATTATCATAAAGCTCACCTTACAATTCCAGAAGTATTTCGCAATACTGAAGCTGCATATGCTTGAGTAACACCAACTAATGATTTTTCATCAACTTCTATTATTTGATCATTTACAGAAATTCTATAAAGAATAATCACTTTGAAAAACCACATAAAAATAAACAACATAATTTTTCTACTGATAATAATGTAAATTAAAACATACAGTATATTATTTTAACACAATTATACTAATTGGTAAAGATATCATACAAGTTTAATTCTTTCTAACTGAGTAAAAAAGAGTTGATCTCTGTTGAACTGCCTACATGGCACACCAGATGCCATTGCCAAAAGGTTGTCTGAGTGAATTGTGTTGGCTAGTTGTCATTCCAGGTAGTTCAATTGGAAGAGCATTTGCAATTTAAGCCAAAAGGATCTGGGGTTGATTCCCATCTTGAACACTTTTTCACTCAGTTAATTTTCAACTTGTATTATGCATACAATTTTTTAAGAGTTTATTTGGATATTTGATATTATACACAAATATTTAACTTATTGAATTCAACTTTATTAATTAACGAGTCATATAAAATTACACACATATGAAAAATGACTAATATTCAAAGCAAAGATGAGACATCTAATTTGTAACAATTAAGAAGTATAAAAACTTTTTAAAATTTCATTAATATACAATATGTAGAAAATTTTATTTATACAGTTAACCAGAAGAAATCTTGGCTAATTCATAATAAAATCTTGCAATAAATATATTTATACTGAGTCTTTGTTTCTTATGAAAATTTTAGAATGCATTTAACTGCATTCTGGATGTACAATAATAAAAAGGGCAGTTAAAATTATACATGATATAGGACTATTTAACATGACTAAAATCAGATATAAACACACAAACTTGTAATTACTGAAAATGTTTGATGATAGTGTAAGTTGAGTTAAATCAAAGCAAATGTCCAAAAAATATATCACATACCTTCCATCTTTATGAGCTGCGCCAGCAATAGTAATTGATTTTACAAAAATACCCAACTTTTCAAGACCTGCATCTGCTCCAACACCCATTCCAATAATACTTAGACCTAAACCTTCAGGGCCTAGGAACAGAAAAATAGATTAATGGTTATCATATACTATAAAATGAACTATCAAACATACATAATGAAATCAAATAAGCTCAATAGAAAAACAATCAAAAGAGGAGGAACAGACATACCTGGCACCCTGACAGTAAATGCATAAAAGCATATAGAGGATATATTAAATATAAGGTTTTTGCTTATTGATAAATTAAAATTTTTATTATCTTTTTATACTTAGGTTTTGATAAAATCTTTCCCATTGAAGAATTCTTATTTTCCTAAATCTTTTATTAGATATAATATTTTAGAAAACATAATTCAGAGAAGGAGAGGGAGGATTGGATCATTTTGCACATCTGTTTCTGATCAAAAAGTTGTGTCTAGCTTCCAATCTGCAAAATTAATAATTGTGTCAAACATTCTTTTACCTAGAAACAATGCCTGAAAAAATGTGTAACAAAAATAAATAAAAAGTGAGCTATTAAATAAAGTTTATAAAAAAAAAAAAAAAAAGTTTCTCTTATAACTACCATAACAGTTTTCCTAATGCTTGCTGTATGGTAGAGAATGGGTACAAGGATCAAGAATATTATTACCGTAAAATCCTGAAAGTAAGCCCCCCCCCCCCCTCCCACTTTTAAGCAATTTTGATTTTCTTTTCCAATCCCAAATATAAACCTCCTCCCCCCCCCCCCACACACACACAAAAAAAAAAAAATTGCACAAAAAATTGATTTTAAAAATCCAAGGAAGAGAATTTTAAATCTTTTGAAATTTTTGACAGATTTTCACTTTTGCTTTTATATTTTGTTAATGAAATACCCCCCCCCCACCCCCCACATGAAATGTCTGATTCCCTTCTCTGCCCTCTCCCAACACAAAAAGTTAACAATCTTGAGAAGCTTAAATTCTTCTGGCCTTCTTACTGCTCGCTAGTAATATAACAAAAATAAGTAAAAAATCAGTCCTCCAAACTACAATCTCCCCCTCCATCTAAAATTTATGTTTCCTGCTCCCCCCTCAGCATACAAAGTTTAAAATCTTTAAAACTCTTTATTTAAAAATATATGCTCTATTTGTTGCTGTCTAGTGACAATAAATAAATAATCAACCATTATAATTACCACTCTCTTAAACCTTTCAAAATCTTTAGAAAATAATTTGAATGATTTTAAAGTTTGTGTGCTGGGGGGGGGGGGGGGGAAGAGAGAAATGAGAAGCAGATTTTTTTTTTTGGGTAGGGGGGGGAGCAAATTAGATAATTATTAAATATATAAATAATTATATTTAATTATTGTTGAAAATTATTATTTAATTATTGTAGGGAAAAAAATAAAGATTTTAAAGTATGTACTGGGAGAGGGGGGGGGGGGGGGGCAAAGAAAATAAAGAGGTCTTTTTGGGGTGAGGAGGGGAATAATTTAGATTATTATTTAAATATTGTTAAAAAAAATAACAAATAGAGCAGAAAAAAAATTAAGAATTTTAAAGATTTAAAATTATTGAGATCCATTTGCAGGGGGAGGGTCTTCATGAGATGAGGCTGGGAGGGGGGGGAAGCAGAGATTTTAGTAGGAGGGGTTGATTTAGATGGTAAATTAGGTTTATTTATTGTTAATATAGAGTATTAAATATGTCTGAAAAGAAATTTTAAATTAAACAGTTATAAAGGTTAAACTATGGGGTTTTGGTACTAGAGGGGGGGGCAAAGGGGGAAGCAGTAATTTTGAGGGGGATTTAGATGACTGATTATTTATTGTTACAATAAAATAACGAATAAAAAAATTAAGATTTACATTTTTTTGGGGGGGGGGGCAGATTTTAGAGGGGGGGAGGATTTAGATTTTATATAGATTTTTTTTTTGAGAGAAAATCTACCGAAATACAGAAGATTCTCGCCCCTTTTTATTTTTAAATTAATGATAAAACGAGTTTTTAAATGATTTTTTTTTAAAATCCCGATTATAAGCCCCCTCCCACATTCAACACATTTAGGTTTTGAAAAAGGGCGGGCTTACAATCGGGATTTTACGGTAAATATATACAGTGATCTCTCACTTATGCGCGACAAATAGGGACAGTGAAATTTTCGCGCACAAGTGAGATTTGTGCATAAGTGAAAAACCATAAAGTAAGCTTAAACGCGAAAAGTTAACATAGCTAATACTAATAGTCCACTACTACACTAATAAATAAATCCGCACATAATTTCCGTTTATATAATGTAATTTAATAAGAATGTAAAAATTCAAATTTGTTACATACGTACCAAACTTTGTTAAATTGCATTTTCTTTACAAAGAAGTCATCAATAAAAGTTTGTTTTTGTTTTTGGGAACTGTAGATGAGAGTCTTTTCAAGTTCATCTAGGTGTGAAAAAGTTCTTTCGCTTCCGGAATTAAATTGAAAAAAATCCCACAGAGTTTCCAATGCTTCATATGCTGTTGTGTAAGTTGGGGGAACTTTTGCTGTGTCTCCTTCATCGTCTTCCACATCTTCATCTTTGTTGTGCCGATTTCCGCTGCAATATCGCTGATATCCCGCATATCAGTTGTAAGTAAGCTTTCGTCGACATCCACGAATTCGGAAAAACTACACGAAGCCAGTCTGCCAGATATAGCATTCCAATAATCTTCGCTTACATCCGCCTCGCTTTGTGTTTCTTTATCGTCTTCGCATTTCTTTTCTTCTGGGAGAAGAAACTCTGCCTTCTTTAAACAGTTTTTGATACATATGTCAGTAATGTTTGTCCATGACGAGCACACCATATGACTAGCATCAAGGACAGTGATCTGCTTCAAATCATCTTTCACCGAACGTTTCATTTCTGTAGCAGCTTTCACTCAACGAATGATAATCAGATCCATAGGTTGAAGTTTGCTTGTGCAATTGGTTGGAAAAAACACACCTTTTGTATAGTTGAGAGGCGGAAGATCTTTTGGGTGTGCTGGGCATTCATCCATAAATAGGATCACTTTTCGTTTCTCTTTTTTCCATTTTACTGTCAAGTTTATGCAGGAAATCCAGAAAAATGCCCAAAGTCATCTATGCCGTTTTATTACTAGCATAATCACATGGAAGTTCCTTTAAATTTTTGAAACATCAGGGATTCTTTGATTTCCCAATGACTAGTGGACGCAGTTTATCCGAACCATCGGCATTGCAGTACAGCAACACAGTTAACCTTTTAAACGCCAAAGTTCGGTCGGGCGTTACTCAATAGAAAAGTCCAGTTTCGTTGCAATTGTAAATGTTTTTCGGTTCGTATTCTTTAATTAAATCAGGCAAGTATTTTTTCCATTGTTCAACAGATTCATTATTGACACTTCCACTTTCACCATATAGGACGCGAGTTGACAATCCATGTCCAATTTTAAATTTCTCAATCCATCCGTGTGACGCAGAAAAATTTTCCATGTATAACTCTTCAATAATTCCAAGGCTTTCTCTCTTAGAAGTTCAACGTTTACAAGAATGTTGGAAGCACGAGTTTCTTTAAACCAGAGAACTAAAACTTTCTCAAATTCTTCGTTCTTTCTGCTTTGAATTCGACTCCTTTTCTTGGTCCTTATTCCGCATTCTAGATAAGCTGCATTTATAGCTTCTTTGCTTTTCAGAATTCCTCAAAGTTTATTCTGGAATAAGGAAATGATCAGCTAACGCTGTTTTTGATTTAAAGCATTTTTCATAATTTTTTTTATGATATCCATGTTCAAAGAAAGAGACAAGTTTGTATGTTTTGCCATTTTTTATACACTATACAGTACATAAGCGAATGACGTAGTAATGCAAACCTAAAGCTTGTTCCATGAGCAGTGCTTACCATCCCACAGCAATTGGCTGCGACTTTTAGTGACGTCAACATTTTCGTATGTAACCCGTTCTCCCCTCTTGATGTCAATCACAAGCGAAAAAGAACGCATTCTTGGAAGAATCTGAACAATGGATTAAGGGCGTGTGAATGTATTCCAAGAGACAGAACAGGAAGAGTACATTCTTGCGATAAGCAACTTGAAAAAAAATCGCGCATAAATGAAAGGTACATTTTAGGTTTCGCGTATAAATGAATAAGTGTTAGCATTGTTTTCCTATTTCGCTGGCGGGCCCGCGGGAAAAACGGGCATAAGTGAAAAACATGTATAACAGAGGTCACATATAAGTGAGAGATCACTGTATCTATTTTCTATCTATATTGAATCTCTCCTGCCAAACAATAAATTTAAAAAGATTATAATAAGCTTTTTAATTTTTATTTAGTTACTGAGAGCTATTTTAAGATTTTTTTTTTTTTTTTTTTTTTTTTTTTTAAGTTAGCATTTCCATTTTGTTTCATTAACATTCGATTGGATGCAACTGATCTAAAGGGAGCACCTTGACCTCTGATGTTTTATCATTTGATTAGCATTCTGTTCTTTTTTTCCTCTTTTTGTAAATACAATACATAAAATACTTTTTTATTGAATACTCTATAATTCTATTTTTAAATCATAAAAAGATAATATAAAACAATTAAAAGCTATTTCAAATAAAAAGTATTTAAAATAATTGTTTATAAAAAATTCTTTTAATTCTATGCATGCAAAGTCATGCATTTTAATATAGCACTGATTGAAGAATAATATTCTTATTTCATTACTGTTACTTCAGACAGAAGGAAAAGAAAGAAAAAATAATAAATAAAAGATACATATAAAAGGTGAATACCTTATATTCATACACTTCAAATGAAGAATATCAAATGTAATTAAATCCATTTTTGTTTAAAATAAATAATTTTTCAAAACATAATCATTGCTTTTAATTGTCAAAAATCAGGATTTGATTCAAACATTGTCAATGCTTCATAAAAAATTATATTTGTAAGGCTTTAGGCCTAAAATTGTTTAGAATTGCCACCTGTTATCATTATTTAGAAGTTATTGATTTTTGATAGATAAGGCATGTTTTAAATGGTCATTAAATTAAGTAAAGAAAAAAATGTGAAACTGTGTCCATGTGACGAGCATGACATGAGTCAAAGGATTGCGAGTACTAAGTAAGAGAATCTCTGTACATACTTTAACAAATAAAATTTTTCATTTCAATTCAGACTACAGTTGAACCTTGAAAATCCGAACATCCAAATTCTGGAAATCTCTAAAATCCAGATATTTTTCCAATTTCAGTTTTATTAATTTTTAAAATAAGACAGTTGTAATTTCCATATTTCTCATGGAATGCAGTTAAACCCTTTTAACTGAAAACTAAATAAATAAATATGGACATATTCTGGTATATTTTTGTACTGCCTGATCGTTTTTTATAGACTTTAATTATTACAAAAACTGGCAAGTTAAAAAACAGCATACAAAAAACAGGAACAGGATTCCCACTAAAGTGAGAGAATTTTGCACTTTTTAACCTGTGAGAACATACTCAACCTGATATGCTGATGACTCAAAGCTTCATATATTTTAATTCCAATAAAATCACTTAAGTACATAATTATAACTAAAAAAACACGCAATTTCATTATCTCTTGATTCAACTAAAAGATAAACACACTTGATATTCACCCTCTCTCCCTCTCCAACTGAATGATTGACCTAGTAACACATTGCCCTATGACCTTGATGCGCACATTGGCCGATATGTCATTTCTCTCAGTTTTGTTTCTTTCAAAAGAACTTTGAATGCAACAGGAAAGAAAGATAATGAGATAAGGTTTTTTTTTTTTTTTTTAAATGCTAGCTGGATTCGCTGATTTTGTTTTTTTTCCTTAATAACCTTATGATGGGCAATAACAGGAAAGGCTACATTCTGAGCCAGAAATATTTTTAAAACTTACAAAAAAAAAATTTCCTTATTATTTTTTCCTCACTAGTTGAGATTCTGAAAAATGCCAGTTTTTGGCTCATTCTGGGTTTTGGAATGCTGTATGCCATGTGACAATTATTTCATTCCGATTGGCAGCTCATTATGGGTTTCGGAATGCTGTATGTCATGTGACAATTATTTCATTCCGATTGCCAACATAAAGGCTCATACCTTAATCTGGTGTGCATGTTTGTTCACCTGTGTTATTATTTTCCATATGATCACAGTTGCTACCCTTGATTTTGTTCTGTTCTTTGGAAAATGTATTCAAAATCATCGTCGGTTTTATCATCTAGCTCTAGCAGCAGTTCTATTTCAAAAAAGTGAAAACATAATTCCCTTACAATAGCACAAAAAGTGGAATTGCTACAAAAATAAGAAAAAGGGACTTTGGTGCTGAAACCTTGTAATGAATACGAGGTAGGAAAATCTACCGTCTATGACTTACAACAGCAAAAATAAAAAATATTGCAGTTTTTTGTTGACAGTGATACCCCTCTGACGATGAAGAAAAGAAAAACCATTCAGCCTTTGAATAATGATGACATCAATAAAGTCATGATTGAGTGATGTTGCCAAAGAAGGAACAAAAATGTTCCTTTAACAGATGCAATCATAACTGCTAAAGCGAGAATCTTTCACACTGAAATGAAAGTGGAAATACCTTGTGAATATTCATCTGATTGGCTAGAAAAATTTAAAAAGCACCACGGAATTCAGCAACTTCAAATATGTGGAGAAAAAGAAAACACTGATGCAGAAGCCACTGAATTTTTGGTCAGCTGAATTTCAGCTGATAAAAATTTAACGTTAGAACAAATTTATAATGCAGATGGGACATAAAAATTTAACATTAGAACAAATTTATAATGCAGATGAGATGTCACTATTCTGGTGTTATTGTACTGCAGAAAATGCTAGCTACTGCCAACAAAAAAAATCCATCTGGCATTAAAGATTCCAAGGAATGGTTGATGGTGCTGGCTTGCGCTAATGCTGCAGGCTCTCACAAGTTCAAATTGTTGATGATCAGAGAGCATGCACGACCTCAAGCACTAAAAAATTTTAAATTGCTTCCAGTCATTTACAAGGCAAACAAGCAAGGTTATGAAAGACCTTATGATTCATTGGTTCAATAACCATTTTATCCCAAAATTCATGTGCATGCCAGAGCTAACAGAGTTGCTGATGAGGCAAAAATTCTTTTAGTTTTGGACTACTAATGGATTCTATTGTTCTGCTCATCCAGCTGCAGAGATTTTAAAAAAAGAAGATTTCCAGGTGTTGTTTCTCCCTCCAAATTGCACATCATTAATTCAACCCATGGATATGAGAATATTACAAGCTTTCAAATGTCACTATAAAAATTACTTCTTGCATCGAATGTTAAGTTTTATAAATAGCGAAAGGAGCATCTCTTAATTCATTAAAGAATTTAATATTAAAGATGTAATTTGGTGTGCTGGAAATGCATAGCATAATGTAAACAAAGACATTTTGTGTCATGCATGGCACAACTTGATGGCAACAATGATATTTTTTATGATGATAAGAAAGATCACGAATTTGAAATATTTCCTATATCCAAAGATACAGAAATAATTTCTGATCTTCTTTCATATTGTCAAGAAAATACATCTGGGATTTCATTAAATGCCAATGATATCAGTGAAGTTATTCATGCCAATGACGAATTGCTAATCGTGAGCAAACTGACTGATGATAAAATTTTCAAAATGGCCTTGGTTCAGACAAGTAAAACTGGTGAAGAGAGTGAAAGTGATGAACAATTAGATGCGAAAATGACTGTTGATGACATCGTTCAAAATCTAGATAATGCTATCAAAGGTCTTGATCAAAGGGATTTTATAAATGAACAAGAAATGATGTGAATGTAATAAATAAAAGAGAAACTAATCTGCTACAAACAGAAGTCAATGAAACAGTTATCAATAGCTGAAATGTTTAAAAAAAATAATAATTAAATAAAAAAAAAAAATAAAACATTAAAAAAATACTTTGTCAGTTTCCTTATTTTTATTTGAGTATCTTTTAATGAATAAATAATTTTAGGTATGATCTGCTGTTTACTATATTTTAATTTATTGTTTTAATATGTATATTTAATTTCAGCATAGGTGTTATGTTTTAGTATATTATTCCTATTTTATTATTTAATTCACAAATTTGATCAACATTTATTTGCACTAGGGGAAAAATTCACTTTGTATGTCACTTTGTATATTTAATTTCAGCATAGGTGTTATGTTTTAGTATATTATTCCTATTTTATTATTTAATTCACCAATTTGATCATCATTTATTCGCACTGGGGGGGGGGGGAAATTCACTTTGTATGTCACTGTATATTGTCATAAAAAATATTTTTTAACAGACCTCAAAAATCAAAAAAATTCGAAAATCTGGAATCACCGCAGTCCTGACGATTCCAGATATCCAAGGTTCAACTGTATAATGAAAATATTTTTTTTACAATTTGTGGCATATGATTTGTCAACACATCTACATTTCATTGTTGGAAGTAAGTCGCATTTTCAGTGCTCAGTTTTCTTTAAATCTTTATCTTTCTGCATAAAAAAGATGTTCAGTTTGCTTTCACCAAAAAGAGTAATTTCAATGCAATATTCAGAAATATTTTTTTTGTTTTACAAAAGAAACTAAGTTCTCTAATCTTTTCAAATCATGTATTTTGCTTTAACATATATCATATGTTGAAAATGAACTTCATATTGGACAACACATGATAAAGTAAAGTAATTTCAATACATTTCTCTTTTATATGTTATTGGTATATCGATTTACTCTGGTCACAAAACATTCATATAGTTAAAAATATTATTTTATTATTAAAATATTACTTTATTAGAATATTAACTTTCTTTTACGCATCAATGTGAAAATACGGTAATACCCCATGTGTCCGAGAAAAGCTAATGCTCACTTTGTTATCAAAAATTGAGAATTTCTTTCTTCTAACAAAGACTGATACACTTAAAATCATAAACCTTATGTTTTGAAGGTGTAGAAACTAATTTCAGCAACATTGTACAGTGTCAAACAAAAAATGTTACAGTAAAATTTTGCCAAAGGTAGCCTATTAATACTAAAGAATTTCACAGCTGAAACAGAAATTGAAATGGCTGATGTCACAAACTAGGGCAATTTGAAATTTTACCTGTGAGAGAATTGTAAATTTTGTAAAGAATTACTAACATCAAAAGTGATAGATAAATAGATAATTGAAGCTACAGTGAAGAAACTGTAAATATTTTTCTCTTGTCCAAGTTTAGATGAAGCATGATAAAAGCATGAATGTTCTCCAAAACTATTTTATCAGTCAAAATACAGAGCAAAAATCATCTCAACAGTTAGTACTATACAAAATACATTGTAAACTGCTATCACTCTATATGATTTTTATCATTTCTTTTACACATCTTTTCGCTTGTCTCCTTTAGCAATGTATAAAAAAATGCTCTACTGTATGTAATAAAAAGGTAGGAACTGCAACATGGAAGACTGCTACTCTCAATTCAATCTTCATTCTCTAAAATTTTTTTATCTATTCTAAGTATAACCATTTTCAGACTATCCAATTTTAAAGTTTCTTGAAAATAATGAATAATCAAAATATTCGCTTTTTCATATGCCAGGTGCCCATTTTTATTAAAAATTATTTTTTCAAATAAAATATAATCTATATAATAGAACAAAGAAAAAAACATATTCAAAATGATTTGTAGTTTCCATTATGAAATCAAAGTAGTGGCATTTAGTTGGAGACTATATTATTGAAATACAAATGCAGCTAAGATGAATAAAGTCTTGAAATAAATTGCACAAACCTTTAACAAGCTCAACAGGAAAAACATCCATTTTTTCTATGCGCTTTTCTAATTCATATTCAGCTGAGGCTGCAACAGGATCAACATCATCATTATGCCTATCGTAATCTTCCACAGAGTGTGTGCTGTATACCTTAAATGCAAAAGAAAAATAGTTATGAAAAATAAAAAAGAATAAGGATCTATATAATAAAAGCGCGAAGCATTTGACTGTCATCAACAAGCCGCTTCACTTTTTCATATGCCAGGTGCCCATTTTTATTAAAAATTATTTTTTCGAATAAAACTGCATAAAAGTTACATTTTTAGAAATATTGTTCAAAAGAAATTGAATGCTTGAAAGATGACTTACATTCAATTATGTATATATTCTTAGATAACTTCAGTTGAAATCTGCTCAATATCTCGCTCCACGAAAGTAAACAAACAAAAGATTTATTTGTCATGAACAGTTAAAATATTAAATCCGGGAGGTAATCATTTGCAAAGCAAACCTTTGATGTAGCTTGGCGATGTAGCCTGGTGTAAAAAAAATAAATCACATTTGTTGTGAACTTTTGCACTTCGTTTGGCATCATCTATCGGTAATTAATATAAACAAAGAAGTTTCCTTTTGAAATTGTAATTTGAATTCTGAATGAATATTTCTTATAAAATGTAATTAGAAATATAAGGAATAGATAATGCTGTATACTATGTATATTAATTATATCAATGAAAATAAAATTTTGTATTTTAATATACTAGAAACTTTGTAGTGAAAATAAATTTGTAATTTAATAAGAAAACTTGAAAAAATAAAATAAAATCAGTCATATTAATGCAATTAATAGTTCCAATTTACTTATGCAATAAAAGATTATTTTTAATGATCAAAATTTATTACAGGTTTCTTTAGGCATGTTTTAAAAAAAAATCAAGATCTAATTTGAGATAAACTTTTTAAAATTTAAGTTATATAATTATTACTTTGGCACCAGCTATTGGCAATGAATATAAACAAATAAACTTTCTGCTGAAATTGCACTTTGTTCTTCATTTTATCAATTTTGATTGCATTGTAAATAAAATGAATATTTTATATCAAATATAATTAAAATATAAGGAATATTATATAATACTGTGATACAACATGTATTAGTTATATCAATGCATATAAAATTTTGAATTTTAACATAGTAACTTTGTCCTGAAAAAAAAAAAAGATCAGTCATATTAAACCAATTAATGGTTGCAATTTACTTATGAAATAAAAGAAAAGAAGGTTTTTTAATGATCAAAATTTATTAGAGTTGTGAAATTTGAATTTGAATAATGAAATGTTTACTCTGATACAACAGGGTAGTTTAAAAAATAGAAATGATGTAGATTGTTCAAATTACTTGAAATTTATGTTGTAAAATACGTATTTTATGCTTTTTTTAATGTCTCTTAAAAATATGCTTTGCTGCGCTGCCTGGTGTTAACAAAGTATTATAAGCAGTTTTTTACAAGGTTCAGATGAATTCGAGGCCCTGATGTAATTGGGGGCCCACTTGTGCGCACAAGTCAGCTAGTAAAAAAATAAAAATAAATTATTGTAGTTATTGTAATTCAGTCTGGGACAATTCTACTACAATCTTAATAAAATCACAAAGTTTTATAATAAGCTGAAAAAAGTATACGAGTCTACTATGGATTTTAATTTGGTATTATAGAGCTAGAAGCATAATATGAGCAGTACTAGGATGGAGTGTAATTTTTTTTTTCTTTTTTTTTACAAAAAACGGGTAGGTGCCAAAATTTGCCTTTATACTAGTACATCAACTGTCTGCAATTTTACAGCTGAAAAAAAGTGACTTGGGTCTGTGCTTTTTGGTCCAAATGTCGAAATTTTGGGTAAAATTTTACATTTTATCAAAAAAAATAAAAAAATTCTGTAGAACTGGTTATGATTTAAAAGTGTCATTTGAAATTTATTAATAAAGATTTAAAATATTGAAACGATAAAACAATATCTTTATTCAGTATAACTAGTGCAAAACTGACAACTTTCGGTAAAAAAAGGGCGTTGCCATTCTGGTACAGCATACAACGAATTGTTGTTTTGAATGCAGCTCTTCGTATAGTTACTTTTACAACTATCCAGGACATAACACATGGGGGTGCATATCATGTCACACCAGTACTCAGCCCAACCACCATCTGAGCACAATGTTTTATATTTATGCATTGAATTGTGATTCTTTTATCAAAGACTGGCATGAGTTTTCTTCTATATCAACATATGTATATCTTGGTGTATTCATATCTTCTTTTGTATCCACAGACTTTGGAGGATGCCGCTGTGACCTCCTTCACGTATCTTTCTATTGCTTGAGTATAAGAAGGCATGCAAAGTAACTCATTGGGGATGTTATTAATGAAATCTATAGCCGTCTATTATCTTCAACAAAATTGCATCGATAAATGCATAGTGATTGGGGGTTCTGTTACCACAATAGTTTTCCATCAATTAGATTTATATAATCATCTACTTCAAAGTTGACAGTCAGTATTTCAAATTTTCGTATGTCATCATTTATTCTACCTCTTGCATTTATTATGTGATGAGCAACTAGTTGTTTAATGTGATAGCGATCATCAGAGAAGATTGTAATCAGAATTTGCTTGGGGTGTGCAAGGCAACCATTGTCCTGAATAACCTTTTTAACTATTTGTTTTATGCCATTTTCTGTGTTTAGTAGCTGAGTAGTTTCCCATAAGGTTTTAGATCCATTCTTTAGGTGTGGATTACATCTGATGGTAAACCATCCTGGGGCATAAACTTAGATCACATTCTTTGTGAGTGAAAATAGAAATTCTGACGTGCAGTCAATGCTTATATAAAGGCAAATAATTCTATTCGCTGTTGTGAGCCATCTTGCAGGGGACAATTTTCCTGGAAAATCAGAAATTTGTATCATAAGAACAGGGTTTATACTGTTTCCCCCAGGAGAAAATTCATGCACCTTTCAAGAAAATTGCAAACATCATAGGCGTAGAGCCGTGGGGCTCGAGCCCCACCAATAACTTTATTTTCCCTTTTAATATAAAAAAAGTTTAGTTCTTTTTTTCCGTTTCTAGTATTTTATAGAACTTTTAAATGTTCCATTTCTTACTACTTTTCTTTTGTTATAGGGATAACCGACATTAGGAGAACATTTTCACTTTATGTTCTATTTTTTTTAAATTAGACTAAAATGCTCAACGATTCAACTTTTTATATAAAAAATGACAATAGGAAAAAAAAATCCATATTTCAAAAAAAGTTACTCAAGGTCAATTTTTGTTGTGATTTTTTTTAATAAACGATTCGCGAATATCAGCGAGTGTCATTTTATAAACTGGTCTCTGCATTCGAATTTTTATATTGTTCTTACTGTTTTATTTAACTTATTATTTATCAGTATACGATTCTGTTTAATTTTTTTTAAAGGGAGTTAAAAAAGTAACATTAAATTGGTAATCAATCTTTTTTACACTCACATACACATATTTGTGTAAAAAAGAGTTGAGCCCTACCAATAATTTTCAAAACTGTACGCCTATGATTGCAAAATGAAATTTTATAAAATACTATAATGCAAAAAAACTTCATCTTTGCCAGTTTTCAAATGAATGCCATACAACAATGTCTAGAATGTGAAATTTCACGAAAAAGTCTCAAAAATGTAGAAAACTTTTGTCCATATTATGGTTTTTCTGCATTGCATTTGAAGGAATTTCTTGATTTTGAAATGGACAAGAGTTTAGAGATTTTTCAGAGGTGCCATGTAGCAAGAAAGATAGAGCGCGTCCAGTAGACCTAACCAAACTGACCAATGTGACCAGTTACTTACCGGGGCGGTAAGTGACCAGTTTCTAACCGGTCGACAGGCCTACTGAACGAAAATGGTATTATTTACTTGTAGCGCCATCTGTATTACATCATCGTAATTACGTCTGTATCACATCATCGTAAATTTTCAAGTAACCGATCACGTGACCCAACTAACCAAGATTTTTCTTCGGTTAGTTTGGTCCCTTACCGGTCACTTTGGTTACTTCCTCTGAACGACGTTGGTTGCGTATCAGTTAGCAGCACTGAACGCTTTGGTAACTAACCGACCTCACCGGTTACGTACCGCTGACAGTACTGGACGCGCTCATAGTAACACTTTTCTGAAAAAGAAGACCCCCCAGACCTTTCCATGACTTTTTAGGAAATATTTGTAAATTCCCTGACTTTTCCTATATATTTTAAAATTTCCATGACTTTCACTGACTACTTTGAAATTCCCTGACTTTCCAGATTTTCCATGACTTTCCATGTCACTGGGAACCCTGTGGTTAATCTGAACTGATTTTATTTTCAAAAATTAAACTTGAACAGATTAACTGAAAAGATTGAAATACTGTACTTAAAACAAAAAAGTACTTTTTCAGCATGCATAATAGGGATGGGAAATATAGTTACTTTTGGTTAACAGGTTGCATCATTTCACCGTTGAATAGGCAACAGGTTACAACAACCTGTTATTTTTATAACGTATAACTAATTTTGCCGATAAAAGCTTACCTAGTTATGATACTTCGAATTTCATGCATTTTTAGCTTCTCTGGTATTAAAAAAAAGTTTTTCCAGTTTTAGTGACTCAAACGTTGAAAATTCATAAAATTTTAAGTATGATAACTCAGAAAATTTTGGTCATTGAAGAATAAATTTCTATTGTTTTACTTGTTAGAACATTTAGAAACTTTTCTAAATAAAACTTATAGGACCCAGGCATTGTATAAAATTTTTAATTTCTTAACTATTTGAAAAGTAACCATTTTAACGTAAATTGAGTTTTATATGATGCAAAACAATTGTTCAGACAATATTTTCCGACAATGTTTTCTAACAGTGTTTTCAGACACACATTCGACAGAGCATTTTTGATAGAGAGAACGATACCTAGATAAGAGACTATGTGCTTCCGCATACTTGTGCATCGAACCAGACTTCGCAAGTGATCTTGGGTTTACTTGCATCTGGGGACATTTCGCAGTTTGAATAGTTGGTTTATTCTTTCTTTTTGTTAACTGTTAAAGTGATTGTTTATGTAAGTTTTCAGTTCAGAGCAGAGAGCTCATGTGTGTTAGATGGCGGTCGCTGTCGCATGTGTAACCAAGAGGATTTTAACGTTTTAATTAAAGTTTACAGTTCACATTTTTACCTTGTGTAGTTTTAATCAGTGTTTTTTCTTATTGAGTTTAAAGTGAACCAGTTCGAGCTATCATTGAATGGTCCGTCACCCGAGATTTCTTTTGGAAAGGGAAAATAGCTGATTAGGCTAATGTGGAAAGTGCATTTGGACTGTAAAATGTGGATGTTTGGTGTTCAGTGTTAGAGTTCAGGTGCATGGTTGGTTGGATGCCAATGCCCTGCTTTGTTGATCAAGACGTTTTAAAGATTTGGTGAGTTCGTTCCTGTATTTAAATTTTTATTTATTATGGAAGGATGTTTAGTTAAGGATGTTTTAGTTAAGAAGAAGGGATTAAAGTCTGCTATTACAAAATTAGAAAATAAGATAATCGGGTGTATTAATAAAGCCGATTTAAGTGAATTAACCTTGTTTGAGATTAAAATAGGAAAGTTAACTGATGAATTAAGTGAAACATTTAATAGGATTTTGGCTAAATGTGATAAAAATGAGGTTGATACGTACATTGAGGAGCAGCAGACTGAACAGGATCGAGTTGACAGTATGTGGCTTAGTGTTAACCGAAAAAAATCGGGAATTACTTTAAACGAAAGTAACAACAGTGCAAGGTTTTTGAGGTCTCAGACCTCAGAGGTTAAACTGCCGAAACTCACACTTCCCACTTTCAGTGGTAATCTGGAGGAGTGGCTTCCATTTTATGATTTATTTAGGGCTAGTGCGGATTGTAATGAAGTTTTATCAGACTGTCAGAAATTACAATATTTGAAATCGGCATGCAGAGGCAATGCACTTAAAATAATTCAATGCCTTCCAATCTCTGATTCGAATTATAAGACAGCGTTAGAGCTGTTGAAAGAGCGATATTCAAATAAACGAGAATTAATTAATTCATTGATTAAGAAATTTATTGGAATACGTTGTATTTCGAATACAGCACAGTCTCTTCTGGAAAGTGTAGACGTTATTAATGAATGTGTCCGTTCATTGAGTGTACTTAAACAAGAGGTTAACGGATTTTCAGAAGTATTAATTGTTTATTTAATTACAGAGAAATTGGATGCAAATACGAGATATTGGTGGGAAAGAACACTCAAAAAAGAGGAATTGGGTACACTTGAAAATTTATTATCTTTTTTAAAGGACCATGCGAGAACCCTTCAAAATAGTAAAACATCAGTTAAAGAAAGTGGAAAACCTAAATTTACTACATTATTGTCTGCTAATAATATTTGTGTTTTATGCAAAGAATCGCATCCACTTTACAGATGCCCGCGATATTTGAAATTAAATGTGCAGAAAAGAATAGAAATAGCTAGAACAAATAGTTTGTGTTATAACTGTCTTTTAGAGAAACATTATGCAAAAAAGTGTGTGAGTGTGGGTAGATGTAGAGTGTGCCACAAGACTCATCATAGTGTCTTGCATATTTCACGGGATACTGGCCGTCATGTAAAGAATGCGACTGAAACTCCGGTGGTTGCTCTTTTCCCGAACGCAACGGAATTTCGACCGAGACAAAATGAGTTAAGTCAAACTTCCTGCACTGGCACCTTTGAGTTTCGAAACAATTCTGGGTCGGGAATACAGTTAATGAATATGGGACAGACTCTACTTCGTACAGCAATGATTAAGGTTCTTGATTCAGTGGGTAATCTTGCAAATTGCCGCGCGTTGCTGGATAGTGGAAGTGAGGCCTGTTTTATAAATGAAAATTGTATGCGAAAATTGTGTTTGCCAAAGCGAAGAACTAGAGTACAGGTTACATGTTTAGGTTCTTATAGTGCTGAAACAAATGGAGAGATAAATTTGAATTTTACTCCTCATTTTAATCCTGAAATAAAATTTGCTACTAAAGCATTTGTGATAAAAAGAATAACATCTAATGTGCCATGTAGTTCTATTCCTTCAGATGTTGTGAATAAGTTTAATGATTTAGTTCTAGCAGACCCACTATTTTTTGAGTCATGACCAGTAGATATTCTACTTGGAGTTAACGTATTTTTTACATTGCTAAATGGGAAAATTGTGAAAAGAGGGGAAGCTCTGCCCTTTGCTGTAAGTTCTAAGCTAGGATGGATAATTACGGGGACTACCTCATTCGATACAGGTCTATGTACATTTTCCGTCAATAATATTCAATTAAAATTAGATGGCTTGGTGCAACAATTTTGGTCCTTGGATTCTGTTCTGGAATTAGTTCAGATTTCTAAGGAGGAGAGGGAATGTGAGGATCATTTTAAGTGCACTTATTTTCAAGATATGTCTGGAAGATTTGTCGTGAAACTTCCATTTAAAGATTACCCATCTAGATTAGGTGATACAAGAGAAATGGCTATTCAGAGATTTCGTTCATTAGAACGCAGACTTTCAAAACAGCCGTCTATTTATGAAGACTATCGACAGTTTATGAGGGAATATTTGGAATTGGTTCACATGGAACGTGTATCTAAGCCGGAGTGTGTTCCTTCAAGTGTTTGTTATTTACCACATCATGCGGTAATTCAGGAATCAAGCACGACAAAACTGAGAGTTGTTTTTGATGCTTCAGCTAAGTCTACTTCGGGTGTATCTTTGAACGATATTCTTATGGTCGGTCCACGTATACAGCAGGAGCTTTTTCCAATACTGTTGAGATTTAGAATTTTACCTATAGTTGTATGTGCAGATATAGAAAAAATGTTTAGACAGGTTTTGATTAACCCTGAAGATAGAGACTTTATGAGAATTCTTTGGAGAGAAAATTCCCAAGATACTATGGAGGATTACCGTTTAAAAACAGTTACTTACGGTACCGCATCTGCCCCGTTTCAGTCTACTAGATCTCTTCATCAGCTTGCCTTGGATGAGAAGAGTGGATTTCCGTTGGCATCTGCAGCAGTGTTAAGGGATTTTTATGTAGATGATTTATTGTCAGGGGGTCAGAACAAAGAGAAAGTTGTGGAATTAATTGATCAATTGACATTGTTAATGAAGCGAGGTGGTTTTAAATTGCGAAAATGGATTTCTAATGTGCCTGGGGTGTTGAAAAACATTTCGGAAGAATATAGAGAAAGTGCAGATTCCTTGTTCTTAAAGAATGATAGTGGTATAAAAATTTTGGGAATCCAGTGGAATTTGAACGGTGATTTGTTTTGTGTCACTGTTTTAAACCATGACAAAAAGAATAGATATTCTAAAAGAGATATCTTGTCAGAGGTCGCAAAGGTGTTTGATCCTGTTGGCCGTACCAATAAAAAACTGTGTTTCATGTGACATGTGGAAGACTTAAAAGTAACAGCTCCTTTAAAATCATAGTAGTTTATTATAAACATGATGACATACAATAAGACAGCATAACTTCGCTGTTAAATAAACGAACTGAAGAAAAAATAATATGCAGCTACATTTTATATTACAACCAGCATTACAAGCTGGAGGAAGGAAAAGTGAAGGCAAAGCATCCTGGAAAGTCCAGCCTTTTAAACACACCATCGGCGAATGTTTTGCATAAACATGTTGCCATTTAGAGGTACACAAATTCACATCTGAAACGCCATTGGCTACGAATACTCGCAAGTCGCGAATAGCAGACTACGGTGACTAGCGCGATCCTGACATCACCGGTTACTTACTGTTACTGAGTAACGTATTTTGAACTGGAAGATCGTGAATGAAAACATTAGCGCTGGCCGTTTCAGATACGCGAGTATGTTTATTCAAGAGATGTTGAAAAACTGAAATGCATCAATGTAAAACTAAATACCTTTACTTATATTTAAAGAAAGCTTTAATCCAAGGATTTATAAAGATGCATAACAATCGGCCTCCTTTTTCATCATCTCTAGAATATTACAAAAGCATGAAAAATTTGCATAAACATGAAAAAGTTCAAAAAGTTTACAAAAAAATTACACTTGAAAAGTTCAAAAACTAACAATCTGATCAATGTCAGGTCACATAAGACTTTATTGGCAGGACACTGACCAGAGTGAACAACATTGTAAGAAAAAATTATAACCCCCCACATAAAGATTTAAATATCAAAAATTCTTTTACAAAAATTCAACAGCTGCTCTTTCACTTGTGGCTTAGTAAAGCTATCTGCAAGATTAAGTTTACTAGGAATATATTTAAGTTTAAACATTTTATCAAAAACTAGATTTCTTAAAAAATGATACTTTATATGAATATGTTTTGTTTTCTGGTTTTCAAAAGGGGAATTAGAAAAAGCTATGGCGGCTTGGTTATCACAGAATAAAGTGCAATCTCTCAAATTTAAGTTAAGTATTTTATTTTGTAAGACATTTTTTATCCAGATTAATTCCTTAGCAGCTTCAGTTAAACCGACATATTCGGCCTCCATGGTTGAAAGACTTACACATTGTTGTTTAAATGTCTTCCATGAAATAGGAGTTTCATCCAAAAACAAAATATATCCACCTATGGAAACACGATCGTCTCTGTTTGCTGCAAAATCTGAATCAGAATAACATGAGAGATTTAAATCATTAACTCTAGATAACTCAAGTTTGAAATTTTTAGTATATTTTAAATAACCTAACAATTTTAATAAACAATTCCAATGAGCAATGCCAGGATTGGTTTGAAATTGAGATAATAAATTTACTGCATACATAATATCAGGTCTGGTCCTTCCCGCTATATAAGATAAACATCCTATAAGATTTCTATAAGGAAAACTAGACATTTTATCAAATTCTTCCTTAGTGGAAGGGGAATCTTGCTTTGACAACACTAAACCCTTAGGAATAGGTAAAGAGCTAATTGGAAATTTAAAGTTTGAATACATTTCACAAACTTTCTCAATATAAGCTGTTTGGTGTATGTAAAGTCTATTTCCAACCTCTTCAAACTCTATGCCTAATAGCTTTCTGGTTGCACCCAAAATTTTTAAGTTAAAATGTTTTTGCAGCAAATCTATCCCAAAATTCAAATCATCTTTAGTTTTGCCAAAAAGAACAATGTCATCAACATAAAGCAAAAGAACCAATCTGTCTTGAAACATATATACACAATTGCACCAATCTAGTTTGCAAAAATTTAATTTGGATAAAGCATCATCCATTTCAAAAAACCACTGTCTGCCACTTTGATGCAGACCATAAATGGCTTTATTTAACTTACAAACTTTATTTTTTTCTTTTTCAAAACCCTCAGGTTGGTGCATGTATATAGTTTCATCAAGACCAGCATAAAGATATGCATTGTTGACATCTACCTGGACATTAACCCATTTCAACAGACATGAAAATATGGCAAAGAACAACCGAATTATTGAAAAACTAACAACTGGACTGAAAACTTCATCGTAACTTTCTCCTTTAACCTGATTAAACCCTTTTGCAACTAACCTAGCCTTATACCTTACAATCTCATTATTTTCATTTCTTTTTAAGGTATACACCCAACGATTACCAAGTATTTTTGCATCTTTCGGAGGTGTCACAAGATCCCATACATTACGTTCATACATAACGTTCATTTCTTGGTTCATTGCGTCCCTCCAACTAGATGCTTCTGGGGTTTTTACAGCCTGATTGTAAGTTTTGGGGATTTTAACCTCAGTCAAGTTTGCTTCATCTATTTTTAAAAAATTAGAAATTTTACCGGATTCTTTATTTTTACTGCTGAAGTCAAAAAGGTTTTTATCACATTCTATTTTATTTAATTTACAATATTCTAACAATTCATTAAAAGATCTTATTCTAGTATTGGTTCCTTCGATGCCATAGTAAATGTCTGTTTTATTTCCAATTTTTCGAGGTACTGCTTTACGTATCCAAGGAATAGTTGCACAAGTCTTTAAACTACTCTGTTCTAAACTTTGGTTAGAATCTGATGCCCCTCCCAATTCAGATGTAATCTCTGGTTCTACATCAAAAATATTTCCGTCCTCTGGGAAATCAAAAAGTGAAAAATTTAATTTAGGTTCTTTAATTTTTGAAGCTATATCTACCCCCCTTTTAGTTTCATCAAAACGAACATTAATGGTTTCTACAATTTTCTGTTCATCTATTAACCAAATTCTGTAGCCTTTAGTTGCCTGAGCATACCCGCACATAATCCCTAGTTTAGCTCGCATATCAAGCTTCCTTCGGACTTGTTTGGGCACTCCAACATAAGCTAAACAGCCAAATGTTTTTAAATGAGAAACTGAAGGTTTTATACCAGAGTACATCTCAAAAGGGGTTCTTTTTTGTTTGTGACAGATCCTATTCCAGGTGTAAGAAAAACACATTAAGGCCTCAGCCCAAAATTTTTGTGATAAGCCACTTGAATTAAGGAGAGCTTTAACACCATCAAGAGCAGTTAAATTAAAACGCTCCGCGACACCGTTCATTTCTGGACTGTACGGGTTCGTTTTCTCATGTAAAATTCCCTGCTTCTCTAAAAATTTTTCAAATTCGTTGTTGCAGAATTCTAAACCCCCATCAGTTCTAGTAGAAATTACTTTCTTACTTAAATACCTTTCAGCCCTATTCTGAAATTTTAAGAATGTCTGAAAAACGTCCGATTTATTTCTGATGGTATATACTGCAACATTACGAGAAAAATCATCAATGATGGTGAAAAAGTATCTATTCCCTCCATGTGATGCTACAGGTAAAGGGCCGCACAAATCCATGTGTAAAAGTTCTAGAGCAGTTTTTGATCTAACATTCCCTATTGATTTAAATGGCACTCTCTTCGATTTTGCAAGTTTACAGGAGATGCAATCCTCGGTTAACTTTGACAGCTCTGGCAAACCTCTAACACTTTCATTTTTACTAGTATTAACCAAATATTCACTATTTACGTGACAAAATCTCTCATGCCACAAGTTACTCAAATTTAAATTTTCAATTTGGTTAGCTGAAATGTCAACCGAGTTGCTTTCTCCTTTACAAGTTTTATAACTGAAAGGTTTAACAAAATACAAATCATTTTTCCTTACTGCATAAAATAACCATTGCCAGTCCTTGTCATACACAATTAGTTTGCCTTTACTGCCAACAAAATTTATGCCTAGTTTTTCAAGTTTACTACCAGACAAGAGATTTCTACGTAAATGAGGATTATACAAAACATCTTTAAGAATTATTTGATTGAAACTTCCATCTTTACATTTAATAAAAAAATGTATTGTACCTTTTCCCTGAACAGGACTTTCTTTTTCTCCAACAGCAAGTGACATCTGCATATTTGAAACTGACTCATAATTCAAAAAAAGATTTTTGTTATTACAAAAATGAGCAGTAGCAGCTGTATCAAACACCCAGCTACTATTTTGGCCAAAATCAGATGAATTTGCCTCAAGAAAATTACTTTTAAAATTACTTTGAGCTACTTCAATCAAACTAGTCTCATGTTCAGAGAAGGTACATTTTACATTACTATTACTTTTTTCATTACTACATTTAACATTACTATTGTTTTTTTCATTACTACATTTAACATTACTCTTTAACTCTGCGTTACTAGATTCTTTAAATTTACTATTTGACTGATATTTCTTAGTTTGAAAATTTTTAGACTGAAAATTTTTAGATTGATTTTTCAATTTACAGTTAGCAATTAAATGACCATAAGATTTACAAAGAAAACAAGGACCTATTAATTTACTTTGATTAACATTATAATTCTTAAATTTACCTGTTTTACACTTTACCATTTCTCCAGAAAAAGCAACACTAGAACTAGAAATGTCCTTTTTGGCCAGTTTCAATCTATTCTCCTCCAGTAGCAATTCAGCCTCAATCTTGTCCGGTACAAACTCTGCATCTGGCCACCTGTAAATCGCTTGGACTGTAGACTGGAACTCCTCGGGCAAACTTCTAATCATCTGGTAACCCATATACAAGGGCTGAAGGGTATGTCCTACATCACGCAGACGCTCTGCTGCTTGCTTGACACGACACAAAAAAAGTCCCAAATTTTCTCCAGGAAAATAACGGACACCAAAAAAATCATCTAGCAGTTGTATAACACGAGCTCTTGTGGTAGGTTCAAAATGCTCTTTAAGGATCTTCCAGGCTTCAGCTCCATTCGTTGTATGCGAAATTAATGGCTTAAACTCAGATGACAAGGTCTGGTAAATAATGGTATAGGACCGGGCTTTTCTTAAATTCACCTCACTCTGTTCTCTCCATGTCAGCTTGTCTGTTACAGGAACTGTTTTTTCCGATGTCTCACCGCTTCCACTCTTGACGTTCTCGATATATTCCCAAGCACCATAATGCATTAGCAGAACTTTTACTTCTATCTTTCACGTCTCCCAGTTTGACGAGGTCAAAAGAGCAACATTCTGAAACTCCATTTTCTATACGGCCTCCGTCAAATAAGTAGGAAAAACACTCTAATACACATGAAAAAAAGCAAAAGTCTCTTTAAAAGCGCACTCCAGGGAAAAAAACATCAGCTGTAAACATCGGCGACACTTAAGCAGAAAAACAACATCGCAGCGACTTCGAGAAACACATCGGCGACGACGTCTTCACTTCCACAAAAACAAACTTTAAACTGCTTTAAAAAATCACAACCGCGCAACTCTGCTACCACTTGTTGGCCGTACCAATAAAAAACTGTGTTTCATGTGACATGTGGAAGACTTAAAAGTAACAGCTCCTTTAAAATCATAGTAGTTTATTATAAACATGATGACATACAATAAGACAGCATAACTTCGCTGTTAAATAAACGAACTGAAGAAAAAATAATATGCAGCTACATTTTATATTACAACCAGCATTACAAGCTGGAGGAAGGAAAAGTGAAGGCAAAGCATCCTGGAAAGTCCAGCCTTTTAAACACACCATCGGCGAATGTTTTGCATAAACATGTTGCCATTTAGAGGTACACAAATTCACATCTGAAACGCCATTGGCTACGAATACTCGCAAGTCGCGAATAGCAGACTACGGTGACTAGCGCGATCCTGACATCACCGGTTACTTACTGTTACTGAGTAACGTATTTTGAACTGGAAGATCGTGAATGAAAACATTAGCGCTGGCCGTTTCAGATACGCGAGTATGTTTATTCAAGAGATGTTGAAAAACTGAAATGCATCAATGTAAAACTAAATACCTTTACTTATATTTAAAGAAAGCTTTAAGCCAAGGATTTATAAAGATGCATAACAGATCCGTTGGGGTTGCTATCTCCTTGTGTCGTTTTCATGAAGATCTTGTTGCAAGATTTGTGGAAAATTTCACTTACCTGGCATGAGCCAATTGGTGAAGACTTTAGTAAACGGTGGACATCGTTTAGAAATGACTTAAGTGTAATTTCTCAATTGAAGATTCCTAGATTTGTCTTGGCTGCAGATAAAATGGGACTTCAAATTCATGCCTTTTGTGATGCGTCCGAAAAGGCGTATTGTGTGGTAATATATATGCGTTCAATTTCTCAAGATGAAAAAATAACGGTCAATCTTTTGACATCTAAGACTAAGGTGGCACCCATTAAGACTCAGTCCATTCCATGACTTGAATTGTGTTCGGCCCTTCTATTGGCAAATTTGCTAAAAATGGTTTTACAGCATTTAAATTTTACTGAGACTAAAGTATTTGCCTGGACTGATTCTAGTGTGGCGTTGGCATGGCTTTCTTCAGAGCCTCATCGTTGGCAAACCTTCGTGGCTGACCGTGTTTCAAAAATTCAAGAGGCACTTCCTAATGTTCTGTGGAATCATGTTTCTGGAATTGAAAATCCTGCAGACTGCGGAACAAGGGGTATGTCGCCGTCGGAATTAGTAAATTGTGAATTATGGTTTCGTGGTCCTCGATGGTTAAGAGAGCCATTGAACAACAATCAACATAATGATCCAGTTAATGGGAAAGATATACAGGAGATTGTTTTAAAGGAAGAAAAGCGAAATTGTGTTGTAAATGTGTTTGATCTTAGTGATGATCATGTGATTTTCAGATATTCCACTTGGAATAGACTGGTACGAATCATCGCGTGGTGCTTAAGATTTGTGAATAATGCAAAAAAGGTATCTCAGCGAATAAACGGTTTACTCTTGACATCAGAGCTTTTGAGAGCCACAATGATGATAGTGAAATTAGTACAACACCAGTGTTTTTCTGATGAGATCCTTGCTTTAGGAAATCATAAATTGTTAAGACGTTCGAGCGAACTTTTAACATTAAATCCATTTCTGGATTCAAGCTGTATTTTGCGGGTTGGTGGAAGGTTGAAACATGCTAATGTTTCTGAAGATCAGAAACACCCAATAGTTTTGCCTAAGTCTCATCATATTACTGCATTGCTTATTAGACATTATCATATAACTTACTTGCATGCTGGTCCTCAGCTTCTTTTAGCTGTCCTTAGAACAAAATTTTGGATTTTAAGTGGTCGAGATGCAGTATGAAAAATTGTGAAGACATGCATAAAGTGTTTTCGTGCTTCCCCAGCTATTGGTACACAATTAATGGGTGACCTGCCTGCTATGCGTGTCTTACCCAGTCGCCCATTTTCGAAGACTGGATGTGATTATGCCGGTCCTTTTATGTGTAAAGAGAGAAATCGTAGAGGTATCAAGGCATTTAAGAGTTACATAGCGATTTTTATTTGTTTTTCGACTCATGCTATTCATCTTGAATTGGTGTCAGATTTGTCCACTCCAATGTTTTTGGCTGCTCTGAAAAGATTTGTTTCTCGTAGAGGCAAGCCAGCCGAATTAGTAAGTGACTGTGCTACAAATTTTAAGGGTGCAAGTAAGGAATTGAGGGAATTATATGAATTTATATCCTTCACCATTAAAGATCAATCCTTACAGAATTATGTTGCTAATGAGGACATTGTTTGGAAATTTAACCCTCCATCCGCTCCACATTTTGGTGGGCTGTGGGAGGCTAACATAAAGTCTGTGAAATATCATTTGCGTAGAACAATGGGAAATTCGCTATTTACAATTGAAGAGTTCTCAACATTATTGTCACAAATTGAAGCTTGTTTGAACTCGAGACCTTTGTGTCCGTTGTCAAGTGATCCAAATGATCTAGAAGTTTTGACACCTGGTCATTTTTTGACGTGTGCTTCGTTAACAGCTATTCCAGAGCTTGATGTTTCTGAGGTTCCGCCTTCACGACTTCATCGTTGGCAACTGACACAGAGAGTATTCCAGCACTTTTGGAAGCGATGGAGTGCAGAGTATTTGTCTCAGTTGCAACAACGCCCCAAGTGGTTACGTCCAACAGCAAATTTAAAGATTGGGGACTTAGTGCTCATTAAAAATGAACTTGTGCCGGCGTTGAAACCTTTGAAACCTTATCATTGAAACCTTTTCAGGTAGTGATGATCATGTTAGAGCGGCCATAGTAAGAACTGCTACGGGAGAGCTCAAGCATCCTATTCACAAACTTTATCCTTTACCTTTTGAATGAGAATAGTTAATTATAGCCCTTGAAGGTTTCAAGGCCGGGGGTGTATGTTCGGACAATATTTTCCGACAATGTTTTCGAACAGTGTTTTCCGACACACGTTCGACAGAGCATTTTCGATAGAGAGAACGATACCTAGATAAGAGATTATGTGCTTCCGCATACTTGTGCATCGAACCAGACTTCGCAAGTGATCTTGGGTTTACTTGCATCCGGGGACATTTCGCAGTTTGAATAGTTGGTTTATTCTTTCTTTTTGTTAACTGTTAAAGTGATTGTTTATGTAAGTTTTCAGTTCAGAGCAGAGAGCTCATGTGTGTTAGATGGCGGTCGCTGTCGCATGTGTAACCAAGAGGATTTTAACGTTTTAATTAAAGTTTACAGTTCACATTTTTACCTTGTGTAGTTTTAATCAGTGTTTTTTCTTATTGAGTTTAAAGTGAACCAGTTCGAGCTATCAACAATGTTTGAGTATTTTTTGCAATGCAACTATACCTCTAAAACTTACAGTTTAGAAATTAGCGATTGGTGCACGATATGAAGAGACACCTTGTATAAGAAAAAACACATTTTTAACAACATGATTTGTAAAAAATTAAATTTGATCCCCAACTTCATTGCAGTCATATCTGTCAATGCATATTCAAACCAAATCCCACAAATATTATTTATGCACTTCTAATCAAATGCAATTCATTCTAATAAATTTTCAATATGATTTTCAAATTAATTACAATTGTATTAAAATTAAGTTATTGCACGACTTATATGATGCTATTTTCTTTCTTTCATTCATTTTTTCAGTAAAATAAAATCACAGAAAAAATTTTTCCAGCTCTCATTTTATAAAAAACGCAGTAATGAGAAAGAAGAAAAAAAAAATTAAAACATATAATCCCCCCCCCCCCAAAAAAAAAAGCATCTGAATAAAAAGAAAAAACCCCACATACTCTATGAACATTGAGCAACATCCCTTTTAAACATTCAGATTTCAAACAAAAAAAATAAAAACATGTAATCCCTCCCCCCACCCAAATAAAAAAGCATCAGAATAAAAAGAAAAAACCCATCATACTCTATGAGCATTTAGCAACATCTCTTTTACATTCAGATTTCAAAGAAGAAGAAAAAATAAAAACATATAATCCCTCCCCCTTACCCTCCCAAAAAAAAGCATCAGAATAAAAAGAACCCCCCCCCCCCCCTCCCTCATACTCTATGAGCATTTAGCAACATCCCTCTTAAGCATTCAGATTTCAAAGTAACTGCCATCCAACAAACACGCGGGTCAAAGATGTCTGCTTCACTACCAAAATGCAACAACACTGAAATTAAAAATCATCTTCCCAATCCATCCTTATTAAAAAACATATTTTAATTTTCATTCCAAAAAAACCCTCCAATCCAAACGGTTTCATGCAACTTTATGTGTCAACACAACAAATTACAATCTTTTTAAGTAACATCATTGTGAGCGTTTAAAATGATTTTTTATTCGTACTGAATGGAAGAAGTTACATTATTAAAATCAACAATAATGATTATTTGCAATAAAATATCTGTCAAGTTATATGCCGTTCCTTGTAACTCTAAGAGCTGCATAGATTACATTTTGACGAATGACAAGAATAAAAAAAAAGAAGCTGATTCTGATTGGTTATTTGTAAACCAGGTTCCTCAATGGATAAGGTCTGTTGCAACATCTGTTGCCCTTGAAGATTTCAAAGGAAAGATTTGGTACTTCTGTTTCATTTGTTGATTGCGAAGTTGTGATTTCATTTTGTTTGTTTGTTTTTTGCTTTGACATTTTATAAGTGTTTAAAAATTAAGCGAAAGTATTCAATTTGATACCAGTAAAGGATAGGTGAAAAATTATTGAAACTAATAACAGTAATGCCAGGGATGCAATACAGCACATCATTTAAGCAAAAAATTGGAGAAGAAATGCATAAAAAAAATTGAGGTGGGTCCTTCAGGATGTATAATTTTTTTCTCAAAAATACAAAAGAGGAATATTTTTTATTAAATACATTGAATATATCTTACTTCTAAAAAAGACCCATTTTTGTAAAAAAAGACCCAGTTTTTTTAAGTGTCTGGGTCCTAGGGACCTAGGATTTCAAAAGCCTAGTGTCATCACTGAATAAATTATACCAGAACTGTTTACATCAGAATCACAGACATGAGAATTGTAGGATAAATGTTAGCTGTACAAAATTTTCTCAAAAGCACCATTCACTGTTGCATATTTATACAACTAGTCAAACTAATAAGGAGTTTGCTAATAATAGTTTGCCAGAAAGTTCAGTTACTAATACTGCTCACTGTCAGTCATCTATGCAAAATTATAATGTTTTGTTATCTACAGCTCTTATTAATGTTAAATCTAGCACAGGTGATATAATTCAGTGTAGAGTATTGACAATACTTCTCAAAATTCTTTAATTTCAAAAAATGGTGCAGAACAATTAAATTTACTCATAGGTCAGTAAGAATAAATGGTATATTCTGCTGAAAAATGCCTAAATGTTACTGAATTTAAATTCTCTCCATATATTTCAAATAATTACAATTCTTTAAAAGCCCTTGTAGTTAATCAGGTTACTAGTTCAGTTTCAGTTACGAGTTCAGTTAATTATTACCCTTTTCCTTAACTTCAGGCTAGAAAGGCACAACTGTCTGCACATCAACCAACTTCCAATGGCTGATCCTGACTTCTATCTCAATGAGCTCCACTGACATTAGATCTGGATATTATTATTAGGGTTGCCCATTTAAGGACAGTGTGGTGAACCCATTGCTATTCCAATAAAATTGGGTTATATTTTAAGTGGTCCTGTGTATAACAATTCAAAACCTGCCATGTCCATCATTTGCCATGCTATAGATTTGATTGATTTTTTTCAATCTAGAAGCTGTCCCTCTTGCTAAAGAGTTTAGTATAGCAGGGTTGGGTTGGGTTGATTATTGACGGCCAATTATCTACACTAGGGATATAGGCCCGGGGGGAGTGCCCTTCGTGGGGGTCTTTCTAAGGGAACCTAACCTGTATTTACGCATGGATAAATCCACAGCTCGAAGAAAACCACGAAAACTCCGAACGATTAGGCCAACGGGCGCGATTGGGATCGAACCCAGCACCTCCCGTCTCCCAGCTTCGAGAGCACAACCTCTCAGCCACTGGTGGGGCGTTTAGTATAGCAGACCTAGCTGAAGTGCTGTATCAAAAATCAACTCAGCATATTTCTGAAGGTCGCTATATTGTCAGGTTGCTCCTGAAAGGTTACTGTGCATTAGGAGACAGTGCTTCACAGGCATTAAAAACTTTTTATTCTTTAGAAAAGTGGATTTCAAAGAACCCTGAATTAAAAGCCTAATATACTATATTTATGGAAGAATATTTCCAACTTGGTTACATGGAGCTTTTAAAAACATAGGATTTAAATACCCAAATTACTATTTACTTTACACCATGCCATCTAAAACAACAGCAGTTCAACTACAAAACTGAGAGTTCTATTCAATGCATCAGCACAGTCATTTAATGGTCAATCCTTTAATTTGGTCTTAATGAAAGAGCTAAAATTACAAACCAGTATATTCTCAACTCTACTCAAGTTTAGACTATATAGGGTGGCTTTATCAGCAGATATTTAAAAATTATACCGTCAGATACTAGTCTTGAATGAAGATGTCCATTTATAGTGTATATTTTGGCGAAAAAAAACCCTCTAGTCCTTTGCATCTTTACTTACTAAAAACAGTCATGGAACAGCCTGTGTGCCATTCTTAGCTCTGCGAATTATTCAGCAAGTGTGTGATGATGAGATAAATAATTTTCCTGTCATTTCCAGTGGTGTGAAAACTCACATATACGATCTTGTTAGGTTTTAAGGAGGTTGTTTGGTCTTATCACTTTTGCTTTCTTTTACTTTATTAAAATATGTAAAATTTTATTTCAATAGTCATTATTATAATTCTTATTGTTTTAGTATATCTTAATCATATTGTTTTAGTAATCTTTAAACTTTATTATTTAGCCGTCATGCTTTTATTTTGACCAACATTTTGCTGTTTACATTTTCCATGCGACATTCACCAAACTTTTTGTCGAATTGATGCAGTGTTATCAATTTCCAATAGATGACGCAAGCTGCACTTGATAGAAGTATCTCACTTCTGCATCATTCATAGAATTTTGTCAATTTCCCGATATCTCTAGGAGGAAGGCATGTGGTCGCATTGTGTAGTAGTTTTACTTTTGCCAGCTAGTAATATTATAATCGTATATAAGCCAGTATCTTTCAGAATTTTAGTAGCTTCATATTTTACTTTTTGCTTTACCTTTTGGTTCGCGCTGGAAAAATACAGATTTTGAAAAATCAGAAATATAATACGCGGTCTTGGAAATCGCGCCAACCAAAAAGTCGCCAAACTTATGTTTACATGTTCGCGTGAGTGTAAAGCATCTGTTCCGAGTCCACTTTCATCAAATCGTCATCATCATCTCTCTCCCCCATAACAGAAATTAGAACAGACTAGGTTTTAGTTACTAGTGTTTGTGTTTTACTCAGGTATAACCATTAAAGGTGTTTAACAAGAATAAAGTGTGTGGAGACTTAATTTACATAAATTCCATTAAGCAATTTAAATTGTTTTAAAAGGAAAAAAAGGAAAAGCATACCTTTATTGGGTCATAATTAAATCGAACTTTTGATTTCCTTTTTGGTGGCACTGGACAAAATATATCATCATCATCACTTTCATCATTTAAACCAGGAAGTTCTGTAATAAAATGTCCATCAGATAGTATATGATAATTAACATCTTCATAAAGGACATTAGTCCCAGCAGGGAATGCTATTGTCTGAGAACAATCTTCACTTCCTAAATCATCATCATCTGTTTCTCCCATAACAGAATTTGGAACAGACCAGGTTTCAGACTGATCGCTGTCTAATATGCTTTGCGAATTAGATGTCAAGCTTTGGTCATGTTTATCAAGACTAGCTTCTTGAGACCTAAATTATAATAAGTTAATGAAATATATATCATTAGAAAGACAAATTATCATTAAAAAATAAAATATAAAAAAAGCTTTCAAATCAAATATATAGCAATTTAAATGAAAATTATGCAGTTCAAGAATTGTAAGCTTTTGCAGATTGAATAATAGTTGGAAACTTTAACATAAGAAAAAGCTATTTTTTTAATAATGGTTTTAGCTACAACAGTCCATAAATTTATGATTTTAAGATCTAAATTCTAACTTTGAAATATCCACATTTATAGTGTTTCACTTTTGGTTTGTCAGAATATTAATAAAGAAATTTGATTTATAAACTTGTAGGTATATTTGTTAAGTATATTTAAAACTCAACCTAAGTAGTTAAAATTTAATTACATTTATACTTTTAATGCAGACAAAATTCATGAAATTGTAAAATTACAGACTGTCAGGTTGTATTTTTTTTTTTAAATGAAACATTTATGTAGTGTTATCCCATTAATTCAAAATCCAAATATTTTGAAGATCTGATTAATTCAAATAAAGCTAAAGGCTCCGTTAAATTGTGTATATAGAAACAATAAAAAAATATTCCTTTTAATTTGAATATGTCACCCAAAAAGTTGGTTAATTCAAAAACAGAATTCCCACGCCACAGGAATTTCCATCTCTTCTGAATTGTATATGATGTGCACATTTTCTTAGAACATGTTTCAGAACGGCCTAAATCACCTGTTTTACAGCTCCCATATATAATTATATGAATCTGATTTGCACAACAGGAAACAGTATCTTTTTACTCTGCTCCCTAATATTACGATGATGCTTTATGTCTATGTAAAAAAATCCTTTATTAGAATGCTGACAGGAAAAATTTTACTAGCTTTGGAAATACCCTGTAGTTTGCTGTTGCTTAGTTGCCTGTATATTTTAAAAAGGATTCCAAGGAAAATATAAATTATTAGATTCAAAAAACCAAACTTGAAATTCCCAGAAAAGCCAAAAAAAGAGGCAAGTTCCTGAAAAGTATGGAATGAAATCCAGTACTTTATCAGGTAATTCAAATAATAGATAAGTAATTAAAATTAGAAACTGGAATAGTATGGACAAAGTATGGATAGGGAGCCCACTTGATTTTTGATGTGGCATATTTAAATATTCATTAGTATGTATGGTAAAGATATCTTTAAAACTTGACATGGTAATTTTTGGTTGATCTGAAATTTGACTGATTCAAATAAATATTTAGGTCCCATTAAATTTGAATTATCGGGATTCTATTGCATCAGAATGCTCATGGTAAACAAAAATCCTTTATTTGTAAAATAAAAATAAAATGGGGTAATTAGCAATATATAAACCAAAAAATTATAGACTCTTCCTTTGTGAAATAAAAGATCTTGGGAGATCTTTCTTCAAAAATTCTGTAGAAGGTATGAAAATTGACAAATCAACAACACTGGAGGTATCTACATTATTAGAAGCAAAACAGATAAACACATAAAATCTGAGCAAACATGTCAGAAAAATTCTGCACTACAATTCTATGCCATATTTTTAATTTCAATAATATGCTAAGACCAAGGCTTTACAAAATTGAAAAAATTTGGTAGCCAGGTATAAATTCCAGTCGACAGTAAAAAATTTTAACAACCCCCCCCCCCTCCCTCGTTATTGATTTTCAAAAAGCACAAAAGTTTGTTATGAATTAAGTTAGAAAAAGTAATGACAAACATAGTTTAGAATTATTAGTTACATAGTTTAGACTAGTACATAATTAAAAAGGGTAATAAAACTAAGTTTTCTAAGGGAACTTACCAAAATTATATATCTCTTGGGTAAAAAAAAAGGGGAGAAAATACTGTAAATTATTAATTAACCAGCATGTTCAGAAAATGCTGATTGCCGAATGCTTCAAATGTCCAAATAGTTGAGTTCTACAAAATCTATATCTGATGAGAAGGCATCAATAAAATAGTGAAGTCGTAAAATGATGTTTTGCTTATCTAGCCTATCGAATTCAGTCAAATAATTATGATTTTATTATTTTAAAATTTGCATTTGATGAACTTCTTAGTTTTGCCAAATTAAAAATAAAAGTTTAATTTTATTTATGTTTGAATATAATTTCAAATTTATTTCTTAATGTTTTGTAACTTTGCAGCATCTATAATGAGACATCTTACAAGAAATTTAATTAAGCATTGTGACGTTCACAAAATAACTCGAGAGCTACTATGTAATATGCATTGCTAAAAAGAAAAAAACATTTTCCCGTGCTGGTATTACATAATCGGGATCAGCAGCCGGCTGAGGTTTATTTTGATCTAATGATTTACGATAAGAATTTAAGAATTAAAAAAATATATATATATATACCTTATCTTTCTGAATTGAAATCAATGATTTTTTTATTTCCATTTATTGCAGATAATAATCTGAACAATGTAATTATAAAATATTCTTGAATAACAATCCAGTACCAGACACTTTGCCTCCACGACAGAGTGACGCCGAACTATTGTCCAATGTGTGTGGTGCACACAGGTGCTAGGTGCCAAGCATTTTAAGCGGGAAAAAATATTTAATATATATATATATATTTATGAATTATTCTTGAAATTTTAATTAAGTTTTATAGATTTACTTCAAATGAATCATTTATAATCACTTATATGTTATTATTCTTTTAAAATGAATGTGATAGGTTAATCAGCTTTAATTCTGAACACAAATATCTGATTTGAAACTTACAAAAAGCGTAAGCCTTTTTTAGCATTGCAACCAATTTTTAGATGCCACATAGGTTGGATTGACAAAATTTCTTACTGTTTTATTGAAACTTCCCCCCTCTCCCCACATTCTAATTACGTGATATGCTAGCCGACAAGAATGGAAAAGAGTGGCATTTTATGTGCATGAAATGGAAGAGAACAGAGAGATCACTGCTTGATGCCCGCATGATTAGGGATGTTGGAGAGACAATTGTGCTCATTTCTTAGTTCAGTTTTTGAAAAGAAAGGAAAAAAAAGAGTCAGATTAAATAACTTAGTCGCCAGGCAAAAAAAGTTGGTCGCCAGTGGCGACCTCACGACTGCATTTGTCAAGCCCTGGCTAAGACTCAAAATCGATTCACCAAAAGCATTCTAATTATCTTATATTTATTAGTGTTACCACATGCTATAGGATTTTCTTTCTTTCTTTTAATACTTATAGCTTTGCAATATTGATGTTTTATAAGCTGAGAGCTTAAACAATTTATTTCCCTACTTAAAGTTACAAACCAAAAAAAAAAATATATTAAGTTGATATGCTGATTTGTTCAGTGGAATTATTAATGTCTGAAAGGACGATCTGTATAGTATATAACTGAATGAATAACAAATATACATACATTTGAACAAATGATAGGTTATAAGCAGAAAAATATAAAAATGTGTCTTAATTTAATCATAAACAACCTTCATTCCCAGCTAAAAGAAAAAAAAATAATAAATCTAACTTCAGACTTCCAATTTTATGATATTAAAGAGTATTTTTTTTTTTTTTTTTTTACTTTTAGTATATCTCACAAGTAGTAAAATAAAATAATTCTAAATAATATTTTTTTGTTTGTTTCTGTAAAGATGAAGACTTTTTTTTTTTAAACATTTAACAAGATAAAATGAAATGCATCATGAAACTTATGCATACTAATCAAAAGAATAGCAACTGATATTTGAAGGCTTAGTGCCAAAAAGCACTATATTGAAAAGTAATGTTTTGGAGGAAAGGCAAAAAACTGTTTGCAGTTATAATTAAGCATTATCACATAATGTTTAGGTTATCTCTGATAAAGAACACAATTGAGATAAGATCTCTTAACACTATATGAAAGGTGGCTTGGTTGAATTGTAGAAGGTCATGTCTTAAAAATAATAAATTTGTAGATAGAGCCTTTGGCACTAAGCCCTTGATATAATTTGACTGCTTTTGTCAAACATGACAAAATTTGCTGACATTTGAAAAGAAACTGAAATTTGCTAGGAGATTAACTTCACAATTATACAGATGACATAGTAGATCAGTCCTCAGAATTTTATGCATGATACAGAAAAAATATGTATGTTGTTTCAAACATATTATTTCACATATGCAGTCTTTGATTTAAAGAAAACTCCACTCATAATGATGACAGTAATAATCCGAAAATGTGGTGATCAGTCAGAGAAGGATTATGTACCTTAACAAAAAGAATAAAAAATTATAAAAGATTCATGGAAATTTACAATGATGATCTAGTTATATTCTAAGACTAAAAATTTACTTAAACTCCACAAAATTAAGTATTCTATCTCAAAAAAAAAAGGAAGATGCAAATTGTTGCAAGAGCATATCTAAATGAAAAGGAATCAGAGAATAAGTTGATGTGGTTATGCTAGATGACACAAACTAGCAAAAAAGAGCTTAAAGAATCAATGACTTGCTGCATAGTTCTTTTTTGCAGACTAAAACTTATCCAGGATCACTTAACAAAGTTAATATATTCTAATAAGTCATTATTCCACTAAAAAATTCCCACAAAAAATTTTTCAGTCTTTAGCATCTTTAGATCTTAGCAATATTACATCAATTGAAAAGGTTACAAAATATTTTAATAGATAGAAATAAAGAATAGTAAGTACTTACTTAGTAAAGTGATCTTCATCCTCTTCCTTTCTTATAAAATCTACTTTTGATTCAGAGGAATTGTGTTTATGATTTGAAAAAGGTTCATCCTGAAAGGGGAACAACATTATTAAAATACACATATTGTATTAAACATACTATACAAATTCATTTTAAATAACAAGAAATAAGTAAAAGCTGAAATTAAGTACCAAATCATTCTCTCTTTTAATTATGAATCCCCCTACATTTGAAAAAGGACAAGAAAAATCATGCATCAAGCATAAATTATGAAACTCTAACATTTTCAGAATACTGAAACAGAATTTCACCATTTAAAAAGGTGAAAGAAAATATCTAAGTAAACAACTTAGAAAATGCATAACACATTTGAAAACCAGGTTTGAGCAATTACTGTCCATACTGGAAAGGTACTTGAATTCTTTTGTACACCCCTGTACATGATCTATAGATCTATATGAAATTTAGCTTACTTACAAAACACATAACACAGTTGAAAATTCAACTTCAGCAATTTCCAACAAAACTCAAATAATTTTGTACAGCCCTATATATTATCTAGATACATGTCTCATGTTGAACTAAAATTTGATTCAGGAAAAAAACACATAACACAACTGAAAACATACCTTCAGAAATTACCACTGATAGACGGTAATGTATCCAGCATTTTACATAGCCCTGTACATGAATTTAATAATATCTTACAAACACCTCTTAGTATACTAAATATAGTTCAGACAAAAAATGCATAATTCAATTAAAATACCCTTAAGCAGTTCATGCTCATACATAGATGAATTATTTAGTGTAGCCCCATATATGATCTACAGAATATATACACACCACGTAGTATGCAAAAAATCAGTTCAACTTAAAAATACATACAATAACTGAAAATGCATTTCTAGCATTTATCACTCATAAACAGTAATGTAACCTAGTGTTCATTTCCCTTAGAACAAAAAAGGGCAGAGTGCTAGTCACCAGAAAGGGCATTAGTTTACTAGAAAAGGGCATTCTTTCAAGAGGAAATATATTACTAATGTGTTTAGTAACAATATAAGAAAAGTATAGCTTTTAAGTATGATAAATAAAGTGACATTAATTTTGAATGATTTTTGAATTGCAAATTTTAAAATATAATTAAAATTGCATCAAGTTTTAATAATTTCCTGTGTTTTTCCTAAAGAAATGAAGTTCTATAATTTTTGCAACTTCTTAGTCACAGGGATTTATAAATACTGTGTTACAGGGAATAATTTTACAAGAAATCTCTGGGTACAACTAAAAAGGAATTTCACAATTTTTAAAAAGGGAAGGGTTCATTTTGTCAATTTTTAAAAAGGCAGAGGGCTGCACCCTTAAAAAATGGCCAAGTGGGAACACTACTGTAATATTTCATGTCTCTATAAATAAACGATAACTGTTATGCATGTCAGATTCTAGAATAAACATCTTGTAGCACACTTCAGTGATGTATATCAATTTTATTACATTTGAAACAGTTTAACATCATTAAAATATGCTGCAAGTAATTTTTCCCCATAGACCATTGGGGGAAAGTTGTCCAAAATGCTAACGTATTTTGGCCTACTGAAAAGATATATAGCTGAAAAAAACTGAGCAAGCTATTTTACTTTTAGAGTAACTCCTAAACCACCAGAACTCAAGGCTGTTTGTTAGAAAAAATCATTAGGTTAGACAGAAAAAATATTTTTATGGAAAATGTGTGAAGTCCCTGTTTTGGACGACCAGTTGGATAAAATGGGATACTCATATAAAATAACATAAAATTGAAGCCTATTACGAAATTTCATTAAACAAGTTTATTTGGACAACAAAAAATGAAGTTATAAATACAAAAAAAGAATACAAACCAAAGTATCATTGTTATTATTGTTAAAAAAAAAGAAAAGAAAAAATCAATCGTTCACAAAAGCCTCACATGAAATTATCATCCCTTTCTTCAGCACTTGAACAGGCTTCATGTGCCCAACTTCTACAGCTACTACACTGAATCCACCCTTCTTTGTCCTTTGAAATTACATACAGTTCATTACACAAGATGCAAGCATCATCGTTATTATTTTCTTCCACATTAGACAATGCAACAATTTTCTTTTCTTCAGTTTTTGAGTGTTACGAGTCGTGGGATCAGGATTATTGGGTTTCTTGAATAATGCCCTTTTTTCTTATTCTTTTTTCTTCTGCTCTATAGATTCCAGTTTTGCTTTATAAGGAGATTATGTTAATATAACAGTTTTACATCTCTTCTTGTCATTTTCCCTTTTTACAGAATTCTTTTTTAACCTTTATAATCAGGCATTATGCCCAAAAATGCTGTTAGGTGTATTTAGTTGGCAATATATTAAATGTAAAAAGTCCATTATAATTTTGTATAAAAAAAGGGGGTTTTGACCCCTGTATGTTCTGTACACTGAGAAGTAGGGCTGTATTATTTATCAATATATCGGTCAAATATTGATATTTTTAAAATATCGCAATAACAATATTTAAACTCTGACTCAGCCAATATATCGCAATAACAATAATATTGTTTTGTTTTACGATCACCGCGATTTCGAGCCTTGAAAAACAGCGACAAATATCCCGTACCAATATGTCCTTCAATCCTTTTTTCATCTGATCCATCTATTTTTTCACTGCCCTGCTTCATCCAAAACAGAAAACTACCTCTGCTGATTATCTCTCTATCATATCTCAAAGTAAGGAATATTCCAATACATTCAATCTTTAAAAACCACAAATTCTACTGTTCGTTACAGATAAATAATGAATGACACTTTGGCTACTGAATAAAAATAATCATGCGTTCTTTGTTTGGCTGTTATGATTGGTCCAGACATATTGCGATAAATCTGGGTTTTGATATGTCATGTCGAAAAAGATGAGCGTTGATTATTGAGGTAGTATTGATATTGCTTTATTTATAGAATGCAGTTTCTTGGATTTGGAAGGAATTTATATCTGAGCTTAAAATGAGTGTATCGAATTGGGTAGATTCGGTCTTTTTTGGTTGCCCCTTTCATAAACAAGGTACTTTAAATACAGTCAAACCTCGTTAACACGAACACGCTTAACGCGAATTACTTTTAGCACGAACTGTTTACGATTGCCTCGTCCAGTTGTATGTAATGTATTTAAGTTTGGATAACACGAACTACTTTTAACATGAACAAAAAAAGTTTCCCCTTGAGTGTTCGCGTTAACGAAGTTCGACTGTACATTGAAAATTTTTACACTGAATTTCACTAGATTATCGAAATTTAACTTATTGCTTATTCTAGTGGATTTTATTAGGAAATTAAATTTCTGAACGGATGTCTATCAGTTATTCAGCAAAGAAGACTTTATTTTTTCAATGAGAGATATACTGCTGGCCATCCAAAATGCAACACCATGAAGGAATACAAATAACAGAATGATATTTATTGGACAAATACATTATAATAGGAAGGACAAGTGATTACATTTTCAGAAAATTTGGAGGTATAGATCCTGAGAAAACACTACCCAAAGCAGCCACATCTGGCCGCAATAACAGCATTTATCTGCCTAGCCATGGAGTCGAACAGAGATTGGATGTCATGTACGGGTACATCAGTCCATGCAGCTTCAACACTATGCCACAGTTCATCAACCGCAGTGACGGGCAAGTGGTGGCGGGCTAATCACTCTGGTGAGAAAACAGGAGAACGTGCCGGCCAGGGCAACAGTCAAACATGTTCTGTATCAAGGAAGGTCAAGTTAGTATGAGCAACATGCGGTCGTGCATTGTCATGCTAAAACGTAGAGTTGCAGAGGCATCGAAGATAAGGCAAAACCATGTGCCGTAACACATCAGAAATGTAACGGCTGCTGTTGAAAATGCCGACAATGTGAACAAGAGGTTACCGAAATGTGTATCCAATGGCACTTCATACCGTCACTCCAGGTGATATGACAGTATGACGATTCAAATGCAAGCTGGCAATGTGCATTTTCCACGATGCTGCCAAACATGGATGCTGGCATCATGATGCTGTATATGACGCAGGAATGGTGTCTCACGTTGTCTTTGATGAATCCAGGCTCTGTATAGTCAAAAACTCAAGATTTGTAAAGTGTATTACTTTAGTAAATGTTAAGATAAAAGTTATGATTTAATCCTGAAATTTTATAAAGCTTGTAAGTATTTCTCCTAATATTCCCAAACTTTGAAAAGTTTTAACTAATCATAAAAAATATTAATTATTAAAAATAATAATTATTTAATAATAATAAATATATACAATATACTTACAGTCCATCTTGTATATTTATAAAGACCCTTCTGAGAATTAAAACAATACTTTTCTTTTTTCTTGAATCAATTAGATTTGAAAATAGTATAGTCTACATTCAGATTTTTCCAACGACACTATATTTTGTAGTTTTACACAAATTCCTGTACAGTTTCAAGTTTTAAAAAAACTTTCATTTTGTGAAATTCTTTTTACTTACCCATCATACGTAGTATAGGATAAATCTTGTAATCATTTTGAAAATCGAAAAAAAAATTTTGACGGATTTACACGTTTCAGACGCTGGAGATTCCGAAAAACATATTTTTAGAAATTTTTTTTTGCCGTCCGTCTGTGTATCTGTAAACGCTCTATCCCCCGAAAAAATTGAGATAGAGACTTGCAGTTTGGTATGTACTTAGTATGTAATAATGGGAAGAAGCCTATTTCATTTCAATAACCTCGATTAACCGGAACAATTTTTTTCGGACTCTCGAAATATTCGTTCTGATGAAAGGTATATAAAAATTTTCGAAATTGTTTATTTTAAGAAATGAATATAAAAGACAATAAAAAAACATAATTTTTGAATAAAGCATGAAGTCGATCGGATAATTAGTTGCCGAGATATTTGGAATCCTATTTTCCACACTCTTCGATTTTTCATGACCCTGTATTTCATCCAAATTTCACTTCAAAGATATATTTTAAATGGAAATTTGACGCTTAATCAGATGCAATAAACCGCTAGTTAATAGGATTATTATTTTTGGAGTTATAAGGAAAAACCTCTTTCAAGCAATTCAGTAATCGAGCCTTTAAAGTTTGTGACGTCATCAAGCCACGATTTTATTTGAATTGCAATGCATTTTATAAGTAGTTTACACATTTTTATTTTAATATTTTACATTATGCATATCCATGATGGGTAAGTATTATGGTGGCCCCCAACGACTAGTTTTTTTTTTCTTAAATGTATTTTATAATTCTAACTACACTCTTTTTCAACAGAAGAATCATGGAGATTCAGCAAGTAAGGAAATATATGCTGAACAATTTAAGATAAAACAGAGCTATAAACATTTTTTTTTTATTTATCAATCAGCATTAATTTAAAGAATTCTGTAGAAATTTAATGTTTATATTTGCAGAAGGATAAATGTGTAGAATACTCTCATTCAAAACATTTATAATTTTGTGATAGCAAGATAGAGAAACTGTATACAAATAATAATGCTGCAAAAATACTCACAAATTAGACAAATTACTGTCAAGAAATATGTAATAACCGGAAAGAAACATAAAGGAAGTATAGTAAGAGATTTAAGTATCAGATTGAAATTCATGGTTGAATCAGTTATTATGCTAGTACAGTAGAATCGCATTACAACAAATGTCACTTTAACAAATTTTTCAATTTAACGAATACAATTTTATTTGAAGAAAAAAAATCCTATACTTTGTCATTATAAATATATTCACTTTTACGAATTTCAGATTAACGAATTTATTGAAGACTAAAAAAGAATACTCATTTCAGTTTAACGAGCGCTGAGCTTGCAAGAAAGACAATCTTTATCAAAAAACTAGAATGCCAAAAGGAACCTTTTTTGTAATTTTCACTACTCTACGATCTTCAATTTTCAGCATATTTCAAAGCATTTTTTCGAGAGACGAAGTGAAATTGCTTCTCTATATGCATCTGTAAAATTAAGATCTTTCACATTCACACCTAATCAGATTTCTTCTTAGTTTCTTCGGTTTGCCTTTACACTCATTTAAAAAAATGGTAGGAAGTTCAAAGAATTTAAGCAGCAGACCCATACCTTCAAATTTGGCAATAAATACCTATACCTTCTTAGCAATTTTCTAATATGCAATAATTCACATTCGAAGTTAGATTTTTTTTTTTTTTTTTTTTTTTTTAACCAGAGTACAGGAAAAGAAAGAAAAAAAATATTATGCAAGCAGTAACAGCTGGAAGAAGGTTGGTGGATGTTGCAAAAGAATTGCATTACGGACCATTTTAAAAGAAAAGGACAAAATTTTGAAGCTCTCCAAAATGTCTAATATGTGCCCAAACAGGAAACCAATGCAACTTGGAGACCCTATCAAGCAGTTTATGAAAATGTATGCATTTGTTTTAAAGATGTAACACAATTTTTTTTTCTCATTTCAGGATCATTATATATATATATTACATTGTAAAGCCAAAGATCTTTCACAGACAATGGGAATCGGAAATTTGAAGTGAGTTCTGGTTGGCTATTTTCTTTTTGTGATAGGTATGGCATAGTGTAGAAATAAATTTCTGGAGAAGAAATAATTGCTGATGCATTGTGAGAATAATTTCAATGCCAATGAAATTGCTTTTGTATCAACTTCTACCAAGAGCAAATAGTTTCAAAGCAATGAAAATTGAAAACTGTAAACGGCAAGAAAAAAATCTAAAGTGCGAATTTTGGTTTTGTTCTGTTGAAATGCCATTGACACAAAAAAGCTAAACCTATAAAGCTCTTTTGGAAAATCTGCAAGTCACATTGCTTTAAAAATGTGAAAAACTTCCATGTCATTATCAAAGTAATAGCCGTACCTATATGACTCAGAAAGCACTTTTTAAGTGGCTTAGCAGTTTGAATAAACAAAAGAGGGAAAAAAAACCTTGCTCAAATAATAGTGTTGTGTGTTTAGTTACAGAAATTTTATCTAACATAAAAGAAGAATTTTAACCTCCTAATGATACTTTCATTTTGCATTTGCAGCCATCAAGGCATTATTTTTTTTTTTTCATGCCAAAGTGAATTTTGAGCACTGACTAATAGAAAAGGCTTTTCCAGACTTAAAAAATGAAGTTTCTGCAACGATGAGTCTGAGACAGTCAATTGACGTGATATAGGCTGTCTAGCAAAATTATTTGTCTACCACAATTAAAAACTGTTGGGGAAATTACAGCTTTGTCCATTTGACAAATAAAGCACAGAAGAGTGTACTTATTGCATTGAATTTCCTACTGATCTCTGAATCACAGCTACAGAATATTTTCAACTTACATCATCTGCTAATGATTACATTGAATGGATGAAGGAGTCGCCACAATAACTACAAATGACATTGTTGAAATTTTGATAAAAGGAAAGTAAACGACAATGAAAGTGAAAATGGTGATTGTTCATGTTCATCCAGCACTTAAAATTTTTTTTATAAGCAAAAGAAGCTCTGTCGAACATGGGAACCTTTAAACAGCATTTACCCCAGCAAAACAATGTGCTGGAAAAATGTCATTCAGTAATATTGAAGATTTTGGTTTGAAACATTTGTTGTCAATTTCAGAAAGGAGGAAATTTTCTTACTTTTTAGCAAAAAATAAATAAATAATAGTAGTTACTTTAAGGTACAGTAGCGCTCAATAGTATTTTGACAAAGTTATTAATTGACTTAATTAAAAATAATAATAAAATACAAAAATCAATCATTTATTTTATTTAACCATAGTCAGTGTTTTACAGAATTTTGGTAAATTAACTGTCATTTGCTAGAAAATAGCGTGAAACCCAAGAAAAATCAGAAAAAAGATAAATCAAATGTATTTTGACATTATAATAAAAAATTGTTTTAACACAATAATTATCAAATATAGTAATGAGTCAGTCAATATTTAGTAGCATATCCTCTGGCCTTAGCCTTACAATTCACGGGCATCGAGTCGACTAAATTTTGTATTCGATCTAAAGGAATTTGGTCCCACTCATTTTTAAGAGCCTTATTAAGGCTATCATTTTAAAGCCTCCTTAGTTGAATAATTTTGGCATCTTACTCTACAATCTAACTCCTCTCACAGATGCTCTATGGGGTTCAAATTCAGACTTTGGCTTGGCCACTCTAGAACCTTGACTTTTCTGTTTCATAAAATCACTTACTTATGTACTTAAATTTGTGTTTTGGGTCATTATCTTGCTGAAAATACCACTTAGCAGGCATGTTTTGTTTAGCATATGGTAGCACATGAGTCTTTAATATATACATGAACCAATCCATATTCCCCTCAATTCGAAATAAGGGTCCAACTCCGCAACATGAAAAACAACTCCAAACCATCACATTAATGCCACTATGTTTGACGGCGGATATTTGGTAATGAACATCATATTTTTTGTGTTTAGGACATCGAATGTACTTGATTACATCAGATGACACTAAATTAAACTTGCTTTCATTGCTCCACAAAACATTAGACCACTCTACACTTGTCCATATGATTTATGCCATTTCGCAAATGCAAGTCTAGCCTTCCTATTCTTAGCAGATATCAAAGGCTTTTTTTTCTGGTCTTCAGCCATGTAAACCATAGAGTTTTAGGCCTCGTTTGACAATTAAAATGTGTATGTCTATGCCGTAATTTTCTTTCAATTCATTTTTTATTACTACAGCCAATGATAGCTTTTTTATAATATTGTCAACATTGCAAGTTTTTTTTTTTTTTGGATGGCCACTTCGAGGCTTATTTTTGATAGATTATTAAAAACTTTATTCCATGTACTAACAAGATGCCAAGACACGTTAAAAGAACAAGCAACTTCTGCATGCATCCTTCCTTGCTTAAGTTCATTTACAATGGCTGTTTTTAAATCACTAGAATACTCTTTGCGTTTCGGCATTTAAAAATAATCACAATAAGTCAATATAAACACTAATCAAAGCTATAGAGCAACTAACACCTTCAACAATTAAATACAAACTAATTGTAAAAATACTTTTGAGCTAAGGAGGAATCATATTCGTTCGGTGGTGCTGAATGTAAACAAATAAGTTGAAACTTGATACCTTTGAATAACTGCAGTCATATTGTTCTCAATGATAGGGAATATATTTTCTTTTATATTTTTATATTAAACAAAATAAGAGCAAATTTAATGTTGTCAAAATACTTTTGAACATTACTGTATATATAAGCGTGAATTTTTCAGCTGTCAAGTATGTAAGATAAATTATAATTGTTTTCATAGTTATGATTAAAATCTTGAAATTTAATGATTTAATAACTATCTTTTAACAAATAGATTCAAAATAAATGTAATTATATTTTATTAACATGTTTGCAGAAATTTAATATAACTTTTCTAATAATATATAATTTTATTCAATGTATATCAAAAATTTTTTTAATCCACCATATATGAATTTCACATTAACAAAATTTTCAGAATAATGAACTTAATCGGTGGTCTCTATAAATTTGTTGTAATGAGATTTTACTGCAATTGACTTATTCACTAGCAAAAATATTTATTAACTCAGATGAAGCTTCCCGAGATATTTTGTTTGTGTTTTTAGGATACAAAAGAACAATTTGAATAGATATCTGACATGTTATTTGCAGTTAAAAGCTAACAAATTATTTAGCACCAAAAAAAAAAAAAATCTACTCACTAAACCACCCTGACGTTGAGATCTCAATACAGCTTCCACAAAGAATAACTCATGCTCTCTAGATTCAAACTCAGCTAATGTTTCTCCAGCAGCATCTCTCAAACCACTTGAAACTTCATAAATTCCTCGAGGTTCTGACTCCTAGAAAATTGGTGAATAGTTATTTAAAAAGCAGTGTACACCCCCTCAGACTTTACTAAAATAGGAACAAAGTTCAATATATAAAATCTTAAAACACTAAAAAATAACTTTTTAGATTTTTTTTCTCCTTATCCTGAGTACATAATACAAACAATATAGCATTCACCCTAGATCTTTTGAAATTTGAACAGTAACCAATTGCATCTTATCAACAAAACTAAATACATTTACCCCTGGAAGAACATTCTTTTCATTAAAGGAATCATTACATTTCTTGCCTTCAAGAAGTCTCATTATTTAAAAACACAGCACTCTTTATCACTGAGCTTATATTTTTTTGTATTGATAATTTTTTTAATCTGATCATTTCTATAGTAGATGGATGTGAGAAAAAACATTAAATCAATCTTCTTTTAAATGTTTTGTTGCTAAAGACTTTTAAAATTATATGACCATTTATTCAAAGAATTTTGATGGTGAAAGGTACTTATAAGGGTGGCACATGAAGGATAAGGACAGGTGATCCCATTCATGATGTGAGACTGAGACAACCATCATTACTTTGTTTTCATTTTTTGTTTATTTGGTTTTAAATAATTCACAAGTAAGACTTTTAGATTCCATACAGCTTATTTTTGGTTTCAAATAGTCTAATATTTCAATACCATTTTATTCAGTAATAGATTAGTCATGATGTAAAGTAGATACTTTTCAGAAAATTTCTAAAAAAATTATAAATAATGTTTTCAAACAGTAATGTACATTACACCTGCAATTAAAATATACTTTTATTGAGATAAGATTATGTTCTATAGACTTCAGGGTACCAATATTTAAAGTTATGCCAAGCTGCTTTCCTTGTACTTTAAAAATTCTTTAAATATTTTTTACAAAATATGAATCTAACAAAACATAATAGCTTACCTTCCTCCAAACACCCTAAAGAAAACTTTAGAACAAATAAATTTTCTGAATAAAAAGTTAACTAGAATCATATAATGGATGCAAGTAGAGCATTCAAGCTAACACAAACTTTTTTTAAAATGGAAATTGGTGCCACCAAAAGGCTATTTCATTTGCATGGCGATCAAAATCATAAATTTTTTAAATACTATTTTTCTTTTTCCAAGACAAAAAGTGATGTTGAGATATAAAGTCATACACATCTCAATTTGGAGGAAGAAAATTTCCTCAGAATTATATAATTAGGATACATATGACATTTTGCTGATTTGTATTTAAATAGGTCAAAGTACATTAAGGTGGAGAGAAAAGTTATAGAGAAAAAAAAGAGAAATAGTTTTATTTTTTCATATTCAAAGTAATTCAAAGTATATAATTACATTTATATTATCATTAATAGACAGTACAATTGAAATCAAGATCTCACAAGAAAATTAGCTTCGGCATCTACATAAGTATTTGATAGCTCTTCAAATTATCATTTAAATATTCAGATTTCATTCTAATGAATCCCACTGAATAAATTATTTTATTTAGATTTCAGACATTTTATTTTAAGACAGTTGATTTGTATGACTCAAAAGTCCAGGTTTATAATATTTAATCGAATGGGGGTCCTCAAGAGAGAGAGAAGTATAGAGTTTATTTTTAAAAAAAATAAAAAAGCTATCATGAAATAAAAGATAACTTATTGTTTAAATACCTTTCCCATCCACACACCATTCTGCAAGTGTACATTAAAAAGCTATGATTCAAATAGAATTTAATTTTGGACTTTCACTGGTCTTAAAGAAAACTACTAACAAATATTCTATTCAGATAAGATTTGAGCTAGCTCAAACCCCCCAAACAATCTTAGGATGTTCTAGAGACAATCTAAGATAATTTCAAGCACCAAACTGCTAAAAATAGTCACTAACTGTGATTTTTTAGAATATGATTTGATTTTTGAACAACATGAAATCAATAAGTACACAACTTTCTATGTATCCAATCATCTGCAATATATGTATGACACTACATACACATCTTCACGGTACTATATTTTTTATACCAATAACAAAAAAGAATTTCCTTTTTTAATTTAAAATTTGTTAGTCTTACAAGGAATTTCTTTTAGAAAACATTATTCAGAAACACTTGTATACAGTGGTACCTTGGTTAATGATGGCCTTAGTTACTGTGTACTTGCACTGTTAAAAATCTGCAGCAAAATGTCCAGACATTCAACTGCTTATAAAGATAACGGTTACTTGAAGCATTCTCATTTGTCAGAATAGAGATAAATTATGGTTATGTAACCATTTGCTATAAAAACAGTTGAATGACTGGACAGGTTGCAGCAGATTTTTAACAGTGTGGTTAATGACAAGCAGCTGTACAAAATAATCTATTGGTTAATGACACATGTTTTGATTAATGTCTCTTTATTATCTGAAGGCTCAACTTTAATAACATGAGTCACAAAGAGGCAGCAAGTGCTGACAATGTAGCAGCCGATAAATTTGTCATTAGCTGTGCAAAAATTAGAGGAGAAGGAAAAAACTATATCAACAAGTCTACAGTTGTGATGAGACTAGGTTATTTGGTAAAAATGCCTAACAGGACACTTATCACAAAAGAAGAAAAAACATTTCCTGGGCATAAACCAATAAATTATAGGTTAACATTGATTGTAGCAGCTAGTACAAGTGGGGACTGCAAGGTAAAAGCAACGTTAATTTATCACTCAGAGAATCTCCCAAAATTCAACATTCAATGTCTTTAAATCAATTCCAGTATTTTATGAAAGTCTAACTGCAAAGTCTTTGTCATAGGGTAGACCAGGGGAATGCTGCCACCTTAAGGGAATTTAAATTTTTTTACCTCTAAAAAATGTTTATTTTTGAACAGTAAAAATTCTAAAGCTGAATCATGATCTTTAGTATCTGTATAAATTTAACTGTAATTATAACCTGTAACATAAGCACACATAAAAAAATTATTTTTCAATCTTTGCACAGTGGTGGAATTACCCAAGATTCCATCACTGTATCAGAGTAATGATGCCACTCTTTAATGACCTAGTACATGCATCAAATGGATACTAGAAAACACATAACCAGGGTTAGAAATCAGCGATCATTAGTCATCAAATGCAACTAAATTTTTGCCTTTCATGACCAAAAAATTATGCCTAGTCATCAAATTTGACACCTAGTTTTCTTTCACTTTAATTCTTTTTTAACAAATGCTCTCATTCATACTTAGTGCACTAAGTTTTCTTTCCCTGCCACATGCACTTCAAGAGCACCTGTTTTCAATAAAAGATCAGTCAGTGGCACCTGTCTCAGACGCCCTTGCACCTGTCAATCACCTCTAAGTTGACTTCACCTTAACCAATGACTGATAAAACTAACCTTAAAGATACCCATAGGATTTTTTTTTATACTAGACTGCTTATCCCTGGTTGTATCTAAAAGTTGAAATTTTCTTTCTACGGACTTAATTGCTTGATAATCTGTTTTGTATGCATATTAGCTTTATAAAAAGAATAAGTTAAACATTTTTCTAGAATCTAAATATTGTAGTTTAATCAGGTTTTACACTTTTATAGAAAGTCAATTTTTATTTTGTTTTAGTGATTAACACAGAGAAAAAGTGTTTAATATGTACAGCTCCCCTCCCCCCCACCTTTGCCTTTAATACATAAAAATAGAAAGAATATTGTTGTTAACATGATTGCGAAAAGAAATGAAAAATAACTATATAACATAAAATTTCAACTATGAAATGCAGTTTGGTACCTAAAACAATTGTAAGTGTCATTTGACGCCTTACTTAGAGTTCCTAATTTCTAACCCTGCACATAACCTACTGTAAATAATTAGAAAGCAATGTAATTTAGCAGAATAATGAATAATTACAATGTTCCTTAAGCTAAATTTATTAATATGTTAAGCTTACAATCTAACTCAAATTGCAAAAGTCACAAATATAATTCTCTACTGAATCAGCTCCACTACCCAATGAGCCCATTTCCCACACGATTTGCACATCTAAACCAAAGTTCATTAAAACCATATTTCCCACAAATTATCCATATTTCCCACAAATACTACACCACTCAACATCTTTTGAACAAATGTCAAACGTATCATCATCTTTGTTGTCATCACAAATATTTTGTTCATTAATAGCATCATCAGAAGACGACGAACTCTCAAAACTTATTTGACGCTTGTGCAGCTTCTTTGAAGGCCTCCTCTTCTTACTAGTCCAGGGGAAATGTACATGTTACCTTGCAAAAGGTCGGGTAGAAGATTTTATTTTTCCTACTTGTATATGATGAGGCCAGCATGGAAAAACCGAATTATCCAACAAAATTTCTTAAGGGAGAATTTTCTGTGGCCAAAAAACAACAAATTTTTCAGACTTTTTTTGTTGTTTTTTAATTATCTCGAAACTCGTTGTCGTAACGTATTATTTGTTAATTACAATGTTAAAGAAGACAAAATTCTCTACAACTTTTTAATACACTCAATAGCAAGCGCAGTACGACATTTCAAAAATAAGACATTTTTTTCGATTTCCTTAAAAACCGTGAAAAACGTAGTTTTGTCCCGATGATTCAATGATTCTCACGGATATAATGATGTATGTCAACTTCTACATATTGACAGCAGAAAATTATCTATTATTTGCACACCCTCTTCTTCATTTTCATCACAACAGACATATTTTATATTCAATAAATCTATATAATTTAGCAAGTAGGGGAGAGCATGGATGACTGAGACAATTTTCATATTTAGACAGTAACTTTAAGTATATACAATTGTTAATTCTAAAGTATTGTTTAAAAGAATATTTCAGCATTTAGTAACTTATTGGCACGACAGTTTCAATGAAAAAAATCTTGTTTAAGTTCAATAATTATTTTTATAATGCATACATATTGTTCATTTTATCCCATAAACATTTTATTCTATAGTATAATGGTATATTTTATTTCCCAATTATTGATGACATATGTTTTAATGTTTTACTGTTTCAAGTATAGCAAACCTTGAATTGTAGTTCCATATAAAAGGAGGGACTCAAAAAAAAAATATATATATATATATCTTATGTAACGAATACTTTTACCTTATAAAATATCTACAATAAAAATGACAACAGATTATTTCTTTAACTAATATTATGCATTTATATCTATAGTAAAATTTAAAAAATCTATTAATAAAATATTTGAGATCACTATTTTCATAAAAATGTTCAAAATATTAGTTTTAGTAAATATTGTTAATATTTTTCCACTTTTATTATATAAATATAACAAGAGATTATAACATTTTAGCGTGAAAAAATATATAAAATTTTAAGATTTTATCTATTAAATGCCTTAAATCTCAAACAGAGAAACTTACTTTGGTTGTTGAAAAATACACTTTGTGGAATTATCTAATCTTCTGTAATATGTACTGTTTTGAAACTATATCTGTTGAATGATCTCAGTGCTACCATTTATCAAATGAAATACCAAGTTATTTATGATTGTAGATCATATAAACATTTTTGTTGTTACATTCATCCCCTACCTCATTCAAGTCCACTTTCCCTACACAATAAAGTAAGGTACGCTATATGACTGCATAAGCTAAATGAAAAAAATTTATTTTAATTATAATAATTTCTACGGGATATTTAACAATATTTTTGTCTCTTTGATGGGACTGTTATAGGATTATTAGCATTCAGTTATCCTGTATAGAATATATATCAGGATCGTGTTCCTCTACAGCAGGGATTCCCAAACTTTTAGACCGACGTACCACTAAATCGAAGTTCATACTTCCGCGTACCACCAGGTAACAAACGTAAAGCTAATATAGAAAAACCTATAAAAAGGAACCTGTCTAAAACAAAATATATCCTCGGTCTTTCGTATTTCCGTCATAGCAGGTTTTATTGTATATAAAAAATTGGTACTAAAATTGGTACTAAGATAGACTGGTTCATAATAACATTCAAGTAAAAAGTAGTATCACCATTAAATTTTAATAATGTATACAATATTTTTAAAAAAGTGTTTTGGTATAGGAAAAAAGCCACAATACTTAATGACATAGTGGCGCACACTGATTCATATACTGTTACAGTAGGCTGATTACACTAATTTGCTTCTATCGCTAATGAAAAGGGTGGACTTGTTTTATCAAGCACAGCTTCCTCACGTCTGGCTCAATATTAGGTAGTTTTAGTCATAAGTCAGATTCGATGTTTAGTTTATTCCTGTATTTGTTTTTGATATAACGAAGGGGGGAAAGCACATTCACAGAGATATGTTGTGCTAAACACAAGCAGACTTTGACGATATAAGACGGTACTCTCACATTCTCGCCAACGAAAAATCTGTTACATTCATCCTTTTGAATGTGGACTCCAGTAATCCATCACAGGAGAGCTGAATAAGTTCACTTCTTTCCTCTATCGTGAGATACAGTATCAGGGTGTCTTAAATGAGAAACGAATTTTTTATCCAAAGCTTAGTTAGCGCATTTAACATAGGCTCGATACAACTGTATTAATAATAAATGTGACAATAATATCGCGCATTAGCACTTGCAAGTTTCTTCATACATTTATGTATATACTACCTCAAAACATATGTACCTTTAAGTAGCTATATTTACCTATGTAGCTTTACCTCTTTATTATGTACCTATATGCAGCTTTACTTCAAATCCGCACTGCATATGACCACAGTTTTTGTTTGATTTCAGATCACCATTTTAAATAACCTTACTCTGTTAAAAACTAATTTTCATGAAATAGAAAGAAATTATGCACATTTTGTACAAGAGAAGAAAAATATTTCAATCAACAGAATGAATTAATTTGTGAAATATGTTTGAACAAAAACTTTTATTTCAACTCTTCTAGAAGCTCTTCCAGTACAAATAGAACAATGGGTTATAAATTACACTTGGAATTTTATTTTGTTTTAAATGCTTCTACTCACACATTTACTACGCTACTCCTACTTCCAACCATCCAGACTTTACCTTCAAATAATTCAATTTATAAAGAATATTTTAAAAAGTTCTTCTGCTAATTAAAAATACTTCATTCATTAATTTTATAATTCGGTCTTTATTAAAAAATTCAATTTTTATCCATATAAATCTAATAATTATGTTTTTAATTCTGGAAAACTGATTGTATCATAAGCGGTGTGTGCGAATTTCAGCAAGTCTGCAATAACAAACATTTCTCGTAACAACAACAACAAAAAAAAGCGTTTGCAGATCCAAAATCGAATTTTTTTTTTAATTTCAAATTTTCCATAATAATATGCTGCATTCTGTATTTTTGACTCCATAATAATATGCTGCATTCTGTATTTTATTCCACGTACCAGTATCAGACTTCTGCGTACCAGTAGCCAGAGCTTTGCGTACCATAGTTTGTACCAACACCTGCTCTAGAGGTATTTTTTTCCCTGCAGTTATTTGTAACCCGTCCCCTCTTTCCAATACCCACTCTATCTATATCAAGCGGGTATGTAAGTTGGAAAAATAGCCTCATTTTTGAAAGGCTGTACTGCACTTAAGAAAGAGGGCATGCAAATAACATATAATTTACTGCAATCAATATGTGTAAGTTGACATCCATGATTAAATCCGTGGAGAACATTTGAATCATCGGGACAAAACTACGGTTTTCACGGAAATCGAAAAAATTGTCTTATTTTTTAAATGTCCTACTACGTTTGCTATTGAGTGTATTAAAAAGTTGTAAATATGAAAGTTGTAGAGAATTTTGTCTTCTTTAACATTGTAATTAACAAATAATACGCTACGAAAACGAGTCTCGAGATATTTAAAAAACAACAAAAAAAAGTCCCAACATTTTTTGTTTTTTAGCCACAGAAAATTCTCCCTTAAGAAATTTTGTTGGATAATTCGGTTTTTCTATGCTGGCCTCATTATATACAAGTCAGAAAAAAAAATCTTCTACCCGACCTTTTACAAGGTAACGCCTTTTTTTTGGTACATTTCCCCTGGACTATACCTACACCATCGCTTTTAATTTTTTTTTCGGCATCACTTTATCCTTTTTTATAACTGCTTTTGTTTTTTTGATGGATTCATGCCTAAAAGATTTGATGCAGCTCTTAGCTTTGCTCATTTATTTATTTATTTATTTTTCTCCCTTTTAGCGGCTGATTTTTCTGACTCTTTCTTCATCCATGTTCCTGTTAGTGTTGTAGAATGGCTTTTCCTTTTTACATTTTGTTCGACTTTAGCAGTTGCATGTTCTGGGATTGGGAAAACTTCTCCAAAGCTTTAGTAAAAGTTTCCTTAGACAATACTGTTTGATGTTTAGCAGTTCCCGATGAACAAGGGACTCCAGGTAAGCCATCATCACTGTTAATGGCCATTTCTGTAGTCTTATTACGTTGAAGATTTTGTGTAGCACTACTGATGATGCCATCTAATTGGTCTTGGAGCACAGCATCCACGTCTGCTTGGTCTCGGAGTTCAGCATTCACGTCATCTTGATCATCAATGATTACTGGCTGCAGTGTTTGAACTGAAAAATACTCTTCCTCTGCAAAATCATCCTTATTTACTGAAAATATTCCAGTGCTGCGAAAACCTGATACTTCTTTTTGAATTATAGCAACAGAACCTTGCCCATGGTGGCGGTATTACCCTGAGTGACGGTGGCGTCATAACCCCGAGTGAACAATATGGCGAAAATGCCCAATCAAAGCCAAAAGAAGAACCAAACTTGTTCAACACATTGCATCAAAACATCGGCAAGTACATGTAGCTTACAGGTAATATTATCTTAAATACCTAATGTTACAATAAAAGGTACTTACACTTTACTCATTTGAAACACGAAAATAAGAAGCAACTAGTTGAAAACAAAATTTTTCACTAGAATAAACAAACGGCATGCAGCAAAGCCACTCTAACTCTAGGCACTGTTTCTATGGTTGGTCACTAGAGTGCACGTGCATTCACTATCCAAACTGACATTGGTTTTTAAACTAGGCAGGGTGGCACCATTCCCCCGGTCTCTCCTAAGAATAAAATTTAGTGACTGGATTCATGAAACTTTTGAACAAACTATCAAAGCCTATCTTGAGCAAAGTCTACCTCCAAAATATATTTTAACTTTGGATAAGGCACTTGTCCTTCCAACGGGCATACAAGACATACCAAAACAGATTTTAAAAAGGTGTTTTTTATTCTGTCCAAAACCAAATCCCTGATTTAACCTAAGTACCAGCTGATAAATGCAAAATTTAAAAATCTTTACACATGGGCACTTTTTATAAGGTACTTTGAAATGTGTGAGGCTACAACACTAAAAAAATTTTGGAAGGAAGACTTCAACATTCTCATAGCAGTTAGGCTAATTGTAAAGGCTTGAAATAAAGTAACAATAAAATGGCTCAAAGCAGCATGGAAGAAAGTGTATCCTTCTTATAGTAACAGAGAAACTACAGATAAAGGATATTGTGGCAACTGCTCATGATTTTAATTTGAAAGTAGAGGAAGAAGCTGTTGAAGAATTATTAAAGATGCATGATCTTAGCTGACTACTGACAAACTAAAAAGCATTTTTCATCAGCAATGTGAATAAAAAGAAATGCAAATTTCATCTAAAGATAAAGATGGAGGGAGAAAACAAATTATGACTACTGAAATCCAAAACTGTTTTATCCAAGGGAAAAGTTTGAAGTGATGCTATGAAATGGAAGCCCAAACACATCTGGGATTATCAAAAATTCTGATCTATGTAATGAAACATCTGTGCAGTTTATAAAAACTTTTTAAAAAAAGAAGCAGGAATAAACAACTCTAGACATATTTTTTACAGGTCCATTTGTTAAAAACTCTGAAGTGAGCCCAGCCCAATTGTCTTTTTGATGAAGATTGGCAATTAGAAATTATTTTCATGCATGATTCATTTTATTAAAGTTAACTTTTTTGTAGCAAATTTAACAAATAAGCGATATTTATCACACTTTTAGGATATTTTAAATGAGTTTTATCAGCATTTTTAACATGTACTATGGTTGTAGGGATGCGCTGGAACAAATGAATCAATTTTCAATTAAATCTTATGGAAAATTGTGCTTTGGATACCATCACGATGGATTTAGTTAACAACTAAAATAATGGAATGGATTATCATTGTTATCCAAGGTATCACTGTACTCTGTTAAATGTTACTATTTAGAATTGATAATTTCAAAGAAGGGTTTTTTTGTGTGTGTGGGAGGGGGGGGGGTGTCAATAAATTACAGGGTTACGATCAGAAGCAGCAAAAATAAAAGACAATGAAATACTTAATCTATGTAATTAAAAAATAATTTTGCAGACTTTCATACAGAAAAAGGATTAAGAAAGGAAAAAACTTACATCTTGATTATTAGAGCCATCAGATGACTTCTTTTTCCATGAATTTGATGTTGTGACACCAATATTTTCCCAACTATCATTAAAACTGTCAGATGGCTTCCCAACATTATCAGGTTTTTTAATTTCTGCAAAAGAATAATCGCAATATAGTTTGATAAACAGATCCAAATAAATATTTAATTTTTAAATGTAAAAAATTAGCTTAAAACAAGTACCTTCATATACATTTTCAGTTAATGAATTGTTCACTGAAGTCTGAGATTTATCTTTGCTATGGCTTCCATTTTTATTACTTTGACTACTGTAAAATGTTTGGTCTAATGCTGTTTTAAAATTTAAATGCTCTTTTTCATCATCACCTAAAATTACAGCAAATATTTCAAATATTCATATGGTTGAAACTAGACATGAAAATTTGCGGTAAAAATCTTTATAAAAAATATTCTCATCAAGGAGAAAATTTGAGGAATATTCTCCAAGACGTTACATCCAAAAAAATTAAACTATTTATAAAAAAATCCTCTGTCCTCTTTGTTGCTCTCTTTTAACAATAAATAAATAACGAATCATCTAAATTACAAACTCCTTCCATTGAAATTCATATTTCCCTCTCATCAAAAGAGTACAAAGTTTAAAATTTATAAAACTCTCATGTGAAGAAATTTTATGTCCTACTTGTTGCCTTCTAATTTGTCACCTACGTTTCCTGTCTACTCCAAAAGTGTCTGCCCCCCCCCCCCCCTAAAATCGTTAAAACTATTTTTTTTTTAAACTGCTGTATTTATTTCTCTTTAGTAACAATATTAATGAATAATCAATCATCTAAATTACCCCCCTTTCTCCCAAAAATTCCGTTTGAAATTTTTTCTCTGTTCTATTCTTCCAAAGAAGAGGAGTGGATTTCTAAATATGTGAGAGCAAAGCAAAAATGTTCATCTTTTTTGCAGTTTGGCTGTTCTTCCCTGAATCACGTGTATGTTTTATGTTTTGAAATATTGTCTCTAAAATAACTCCCCATCCATTAACAAAATATCAGCTGTGAGAACAGCCAAACTACAAAAAGACTAAAATCTTCTCTTTGCACTCCCTCCCCCATGTCTAGAAACTCATCCCTTTTTCTGGGGATGGAGAATGGAACTTTAAATGGAGAGTTAGATGATCATTTATTTATTGTTGCTACAAAGTGACAATACCCCATAAAATCTTTAAAAAATAGTTTTAAAGATTTTTAAATTTGTGTGCTGAGGGGGGGGGGGGAGGAGAAGCAAATTTTTAGAGGTGTGTGGGGGGGGGGAGAAGCAATTTAGATAATCATTTAATTATAGTTGCAAGAAAGTTCTAAATAGATAAAAAAAAAAATTTTAAAGACTTTAAAGTATGTACTGGGGGGAGAGGGGGGGGGGACAAAGGAAATAAAGAGGACTTTTTGGAAAGGAGGAGGGTATAATGTAGATTGTTATTTAAATATTGCTGAGAAAAAATCATAAATAGAGCAGAAAAAATTAAGAAGAAAACTATGCATTTTTGGTATTAGATTATTGATTATTTATTGTTATACAATAAAATAAGAAATTAAAAAATTTATTTAAAAAATGATTTTTAAATTTTTTTATTTTATTTTATTTATTTATTTTATTTATTTATTTTATTTATTTATTTTATTTATTTATTTATTTTTTTTTTTGGGGGGGGGGGGGGGGGCAGGATTTTAGGGTTGGGAATTTATTTTTATTTATTTTTTTTTTTTTTTTTAATCTACCGATTATTGATACGTATTTTTTAATCTACCGAAATACGGAAGATTCTCGTCCCTTTTTTAAATTTTACAATTTAACAGATTTTAAATTTTACGAGATGCATTTGTAAGGGGAGGATCTTCATGAGATAAGGGTGGGGGGGCAGGGATTTTAGGAGGATGGGTTAATTTATGTGGTAGGTTGGAGTTATTTATTTTTAATATAGAGTATTTAATAAGTCTGAAAAGAAGTTTAAAATTAAAATGTTATAAAGGTTAAACTATGCCTTTTTGGTACCAGAGGGGGGGGGGGGGCAAAGAGGGAAACAGTAATTTTGAGAGCAGATTTATATAATTGATTATTTGTTGTTACAATAAAATAAGAAATAAAGAAAAATATTTAAAAAAATTATTTTTTTTAATTTTTATTTTTTTAGGGGGGGCGGGGAGGCAGGATTTTAGGTTTTTTTTTTTTATTATTATTTATTTATTTTTTAATCTGCCGAAATACCGAAGACTCTTGCTCTTTTTTTTAATTTTACAGATTTTAAATTTTACGCAATGCATTTGGAGGGGGAGGATCTTCATGAGATAAGGTTGGGGGGGCAGGGGGAGAGAAGCAGAGATTTTAGGAGATGGGGTTAATTTAGGTGGTAGGTTGGATTTATTTATTTTAATATAGAGTATTTAATAAGTCTGAAAAGAAGTTTTAAAATTAAAAAGTATAAATGTTAAACTATGCATTTTTGGTACCAGAGAGGAGGGTTGCAAAGGGGAGAAACAGTAATTTTGAGAGCAGACTTAGATTGATTTTAGATAGATAGTATTTACTGTTACAATAAAATAAGAAATAAAGAAAAATATTTAAAAAATGATTTTTATTATTATTTTACTTTATTTTTTTTTTGGTGGGGGGGGGGCAGGATTTTAGGGTTGGGAATTTATTTTTATTTTATTTTATTATTATTTTTAATCTGCCGAAATACGGAAGATATTCGTCCTTTTTTACTTCTAAATTAATGATAAAAACAGGTTTTTAAATCATTTTTAGAAAAAATCCCGATTATAAGCCCCCCTCCCAAATTTAACCTTTTTAGATTTTGAAAAAGGGGGGGCTTACAATCGGGATTTTACGGTAGTCAACTGATCAAATTCTGTTAGAGCCAAAGTTCAGTGAAAATTCTCTAAATTAAAATCACCATTATAAGATAGGTATACCAAAAAATAATTTTATTTTGATGTTTTTGACAGTGTTGAATGGATTATATTTTATAATATGAGACATTTATTTATAAGAAAAGGACATATTTTTGCTTATCCTCCAAATTTTGACTTTGGGGGACTATTCTTGCTTCATATCTCTAGTTAAAACACTAAATTATGGAATAAACAAAGCATATATTGCAGCATCATGTTGCAATATACTAGGTGTCCTAAAATGGACTGACTGATTTTAAAATTCTATAACTTGCAAACGTTGACAGATATTTAAAAAATCTTGTAGGAGGGTTATGTAAGATGTCAGGTGTTTTTTTACTGTAATTCCTGATTTAAATTTGAATTACCAGCAATAGATGGTGCTGCGAGCAATAGACGTCCAATTGAGGCAGAAGCAGAAATCACACAGCATTGATACGAAGGAGTGGGTCTCATTCACCAATACAATCTGAATTCAGAATCGGGCCCTAACAACAAAATTATATTGGCGAATGAGACCCACTCCATATATTTAACCTCCTTCCTTCACATCAATGCTGGAAGATTTCAGTTTTGACCTTGATTGTGAGTGCCGATTGCTTTCAGCACTATCTATTGCTGCTATTTGAAACTAAAACCGGGAATCATAGTAAAAAAACTCCTGACATCATACATTATTCGCCTGCAAGAATTTTTAGGTAGATTTCGTAAGAAATACTACCTATTACATTCTCACCTAAGTTGGAAATTTTGAAAAATTTTTGCAGATCTACGCCGATCATGACTCCCAGAACCCAAAACCACCCCCAGTTCAAAAGTTTATATATCTATCTATCTATCTATCTATCTATCTATCTATCTATGTCACTTTTTTCTGACCACGATAACTGGAAAAATTCTGCATAAATCTTTTCCAAACTGATACATAAAATCAAGGGTCATAAAATCTCGGTCAAGTTCGTTAATGGGCAAAATCGAACCAAGGGGGGGGGAAATGGGGGGGCTTTTTGTGAAAACAGAAAAATCCACATAATTTCTTTATTATTATACGTATCGAATCCGTTTAAAGTTATTATTACTTCTAGGAAAAGGGCCGAAAATGTATGTATGACAGATTTTTGATATAATTAAAAATGGCCCCAAGGGGGGGAAAAAAGGGGGGTTTTAGAAGAAAAAAAATCATAGCTTCGTCAATTCACAAGATATCAAATCCGCGTAAATTTATTATTAATCCTCTTAGTATTATCTAAAACTTTTATATTGACAAGTTTTTTATAGGACCAACAGTTATAGCAAAAAAAAAAAAATTAAAACAAAACAAATCCCTGCCGGCTCCGCCTGCAAACAAGTTATTTTTCGAAGTAGGCGGTTCCAACTCCCGCATCTTTTCGAAACTGATACATAAAATCAAGGGTCATAAAATCTCGGTCAAGTTCGTTAATGGGCAAAATCGAACCAAGGGGGGGAAATGGGGGGGCTTTTTGTGAAAACAGAAAAATCCTTCTAATTTCTTTATTATTATACGTATCGAATCCGTTTAAAGTTATTATTACTTCTAGGAAAAGGGCCGAAAATGTATGTATGACAGATTTTTGATATAATTAAAAATTGCCTTAAGGGGGGGAAGGGGGGTTTTAGAAGAAAAAAATTCATAACTTCGTCAATTCACAAGATATCAAATCCGCGTAAATTTATTATTAATCCTCTTAGTATTATCTAAAACTTTTATATTGACAAGTTTTTTATAGGACCAACCGTTATAGCAAAAAAAAAATTAAAAACAAAAAAAATCCCTGCCGGCTCCGCCTGCAAACAAGTTATTTTTCGAAGTAGGCGGTTCCAACTCCCGCATCTTTTCGAAACTGATACATAAAATCAAGGGACATAAAATCTCGGTTAAGTTCGTTAATGGGCAAAATAAAACCAAGGGGGGGGGGGGGCTTTTTGTGAAAACAGAAAAAAAACCCATAAGTTCTTAATTATGATACGTATCGAATCCGTTTGAAGTTATTATTACTTCTAGGAACAGTGCCAAAAACTTATGTATGACAGATTTTTGATATAATTAAAAATTGCCTTAAGGGGGGGAGGGAAGGGGGGGGTTTAGAAGAAAAAAATTCATAACTTCGTCAATTCCCAATATTTCAAATCCGCTTAAATATATTATAAATCCTCTTAATATTATCTAAAACTTTTATATTGACATGTTTTTTATAGGACCAACTCTTATAGCAAAAAAAAAAAAATCCTTGCTGGCTCCGCCTGCAAACAAGTTTCGTTTCGAAGTAGGCGGTTCCAACTGCAGCATCATCGCAAAAAGGTCATTTCTTCCGCAATTCCCGACAAACAGGCACCGCACGTTCTGCGTCTTCGAAATCTACCTGTGCCTGTAGGCCGAGCCATCAGGGATTTTTTTTAATATCTGTCACCGTTTGCAAGTTATTGAATTTTAAAATCCGTCAGTCCATTTTAGGACACCAGGTATATATATATGATGCTTATTGATGGAAATTACTGAAGGGGAATTTTTAACTGTGTTATGGGTTTCAGAACTGAACTAAATTTTTGCATACTATGCATATGCTGCAATATCATGCAGTAAATTATCTGAAATCTGAATATGCACACACTGTTAATGATTTAAATAATGTGTTTTTGATATATATATATATATATATGGGGCAAATTATTAAATTTTACATACAATTCTGAACTTAATGAAACATTTTTAATTAGCAAAGAGACAATTTTTAAGCATACTTTTTTATTTTGTCTGTGAGCAAAACTTGGACGCATGGAAGTTGGGAGATCTTGTATGAATAGGAGGAATTAAAATAAAAGTATTGTTCCCAGATATAATTCACAGCCTATTTCATTCTATTGATTAAACTATTGATTAAAAGTTGTCCATTCTTTCCATACTCGGCAAATTCAACCAACAGGAAGGAAACATTCAAAGATATATGCTTACTTAATCTGGTAACCCTAACCATTCAACACATGATAGATATGAGTTTGGAGAAGCTGTTTGCTCAGCTTCTGCCATTTCTAGGCAAGTTGAGTGAATGTGCTTAGTATAATGTTTGTTGTTTATTTTTCCTCCCATCTGAAATGGCTATTTCCCATAGGTCAAAGTCAAGTGTAATAACCATAGCAATTAACAATAATAATTATTTCTGAATCCCTCTGTTTGTAATAAATAAAAAAGATGAAAAAATCATTTTAATACGTAAGTTATGACTAAAGTGAGTTTCACTAACATTAACCCTCTGACCGCCGAGCAAAAAAGTAAATTTGTAATGTTGTTTTCTCTGTAATTTTTTTTAAAATGCTAAAAAATGATGAATTTTCAAACTTGATATAAAAAACTTAAATATGTATATGAGTATAACCCTTGACAATATTAATCATTACTCAATGTTTTAAAACTGCATTATATTTGTAGAAATATATTAATTTAAAAACTGCTTCTATTGCAGTGAAACCTACAGCATAGTGAACGGATATATCAGTTCACAGCGGTGAGAAGGTTAAAGTTTAGTTAAAATCTATTTAAATATATAAAAGTATATTAATCAATCTTATATGATTTAAAAAAAAAAAAACATGGATATACAAAATTTTATTTGCTGCATTAAAAACAGTAATACATACCGGAATTGTGTTCCTTGCAGGAGTCTGCAGTAAACTTAACTACACTAGGTTGCTGATCCTCTTTGTTAAAATTACTAGGGGGTTTTGAACGCTTCTTGATAACTTTAGCATATATTGGCATAGATGAATCAACTGGCTCATTGGGGTGAGAAGAAAAGAAATCATAAGAGTTTGTTGTGTTTGCATTCTTATCTTCTTGAGTTTTTAAGCTATTTTCAGAATGATCACAAGTCTCTGAATATGCATTCCAAGAATATTTTGAGCTTTCTTTTCCTGAGTTTGGAATTTCTTCATAAATTTGTGAATAATGAGAAGCTAGATTATCTGTGTAGTCAGAAGTATGAGAATGACAATCCTTAGAATTATCAGGACTAGAAAAGTTTTCAGAGCGTGCTTTCTCACCTTCATACTTTTTTTCAGATTTCTGGTAAGAAGGTGCTCGTTGATTATATGTTTTTCTACAAAATGGTAAATTCCTCAATTCCTCATCAGGAGATGACTGACTAGAATTTCTGTTTGAATGATTAGGAGTTTTATCCCTTTCATTAACAAGAGATTTGGATGAGCCTGAATTAACAACTTCTGGTAAATAGTCAACTTTTGGAATATCAGAAAGTCTATTACTTTCTTTACTTTTTTCACCTAATTGTTCAAAAATGGCACGGGCACTGTTAAAACGTTTCTGATGACTTTCATCATTCTGATTTACAGATGAAATTTCTGTATTGGAATCTAATTTATTCGTGTGATCTGTTTTGGCATTTTTAGGGCTAGTTTTCTCTACACCACCTTTATTTACAGGTGGCACATTAGAAGTTTTTGAACATTCACTTTTGTGAGGTGAAAAGGACTGAAATAGAGTTGCAATGGAACTCACTTTGCTACCAAGTCTGCGCACTGCTTCTGTTTTAGAGGAGCTTGTAACCAATTTAGTATCTTGATTAACAGTTTTCTCTTCAAAAGTAGACTTGACTTTGCTAACAAATGGCTGGCTCTCATTATTTTGGACAGAACCTTCAAGCCAACCAGTTCGAGACCGACTTGCAGCTAATATTTCAGCTCTCACATCAGCCATGACAAAAAATTTAGTTTTAATTTATGAAATTCATTTTAATACATTTGGTAATCCATTTTATAAGATCTGAAAAATAAAATGAAATGAAAACATGAAAATCTAGAATTAAACCATTTTTAAGCAAAATATAAAAAGGAGAAAATGCAAAATAAAAATTAATTTAAAAAAATCATAAAAAATAACAAGCTTTTGATGCAAGCCCATCTTTTGCACACTCATTCAAAACAACAGGAGTTATTTCAAATGCTAGTTTTCCCTTTTGTGATTAAAAAAAAAAAAAAAATCCATATAGTAAAAAAATAGAAATAATATATAGAACTAAAAGCATGGCACTTATAAAACATAGCAAGAAGGATACACTGCTTTAAAATAAGCTGTCAATGTTTTTAATCACAGATGTTTTTTTGAATCACTAAATAAAATCATGAAAAAAATATTAAAATCTAAGATGAGCATAATTTGTGATACAGTATGGAACCATTTATGCATAAACAAGGTTCCCACAAGTTTCCACCTTTAGATACCACTATTTCCAAATAGTAATATAATTTGCCTTATTTAATTACAAAAATTCTGCATATAAATAAGGCAAATATAACTATTTGGAAATGGTGGTATTCAAAAGTAAGCACCTGTGGGAACAGTGTTTCTAGATGCACAGCTCCACACTTTATTTCAAAAAATAATTTTATTGAATAAGTAAAAAAAGATTTTCTTTTTAAATGTTTATAAGCTTAATTCTTTAAAATTAAGTAAACTTTTTATCAGGTATATAAAAAGAATTTTATTTAAAGTTGATATTTAATATTATCTGTTATAATTTACATATATGTCAGAATAACTTCCTCCGAGTAATCAAGTTATTTCTTTGCTGTATAAAATAAGTCAACAAACACAGGATTGGTGAAGAGCTTTTGAAGGATTGGTGTGGGATGGGGACCTCAAAGTGACTACCCAGGGTGCTGAAAACTAAGAAGTGGAAAATACACATAGTGCTTGGTTAAAAATTAATAGTTTCTGCAGAAGATATCATTCATAGGAATGATTTTTTTTTAAATCTTGTCCGGGGTAGTGTAGAAAGATGGCCAGGATGACGCATACTCTTGAACAAACATAAATAATTTCTATAGGTAAAGAAATTTGTAGCGATTCTTATTTTTCTCATTCAATATTCTAACAAATTGGAACTGAAGGAGAATGAAAGAGTGATAACACTAACAATACCTATTCAAAAATAATGGATGGGAGAAAAAGAATTGGTTATCATAAAAATGTTAGGTCCAGAAGTAACTTCATCAGCTGACGTTGAAAGGATAGTATCTACTTTTGCACACAGCAAATTAAGAAATCAGTTAGGGATTGAAAAGGCAATCTTTCTATTATTATTACTCAAAACACTAAGTTACAGAGGCTAAAAATGTCTACAATATTTTATTTGTTATTTGTGCTATTAATTACCAAAATTTTTTATTTGTTCTTTCTATTATTTTTAAAACTGAAGACACAAAAGGAAGATGGTGTTATGTAACAAAATTAAATTTCAAGAAAATTGAAGTGAAATATTTTTGATTTATTTTGTTCTTGGTAACATGTTTAAAATTTTAATGCAGGTAGTATTAAACTGTCTCAGAAAATCTTATTAACAATTTATTATTAAATATAAAATTGTTTTATTTAAATATTAAAAAAAATTAATGTCTCATATCTTCAAGATTTATTATAATCTTAGTATTTTACAGGGTCCGTCAAAAGGAATCATACACAGGTTTTAATCAATAACTTTATTTGTACTCAGTTTATATACGAAATTTTACTGTCAAAATGAAGCTTGGGATATGCATAACATTATAAAAATGGTTCGATATGTTCACCTCTCATGTCAACAACCATTTCAAGTCTTCTCTTGAAACCACTAATAACCTCAAGAAAAGTGGCTAGCGGAATGTTTTCTAGCACTTCTTGAATTGCTTGTTCTGATTCATCGAGATTTGATGGTGCGTTTTGATAGCATTTATCCTTCAGATATCCCCAGATGAAATAATCACATGGTTTGAGGTTTAAAATTAACTTTAATTTATTTTAATTAAATAATTAAATTCAAAATTTAATGGTACATCTTTTAAAGACAATTTTTGAAAATTCAAAAATTTTATAACAGTAGCATTATTTAAAAAATATGAAAATAAAAAATGATACATAAAAAGTACAATTAACCAATATGAAATTAAAACTGATTCTTGAACCCATCTAACTCATTCTGATGCCTTAAATCTGTCTATCAAAAATAATTATTGATTGCTGTAACAATTCATTGAATAATGCAATGTGCAGCTTATAATAAATCAAGTTTATCATCCCAACGTGCTACTTCTGACATGTTAGCTATAACTAAAAGAATTGTGGCAAATTTTAACCACTCTACAGCTGCATGTGCAAAATTTTAAAAGGTTCGATTGGATTTGTCTATGAATCCAAAAAAATTAATCCAGGATATCTCCACAAGATGGAACTCAACATAATATATGTTGAAAAAATTGCATGAATTAAAGCCACCTCTTTGCCTTTATGCTGCTGAAAATGAGATAACAAATTTAACCACACTTAATCCAGTGGCAATTACTGGAAAGTGTAGTGAAACTGATCTCACCATTTAAAAAAATCACAGCATTGAAAAGCTCAAATGAAATGATTATATCAGAATCAATACCATCAATTAAAACATTGGCCCAATCACTTTAGTTGTGGCACAATGAAATGGACATTAAAAAGTGAATTGGAAAAAAGATTCAAATTAGTAAAAAAAATAAAAACAAGGCAAATGAGAATCAGAAGGATAATATTGAAAACAAAATCTAACAACTTTTTCATTATTTTATAGCAACTGCTATTGATCCTCAATTTAAATTGTCATTTTTTACTGAAAAATGTATATGTGGAATTAAAAAATGTTTAAAACATAAACCCCTAGAAGTAATGCATATGAAGATCAATCTGAACATAGTAGCAGAAATGGTGTGCAGCACGGCAGCAGAAACTGAAGATTATTTCAGACCTTGTAGATTAATACCACAAAATGCTGGGCTTTTAAAAAGTTGCTAAAATTTACTTTAAGTCTCTAGATTTATTTCAGTTATTGCATATTCTTAATATATTCTCTTTGTAAATGCGAATTTTTCTTCTTTAATAGGTTACTATAATTTCTTATGCTAATAAGCATTGTTAGGCAGCAGATAAATTTTGGTTTGCTGCAGATTGAGTGAGAAAATTCTGCTACTGGGAATCTGAAATTCAAAATCTACCTAAAAAACGTAAAATACAGCATGAAAACGGTACTAGTGAGTAGATGATCCAATACAGAAGACATCAGAAAAAAGTTTGTCTATTTTTTGGCAATGTTTTGATGAGATTGCAAATGAACAGGAGACAAATTATGACACTAACACTAGATCGGAAATTGAATATGAAGAAATAGTAGTAAAAGAGATAGACTTTCTTAGCAGGAGAATTATTGAGAAACTGACACTCTATGTGCATGGTGGAAAAAATGTAGTAAAACTAATCCCATTATGAACAAGCTTGTAAGAAAATTCTTATGGGCACCTTCAACTAAACTAATGCTTAAAGCGAATGCATTTTTTCTGAGGCAGGCCAAATCTACAATAATAATAATAAGTCCCTATCTCCTGAAAATGTAAAACAATTAATATCTTTGCACCATAATTTGTGATATAACAAATTTAATCATTAAAATATTTTTTTATTTTATTTATTGTATTTTCTGCTTCTATAAACTGTTTGTCCAAAATCATAGTATTTTCTTAGTTTTAAAAATGACCTATTTTTATTTGTATTGTATAAATGTAAAACTAAATTTTGAATCAGCGTTAATTTTACATTTTTTTTCTATATTTTGTAGACATTAAATAAATAGTTTTTATGAATAAATGCATATATTATCTATACTTATAAAAGAGTAGCTTGATTTTCTCATAATGAACGCTAAGCCTCAACCGTTTGTCCTAGAACATTGAAATTTGGAAGACATGTTTTTTACACAATATAGGCACCCACTAGAAAGGATTTTTGAAAATTCATACCCTGAGGGGGTTAAATGGGAGGTCGAAAGTTTTAGATAATTTCGTATTTTCGCCATATCTCAGCCGCAGTTATAGGTAGGAGCATGAAATTCGGGATAGCAAATCTACTAAAGAATAGTTAAACATGTATTTCAGGCGATTTTAGAAATTCAACCACTAAGTGGGTTAAATGGGAGGTCAAAAAATTTCGGTGATTTCACATTTTCACCCTATTTCATCAGCAGTTTTAGGTAAGAGCATGAAATTCAAGATAACAAATCTACTAAAAAAATAATTAAACATGTATTTCAGCGATTTTAGAAATGCAACCACTAAGGGGGTTAAATGAGGGGTCTAAAGTTTTAGGTCATTTTGCCTTTTCACAATATCTCAACAACAGTTTTAGTTAAAAGCACGAAATTCAGGATAACAACTGTACTAAAAGTTAGTTAACACATATTTCAGCGATTTTAAAAATTCAACCACTAAGGGGGTTAAATGGGTGGTTGAAAGTTTTTAGTCATTTCGAGTTTTCGTCATATCTCAGCAGCAGTTTTAGGTAGTAACGTGAAATTCAGCATAACAAATCTACTAAAAAAATAATTAAACACATATTTCAGTGATTTTGCCTGTTTGCAATATCTCAACATCATTTTTAGTTAGGAGCTTGGAATTCGGGATAACAAATCTACAAAAAATATAGACAAACATGTATTTCAGTAATTTTAGAAATTCAGTAACTAAGGTGGGTTAAATAGGAGGTCAAATATTTTAGGTCATTTTGCCATATCTCAGTAGAAATTATATGTAGAATCATGAAACTCAGGATAACAAATCTACTAAAAAAATAGTTAAACATGTATTTCAGCAATTTTAGAAATTTAGGCACTAAGGGGGGGTTGAATGGGGTTTGAATGTCTTATGCCATTTTGCCATATCTCAGTAGAAGTTATAGTTTAAGGTTTTATCTAGCGCTAGCCAAAAAGCTAACTGAAAGCACCTTTTGCCCCCAAAGCATTTAGTGGATTCGCCAAATAGCGACAGCCAAAATATATATATATCATTTCCATTTTGTTGTTCTGCATTTTGTAAACCTGCTGCTGCCATGTAAAAAAAAAAAAACTCCATCGCCTCTATCCTGGCAACTTACTTCAAAATTTGTCTCGTCCTCCCTGTGCAAGTATCTTACAAATATTGTGATATTATTATGCGTTAGGCGTATTGAGGAAATTAAAAGAGTTTGTTTAATTTTTGTTGATGATCCCAACTTTGGAAATGAAACCAAAACATTTCATGAATGGAAGTTGTTTAGGCAGGTTCTGGCTACAAGGGGTAAAGAAATTAAACCAGCTGATTGTATTCTTTTTCCCATAAAAATGGCATTACTGACATGTTTCCCAATGTGACTTCTTTGTATGAATTTATAGCAACAATTCTGTTGTCTACAGCAGATTGTGAAAGAGGATTGAGTCTTGTGAATATAACAAAAACTGACTTGAGAAATAGACTGACAATCAAAAATTCAAATAACTTAATTATGATTAATTTGGAAGGGGAAGTTTGAAAAGAATTTCCATTTAAAAAAGCATTTGATGTGTGATGTATGGCCAAATCTCGAGAAGGTCAATCTTACAGAGTGGTGTACTGTTTGTATATTGTATAATTAAAAATAATACTCATTTATATAGAAACTTTGTATAAATTTTAAAAAAAATTCTTGGCTAAAGCTATTTTTATTTGACTAACATTTATTGGCTGCAATTAGCCAAAAAGCTACAAATCTCTTTTTCCTAGATTAAACTCTTAAACAAATAGAAGCGTGAAATTTAGGATAACAAATATACTTAAAGAATAGTTAAACATGCATTTCAGGCAATTTTAGAAATTCAACTACGAAGGGTATTAAATGAAGAGTCGAAAAGTTTCGGTGATTTCACCTTTTCACCATATTTCATCAGCAGTTTTAGAAAAAGCATGAAATTCAGGATAACAAATCTCCTTAAAACAAGTATTTCAGTGATTTTAGAAATTTGGGCACTAAGGGGAATTAAAGAGTAGGTCGAATGTTTTATGTCATTTTGCCATTCCTCAATAGAAGTTATAGGTAGGAGCTTGAATTTCGGGATAACAAATCTACTAAAGAATAGTAAAACATGTATTTTAGGGGATTTCAGAAATTCAACTACTAAGTGGGTTAAATGGAGGGTCGATAATTTTCGATGACTTCACCTTTTCACCATATCTCATCAGTAGTTTTGGATAAGAGCGTGAAATTCAGGATAACAAATCTGCTATAAAAATTATTAAACAAATATTTCAGCAATTTTAGAAATTCACCCATTAAGGGGGTTAAATAGTGGTTGAAAATTATAGGTAATTTCGAATGTTTGCCATATCTCAGCAGCATTTTTAGTTTGGAGCTTGAAATCACAGATTCAGGATAACAAATTTACTAAAAATAGTCTAAAAATCTGCTAAATAGTTAAACATGTATTTCCCCGATTTTAGAAATTCAGCTACTAAGGGGGGTTAAATGGGGGTCGAATTTTTTGTCATTTCCATATCTTAGTAATAGGTAGGAGCGTGAAATTTAGGATAACAAATGGACTAAAAAATAGTTAAATATGTATTTCAGCAATTTTTTATAATAATCCATCAAGAGGGTCACACTGTGTGTCAAAAGTTTTAGGTAATTGTGCCATATCTCAGCAGCAGATTTAAGTAAGAATGTGAAACTCCGCTTTACAAATCTACAACAAAAAGTAGTTAATCATGTATTTCAGCGATTTTAGAGCTAGAGAGTTTATGGGCAACATTGGCTGTGAACCAGATTACGTTAAATTAGACGAAAAAGAGAACTATTGCTGATTTTTTATTATATATTTTGTGTGACATTTTTTCCAACTAATACATTTTTTGATTTCTCATTTTATTTATATATTTTCGATTTTCGTCTTTTAGAGATCAGATTTAAAATTTTAAACAAAATATTACACTTCCACCTTTTTTCAAAACACATTTTTTTAAAGTAAAAAGTTGTGATTTAAATACTGATTGCCATATTTATGGGCTAGGGTATGCACAAGAATGCTTTATGGTGATTACCGTATAGTCAGATTACAAGCGTGCAACTGAATGGGTCCTGTTAAAATTATTTCATTTTAATGATTTATGCACCCAAAATAACTGAGCCATGTTATAGTGATCGCTGCATTAACAATGTATGGCTGAGAAATACACAGGGCCCGTTATTTTGATCACCTCATCAATAATTCATGGGCGTGACAGTGCCCATTTACAATGATCGCCATTTATCTTAGGCAATCCCATTTTCATATATTTTATCTGAAAGCTCTCTGCTCATCTTAGATAAATACGCACAGGGCCAGTAGTATTTTGTCAGAGGGATTATGGAAAAAATATTATTAATGTCACGAAATATTTATTTATGTGCTTTTATATATATATATTATTTAGTTATTTTCGTATAGTTTAAAATAAAGTATTTTATTAAAATTTCTCTGTTTGCATGTAAAATGCAATTTCTGGGCCCTAAGGGAAGTCAAGACAGTACGCTGCAGAATGTTTTTGGGCCCCACTCAGAAGTGACTGGCTAGATGGGCGAAGACCGGCTAGTACATTTATATTTAAATAACTTTTACAGATCAGTTATAAATTTCTTTGTCTTCAATAATGCTTAAAAAATGAAATTCTTACAACTATTCGGCATTGGCCAAGTACTCAGCTAAAATTTTGCCAAGTACTGAGTATTTACAGAGTATTTGGTATGGCCTACGCAGAATTTTAATAAATCTATTAGAAAAATTTAACAAAAATGTGTAAACTCTAATAGATAAGAACTTATCTCCAATTCGATATCAGTCACAGACAGCAGTTTTTAGAATTAATAAGGTGTAAAAGAGCCATATGATAAAGTAACATCAACTCCTGCTGGAGAAACACAAAAGAAGAAAGCCTTATACAGGTAGAACTTCTAAAATCCGGAATCGCTCAAGTGTACATTATTAGAAACTCTACAGTATGTGTTTCTTATTTTTAAGTCTGGCTTTAATTTAGAATTTAAATTGTTATTTCTCAGTCTCTAAAATCTGGAAATTTTGAAAATGTGGAATTGCAGAGTCCCGAACGATTCCGGATTTTAGAAGTTCTACCTGTACATGACATCTCCCATAAAGAGGGATGTAGCTACCATGGAGCAGTTGGAGCAAACTGCTCCATGCACATCAATACTAAGGCCATAAAATAATAAAGGGCAAAATAAAGATTTGTAAAAATATTTGCATATATTTTTTATTATCAAGGGGACTCGCTACGCTTTGGAATTTTTTTTTACTTATTCCTTTTTAGTACCCGATTTAGATATCATAAAATTAAACTGGTAAATAAAATGATTTTCATGACAAAAACTATCAATGATATTATAATGGATTATTATTATTATTATTATTGAAAAATTTTTAAAACATTTATCCTTTCTCAATTTTTCATTTGTTTTGCACTTTTTTTTTACTACATTCACAGGCTATCCTTCAAAACTTTAGGGATTGATTTTTCTGTAAACTCACTATTTTATGTTTTTAAAAAATGAAATGTCCTTATCTATGCTAAAATTGACAGAAAAACACTAATGCCTTCATATTTAAAAATTCTTATTTTCTATTCATTTTATTGGAAAATCCATGCCTATTTCTATTGAATATACCTTTCTGATTACACAAAAAAATATATATATATGTAGTTTCTTACAGTTGACGTTGAATCCTTTTAAAGATAGAAAAATGTTTTAAAAAAAAACTCCTGAGAAAAATGAATTTACAGATTGCAACTTTGATACATTTAAAGTGATATGGATGCAGTAAAAAGCCTTTTTTACATAAGTATAATCACCGATTGTTATGTAAATTCCCCAGAATATACAAGGAATGTCTAAATATATTTTAAGCAAAAAAATTGGAAAATTGATATTTTTGCATGTTTGAGCCCAGCGGGTCTCCTTAATCACCATATTATGGATGGATCAGAACTGTTACAATCAGCATATTCCTATGATTTACATTGTTTTCAATCTCCATTAATTCAACTTAAACCATGTTTTTATACTCGAAAGAAATTACTTCTATTTAAGAAGTTTCAATTTTAATTTATACACATACTGCAGTCTCAAATAACTTTTCCAACACTGTTTCAGAATGCCTGATTTTTTTTCTTTAACTTTGCTTACTTACAGTTTTACACTTAAAGTTTTTCAAATCTTAAAGTAGGGTCAGGTGGGGTAAAATAAGTCATTGGGTAAAATAGGTCAGTTTTGAAAAGATTCTAAAAAAATAAACAAATGAGTTTTTATTTTTGTATTGCCATTTTTATATAGTAATACTGATACTTGTCATTATTTTACATGTAAAATTAGCTTCAACTTTTACTCTGCAGTTATAGTTTATAACAATTTGATGTTTTGGCGCTTGAAGCTTGCATAAGTTGGTCATAAAAACTTTTGATTTCAGAAAATTTAGAGATAAATTCACATGTTTTTATAATTCTATTAGATAAAGTACTTCATCAAGATTAATTTTCTAAATTTTTAAAAATATAACTACAAAAACAAATATTTTAGGACAAAAAAACCTGTGTGGGGTAAAATAGGTCATGTTTTGCTGCAGGTTAAGCTTAGCATACACAATGTATATAATTGCAATTTTTCTTTTTAAATAACTTTTACGGTGATAAATATGTTTGTTCTGATTTTAAAATAGACTGAAGCAAAATTAAAAATGCTACTTTCAGGTATAATTTAAAATAATTGTTCCATTTTTATTTTTTCATGGTATTTAGCCAAGAAATATAACATACCATTTGATAAACTTAAAAGATATGTGGTAAACCCACCAATACATGAAGGTTCAGGACAGAATACATATTTGACCTCACTAGAATAACAATGTCTTGTTCAAGCCATGAAGTTCACAGCTTCATGTGGTTTTCCTCTTGATCGAAGCGACATTGTTAGAATGGTCAATAGCTATTTAGAATATTCAAGTAAGCCAAGTCCTTTTCCAAACAGTACTCCAGGACCCGATTGGGTAAAGAATTTTGAAAAGCGTTGAGAGAAAGAATTGGAAAAGTAAAAGCTTGAAATTTTAATAAAATTTAATTAAAAACTGCAAAGAAAAACCGGTGAAATTCTCACAACTGCAACAACACTGGACAGACTTCATGCTGAGAAAGTCCACAGAAAAAATAAAACAACTAAGGTGTCTCTAAAGAAACAAGAAAAATGACAACTTTTCTTCAGAAGAATATACAACATGCTCTGATTCAGAGCAGATTGATAATGAGCATTCTTTAAAAGTTGGGAAATGGGTGCAAGCAGAGTTTTAGGAGGAAAAAAAAAAGAAAATATTTCACTGCAACATACTTTCACAAATTAATGATGCCTACATTGTAAAATTTGCCAAGCAAAGTGGAAGTTCTCACTTTGTCTTCCCAGAAATAGATGATATATCTGAAGTTGATGTATCACAAATAGTTAAGGTCCTTCCAGAACCTGAAATGAATCACAGGGGACAGTATTTTTTTATATAAGTGTTCATCCTCATTCTTTTCACATTTATATACATATTTACATAAATAGTATTCAATAAATTGTGCAATCGAACCTGTTTTTAGCATGACTTATTTTATCCCACCCTATGGGGTAAAACAAGTCATAAACAACACATTTTAAATCTTGTTTATCAGTTCCAAAAATTTATGAATTCAGAAATATTTCTCTTAAAATGAAATAAGAAGTGTCCATTTGCATATTCTGAGCTGTTTTTTCAGTGGTGGAATTTTTATTTTTGTTCCTATAAAGGTGCAATTGTAAAATGTGCTTTTTTTTACTTATTTTACCCCACCTGACCCTAATCAAAACTTATTTACAGAATTCCCAGTGGTCATTTTATTACCACTATTTCCAAATAATGATCTTCTTAGCACAATTTTATTGCAAATGTTGTAGAAATTTATCATGATGATTACTGTATGGAAATAAGTAGTAATCAAAAAAGTGGCCACTGAAAAACCTGTAATTAAGAAGCAACATGTAACAGCCTTAGCTATTTTATAGATAAAAAAACAATAGTTTGACAAATTGAAGAAAATTATTGACCTTTTTCAAAGAAAAATAAGAAAATTAAAATTTTGAAGGTTTTTTTCCTTTAGTAGAAATTAAATAAGCATATGCTTTATGAATACAGCTTATAAAATACATAATCAGGGCTGGACTTAGGCATATGCCACAGGGCGACAAAAATTAGAAAAGGGTGGGATGCAAATTATTATTATTATTATTATTTTTTTTTTTTTTTGAAAATTTTAAAATATGGCTAATTTCAAATGCAGAATTGATAAGCAATTTTTTTCACAGAGAGAGAAAAAATTAAGTGTCAAACCAGTGTTCATTAGAAATTATTGATTTAAATATCATCACATAGTCACAATGAAATGTTTGTTTTCTCCAAATGCTGGAAACTTTATGATACTGATTAGAACTTACTGCAGAATTTGACCCTTTTTATCAGAATGGAAACCATGGTTGCTTTAGTTATCTTCTGATATGCGTCAGGATCTAACAAGTTAAAGGAAATTTGTTATTGATTCCATTCTTCAGAAAGTGAAGTATTTAAAGTATTTTTGCATATTTTTAGACAACCCCACAAGACCTGATTACCACCTAGGCAAACTTCCAACTCTTTTTTAGAAAATTATTCTTTGCCTTATTTAATTGCTCAATTTTGGAATTAAATAGGGCAAAAAATACTTTAAAAAAAAAAGTGTTGAAATTTGATCTAGCCCATAATCAGGTTTTCTGCTGCTCTGCCCCTCCACCTGATATCACATATTAGTAATCAATGAATTTTTTAATTATAAAATGAAAAAAAATAAAAAGAACTGCAATCTCTAAGGGTATATAAGAAAGGATGTTAACTCTTATCATTGTCCGCTGGTTAATTTCTTAAGCCATTGGTTTTAGAAGTATAATTCCAAAAGCAAAAAAGTTTCCAAGTTGTACTTCATCATCTTAAAAGTTATTTATGTCAAAACAATTCTTTTTAAAAGTTACAAAATTTAAACTTATATACAGTCCTTGGGTCCTATAAGTTATATTTAAAAAAACTTTCTCCACATTCAAACACGTAAAATAATAAAAATTTATTTTTTGTATGAAACAAACTTACTGAGTTATGATACTTTGAATTTTATTAATTTTCAACATTTTCTGGCATTAAACACATGTTTTATCCAATGCAACAGGTCAAAATAAAAAATTTCTTGACAATAGTATGTGTCTTTATTAGCTTTCTATAATGCTTTGAAACCCTTGAAAGGAACAACAGATATTAAGGGCCTACTGGATAGGAAGAGGTACTGGGCTCATTTTAAACAGAAATTCTGCCCAATTTTTAATAAATATTAATAGGTACTTTGTATTTAAATAATTATAATTCATTTTACTTGTATTTATTATATTGAATATCTTGTTGCTAAAATGCTTTGACATTCAAATAAAAGTTTTAATTAAAAAGAAGAACATATGGTTTTTAAACTTCAAAACAAATTTTGACAGAACATCTTTTTGTGAAAAGAGGGTGATCAATTTATAGAATTACGGCCCATATATATATATATACAGTACAAGATCTTTATAACGAAATTCTATATAATGCAATTCTCTATATAATGCACAACTTTGCAGATGTAAGCAAAGCATTTTGCAGTTAAAACACGCCTGCATTCTACATTGTAAAAAAACACTACTCTCTAGAGGACTAAATTTAATACATTATTTCATCTTTATATCTTCAATTCAGAGTTTTTTAATTAAAAAAAATTGTTATTATTACAATCATTTTTTTTGAAAATGAGTAATATAATGAATGATTTGGTTCAAGAATATTTGGACCATGTTTATAAAGTAAATTTAACAATGTGTGAAATGATCTATGTTATGCAAAAATTTACAATCTACACAACTTCTGGTCCCAAGGAATGCAATATAAAAATCCTCTGCTGTATATTGCTATGTTTCAGACATATTTTGCCATGTTTACAAGGTAAGTTTAATGATGTGTGAAATGTGATCTATATAATGCAAAATTCTATATAATGCACGACCTTGTGTTTTTAGGTTTCCATTATAAAGATCAAGATCTACTGTATATCTTATAGAATTACAACTCACTTTTCTATTATTTCTATAAGAAATTCTAAAGACTATTTTAGTATCCAATAGAAAAAGCTACAGAATTCTACAAAATCTTTAAAGCTCTATAAAACATTTTCATAAGGGCAGGCAATATATTGGATTGCCATTATCCCATTTTGATTTAAAAAGAAAAATACAAATGATTTTCAAAAGAATTTTTTTTTCTTTTGTTATTAATTATATTATTATAGTTATTAATTATTTGTTATTAATTAATATTAAGTATCTTGGCATTAAATTGATCAGATGACTATATTTAAACTTTTGTTAATGTTGGTGCATAGCTGTACCACATACCTCAAAGCCGCAATAACAAACTTTTGTTAACATATATAATAGATAATAAAACATAACATATATACTTAACAAAAAGTTTAAACATAACTACATAAATATGTTACTTTTACTATTTTTTAATTACATTCAATATTGTGAATACTGTTTCAAATATTATTCGATCCAGTACTAAAGTGACTATTTTCATTCAATCATAAAACTTTGTAATTATTTTAAAACATAGTCATTTCAACAGTTAAGAAAAAAATTAAGGTAATATAAGTTCATTTGAGTGAGTAAAATTTCCATAAAAATAAAAAAACATTGAATTTTACACCTGATTAAATAAATAATTCGTGTGTTTATGTTAATGTAAATAATTACTAATATGAAAAAATTTATAAATATTTATTGCAATAAAAATATGTTTTCTTCTATGATCACTGATCGAAAAAATTTAAGATCACTACCAGGAATCTGTTCACTTTTCTCACAGGGTTGTTTTTGTGAAATTAAGTCTTTTATATTTGTGAAAAATCTAGTCTTAATTTTGTGAATTTCAAATTATTATATTCAGGTTCCTGTTTATCTATTTTTAACAAGATTAATATATAAAAAAAACTAATGATAGTTTATTTTGTGACTTCAGCTGTTTTGTTACAGGTGTGATAAAAATTGGGAAATGAAAGGTAGGCATCAAATGACATCTACTGTAAATACCTTGAGTGTCAAATTAAAATTTTTAGTTGCAATTTCTAAAATTCATTTTTAACATAACTGTAACATTGCATGCAACTTTTTAGAAAAACATGAATATTTTGTTTTTATTTAAAATTATTGAAGTTTTTAATCTACATGATTGTAATAATTGAAGCAACTGTAAACCTGATATAAAGCATTTTCAGGTGTCAATCTAAGTAAAATTTTGTGTTTATTTGGGGATCCTTCACAAATATCCATTTAATGAAACGGGCCTCTTCACAAAATTCCTGTGGATAAAATAGGTTCCTTTTACAAAATCTCATTTCATAAAAACAATCTCATTAATTATTTTTATTTTGGAAGATTTTAAAATGTGTAATTTGCAAACAAAACAAGTTCACACGAAAGGAAAACTTTAGCAGAAGGACTCAAAGAAATTATTAACATTAGTTCGAATTTCAGTAACTGGATTTTGTCTTTTGTTATAAAATGTTATTTTTTACAAAAATATAATAAATTTCACAAAAATAATGTTTACTTTTCACAAAATAGGCTCTAAGAAAAAAACCCTGCATCGACCCCTGATTTTTAATTACAGTACAAAGTCTCAAATCCGGATATCCGAAATTCTACTTTAATGAAAAACTAGCTTTTTTTTTTTTTTTTTTTTTTTTTTTTTTTTAATATTTATTTATATATGCCTTGGACTGAATCATTTTTCCCGCTTCTGTTACCGTATTTTCCGGGAATAACGCCGCGGCGTTAAACTAGATTTTACTATTTTGAAAACAAAAGTGCGGCCAATAACTAGGTGCGGCTTATAAATGGTACTTCCGATCTTTATTTAAAATTTTGGAAATATGGTTACAAAAAAAAATCCATAATCTAATGTCGTCGTGGAAAAAAAAAAAAAATCTCACACGGAAGAAACGTATCTGTGTGTTTACAAACGATTAATTTCAGGAGTAAAAAATTGCACTTTGACCGGACATTGAATCCAATCACAATTGCTCTCCTTAAGTTCACGTCAGAACGACTTGCATGCCATATAAGGAATAACTCCTCCCATTTTCTCACTCCAATCTTCGCCAGCGCCGAATCCTAACTACGGGAATCTATTTTACTCCATGCTCATTAATTTTTTAATAACGTATGGTTTGGCAACAGCTTGACTAATCGTAATCTTTTATTAAACTTTCAATATTCTGTACACTTACCTCTGGAGGTGCCAATCCAGATGCAAATCTCTCATCTGGAATTAGTTCAAAATTAGGAGATTTAGGAGTCAGGATTACGGATCAAGCGTAGTGGATTATGACAGCTATACAGAAATAGAAAGCTGCAAAACCGGGCCCTTTGGGTCAATTCAACAACAACAATATTCTGTACACATGCACATAAATTCAAGGTTTTAAGAATCTCATCCTTTTATTTGGTTTTTACTTACCGATATAATTTTTTTTTTAAAAGATGTCGTCTAATGTGAGTTCTAAGCGCCGTAGCTACCCAGCAAAATTCAAACTCAATGCTATTAGATTAGCAAAAGTTAACGGAAATCTTAGTGAAGCAAGAGAACTAAACGAAATTTATTTATTTGTGTTTAAAATGTTTTATTTTATATCAGTTAATAATTTTAATTAATTGCTCTAATATTCCATGTGGGGGTATAACCGGCACGGCATTAAACAAGATGCGGCGTTAAACTATTTTTTTTTTTTTTAAAGTAAGTGCGGCGTTATTACCGGAAAATACGGTATATTTGTCTCCATATATTTTCCAATTTGATATCTTTACGCTTTTATTTGATCATTCCTTACTCAACGCCCTCCCCTCCCCACCAATCTCTGAAAATTGCATCATTTATTCAATAAATTGAAGCCGTGATATAGATGTCCGATAATCTTTATTGGCGACTTGCCAATATTCCATAGGAAGCGCCGCATTCGGAGTTGTATTTAGCTGCAAGAAAACAGAAAAAAGTAATTAAAAGAAAAGAAAGAAAAAAACTTTTTTCCTTACCATAAAAAATAAATAAATAAATAAATATCTTCTTTGTTATTTGACGAATTATGTTCAAATTTACAGCAAGTTGCAATAATAGCAAATTAGGCTGTTTTACCAATTTTTATCAAAATATGATAAGTTATTCGAAAATCAGAGCACCACACAAAAAAGGCCACTAGAGTAACTGAAAAGAAAAAGAAAGGATAGAATTATCTGGCAGTTTGTTTTGTTTATTTTAGTCCATAAATTCGGAAGTCGAAAGTTATCGGAATGAGATCATCAGCTTTCAGTAGATACTATGTTTCGTTATGGAGAAAGAAACCATGCACAGACTTTTTTTAATGGGCTAGGCTTGTTAAGCGGATTAGGAATGATGACATGTGAGTCATACAGAGCAACGAAACTTCTGTTTTCTTCTATTTTTGCCCGAAAAAAAGAAAGAAAAAATATTTTTAAAGGGAAAAAAAATAGACGACGTAAAGAAGATAACATGGAAAAGGGACAGGACACATTTTTCATGTCTAAAAACAGCAGGGCGCATCGGCACTTAAAACAAAAAGGGCAGGGTGCAGCATCCTTTGAAAAACATCAAATGGGAACATTAGGGAGCATAAAAACAAAGAATAACCTTGGCTCACTTATCGACACCATAAAAAATTTAGTCATCAAGGCGTGGGTGAAAATACATTCCAAAGATATTTAGTAGGGGGGGGGGTTACAAACCAATTTTTTTTTTTTTTTGAAAAAAGAAAATTGGGAGGGGGTGGATTTTCGGAATTTAAGAGTATATTTCTTCAAATCCACACTACTTTCTGAGAGATTCCTGAACTAACTTTTATCTTAAATGCATGAAATCAGCACAGGTGTTCCCTTGAGTAACGTGTTTCATTAGTCATTAAAGGCAAATGGGCTTTCAGAAAATACTGTCAAAGTTGGCATTCTGAGCACGTTTTCAGTATGTGACAGCCCTGGAAAGTTAGTCATGAAACAAGAACGATTTATTATAACTCAAGGTGTAATGCATTTGGAAAGTGCATATTTTCTTATTTCAAAGAAAAAAACGATGAGAGTATGGTGCACTCGGACAATGGCATTGTTTTGTCGGAGGTTGGCACGACATTGCGCCGCTGTACTTAATGTTTCTTGAATAATCTCTATTCTGTAGATTAAAAATTATTACTTTATAAGAGCCAATTTTCTTTACTAGATTCTTGATTGAGTTACCCGCATTCAACCTGACCCATTAACAGGGGCATAGAATAGGTATTGAGTTCCCAGGTTGAATAGAAATATTGTGCCCCTTCTCCAAAAATGCTGGCCCGACCCCAATCTGTGATAAAAAGAAGAATACAAATATCCATTTAATGAAACGGGCCTCTTCACAAAATTCCTGTGGATAAAATAGGTTCCTTTTACAAAATCTCATTTCATAAAAACAATCTCATTAATTATTTTTATTTTGGAAGATTTTAAAATGTGTAATTTGCAAACAAAACAAGTTCACACGAAAGGAAAACTTTAGCAGAAGGACTCAAAGAAATTATTAACATTAGTTCGAATTTCAGTAACTGGATTTTGTCTTTTGTTATAAAATGTTATTTTTTACAAAAATATAATAAATTTCACAAAAATAATGTTTACTTTTCACAAAATAGGCTCTAAGTAAATACAGGCCCATTACATTTTAGTCTCTTTTGTTTTTGATTTCTTTCTTTTGCAGATTTTTTTTTTTTTTTTTTTTTCAAGAGTGTCTTACCACTCCTAAGTCTGTAGTAAATAAAATCTATAAATTTGGAATCCTTAAAATTAGATCGGCCGCCTCCCCACCCTTCTAACAATTTCTCAAGGACAAAGCTGTCTGCACTTCATTCATTCTACATGTCAAGATGTGCACGGAATACTGTGGAAGGTGGATCTATCTCAGTGGGTAGTACTCTGTTCAGTATCCAAGTACGTGATAGAAAACTCTATTGGTTAAAAGATTGTTGCACTAGTGATTGCAGTTCAAAGTCCTAACCCGAAATGACTTGACTTGCGTGTAATCATTCTCTTTCTTATGATCACAGAGTTAACACATATTTTCAATTTTCACTGGGAGGGGGGGGGACAAACTGCAAATGATCCAAAATTCAGAAAAATCCGAAATCGCTGAAGTCCGGAGGATTCCGGATTTTGGACTTTGTACTGTATTACTATATTTAGAAATTAATAGAAAAATGCACTTAATATGTAAAACAAAATTAAAACTTGATAACTTCCTAGCAAGTCAGAAACAAAGTTTTATTCAATTTTGATAATTACTCTTGAATTAAATAATAAGAAAAACATATTGCAAGTACAGTTGAGTCTTGTTAATATGAAATCAAAAGGTGCACTATTCTTTTTTTTTTGTTGTTGTCAACCATTAAAATAATAGTACCATCTTTCTGTTGGGACTGCTTTATTAATTTTGTGTCAAGCGAAATTTCAAATTACGCGATTTAATGCTAACAATGTTTAACTGTATATAAATTGCAAAGATGAAACTCAAGAAATGGCCGCTAATTTTAATAAAGTTAAGATACTAAAAAAGAAGTTCACAGATGATAGGCAGGCAGCTATTTTTTATTTACAAATCAAACAATCATTCAAACAGATTTTTTTTTTTTATTGAGACGTTTAATCCGTCCTTCAGCTACAGCTACATCATTCCACTGGAGATTTATGTCTTTATGTAGACAAATATCTGCTAAATTGGGTCCATACAGTTTAACATTAATGAATAATTAACAATATCAGTGGATAAACGATTACGTATCATTTTTTATTAAATTCAACTGACTGAATCAAACCATGGAGTAAAGAGAAAGAATTAGAGAGGCAGTAAAACATAAAAAGGGCTTGCAATATGAAGCCGGTTATTACTCAAATCATTAGGCCCAAACACACTAAGCATGTGGAACAAGGGCTGACTTCATTGGACAGAGAGAGGCTGCACTTGGAACAAGGACTGGATTCATTGGACTAGGAGAGGTTTTCAAAGCAAGCCACCAGTTGTTTGGGCCAATTTTAGGCTTGCATTTTTAGCGTCATGCCAAACATAAACATTTCACCTCTATTTTCCTCTTTACTCTGTGGAATCCAACTTATGACACATACTCCTATCTCCTCCGCTTTATTTTCAAAAGCAGGGTATCCACCTTAGAAGTAATACATGTGACAGAAAAAAAGAAAAAAAACTAAACTATAAATGTAGCTTTTAAAGTTAAACAAAAATAAATGTTAAAATAATGCTAGGTGTTAAATTTGATGATCAGAAATAATTTTGTAGTCATCAAATGCAATAATTTAGTGGCATTTGACAACTAACAACCACTAATTTCGAACACTGTACAGGTCCTATTTTATTTTAAATTTATTAAATTCGTGAAAGATTCAGTTTGGAGATGGAAAAATTTAATAAAAGGTCTATTTTTATGACGAAGAATTTTGGGAAAAGACATGTTTAAAAAGAAAAAAATTGTGATGCATTCTGTTTTAAGATGGTGAAATTTGTGAAGGGTCCTTTAAATGATTTAAATTTTTCCTAAAGAGATCCTGACTACTGAAAATAATTTTTTAACCTACTAAAATTGAGTTTAACAACAATAGTTATTATTATGAACTTTTATTAAAATAATGTTAAAAATAAAATCAATAAGATGACCTATATTAATGAATAAACTATAAACACTCAGGTCAATTACCACACATTGACACATTATATAGTGAATGATTGAGGCTAAACTCTTCAAACTATTTATTATCTGTAACTGAAAACCCAGAATTATTTGTCAAATATTGCCTTTTCTTTTCAGGTTACTATCAATTTAAACTTCAGTATGTATTAATATAACTGACAAATTCTGTTTGTTCACTTAGCTTATTTCTGCTCATGCCTTTCAAAAGTTATGAATATGAATAAATGTTACAAATGAATAATAAAAAGAAAACTGCCCAGTTAAACTGAGGGCATTGAGCTCACAGGCTACTCACACTAATTGTATATTATACTCTTATTTCAAAGAATTTGAAATAAGCGCCTCGAAAATTAAGAAATCAACAATATATTAAGGGGGGGTCATCCCCCCATTACCCCCCTCATAGTTAACTAATGAACCCCTTAAACTAATCGGGGAAGTCTCTGATTACAATGAATATATATACAAAATTTGAAGAAAATGGGATATTTCTGCATGAAAAACTCATCTAAATTAGGGGGGGTATCCCCCCCTTTCCCCCTTTATACTTAACCAATGAACCCCCAAAACTATTGACAGAAGCGCATTATCAAATTGAACCTATATACAAAATTTGAAGAAAATGGGATATTTCTGCATGAAAAACCCATTTATCTAAATTATGGGGGGTTAGCCCCCCATTTACCCCTTTATGCTTAACCAATGAACCTCCAAAACTAATCAGGGTAGCACCTTATCACAAGGAATCTATAAACAAAATTTTAAGTAAAACTGTTAGTTCTATCAAGAGTTATCGCATTACGTACTTTGATAGCCTGTGAGCTAATAAGCAATGAATTCTGCCTATGAAATAAAATAAATGCATTATAGGTTTAAATTAATAAATGCAATCACATGAATTTGCTTGTAACATGCAAAAACTAATTAGATAGCTTGTCTGTGAAAGTGATATAGTAAACAAGAATGTACATTTTATTAACTTAATTGGGTGTCTAACAGTTTAGAAAATAATGAAGGAAAAACTTTTTAACACCATAATTGGCAATAGCAGTTATAATACCTAAGACATGGATTTAATGATAGGTACTGAAGAAAACTTCTTTATTTCGTTTAATATAAATTCAAACTTAAGAAAACAACATTGATATTCAGATTTTCTTTCCTTTAAACCTACAACAGCAATTCTGTTAAAAGATTAAGAAAAATTTTAGATTCTTGATTTTTTTAAGATGGACATAACAATATGGACTTAATATATACATATATATATTATATATGTGTGTGTTAACGCTCCAGTCTCCAAAAAATATTTTTCATGGACGCCTTTATTCTATTTTTACAGAGCTGCATTCGGAAAAATTCACATGAATTTTATCAATTTCCTAGAAATCATACTCATTTTTACAATGTGCTGATATAATCAAAATAAACAAATGTTAGCACAGAATTTTGATTTTTGAATCTTGACCGTTTTGCTGATGCTTATTGACATATTATAGTCATCTCGATAGAGATTATGGATCAAACCCTGGTGATCCCCTTACTGGCTATGGCCTTGTATACATATATAATATATTATGTCCTACTGTTTTTTTTTTTTTTTCTTTAAATATTCTGTTTTACAATCTTTAATTTCTTTATTTTATTCTTTACTTTTTCTAATTTATTTTATGTCAATCCCAGACATAAATTTTTCTATCTTTCTCAAAAACTCTTCAAAAGAATCTTTTTATTATTATTAAAAATTAAATACCTTTTCAGTGATTTCTCTACTATCCAATTGTAACAGCATTCTGTTACACATGATCATTTTGCCTTTAATTTATTTAAATTAACCTTTCTTTATTTCAAAAGAACTTGTCTAATTTATTGTTTCCCTGTATATCCAAATATCTAACATTATCTCCTTTAATTGCTAAAAACCTAATGCAAATCTTTTTACAATAATCTATTAATTCTGATTTACAATCCTTATTTCCTTGTCAATAAATAATTTTTTTTTCCTATTCAAGATAATTTCATTTCTGTTATGATGCAGTTATGACAAAAAAAGAAAGTGAAAAGTAGGTATTTCTCTCATGACAGATATATTTATCATGATTGATTGCTAGATGCAATATACAAAATCTATTAATATCTTATTTAGATTACATACTTTAATTTCTTTTGAAAAAGTAATTTAAACTTTCGGTTAATAATCATTAATCTTTGATGTGTTGACAGTATGAAATAAATAGAAGCAATCATTTCACTAGATAATCTTAATATAGTTTCTTTTCAACCTAAGGACTTATAACTAGATTTTTTCTCAGCTGTCAACTACAATTGCATAAAATAATCAATTGGATAATGTAATAAATATGTTTATTGTTTCAAAACGTATTTAGATAATCAACTTTAGGATTTATGAGTTCAAATTTCTATATTTTCAGCTATTATTCATTTATTGCATCATTCAGGAAAACCACAATTTAATTTTATTTCCTTTAGATAATTATGGATACTCCCTGTCAATAAATAATATTAACCCTTTTAGTGCCATACATAGTTTACCAATATATGCTAAAAATGCCAGTAAAAAAATGCATTTTTATAGATAATTTATATGAACAAGAGAAATATTCACCATTTCCGTTACAATACACCAATATTCATAATTTTTTCAACATTCTCTTCAGAAGATTTTATACTATGATAATAAAAATACAGAGCGAGAGAAGCACGGCAGCGCTCCTTGGCACTAAAAAGGTTAATTTTGTATGAAGCCAAAGCCTTTGTCTTTTTTCAAATATGATGCCAAATGTTTTTGTTATTCGCCAAAAATAAGTGTTTGGCAATGATGTTAAATTACTCTCTCTCTTCCAGTAATGACTTGGTTGGAATAGGATGCCCTTTTGTGGTGTTCCTTCTGTTTTCAGACACCTTTCCTATGTATTTTACAGCCCTCCAAATCATTTTAATTCCCAAATAATAAAATAATTACTTCTTTCAAGATGGGTTTTTTTTTTTTTTTTTTTTTTTTTTTTTTCAAACATCGAACCTTGGCATCTGTAATAAAATTATTTTAGCATCTTAATTCCAGTCAACCAATCATCATTATACCAATCACCTTTCCACAGCGTAGGTCATTTTCTTACCCTCGTCTTTCCTAGTATATGTTTTTATTCCCGACTTCATATCTAAGCAGGGTCGGCTCAACCATCAGGCAAATGGAATGGCTGCCCAGGACCTCATTTCAATTGGGGTCATGTTAGGGACCCTAAGCCGCTCGAACAAACATTTTCTCTGTGCAAAATAACATTTTTGCTCTAGATTTGGTTTTAAATGTTTCTTTGTGAGAAAAAAAATTAGTAGAACTTTATTTCTTACAGGCAAAGTTGATATAATTGTCATGGAATATATAGATTTGATGATCCTGAAAGTAACAGTGAACGCAAAAAATAAATATTTAAAATATTTTAAGGATAGAAGATTTTGCAAAATTAAAAATAATTATGCACATTAAATGTGAAAGTAGTAGTATTTTTAATACAATTCATATAAGGCAGCCCAGGGTAATTTTCAGACAGAGGAATGTAGGGTAATTAACAGACAGCAGTAATACTCGCATAGTAATCAGAATCTGGCCAAACAGTTTTATTTTTAGTTAAATCACTATTTTTCTGTTTCAGTTAGTATTTTCTTAGTAACTAGTATCTTACTCTGTATTGTACAAAATTGGTTTCCTAAATGCTATTAAAAATATATACTGTTCAACTTTTTGCTTTACTGATTTCAAATTTTAATTTCTCAGGTGTAGCAACACCAGCACAAGTGCTACTTCATGTTTGGATACTGGGGTATGTTATTGTCTTGCAAACAAAGAAGTAACATTATTTGGATGTCCATCTGGGAGAAACTTTAATTTTTAAAAAAGTAGTTTTTCAGAAAAACCAGGGTTATACATACAGCTTTGGAGGTAATTTCCAGATGCTACTATGTGTTACAAAATTTGTTTTGAGTGGTCCTACATGGTAAATTAATTGTTTTTGAGTGACTTATAGAGGGTTCCATATTAAAATATAACTTACAAAGGATATCTGTAACTTAAAATGTAAATACTGGGTGGAGATAGCTTTATGCTAAGTCATGATGAGACCACAGGGCCATTTAAGAAAGATTTTCCTCGTAATACCCGACAGATAGAGAGATTTATGAAGAAAGTGCAAGATGACATTTTAGAATCAAATACGTATGCAGTATATTATGACCAAACATTCTATCTGGAACAGGTACAAAGATTGTTCCACAAAGATGAGAAAAATCTGTTGGAAGTTGAAATGAAATTTTTAAACTGGCTTGGAAATAATCGATATTGGTGGCCAAAGAAAGATCAAATTGAAGTTGTTTCCAAGTATTTTTTTGACCTATTGTGACTTCTTGATCCTTTACATGTTAAAGCTATTGAAGATGTCAAAGAATTGTACAATAATGTGAAAAAAGATATCTTTGCTGTCAAAGAAAACAAAAATGACTGGGCCTATCAAAATTAGTGTTCTGTAAAAATTTTATTGCAATGTTAAAATGTTAGGTTACTAATTTTTAATTTTTTTTTTTTTTTTTAACAAAATTGGTGTCTGGTTTATGTTCTTATTTAATGTTGACTTTTTTTTTCTTCATTCTTCAAAACTGTTTAAAAAGTCTGAAATTCTTTGCATAAATTTATGTAAAACAGATGAAGCTTTAACTAAACTATTTGTGTGAAAAAGTACCATAAAACATACTGTAATTTTAATTCATGAAAATATAAATTGATTTCAGGTGTACAGTTACAATTGCATTTTTATGCCTATTTAATGTATTCAGAAGGGTTTAAAAAAAAAAAAAAACATTTTTGGTCATAACATTTTACAATGGTGTATCTTAATTACCATAGTTGGTGTTCAAATCAGCCCCTTAAATAGCCCCACAAATAGCTATCTAGAAATTACTCCACACCACAAGGTAGTTTTCAGACAGGATTTTATTTATTTTTATTTTAAATTATAATTATCTGAAAATGCTACCAAATAATCACCAGGCATTGTGATGATTTTACCAAGAGAAAGTTAAAAAATATAGTCATTGATTTCCGGGTAACTGCAAAAGTTTTGTTTTTGCCTAATAATTATCCCGTCCTGCCCTATATTATATATTATTCAATCTATACTAATATTATAAAGGAGTAAAGATTGTTTTTTTGTTTGTTTGTTTGTAGGGGGTAATCTCTGGAACTACCGAACCGATTTCAAAAGTGATGGTGACAACCCCTGCTCCAATATAGGCTATATTTTATGTCGGTGCCACTACCCCAGGGGGGTGCAGGAACGAAAAACATTCTAAAATTGCGATCTTTTCTATACTGAAGCAGCTAGAAATTTGAAATTTGACGTTATAGTTACTTATAAGATGTAAATGCTCTCTAAGAACAAAATAAAAAAAAATTCAAAATTTAAAAGGGTGAAATGAGCGAAAAGCGTTCTAAAAACATTCTAAATTACAATTTCTATGGAATCTCTGGAACTATCGAACCGATTTCAAAAGTGGTGGTGGCAAATTGATAGTGACAACCCCTGCTCCAACATAGGATATATTTTTTGTCGGTGCCACTATCCCCAGGGGGGTGCAGGAGCGAAAAACATTCTAAAATTGCGATTTTGTTTATACTGAAGGACCTAGAAATTTAAAATTTGGCATTGTAGTTACTTATAAGATGTAAATGCTCTCTAAGAATTAAAAAAAAAAAAAAATGGAATTTAAAAGGGTGAAATGAGCGAAAAGCGTTCTAAAAACATTCTAAATTACAATTTCTATGGAATCTCTAGAACTACCGAACCGATTTCAAAAGTGATGGTGGCAAATTGGTGGTGACAATCCCTGCTCCAACAGCCTCTTTAATAAAAAACTATGTGTTTCTGACGACTGGGTTTTTCGCTAATTGTTGCCACAGATTAATCCCGGAAAATGAAACATTTGAAGTTACTGAAAAAAAATAGTAGCTCGAAAAGTAATTGTCAGAAAATTGTTAGGCAAACTGCGTTTGAAAGGTAAAAAATTGTATTTTTCTTGATATACATTTCAAATCTAATGATTGTGCCATTTTTCAAATATTGAATTTGAAAAATTACCAAATTTCACAATGGAGTACCATAGCGAAACCTTCATGCGTAAAAAGATAATGATAAGGGCGACGTGTCCTGGCGTGTATATTGGCTATAGCACGAGTCACAAATTATAGTAGCCTTATTATTCTGTTAAAATATGAAAGTGAATTATGAAATGTCAATATTTTGTTGGATTAAAAGTTTGTTATAAGAAATTGACCAGTGTAGCTTGCTAGTGTTATATAAAAGTTAAAAATACATTTTATTGGTCAAGTATTAAAATATACATTGGGCCCCATGCGACACTGTGCTGACCCTGTATCTAAGCAGGACTTAGAATAACCTGCTTAGATTTATTTCAACTCTCAGATCAGATGTAAAATTTGAGATTAGAATATTTTGAACAATGATCCCAAAATTAAAAAAAAAATTAAAAAAAAGTATCTAGGGTGGGGTGTAGACTTAGGCACAATCTAGGGGTGCTTCTCTATAGCTCTAATAAAATATTAATTTTCTTTCAAATATTTTTCATGGGTGAAGAGTGTAAGGGAGGACGGCAATGAAAGAAAGTGCCTAGGGATGTCAGTTTTTTTTAAATATATATATATAAATGGTGGGGGGGGGGGGGGGAATCTGGAATAGATGCACTATCTGTTCGGAGTCCGCAATCTTGTTTTATTTCTTGGCGATATCATATATGATATTTTGAAAATAAATATCAAATATAAGAAAATATCAAACACTATTTCATTTTGAAATTAAATATCAGATATATATCATAACACCAAGAAAAAAAAAAAAAAAAAGATGGTGGATTCTGGGCAGATAGTACATCTAAGCCAAAAATCTTATACAGTTAACAAATATCTAAAAAAAAAATTTTTTAAGAATTATTTAGCAAAACTAATGTTATTTATTATTTGCTACAAAATGAAATATATTTTCCATTAGGTTTAATATAAAAAAGATATCTAGGAAATTGTAAGAATATAAGAATCAAACATGACTTTCAGGAAAAATGTATATTAACGAACTTTTAATTAAAATTTAGATATTTTAAATACATTAAAAGTGATTAAAAACTTTTTTTAATCAAATAATTTCTTTCATGCATCATTATTGATTCTTACAAAACTTTGTTTGCAGTTCACTTTTGTTTGAAAAATAGTAATTGCATTAACTTTTTCATTTGTGAATATAATCATTACTAAGACAAGATTTAGATGCAACACATGGAGAAAAAGAGTAAATAAATACAGTTTTCAAATTTCAAAAAAATTATTTTTTTTAACTGAATAAACAAAATTAAATGAAAAAGTATTTACCCCCTTCCCCCCCCCAAAAAAAAAAATAATAATAATAATAATAATACTTCTCAAAACAAAAACTTTATTTATTTATTTTTTGAAAAACTTTTGCAAGATATTAAAAAATGAGACAGCACAAAGATTTATAAGCCAACATATTCAGAATGTCATTATGAAAAAGCATAACAATGTAAACAACCATACCATGCTATAAATGAAAATTACAGGTTCTTTGTAAAACAGCTTTCTACATCATTTTTTGATATACCTGCAATAGAAAAAAAAATAGTAAAAATAAAGTGATATGAGCATCAGATTGGACTACACAAAATCAGAAATTAAAAATCATCTGTGCAGTATAAATTTCAAAAACAACAAATAAAGAATAAGTAATTTCGATGTTTAAATCAGAAAATTACATTTCAGGAAAGGTACTAAACAGGAGATTTGCAGCAAATGAAGGTTTAAATAAATATAACCTAGCAATATTTACATATTTCGTCTGAATATATTTTTATCGAATATTTAAAATTATGGAACATTCAAACACATTCTCTCAACAAACCACTTACTGATCACTTACAATGCACTTAATTTTTTTAAAGAATAAGTATAAATTGGACACAAAATATAATATCATACATTCTGACAATAAAATTTTAGAAAATCTTAAATTTGGAAAAAACATAGAAAGATATCTCATAAAAAATAATAAAAACCGGCAACGAAAAAGCTAGTTATACGGTGTTTAACTCCTTTGGAATTATCTTTTCGTTTTTTTTTCTATTTGCAGATAGAATTTATAAGTGGTCTGTCGCTTAACACATTTTATTGTTTTGCTTCATGGTGTGAAATTAATAACATGAAAAAATTCACTATGATATATGTTGTTCCCACATACCAAATTTAATGTAATCAAATAAAGCATCATATCATGTACACACGCGCATCATATGTAAAATATGATGCAGATTCTTAAAAATATATTTACAATGAAGTTTAAGTGACATACATATGGATATGTCAAAAGAGATTGCTTAACAATTATAAGTAATATACCAAACATTAAAGGAGGGCTCGTTAGAAGCTGTCTCTCGAGCCGACAGAGCGGCAAATCGTTCACTTGGGTTTTACCGAGTCGCCTGATATCTATCCCCAGTATATCTGTCCCCATACGTGATTTTTACGTCACAGCAGAAGGGGATACATATCCAGGTTCACTTTCTTCGAGAGTCGGATATCCGACCCCAGTATATCTGCCCCCATATCAGAAGGGGCCATATATCAAAAACTAGTTCGTGTTACTTTCGTCGAGACCTGGATAACCGTCCCCTGTATATCTGCCCCCGTACTTCATCTTGACGTCATAGCAGAAGGGGACATATATCACGGGGTAACATATCCGATGCTTGGACCTTTTACTTTTGAGGGGAGCATTGGATATCCGACCCCTGGATATCTGCCCCCATACGTCATCTTGAACCCACAGCAGAGGGGACACATATCCAATGCTAGAATATTTTCACGCTCGTCGAGAGTTGGATATCCGACCCCTGTATATGTATCCTCTGTTACGTACAGTTTTTATTTTGGCCGTGAACTAATATACGTCCTTATTTATCGAGAAATCGGTAGACGTCATTCAGATTATAACACACCAATTAGATACATATATATATACATAATTGAAACAATATAAATATTGTTTGAATTATGTATTGTTATATTTAATAACATTACATAATTGAATTTTGTTATATATAATATATGTATTAGGTTTCAATGTATTGAATACCATATATCTATTGAAATTTGTAATGTAAAAAGTATTTCTTTTAAATACTTTTTTCCTTTTTTAAAAACGAGTTATAGTTAGATGGCTAGAAATTATTTTCAAATGAAAAAAAATATATATTATTGCTGATTTTCCATCTGTGCCTAATTCCTGTTGATAGCACATACGAACAAAACAATAACGAAAAATAATGTCGATTGCACAGATTATAAAACACCTTCCAACTATTTTTACTTATTACATTTATCCACTATCAGTTTTTTGAAATATATTCTGAACTTTCATGCAATGTTAAAGATTAAATAACTTTCTTTGAATTTGTTCGAGAAAAACATGATCAAAATATACTTCAAATAAATTCTGCCACTAGACCGTAATGTAATGTGTCCGAATTCTTTTGTGTACCTCGTGTAAAAACTATAAATGCTAGATATAGCATTTTTTTTTTATAAGGAACTTGCTGTATAGCATTTCTTACGACTCTTTTCAAATCAAAGGGATGTGCTTACTGACACATTTCTGAAATCATTTTTGTCCAGAAACGCATGAAATTGGCAGGTGTTGTTAGTCAGAAACTATGTAATCAAACGACATTTTCCATTTTTTTGGTAAAGACAGAAGAACTTTCTTGAAATGCTGTCAAAGTCGGCGTTTAAACCGAATTCCCTACACGGAAGCGCGAGAAAGGGGAAATGCTTGTCACGTGAAAACAATCGCTTATCACTCGATAGGTAACTTATTTGCCAAACGCTATTCGATTGCAAATCCCTTCAATAATCAGGCTTACCAATTTTATACATTTAAATTTAAATATGAGTTAGAAAATGTCTCAGAAAGTTCCTCATTGTTGAGCAAGGAATTTGAAAGCTACCTTAATGACATATATCAATTTTGTGGTTTTTATTTGTCAATATTTTCCCGAAAGTTAGAGCACGAACGGACAGACAGTCAAAACAAAATTATAAAGACATGCCTCACACGCTATATCTTTTTATATCTACATTTTACGCTATATACTTTCTTGAAATGGCCTCAGAAACTGCGTGGTCCGGCGACTACCAGGGACACGAAAAACTAAAGTGTATGAAATTCACTAACTATTAAGTGAAAATTTAAGGTTGTTCTCAAATTTCCTCCTGAACAACTTGAAACTTTCTGACTACTTTTTCTAACACATTTTTAAACCTAAACGCATAAAATTTGCAAGCCTGACTATAAAAAAGATGGAAATTGGATTGAGTACTACATTTGTGATAAATAAATTATTTATCAAGTTACAAATGACTGTTGTCACGTGACGACCACTTTTTCCCCTTTCCCTCGCTGCCGCGTCCGGAAATTCGATTCAAAACGCCAACTTTCAAAGTATATTCTGAAAGAAATTTCTGTCTTTACCAAAAAAAGGTAAAACATCATTCGATTACATAGTTTCTGTACTCATAAAAAATAGACATTTGTTCTTTAAAAAATTAGTAATTTTTTAAAAATAAATATTTCTGTAAATCCCTTAGTCAAATCAAAACTTATAATTTTCATATCAAATGTGAAAAAAGTATTCAAAAAAGTCATTCCGGCCTGCACCGGGGGGAAAAGGTAGCTTCCATATTCCATGGAATTTCAAACAGCTATATCGCAGCCGTTTTTTAAGATAAAGCCAAAACAAAATATGCTCCGGAATCCATGTATCATGATCTAACAGTTCACGGAAACAACTTTTTAAATTTATAATTTTATTTTACATCTTTTAGAACATCTTTTTACCTTTTTTTAACTGGCCTCCACTTTGAAACTAGATGGCGCATGATGCTGACCAACGAACTCGGTCGAAACTTTGGTATGTTCTGTACACATGATCAGTCACATTCGTATCGGTTCATAAATACGAGAGTTATAGCATAACAAAAATCAGGTTGTTTCAAAATGTCAGCCTCCCTAGAATTTCAAACTGCCATATCTCAGCCGTTTTTTTTTTAAGATAAAACCAAAACAAAAACTGATCCGTAATCCTTGTATCACAATCTAACACTCAACGGAAACAATTTTTCAAATTTATAATTTTTTTGTTCATCTTTTTGAGTTTTTAATAAATTAAAAAAAATTAACTGGCCGCCATTTTGAAACAAGATGGTGGATGAAGCTGACCAACGAACTCGGTTGAGACCTTGGTATGTCCTATACACATACTCAGTCACAACCAAATAGGTTCATAAATACATAAATAAGAGCGTTACAGCATGACAAATATCAGATATCTATATCTATATCTATATATCTATACTAATAAAAGAAAGTTTCGCTCTGTGTGTGTGTGTGTTTGTCTGCGATGGCTAGCAAAATCTAGCCCACCTAGAAGTCTGAAAATTTAGGTGTGTATAGCCCAAGGTCTGGCCATGTGTACCTGAGTCTCAGAATTTTAATATTTTGATAATTACCCATCATATTAATTATATTCTCATTAAACATCGCATCAAAAATGCCATCTTTTTAATCAAAATGGCTAAAGAAAAGAACTGCTGTTGGGATTTGCAAGCGGAAATGAATGAATTCGAAATTATTTTACTAATTAGCGAATTTTAAGAAAACTAATTAAGATATCAATTTGAAAATTTCTGAGCATATGTAGAAAAAAAAATCTGCATCCGACTATGCGATTTTTGAAAAATTCGGCCGGTATTTTTTCTTTATTGTATGCAAAAAACTGCCAAAAATCTGCCGGCGCCAGTGAAATAAATCGGAGAGAGTTTCAGACAGGGATCTGCTTTCATTAAAAACTAAACTACGAAGAGATCTATTTCTCTGGCCGATCCCTCCATTTAGTTTGCGAAAATGAAAATAAATAATTGACAATTTTTACTAATGAACAAAAATTTAGATAACTAATTAAGATATAGATCTGAAATTGAGGATGGGTAAAGTTGTCCTCTGCCGGCTATTTTAGCGTAGCGTCTTCGTTATGTTCTAATTATCAGAAAAATTTAATTATTTTTTTAATGATCGCGTTAATGTAGGTGAAGGTGGTTTTCTTGAACAAATTATTCGTTATATTTGCGAGTATGGGGAGGGAGGGGGTTAACGCCTTGCTCTGAGATTGTTATTATCTTTGGCCCGGGCAATGCCAGGAGTGTAGCTAGTACTAATATAAAACAAAATTGCTGTGTGTGTCTGTGTGTCTGTCTGTCTACGATGGCCAACGAAATGTAGCGCACCTAGAAGTAAGAAAATTTAGATTTATGTAGTACAAGGCCTGATCTGATGCACCTGGGACTCAGAATTCTAATATATTGATAATTACCCACGATATTAATTAGAATCTCATTAAACATCGCATCGAAAATGCCATCTTTTTTAATAAAATGACTAAAGAAAAGAACATCTGTTCTCAATTTGCAAGTAGAAATGAACAAATTTGAAATTTATTTATTAATTAGCGAATTTTAAGAAAACTAATTAAGATATTGATTGAAATTTTTAATCATAAGTAGAAACATTTTCGACATCCGATAATGCAATTTGTGTAAAATTCGGCCGGTAATTTTCCTTAATTTTTACAAAAAACTGCAAAAATATGGTGGTGTGTATGCATGTGTATGCACATGTGTGTATGCATGTATGCCCCCACATGTACACATACATGTGTGTATGCATGTATGCCCCCACATGCACACATACATGTGTGTATGCATGTATGCCCCCACATGTGCACATACATGTGTGTATGCATGTATGCCCACACATGTACACATACATGTGTATATGCATGTATGCCCCCACATGTACACACACATGTGTATATGCATGTATGCCCCCACATGTACACACACATGTGTGTATGCATGTATGCCCCCACATGTACACATACATGTGTGTATGCATGTATGTGCATTTTACAACGTTAAAAAAATCCGAGAAAGTTTCAGACATGGTTCGGCTTACATTAAACACTGAACTACAAAGATATTCGTTTCTCTGGCGATCCCTCCATATACTTTGAGAAAATGAAAGGAAATAATTGCCAATTTTTACTAATGAACAAATATAACTAATTAAGATATAGATTTGAATTTGAGGATGGGAAGGGGTGCCATCTGGCGGCTATTTTAGCGTTATGTTCTAACTATCAGAAAAATATAATTCTTTTTTTTTAATGATCCCGTTAATGTAGGGGAAGAGGATTTCCTTGAACAAATTATTCGTTATATTTGCGGGTTTGGGTAGGTGGGGGGGGGGGGGGGTTTAAGGCCTTGCTCTGATTTGCACAAAACAAATTCCATTTAAGAAATTTAACATTTTTAGCTTCTCCCGTATCGTTTTATAAATGTTATATATAGAGAATACCGGAAATTTCAAATAACGATTTTCGTAAAAATTAAATTTATGTTCCTAATAAAAGTACACAACCCGTATTTACTTGATGCATACCAACAAACAAAGTAAATGAATTGTTGTTGAGCACTTGATCAAGCGCCCCCTGGCGGGAAACACTACAAGCTTTTTTTCTCTAACAGTGCTTTGTTATCTCGGGTTCTACGGGCCCGATCACGACGGGCTATGGTTAATTCGACTTTTCGATCGCGTTACAGACATTAGTTTTACCTTCCACCGCCAGGGGCCCATAATTTTCTCGAGTTCTATGGTCCCGATTTCGACGGTAATTGGTTCATCCAACTCCCTTGATACAACAGGTACCCGTGTCGGATGTTCGAATCTAACAAATGGCGTACCCTGGTGTTAGAAAGTGGAACTAAATGATTTTGCTGGCGTGCACGTCACGCCTACTATATGGTACCGGAGACAGCGGGGACACGTGTGGGAGTTTCGTCCGGAAGATGATTTATTTGAACAGAGTGACTCCCCTGGCGAGTGACTCCCCTGTGAAAGGTGGAACTAAAAGACTTTGCAGCGCATGCGCTTCATGCCTACTATACGGTGCCGCAGGCAGCGGGAACACGTGTCGGAGGTTCGTTTAGATGAGAATGCGCATCCTGTCGACGGTAGGTGGAAATAGAGGATTTTCCGTCATGTGCGCAGCACTTTTAAATAAATGATTTCCCGAACGGCTGCAATAGGTAGCTTTTTGTATTGAAAGCTACCTAAAATATTTTAGAAGATAGAATATTTTAGTAATTTTCATTAAAGAATTTAGATTTAAAAGGGAATACATATATAAATTTATATTTCAAGAAAAAAAATTATTATAATAAATAAATGATTATAGATATAAGATATATACGTATATATCGTATATGTGATATTATTTATCTCTCTTTCTATATATTTATATCTGATATTATAGGACAAAGCGATTTTATATATATCACTCTATTTTGTATATGCATATACCTTTGTATAATAGGTGTGTGATATTTATTTCAAAATAATTAATAATTATTTTGAAATAAATATCACACATCTATTACACAAAGGTATATACAAATGTAGAGTGATATATATAAAATCGCTTTGTCCTATAATATCAGACATGCATATATATAAAGAGAGATAAATAAAATCGCTTTGCCCTATAATATCAGACCTGCGATATACATTATATATATATATATCGAGAGAGAGATAAAAAATTCGCTTTGACCTATAAAATCAGATATGCGATATACACGCATGTATATAGAGAGAGATAAACAAAATCGCTTTACCCTATAATATCTGACATGCAAGTATATAGAGAGATATAAATAAAACCGCTTTGTCTTACAATAAAAGTTCTTTTCCAAAAAAGCAAAGTCTGAAGCATAGTTGATTTAATGAAATTAGCCTACCTCTTCTTTAAATACTCTTTCGAAGGTACGCAATCATGATTCAGTGGTTAAGATAAAAAAAAAACATTGAGTCATGATTAGATTTTGCTAGGGTTACAACCACGCAATCACTTTCAATTTATATTCTCACTACTATTTAAAACTGAAAAGCTTAAACTAATATCCAGTGATAGCAGCATTGAAAAATTCTACAAATTTCGGTACGTGTGTTAAAGCATTGTGTACTAAAGAGGAATTCCTATTCGAAACACATTCTTTTTTGTATAGAACTAGTTTTTTTCCTGATTAAAAAAATTTAAAAGGCAATCTATTTCGTGAAAGAAGTATTCTTCGAGAATAAAAGATTATTTTACAATGTGTCTGAAATTTTTTATAATGAAACTTTATAATTATTTTGATTCCGTTATAAATTCTCTAAAACTTAATTTCATTCTTTAAAAAGTATTCTTCGTGGTGTTTTTAGAAGAAAAAATATTTATGAATGATACAACACGAGTCGAAAAAAGTGTGATTGTAATAGATAGTATTTATAAGAAAGTGAGAAAGTATCAGGGCACGGACAGCCCAATAGTTAGAGTATCAATAATAAAATAATAAATTCGAGCTCAAGTTCGCGGGCTCAAAACCGACGCAAACGAATGAAACTAAAAAGTCCTTATGAATAAGACATGTTGGCTTTCTGATTTTAAAAGTAATATAATTTTCCAGCGTACGCGCAATCACATCGATTTCAAGATCTTTAAATTTTTCTAACTTTGTTATAATATGATGACTATCATAATTTTTCAAGTTATGGAATATAACAGGGATTGTTTTACATTGCTTATAGTTCAAGTTACATTCCACATGTGTAGCTCCTCTGTATACACCTTACAGGTGATTATGGTCACGTGTGCGTTTCTAACCTAATACTTTTTTACAAATTGAACACGGATCATATACAATTTTTAGTTTCGCAAACGTTTTATCGCATGAGTTATTGGCGAATCCTTAACAAAAAATTTGAATTTTATAATTATAGGTTATGTACATGGTTGAAAAATTATAAATTAGTATAGGTGATTGATTATGAAATAAAATTTGTGATTAGCGAATTAATTTATTATAATTTTAGATAGTCACGTGACATACATTTAAAAAAATCCATATGTGTTATGGTAATGATAAGCTACGGCTGCCGAAGGCAGTCTAGTTCACAGCGGATTCCGGGCACTGGTTAGCCCATACGAGGTCACGAACAAGAAGGGCCGGTTTACCCGGACACCTCCAAGGTGGTGCTCTTTGGCCTGGGGAAAGACGGGGGCCGAATCCTACCTGCGCCTCTCACCCTAACCCAAATGAGTGAAGTTCAGCGGACGCTGTGACTTGCGGTGGAGCCCAAGTGCAGGACACCACCACCTGACACTTGGGTGGACGCAGAGACGACCCGAAGGCCTTGTTGCCAGAACCTCATAAGAGGATCCGGATTGTAGGCCATTGCCGAAACACCCCACGACCCATTACTGTAACCACGCCTTCCGATTATCAAATCCTAGGGAAGGAGGAAGCGACTAGTTCATCGGACGTGGCGAGCAGAAGGTGCTTCTTGCCAACCCGGGGCTTCGAAGAAAGTTAGTCCCTGACGCACAGACCCGCCTTGGCTAAGGTTGTCCCCCACTAGAATAGCTTCCCGCGAGACAGAACCCCATAGGCGAAACTAGGACGTGGTCAAGCGACCCCATTCGAGGAGATCATACCCATATTTATATAACTACGACATTCATGCACTACTACATATATATAACTACAACATAAATGCACTACTACATATATACACTACTGCATGCAAAACATAACACAACACATAGAGATAAGGAAATCATACCTACCTGTTTACCTTACCTGTGGGTTCTCGAGTAGGACTCTTAACCCACTAATTATGCACCATGACCCCCAGCGCCGCAAATGCCGCGGGCTGGTTGATTTGCATTTAAACGTGGTCGGCGACCACGAAAAGCATTTGCGCTTCGGCCTTCCCTTCGACGACCCAGATTGCGGTCCAGTGTCCGAACAAGGAGGTCCTGGACTATGAGCCTCACTCCCTTGGGGCAATAACCGTCTAGACATAAGTCATGCAGCGTTCGAGTCCGGAAGTCACGAGGAAAGAATGTTTCTCTCTCGGACCACCAGAAGTTGCACTCGTACAGACAGTGTCTGACTGTGCTGACGCGCGTTCCGAAGAAATATACTGAGATGTTTCCGAAGAGGCGTCTCTGAAAGTCGCCGAAGGCGCCATGTCCCGTAAGGGCCTGGTTCACATAGAATTCTCCCTGCAGTCTGCGAGTGCGGACCCGCGGGAAAACCTCATACGTCGCTCGACCGTGCTCAGAATCGGTCCATCTTTCTTGCCAAGATGCTACGGCCCGACCCAGAAGAATTTTCTTGGCCTGGCGGCGCGTTTTCCTGATCTCCACGTCGACAGTTTGTCGTGTCGTGGCTGCCTTGGCCAACGCATCCGCACGTTCATTGTATACGTGACCGACGTGAGCACGAACCCAGCGAAGATGAGGCTCGACTCCAGTTTGCTTCACCAATTCCTTAATCTCAACAATTGCCTTGTGTTTTGGCACCAGGCTATTAAGCACTTGGAGCACCGATCTCGAGTCTGAGTAGAGATCGAACTCACTGAGACCTCGCAGATGGGCGTCTGTTATTGCTTCTTTGATCGCGTGAACCTCCGCCACAAATACTTCTGCACCATTCGTGAGACGAAACTGACTCTCTCGTTCGATTAGGCCCTCGACAACAGCAAGGAACGCACACCCAACGGTCTCGTTCATTTGCTTGGATCCGTCCGTGTAGTAGGAACACGTCGTCTTTGGGGTGAGGTCTTAAGTCCATGGGATCCACCGAAGGTCGTCTCTGTTGAGAGTTGGTTTCCACAGCTCGACAGTTCCGGGGTTTAGCCCAGTGCCGTCAATGCTTGCGTTCCAACGGACCAGAGACTTGAAGTCTCGGTCCAGCTCTGAACGTAGTTCGAGAGGCAAAACCCCTGCCAACACGTTTAGAGCATCCGTCGAAACCGTCTTGTAACACTTGGTAACGCACAGCAGTAGACCCCGCTGCGCGCTTAGTGACCGATTTTTCAACACTACTTTACCGTTGTACCAGACTAGTGCGTAGAGCATCTTGCGGAGGTGCGGCTTGATTCCCCAGCTCACTGCAATAAGTCGGTTCATCTTGTGAAGTACCTTGAACGTCTTTTCCTGAACCTGGTCCAGGTGGGGCATCCAACTAAGATGGCTGTCAATCATAACCCTAAGTACTATATGTTCCATCGATGTGCTACCTTGTGGCCTGCCATACGGATGGGCGTCGATGGCTGGTACTTGAAAGGTGCCCTTGGGAGGAACGATTGAGTGGTAGCACTTGGCGTAACTGAAAGTGAGGACGAAATCCATCGCCCATCTGTGGATCTTCGAGAGAACCGGTCTGAGCACAGTCGCGAACCTCATGACCGCCTTTTGACGTGGTACCACAAAGACGTCATCAGCGAAGGTCTGGACAGCCCACTTCTCGTCAATTGGAACTGGCAAGCGATCCAACTCGTCCAAAAGGACGTTTGTTACAACCAGCCAGAGAGTCAGGCCGAGACACGACCCCTGAGGAACGCCTACGTTGTAGTAGTGCTCCCGTCGTGGAGGATAATCGAACGATACCAGGGTTAGTTGTCGATCATCCCCAGGAGATACGGCTCAACGCCGTAGTCCTTCAAGCATTGGAGGACAGCGGCTCGCCGTACGCTGTTGAAAGCGCTCTTGATGTCTAACGTAAGCAGACATGTGTTAGCTTCACGTCTCTTTGATTCGGCTATGTAGTTCAACACCTTTCGTTGTGCCTCTACGGTAATGACATTCTTGCGAAAGCCGTACTGATGCGGGTGGATCTTACCGTTGGTCTCTAGATAGAGCGCCAATCTTGCTGCGCACAACTTGTCTAGAATCTTCCCGAGGGTCGGGAGTAAACAAATCGGACGGTAGGAATCTGGGTCGCTCGGTTCCTTGCCGGATTTGACAAAGTAAACAGCAACCACCCGCTTCCAAGTCCGCGGAAAACAAGACTTCCTCAAACAGTGGTTATACAAGGCCAGTAACCATTGAGAATGGAACTGGAGGACCTTACGGGCGATCTCTAAACTGATACCATTGTGGCCGGGTGCCTTGTTAGGCGGCAGCGATTCGACTGCAAGCTCCAGCTCTTCCAATGTGAACCAGTCCGGTTCGCCGGTCCTAATGATTTCGACCCGCGAGGTTTCGGCGGCGTGTAGGAAATGGTGTCTAGCAAGTGCATCCTGAGATTTCTCCCAGGTGGACACCTCCTCACCGGAGGGAAGGACCAGCAAAACGGGCGCCTACCGTCTCGACTTGCCCTTTACCACATCAACTACTTGGCCTGGCCTATCCGTGACAGGTCCTTCGGAAATAAATTTCCTGGATCAGGCACGTTTTGTGCGCAGGATCGACTTCTTGTATTCTGCTCGCTTACGCTTAAAGAGGGCGCCAAGTGTCGCTTTCCGAGTCGGCTCCAGATTATTCTGGTAGAGCCGCTTCAGCGTGCGCAAACGAGATCTGATGCTGGTCAACGCAGTTGTCCACCAACATGCACCCTTGCGACGAACAAGCTTTCGGCGTTTGTGCTTCTGACACAGCTTCACCAAAGTTGACATCAAGTGTTCAACACCCTCCTCCGGGGTGGCGAAATCGTACCATCTCAGATCCGCTGTCTGCAGATCACGGAGGAACTCATCCAAGACTAAGTCCCTTGGGAACCAACGTCTGTTGGTTCCTCTAGGTTGACCTCAGCCTGCCTTCATAGGTCCATAGCATGAGACGGTGGTCACTGAGTCTTTAGATGTCGGAGATCCTCCAATCCGCAATGCGACTGGAGCAGAAATGGACGAGAAGGACGTCGATCCAGCCTTTCCCTTGAAGGCCAAGGAATGTGGGAGGACCGTCCGGGTCGTTAACGATTTCAAGGTTTGCGTTCGAGGCGAAGGCAATCAGAGATTGCCCTCTGGGATCCGTGGGTCGCTGCCCCAAATCGTGGTCTTTGTATTGAATTCTTCAACCAGAACGACGTTGTCATTCGGGTATTGCATCAACAGCGTATCCAACGGTTCGAGAACGAGGTTGATATCTTCAGAAGGGACACAGTAACACGTTATTACCAGTACCCAACTGCTCGGCCACTTGCAGGGGATGGCCACCACATCCGGGTGTCTCAAGACCGTGCAGAAGGACACTCGCTTGCTTACCCAGAAGGCCGCCCGAAAAAGGTTACCCGCCGAGTGAACTTGCGCGTAGTCCCTAGGCGTACCGGTGACGGAGCCCTCGCCGACGTATGGTTCATTGAGTGAAACGATGTCTGTCTCTTGCGACAGAGTATCCTGAGCCAGTTGGTTTGCGGCCGCCATAGCATGGTGGCAATTAAGATGTGCGAAAGTCGGGTTTATCCCCATGATGACGCTGTTCTTAATTGTTCGACCTCCAACTTGTGGATTTGACACTCATTAAAACCTGCGGCATGACTGGTCGACAATTGCTTGCCATTTGGTCTCCGTTCGTTCCTGGTTCTGCAGTTCGGGCAGCAGAGCGCGTCCGCGCACTGCATTTTGAGGTTGTGTGATCCGAGACGCCGTACCTCCCACACAGGGACACATTTCGGCACACCTTCTGTGTGTGGCCGTACTTCCAGCAACAATAGCAAATCAGAGGCCTCTGATTTGGCCGGAAGTCCACCTGTCACCAACACACACTCAATTTGCGAACCCGCTCCACACGCTCATATGAACTCTCATCAATCGCTATTACGTGATTACAACCGCGTTTCCCTGTGAACGAAGTTCTGAGTTCAAGGGAAGCCCCTTGAAGAATCTCATTCTGCTCCAGGATCGCAGGAATCACGTCGGCATTGGATAGATCCGAGTCCACACCGAAGACAATGATAAACGGGGTGCGTCGACGTGGTCTCGAAATCGATTGATCGCTCACTAGTTCCGTCTTCCCTATTTCGGCCTCCAGCCTCTCGAGATCTGCGGTGCTGTCTGTTATAATGACAATGCCTCCACCTGAGATATCCCGCACACCTCTGATTCTGATTTTGGCCTTGATAGGGTCGATTTCGCTAGTTACTTTTGTCCGAATGAAATTGGAGGAAACGTCAGAGTGTGTGGCCGGTGTTTTCGACCACACTATGAGGGCTAGTTCCTCTTTAGGTTTGGCTTTGGCTTTTGGCCTCTGCTTCCCCTTCTGGGCGGATTCCTTTGGATGGGGATTCGCACCTTTTGGGCGTCCCGCCCGATCCATCTCCCGCTGTTTCTTCCTTGCATTCCTGGACACAACTTTGGACCAAGAGCCGTCCTCATCAGCCATTAATCCACCAGGCTGGGTTTCTGGAAGATCGTCTACGGAAGACGCGTCCGAATCATGAGATTGGACTTCGCTCTTCCTCGAATCTTTCTTACTTCCCTCACGATCGTCCTTAGAGCTCTAAGAGTTTTTCTTTTTCCTCTTTTTACGCAGCTTGCCAGCGCTCTTGGTCACTTTCCGTTTAATCCCCAGCTGAGGATCGTCGGGTTACCCGTCTTTGCGAGGCTTCACCTTGTTTCGAGAGGATTGATCAGAACCATTACGTCGCTCACTAGCACTCTGGGTTGCTTTCTGTTTACTCCCCTGCTGAGGAACTTCGGGCGACCCGTCTCCGTGAAGTTTCACTTTGTGTGTGCTTCAGACATGGGACGTGCCTGTCTTAGACCTCTCCGTCTGCACCAGAAACTTACGTTTTTGTTTTTCCGTATTTTGATTCGGGTACGATTTACCGCCCGCTACGTCCGAACCTCCAGAAGGATTACGCTTAGTCTCTGGAGTTAGGCCATCCTTGTGACCCTTCTTTCCTGAAATGTACTCGTGGGGCTTTGCTTCAGTCTGTTTACCGTTATACTCGGCTGCCGTCGACTCCTCCCGCGCACAATGTTATGTGTTATGGTAAAAGAAAGAACATATATCTGAAAGTCTGTATGAAAATAACTAAAAGTATGGATGCGTTTCTGTGGGTGGAAGTCTTTATATTATTAAAGATTTAACTTAAAATGCAATAATTTGTGTTTTCCTTTTTGCCTACCCCTACATAAAGAAAAATAACTTTAAAAAATATACTACTACTAACTTACTATATATCTACTTACCTCGAGTGCACCCTACAACTAGGTCGTAAACTTGCTTTGGAAGAAATTAATTGAAATATGTTCTTATCAGTGAATCTTAGCTAGAGTGTTATCGCGATCAGTGATGTCGTCAAATCACGTGATCGTACTAATCTACCACGTGGTGGAAAATCCCTGACGTTAGAGACCATGTGACATACAGTCACTATGTATTATAAAAACAAATAATTTAAATTGTATTTTATTTTAAAAATCAATTAGACGAAACATGCTCATTTCAATTATACCTATACATTATGTCTACTACCATACCCCTTATAAATGACGTCACAGTATCCCATGGTCTTGCGATTTAAGCGAACACGTTACCGTTCACTCCTTTTAAGACAAGTGCCACAGAAGTTCAAATTTGGGTCAAGTCCAGTACATCATGGTTGAAATTTTAGGTAAGAAACGTTTATATATAAGTTTTAATATGGTAAAAATGTATTTTAAACATTTAAAACATTTTTTTAAATAATAGACAAACTAAATAGTAGAATACATATTTTATAAAAACAAAGTCAAAAGGTTTGTCAGGCAAGTTATTTATTTATCCTATTCATTAATCAAAAGAAATTTTTAAGCCAGAATACTAAAAACCCAATTTAGTATAATTTTACTATACTTTACTATACAAGTTACAAAAAACATAAACGTGGAAATTAGTAAGCATTTTATTTAATTTTAAAACTATGGTGAATTCTACAGATATTCGATAAAATACCGTTTAACTATCAAAGTAATTGTATACCAAAGTACTTTCCAAGCCTTATTATAGATAATGACCGAATTTTTTGTGAAGGGTTTTTTATTCAAACAGGGGACTCCTGCGATTTTTTGTCAAGGGGTCGTTTTATTCAAATAGGGCACGTATCCCATTATTTTGTGAAGGGCCCCTATAGTGTAATGTCGGTCCTCACTTCGAATGGGGAAAAAAGGAGGGAGGTTAATTAACTGATTTTATGAAAGGTTTCCGTAACGTGAATTCATTGGATTTTTTTGAAGGACCCTAGGCCATTTATTCAAAAGGAGATTTCTCCAATTTTTGTGAAGGGGTTAATATCTATAACTTTTTCCAGTTTCTTTCGAAGCGTCCCTGTAACTTTTAACTATTTTAATTAACTAATGCACTATATGGTAAAATTATATTTTATTTACATATCATTTCGATAATTGTGGAAGATGATTCATAAACTATACCAATACGCATCATTTTTCGTTCTTGTTTACTTTCTTACTTACTATTTTATGTTAACATTTGAATTCTTTGTACCCTTTTTTTACCTTTCATATCCATTTTCACCTCTCCAAACGTAAATTTAAACATTCGAAAGTAAAATCTAACTTGCACTAGATAGTAAAGTTATATTATTTACTTATTTCACATAAAATTCCAATTGCATTTGGAAAGTGTTTCATATACTATACTATGACGCATTTTTCGTTCTTATTTATTTATTGTTACTTACTATTATGCATTAACGTTAAAATTCTTCGTATACTTTTTGTGGGCACTCTGTATTTTTCGAAGTGCGTATTGTTAGCCTAAATTATATCGAAGGGCTATTGGGTGAAAAAAGGGGGGGAGCTATTAAATTTAGTGCAGTATAATTCTTATGGGGGCCCTGTATTTTTAGCATAATGTGTATCGAATTCATTTAATTAAAACCCACCTCTTACCCCAAAAATTTTTAAGACCGATCAACTTTTAATTAGTATTTTTAATTTATTTCTTAATTACTATTTTTAATTTATTTCTTAAATACTATTTTTAATTAATTTTTAAATACTATTTTCCATTCACTTCCACCATATTTCTACATACTCCAATACTCAAAGTGCATATTCTAGTTGAGAAAAAATAATCTCGCTTAAATTCTTAAGTTCCTTCATTAACATATCTCTTAATGAGTAATTTTAATTAGCATTTTTAATTTATTTTAAATACTATTTTGCATTCACTTCTACTACATAACTCTAATATTCATACTGCATACTCTTGTTCAAAAAAAAAAATTGCTTCGAAAATTTCTAAGTCCCTCAATTAAAATTAAAATTAAATAAATTTCTATTTCGCTAAAATGAATCCGTTGAAACTCGCATCGTATTCTAGTAGATATTTCTCCGCGAAAAAAAAAATGCTTCGAAATTTTCTAAGTCCCCCAATTAAAATTAATTAAAAAAAAATCCGAAATAATCCCCTCGTCTTATAGTTGACGCCCCGATCCCCCGCCCCACAGATCCCCGATCCACCACCGCACATATCCCCGATCCCTTATCCCCAGATCCCCTGCCGCACAGCTCCACAGGAGCCCTACTAACCTATGATTAATATGAAATTGTTAGTGATAGAAACTTGAAATTTTACATGTCTCTTACTTCAAAGACATAAATGCATCCACAGAAAAGTTTTTAAAAATTCAGAATTTTTTAACTCTGCAGGAACAAAATACATTCTAAAATTGTGATTTCTGCGATATAGTTGTAATAGAAGCTTGAAATTTGGCACGGCGATTACATTTAAGATGTAAATTCTCTTCAAGAACGGTTACAAAAAATTCGAAATTTCAAATAAAACATGAAATGAGCGAAAAACCTTCAATATATACTCTAAATTACCATTTATTTGGAATTAATTTTAGTTTTTCTCATTCATTTAAGTCTCATGTTCGTCTAATGCAGTATAAGAATGAAGTTTGCTCAAAATGTGACTTAATTAGTAATTTTTGAATTATCTGTGGCAATAAAATTTCCTAATGAAAATCGACACACAAATACCACTTCACAATTACTTCAACAATTACGCGATCAAAGCCACATGTTTTGATAGTATATGATAATGATTTAAAATCAATGGAAGTGCAAATAAATTAATTGTGAGCCACATGTAATGATATGTAAGAGTTCCTGTTCTGATAAACTTGACTTACTAAATTCATGTCCAGACATCCATAATCGTCCTCCTACTTTAATATATAGGGTATCTAACTATAAGTTGAAAGCTGATTATTTACCACCTAGATTTTTAGAATTACCCATTGTGAGTTGGTCCACAGAAATTTCCTCTCTGTCTAAATTTCGTCCGAATCATATAGCAGCTACATAAGTAAGTCAATATTGTTCGACCGTCGAGTCAGCAGATACGAAACATTTTCGGGGAGAGGGGGCGGAGACTAAGATAGCAAAACTCGACCATTTCGTTTCGCAATCTATGGACACTTAAAAAAATATATATTATATCGGTTGACGACGGGTGGAAGGAAGGGGAAAAGGACACCTAACCGCTCCCCCGCTCAATCCGCCTTCGATAAAAACTGGCATAGTTTTAAATTTTCATTCTCCAATTTCGCGTTCAGTGAGGTTACTGGTATATGCGCATGACTCGAGCAGAATTATTTTTTATCCGGGTTGTTTTAGCTAAGCACATATATACTATACTCTGTTCTCCATTGAACACTTTATGTATAGAATTTATACTCATTTTACAAGGCTAAACAAACAAACAAGCGTAAAAAAAGGTATAGCGTAAAATGTAGCTTATTGTATATGTTCGTCGTGTTGGAAAGTGTGTAATAATCTATGTGTGAGGCATGACTTTCGGATTTTTTTTTGACTACCTGTCCATTCGTGCTCTAACTTTCGGGAAAATATTGACAAATAAAAACCACAAAATTGATATATGTCATTAAGGTAGCTTTCAAATTCCTTGCTCAACAGTGTGGAACTTTCTGAGACATTTTCTAACTCATATTTAAATTTGAAGGTATAAAATTGGCAAGCCTGATTATTGAAGGGATTTGCAATTGAATAGCGTTTGGCAAATAAATTACCTATCGAGTGATAAGAAATTGTTTTCACGTGACAAGTATTTCCCCTTTCTCGCGCTTCCGTGTAGGGAATTCGGTTTAAACGCCGACTTTGACAGCATTTCAAGAAAGTTCTTCTGTCTTTACCAAAAAAAGGGAAAACGTCTTTTGATTACATAGTTTCTGAATAACAACACCTGCCAATTTCATGCGTTTCAGGACAAAAATGATTTCAGAAATATGTCAATAAGTACATCCCTTTGATTTGAGAAGGGTAGTAAGAAATACTATACAGTATGTTCCCTTTTTAAAAAAAATGCTATATCTGGCATTTATAGTTTTTACATGGGATACACAAAAGAATTTGGATACATTACGGTCTAGTGGCAGAATTTATTTGAAGTACATTTTGATCATGTTTTTCTCGAACAAATTAAAATAAATTTACTTAATCTTTAGTATTTAATGAAAGTACAGAATATATTTCGAAAAACTGAAGGTGGATAAATGCAATAAGTAAAAATAGTTGGAAAGTGTTTTATAATCTGTGCAATCGACATTATTTTTCGTTATTGTTTTGTTCGTATGTGCTATCAACAGGAATTAGGCACAGATGGAAAATCAGCAATAATATATATAGTTTTTCATTTGAAAATAATTTCTAGCCATCTTACTATAACTTATTTTAAAATGGGAAAAAATGATTAAAAAAATACTTTTTACATTACAAATTTGAATAGATATATTGTATTCAATACATTGAAACATAATACATATATTATATATAACAAAATTAAATTATGTATTGTTATTAAATGTAACAATACATAATTCAAACAATATTTATATTGTTTCAATTATGTATATATATGTATCTAATTGGTGTGTTATAATCTGAATGACGTCTACGGATTTCTGTAAAAGGGGATACATATACAGGGGTCGGATATCCAACTCTCGACGAGCGTGAAAATGTTCTAGCACTGGATATGTGTCCCCTCTGCTGTGGCATCAAGATGACGTATGGGGGCAGATATACAGGGGTCGGATATCCAATGCTCTACTCAAAAGTAAAACGTCCAAGCATCGGATATGTTACCCCTTGATAAATGTCCCCTTCTGCTATGACGTCAAGATGACGTACGGAGGCATACAGGGGACGGTTATCCAGGTCTCGACGATAGTAACACGAACTAGTTTTTGATATATGGCCCCTTCTGATATGGGGGCAGATATACTGGGGTCGGATATCCGACTCTCGAAGAAAGTGAACCTGGATATGTATCCCCTTCTGCTGTGACGTATGGGGGCAGATATACTGGGGATAGATATCAGCGTCCCCGGTTTGACCAATCAGCTTTAAACTAGGACCACTTCTAAGGTATTAAAATTTCATTGGTTGAGACGATTTTGGACAAAAACGAATGATTGTAGAGCCTGCTGAATCGAACTCGTCATTCCTGATCAGGGCCAGGGCTACACTCTACACTAGATACCGGGCTTGCTCATTCATTATCATGACGTCACAAATGGTGGCTGGCCGCTACCAGCGATTGGTACAAAGCGAAATGACAAAATGAAAGACATACAGCGATTGGCACAAAACGATGGGCTTGTCGCTTTGCACCAATCGCTGTTCGCAGCCAGCCACCTTTTGTGACGTCATGATAATGAATGAGCAAGCCCGGTAGCATATTAGCAAAACATACATTGATTCATGTGCAGAAAAAAATAGACCAATCAGCTGGCGCTCTGCCGTTTCAAAACTCCGCCCCTTGCTTCGCTGATGCGTGGCGTGGAACGGAACGGAAAGTTGTTGATCTTTCTTTGATTAGCCTGAGAAGGAAATTTTTATTTTTGTTGACAAATTAATTATGTCTTCAAAGATCGATTGATATTTACTATCAATGATTTACCCCATTCTTTTAAGAATGAAATTATCAAGATTAATGATGACTCATCTATAATAAGAATGAAAACGAATACTAGTTTGAATGTGAGAATATTTCAACCAAATTGAAGTAAAATGTTTGCTGGTAATATAACATGTTTATAATGTATTCTAATTAGGGTTTTTCTGTTTATGAGATGTAAGTAATATTATTTAAAATAAAAATGCTCTCCTGCACCAACACACGGTTTAAAACAAATATTAGCTTTTGCTGTTTTTCAGTCTCAATAAAATCTGGTAACTGCGGAACCTGAATAACATGGACAGTTAAATTTTGCCCACATTCTTAAACAAGTTGTTTACAATACATCATCGATAATCAATCTGTATTATATTAGCTTTGAATGTTTATGAAATATTAGAATAAGATTATTTCACTATTAATAGATTTCGAATGTAAAGCATTAATTTAAAACATATTTTTTTGGAAATAACAGTACCTAATCAAATTATAAGGTCAGTGTATGTTTGACTCACGAATTCACAAACAATGTCTTTAATCGAATCAACTGCAGTCTTAAATTTAGTCTTTAAATTATGTTATTTTAAAATTTTATCTATGTTGCTTCTCCTACTGTGATTAATTACAGTGATTGCTTTTATTATTCACTCACAGTTTATTAAATAATAACTTTTGCTTATTCAGAATCCTTGTACCTTTTCCCCATTTATGTGTTTGTTTTCTGATTTCTGCTCTTTATGCACCTGTTAAAGGACAAAATTTGCACTTTAAAGTTTTTTTATTTTCTGAATTAATTTATTATATTCTTAATTATTATTATATTTTAACTTAAACTGAAAAGAAGTAATTACAACAAAATATATTTTTTTATACATTTTTATTAGTACTGAATTCAAAATACAATGATATTCAAAAAGTATAGTATAAGATTATAAATTATGGATGTTTATCAAATTAAAGTAAATCTTGAGGGGATCGTATCTGACGGCCCGGTGAACTCTTGTGATTGCTTAGAGCTTTCATAAATGATTGCCTTTGCATTATGGGCAGTTCACCAGGACAATGTAAGCAGCGTGAAAATGGAACCTGTTTATAATGGAATGTTACCTGCTTAAAGTAGAGAATTTCGTGGCCCAGTGAAAGAAAGAAATGCTGATGTGGAAGCCTACTGAAGATAGTACTTTTCTTCTGATCCCACTCAGGAAATTCTGTAATTTGGCAATTATCTATAATTTATAAACTTATAGTACTATGTTTTTGAAGTTTGATGTATTTTGAATTTACAAATTGGAAACAGAACATTTAAAATTTTAGACATAGAAAAAAAAAAAAAAAAAAAAAAAAAAGTTAATTTTTGAAAAATAAATTTTATTAATTGCAGAAATTTAAAATAGGTGCATATTGGAAATTTTTTCATTCTTTACAGTTTAATTTCCTTGACTATTTATAATATTTGGCTAGAATTCACACTTTATTTTGTTTGAGTTTTATCAAGGTTGCTATATATATAAATTAAATATCAAATTTTACCTCTCAAAAGTAAAAATTAAAGCAGTATTAATTTTCATAAAGGATGTTTGGCTAAGATGCTTTACACTCTCGCAGAAAAAAAAAAAAATAATAATCGGTTGAAAAAAGAAAAAAAGTCGCCAGATTTAGGGGATTTTTTTCCTTTAATGGCAACCTAGCCAATGTATTAAGTTATTCGTTTGGCCCGGTCATGAAACTCGCACCCACCAAAAAGTCGCCAAACTTATGTTTACATGTTTGCGTGAGTGTAAAGCATCAGTTCCGGATATTTTGTGTCTGCATCAAAAATAAATCTTTTCTGAATGAAATCAGAACCAGTATATGTTTGGCTACTTTTATGTTAACCAGGCACAAATCTCATCGATAGAAGCTTTATCTTTTCACGTGTCTAAATTAGAAACAGTTCTTTGATGTTGATATAAAATGTTTGGTTTGTGGTATTATTATTATTATTATTATTATTTCGGGGGGGGGGGGGGGGAGTATTTAAAAAAAATTAGTGAAGTGCATGTATTTTAAATCTAATTTATATAATATATGAATATAATATATAGAAATTATGCTTTTTAAAATGTGTATTATATTTCAGTATTTTGTGCAACAAAATGCATTAAATGTATTTAAAAAAATGTAGTAGACATGTAGATCATTGTACATTCTTTAGAATATGAAAAATCTTCTAAAAATGCAATAACGGCCAAGTTGCAGGAAGCCATTTTCAATGAAAGATTTCAAATGTTTGACTTTTAACTTATCGCTTTATTATATAGAAATTTTTTTGATGGGATATCACTACTTTTTGTAGGTTTTTTTTAAATGTATTTTTCTAAAGGATGGATATAAATATAAAATAATTTTTAAATTATTTTATTATGCTTTACAAATCTATATTTTATTTCTAGTTTACATCAAAATACTAGCCACTAATTTAATCTTCCTAAAATGTATGCTAAGCACTTCATCCTATTGCTTTTTTTTTCATAATTTATTTGTTCAACCCTTCGCCAAATCGGAAGTTTCTGTTAGATAAATCAAGAATCAACTCTTTGCGATCATGGCTGCATATCTTATGTTTTGTCTTAGTATGCATTTCATCTTTATTGACAATTATCACTTAATTTACTTTTGCTTCATGCTCGTTTGCATTGTTACGTTCTCTAATGAGGAGATTTTTAATTCTATTAAGTAATCTTCTGTAATTGCAACTGCCAAATGGCATATTTTAGCAAACACGATTTAGTGCAAGAGAAGTGGTTCTTTTTAAACGTTTTTAAAGCTATCCAGATTTACAATAAACCATATTGATGCTAATATGTTTTTCCTTTCATTCTAACATTAGTATAATTAAGAAAGATTAGAAAATCTACAGGCGCGCGGCCATTTTTCCATTAGAAAATCTATCATTATTTTCATCTAATCGTCTTAGATAATGTGTCATTGTGACTTGGTTTTAAGATTTTATCTAATTTTATGCAAAAACCTGAAGCTGAAATGCGAGGAACTCCATTATAAAAGATTTATTCTATAACGTACATATCGCTAAACTGGATATTTGTTATAAAATTATAATAATCATGAGGAGAACTGACAGTTTCGATGCTTTAAGTCAAAAATATTAATTAGATATAAGACTGCTTGTTTCTTTTACTGCTTGTAGCTAAGAATTTCGGCGGGCTCCTCCGGAGATTCCGACTCGGCCCCTTCAGTAGGAAAGATGACCCGACACAGCGAGATGTTTGACACGACGACGGGGGAAGGACACGGATGAACCGCCACCTCAATGTAGTGCGCCAGTGATAGAGTGGCGTCTTAAAAAAACAGAGACGCCAAAAAGCAGGCCACTGAGTCTGGCTCTACCCTTCATAAGCTCAGGTTTTCTGTGGCGTGAAGACTCGGCCAATGTTGGAAGCCTCCTCCCTAGGTGGTAGAAGGACGCCTCTTAGGCCTATCTCAGTTGCTCGAGCGGGACCCTAGCTCTGCGTCGAGGTAGGTGACGCTGAGAAACGACTAGCTAACAGTGGTCAGATAGTTTCCAAATCTTATCTGGGGGCGTTGACGGAGACGAGATCGAACTCCGAAGAGCACGGTGCTTGGTGGCTCTGCAGTGACGCTTCGTTACTGCGTGAGGCGGCGGAAGCAACCCTCAGTACGTAGTTACCGGCTTGTGGACGTACACGCATGGACCGCAGCTGGAGTAGTTTTGTGTCAACCTAAATTGTCGGGAAGAAGGGCATAGCCCGTTTGTAGGAAGAGTGACAGGAGTCCTCCGGGCCACTTAGGTGACCGTATCAACTCCTTGGGAGGATGTATGTTCTTTCCCTGGACTGTTCGATTAGCTGGAATCTTAGAAATAACTTTCACGCAACGGTTCTTGATCGGGACCGCCTCTTTGGCGCTCTTGAAGGAATTTTCCATGATCTTCAGAGTACCGATAGTGGTGCTTCCCTTTTGTCGTTGTTGTCTTTTTGTTTATGTTTAGTTTTATATGTGGATGACACCCCAGTTGAGTCGACTGGCCACTACCTGCATTTCGTTGCAGGGCTTCGCCGGAGGGAAAGATTCTGGGGGCGAAAAACTTATGCCAGGACATGTCTATGCGTTCAGGGAAACTTTTCCTTGAGGTCTCGGGCTGGCGAGAGGCTTTAATTCTCCTCGCTGCAGCCGATGAGACCAGTCGTTTCCTCCTCCCCTAGGACTCGATGATCGGAAACTGCCGTACAATAAGAGTCATTAGGGTAGTCCGGCATAAGGCCTAGGACTCGGTTCCCATTTTTGGATTCCGGCTACGAAGCTGTCGGATGTATCCAGCGTCTCCCCAAGTGTTTTGTGATGGTGTTCTTGACGTGTGGGCTCCATCGCATATCGCAGCAACTTTTGTTGTAAATCTCTTGGGTTAAAGAAAATGTTCAGCAGGTGGTAGTGCTCCCACCGGCCGCAGCACTTACAGGAAGACTCTCCTGGTCTAGTGCGTTAAAAGTCCCTCAGGACTTGGGTGCGTCGGTTGATGTGCTGACGGGCGCGCTCAAGCACCAGGCGGCGCAGACTCATTTTATTACTAAGATTAGTTGTAATTCAGTAAACAATTTTTTAAACATTTTAAAGAAATTTACATTCAGTATCTATGGGACGTTGGCTGAAATAAGCATAAAAACCCATAAAACTAGCTTAGATATGTCGGTTAGCTGTCTAAATGGGTCGAAATTTCTAGGACCTGACCGCCCTGTATAAAAAATATAATGACCCAACCAATATAAAAGTTAAAAGTTCGGCCCGAGATCGACCTGGCCCGTACAAATATATATATTGGGCTAGTACGATATAAACGCTAAAAGTTCTGCCCGAGATCAGCTCAGCCCGTACAAAAGCTTAATTGGAAAGAGCCGACACAACTTATATACACGACTTAACACAATATGAAGTTTCAGGAAATTTCATACAGTAGTTCTTCGAATATAGCTATCGCAGAAATCGTGAGAAATGCAGCATAGAAGCTGCGAGATTTACACCTGTTACGAGATTTACACCAAAACCTAATCAGCACATATTTATGTCAATAGTAGAGGGAGAATGACAGTTCAACGCCAGCAGCAGGCGGAGGCGGAGGTGCGGAGGAAATTTTTTTTGTCTCCCCCTACCTTCCCCCCCCCTACCCTATGCCCCCCCCCAACACCCAACACCCCCCCATTTTTTTTTTTTTAAATTTTTAAAATTGTCTTATAGTACGAGCTATCGGTGATGGTAGAGTATGGCCACTATCCCCCCCCCTACCCCTTGCCCCCCTACCCCATGCGCCCCCCCCCCATTTTTTTAATTTTTTTATTTTAGGGGAGAGAGAAAGGTTAATGTGGTGTCGCCCTCTATCGTTAAGTATCGAATACGAAAATGACTGCTTCTGTAAAAGTTATAAGCTGCGTTCGAACCTGTTATAAAATGAACTCATGGATTGATGATTTGGGGGTAGGTTTAACCAATCAAGAACTTACCACTGCTTACAATGGAAATATATAGTTATAGAATAGCACTTAATAAATAATTTTAAAATGTGTTACCATAGTGCTCGCAAAGGAATATGAAATAGAAATTTAAGTTATAGCATAGTATAAAATAAAGTTTCTTAGCAAACTGCTTACAATGAAAATATTTAGTTAAAGCATAACACTTAATAAAATATTTTAAAGTTTCTTACCAAACTGCTTACAATGGAAATATTTAGTTATAGCGTAGCACTTAACAAAAATTTTAAAGTGACACATGTAAATAATTATAGTTATAAACCGACATATAGGCAGATAGGCAGGCACACAGACAAGCAGGCAGGCAGGTAGGCAGACAGACAGACACACAGTGAACTATTTGTTACGTACACAAGCATGCATATACGAAGTGAACTAATTGTAATAAAATACAAGACGTGCATACGTTTTAAAACATTTTTTTTTCTTCACAGAAATTAAGAAAATATTAAATTTCGACTACAACTTTCACTTTGAAATAGAGTACTCCCTTGTTAAAAATTATTAGCTTTTAACAAACATGTAAATGAAGCGGGGTTCGAACCTCGAACTTGACAAAATGATCTCATGATGTGTTGATTTGCAGTAGGTTTAAACGAACACACCATGAGACCATGTTTATTAGACGCGATTTAAGATATATAAGAAAAGGTGTCACGTGACTGAACATATTGGATTATTACTATACAGTACTAATGATATTATAAATTTTGTAAAATAATTTAAGATTTACGATAAACTTTAATGTTTAAACTTACAAACACATTGGAATGCATTTATAACATATAAAATAACCTTGTAAAAGGTTGATTGGTTTGTTGGTTTTATAAACTTGCAAAGCAAAGCGTATCTTACCAATTTGCATACAAGAGATTTTGTAACATAAATTATATAATATAATACAGCAAATTTTAACTTACCAAGTGGGGTTTAAGGAGACTGTAATAGAATTTTTAATTGTATACTTTAAAAAAGAAAGTTTAACTTACCATTATGTTTATGCTCGGATTCGAACTGTCAACCTTTTAGCTAGCTTTCCAATGCGCTCCCAATTACGCTACGAAGGCTCCGTACAATTAATATAAATAATGAAACCTAACACAATGTTACTTTTTTTCCCCCTAAGATTTTCAAGTTAATAAAACAGGATATGACAACATTTGTAGAATAACATCCTGTTTTCCAACGATAAGAACAGCAATATAAGAAACTTGTTCACCATAATGAATTTACTGTTTTAAGTTTTGACTTAGACGATTGTTCTTCTATTTACCTTAAACCTTGCTGTTTATTTGCTTGATCACCTATCTGTTTACCCTGCTTTTTGGATACTTCAAAACCTGAAAATGACTACTTCGCTTAACACATCTTACTATGAAATTTCAGAAATCAGCGAATTTAGTAGAATATTTAAGTATTTTGATGTTTTTACCTCTTACCATTGGGACCTAGGTGAAGATACGATTGTCGAAGTGCAAATGAATAAGGACTGTGAGTTAAACGTTCACATTCAAAAATATAAAGAATTTGAGAATAGAGGTAAACTGTACCCTACAAATGAAGGAATTACAATATCGTGCGCAACCTTTGATAAATTTGAAACGAGAATGGCTAAATTTAATTTTAACTCTGCAGAAGAAGAAACATTTGTATGTAACAACGACTTACTAATGATTTATGTGGATAAGGAATCATGTATACTGCAAAAACTATTGAAACCTGATTATTTACTACTTACAAAAGAACAATTTCTTAAACTAGAGGAAAACTGCATTCAAATTAGCGAATGTCTTATTCAAACTTTTTTAACAAAACTTTTACCTGTTTATGTTTTAAAACACTTAAAAAAATGTAAATGTTGTCACTTTACTGTGAAAGAGGCGATGGACTATTTTTTAGAATGCTTCGATCATGAATTAGAGAGTTCAGTATATCGCACGTTTGACTGTTATTTATGTTCAATCGGACAACCAGTTGAAATGCATCACGAATGTATGAGTTATAATTTAAGAAATCAATTTAACTGGTGCGCAGACAGTGCTTTGTTAAATTTCAACATTAAGGAATTTGTGAAAAACCTGTTAGAGAAATGTACATGTAATTATACGTATTTATTTTTCGAATCTATGAATGTAGACTTTTACAATAAGCATTTGAACAATGTATTTATAAATTAACGTAATTATTTAATAAATATTTGTTTAATTTTTTATAATGTGTCTGTTTTTATTTATGTATAAGGAATAAATAAATATAGTTTTCGGAAAGTTTTACAACTTTTCTACAGAAAATGTAGAAACTTGTTTTATTTTTCTACAAAAATTAAGAATGTGAGACAATTTTATACTATTTCATTAAACATGTGTACCATTATTATAACACAACTTACATATTGTATGCATAATACTACCCTTTACTTCATAAATTATTTAAGATTTTAAACCAAAACTGAGCGAATATTATAACGATTATCGACTTATGTTCGAAAATAGGCATGTTGTTTACCAAAGAAAAACAGGAAACTATTTACAGATAAAATTACGATGTTTTGTTGCTGATAACAATACTTCTTATATAGTTTAAGATACCAAAATTCTTTCACTAAATTTAATATTATGTTTTTATTTCTCATGATATATAACTTAATTAGCAATACCATGTAATGAACGGATGTTTTTACCTATTAAATTTGCATTTTAAGCCACGATGAATACATAATAAAACATTACTTGTATACTTTTACATAAAATATGGAAAATAAATTTATACTTAACTTTTGAAATCACTCACTGTATAATAAAAGAAACTTTACTTAATTACTTATGATTAACGTACAGGCTTATTTCTGTATAAGATATGTAACACGTGACGCTATTTATATTTATTTTAATCATGCGCGCCCTCTACATTTAAATAAATATTCATGAAAAGTTTTATTTGAAATAATATAAATACTGTTTCTGCATCGTTAAGACGTTATAATTTTTTCTCCGTTTAAAAGATCTGCGATTTTAATTGATTTAGATTAAATAAGTACAATGCAAGACGTAGCAATAGACAAACCAACCAAGATAAGAAAAGCACATCAATAATTCAAACATGTTATATTATTATAAAAGTTTTTAATTTTTTACAAAGTAACTTAATTAAATTAAAAAAATTATAAGTAAACAAAATAATTATTTTTTTTAATTACAATAAATTAACAAAAATGAAAAACTTTTATAATAATATAACATGTTTGAATTATTTTTATAAATATATGTAGTAACATAGTAACTATATAATATGTTAGCATTATATATTATTAACATACAAGACGAATCAACTTTGATAAATTATAGAATACTTTTATTAAGTTTATAAAACTTTTTCAACTTAATTTTTTTAATTGAAAAATAATTTTACTATCTTGTAAAATTTTAAAAACTTTTAAAATAGTTCAAAAATATTTTTACTACCATGTGTAGAATGTTACTGACATTTAGTATACATACTATGTTTCTGTTATAAACATATAAGAGAAATTATTAATCTTAAATTGCAAGTTAAACAATATTAATAAACACACATTTTGTTTAAATAAACACACACAATATTTAATGTAGTATATATTTTATTTTCTTATCGTTGGAAAACAGGATGTTATTCTACAAATGTTGTCATATCCTGTTTTATTAACTTGAAAATCTTAGGGGGAAAAAATAGTAACATTGTGTTAGGTTTCATTATTTATATTAATTGTACGGAGCCTTCGTAGCGTAATTGGGAGCGCATTGGAAAGCTAGCCAAAAGGTTGACAGTTCGAATCCGAGCATAAACATAATGGTAAGTTAAACTTTCTTTTTTAAAGTATACAATTAAAAATTCTATTACAGTCTCCTTAAACCCCACTTGGTAAGTTAAAATTTGCTGTATTATATTATATAATTTATGTTACAAAATCTCTTGTATGCAAATTGGTAAGATACGCTTTGCTTTGCAAGTTTATAAAACCAACAAACCAACCAACCTTTTACAAGGTTATTTATATGTTATAAATACATTCCAATGTGTTTGTAAGTTTAAACATTAAAGTTTATCGTAAAGCTTAAATTATTTTACAAAATTTATAATATCATTAGTATTGTATAGTAATAATCCAATATGTTCAGTCACGTGACACCTTTTCTTATATATCTTAAATCGCGTCTAATAAACATGGTCTCATGGTGTGTTCGTTTAAACCTACTGCAAATCAACACATCATGAGATCATTTTGTCAAGTTCGAGGTTCGAAACCCGCTTCATTTACATGTTTGTTAAAAGCTAATAATTTTTAACAAGGGAGTACGCTATTTCAAAGTGAAAGTTGTAGTCGAAATTTAATATTTTCTTAATTTCTGTGAAGAAAAAAAAAATGTTTTAAAACGTATGCACGTCTTGTATTTTATTACAATTAGTTCACTTCGTATATGCATGCTTGTGTACGTAACAAATAGTTCACTATGTGTCTGTCTGCCTGCCTACCTGCCTGCCTGCTTGTCTGTGTGCCTGCCTATCTGCCTATATGTCGGTTTATAACTATAATTATTTACATGTGTCACTTTAAAATTTTTGTTAAGTGCTACGCTATAACTAAATATTTCCATTGTAAGCAGTTTGGTAAGAAACTTTAAAATATTTTATTAAGTGTTATGCTTTAACTAAATATTTTCATTGTAAGCAGTTTGCTAAGAAACTTTATTTTATACTATGCTATAACTTAAATTTCTATTTCATATTCCTTTGCGAGCACTATGGTAACACATTTTAAAATTATTTATTAAGTGCTATTCTATAACTATATACAGGGTGATTCATAAAAGATGGGCAGAACTTTAAGGGGTTATAGTACACTTAAAGACAAATAATATTAAATAGGAGACTAAGGGCCCCAGACGTATTCCCAAGGAGATAGGGGGCATTAAAGTTTAGGGTCCGAAATTTCAAATGATTATAAAACATGGAAAAATTGGTCGATTCGTTTGCGGTTTTTGCAAAAAATTTTCTTTATGCCAGTATTTTCTTGAAATAAAATTTTAAAGTTCAATTTCAAAAAATGCCGATAGGGGGCGCTTTAGACTTTGGAGTAACAAACAACTATTTTTTAACGTTATTTTTTGTATTTCTTTAAATGATTTCGAAAGCTTAGACTTAAACTTAAATTTTGATCTAAAAATCTGAGTCCTAACGAGTAGTTAAGTAGCGTAAACTGAAATTTGAAATTTGAAACCCTTTCTCCCCCCAGAACAAAAATCAGTTATTCCCGATCTTTGTGTCGTAGATTAGGCTCTAACTACTGCCGCGTTTTGCTAAAATTATTCTTTATGTCAGTATTTTCTTGAAAATAAATTTTAAAGAAAATTTTCAAAAAATTCCGATAGAGGGCGCTTTAGACTTTGGAGTAACGAACAACTATTTTATACCGTTATTTTTTGTGTCTCATTAAATGCTTTCTAAAGCTTAGACTTAAACTTAAATTTTCAGCTCAAAATCTGAATCGCTGAGCGTGGTTCAGTAGCGAGGGGAGGGGGTTCAAATTTCAACTTCTGAACATAGTTCAGTTTGCACTACTTAACCATGTCCAACGATTCTGTGCTGTGATACGAGGCAAAAATACAACTTTCGTCAAGGACTGCATAGTCGGAATTCACTCATAAAGGCACTGGCACAGTTGGAAACGTCGCTCATGCAAACGTTAAAGCTCCATTCCTGACGCTAGTCACCGGGTGAAGAAGGAAACAGAAAGTATGCAAATGTCAAATGGGGAAGAAAAAGAACACGTATGCAAAATTTCGACACGATTCAGGCATAAAAACCACTGAACGGTGAGTCAAGTGTAAGTCGCTGTAGTAATGAATCGGAAGATGGTGCCCTTCACGAATAAGGAAAAGGCTGAGATGCATTTAATTTACGGAGCGGCAGATGGAAATGGTGCAGAGGCACAACGAATGTACGGAGAGCGATTTCCTAACAGGCGGTTGCCTAACCGCAAAACTTTCGAGCGCTTGCACAGACAGTTGTGTGAGACGGGATCATTTCTCGCTTCCCGGTCGAATGCAGGTCGTGCAAAAAAGGACGAATCAGTAGTTGTTGCAGAAGCCATTCTGGATGTAGTAGCGGCGCAGCCAAGTACAAGTACACGAACAGTGGCTAGCCAGGTGGATACCTCACAGTCCACGACTTGGAGGGTACTGAAGGATGAACATTTGCTCCCGTTTCATGTGCAACGAGTCCAGAAACTGTCTCCAGGGGATTATCCAAATCGTATTGAATTCGCCCGCTGGTTTCTGCAGCAGAACGCGCTAAATCCACATTTTGGACGAACTGTGCTTTTCACCGATGAATGTACCTTCACACGTGAAGGTACATTTAACACACACAATGCACATGTATGGGCGGATGTCAATCCACATGCTACGTATCCACATGCTCATCAGAGACGCTTTTCCATCAATGTTTGGGCAGGAATCCTCGGAGACCACCTAATCGGACCGTACCTTCTTCCTGAACGCCTCAACGGTAAAACATACCTCACATTTCTGCAACATGTGCTGCCAGACCTGTTAAACGTTGTTCCTCCACGCATCCGGCGGGTCATGTGGTTCCAGCACGATGGAGCGCCAGCCCATTACGTACGAGACGTCCGCAACTATCTGGACATCACATTTCCGAACAGATGGATTGGTCGAGGTGGTCCTGTTGCTTGGCCTGCTCGCTCGCCAGATCTTTCACCCCTCGATTTCTTTTTTTGGGGACGATTGAAGGCTCTTATGTATGAGACACCCATTGAATCCCCCGAGGAACTGGTCGCCAGACTTTCCGCCGCTGTAGGGGAAGTGCTCGAAAAGCCTGATGTTTTCGCGAATGTTCGCCGTTCCATTCGTCGCCGTTGTTCTGCGTGCATAACCTCTGGTGGTCACAATTTTGAACATTTATTGTGATTACATGTTAATAAATATGCTTTGGTAACATAATCCTAATTTGTGTCTTTTTACCTCGTATCACAGCACACAATGTGTGGACATGGTAAACTGAACTGTGCTCAGGAGTAGAAATTTCAAACCCCTCTCCCCAGAAACTTAACCACGTCTAACGATTCAGATTTTGGGCTGAAAATTTAAGTCTAAGCTTTAGAAAGCATTTAATGAGACACAAAAAATAACGGTATAAAATAGTTGTTCGTTACTCCAAAGTCTAAAGCGCCCTCTATCGGAATTTTTTGAAAATTTTCTTTAAAATTTATTTTCAAGAAAATACTGACATAAAGAATAATTTTAGCAAAACGCGGCAGTAGTTAGAGCCTAATCTACGACACAAAGATCGGGAATAACTGATTTTTGTTCTGGGGGGAGAAGGGTTTCAAATTTCAAATTTCAGTTTACGCTACTTAACTACTCGTTAGGACTCAGATTTTTAGATCAAAATTTAAGTTTAAGTCTAAGCTTTCGAAATCATTTAAAGAAATACAAAAAATAACGTTAAAAAATAGTTGTTTGTTACTCCAAAGTCTAAAGTGCCCCCTATCGGCATTTTTTGAAATTGAACTTTAAAATTTTATTTCAAGAAAATACTGGCATAAAGAAAATTTTTTGCAAAAACCGCAAACGAATCGACCAATTTTTCCATGTTTTATAATCATTTGAAATTTCGGACCCTAAACTTTAATGCCCCCTATCTCCTTGGGAATACGTCTGGGACCCTTAGTCTCCTATTTAATATTATTTGTCTTTAAGTGTACTATAACCCCTTAAAGTTCTGCCCATCTTTTATGAATCACCCTGTATTTCCATTGTAAGCAGTGGTAAGTTCTTGATTGGTTAAACCTACCCCCAAATCATCAAACCATGAGTTCATTTTATAACAGGTTCGAACGCAGCTTATAACTTTTACAGAAGCAGTCATTTTCGTATTCGATACTTAACGATAGAGGGCGACACCACATTAAACTTTCTATCTTCCCTAAAATAAAAAAAATAAAAAAAATGGGGGGGGCGCATGGGGTAGGGGGGCAAGGGGTAGGTGGGGGGGTAGTGGTCATACTCTACCATCACCGATAGCTCGTACTATAAGACAATTTTAAAAATTAAAAAAAAAATGGGGGGGGGTGTTGGGTGTTGAGGGGGGCATAGGGTAGGGGGGGGAAGGTAGGGGGAGACAAAAAATTTCCTCCGCACCTCCGCCTCCGCCTGCTGCTGGCGTTGAACTGTCATTCTCCCTCTACTGTCAATGTATAACTGAATATGAAATTTGATTACATTCCATGCATTATTTGCTGACATAGAGCGTCCAAAAATTTGTGTCCCATACAGACAGACAAACTCGCGGACAGACATTTTCGAAAAACAATAATATCGGGTTCAGGATTTTAAAAAACGTATAAATCATTGAAAAACATTACGTCGAAATTTTACACAAATCCAATACTTTCTTCTTGTATCGATAGAAGAAAACTAGTCAGATGTGCCACTCCCAAAACTTTCTTCTATATCATACATATTTCACATACACCAAATACGAATCAGCAGCAGCATATAAACAAGATCGAACTGAATCTAAAGTTTTATTAAATTCCATGCATTAGTTCTTGGGATATGACTATCGCTAAAATCGTGTTAATCCTGAAAAATGCTGCATAGCAGCGCCACGAGTTGAGAGATTTACATTAAAACCTCTTGCGCAAAATCTTATGTCAAAGTCTACACTGTAAAGAAATCTCTCAAATTAACAGAAAAACTGCCAATTTTGGCGCCGGTGGAAAACCGTTTAATTTACAGAAAATATCCATATATTTTCATTAAAACAGTTTTCTTTTGTAAAACATATAGATTTTTTCTGTAAAAATGAAAAATCCACATTTTTTTTACGGGTAAAAACTGTTTTTCCTTAAAACAGTATTTTCTGTAAAAAAGTAAAATACTTTTTTTGTCAATTACAGAATTTTTTTACAGTGTAACTGAATCTGAAGTTTCATGAAATTCTGTGCATTAGGTTTTGAGATATAGCTATCGTGAAAATCGTGAAAAATGTAGCATAGCAGCGCTACCGTTTGAGCGATTTACACAAAAAATTAATCAGATCCAATTTATATGAAGGTCTATCTGAATACAAAGTTTTATTAAATTCTGTGCATTAGTTCTTGAGATAGAGCTATCTTGAAAATTATGAATAACCAGCATACAGTGCCACCTCTTGGGCGGTATACACCAAAACATAATCAGAAAAACTTATGTACATGTCGGTGTCTAACTGAATCTGAAGTTTGATGAAATTCTGTTCATTAGTTTTTTAGATATAGCTATCGTGAAAATCATATACAGTCGACGCTCGTTTTTGCGAACTCGTAGGGAACATTCAAATGGTTCGTAAAATAGAAAGTTCGTAAAATAGAAAATCATCAAAAATGACATGAATATGTACATTATTTATGTCTATTTTTATCAATATCCCCCCCTCTTCATAGATGATGCAATATTTTAAGATTATTTATTCTGAAATAAAGTTATACATATATTTTTTAAATATATAAGAAAATTCAAAATACAAATTTATGCACAGAAAAAAAATTTAGCACTCAGAAGAATATGGTATTAAGCTTTGAAAACATTACATGTGAAAACATAGACTGTATTAGAACTTAATGGATGAAAATACATAGATAAAAAATTAGGAATGGAAATAATCACTTATCTTTTTTTGTTTTAAAATCACATTTTGGAAAATACATGTTTCCATTTTATCTATGCTTGAAATCATTTCACAATTATTGTTCCCTTCAAAAAAGTGCCTTAGCCTTGACAACCATTGAGCTGCTTGTTTGACAGTCGGACGTTGGATTATTTCATTTTCTTCTTGTTCCAAATCAGAAAGTTCTTCTTCCTTTTCACTTATTGCGTCAGCAATAATTTCTTCATGTGATATTTCTTCCGTACAAATCACATCTGAATCTACACTCAAAAAGTCCACGAATGAAATTTCAGGTAACAGTGGATTTCTTTTTCGTAGTTCATTTATAAGTAACTCATCTCCACTGATATCGTCGGCTACATTTTCTTGGTTTTCATTAATTAAGGTACTAAAGCCTGCGTTCTGAAATGCTTTAGCTATTGTAGTCGCTTGAACATCATTCCAAGCACGTATTGACAAATGCATTGCACCCAGAACATCAATTTCATATGGTTGATTCAGCTCCAATCCCATGACTACTCTTTGCAAAAGCACTCTTCTATGTATGCGCTTGAAACTATTAATCACACCCTGATCCATCGGCTGTAAAATTGAAGTTACATTGGTTGGAAAATAAATTTCACCACTTTTACAAAAATAATCAAAGTAAAAAAAAAATTAAGTACCATTAAGTGGAGTGCCCCCCTCCCCTTTCAGCTGCTAGTTCCCAATAAAAGGGGTGCTTTCGGCAGTTTATTGCTTGCGGACCACATTCGACAATACTACGGATTTGTTATCAGTATACGGTCAGCACAGCATCTCGCCGTTCCCAGCAAACACAGAGCTATCGGTAAGCAATCGGCCGACTGCCGCTTTGCCGTTTCCGACGGTATCGGCACGATACCGCCTGCCGTACCGGTTCCGTAACTTTTTCGACACGCCGCGCGACTGACGCCCGACAGATAGGCGCATAGTCGGTCCGGTATCGGCAACGGCGGTAGAATCGACGGCACTCTGCTGTGCCGATTGTATACCAACAGTTATCCGCACACCTACCGAATCTGGTCCGGTACCGGCAACGCTAACAACGGCGAGATGCTGTGCCGACCGTATACCTACCGCGACAATTCTCAATCCACTAGACTTCTGTTCTAGTGTACTTCTGAGGTTCAGCAGAACTATCTGATTGGCTTGTCGTATTGTCAATCAAACTAATAAGTAACAACCCACACACGTGGTCACATTTGCTGACGGACGGAGCAAGACCCCTGTTCTGTTGAAGTAGAAAAGAAAGCAGCACGTTTTTTTCTTTTGTGTTTGAGCTTAACGTTTTTATTTCTTTTAGGACTTTTTTTTGCACTCAGTATCAGTTTGGTTTTATCATTTAATATCAATAAATCATTAATAAGTATACTTCTTATTATTTTCTAGTAATTGATGCGCTGTATTTATCAAATAATTCAATTTTATCATATTGCACATTGAAAAAAATGTGGTATTTGAGGTATTAATACGACTTTGGAAACACCCGAATCTTCCCAAATTCCCGAAAACCAAACTGTATTACCGTCAGTTATTAAGACTCAAAATTCCTCCGAAAAATATTCAACATTATTACAAACCACTTAAGTACAGGTGCAAGGTACCTCTAAAACCTTATATACGAGGCTTTTATATGACTCGGCATCTTCTAGAACATTTCTTACTAAAAGTCTAGCGACAACTTTGAAATTAAAACCTATGAAAAAAGAAAGTCTTCTGGTTTATACGTTCGGAAACCGCAAAGCCATAGAACAGGAGTTCGATGTTGTGAATATTACGGTACGCATTTGCGTTTCCCCCTACGCTGGCATACAAATTGAAGCGGTGTCAGAGGTCATTAGCGGAGCGAAAATTATCGCCTCAGTTGATTCTCAGTTAATAAATAAACTCGGTCTTAATGAAAATGAATTTGCTGACACATTTATTCATGCAAAACCCATCCAAATTCTTTTAGGTGCTGATTATATGTTTTCAACGATAATTGGAGAAGTTAAAAAAATAAATCAATCGTTGTTTATTCAACCAACGATATTTGAAAAAACTTTAATAGGAAGAATTTATGGAGCTAAATTACAGAGTACTTCCTGTTTAAAAATAATATGCTTGTCAATAGATAATGACTTAAGAAACTTATAGGAAATAGAATCGTTTCTATTTAATCAAAAAGATAAACAAGATGATAAACATTTTGAGGTCATAAATAAATTCGAGAAGGAAATATGTTTCGAAAATGATAGGTACGTCGCACCACTTTTGTGGCAATGTGATACGGATAGACAAAATTTATGTAACAATTACAAAGTCGCGGAAAAAAGATTTGCAGTTTTGGAAAGACGGTTAAAAGATGATCAATCTTTATTTTTAAGATATAATGAAATTATGAAGGAACAACTGAATGAGGGAATTATTCAAAAGTGTAATGATAATTGTTCTGCAGATTACGTAATGCCTCATAGAGCGGTTTTTAGGGAAAAATCTTCTAGCTCTAAAACTAGAATTGTTTATGATGCGAGCAATCGACAGGGTAGTAACAAAAGTTTAAATGAATGTCTTTTCTCTGGGGAAAATTTAAATCCTAATTTCGTAGATGTTATATTAAATTTCAGGCAACATAAAATTGCTTTTTGTGGGGATTTGGCCCGAGCCTTCCTACAGATAGAAGTATCGAAACATGACAGAAATTATTTATGTTTTTTATATTTTGATGATTGCGACATAGAAAAACCTGCGACTTTATACCATTTTAATCGTCATTGTTTTGGCCTCACCAGTTCTCCCTATGTTTTGGCTTCGACTATTAAAAAACACATTAAAAATTATAAGGAAGCCAATCCCGTCGCATATCACATGTTAGATAATTATTTATACGTAGATGATTTAATTCACGGAGCATCTACGGTACCAGAAGCCTTTAAGCTGTCATCTTGTGCATTTTCAATTTTTAAAGACGCGAATATGAAGTTAAGGAAATTTAACTCCAATTCTGTAGAATTAAAGGAACAGTGGAAGAATGCTGACCCTGTAATAGAAATAGAAGAAAAACAATCAAACCTTAAAATACTAGAAATTAATTGGAATAATAAGGAGGACTTTCTGTCCATAGATTTGTCATCTTTAGCGTCAAACGGTGATACTTTACAATTCACTAAAAGACACGTTCTCCACACTGCTGCTAAAATATTCGATCCAGTCGGGTTCCTCACTCCTTTTATAATAAGAATTAAGTTCCTCTTACAGGAATTATGGGAATCTGGTCTTGACTGGGATGACACATTTTCCGAAGAAATTGTAAAAAAATATCAAATGTGGTATAAAGAAACAAAACTACTAGAAAACATAAAAATACCTAGATATTATTTTGACTCAGATGTAACAGTAAACGAAGTTCAAGTTCATGTTTTTCTGATGCTTCGTTAAAATCATACGGAGCTGTAGCCTATTTTAAATATAGGACATCCAAAGACCATTTTAACACTTGTTATATAATTTCTAAATCTCGAGTTGCTCCTTTAAAAAGAGTTACCTTGCCGCGATTGGAGCTCTTAGGAGCTTTAACAGCTGCCAGAATTGCCAACCATCTTAACCATCTTTTCAGCTATATTGAAAAGATAATTTTGTGGACCGACTCTACTATAGTTTTGCACTGGATTAAGGGATCGGCCTCCAAGTGGAAACCGTATGTTGCTAACCGCGTAGCTGAAATTCAGGGGATGACCGATCCTAGTTCTTGGCAGCATGTCAATAGCAAAGATAACCCGACAGACATGCTTAGTAGGGGGCTCTCTTCCAAAGAGTTAATAAATTCAAGACAGTGGTGGTATGGTCCTGAGTGGCTTATTAATCCCGAAAATGTTTGGCCTAAAGAAAATAAGTTAAAAATCAAATCATTCATTCCAGAAATTGAAAATGAATGTAAAGGTGAAATTATGGTTAATTCAATCATTGTTAATGAAAAAATAATCGATATAGAAAAATTTAGTTGCTTGAAAAAATTGTTAAGAGTAACTGCTTACGTGTTATATTTTATAAAATTGCTAAAGGGCAAACACGAGAAAGTCTGTGCACTTACACCAGAAGATCTTCGAGAAGCAGAGCTATATTAGATAAGACTATTTCAAAATGAGTTTTTTTCTAATGATATATAGTGTTTAAAAAATGCCAAACCTCTTCCAAAAGACTCGCACTTACTTTGTTTGAACCATTCCTTGATTCCTAAGGCGTCCTGCGTGTCTCTGGTCGACTTGGGAAGGCTGATTTTTCAACGGATGAAAAACACCCGATAATTCTTCCGCCCAAAATGAAGTTTTTGGAATTGATTATTTGGGATGCTCATGCTAGAGTGTTTCATTCAGCAGTTTCTCACACACTCGTACAAGTGAGAGAAAAATTCTGGTTACTAAAGGCTAGACAAACAATAAAAAATTAACTGAAAAAATGCATTATTTGCAAAAGGTTTCATCAGTTCCAGGAGACCAGACGGCAGCTCCATTGCCACCTGATCGTGTCGAACAGTCAGCTCTATATAGCGTAATAGGAGTCGATTTTACAGGGCCTTTATTTGTGAAAGATTCTGACAGTAAACACTATATATTACTAACAACGTGTGCTGTAACAAGAGTTATCCACCAGGAACGTATTGACAATTTGTCAACACAAACATTCTTACTTGCCTTTAGATGATTCATCGCTCGTCGTGGATTGTGTTCCGTTGTATACTCCGATAACGCACGAACTTTTAAACGTGCTGAAATAGAACTAAAGAGACTATGGACTATAGTGACTCATCCAGAAGTGAAAGAATTTTTTGCTTCCAATAACATAAAATGGAAGTATATAGTGGAAAGGGCCGCCTGGTGGGGCGGATTTTATGAAAGAATGGTAAGGGCTGTAAAAACTGCGCTGCGAAAGACATTTGGCAGATCTTCTCTGACCCTTAATGAGTTGCATACAGTACTTATTGAGGTTGAAGGAATGGTGAACTCCAGACCCATGACTTACATAAGTGATGAAAGGCAGGACCCACTACCATTAACTCCTGCCCATTTTTTAATAGGGAGAAGAATATCTTCTCCCCCCCCCCCCGTACGGCTCCACCTTGACTCTAATTTCTCTTCTAGGAAAGAATTGCTTAAAGCCTTTAACTATCGGGAAAAATTGATGCGGCTGTTTTGGTCTAGATGGAAGAATGAATACTTATTAAATTTGAGGTCAGTCCACCAAAGTTTACATAAAACCAATCTTCCCCAATTTAAAATAAATGATGTTGTATTAATTAAAGATGATAAATAACCCAGAAATTTCTGGAGTTTAGGTAAAATTAAAGAAATATTTCCTGGAAGAGATGGCAAGGTGAGGGCCTGTAAAATTAAGACTGAAAAATCCATATTGAACAGACCTGTACAACTGCTTTTTACTTTGGAACTCCTGGACTGAAATTGAATTTGAACTGTAATAATTGAATACTAATATAATTCTTCTTCTTTCTTTATTTAGTTAAATTAGTGTTGAACTGTTTTTTTTAATTTGCTTTGAAGTATGTATAATTTTATTGTTATTCAATATTTGTATTTGATTTAATTTGTATAACTTGTATTATTATTTAATGATTGCATTTGAATTAATTTGTATTGTTATATATATAGGTTTAGTGATGAACACCCCTATGTTCATGGTGGGGCAGTGTGTTGCGAATCACGTGAGCGGCGGAGATTGGCTCCGACTGTCCAGCGACGAGTCCCCTTAGCGACGCAATAGAACTAATTTTAGTATCAGGATGTTCTCGCATCGAAAGGAAGCAAAATGCCGCTTCCAGATATATATTCTAAATTTTTCTCGAATATGTTTATTAATGTATAATATCTTATTAGTGTTTAATATGTGTCAGTCTGTGTGGTGTGAACGTCAAATAAATCAAGAAAAATGACAATTTACTGCAGATCGTCGAATTCCTTCAGAATCTCGAATCTCTAATTACCAGATTTAATTACAAGACTGTTGATTTCGATTTGTTATAAATGCTCTCCCATCCTGTATGAGTGATTATTTTTAGACAGAGCTATTGCGCAAATCGTAAAAAATGTAGCATAGCAGCGCCACCTGTTGAGCGATTTACACCAAAAACTAATCAGCACCAATTTGTTTCAAGTTCTAGCTGAATCTAACATTTTATTAAATTCTGTGAATTAGTTCCTTGTAAAGATCAAAGAAAGTAATAGAAATGCCAATCCAACATGGGCTGGGAGGAAAGAATTTAGAGGATGCACGAGCCGAGATAACAATGGTTTTCATATGTATTGGGTTGGATCCGGAACGAAATCTTAGCTTTTATACCATACGGATTCCGAATCTGGATATTTCAGCCGGTGTATACCTCTAGGAAGAATGAATTCCACTCCAGACTCGACCCAGAAAAGAAGTCTAGTGTGGCCCAGCACGAGTTTGCTGAGAAAAGTAATGTTCGGCTTGGCCGAGTGAGGAAAGTTTGGAGACCAAGCCGGATCCGAGTTTCGTGAATGAAAATTTACTTGGCCAGCGGACCAGTCTTTGGCCTCTCCCTTTCGGGTGCAGACTTTACTGATAGTTTGTAGACCCTTTATTAGCCCAAGGGGTGGGGGGCGATCGCCTCATCACCCTGCGTTAGACTTCATTTCTCCCTCTCCCTCTGGTAGAAAACATACAATGTTTAAGATATTTATATCTGTTTAACATTTTTTTCTAATTTCATGCAGATGCTATTTTAACATGTAATGTTATTGTATCTTATTTGAGTCTTTCAGGAAATTGCGAATTTAAAAAAAAAAATTACCAAGATAGTTATTTCAACTCACTTATACCCGATATTTTATTCTTTTTAAATACTCCGGTATTGGTAATTGCACTACATGAAATAAAATAGTTCTTTATATTATACCAATATCAATATTTTGTTGTAAAAAGTGTAATATGAACGAAAAAATAGGAAAAAAATCTGTTAAAAAATATATTAATTTATTTTCGAAAATTCAAAACGTCTTATTTTTTTGGACGCTAATCATGAACGGGTTAAAATCATTCCTTTTTGTAGACTTTTAAAATCTTGGCAATTACCAAAGAGTGATAGAAGCAAGAAAATGTTACAGATCATTGGTTGAATTTATTATTTTTCATTAGAGGATTTCCTTGTCAATCATTTGAAGTTAGACAATTCTCTTGTCGGCTTGAAATCACCGGCCGCCATCTCGTTGCGAGAAAAAGTATGACTTTTGTAGGCTCTTAAAAGTGTCTCTGGGATAGAATATTCAACTTGATTGCATCAAAATATATAATTTTCACTCTATTTTGAAGGAGAAGCTTAAAACGGAAAATCTGTCATTTCCATTCTTCAGAAACTGAATTACTCGGAGTAATCTTCACCGTCCGATTTTCACAAAATTTGCATTTTGGGAATCGGAAAAATGAACTACTTTAAAATTGCGTGTTTCGAATCGATACCTCTAACGATTTATTTAATATTAAAGGATGAGCGAAAATGAGAATATTTCGCTGTCAGGGATTATAAAATCGGTAATTTTCTTTTGCCGTTTCCATTAAAATAGCCATTTCCGTCGCATGGGCAGGAAAATCTTTTAGTTCCACCTCCTGGAAGCGCATTATGCTCTAAGCGAACCTCCGACATGTGTCCCCGCTATCTATGGCATCGTATAGCAGGCGTGCTGCGCACACGCTGCAGACTCTTTAAATTACATTTTCCACCGCCAAGAAGCACCAAATCTATATCTTAATTAGTTATCTATATCTTAGTTATTTCATGTTAATTTGAATGAACTAATTCCCATTGATATTGGTCCCATAGAACCCGAGAAAATAAATCCCCCCGCTGGAGATTAAAATTCAGAAATGGTGGTAACCAATGCAAAATCTTTTAGTTCCACTTCCCACCGCCAGAGAAAGAACTCTGTTTTAAACAATCCTCTTTCAGAACGAAACTCCGGAAAGTGTCCCGCTGCGTATGGCGCCATATAGCAGGCGTGCTGCGTACGCGTTGAAAATCTTTTACTTCCCCTTTCCAACGCCAAAAGTGCCAAATCTATATCTTAATTAGTTCATATTAAGTTGAATCAACCAATTTTCGATGAAATCGTGTCTATAGAACCCGAAGAAATACCTCTTCCCCCTGGAGATTAATATCCAGAAATGGTGGTAACCAAACGCTGAGAAAATGATACCGAAGTTTATGTTCTACCTGAGGGACCTGAGAAGAATTTTAGAAAATATTTCGTTTGAATCAGTATAATATTAAAAAATTTCTGATTGGGGAGGGAGAGTTTCGATCAGAGTATTAACGCAAAGTTTAAATTACGTCCGGACACCCCTCGTCCCCTCAAAATTAAACCAAGGACATTAGCAATTATCGTTAACTTTTGATACAAAAATAAAATGCCGCTTTTTTTGTTTGACTTCCAAATACAGTAAGTTATCGTTTCAAATTTCTAAAATCAAATACATAAATAACATGAAAAAACTCTAATAAATTGCATAAAACAAATCGCGAAATATTCAAGAATCGATGCTCGGTTACTTTATGGAATAACTTTTTCTGAAAAGAGGAAAAAACTTACTATATTGGGCTAAAAGATTAAAATTGGATTCATTTCAATAATGTAAAGATATCGCCGCAAAACGTAAAAAAAAACGCATAAAAAAAATAAAAAATCGAATCAAAAAATCCAAATTGGAACAATTAATGACTCTCCCTTCCATTTAAAATCTTGGTTTTTAAAGAATTATCAACACTCTCCAAGCTAAAAATGGAAAAAAAATCATAATTTTGAACATAACTGGGGGTGAAATGGAATCAATAAAAAAAAACAATCAATTATTCTGGAGAAAATGTCTTAGTGGCAAAGTAAAAAAATCGCCAAAAATTTCAAAATATTTGTACGAATAAACTTTATTGAAAAGAGTACGTAATTTATTATATTGGGCTAAAGGATTGGAACCGAATTCTTATTACTAATGTGAAAAAATCTCTGCAAAACGGGAAAAGAACACTAAAAATCGCATAAAAAATTAAATTAAAAAAAAAATCAAATTCCATATTCCGGCTTCGAGGTTCAAAACTGCATACAGAGGTACCTTGCTACCAAATTTTGTAGCTCTGCGTGCAGCGGTGTCTTCAGAACATAGCGAAAAAAAACACAGAGACATACACAAACTTCTGTTTTCTTTATTTTAGATATAAATTTAATTACATCGACCTTCTTTATTGACATTCTAGATTGCCGTTTTAGTCCTGGTTATAATTTTTTTATATTATTACTACAAATGACTACGGAAGTATTAGATCTATACTCCCCCCCCCCCCCAACCTTCTCTCCGGAATTTATGCCTGCCGTTCGCCGTCCTTCCTAATACAGAAAGTACAATGATTAAAATAAATCTGTTTAACTTTTTTTTCTTTTAATTTCATGAAGATGCTATTTGAATCTTCAATGTTATTGATCTTATTTAATTCTCTTAGGACATTGCGAATTCTAAACAGAATCCACCAAGATATTGTTATTTTAACTCATTTGTATCTGATATTTTTTAGTCTTTCAATACTCCGGTTTTCGTAACTGCGTCACATATAATAAAGTAGTTCTTATATTATGCTAATCTCAATATTTTGTTGTAAAAGCTGTAAAATGAACGGCTAAAAAAAAATCTGTATAAATATATATTCCGAAAATCAAAACAGACGTTTTGAAATAGAATTTTTGGATTCATGAAATTGATAAGTCTTTCTACTTTTAAAATCTTGGCAGTTACCCAATATTGATAGCACCAATGCTTTCGAGGGGCGTTGTTTTGAGACGGAGGGAAGAAATTACCGTTCGCTTGCTAATTGGAGAAATTCCCTGTCAGTCATTTGAAGTTAAACAATCCTCTCGCACGCCTTTAAATAACAGGCAGCCATCTTGATGCGATTTTCCGCGTGACTGATATAGGTTCTTAATAATGTGAATGTAAATTGTTGCATTACAGTTCTAATACAGTAGGGTTTTAAACTAAAAGAGATCGTAATATCGTGTTATTTTGTTATTCAAGAACAGGTAACAAGATTCAATATACAGCACGGAGCAAAAAGCTAGAAACGACACACACGAACGCACACACACGCACACACACACAAAAAAGAATCCGTTCTTGTTTGCTATGGAAATGCACAAATCTTTTAGTTAAAATTAATTACGTGCTATTCCATTTTATATTAAAGCAATCGTTAACAAAATTTCTAAATATTTTTATATCTATTTTAAAGTATGTATTTTGCTAAATTTACGGTAGAGCAAAATTATAAGAACACAGTAAATATTTCGAATCAGTAGCTCGTGATTTTTGGTTATTTTCGCATACTATCTAATAAAGCATTTAAAAGAGATTATGTGCGCAAAAGTTTTTGACGACGCGGAAAGGAAAAATTCTCGGACTTCCAAAAAGGCCAAATTCAATCTTATAAAAACATCGGAATGTCACTTCAAAGAATTGCTGGTAAAATTAATCGTTCAAAGACTGTCATTTTCAATTTCTTATAGAATCCAACTATTTAATCTGCTGCAAAATCTTTAGGAATTAGCCAAGAATTAGTTCAAAAGGATTCGAAAGTTTGATTGTTCGCACGGTCACAAGCAAAAGAATGACGGCAAAGAAAGTGGAAGCCAGATAAAAACGCCAGTATCAACACGGCCTGTAATAATAGTTAATAAAAGGTCTGAATTCTTAAATATGTAAAACCGTCACTGTATGTGTTTAAGCAGCCTGCATTCAGTTAGAAGAGAAGCATCTGAAGCAAAATTAATCAGTCTACACTTAGTTTCAGTGATGAAGAGAAGGTTAATCTTGGTAGTCTGGATGGTATTTACAGTGTTGCCAAGTCTCCGGATTTTTGCACACCACTAATTTTTTAGAGAAAATGTTGTTATTTTAAATCACAAAATGCTCCGATTAAATCAAACAACATTTTCTGTACTAAATTACTGGTATCCAAAAAGCCGGAGACTTGGCAGGTCTGTATTTATTAAAAATTAGCCTGACCTTCGAAAGGAAAAGGACGTATTTTCTGTGCGTCAACTAGGCAGAGCTTCCCGAATGGTTCGGACTGTTTTTTCCTCAAAATGTAAGTTTAGAATTGCATTTTTAAAACAACTACAAAATAGACACGCCTATATTCACATGTTAGAACGTCATTTGTTAAGCCAGAGGGGAAAAATTGCCGAGAAAATTATATTTTTTAACAACGAAATGCCTAATTTAAATCTGCAACATACACAAAGAAGTGGTTTGAAGACAATATTTATCACACTCTATTGGACTACCAATTGTCGGGACCTAAAACCCATTGGCAACGTTTGGGGTATTGTAGTCAGCAATATCTACCGAAAAAATTGTCAAATGTTTCAGTGTAACTCGAAAACAGAATTAAATTATGCCATTTGTTAGGCATGACGTGTTTTGCCACCTCGAAAAGTTCGAAACCTTGTAAACTCCATGCCACAACGCTGCATTGAAATTATTAAACACAAAGGAAGTGCAACTGAAAATGTAAAATTTCTGTAATTTAGAAAAATCTGTTTCATTCTTATCATTTTGCTCTTCTGGCATATTCAGTGAAAATACATTTTTTTCTATTGTACTAATAACAATTATTTCACAATGCTTTCTTTGTTTATATTGCCTATTTAGTTTCATAAAATCTATTTATATGGTTTATATGTGAATTAATATAATTATATTTATTATTTAGTCAATCATCTAATAAAGCAATTCGGCAGTCAAAATTAAATTATTGTTACTATAATTTTGCACACCGGTGTATGATTGTATATTGCCCGAAATATGTGAGCAATTCTGGCAAGTAGATTGCTTTGGTAAATAAGTGTGCGATATACTATCAATAAAAGTTTATTGGTCAAAAAGATTTTGATAAAAACTTGGATGATTTACCATTATTGGCAAGGTAATTTTTGTTGATTTATCACTCGTCTAATCGAACTTATCCTGGAGAGAAATTGCCATGTTCTGGATTGTTATAGGTTGGTGACAAAAATTCTATCTGAGCATGGTCCTATGTGTATGTTACCTCTCTCTCATTTATAAAGGCACTCTACTGACAACAACGTAAGTGAAATTGAGTATCGGAAACGGTAAAGGGTTGTCATAAAAACATTATGCTGTGCCACACTATTCTCCCTAAAATATGCGAACTGCAACGCAAAAAGTAAATAAAATAACGGCAATGTTTAATAAAATAACGGCAAACTATTTTTTATTTTTATTTTTTTGCAAAATTTTAAGTAAGTCCCGATTTCAGAAACAGTCTATTGAATTCACTTACACATGTTGTTTAAAAAATACCGAAATTGCTTGCACACTTTGTATAAAAATTACATATTATTATTATTATTAGAACTTATTGTTAAGGAAAGCATAAATACCACAACGGTACGATATATTGCACAGGCAATTAAAATTTCATAAAGAAAAAAGTTTTTTTGCAGTCAAATGAATTTTTAATATTTATATAAGAATTATTATATAAAACACCCAATTAATAAACCTGATTACAAAAGAATTTGAAGTGTCTGTTAAATAATACCCTTACTGCATGCGTAAAATAAATATACAACAATAAAATTTACCATTATTAAGCTAGTATTTTAATTTCACAAGGATTTTATTATTTTTAAATTAATATATCCGAAGAGAAATTCTATACAAAATGCAGATATTTGCATTTTTAAAAGATTCATTTAATTAAAATTGAAGCTGTTTCTACAGAAGAAGTTTCTAAACAAGCCGCAGTGGGATTAAATTTTAATGATAAGTATTTAAACACTGCTTTGTTTCGAAAATCTTATTATGTATAATATCCCAATTGGTTTTATTTATTAAGGAAAAAAATAATAAAATTTTCCTTTTGATAACCTGTTTAATAGCATCTTCATTTAGATTTGAAAGGTAGATTAAAACTTTCATTTAAAATATTGTTTACTTCAATTATCATACAATGTGTGGAAAAAAAATATGTTATAAGTTAACTGACAGACAGTACACCGGTAAAAAAAAAAGTTTATTTTATAAAAAAAAAAAAAAAAAAAAAAAAAAATCTGTATTTATTACATTTTTTCTATTTTAACAGTTTTCAAATTTTATTTATGTTACTATAAGATGTTTTTATTACCATCCTGGTTGGTAGTATTGTCTTCTTAAAACAAAGCGATTGTTATTTTACATGTTACCTACTTAAGAAATATAGATGATACTGGAGTCGACAACATATACAATTAATGTATATGTTACTGCGAAATATTCAAATACATTCATCATTTACTACAATTCATTGTTTCTTTAAAAACGCTTGTTTTAATATAAAACACACTATTATCAAGCTAGTATTTTAATTTTACAAGGATTTATTATTGTAGAACAAAAATAGAGACTACTGTCCAGAACGTATTTATTTTATACGGACAAATGCATTCTTACATAAAGATACTTGTAATTTTTAACTATCTTTTAATTAAAATTAATGCTTAATTTCCAAAAGAAGTTTTAAATAGACCACAATGTCATCAATTTATATGGAGAGGAATTCAAGCTCAGATTTATTTTGAAAACCTTGTTATGTATAGTGGTCTAAAGTTTTGTTTTTATTTATAATAAAATATAGAGAAAAAGAAGAACCTGAAAAATTGTTTGAGAATATGTAAAAACACAGTAATAGTTAGTGACACTATGTGTCTTCTACTGTTGGGAAAGAATATGAGCTTTGCATATACATGCAGCTTAAATGTCGTCCTTATTGTCTTAACAAACTTAAATCCGAATATAGTATATTTTAAAAATTGGCCAGGTGTTCATGCAAAAAAGCGATTGGCTTCAAGTACTTGCCAGGAAATTTTACAACCATATCGTGGGAGACGGATGATAATGGACAGAGATTTAAAGTAGTAATTTTCAAATTTTTATGACTTGAAGAACACTTTCAAAATCTATTTCTATAGTATAGCTCCTAATACCACTGTACCCTATGTTTTAGAAGTTTGTTGTGTTTAGAAGTAATTTGGAAGAGGGAGGGAAAAGTACATAGCAAGACAAACATATATTAAAAACAGGCGCAATAAAATCGATCCTTTTCGTAGTTCAATATGAATTATTCAATGTAATTTTTATTGACTTACAACTTTAGATCTCTATCATTTGTAGCAGTTTCACTTGTGGGGTTATAGATGCTGTGGGATGGTAGATTCAGCGGTAGTGAGCTTCGATATAGTTTTTGGACTTTAAAAGAAAAAAATGAAGTTTTGTCCAAAAAAAGTAAGACAATTAATTATGAAGAATTCATAATCTACTGAACCTTGAAGACCTTTAAGTTTATAAGAAATAGAGTAACTTGCGATAGTATTTGACCAAATCCGAGCAACAACTTTTATTAACACGTATGTCACGTCGACAGTTTTTTGTTCATTGCGATGTATAGGAAATCGGAGTCTCTGGAATTCAGCACTGGTATTACATGATATTAGAATAGTTGAAGTGAACTGTTTCCATTCTATTTTAAGTTCTTCTTAACTTTGGTTCAGAGTGGACGCTACACATTAGTAATTTCAAATGTATGTCATTTCCGTCTTCCTCTTTCCTGAGGGATAAACCATCCCGATAACCCCCTCTTGCGAAATTGTTCAAAGCTTCTATTAGATCTCTCGTTAAATGGTTACCCGAATATAAAATTCTTTATCGAATGTGTTTTTGTATAAATTATTCGTAGTCCGAGTGAAGTGTTCGTAACTCATTTGTTCCCAGAATTATTTATCGAGATTCTTTACACTTTCAACATACAATTCTTTACTTTACCGTATATTATTAACGCCTGAGAATGTTTTTGACATTCATTGTTGAATTACTTTTGGTGTATTGTCTGGCATAAAACTTGCTTGCGGAAAACAGGAGAGTCCAATAAAGTGAGAATCCGTGAAACAACCCCATATCTAGTAATAGACTTTATGTAGAAAACAAAAGGCTTTGTGTAAGAGTGTGGTTACAAATAAATAATATAATGAATTAAAGTTGATTTTATATTGTGTGTATCTGACGTAGCTAACAAATTAAAAAGTAAGTTCGCAAGTATTATTGTTAAACAGCACAGTCAAATGAAGTGAAAATCCATGAGACAACCCCATATCTTGTAATTAGACTTTATGTAGAAAAAACAAAAAGCTTTATGTAAGAGTGTATACTTACAAATAAATAATAAAATGAATTAAAGTTGATTTACTGAAGTTGCATTGAATTTGCTGTTAGCATATTGCTCCTACCCAAAATGAAGATATAATATATGTATAATTCTTCTCAATTAACAAGTATAATGCACTTTCGAAAGGAACAGTTTTATTTTATTGTTTATATATTTTATTGTTTATATATTTTATTGTTTATATATTGTTTATATATTTTATTGTTTATATATTCAATATAAATAACACATTTTCACTTGACTATAATCATTCATCAGCGAAACCTGCATGCAGTTTAAATATCAGTAAGCATAATACTCGCTAATAGATTAATACGAAATAAAATATTGGTGTGTATATGTATTTAACAAATTAAAAATTTTCAGTGTATTATCAGTTTTTCTATTTTTGTATTCTAAAACTGGTATTATTTAAAAAGAAAATAAATGTAATAATATTTTATTAATATAACAATGAGAGAAAATATTTTTGACGATATTATTGTGGAAAGCTCACATTTCACTGTTCGCTAAAGAATATCTGAAAAATAAATTTTGTTTATGTTATAAAACTGAATACCTGCAGGAGTAAATAAAGCTTCTAGAGAAGAAAGCCGGTTTATTCAGATTTCTGTTATTCTTTCATAAATTTATTTCATCATTTTTTAGTTTCTTCTTTTGAAAATTTTATACAATGAAATGCAATTTTCAGCACCTACGTAGAGCGTGGGATGTTACTTTGGAATACGGTAGAGAGTGGGGTGTTGATTTATAATACATTTAAATAACATCGCAGGACTTAGATTATTATGATAAATACCAGTGATAGGATTTTATAAAGAATGCACTTCTCAGAGAAATGTAGGAATATTTCACAGATGAAATCTTTCTGGGTGAATATTTTTCTGAGGGATTTCTCATTATTTAAAAGATATCGAGTTCCTGTTAGTCGTTTTATGAACATTTTTATTATCTGAAAAGGAAAAAAAAAGTTAAAAAAGGAAATAATATTTTTATAATATAAAGATATTTTTTTATTTATTTTATTTTATTTTTTTTTTTTTTGCAATTTTTACACTGAAACATAAAGATATTTTTTAATAGTAAAGCGTAAGTAATAATGATATATAAATCTCTCAAACTGTGTTTAATATTCCTTCCAATTTAAATCCTTTGAAAACTTTGGTTTTAAATGTATACTTTTATTTAAAAAAAATTACAAAAAAGAAAAAAATACTTCGTAATTTTGTATAATTAAAGTTAGAGAGAGGCTTGAAAAAAAATTATATTGATTGCCAATTTAAGCTACGGAATTCCATATTTTCTCTTTTCATACTGATTTTGCAATTTTATGAAAAATAAATATTTAAATATTTCTTTTTCTAAATATTAATCTTACTATTAATTTTTATTTCCATTTTATAAGCATTTAAAACAATTTCCTGTTTAGCTTTTTCAAAATTTGATTTTTTTTTTGTGTGGGGAGGAGGAGGATCTAATGATTTTTAGATGTCTTTATCCAATTTAAACAATATAAACTAATACTGATTAAAATTTGAAAAAAACTAGTTGGATGTGCCAATTCCAAAACTTTCTTCTATCTCATACAGGTTTCACATATACCAAAAAACGAATCAGCACCAATTTATATGAAAGTCTAACTGAATCTGAAGTTTGATGAAAATCTGAGCGTTAGTTCTTGAGATATAGCTATCTTGAAAATCCTGAAAAAGTAGCATAGCAGCGCCATCTGTTGGGCTATTTACACCAAAATGTAATCAGCATCTATTTATATCAAGGTCTAACAGAATCTGAAGTTTGATGAAATTTTGTGCTTTAGCTCTTGAGATATAGCTATCGTAAAAATCATGACAAAGTAGCAAAGAACCGCCACCTGTTGGGCTATGTACACCAAAAACTAATCATCAGCAACTAATATCAAGGTCTAAATAAATGTAAAGTTTCATGGAATTCTGTGCATTAATTCTGGAGATATAGCTATTGTGAAAATCGTGAAAAACGTAGCATAGAAGCGCCACCTGTTGAGCGATTTACACCAAAAACTAATCATCAGCAACTAATATGAAGGTCTAAATAAACCGAAAGTTTTATTGAATTCCGTGCATTAGTTCTTGAGATAGAGTGCTCACATTTTTTTTTCACATACAGACAGACATTTTCTAAAAACGGTCAAATCATTATTAAGGCCTTCTAAAACGTATAAATCCGTGGAAAACCGGAAGTCAAAAATTTTCGTGAATCCCAATACTTTCTTCTTGTATAGATAGAAGAAAGTAACAAACTGTTTTCTTTTTTATAGCTCAGCAATGATCGTTGCTTGGCAACAATGAACGCTTGCTTACGTTGATTGTACATTATAAATGATGCCGATTCCGATATTCTTTTCTTTACTTTTATTATCACTTTATTTTGAATAGACTTTTGACCTAACGTTTCTGCGATCAAAGTAGAACTTACATATTTTCTGGCTCATTTTGTTCATCAAGTTTATAAGCACAATGAAACTCGAAAATTAGACTTTTTCGTTTTTCTGATAAATTGCGGTTTATATATATTACAAAAGTAAAATGAATCAAAATCTGTTAGTAACAAGATTTTCAATAAGAAAAGAAAGATTCAATATATGGCTTTTTAAAGTGGAACAATATAACAGGATAATAAAAACAGCAGTATTGTTAGTATCTGTGGGGATAAAGTGGTCAGCGGAATAAAATAGCTACTTCAGATAAAAAACATTCCTATAAAAATATATTTGTTGTTCCTTCACGTAAAATTATAGTATTATTATAGGATTTACTTTTAGAAATTAAACAAAATGGGGTTGTAACACTGTTAAATGAATATGTTTTTTAAATTTATACTGTTTACGCAATTAAATTTATTTCATTTCGTTCCAAAAGAGTGTTTTTTTTTTCTATTTTTAAAACTTCTTTACTTCAAGCGGTTTTTATTAGGGGGGGGGGGACGAAAGATTTTTATAATTCTCTTATAGCAAAGGAATCTAGTAACAAATTTCAATAAACAGCGAAGGAAATCGTGAAAAATTTATTTATCTTTTTTTAGAGTGGGGTAAAGTGGTTATAGCGCTGGGTTTAAAAAAATGCATTTGATTAATATTATTTGCCCACGTCAGAAAGAAATATTCAGTACTTGTTCCGAAACTTGAAGATTGGGGGTTATTGTAAATTTTCTACGAGAGATTAGTTTATGAAATGAAAAAAACTAATAATAAATAAGAAAAAAATAGTTAAGAATAATGTTAGGTTTAGGAAATGAGTGGGCGTGACGCGTAAAAATAAATTATTTCTACTTTTAAAAAACATCTATTAGTAGTTCACTACCCATCCACTTTTAAGTATCGTTTTATGGATTGCTTCATTTTTTATGTTTTTTTTTTTTTTTTTTTTTTTTTTTTTACCCATTCTTTTTATTAGAAATACAGCGTATATATATATAATAATTGAAGATACTTTAATTATATATTATTTTATTTTGTCTGCGTTTAGGAATTACTTTAAAAATTAAACAATACTGACTGGCAACACTTTTAAATATTGTATATAAAATTTGTTTATTCCTTTAATTAACGAAAACGTTTTCTTTTCTGATTGTATAACATTATTTTAAATTGTTTAGAATCACAATTGTCTTCTTATAACAACAACGGTTCTTAATAATAATAATAATAATAATAATAATAGACATTAGAATAATGTAGGTGTAGTTTGGACAGAATAAAACAGCAGTACAATGATTGTTAACCAGATAATAAGAAAGACGATATAAAAGAAATACATATATCACAAAACTGTATTCGAAAATGAGAATAAAATTAATAAAACTATAAAAAGTCCAAGCAGAAGATGCTAAACCGGGTGAATGGGTAACTGTGGAATATGTTGCAAAAAATTGCATGGGGTTGAGATATATATATAATTGAACAAGTTGTAAATTATGTAGAAGTAGTAGATGATATGTAGAAAAATAAATTTGTTACGAAATGGGGCTAAATATAGTATGTATTTCTGTACATTGGCAATAGTTATATAATTAAAGTTAAAAGTTATATTAAGCTGTAAGAGGAATCAAATTTAGAAAATAGAGGATATTATTCATTCTTGTAACTAAATTAAATCAGGATTGAAATCTAATTTAATTTATATTTCTTTAAACCTAATACAAGCTATATATATATATATATATATATATATCATTTGGTATTTTGGTCTCATTTTGGTATTTTGTTTCTCGCCAATTTTGATTATGTTGCGGGTAAAAATTTGAATATTCTCGTTGTGTATTACTCGCCATGGCACATTTCGCACTCACGTGACCAGGGTTGCCACACACAAAACAGATTATATGCGACTCTTTGCTTCCATAATTCATACTGTGTCTATTGTCAATTTGGCGTCTTTTCGAATTGGCGTAGTCACCCACTCTCGATCTTCTGTCATCAAAATCGCTACTTGTATCCTTAACTGATTGTTTATTGTAAACCCTTTGTGCTGTTTCGTAATTATCTAATTTATTAACTAAGTCATCAATTTTCTTTATTACTAATAATTCCTCTATGAAATGTGTTTTCGTTTCCATAGGTAAATTATGCCTGATTTCATTAACCACAATTAATTCTGCTAAATCATCAAAGCTATTTACTTGAAGACCTTCAATCCATTGTTGAAAATACACCTTTATCTCATAAGCGAAATCTCGCCAATTGGCTGATGGCTCCTTTTTAGATGAGAAAAATTTCAGCCTAAACTCCTCTGGTGATAGCTTGTAGCGTTTTAGTAGTATATTTTTTATGTAATCGTAATCGTGAATTTCAGGTTCGTTTTCCCTTGTTATTATATTTATCACATCTAACGGCATTAGATTAATTAAATAATTTACCCATTCTTTTTTATCAATACCCGTTTGCGCCATTTGCCTTTCGTACATAGATAAATATAAACTAATATCATTCGAGCTATCGTATTTTGTTAATAATCTAAGCAATTCAAATTGCTTACCTGGATTTGTCCTTGGGTTTTCCTCAATGTGTTCTCTTGAATTTTCTTGTATCTGCAATTTCTGAATTTCAAAATTTTGCTCAGACTCTATTTTCCATTTTCTTTCTTCCATTTCCATTTTCTTCTCTTCAATCTCTGCTTGTAATTTCTTCTCTTCAATCTCTGCTTGTAATTTCTTCTCTTCAATCTCTGCATGTAATTTCTTCTCTTTTTCTTTCTCTTCTATTTTCCATTTTCTCATTTCCATTTTCAATTTTTTCTCTTCCAGTTCTGCTTGTAATTTCTTCTCTTTCTCTTTCTCTTCTGTTTTCTCATTTCTAGCTGCTATCACTACTTCTAATCGATCTCTTATAAATTCTTCTTCGTAACTTTCCCAACTCTTGATCAGCTTTATTAGGACAGGTATTGTCGGTTTTTCTGGTGCTTCAATTCCGCATTCTTCGCAGAGGTATATTAGATCAATTCTCTTAGCTTTATTTAGAGTTCCCATCTTTCAAAAATTGTACTTGAAGTGATACGATTACGGTTTCACCTTGCTAATTCGTAACCCAACTTTTGATACTGGCGTTTTACAACATTTCACTATTAGTGGCTTTTACTTTTAATAATCCCGGCCGAGCCCCCAAAATGTGAGAAGATTATGTATAAATAGTCACTTTACTGAACCTTACTAATGACAAATAATCGATGAACAACAGAATACTAACTTTAATTTCAACTAATACACTTTTGGCAAAAACTATATAACAACAATTTAGCTTACAATAATCCGGCGAGGCCTAATAATACCTTTACCGGCTATATTCCTTTTATATATTGCTTCATAACAAAAATTAGAAAACTGGCTCTTAGCCCAATCTCGCGATTCAAACTATTTACAACTCGCGCATGTCTAACCATGGATAATAATAGTAGTTAGTTCATTTGATGAAGTGTAGTGTCTAACCATGGATAATAATAGTAGAGTGTTAGTTCATATCGTTTACATGAAGTGTTCAAACTGGAATCCTACAAATATATATATATATATATATATATGTATATAAACACTTAATGCCCCTCATGGGAGTGAAGTGAGCCGTCAAACAATAACTAATTGAGTATCAATTAAAGTACTAATCATGCAAGTATTAGGGAAAATATTTTAAGTTCTTACAGATGACGGAAATGTATATATTACTAAAAAAGTGAACATTTATCTGTTACTGTTTTCTAAATTTATCTGAAAACTAAAATATATTTCATTATATGACAATTTTGCTTTCACTGACCGTACTAGACGAAAGAAGCAACAAAAATGCACGTAATTTTGCAAAACAAACTTGAATATATTTCCAGATTTTTCTTATATTTCTATGTAACAAAATTTAAAAATAGTTCATGAAACACACACACACAGGTTAACACAGCTGATGTAGCTAGGGTCGCGCAAATTTTAATATATACCCCCTTTAAAATATATTTCAAAAAAGTCAAACCTGTGATATCAAAATTAGACAATCGTATTACTGAGCCAATGAACTGGCAGTTTTTGCAATGCGTTGGCTGCATTCAACACCCCAAGCAAATGATGGTTGCTTTGCTATTTAAATTAATTACTTTGCAGTTTGTTATTCCAATCGCGTTCGATGTTTCTTTATATTGTTTAAAATGAAAAAATAAAATACAGTGTAATCATTTCAACAAATATGTATTAATTTTTCTAAAAATGTCTTCTAGGAATACAAATATTTCTTTATATTTATAAAAATTTTCAAACCAAAAGTAAAATTGCAGAACTGGAATACCCATGTAGCTCGAATCATCTTAAATGCACTACAAAATGATACAAATGTACTTTGATGATCAGTCACTGATTTGAGTAATTTTATTCTTTTTTGCGAAAAACTAATATATTTAAAGATGCACTAATTGACAGCCATTTCCTTTAAGTTAATTGATTAATTGCTCCAAGCATTCATTATTTCTTTAAAATATAGATTCGAACAATTCGGAAAGAAAGGAAGAAATTTGTTCCATACTAATTAGTCTCCTACTAATTGACTTATTAGCTTAAATTTGTCAGTATCGAAATATATTAACTACAGATAAACATCAGCTCGTTTGAAATTTTATATCAAATGTGACGTATAATTGCATTAAGAAAAAATCGTAAAGAAAAGTCGCATTAAAATATTTAGTGAAATAATTTTAGTTATCATTCTATATGTTTATTTTTGTTTAACAAACTAGGGGCTCTGCCTCCAACAAACTACGTTCGAAAACACCCGTCCAGACCCAGCATACCCTAAAACGTTAATTTTCTCTGTTTTAAAAAGATTACCCAATTATGGAAGATTAAGTGACATTATCACGACAAGTGGTGATCTTCTGTGATTGGGTTATCATTCGTTTCCCTTTGACCGGGGGGTTTTTAGGTACCAAAAGACCCATCCACTGTTATCACGACAGCTGATAGCTGTTTTCATGATTTATAAAAAAGATGAATAAAACATTAAAAAATCAGCTTGTATAAAATAAGAAATTAAACAAATATCGCTGCCTCCCGGACTTTTATAATGTTTCGAAGAAAAGTTCTCTTTTAGATGCTATAAGAAAATTGTTTTAAATATGACAGTTTAAATATATCGTTTCATTTAATATGACGTAATCGTCACAATTAAATATTTTTTGCACGCACCAGTATATGGGAACTTTTTTACATTGTCCTAAATGACTAATACTGTGGTAATTACTGTGGAAAGTACCAAAAATGCTTATTGGTGAGATTCTTGGGCAATCTGAGAAAAAATATAAAGTTTCAAAAATCTCATAGCGTTTAAAATTAAATATGATTGTCCTCTATGTTTTGTACACTGTGTCGGTCATCTTTAACTCGTTTAGGTCATCTTTTACCCGTTCTCCCCTTTATACTTAAGCAATGAACCCCCAATAATAATCATGGAAGCGCTTTATCAGAATGAATCTATATACAAAATTTGAAGCAAATCGGATAATTCAGTATGAAAAGTCCATTTGTCTAATTGAAGGAGAGGGATTTGCCCCCTTCCCCCCCCCCTTTATACTAACTACTGACCCCCAAAACTAATCAGGGAAGCGCATTATCAGAATGAACCTATATACAAAACTAGAAGCAAATCGGATATTTCTATCAAAAGTTATCGCGTTACGTACATACATACGTATATCCTTACATACGTACGTACATACAGAATCTGCGTGCACATTATCTCTCAGGCTTTGATAGCCTGTGAGCTAACAAAAAAAATCATTTTAACGTTTTAGTTATGCAATTATCCACCAGGGGCGCTAACAGTGCAAAGAAACCCATCACTTTACCCTATTTCACGCCAGAGGGCGCTATGACTGCAAAAGCAAACGGCGTTGAAACTATACTACCAATATATAGTACTGCTGTCATACAGTAAAACATAAAAACATCGATTTTTATTAAATTTTGCAAACTATTTCTCGCTAGGGGGCGTTTTCAGAATTAAAGGGACTCGGCACCCTACAAATGTCGAAATTTCGTAAAAATTGTGATTTTTCAGATTTTTATATTGTTACATACCACAATACTTACGACTACATCCTGACAAAATTTCAGGCTGATACTCCTTTTAAAACAACAGTTACGGCTGATTTAACAAACATCTGTTGTCATTTTGTTCCTATAAATACCTTGACAACATATTTGCAAATGAAATCTTTAAACCCATTTATCTCATTTCGTGTTTTTCAGATTTTTCTTGTTTTGGAAATGCTAAGGCTTTTCCAGATATGAATGAAAGTGCTTGAATTTTTTTTTTTTAGTGCAACATCATACTATATGTAAGAGACTATGTGCAAAATCTAGTCCTTTTTTCCACTTGTATTTAGTTTTTTTTTTTCCCTTTAAACTATTGACATAAAAAAAAAAAAAAAAATCCGATCCTTAAATTTATTCAAAATATCATTGATGACCTGCACAGAAATAAATTTAATGAAAATTTTAAAACATAAAATACTAGTAGCGTTTTGAAATAAGTGGTTAAAATTCAATTTTTTTCGATTTTATTTTTCAATTTTATTCTTTAAAATTTCTTTGGATTATATTACTTCTATTTAAAATTTACATAATAATATACAAAAATATTTTTTAAAGTTGATAATATTTATTTTATTTATTTTGCTTTGGGTGCCGAGTTCCCTTAAAAAAATTGGAGTTGAATCTATCCTAACTAATTTTAACTTTGAATATAGTTGCGATATGAGAAAACATAAGAAAAAATCCATTTTAAAATTTTATTTGTGGAATTCCCATGATGTGTGCTGCCAACAAGCCTATAATTTGAAATTTTTTATCATAATATAAATTTGACTTTGGCAGAAGCATTTTTTGAAAATTTATTTAAAAAGTAAAAAAATTAATTTTTCTTATGTTTTGTTACTCATTTCCTGACAGAGGGGACTATAAAAATGAAATTTTATTAAATTTGTCCAATCTGTTTTAAACTTGAGTACGACTTCATACAGTAAAACATAAAAATAAATTTTATTTCTGGCTATTCAAAAATGTACTTCCCAAGCAAAAATATGCTGTTTGAATTTCCTTTGTATTGATATTTTTTTCATTTCCTGTCTTCTTCAGATGTTATTTCGCCTATCATAATAATAAAAAAATGCTAAGTAGTTTTATTATTATTATTATTATTATTATTATTATTATTATTATTATTATTTATTTTTTTGCGAACACAAAATCCTGAACATTGGACATTGTAAGAACATGAGCTGCAATAGCTGTTTTCTCAAATGATCCATTTATTAATGTAATCTTTTAGAAAACATACAAGACGTGACACAATTTTTTTCTTTTATTTTTACATATGAGGGTGTTACAATGACAGTGGAGTAAGTCAAAAATTTTAAAAATCTAGATAACCATATTTTTACTGAACGTATATTAATTTCAGTTCAGTGTGACAGTCAAATAAGTCATAGTTCACTTATGGAGTCGCTAGAGGGCAAAACTAGTTGGACCACTTAATGCAACGGTCATACGACAAGTTTCACAAAACCCTCCATTTTTCAAATTACTAAATATTGACATACTCCATGGGCGCTGCGGTCATTCTGTTGGGCATCTATCTTGACTGTTTTTGTAAGGGACGGCTCTAGCGATTTGGACTGAATTCTTCTTGGTGGGACCAGCGTGTTCATTGGTGGCCCCTGTGCTGTACTTTCCCTGCCCACCACAGTGGGGCGTTTTGATGATCTAGGTGGACAAAATTCATTTTTCCGATTATCTCGGAATTTAACAAGACCACGTATACTGGTAGCTGAATGTCTCTTTTGTCGAGATCCGTATGAGTTTTGTCGAAAAAAACCGATGTGTCGATTAACTACGTCCGTAAAGAAGACAGTTGATTTGATAGACTTTCAACAGTTGCATTATTTTTCTGTAAGTTTGAAAGTAAGTCGTGACTTTTCTGTTTTATTTGAAAGCAGGAGTTTACTGGACATATGTCACATGTTTGTCACACGATTTAACCTATTGTTGTTTGAACATAATCGCCATCTTGTTTTCAAACTTCATCTTGACTTTTAATACAGTATTAAGCATTATTAAGCAATAAGCATTTTTTTAAATCAAAGTGCCATTCCTAAAGTATTGAAAACTTAAGACAGCTCCTGCGAAATTTTGCGAATTATTAAGTTATATTAACTTGAAGTGTGCGTCTGAGTGTTTAATTCAAATCTTGCAAGTCAATTTTCACCACTTTTAACTATCCAATTGAGCTGAAACTTTGAATACATGTGTAGTTTCAATGACTATACAATATTATAATTAAAAAAATAATAATAATATAAGTAATAAAATAATAATAATAATAATAATAATAATCCTAATCCTAATAATATTATAAATCTGATTGTGTGCAAATGTTAGGCTGAAGCCAGCGTCAAAATGGAGCATTTAATGATCCTGTGTTTTTGCATATAGGTGGATTATAACCCTCTTATGAACATAGGCTGGTTTTTGTTAATTTTATTCAAATATTTTTCTTAATAATTCCAAATTTCGTTATTTTCATAGAGAATAAATGGACATTTTTTCTTATAATATTTTAAAATGGTTAAATTTACTTTACCGTTGCTAATACTTTATCGTTGCCAAAACTAATTAAAAACCCGGAATAATAATTTTTACTCTACAATTTAGATTCAATGGAAAAATTTTCACGTGAAAAATGAAAATGAAATAAAAAAAATTAAAGAATTAAAAAGATTAAATAATATTATTAGAAATAAAACGTACTTTTTTTAGTTTTTGATAATAATACAAGGTTTCAATATGCGTAACCATAGGAAACAGGCTAATATGACGTCATACATGGAAAATAAAGCGGATATGCTTTGATTGGTGAAATAAAATTATCTTAGGTTTTTTTCCTTCAATTTTTTTCTTTTTTTTCTTTTGTATGGTAACAATACGTGGTGTTTTACCGTCTGCGTACGACTAATATAACTATACCGTATTTTTTATTTAAATTTTTAAAAAGTAAAACGAAATTTCAAAAGAAAATGGTTAGCAAATGTCAATAATATGCTCCGCAATATTATCCATGTCGAAAATGATGTCATGGATAGCGAGAAAAAAATATTTTCATTCTTGAAACTAAAAGAAATACCTCGATTACCTTAAAAAAATGATGAATGTTAATAGTTCCATTTTTGTTGATAAAACCTGAAGATTTAATATTATTTCGTTAAAATAACATAATTTCCCCTATGCCAGTATTGAAATTAACTGCCTGGAAAAGAAAATTAACAAGTATTATGTCATTTAAAAGGGATTTCTCTGGGGAAATATATATTTGAAATAAAACGGGAAATTTCCGATATGTTTTAAAATGAATGTGAATCAATTCCTTATATTAATAATACAAGGATCAGTAAGCATATAAAGTAGATGAAATTCACGCCATATTTATAACGAAAAATTTTAATGTTTTTTTTTTATCTATACTGGTTATTAAGCATGAGTATCCATTATATACAGATGAGAGTTTTCTGCTAAAAATCACATCATAATTTTAAGAAAAGGAAAATGAACATGAATCTATTATATTAAAATCTGACCGTGTGTTTGTATTTCGAAACTACTCCTAGACTATCGAACGCAACGCGATTTACTTAATACCGGTTATCATTGTTCCGAAGACTTAACTCTCAGAATTAAAAAAAAATAAATTAGATACCAAGATTTTTTTTTTTTTTTTTTTTTTTTTTTTGTAAATTTTAATGAAGTTTCTCTAAAAACGGAAAGTAACATACTCCATATTTGTGTATGAAAAAGGAGAAATAAAACAGATCAGTATATTTTTTACACCATTTTCTCATTAAAACTGAAAAACAGAATTTATTTTCACTTTGAATTAAATCTTGATTTCAGTAAATTATCCGAAAAATAAAAACATATTTTCACATATTCAAACTTCATGAATCAATTTATTCGGGAGAACAAAAATTGCCTGTCAACATACTGTTATTTAGAAAACAAGATTTGTTTCAGCTATACATTAAACCACGGAGGCAGAATTGAATTTAAAGAAAAAGCATATACTAATTCCAATTAATGTTTTTTTGAAGGATGGCTGTTAAAACGATTCACAAAGGCGTTAAAAGTAAAATTGTTTGTCAGCTAAAATTCACAGTTGTTTTTATCCAATTCGTCTATTTCCACGATTTTATTTGGCTCTCCTTTTTGCATTGGTTGCAATTTCATTTTCGCGATTATTTGGCACAAAATTTCACTTTTTAGGTGCGTTCGTAATTATATAAATACGTAGCACCTATTGTCGTCGCTTGGTCCGTCCGTCTGTCCGTCCGTCTGTCCGTCCGTCTGTCTGTCCGTCCGTCTGTCAGTAGAAAAGAAATGGGGGTTCTGCGCCAGCAGGGGTGGAGGGTGGAGGGCGTGGCCGAAAGTGATGGATAGGTGACAGGTTAGTGATTAGTTAATGAGAAGGTTAATGAGAAGGTTAATGAGTAAGTTAATGAGACGGTTAATGAGAAAGTGAAGAAGATAAAAGCGGTGAGATCGTTAGAAAAAAGGTATATTTACGGAGAGTGTCGCAGAAACCACCTACTGTCTTGAAATCCAGGGAGCAACTGAACGGGGTTTCCGAACTATGCACGGACGATGTCATCATCCTGCTAGAGGGCGCTGCGATCGGTGCTGTGATAGGTCGAGACGAATGAGGCTTTCTGATTGGCTGTGTCTATTTCACCGGAGGAGAGGGCAGTACCTCCTGAGAGGGGGTTCGATGACGTCATGTTTGCTGGCGACTTACGACTGACGACGCATGCGCGGAGAAAGAGGTATGATGCAATCACAAACACAGAGATGCAATTCAAGTTTTATAAAATGAAATGTTAAATTTTACTTTTTACAAATTAAATTTTTTTAAATATGAAGTGTACCGATGAACATGGGTGACGACATCATCATTATCCTAGGGGGCGCTACGATCGGCGTTCTGATTGGACGAGAGCTTTTCCCCTGAGGGGATGACAGTACCGCGTTGCTGCGAGCGGGATGCAAAGATTTAACACGTGTCATCCAGTCAGACAGCTTTGTACAAGGTTAGGCAGGTTCGGACAGGTAAACCAACAAGATTTTTTTTTAGTTAAAGGATTGTCATGTGGAAGATGCATCATTTATCGAAATGACTTCGACGGAAGAAGTTATAAGTGTTGTGTGTTTATACATCGCAATGTGTGTTATTTTTTCATTAATTTATATTTTAACCGGAAGTGAAAAGTTCGCATTTGATTTTATATTGAAATTAAATGATACAGATATTTATCTTTTTCACCCTAACTATGTTTTCGCATTCTCATCAGTGTTGTCATGGAGGAAACATACAAAAACCCAACTGTGGTTGGAAGTTTTGGCGGTGTCGATGCATTACATCGTGCTGTTAGCGGCAAAGTATCCAGGAAAACCATACAAAAATGGTTAAGCGGAGTCGTGTGATCGTATATTCGATCGATCAGCAATGGCAAGCTGATTTAGTTGATTTAAACAGTTTGAAAAAACATAATGATGGATTTCGTTACATTTTAACATGCATAGATATTTTATCAAAATATGCATGGGCGACTCCGTTGAAAACGAAACGTGGGGAAGATATTATGAATGCCTTCCAACCTATTTTTTCAACAAGAAAACCCAAGTCTTTGCAAACAGATGCTGGTAAGGAATTTAAGAACAGTCGCTTTCAAAGTTATTTAAAGCAAGAAGGAGTTCGTTTTTTTACAACGAATAATAATACAAAAGCTTCCGTGGTGGAACGATTTAACCGCACCTTAAAAACTAGAATGTGGAAATATTTCACACATCATCACACTTACAAGTTTATTGATGTGTTAGATTCGCTTATGCACAGTTATAATCATACATACCATTCAAGTATTAAGAGAACCCTTGCGGAAGTTACAGCCGAGAACGAAAGTGATGTTTGGTTTACTCTCTATGGAGATATGCAGAATGCAGAAAGAAAGCCCTGCTTATTTAAAACAGGAGACATCGTTCGTGTTTCAAAACAAAAACTGACTTTTGAAAAAGGATATGAAACAAATTGGACAGAAGAACTGTTTGTGGTGACTGAATGCGTGTCAAGAAACCCTCCTGTATATCGAATTAAAGATTTGATGGACGAACCCATCCAAGGGACGTTTTATGCTCAAGAATTGCAAAGAGTACAACCGAAAGAGGATTATTCTATCGAAAGAGTTTTAGAAAAGCGAATGCGAAAAGGACATGTGGAATACAAAGTGAAATTTAAAGGTTATCCGAATAAATTTAACCAATGGATTCCCTCCTCTTATTTATTTTCGTTATAAAAACTTTTGTAGTTGATTCAACAACATCATTTCGAATCATGTCTTTCTACGTGACACTACCTTCAGATAGTTCGTTGAATTTTTACCCTGAGAATAAAATTTCTCACTTTATAACGAAATTATCCACTCCTATAGACTTAAAAGGTGAGTGGGAAGTAGGTTTAACAGAACTTATTTACCCACATATGTGGAATAATATAACCGAATATTTTAATAGTTATGAATATGTAATAGGAGAGAATATAGAATGGGAGATCGGAAGACCGAGAAACGCTGCGGAATTTGAAATAGGTGCACAAGAAGTTAAAAAAGTTACAATCCCTGTCGGTTATTACGAAACACCCAACGATATTATTAAAGTGTTAAACTATCAAAAATTTTATGATAAAATTTCATTGAACTATAACAAAAATACTAAAAAAGTGAGAGTTAATCTAAGAAAAAATGCACGAATTTACTATGGTCCAGGTTTAGCAGAGAGTTTAGGATTTCTACCTGGTGATGTATGTGAACCCTTTGCAGTTCAGTCTGCATCATTCGACAGTCCTTATATAGCAGATCCGCATGCAGATTTCAAATTGATATATATTTATAACGATCTTGTAGAACCGCAGATCGTTGGGGATACGGTAGCCCCACTTCTTCGTGTGATCCCTGTTAAAGGACAAGATGGTGAAATGGTACACGAAATGTTTGATAGACCGCATTACATTCCAGTGTCTCGAAAAAATTTTGGAACGATCGAAACCGTTATAAGAACCCACACAGGTCGATTAATGTCATTCAAACGGGGGAAGTTGATCGTGAAATTTCATTTTCGTCAAAAATACCTCTCGTGATGTTTGTTCCTTACAAGTGTTGTACAAAATCTTTCGAAGATTATTATACCCACCAGTCAGGTAGTGGGTTAAACTATTATCAAGGATCTGCTTTACAAAAAGGATATGGAATAGGTGGGCTGTTTCGTTCTTTGTTTCGTGCTGCGGTTCCTCTTTTGAAATCAGGAGCGAAAGCCGTTGGCAAACAATTATTGTCTACAGGAGTGGATGTTATAAACGATGTGTCACGTGGTGAAAATGTGAAAGTGGCCGCTCAACGTAGGTTGAAAGAAGCCGGCAAACACTTAACAGACAACGCAGCCACCAAGATGAAGACGATGATTGGTTCAGGTCAACGCAATAAAAAGAGGAAGCGTTCGACTAAAGCCGTCATTCGACAAAAAGCAAGGAAAGTGATAGCAGGTGATATTTTTGCTTAAAGATGTCTGGACTGATTCATAAAGATTCTGCTGCCTGCGCCAAATCTGAATTAGATTTATTTTTGATCCCACCTACACAAACAGCCATTGAAAAAGGTATTTTTGTTGAATACCATCCTCTTACCAATATACAAGATGGTGTACCTGTAGAATTTATGATTTCTGGCAACAGCGAAGACTATATTGATTTAGCTGCATCCCGTCTATATGTGAAAGTAAAAATTACTAAAGCAGATGGATCTCCTCTCACAGAAAGCGATAAAACTGCTCCTATCAATTCATTTTTGCACTCTTTGTTTTCCCAAGCCGACGTGAGTGTTAATGGCAGAACGATATCCTCTTCAAGCAACACTTACCCCTTCCGTGCCTACTTCGAATCGCTAGCGAATTACGGAGAAGATGCCAAGAAAAGTTTACTGAGTTGTGAATGTTTTTACAAAGATGAAAAATTGACTACTGCAGATCCTACCTCTGATGATAACCCGGGATTGCGTAAACGATATGAACTGACTAAAAATAGTAAGACTTTGGATATGATTGGTCCTCTGCATTGTGATATTTTTCAACAAAACAGATTATTACTGAACATGGTGGATTTGAAAATTAAACTGATACGCAGCAAGCCTGAATTTTATTTAATGGCTGTAAAACCTGCAGATGCTTCCCAACCAAGACCTGATTTTAAAGTGATTTTAGAACAAGCTTCTCTTTTTATTCGTCAAAGTCAGCCCTGGCGTGTTATTAGGACATGCTAAAGCATTAGAAAAAACTTCAGCTAAATATCCCATCGACCGTGTGTTATGCAAGACCTATTCCATTCCCACCGGAAGCCGTTCCTTTTTACAAGATAATGTGTTTTCAGGACCTATGCCGAAGCGTATTCTTATTGGATTATTAGAAAATGCTGCATTAAACTGTCAATATGATTTGAACCCCTTCAACTTTCATCATCATAACGTAAACTTTTTAAGTGTTTACGTGGACGGACAACCTGTTCCCAGCAAACCACTAGAACTTGATTTTAAAGAAAATAACTATATAAGAGCCTATCATCGTCTGTTCTCAGGTTTTAATAATGATGCAGGTATTTATTTAACACGTGAAGAATTTGCAGAAGGGCATACTGTATATGCATTCGATCTAACTCCAGATCTTTGTGATGGTCCCCACCTCAATTTACAACATCAAGGAAATTTACGAATTGAAATAAAATTTGCTGAAGATTTAGAAAAAACACTTTCTGTGTTGGTGTATGCAGAATTTGAAAACATCATTGAAATTAGCAAATCACATCATGTTTTATGTGATTTTCCCAACTGAATGAATTCCTTACAAATCGACACCATTTTATCACATGACCGAGAAACCCGAAAATATTTTTTAGACGTGTTCGCTAGTGATGAACTGCCTAAAACAATTAAACATTTCCCTGCATGTTTTGTATGTAATGTGGACAAGTCAACTAAACCAGGAAGTCACTGGGTTGCCTTCTACCTGTCGTCACCTGATGAAGTTGAATTTTTCGATTCATACGGAAACGAGCCTACCTTTTTTCAAGGATCTTTAGCGAACTATGTATCGCAATTCAGTCAAGTGTTGCATAATCCGCATTTACTACAAAGTTCTGTAACAGCTGTATGTGGTCAATATTGTGTGTATTACCTATATACCCGTTGTCGTGGAAAAACTTTGAAAGACTTTTTATCTCATTTTGTAACTGAAAATTTATGTAATGACCAACGAGTCTACAATTTTGTTTCTAAACGATTTCATATGTTTGTGAATTTTTACCAATAAATACGAGTTGAAACCTATTTTTTCTGTGTTTATTTAAAGTGTGTTCTTACTTGTGTATGCTCATTCGCGATGGATTTCTCAAGCTTTCAACATGTCTTGACAGCTAAGAGTTATAATTATGAATTGGTGAATTTTCCGCGTTTTGAACACCCCTTCACAGCTTTATGTGCGGGTCCTTCTCAAGTGGGTAAATCATTTTTTTAAAGTCTCTTTTAGAATTTAGAGAGGAAATGTTTAACCCTCCCCCGAATAAAGTAGTATGGTATTATGGAATTCGACAAGAACTTTATAATACGATTCCTAATGTAACATTCGTTCAAGGCTTACCAAAAAATTATATGGATTATATCGAACCCCAGTCTTTACTGATAAAAAATGATTTGATGGAAGAGTGTGGGGATGATAAACGACTTAGCTTTTTGTTTACAAAAGGATGTCACCACTTGAACATCAGCGTTATTTTTATAACACAGAATTTATTTCATAAGGGAAAACAAATGCGCTGTGCTTCTTTAAATGCACAATACATGATGATTTTTCGAAACAGACGCGATCCTAGTCAGATTATGCATCTAGGTCGACAATTGTACCCAAATCACAAAATTTTTCCAAGAGGTGTATGAAGACGTGATGAAAACACCTTACGGGTTTCTGTTAGTCGATTTAAGACGTGACACGGACGAAGGAATGCGATTGCGATCACTGATTTTACCGAATGAAATACCTCGTGTGTATCAACCATCATATAAATAAGTTTGAAATTTTGTAAAAGTTTAGTTTAGATCATGACGTTGTCGAAACAACAAGTGCATGATTTACAGCTGATCAAGACCTGTCCTAAAGCGTTACGGAAGCAATTGTTAAAAAAATTACCATCGCGCTCTGTGAAAGCTATCTGCGAATGCTGTTTGAACGTTTTAAAAGGAAACATTCCACTGTCACCAGAAAAAGTCTTTACGTCAATATAAGACAACTCTTAGAAAAATAGGTACTAAAAAGGGATCACTTTCTCAAAAGAAAAACATTATTATACAGAAAGGTGGGTTTTTAAATATATTAATTCCAGCTGCACTAACTGTTTTAACATCGCTGATTCATGGAGCACGCTAAGAAATATGCTTTAGTACCAGAGGAAAGTCTGTATAAACATGTTCCCAGCAAGACGCAGATGAGTCAGTTTGATATGGCCATGGTCCAGTACCTTACCTGATCACGAGAAAGTTCAACAATATTTTGAACTTTTAAAAAGATAAATGGACTTGCAAGAGTTTAACAAACCTTTACAACCCAAACAAAAGGAAGAAGAGCGTATTTCTAAAGAAACAACAACCCTGCAAGAACCCAAGATTCAAGACAATGCTTCAATTATTTTATCTTCAGTTCCTTCTAACATGAAGAGACCTGCTCAAGCGTTGATAGACTGGTTAAAGAAAAATCCAGGAAAATTCAACCGGGATAACAATTTAATGGTGTCTTTTGAAGGAAAAAGCATTCCCGATTCAAATGTAGCTGACTTATTTCATCTTATTTTTTCTGTGAACAAGAAAGCTCCTATTAAAGCACAGAAGGAATTGTTACAAGCTTTACAAGAAATGCACATACCTGAAACTTTTATTAAAAATAGATATTTGTTATCACCCACCCATGTTGATGAAAACATACAAGCGAATGTTGTTATACCCCATACCTCTGTAACTCCAAAGAGAAGAAAATTGAATGTATTAAAATGGGAAGATTATAAATAAAGCGGATGAAAGGATATCAAAGTGTTGTCTTTTATGCATTACTTCTACAATTATACAAATTTGTAGAAACATATACTTACAAAAACACAGAGTGGTCTTAATACATATCTTTCACAGTTAACATTCACAAGCAAAATAACGCAAACCAGTTTTACTATGCCACACTTGAACTATTTTTTTCAGAAATGTATAACACTTAAACATTTTATCTTGTCTTGTTAACATGTTTTACTCACTTGTCCTTCTTTTTGTTAAACTTGAAAACAGTTTGATATTTTTTCTAAAGGTTTGTTAACATACATATATAATATATGTATATGATTTAAACAGTTATCTAGTAATTTTTTTATATTTTAGACTTATAATATTCGTTCAAAACATTTTTTAAAAATCTGTATCTCTAATGTTTTTTCTATTACATAAAAAAGTTTGAATTATACCTATATTTTTTTTGTTACATAAATTTTTTTGTTACATATAAAAAAGTTTAATACTTTTTGAAGACTTGTTAACAAATGTATAAAACATATACATAAAACATAGATACCATATGTAACATATGTATAAAACATATATAACATATCTAACATATGTATGTAACATATGTAACCTATCTAACATATGTAACATATATATAAACATATCTAACATATGTATAAAACATATGTAACATATGTAACATACGTATGTAAACAATCTAACATATGTAACATATCTAACATATGTATAAAACATATGTAACATATGTATGTAAAGTATCTAACATATGTATGTAAAGTATCTAACATATGTATAAAACATATGTAAAGTATCTAACATATGTATAAAACATATGTAAACTATCTAACATATGTAAAGTATCTAACATATGTATAAAACATATGTAACATATGTACAAAACATATGTAAACTATCTAACATATGTATGGAAAGTGTCTAACATATGTATAAAACATATCTAACATATGTATAAAACATATGTAACATATCTAACATATGTATAAAACATATGTAACATATCTAACATATGTATGTAAACTATCTAACATGTATAAAACATATATAACATATGTATAAAACATATGTAACATATCTAATATATGTAACATATCTAACATATGTATGTAAACTATCTAACATATGTATGAAACCTATCTAACATATCTAACATATGTATAAAACATATGTAACATATGTATAAAACATATGTAAACTATCTAACATATGTATGTAAACTATCTAACATATGTATAAAACATATCTAACATATGTATAAAACATATGTAACATACGTATGTAAACTATCTAACATATGTATAAAACATATGTAACATACGTATGTAAACTATCTAACATATGTATAAAACATATGTAACATATCTAACATATGTTTAAAACATATGTAACATATATCTAAAACATATGTAACATATGTATGTAAAGTATCTAACATATGTATAAAACATATGTAACATATGTATGTAAAGTATCTAACATATGTATAAAACATATGTAACATATTAAACATATGTAACGTATGTAACATATGCATAAAACATATGTAACATATCTAACATATGTATGTAAAGTATCTCACATATGTATAAAACATATCTAACATATGTATAAAACATACCTAACATATGTATAAAACATATGTAAACTACCTAACATATGTATGTAAACTATCTAACATATGTATAAAACATATGTAACATATCTAACATATGTATAAAATATATGTAACATATGTATGTAAAGTATCTAACATATGTAACATATGTATGTAAAGTATCTAACATATGTAACATATGTATGTAAAGTATCTAACATATGTAACATATGTATGTAAAGTATCTAACATATGTATAAAACATATGTAACATATCTAACATATGTATGTAAACTATCTAACATATGTATAAAACATATGTAACATATCTAACATATGTATGTAAAGTATCTAACATATGTATAAAACATATGTAACATATCTAACATATGTATGTAAAGTATCTAACATATGTATAAAACATATGTAACATATCTAACATACGTATAAAACATATGTAAACTATCTAACATATGTATGTAAAGTATCTAACATAAGTATAAAACATATCTAACATATGTATAAAACATATGTAACATATCTAACATATGTATGTAAACTATCTAACATATGTATAAAACATATGTAACATATCTAACATATGTATGTAAACTATCTAACATATGTATGTAACCTATCTAACATATCTAACATATGTATAAAACATATGTAACATATATAACATATGTATGTAAACTATCTAACATATGTATAAAACATATTTAACATGCTTATCTTTTAATCAGAACTTATCTAATTCAGAATTTCTTCATAAACTTTTTATTTGTTAAAATTCATTCAAAAAATAAAATCGTTCAAAAAATAATTTGTTAAAAATAATTAATAAACTTTATAAACTTTTTTATTTGTTAAAATCAAAGGAAATATTTTCGTTCTAAAAACATTTTGTATGAATCAGTTACACAAATATACTTAAAATTTTTATAAATAAGAAGTCAAAGTCATTCTGTACTGCTTTTTAAGAAAGTGTTTTTAAAAAAACATGAAGTTATTTTTCAAAGTACTCGTTTACAAAATTCATATAATATTATTTTCTTTTAAAGTTGGAACTAAATTCACTAGTTTTTCTAACCATAGCATTCAATGTAAGTAAAATATGGGTTAATGCGTAAGGTAGCGATTACAATGAGAACACACTTTCATCATATGTATAGGGTTAGTGACGTCTTTGTTACAGAAATCTTGACAAGTTCACATACATTTAGACAAAATATGTCAACACATATATAACTTATTTGAATGGTGAAACCTTTTCTATTACTTTCATAAAAAATTAAGTTATTTCAAAAAATATAATTATTTTACATATTGGTATAAAACCTGTTTTGTAAATTTATTTGTAACTGTTCATTAAAAAAAAATGATTTAACTAATTGTTTCTTTTCAGCAAAACATTTCATTTAAAAAATAAACCTTCACTTAATTCGTTGAAAACATATGCATACAAAAATTAAAAAACGAATTGTTTTCTTCATTTCTAAAACTTTTGATTCTATAAAACTTGTTCAACACTTAAATTAGGATCATTAGTAGGTGGGAAAGGGGCTTTTGCCTCATGAGGCGGTGCTGCGGTGCTAAATTGTTCTCTTAGAGTACGATCCCCCCCTACACCCCTTACCCTACCAAATCCCCCCCCTCCCCAACAGCCCCCCCGCAATTTATTTTTTTTAATTTTATTTTCAATTTAAAAATTTTTAAAATTGTCTTATAGTACGAGCTATCGGTGATGGTAGAGTACGACCACTATCCCCCCCCCTGCCCCTTGCCCCCCCCCCCTTTTTTTTTAGAAGAGAGAAAGTTTAAGGTGGTGTCGCCCTCTATCGGTAAGTATGAAAATTATGGAATTTAAAATGATTGCTACTGAATTTTATGTTATAGCATAGTATAAAATAAAATATTCTAAAGTATCTCATCATACTGCTTACAATGGAAATTTAAGTTATAGCATGGTGTAAAATAAAGTAACTTACCACTGCTTACAATGGAAATATATAGTTATAGAATAGCACTTAATAAATAATTTTAAAATGTGTTACCATAGTGCTCGCAAAGGAATATGAAATAGAAATTTAAGTTCTAGCATAACGCTAAATAAATAATTTTTAAGTTTCTTAGCAAACTGCTTACAATGAAAATATTTAGTTAAAGCATAGCACTTAATAAAATATTCATATTTCATGTATAATAACAAATATTCCATATTGTTGTTTCAAATATCACAGAAATTCATCTTCTTTTGAATTATTTTCATTTTTCACGTGAAAATCGCTCAATTAAAACTTAATTGTTGAGGAAAAATTATTTTTCCGCATTTTTATTTATTGGCAACGATCAAAGCCCTAGCAACGATAAAGTAAAATGGTTGAATTTTATCTAAAAATGTCCATTGATTCTCTATGAAAATAATCAAATTTTGAATTATTAAGAAAAGTATTTGAATAAAATATACAGAAACCAGTCTATGTTCATTCCGGGTTATAATCCACCTATATGCAAAGATACAAGGCCATTAATTTCTCCATTTTGACGCTGGCTTCAGCCTAACATTTGCACACAATCGGATTTATAATATCATTAGGAATTAGGATGAAGTAGTGACTACTTTTGAAAATTAGTTTGTAATTACTCCTTTTTAATACAAGTAGTTGTAGTTGACTATGTTTTCAATAAAGTAATTGTATTGTAGTTTGCTACAATAAAAATGAAGTTTTTATGACACCTGCTTATATTTCAGCAAAATAATTAATATTACATTTTAAATAGAGAAATTATTTCTGCTGAAGAAAACAGACATGAAACTTTAAAATTATAAAAGGAAAAGCTTTTAAATCAAAGGTAATATTTTAAACCTCTTTAGAGCTATTAGTGACAAGTAAAACAGGCTGATTAGATAACAGAAAAGAAAAACAGCTATGAAAACAAACCTGATGAAATTTTATGATTGTTTAGATATGTCTTTATATATATACTTGCTGTTACCCGTGACTTCGTTCACGCAACATTAAAATAATAATAAATACATTAATTAAGCAAAATATTTCACTCCCGATAATTAAAAACGTTAATAATTAATTAACTCTTTATTACATTTCATAGGAGTTACTTGCGGTATTTTTTACGGTATTTTTTGTTATAGGGACCTTGACATAACTCAGTCTTAAAAAAGTTGGAAATTGTACGTCAAACGTGACAAATGAGGTGCGTTCGTACTATAGCTAGTTATAAAAATATTCAGATCTAGATGATTTTTAATTCTGTGAAATGAATTATATCGTCTGCAGATTAATTTCTGTCATAAAATAAGTATCTCGGTCGCTTGACGATGAAACTTCCGAAGCTCCTATAACAAAAAAGCACCGATTTAAAAAAAAAAATTCAAATTTCTTAATAAATATTTTTATTAATATCTCCTAAAGTTTTGATTCGATTTTAATAAAATTTGAAATGTCTCGACAAAATTCTGCAAAGATAATATATCTTAAATTTTAAACCATTCGGTTGGGTAGTTTTTGCGCTGTTATATGCGGACGGATGGAAATGGGGGGTTCTGCACCAGCAGGGGTGGAGGGTGGAGGGCGTGGCCGAAAGTGATGGATAGGTGACAGGTGAGTGATTAGTTAATGAGAAGGTTAATGAGAAGATTAATGAGAAGGTTAATGAGAAGGTTAATGAGATGGTTAATGAGAAAGTGAAGAAGATGAAAGCGGTGAGATCGTTAGAATAAAGGTATACTTACGGAGAGTGTCGCAGAAACCACCTACTGTCTTGAAATCCAGGGAGCAACTGAACGGGGTTTCCGAACTATGCACGGACGATGTCATCATTCTGCTAGAGGGCGCTGCGATCGGCGCTGTGATAGGTCGAGACGAATGAGGCTTTCTGATTTGCTGTGTCTATTTCACCGGAGGGGAGGGCAGTACCTCCTGAGAGGGGGTTCGATGACGTCATGTTTGCTGGCGACTTACGACTGACGACGCATGCGCGGCGAAAGAGGTATGATGCAATCACAAACACAGAGATGCAATTCAAGTTTTAAAAATGAAATGTTAAATTTTACGTTTTACAAATTAAATTTTTTTAAATATGAAGTGTACCGATGAACATGGGTGACGACATCATCATTATCCTAGGGGGCGCTACGATCGGCGTTCTGATTGGACGAGAGCTTTTCCCCTGAGGGGATGACAGTACCACGTTGCTGCGAGCGGGATGCAATGATTTAGCACATGTCATCCAGACTTAGTGCTGCTCATGAAGACATTTTAATTAATTTTTAATTAATTAATTTATTAATTAAATTTTTTTTAATTATTTTCAAATAACGTGAAATAAATTACTAAATGATAGTAGGTGGGAAAGGGGGCTTTTGCCTCATGAGGCGGTGCTGCGGTGCTAAATTGTTCTCTTAGAGTACGATCCCCCCCTACCCCATGCCCCCCTACACCCCTTACCCTACCTAATTCCCCCCACCCTCCCCAACAGCCCCCCCCCAATTTATTTATTTTTATTTTATTTTCAATTTAAAAATTTTAAAAATTGTCTTATAGTACGAGCTATCGGTGATGGTACAGTACGACCACTATCCCCCCTCCGCTGCCCCTTGCCCCCCCCCCTTTTTTTTTAGAAGAGAGAAAGTTTAAGGTGGTGTCGCCCTCTATCGGTAAGTATGAAAATTATGGAATTTAAAATGATTGCTTCTGAATTTTAAGTTATAGCATAGTATAAAATAAACTTGTATAATATAACTTGTAAATACATAGTATATTTGGTATATAAATATACTATGTATTTACAAGTTATATTATATATAACTTAAAAATTTTGTAAACATGATATATTAATGAAGAAATATTATTTTCCGGTTGTGTAAGAAAATTAAGTTACTTCTAAAAGCAATAGCCAGTTGAATAAATAATGTTTATGCTAAAATAAAACCCAATAGTAAGATTTTAAATGTATTACATCATCTTATGGTCGATAGAATTACAAAATAAAAGGCTTTTAAAACAATAATTTAGTGCTTTTACCTTACGTTTGCAATATAAACGTTATTTGAATTAGAGCTTCTTAATAAATTGTAAAATAAAGTGTAAAATAAAGAATACAGGACATTATAACTTACTAAACAAGCCTCTTCTATAGCAGAAGTGAAAATGTCAAACACGTTGTGTTTAACTGTTATCTTCATGATCACGTGACTTTAAAGGAAATCACGTGGTACGACAAAAACATCCTTTTGCTAGGATAGTAACAAGCATAATGTCTGAAGTAACTATGTAAGATGGATGTGCTATTATAAGTGGGCTATATTTGTAAGTATAAATTAATCTATTTCTTTAATTTAAAGCTAATTGTTATTAATTATCAGAATATAGGGTTTCTAATGACAAAGTGGGAGAATTTCTATTACTTAACTAAAGTTCCACATGTATATAGGTACATACACACACATATATATATACATAGACACAATTTATTAAAATTAAGTATTTTAAAACATTTATAAAATAATTTTGATAACTTTTCATTTTTGTTAATTTATTTTAATTTAAAAAAATAATTATTTTGTTTACTTATAATTTAATTAAGTTACTTTGTAATTTTTTTAAAAACTTTCACAATAATATAACATGTTTAAATTATTTTTATAAGTACATGTAGTAACATAACAACTATATAGTATGTTATAATTATATAATATAAACATACAAGACGAATCAACATTGATAAATTATGAAATATTTTTATTAAGTTTTAAATTTAAAATTGTAAATTTATAAAAAAATTTTAACTGAAAAATAATTTTGCTATCTTGTAAAATTTTAAAAACTTTTATAATAGTTCAAAAATACATTTTCTAACATGTGTAGTATGTTACTAACATTTAGTATACATACTATGTTATCATGTTTCTGTTATAAACATATAACAGAAATTATTAATCTTAAATTGCAAGTTAAACAATATTAATAAACACACACATTTTGTTTAAATAAACACACATATTTAAAGCAAAATATTTTATTTTTAGGATTTAAATAATACATTTCGAATAAATTCCACATTAATGTTACGTAAAAAGTTTTCACTGATACATTCAACTCCATTTAAAAACCTTGAAATAACATAATCAAAATTTACAAGCATTAAAATCATATCCCCTAAGTGATTAAATCTTTCACGTTTATTAAAGGTGAAACATGTATGTAGACTTTGGGATTGGTGTCTAAATATACATCCTACACATTCATAAATTTGATTTAATATTGCCAGTACATTATCCTCAATAGAAGAGATAAGTTTCGTTAGTAAAACACGCTTGATTTCAGAAGGTAAATTAACGAGTGTGCATTTTTGCTTAATTAATTGCGGTAGATGAACTGTATACAAGTGTTTAATAAGTTTGCTATTAAAATCAATAGCTTTTTCTTTTAAATTTTCTAACTGAAAATCGTTTAAAACACAATGTGTATAATTCTTTAAATTTTTTATTTGCATAATAGAATTATTATAATTTAACACTAATACTGTATTGTTAGCTATAAACGATGAACTTTTATATTTTAAATTAAAACCAAAAATTTTATATTGGAATTCATACCATGTTGAAATATCCATAAAAATTCTATTTGTTGATGAAATTTCTTCATTTGTATATACATTGTATTTGATCTCTTCAATATGTACATAATACTGTTTATAATGTCGTTTTAAAGTTAAAAATATAAAATCAGCAAGTTTAATCCGAAACATGACAAAAATGCGAGATTTACCATGTTTGGTTTTGGAAATGTTATTCACACATGCGATGGGAGGTGATATGTTACATAATTGTTCACTACTATGTGTAATGCTAGTTGATGGTTCATTTGAAGAAATTAAATCGCTTGCAGTCGGTGAGGTAAGGTATGTTTCCAAATTTTAAAAATCTAGATCCTTAAACATTGTATCCAAAAAGCCTGTAGCAGGGGTAGACTCACAGCAGGTGTCAGGGAAAGACGTTTCGTCATTATCACAGTTAGTAAATATTGGGGTTGTAGAATCCTTGGCAATCTTAGGCTCTGCAGCATACAAGTCCATGTTAGGGGATAGTGTTTCATAGTTCTCCTGTATATTAGATCTTGTTAAAAATTCGTTTTCCATAGGTTTATCTAAACATTGAAACTTTGTTGAAGAAGCCATTTCTTCACACGACCGTTTATTCCTATCTAATTCACAAGCCATTTTTAAGAAACAAACAGTAAAAGGTTCAGCCACGACAAAAGTCAACAGTAAACTGATTATATTATATCTAAACAGTTACTAACATAGGTTAAAAAAGAGTGATGGTTACAGTTTAAAACAAGTTTAAAAGTAAATATGACGTTATAGATTAAAGATTCAAGTTGTTAATTTAACGAAAATGTATATTGCTTGTTTATGTGAAATCCGTATGCTTTATAATATCTAATTATTTATAAAAGCGGGTATGGCAACGCTTATTAAATGTATAAATAGTTAATCGCGTACGATAAAAAGTATAATCATGTGTATGTAAATAATAAAAATTAATTATCGATACGTATATTTAGAAAAATAAGTTTGTTTAATTACACAAATGTATAATTAGTTAAATCGATTTATTGTAAAAAAGTAATATGTGTTAAAGAAAATTAATAATATAGATTATACAAAATTATATGTTTAACAGCATATTAATTTAACTATCATATGTGAACCAATAATATATTAAAAAAGTTTATTAAATATATAATTTAAGTAACTTGTATTAAATTTTTACTTCTTGTAAAAGTTCAAGAAATTTACTTTTATACATAGTGTATAAATTTACAAGTCCATTCATTCACATAATAGTGATATAATATAATCATATTGAAAAAAATAAAACACAAAAGCTTTTTCACTTATCTATTATTTATTTAATTATTTAAACACATACATTAGTATATACAAGAATATGTATAGTTCAAATAAATTGGTAAGGTCAATATTTCAAAAAGGAATAGTTTCATTTTTTATAGCATTTTGTAAAGTGTCTATACGTAGTAATAAATTCTGTAAATGGTTTAAAAGTTCAGTACGCTGTTCAGATACATGTTCTTTGGGCGAGAGATGAATTTTTCTATGCTTGACTAAGTCAAATCTGTGATTAAATATTTCAGAACAATCGACACATTTATAGTGTCTGGTAAATGGTTCAATATTCCTTTGCTTTTGCTGAGGGGTGTTATGAATCATAGTATGATTTATTAAATTTTTTTCCCGTAAAAACTTTTTATCACATTCATTACATTTATGCACAACTCCTTGTTTAGAATGTATTAAGTTATGCTTTTGTAAGTCACTTTTCTGCACAAAAGATTTCGAACACATTTTACAATTAAAAGGTTTCTTTTCTAAATGAAATTTCATGTGTCTAACTAATACATTTTTTCGCGAAAAAGTCTTACTGCATTTCTCACACTTATATGTGGCAGATGACTTTGGATGAATTAGCATATCATCCCGTAAAGCACTCTTTTTAGTAAACAGATTATCACACTTAGAGGGTTTTTTTCGTAAATGTAAGTTCATATGTCTTAATAACATATATTTTTGGTAAATACTTTTTTACACGTATCACATGTAAAAGGAAACTTTTGATCGACTTGATCTGATGAAGAGGCCATTGGTTCCTTATTCAAAACAGGTTTCATTAAAATAGTAGAGTCGATTTGCTCCTTAAACTCCGATGTTAAGACTTTTCTTATCTTGGTTGGTTCGTCTAACACCATGTCTTGCATTGTACTTATTTAATTTAAATCAATTAAAATGGCAGATCACTTAAACGGGGGAAAAATTAGAACGTCTTAACGGCACAGAAACAGTATGTATATTATTTCAAATAAAACTTTTCATGAATATTTATTTAATTGTAGAGGGCGCGCATGCTTAAAATAATTAAAAATAGCGTCACGTGATATATATCTTATACAGAAATTAGTCTGTATGTTAACATAGTAATTACGTAAAGTATCTTTTATTATACAGTGGGTGATTTAATAAGTTAAGTACAAATTTATTTTCCATATTTTATGTAAAATTAAACAAGTAATGTTTTATTATATATTCATCAGGGCTTAAAATGCAAATTTAAATGTGTGAAAATACTCGTTCATTATATGGTATTGCTATAATTAAGTAACATATCACGAAAAATAAAAACATAATATTCAATTTAGTGAAAGAATTTTTATACCTTAAACTATACAAGAAGTACCGTTATCAGTAAGAAAACAGGGATGTTATCCGCAAATAAGTAGTTTCCTGTTTTTGCTCTGGTAGACAACAGATCTATTTTCAAACTCGATTATCGTTATAATATTCGCTCAGTTTTGGTTTAAAATCTTAAATAATTTATCAAGTAAAGGGTAGTATTTTGTATACAATATGTAAGTTGTGTTATAATAATGGTACACATGTTTAATGAAATAGTATAAAATCCTTAATTTTTGTAGAAAAATAAAACAAGTTTCTACATTTTCTGAAGAAAAGTTGTAAAACTTTCCGAAAACTATACTTATTTATTCCTTATACATAAATAAAAACAGACATATGATAAAAAATTAAACAAATATTTATTAAATAATTACGTTAATTTATAAATACATTGCTCAAATGCTTATTGTAAAAGTCTACATTCATAGATTCGAAAAATAAATACGTATAATTACATGTACATTTCTCTAACAGGTTTTTCACAAATTCCTTAATGTTGAAATTTAACAAAGCACTGTCTGCGCACCAGTTAAATTGATTTCTTAAATTATATCTCATACATTCATGATCCATTTCTACTGGTTGGCCGATTGAACATAAATAACAGTCAAACGTGCGATATACTGATCTCTCGAATTCATGATCGAAGCATTCTAAAAAATAGTCCATCACCTCTTCCTCTGTAAAGTGAGAACATTTACATATTATTACGTTTTTTAAAACATAAACAGGTAAAAGTTTTGTTAAAAAAGTTTGAATAAGGCATTCGCTAATTTCAATACAGTTTTTCTCTAGTTTGAGAAATTGTTCTTTTGTAAGTAGTAAACAATCAGGTTTCAATAGTTTTTGCAGTATGCATGATTCCTTATCCACATAAATCGTTAGTAAGTCGTTGTTAGTTACGAATGTTTCTTTTTCTGCAGAGTCAAAATTAAATTTTGTCATTCTCGTTTCAAATTTATCAAAGGTTGCGCACGATATTGTAATTCCTTCATTTGTAGGGTACATTTTACCACTATTCTCAAATTCTTTATATTTTTGAATGTGAACGTTTAACTCACAGCCTTATTCATTTGCACTTCGACAATCGTATCCTCCCCTAAGTCCCAATGGTATGGGGTAAAAACGTCAAAATACTGAAATATTCTACTAAATTCGCTGATTTCTGAAATTTCATAGTAAGATGTGTTAAGCGAAGTAATCATTTTCAGGTTTAGAGGTATCTAAAAAGCAGGGTAAACAGATAGGTGATCAAGCAAATATACAGCAAGGTTTTAAGTAATTAGAAGAATAATCGTTTAAGTCAAAACTTTAAACAGTAAATTCATTATGGTGTACAAGCTTCTTATATTGCTATTCTTATCGTTGTAAAACAGGATGTTATTCTACAAATGTCGTCATATCCTGTTTTATTAACTTGAAAATCTTAGGAAAAAAAAGTAACATTGTGTTAGGTTTCATTATTTATATTAATTGTACGGAGCCTTCGTAGCGTAATTGGGAGCGCATTGGAAAGCTAGCCAAAAGGTTGACAGTTCGAATCCGAGCATAAACATAATGGTAAGTTAAACTTTCTTTTTAAAGTATACAATTAAAAATTCTATTACAGTATCCTTAAACCCCACTTGGTAAGTTAAAATTTGCTGTATTATATAATTTATGTTACAAAATCTCTTGTATGCAAATTGGTAAGATACGCTTTGCTTTGCAAGTTTATAAAACCAACAAACCAACTAACCTTTTATAAGGTTATTTTATATGTTATAAATACATTTCAATGTGTTTGTAAGTTTAAACATTAAAGTTTATCGTAAAGCTTAAATTATTTTACAAAATTTATAATATCATTAGTACTGTATAGTAATAATCCAATATGTTCAGTCACGTGACACCTTTTCTTATATACCTTAAATCGCGTCTAATAAACATGGTCTCATGGTGTGTTCGTTTAAACCTACTGCAAATCAACACATCATGAGATCATTTTTCAAGTTCGAGGTTCGAACCCCGCTTCATTTACATGTTTGTTAAAAGCTAATAATTTTTAACAAGGGAGTACGCTATTTCAAAGTGAAAGTTGTAGTCGAAATTTAAAATTTTCTTAATTTCTGTGAAGAAAAAAAAATGTTTTAAAACGTATGCACGTCTTGTATTTTATTACAATTAGTTCACTTCGTATATGCATGCTTGTGTACGTAACAAATAGTTCACTGTGTGTCTGTCTGTCTACCTACCTGCCTGCCTGCTTGTCTGTGTGCCTGCCTATCTGCCTATATGTCGGTTTATAACTATAATTATTTACATGTGTCACTTTAAAATTTTTGTTAAGTGCTACAATATAACTATATATTTCCATTGTAAGCAGTTTGGTAAGAAATTTTAAAATATTTTATTAAGTGCTATGCTTTAACTAAATATTTTCATTGTAAGCAGTTTGCTAAGAAACTTTAAAATTATTTATTTAGCGTTATGCTAGAACTTAAATTTCTATTTCATATTCCTTTGCGAGCACTATGGTAACACATTTTAAAATTATTTATTAAGTGCTATTCTATAACTATATATTTCCCTTGTAAGCAGTGGTAAGTTACTTTATTTTACACCATGCTATAACTTAAATTTCCATTGTAAGCAGTATGATGAGATACTTTAGAATATTTTATTTTATACTATGCTATAACTTAAAATTCAGAAGCAATCATTTTAAATTCCATAATTTTCATACTTACCGATAGAGGGCGACACCACCTTAAACTTTCTCTCTTCTAAAAAAAAGGGGGGGGGCAAGGGGCAGGGGGGGATAGTGGTCGTACTCTACCATCACCGATAGCTCGTACTATAAGACAATTTTAAAAAATTTTAAATTGAAAATAAAATTAAAAAAAATAAATTGCGGGGGGGGCTGTTGGGGAGGGGGGGAGAATTTGGTAGGGTAAGGGGTGTAGGGGGGCATGGGGTAGGGGGGGGGATCGTACTCTAAGAGAACAATTTAGCACCGCAGCACCGCCTCATGAGGCAAAAGCCCCTTTCCCACCTACTATCATTTAGTAATTTATTTCACGTTATTTGAAAATCATTAAAAAAAATTAATTAATTAATTAATTAATTAAAAATTAATTAAAATGTCTTCATGTGCAGCACTAAGTCTGGATGACATGTGCTAAATCATTGCATCCCGCTCACAGCAACGTGGTACTGTAATCCCCTCAGGGGAAAAGCTCTCGTCCAATCAGAACGCCGATCGTAGCGCCCCCTAGGATAATGATGATGTCGTCACCCATGTTCATCGGTACACTTCATATTTAAAAAAAATTAATTTGTAAAACGTAAAATTTAACATTTCATTTTTAAAACTTGAATTGCATCTCTGTGTTTGTGATTGCATCATACCTCTTTCTCCGCGCATGCGTCGTCAGTCGTAAGTCGCCAGCAAACATGACGTCATCGAACCCCCTCTCAGGAGGTACTGCCCTCCCCTCCGGTGAAATAGACACAGCCAATCAAAAAGCCTCATTCGTCTCGACCTATCACAGCGCCGATCGCAGCGCCCTCTAGCAGAATGATGACATCGTCCGTGCATAGTTCGGAAACCCCGTTCAGTTGCTCCCTGGATTTCAAGACAGTAGGTGGTTTCTGCGACACTCTCCGTAAGTATACCTTTTTTCTAACGATCTCACCGCTTTCATCTTCTTCACTTTCTCATTAACCATCTCATTAACCTTCTCATTACCTTCTCATTAATCTTCTCATTAACCTTCTCATTAACTAATCACTCACCTGTCACCTATCCATCACTTTCGGCCATGCCCTCCACCCTCCACCCCTGCTGTCGCAGAACCCCCATTTCTCTTTTACTTCTGTCCATCCGTCCGCATATAACAACGCAAAAACTACCCAACCGAATGGTTTAAAATTTAAGATATATTATCTTTGCAGAATTTTGTCGAGACATTTCAAATTTTATTAAAATCGAATCAAAACTTTAGGAGATATTAATAAAAATATTTATTAAGAAATTTGAATTTTTTTTTTTAAATCGGTGCTTTTTTGTTATAGGACCTTCGGAAGTTTCATCGTCAAGCGACCGAGATAGTTATTTTATGACAGAAATTAATCTGCAGACAATATAATTCATTTCACAGAATTAAAAATCATCTAGATCTGAATATTTATATAACTAGCTATAGTACGAACGCACCTCATTTGTCACGTTTGACGTACAATTTCCAACTTTTTTAAGACTGAGTTATGTCAAGGTCCCTATAACAAAAAATACCGTAAAAAATACCGCAAGTAACTCCTATGAAATGTAATAAAGAGTTAATTAATTATTAACGTTTTTAATTATCGGGAGTGAAATATTTTGCTTAATTAATGTATTTATTATTATTTTAATGTTGCGTGAACGAAGTCACGGGTAACAGCAAGTATATATATAAAGACATATCTAAACAAGCATAAAATTTCATCAGGTTTGTTTTCATAGCTGTTTTTCTTTTCAGCCTGTTTTACTTGTCACTAATAGCTCTAAAGAGGTTTAAAATATTACCTTTGATTTAAAAGCTTTTCCTTTTATAATTTTAATGTTTCATGTCTGTTTTCTTCAGCAGAAATAATTTCTCTATTTAAAATGTAATATTAATTATTTTGCTGAAATATAAGCAGGTGTCATAAAAACTACATTTTTATTGTAGCAAACTACAATACAATTACTTTATTGAAAACATAGTCAACTACAACTACTTGTATTAAAAAGGAGTAATTACAAACTAATTTTCAAAAGTAGTCACTACTTCATGCTAATTCCTAATAATATTATAAATCCGATTGTGTGCAAATGTTAGGCTGAAGCCAGCGTCAAAATGGAGAAATTAATGGCCCTGGTATCTTTGCATATAGGTGGATTATAACCCGGAATGAACATAGACTGGTTTCTGTTTATTTTATTCAAATACTTTTCTTAATAATTCAAAATTTGATTATTTTCATAGAGAATCAATGGACATTTTTAGATAAAATTCAACCATTTTACTTTATCGTTGCTAGGGCTTTGATCGTTGCCAATAAATAAAAATGCGGAAAAATAATTTTTCCTCAAAAATTAAGTTTTAATTGAGCGATTTTCACGTGAAAAATGAAAATAATTCAAAAGAAGATGAATTTCTGTGATATTTGAAACAACAATATGGAGTATTTGTTATTATACATGAAGTATGAATATCGGTTACATTAAAAAGATCTTTTTCTGTCAAAAACTGCATTATAATTAGAAAGAAGAATTTACATGGAACTATGAAAAGGATCCTTCTTGGCTTGAACAAATATGACGTCATAAATAAAACATGTATTTTCAAATATTCGTAATATTACAAAGAGCATGACTACCAGTGTATAATAAAAGTATATACATAATGGACGTCATATTTAAGATGAATAACTGAAATATTTTTTTTTATACTGATTAATAATAAGCTTGAATATCAGTTACAAACAGATGTGAGTTTTCTGCTAAAATTCACGTCATTATTGCCAGGAAAAGAAAATTAACAATAATTATATCATTGAAAAGAGATTTCTCTGGGATCAAAGTGACGTCATAATAAAAGGGGATTTTTTAAATATGTTTCAAATGGAGCGTGTATCAATTTCATACATTAATAATCACTGAGTACAGTGAAAGAATAGAGAGGTAATGAACCGTAAAATCGGCTTGCAATATGAAGCCGGTTATCGCGCAAATTATTAGGCCCAAGGGCTGACTTCATTGGATGGAGAGAGGCTGCACCTGGAACAATGACTGGATTCATTGGACGGGGAGAGGTTTCCAAAGCAAGCCGCCAGTTGTTTGGGCCGACTGTAGGATTGCATTTTCAGCATCACGCCAAACATGAACATTTCATCTTTATTTATTCTCTGAACTCTGTGATTAATAATACAAGCATCAGTAAGATTATTAGGAAAAGAAAATTGAACTCAAGTCTATTAAGTTAAAATCTGACTGTGTGTATTTCGCAACTACTCCTCTTAATGCAACGCGATTTACTTTACACCGGTTATCATTGATTCGAGGATGTCATATAAACTCTGAGAATTTAAAATTTTGAATTAGATTCCGAGATATTAATATTTTTTTTGTAAATTTTAACGAAATTTCTCTAAAAATGGTACATAAATTACTCCATTTTTGTGGATAAAAAAGGAGAAATATAATTTATACAGTTCGACTGAAATTTAAATTAGATATAATTTATTGTACAATTCAAATGGTCATAATTAAGAAACATTTTCACTATCCTAATAACATTATAAATCAATTGTGTGCAAATGTTAGGCTGAAGCCAGCGTCAAAATGGAGAAATTAATGGCTCTGTATCTTTGCATATAGGTGGATTATAACCCGGAAATGAACATAGACTGGTTTTTGTTTATTTTATTCAAATACTTTTCTTAATAATTCAAAAATTGATTATTTTCATAGAGAATCAATGGATATTTTTAGATAAAATTTAACCATTTTACTTTATCATTGCTAGGGCTTTGATCGTTGCCAATAAATAAAAATGCGGAAAAATAATTTTTCCTCAACAATTAAGTTTCAATTGAGCAATTTTCACGTGAAAAATGAACGTGGAGAAATAAAACGGATTAATATATTTTTATGCCATTTTCTCATTAAAACTGAAAAAAATTATTTTTATTTCAATTTGAATAGTTAATGAAAAAAAAACTCTTGATTACAGTAAAATTTCCGAAAAATAAAAACATATTTCCACATATCCAAACTTTATGAATCAATTTATTCTGCAGAGCAAAAATCGCCTGTCAGCATATTGTCAAGAAATCAACACAAATTTGCTGTTACATGCAAACGTAACTCCTGCAATTGCTAAGCTTTTTGCAACCCCAAATTACATGCAAACGTAACATTTACATGTAATTTGCACCCAAATTAGTTTTGGTTTGAACCGTAATAAATGTTAATTTGCAATGAAAATTACATACAAAAATAATGTTTACATATAATTTTGGGTTGCAAAAAGCTTTGCAATCTGAGTGTTAAGTTTGCATGTAATTTTGGGCTGCAAAAAGCTTTGCAATTGAAGCTCCTTGCATTTAGGTGTAGAATTATTCCTCCCTATTCACAAGAATTGAATTTAAAGAAAAAGCATATACTATTTCCAATGAATTATTTTTAAATGATGGCTGTTAAAACGTTTCTCAAAATCGTTAAAAGTAAAATGGTTTATCAGGTAAAATTGACATTTCTTTTTGACATTTCCTCTCTGACATTCCAATTCGTCGATTTACACGATTTCATTTGGCCGTCCTTTTTCCATTGGTTGCAGTTTCCTTTTCGTGGTTATTTCGCACAAAATTTTACCTTTTTTAAACTGATTTATGTCAAGGCTCCTATAACAAAGAAATATTTATTTTCTTCTATGAAATGTGATAAAGAGTTAGTTAATTAATTACGTTTTTAATTATCGGGAGTGAAATATTTTGCTTGATTAGTACATTTATTTTTCTTTAATGTTACGTGAACAAAGTCACGGGTAACAGCTAGTAATTAAATAAGTCAAATATTTATCACTGTTTAGTTATTTTATTACTGACACATTCGAAAACCCAGCAAAACCTAATTAAACTTCAACGCAATAATTTTGTCCACCTAGATCCTCAAAACGCCCCACAGTGCGACGGCTCAAGTCACCCATCAGGAATCCCGTGTGCCGAGGAGTTTCCGTGGGGGAAGCTATACGCTCCACGTCTTCGCTTCGCCAGGACGACTGGCCTCCCTTAGGCATTCAATGATATTAAAAATGCCCATAAGTTGGAATCTACATGTATGTAGCGTCGCGACCTACGTTATACACGGCCGCCGGTTCATGACGTTTAAACTGTCAAAAGGAGTGGATCTTTTTTACATTGCCAATGGTACAGAGCGTCGCGCTCATCGTTTTATGCCAATCCCCATGTAAAGATTTTTCACTCCGTGTGACGTTTTAAAAGTCATGAACCAGCCGTGTGTAACAAAGGTCACGGTAATCACGACCTACGTTATACACGGCCGGTGCATGACGTTTAAAACGTCACATGGACAGGATCATTTTTACACGGCGATTGGTGCAAAGCGACGCGCCCACCGTTTTGCACCAATCGCCGTGTAAATATGATCCACGATTAAAGTGGATCGCTTTGAGCGTTGCGCAAGGAGCGCGTCGCTCTGTACCAATCGCTGGCTAGGGCCAACCACTATTTTTGACGTCATGAGAATGAATGAGCAAGCCCGGTATCTAATGTTTCCTTGATCCGAGGCTAACGAAAAAGAAAGGCTACCGCGGTGCTTTACTCGTATCTTTTTTTACAAACCACGGGAGTCACGTGATGCTTGAATGCACCAATGCAGGTTTACGAAAAGAGCATCACGTCACTCTAGCGGTCTGTAAAAAAAGATAAAACTATCCTGCGCCGCCAGGCGCCCACGGGGGTAGCCTGCGACACGATCCCGACCGTCGCGCCCAAGTCTCTGAGGGACTTTTATCGCACCAGGGCTTTGTCTCGCCCGGCGCTGCAACCGGCCAAGGGCCGCTCCCCAATGCGGACCCCAAGCCGTTTTACCAAGGTTTGACGACGTAGGTCGTCGCGGCAGTAACCCTACGTCTCGGAGGAAACTTCCGCAGGAACGAAACCTTGATGAACCGCCATGGAACCCCCGACGTGGAATGCACTGCGGTAGCCTGCCGTTTTTGTTAGCCTCGTCCTTGATCCATGTGACTTTTAAACGTCATGGACCGGCCATGTATAACCGCGACCTACGTTATACACGGCCGGTGCATGACGTTTAAAACGTCACATGCAGTGGATCATTTTTGTACGGCGATTGGCGCAAAGTGTCGCGCCTCCCGTTTTGCACCAATCGCCGTATAAAAATGATCCACTCCATGTGACGTTTTAAATGTCATGCACCGTCCGTATATAACGTACGTCGCGGTTATACACGACCGATTTACGAATATTGGAGCATCTAAAAGGGATTCTGTAGTTTCAAAAATCTTCCGTCATTTTGAGAAGACTTAGCTCAATAATAAGACGTTTCTAAATTTGGAAAATTCTACCTGTAACTTAAGCAAGAATACGGAAAGTGTAGCTAATGTCACTCAGAACAAATATTTGACTTCACTAACGGCAAAAGACGATCTGAGATTGCTGTACAAGTAAGGACGATTTTGTCTGATTGGCGGAAAAGAGGATAAATTAGTTACAGGAGTGTTTGTTTGTAAACATGCTCTTTCCTTATCCAGATGAATTTCTCGTTAGTTTGGAGGTTGCTGAATAGAAAACTTTTTACTGCGAAAATGTCATAAATATTTCAAAAGAAGGAAAATTCGTAAAATTACAGGCATTGAGCGCGTTCAGAGACCGAAACGTGGGTTACTCGTATAATTGGGGACATCATATTTTCTCAGGATAAAGTTGGGTTAAAACGGCTGTGAACGCTTTGGGTAAAGTTATGGGCATGTTTACAATCAAACACTTCCGTCAACCAATCTACCATTACAATTTGATTGTACGAACATTGCAAGAACCATCGTAGCCGACGTTGACAAATTATAACCTAGACTTGTTAAAAGTAGACCAATCAAATGGTCAGGGTTCAAGTTTACAGTAGGAGTTATAAAAAACAACAGTTAACAGTTGCAGTTAGCTATAAAGCAAACAAACAAATCAGATTTACCAACCACGTGATCACTTTACCCAACACAATTCTCCAGGTAATGTGGGTTTCCCGAAGTCTGGGTAATTTCTGGCTCTGAACGCTACGGGGAACCCTCAAAAAGTGACGTGATATCGGTCTCTGAACGCTTAGGTGTACCCATGCGTTACCCTATGTAATTCGGGGTTCGGTCTGTGAACGCCCTCATAGTATTTTCAAAACTAGCTATTGAGCGCGTTCAGAGACCGAGATGTGGGTTACTCGTATAATTGGGGAATGACGTCATTTGATTTTCTCAAGGTAAAGTTGCGTTAAAACGGCTGTGAACGCTTTTGGGTAAAGTTATGGATATGTTTACAATCCAACACTTCCGTCAACCAATCTACCATTACATTTTGATTGTACAAACATTGCAGAAACTATCCTAGCTGACGTTAGTAATTTATATCATAGTCTTGTTAAAGGTAGACCAATCAAATGATCTGGACTCAAGTGTACAGTAGGAGTCATAAAGAACAACAGTTAACAGTTGCAGTTAGCTATAAAGCAAACAAACAAATCAGATTTCCCAACCACGTGATCACTTTACCCAACAAAATTCTCCAGATAATGTGCGTTACCCGAAGTCTGTGTAATTTACGGCTTTGAACGCTACGGGTAACTCGCAAAAAGTCACGTGATATCGGTCTCTGAACGCTTCGGGTTACCCTTGGCTTACCCTATGAAACTCGGGGTTCCGTCTGTGAACGTGCCCATTGATTAAGGTGGATACTTCTACTCTAGCCTCGACCCGGACAGAAGGCCATTTAATAAATTTAACTTCATTTAGATACGATTACATAAATAATCTGTTCCTGTAATTCTGACGCATTATCTCCAGTAGACACTCACAGAGCTAGTAAAAAGGTACGTATTTTTAATTTGTTAAGTGTTTGTATTTAAGTTCTTAATGTTTAATTTTCGAACGTTAGACTAATTTATTTTAAGTTCTTCAGAGAATCGTAGAATTGTAGCCAATTTAAAAAAGTAGTATTTTTTGACTTAATTAAGAGTTAGTTTACGGTTAGTTACGTGCTATCCTTTTAAAACTGAAATAAAATTACCTGAATTATTGTTAAAATACTTTCCTACATTTATAAAATTTATGAATTGCGTATATTAATCTTAAGACTTGAATGTGTACGTACTGATGAATGATCAAAATGACTTTTAAAACCAAATTAAATATATTTTTACATACTGTTATTTAGACCGTGGAAAACAGTCTGTTAAGTTTGTATCTTGTTATCTTGTACTATGGGGAAAAATTTAAATGCTGTTTCTCCAGATTCCTACAAAATCTCACATTATCGCAGAATATGTATATTGTGAAGCTAAAACATGTCCGGGAGTAACCCTGACGTCATATTTACGTTGGCAGCAACGTAAACCAATAAATTTCACTATTTTTTACGTTATGAAAATACCTAAAATTTTCAGTATTTAAACCACCGAATAAACAGAAAAATGTACCTCAAATGCAACTTCATTTTAAACCTGCGTTTCTAATTTATTTTTAAAACATTAAACTTCTGCAAGCCTTTTTTCTTGCACAGCCTGCTTACGGGAGATTGTATCCACATAAAATAAGTTTCCATGAACACAATTTTAAGATGTAATCTAACTATGCACTTAATCACTGGAATAACCAAAATGATGAAAAATATTCTGAAAATAGCTAACTCTAGCGATCTTCAGTTATTAACTCTTGGAATGTGACTAATAAAAACCCTATTTTTAATAAATTTCAAAATATTTCAATGCATGAAAATTTTCACTTGTTAGTAAACAATCTTAAATGTGCAATATAAATAAATCTGAAGTTTCAATTATAAATGGTTTTCCCCTCTATCTTCAGTACACCGTACTGGGTAGTAGTTTCTGAACCCCGGGTTTGATATCTTGAAAAAAGTCCTGTTGTAATTAAACTATTTGAACAGAAAAATTTCTTTGTCCGAATAAACAGGAAAACCATCTCCCCACTTAGTTTCTTCTCTCCCAGTACAGACCAGAAGAACTTATTTAACGGTGGTGATTTGTCTCGTGCGGCTGACTAGGAAATGCTTTTAAAAAGGGGACTACCACCGTTTCTAAATTTTGTTCTGAACAATTTTTTTTTCCCGGGATGTTTATAATTTATCGTCATTTATAACAATCGCCCAGTATATTTCATTTTCGAACTTTTATTTCCAAATCTAACTTTATAAAAGTAACTGACTGTAGTAATAGATATTAAAGGTTAATCATGTAAGATTACAACTAATAATTCAAATATAGATAAAAATGCTTAAGTGATACAAATAGAAAACAAATGGGCTTAGACAAACATTTTAATATAAAGAACATGTTTCAACGCTCAAACGGTGTCATTATCAAGATGCACAACTATAAACTACTCTCGCAAATTTTTAAAAATAAACTTGAAAACGTAATTCACGAAACCATAAGTAAAAAAGTTGCTTAAAATAGTCAACTGTAAACTAGAAAATTAATATTTCCTTATTGCTTTTTTAAAACCGAAATATCTCATGCGAAATGTTAGGTAATTCAAATGAGGCCTATTCGTTACAATTGTTCTCGTTACGCATATAGAACTCCATTGATTCACGGATAATAGATGAGAACTAAACTCTTGATGGATAAATTATTTTACTACTTTTAAAAATTTTAGTCTCTGTTCCATGTAGTCTTGCCAATGCTGTAGTACCTGTCGAAATATTTGATATCTGCTCTAAGCTCTTTTAATCTTGTTTTAAACTGTCTAGTTGTCATTCCTATACAATACTAGCTGTTACCCGTGACTTCGTTCACATAACATTAAAAGAATAAATGCATTAATCAAGCAAAATATTTTATTCCCGATAATTAAAAATGTAAGTAAAAAACTCTTTATCCCATTTCATGTAAAAATACGGTGTTTTTTTGTTATAGGGGCCTTGACATAACTCAGTTTAAAGTTATTTTGTTACAAATAATCGCGAAAATGAAACTGTAACCAATGCAAAATTGACAACCAAATAAAATCAATGTGAATCAACGAATTGGGTAAAAACAAATGTCAATTTTACCTGATAAACCAATTTACTTTTAACAACTTTGGGAAACGTTGTAACAGCCATCATTCAAAAATAATCCCTTGAAAATAGTATGTTTTTTCTTGAAATTAAATTCTTGTGAATACGGAGCAATAATTCTACACGTAAATGAAAGGAGCTTAAAATTGCCTCCTTGGTTTAATGTATAGCTGAAACAAATCTTCATTTCTAAATGACAATATATCGACAAACTATTTTTGTTCTGCAGAATAGATTCATAAATTTTGAATATGTGGAACTATGTTTATTTTTCGGAAATTTTACTGTAATCAAGATTTTTTTTTTTCCCAACTATTAAAATTGAAAATTCTTTTTTCAGTTTTAATGAGACATTGGCGTAAAAATTATATTGATCTGTTATATTTCTCTTTTTATCCACGTAAACGGAGTAATTTAAATGCCGTTTTTATAGAGAAATGTCGTTAAAATTTACAAAAACATATCTCTGAATCTAATTAAATTTTAAATTCAGTTTTTGACATCCTCAGATCAATGATAACTGGTGTTAAGTAAATCACGTTGTATTCGATAATCTAAGAGTTAATCTAAGAGCAATCCAAGTTGCGAAATGGTCAGATTTTTAATGTAATAGACTCGTGTTAATTTTTCTTTTCCTAATAATCTTACTGATCCTTTTATTTTTAATATACGAAATTGATTCGCACTCCATTTAAAACATATATGAAAATTCCAGTTTTATTTCAAATATGACGTCACTTTGATCCCAGATACATCTCTTTATAATATTCTTGTTAATTTTTTTTAACTGGCAGTCATGACGTGAATTTTAGCAGAAAACTCTCATCTGCACGTAACTGATATTCAAGCTTTATTAATCAGTATCGATAAAACATATTTCGGTTTTTCATCTTAAATATGACGTCCATTATCTACTTTTATTACACACTGGTATTCATGCTCCTTGTATTATGAATATTTGAAAGTACATGTTTTATTTATGACGTCATATTTGTACGTCATTTTCATATTTTCATGTCCAAGCGAAATCCTTTTCTAAATGTAATTGCTCATTTTTTTTTCTAATTATAAGTTTTTGACAATCGTCTCAACGTAATCGATATTCATACTTCATGTATAGTAACAAATACTCTTTGTTAATACTTCAAATATTACGGAAATTAATTTTATTTGGAATTCTTTTTGATTTTCACATGAAAATCGTTAAATTGAAAATTTAATTTTTGAGGAAAAATTATTTTTCTGCGTTTTTATTTATTGGCAACGATCAAAGCCCTAAAAACGGTAAAGTAAAGTGGTTAAATTTTATGGGGAAAATGTCCATTTATTCGCTATGAAAATAATCAAATTTTAAATTAAGAAAACTATTGGGGGGGGGGGGAATAAACAAAATATAGCCTATGTTAATTTCTGCGTTATAATCCATTTATATGCAAAGATACAGGGCCATTAAATCTTCCATTTAGACGTTTACTTCAGCCAAACGTTTACACATAAAATTGCATTTGTAATATTAGGATACGATTAGGATTGTAATTTTCCATTGGCTCTGGTGAATGGCATTTCATAAAAACATCTGATAGTTGATATGGCTCCATCGGGTCTAATTTCTTACAAACTACTCTTTTTAATTTTATGGATGGTTTTGCGATAAGACATTGAATTTGCTAAGTTTATATTTCAATCTTTCAAAGACCCCATGGAAATATTGTGTCGCTGTTTCTTTTACCTTTTAATGAATCTTAAAGGTAATATTTGATATTCATCAAAAATACACTTAGAAAAGTACTTAAATGCGGATTATGCTCCCTAGGTCGTAACACTACCATCAGTAGATTGTTAAAATATCTATTAATTGGTAGACATTAAAGATATCTATTGAAAACCAACTTTAATCCACTTAAGTCTCTTTTGTATTTTTACTTTTGTAGCGTATTTTTATCGTTATGCCAAATTTAGATAAAAAAAAGTGGAGTGGAGGGGAGAAGTGTTTTATATTTTCGGTGACGGAGGGTTTAAATGGTATTGTTACTGAAAATAAGAGAAGGAAAATTTTTAAAGTTGTGTTCGAGACTTTAAACTGCAATAGAGGGATTTAGTTTTTCTTGTTACTGCAATATAACTAGGATAGGATAATTTTAGGATTTGGACAAAATGGGAGAAGTTTGGGAGAGGAGTTATATAATTTTAAATTATTTAAAATTAACTTTACAGCAAGTTATTGCTACACATTAGTGCATTTTTGCCGATTAGTTTAAAAAGTATAAATTTTGTGTTACAGGGACAAATGAATGATAACATTTAAGATTAAGAATTTTCACTAAAAATAAGAAATTAAAGTTTGATTCTGAACAAACTTTGTATTTAAGGGTAAAATGGAGGGGAGATTTGAGGAAAAGTTATTGGTAACTGCAAAATAACTATGGCAAAGAAAATTCTAAGTGTTAAATATTTTAAAGTATGTGCTTGGGGGTGGATGATAGCGAAATTTTAATTCAAATAGAGCATAAAATTAATGTTTAAAGTGTTTTAAACTGTTACGAAAATACGAGAAATTTCGGAATTTAGATGATGCAAATCATTTTAAATTTCTTTTGCAGCAAATTATTTGTTGCTACAAAACACCCCCCCCCCTTTCTTAAACAAAGAACTTTAAAAGAATGTGTGTGGGGGAGGGACGGGGGGGGGATTGAACATTTTGCTAGAAATGACAATTTTTATGACAAAGCAAAAACACAGGGCAAAATTTTAGTCCATTTTTTAACTTTGTGTTCAGGGATGGGGAAGCGATTGTTTTGCTAATAATAGTTAATATATAGATACGAAAAGATTTAAAAAATAAAGAACTTTAATGATTTTATGCATTGGGGATATTAAAAGGGGTGGTTGAACGTTTGTCGATGAGGGGGAGGGGGCTGGTTGGATTATGCTTAGCTTTTGTAGCATTTTGCGATTTAATGTTGGTGAATATTAAATTGCAGTTTAAGTTTTAATCTTTGAATTTAAATTGATTTTTAAAAGTTTTACACATAGTGTGCTTTCAGAAATTAATAATAAAAATTTCGAAGAGGGAAGGCTGGAGTTTAGATGAAAAGTTCAGAACATGGGAAAATTCTCCGAAATTGCGTAACATTCTGTACCTTGTAAGAAACACGAGTATTTAAACTTTTTTCAATGTCTTAGTTTTAAAATGTTCTGTTGGGTGCGGGGAATGCAACAACTTGGTGTAACTTTACAAATTATAATGGGAATTCGAACTCTTTGTTTTTTGTCCCTCAGAAATTGAACGAGGCAAGGATCAACCTTCTTTCCTGGAGAAGGAAAGTTGTATTACAACCCATGTAGCTAGGGACTTCAAAGTATCTTCCCCTCTTTTTTACGAAGTCTACGTCCAGCATGTGTGTATATAAAAGTAAAAAAACTTTGCCCGACTGTATCGACATGTATCAATGAATATATCCAAAACTTGGTGTAAAGATTTTTCAAATTTGTTCACACATTCATTATAAAGACTAGCAGCCTAAAGCTCGTTTACGTATTTCTATTTGTTTCAGATGCTGAAATACAAATTGCAGAGAATTTTAAAGAAACGTTGCTGATAAATTAAACTGTTAACTATTGTTCCAAAAGTGGATGTCAAATTTACTGAAATAGATTAAGTGGTGCAGTGACTATTCTCTACTTCTTCCAACGCTAAATTATAATGGCTCCTTGGTTCATTTTTACTAGACAAAGGCAAACATGCAATCTTAACTAGGCAAGCAGTTTTCAGATTTTGTTAAACTGGCATCACTATTAAGGCGACTCTTTTTAACAATCTTATACCCGGTTTTTCTCTATCGTTACTAGATTTTTCCGGTCTTTAAAAAAGCAGACTATCGGTCCTCATAGAATGGCGAGGTGCACGTAAGGAAGCAAATGTTTAGTTAATTTTATAAAGTTAGATATACGTAGCATACAAATACCTAATGTCACATTTTAGGTATGCTCTAGTGAATTTAATTGTGGGTGAAGCTAGAAATACGACACTAGGATCTGTTTAAATCAATTTCCAAAATTTTTCTATATTAGCCCGGTGATTTAACTGGCGTTGTGGTGCCATTTAGTCCCACGCATTTTTCTGTTCATGCAATATTTTCATAAATCTGCACGCTTCAGATTAAAGAAAAAAAAAAAGATAGTGATATACTTGCTCATTAATTGAACATGACAATAGTAATGTAAAGAAAGACACCATTATTTTTTATAGAAAATATTTTTTGTTGTAATAAAAACTGGGGACAAAATGACGCCAGTTGTGCACGGGAATGTTATACTCCAGTTTATGGTCTTTTAATTAGAGGTGGTCGAAACTGAAATTTAGCACTTTTTAACAAAATTGAAAGTATTACAAAACTTGCATGTTATCTGAAGTAAGTGATAACCAAAATTAACAAATCTGACATTTATACTTGATATAATTGTCGTATTTCTTATTTTTAAATCTTCTAGCCGCCGTGAACTGATACGTTCAATATGCTGTAGGTTTCACTGCAATAAAAACAATGTTTAAATTATTTCTACAAATATAATGCAATTTTAAAATACTGAGTAATAGTTGATACTCTCAAGGCCTATACTCATATACGTAATTGTATTTTATATAAAGTTTTTGAAAATTCATCATTTTTTAGCACTTTTAATATATTGCAGAGAACATTACAAATTTTCCTTTCAGCTCGGCGGTCAGGGGGTCAAATTTAGCAGTTTAAAACATACTGAAATATTAGTCAATGCCAGGTTTTAAAACTTCTTATAAAAGAAAACGTGTTTTTTAAATACTACTTTCAAACATGTACATAATTTTTCACTCCATTTTAAAATTTTCCAAAATGTGCATTTTTGACAGCTTGTAACTGAAAAGGGCAAGTGATATTCATATGCGAATTTGCAAGGATGAACTTCTATACTTTCCAAAAGTCCCTTTCAGTTCTCTAAACTTGTCGATGACATACGGAGTCTAGAAATGGCATCTATACACGAACAAGAATTTTTTCTTTTGGTGTTGCAAAAATTTTTTATAATCGATGAATTCTTGATATAAATGTTCAATTGTCGTAAAAATATAAAGTTTCGATTTCTTTGAAATATTGAATACTTGATTACTAGTCTTTGACTAATGTTCCTACCATTAGTACATGAAATCGGATTCTTGTGGTTTGTTTTTTGATTTTTGCGTCGTGTTCAGAAAATATATTTTGAACAAAGGGAAATAACCGGTATGTCTGCGCATTTAGTATCCTAATCAATAAAATTCGGAGTTTCTTGTGACCCTTAAAACTAACAGTACTGTGGATGCCAGAAAACTAAACCCAGAAAATGTATTTAAAATCTTTTCTAACCCCCTTTCATTTTTAATGGCTGGCTTTTGTTTCTCGATTGACTCCGTATCTCGTAAAAAAAAAAAAAAAAAAAAAAAAATGGGGCTAACAAAAACAAGACGGTATAGAGGCTATTCCTTGCAAAATTTCATGAATACAACTTGACCCTTCTCTAGTTAAAAGCTGTAAAAAAGGCCTTTTCAAAACTTTGATTTATGTTAAGGGGGTGGTGGGGGAAAGAAGATTGGCTTTCTCTGGACATGTTTAAAAATGTAAACTTTTCTATATAAAAGATTCTACATTCAAAATATCACATGCTAAGTAGGGAAAAAATCAAATGGTGCGGTAACCAAAAATGTCTGGATGCTGTGGAAGGATCCTGGTTATGGGTTTAAGAGGGGAGGGGGGGGTGGCAGCACAGTTGCAAAATCAATTGAAACATAGCTTGACAACTTTTTTCCCTCCTCATGTGATTTTAAAATACATTATCGCTAGTTAAACACCAAAAAATTGATCGATGTATATGGAATGAAAGTTGCGCGATTTCACCAACCAATAATTCCAGGTTAAAATGGGTGACATTAACCTTTTTTCTTTCAAAAACTATTGAAGGAAGTTTTACGCATTTTCCAGCTTTTTCAGGAACTGAACTATACATTGATCGTTCAGCAAAAAATAAATTTAAATAAAACAATAGTTAAACACGTAAATAGTTAATTAAAACCTGGATTCTCTTTGCAAAGTTAAATACAGATGTCCAGGGCCGTGCTTACGGGGGGGCGAGCCGGACATTTGCCCAGGGCCGCCAAAATTTGAGGGCCGACAAAAATATAATGTTGCTTTATACTTTTACATTCTCATCTGTTCTTTTTAAATTATATATTCATAAATGTTTTACGATCACTAATTTGTAAATTTTCGAAACATGCATGTTTCTTGAGACGGTAGTTTGCTAATTAAAAAAAAAAAAAAGTTCTGTAATTTCTCTAACTTTTGCTTATCGGATACTGTATGGTACTGCCTATTACTGAAATCTAAGTTATTGAAGTCTACTAATTCTACTATTATAGTATCTCGAGTGCTTTAGTATTTACATTTGTAATCTGTCGATTTTACGCAGATTTTACTGGATATCGGAAATTATGAATTTTTTTCGAAAGTAACGTAAATACGAGCCATGCCAGGCCCCTCGCAATCCAACTTACTTTTTGAAGACCTTCACTCACGGAATATCTCCCATTAAACCTTTATCCTTCGCATAGATAATTTGAGTTAAAAAATCAACCAAACGTAACCTACCGAATTCAATTTTTATTAAGTTACGAACTGCCACTCTAAAGAGCTAGGAATTGCCGAATAGAAATTTTTTTTTATGCTTCCGATAAAGAATATACCAAATGCATTAATTATGCAAAACTAAAAATTTTTTGACTCGATAATCTGTAAATTTTTTGTCAACAATTTGCCAGTTTAATTTGCCTATACAGTAGTTTCCAAAATCCGCACAGCTTGGGACCAGAGGCTGTGCGGATTTTAGAATTTTGTGGATTTTAGAGATTTGCAGATTATAGATTAAATGATTTTTTTTTTAAACTTACCTGTGTCCATTTAGAAGAAGATGTAATAATTCAATTAAAAAAAATCAAAACTTGAATACCTTTAATTTACCTGCAGATTATTATTTTAATATACAAAATTATTTTTTCTTGCAACTTTTGAACATTTCTTGTATAGTTTTTTGCTTCAGAACTTTCCCTTTTTCTTGATGAAGTTTTTTGGATCCTGTAAACAGTCATTATTTCTCGTTGTCTGCTGCTCCAAAAACTTCAAAAAGTTTTACAAAAATACAAACCTTCTTCAAACTTTTTTTTTTCTTCAGAGTCATTGTCAGATTCAGATTCACTGTCTTCTGGTGGGTTAATAACTGAAGAAATAATTTCTTCATCTGCAAAATAGTTTACTAAAACTTCATCTGTGTGGTTCATAATTGTCCATAATTTCATCTTTAAAAACTCTTGTGAAGCTGGGCTTTTGCATATTTCATCAATTCAGAAGCTTTAGCTTGTTGCAATGTTAATGGAAAACCTGAAATCTTTTTCTTCATCCTCATTTTCAATAAATAATGATCCTGGCCATATTTTATGCCATGCATTGATCAAGGTATCTTTTGTAATAGAAGTCCATGCTTCATAAATTAAATAAATGCAGTATTTTATGGTGAACATTTTTCTGCGCTCTTCTATTGTTTCAAATGGCGAATCAGCATTAATAAGTTGCTTCAAAAAATTTGATTCATAGTGGCATTTTACACTCTGATACCCTGATCCATAGGCTGAATTAACGAGGTAGTGTTGGGGGGAGGGGGGCAAAAACATTTTAATAATATTATCTGAAATACTATTTAATTCAGGATGAGCAATGCAGTTGTCCATCAGTAAAATAATTTTACAATTTTCTGACAACCCCATACTCCATATTTTTTTTCAGATGTTTGTTTTAAGATAGGGTGAAAAGAGTTGTTGGCCATTTATAATATAAACAGTGTAATATCTTGTGCCATTATAAACATTATTATTTATTCAAATACATTTACGTTAAAATTAATTTTATTTTCATTCAATAATATTTGGAGCAAATATTATAAAGATTACTTCTTAACTGCAAATTTCACTGCAAATTTGCAACGCATGCGGATTTTGGAGTTTAGCGGATTTTAGAAGTGCGGATTTTAGACTCTACTGTATATATTTTTTTTAATTTGTCGACTGGAGCTTAAGTTGGGTGTTGTGACACCTCCCCTCCCCCCACACACGTTAAGACAAACCCTGATCATTCCTCGAACGAATTCCAAGCAGGACAAAACCCAGAAGCTATCGATCGCGTGTCGTAGCTAAAATTAACATGTTTTGAATGATTTTATTTTATTTGTACTCATCTTCTATTAATCATTTATATATGCATTAACTCTAGTCTATATATATGTAAAGATAAAATTTGAAATTCTTATTCTTCAAGAACAAAACGAAATTGTTGTTCGTATGCAATGTACAAGGGAAGCTGGATATGAATAGAAGAATTTATATTTTATTTTTAAATAATATAATATAATAACATTTTTAAATAACAAAATTAAATGACAAACAAACGTGTCACATAAACAACAACAAAAAAGTTTTAATATGATTTGTACACTGTTAATCCAAATCTTATCTTTTGGCTAATATTTATTTCCCGACATAACGGCATAAAACACGTGGCGTGTAGCGTAATTTCTCGAAAAAAGCAAATATTCTTTGTATTTAAAAAATATTTCTTTTTTTGAATTTTTCTTGGAAAAACTGTCAGTGTTCCCAATAATTTCGAAAATTTGTATATACCTTTTATCAGAATGAATATTTCGAGAGTCCGAAAAAAAATAGTTCCGGATAATCGAGGTTACTGAAATTCAATAAGCTTCTTCCCAATATTACATACTAAGTACATACCAAATTTCAAGTTTCTATCTCAATTTTTCGGGAGATAGAGCGTTTACAGGCACACACACACACATACAGACACACAGACGGACGGCAAAAAATTTTTTTTCCTAAAAATATGGTTTTCGGAATCTTTAATGTCTGAAACGTGTAAATCCGTCAAAAAAAATTTTCGATTTTCAAAAAGATTACAAGATTTACCCTATACTACGTATGATGGGTAAGTAAAAGGTAAGAAATAAATTTTCATATAAAGCTGAAGATGAACATATTCATGATCCGGAAAAGAAATTTCAAACAATTTTTTAATGTCCTCTTTAATCAAGTCACATTGTCGACAAAGGAGTGTTTTTATCAGATGAAAACATTTAACATTTGATTTTCTTTTCGACCTAACGCAAATCCATAATATGCCTGATGCTGATTTATTAACTAGTCGGATGGGCCAATCCCAAAACATTCTTCTATCTGACACATGTTAATACTTCAAAGTTCGCTATCACAGTGCCGATAAAATCAATATTTTTCGCCATTCTGTTGTACGCTAGCTGCTTGCAAATCATCCGATTACTTGGATGCGAAGCACCCTTTGCTGTATACGAGCAGCCGATTAACAACACAACTGCGAAAAATCGAGAAAATAGCATAAAAATCGGTATCGTAGCTCTCCCTTCTGGCGGAATATTCCCAAATTCAACTAGAACCTGTTGGCCGTAGCCAAAAACATACAAATGGAATTTGGTTCAATTTTGTTCATAATTTTAGAAGATACAATAATGAAAATGGAACAAAAATTCCTATCACAGAGCCCTCTTCCGGTGGAATATCCCGAAATTCATCTGGGACCTGCTGGCCATACCCATAAACATATAAATGAAATTAGGTTCATTTCTATGCGCATAACTTCATACACTTTTCGATCATACGAAGAGAACGCACAGACATACAGAAATTTTGTAAAAACATATTTTTCGGGATTACTGACCCATAAAAAGTGTAAATCCGTCGAAAACTGGTAGTTGAAAAAAATTTCGATTACAATACTTTCTTCTATTATAAATAGAAGAAAGTAAATAAGTGCAATGACCTACAAATTTTGATGGATGATGTAAATTCTTTAGAATTATTCACAGAATAGAAAAGTTTATGTCGCACAATTCCAAGTGATGTAAATTCTTCATTGGAAACATTATAATTGTTCAGAAATAGATTTCAGTCGAATATTGTAATTTCATTGATAATTTTAACTTTTGCTGTAACCGTTGCTTCAGAAGAACGCTCTTTTTCAAAGTTAAAACTTAAAAATACTTATTTAAGATCAACTACGCTTGATGAACAGCTCACCTGATTTCGATCTTATTCCGATTCAAAACGATTTGATCAATTCTATAAATTTTTCAGAACTAATAGTTAACATAGCTGCCAAAAAGGACAAGAAAAATTGCTTTATGATGAATAAATAGCTTATTTAGTACATTCCACCTGTTTCATTAATAAAAGGCGCTTTACAAATTCTGCTTTGAAACTACTTCATTTCGATTTTGACTGTTCGGGTGGGTGCTGTTGCGGAAACGTAGTTTAGTTTATAGATTATCTCACTATTTGTGTGGCAAAAAAATCTCATACCATCGGGCTATGGGAAATGGTTTAAATAAAATTTTTAAATAAATGTATTGTATTATTTTACTATTAATCATACTAAAAACTGGATATTCAGGTGAACTCATATTTATTCTGAATATTTCATGGGATATGAAAGTAAACTATTATGATTATTATGAATACTGATGTGCATGAGGAATTTGGGGTTTTTTTTTTTTTTTTTTTTTTTTTTTTTAGTATAAACAATTTTATGATTTATATTCTACAGCTTTTTGTGTTAAAGTGTGCGTGGTAATTCACCAATTCACCCTTGTTATGTTTTGTAAAATCTGTACTGTATTTAATATTTCATATCAGTTTTAAAAAAAAAATCAGAAAAAAGGGCCGCCAAAATATATTTTGCCCACGGCCGCCAAAGTCCTAAGCACGGCCCTGCAGATGTCTTGCCGAACGGTCAATTTCTAGTTCAGCTTCTACCAAAATTGTAAGTAGACTTGGTTTTCAGTAGCTTCCGAAGGAAAATTAAAAGTGTCGCATGTGTTCGCAATTGTCAACCTATCTAACTTTTAGTAAGTTTTTGCGTACAGTTTAATGCTAGGTTTATTTCCCTGAGCGTCCAAGTTGGACGCTATCACATCCCTTTATCTTGAATGCAATGCCCATTGGGGCCCCATGAGTACGTGAGTTAATCATCGCTTCTGTTGTACTATTTATTTTCACGCAAAGTTTAAATTGCATAGTTCTTCAGATACAAATACACTGATCATGAACATACAACTGCCTTTTCAGAAATTGCACTAAGCATTTTCAAGTAATATGTTGCCTATTTTTAAAATGCGTCATGGCGATGAAAAACTGAAATCATTTGGATAATTCACCCGAAAATAAAATTGTACGATCATCTTCGCATATAATACGTGGTTTCGGACTATTTTTGCGACAGGTTGTAAGGTACTAATTAAAATGTAAATGTCACCAGTTTTTGGCGGTTTAGCCCCAATAACTATCAGCGCAACGAAAAGAAATTAAGAAAGGGGGGGGGGGGATTTAGAAAATGTTTCAGGGAAGTAAAATTTACAGTTAGCCTAAATTAAAAAATAACTGTTTTATATCTGGATCCAGTTTAAAGATTTTAAAGTTAGAATTGTGTTACTACGTGTTTGTTGGGTTTGTTTACATTCCAAAATTTCTCATTAACACTTTAAAAATTGTATTAAAATAAGGGATTTGTGAAACTATTCATGTTACTTTAATTTTTATAATGCAAGAGATAGTCTTCAAATACAACTACGCACTTTGTTATCTGATAACCTGCAGCTTCCGGTCCATAGATTCTTCCTAGGCCATTTGCTATGCTATGGAAATTCTAGAGCTCTATAGTACTTTTAATTTATGTGCAGTTTGATATAAAGTAAAGACTTGAACATGAAAGAATGCATCTAGTTTACAGATGTAGCACTATAGTAGAGCACCCAATCTCTTGGCTGATAGGGGAATTTTCTTAACGTTGAATTTAACGACTTCGATAAAACACTGAAATATTTTAAACTTCCCAATTCCTATCAATAGGTCGAGCCTCTTTTCCCAAACAGAAATGAATCTCTTGAAAATTGCACACTTAACAGTATATAAGTGACCAGCGGCTACGAACCGATATTGCATTATGAAGCAATGACTTAGTGCTGTCCAAAACCTTGTTATCGTGAAACACTCGCAACTGACATCTATAAATTCCGGCCTAATTTTTAAGCAAATATAGGAATTTCAAATAATACTTGGTATTTAGGAAGTGCTATTCTTTAAAAAAAAAATTTAGAATATGGGCAATGTTTCTTGCCAACTAAAATTTCAGATTGGCATTTTTCATCAGACATGCTAAGTGGTCAAGCAAGGCGGTTCCCAAATTATGGGCCGAACGATCAATCAAATCTTCCAAAATGTGACATTTTATAGGCTGCGATAATTTAATAAAAGCAATGTTAAAAGTAGAAACTGTTTGTTCGGGATATCCGGGAAATTTCTCGCACGTATAGGTGGTCTAGTTTCTGTATAGACTAAGACTGATCGCAGTGCGTCTAAGGCTCAGAATTTGGATATTTTGAATTTTTCATATTTAAGGGAACGAGTTTCATATTTTCCCGGTCTTACAAGTTTGTCGGCAATTTTAACCCACTCGTAAAAGCAATCCACTTTGAAATTTTTGCTCGGTATAGAAAATGTTATTTTCAAAAGTTTTTCGGAATGCGTAGTTTTCGTTAATTTTCGTAATTTTGTTCCCATTTCACCGAAAATAGTTTTATCAAATTTCTTTTTGATAATTTATCCACCCAAGCTTATATTTTATGGCCCTAAATGATTACTTTGGGTATCTATTAAACTTGAGTTTTTCTCCGAAAAGCGCGAAGAAAAATTCTAAATTTGTGTTCAAAATATAACGCCCTTTATCGCCAAAGACCGTTACTATGACTAAGCACGTGCCTTAATGCTCAAACATTTTTATTTTTCGAGGGGGGAAAAAGGTTTGTGCTAAGGTTGTCGACTAATGATGGTAAAGTAATTCAGGAAACTGGAAGGATTTGTATTTTCAAGATTAGATTATCCCGGCCCCGAACAATGACGTGCGCGTCTGCTAGTTTATATATTTTCCCTAAATTTACCTTAAATTTTTGTACAAAAAGTTTATGTAGAAAAATTTTTAATCCCGACAGCCTGAGGTTGGTGCAAAACAAATCTTACTTTTTAATGTTTTTATTTCTAATCCTTTTCCTTTTTTACTCAAGATTTTGATAACTAGACTTTCATGTTCGTATTAACTATTGCTAATTTTGTGTGTATGTGCCAATATTTTAAATAGGGTAAATTTAAGAGCGCCATTTTAGAATTTGCTTAGAGGGGCAAAATTAGTTTTCTATATAGTATAATCAGATTTTTGGTCTCGTCACCCCCCCCCTTTTTATATTGGTTTAATATTTCATGCATACTTCAAAAACAATATATAATTTGCTTGCATGTAATTAATGTTAAATGCGAACATTCTAATAACAAAATCTATTAAAAAGTAGTGATAGTCAAACTTGGAGGTCTACTTTCTCGCCGTCCTTAAACGATGTGAAATCGTACAAAATACCTTGCAAGCAAACCCATTAGGCAAGTCCAAAATATCTTAAGTGGGTCGCGTAACAGTTTGGGAACTCTCGGATTAAACATGGCGGGTTCCACCCGCTAATAGAAAGCAGTGATACGTCTAAGTTTGGTAGGAATATATGACATTTTGCTGTTTTACCTGGATTAACATGGCGATATAAATTAAACGTTTTCGCACTCTATTCTGTCCATAAATACAAAATCTGGATCGGAAATCTTCAAGATTAATGTTTTCCACTATTCTTTAAGGAAATCTTTTAAGTTTTTAGGTTCTCTTGCAGTGCTTTTACAGTAACCTTTTCAATAAGTATTAAATACTGAGTAAATCACTTGTATATACAGTATTCTCACTTATGTCGCCTCCTTTCTTCGCAGTCTCTCATACGTAGATTTTCGGTAGCCCGGAATAAAGACAGCAATGAATTTTTTTTTTTTTTCGCTTATGCGTCGCAACGTGAATGTATCTCACTCATGCGCCGGAAAAGTTTAAAGTTTCCATTGCCATTTCTTCCCATTCTACACAAGTCCTTTCCAAGAAATTTTACATCAGCTTCTAAAAGAAGTCAGTTGGTTGTCTTTTCCATTTATTTTCTGAACATTATTATTAGATTCTAGTTTCACCCGTTCACACCTGCTACTTCTAAGAGAACTGTTTTTTAAAAGCTTCATTCTGAAGGAATTTGAAAATGATTAATCTTGTGACAAAGATCAACCAGTATTGTATTGAGAATGGAATGCCGTTTCTTGGGAATGATTAACTTAACGATTTTCTAGATATTGATGAAAATGTAATAGTAGAAAAGAGACTTGCATGAGAGTCGCAGAAAGTGAAAATGATGCCAATTAATAAGATACTAAAACGTAGAAACACCATCCAACATTTACTATGGCAATGGAGGCTCTAGAACCCCCCCCCCCCCCCCCCCGGTCACTACATCCAGTGAACATCATATGTGTAAGTCATGTTTCAATGAATTAAAAAAAGTTTGTTTATAGGCATGATGTACAAAACTAACTTCAATTTTACTTTAAAAAATATGGTATGTACTTAAAACTTTGAATTAGTAAATATTTAAAAATCTCATGTTATTTAACCCTTTAATGAAGAATTTTGTATTAACATTTATTTTAAGTATAATTGTTACTTAGATTTCATTTACACGTCTCTCTCGGTTATGCGTCGTTAGTCCCTTGAACCGACGTATAAGTGAGATTATTGTATGTCATTCTAGTTTGTAGATAAGGGATTGTTTAAAATTTTACTACGATTGCTTTCACTCAACTTATGGTTGGTATTTATATCTACAGAAAATGCCTTTACTTCAAAAAATACTTTATCCCATTGCTGTTATTTAAAGAGGACTCATTTTGTGAAGACGTTTAAATTCGAATTAGTGTTTAATTTCGCCCTTTTGATAAGGATTTAGTACCACTTTGACACAATAAAAATTATGACAATTTCTGTAGTTTGCAAGGAATGCGAAGTGATTAAATTTTGCACTAAATTCTATACATTAATTTTGAAAATTCTACTTATTTTTAAATTTGATATAAAATGGTGGCTTGACAGTTGATAGGAAAGAGCGCTTCAAAAGACAGGGTTTAAGCGGTGGACACAACTTACCGTAGATTTACTCTAGAGCAATAACAGGCGGTTAATTTAGTCAAAGCTACTAAAATAGCAGTTTATAAAAGATTTTGGTGAAATGTCGCAGATTAAGTAAATTTTAAACCAAAAATGTCTGAAGTTGAACAGAAAAGAGATCAATGTTTGAAAAGAAATCCTACAATCTTCACTACAAAACTAATTTGGAAAATCTTATTGCACATTCAGTTCTACCAATTTTTAGACTAAGTGTTTTGAAACGCGTGTTTACAGTGCTTTTTAAACTCTGGCGTTCTCAAGTACCATAATTCAACAAAACGGCATTTTCCCAGAAATTTTTATCTAGTAAGTGGTGCTGTTTCTTAAATTGGACAGATTCCAACAAGGGATGAGCCATACTAATTTTGAGCCGCACAGTTCTTTTTAAACTTTTATCCCACAATAACCTTTTTACTCTGGAAGAGTAATTCCAAAGGGAGCACATGTTCACTTAATGTGGTTTAATAACTTCTCGCTAAGTCTTATTTTCTCTGTTGCAAATGATGGCTATTTTTATAATTGTCATTCGGATTTAGTCTCATAAATTAAAACTTGTCAAACTTTCAAAAATCTACCTGCTATATTAACTTTTTTTGCATTTAGTGATTATGTTTTTGTTTGTGAAGGGTGGTGACTAATTGAACACTTAAGTGTTCAAATGTTACTAACAGTCGAGAAAAATATAAAACTAGTGTATGTAGAATATGAATATGCTTACTCCAGAAAACGTTTTAATACATTAGAAGTAGGAATCTGATAATTATCGTTTAAAATTTTTAATGCCTTATTTATTCACTCTATATTTGCTATAAAAATATCTTATGCCTTACCAGACCATGTATAATACACTATAGAGGCGCTTAAATTTTCGGGATGAAAATTTATGTAACTATTGCACGAAGCTGAGTATGTACAGTAAAGTGTACACAATTAACCCATTTATGCCTAACGTCGATGCTTTAGTAAAATGGGAAAAAGTGCATTTTACACGACTTTTTTTTTAATAGAAATTTGGTGTCATATTTTATCCATAAAATATCCATATTTTATCCATACTCCATAAAATTAGACACCAAATTTTTATAAAAAGAAAAGTGGTGTGAAATGCACTTTTTCCCATTTTACTAAAGCGTCCCAAAATTGGGACGCTAGGCATAAATGGGTTAAATGGAAAGAGTATCTCAAGGTGTAGTACAAATGTGCACACGACTGCGGCGTTTGTAGTGGCTGGTGTGAGGAAATACTGAATAGTAATTTATAAACTTTCAAATATATTATTTTTAAATATTATGGAATTTTAGTCAACATTAATAAATGTACGACTAAGATCTACTCTCTACGTAACCACCGTAATTTAATGAAATTTCTCGCGCCAAACACAAATGTTGAGATTTTTGGATAGGTCTTACGTGAATGCCGACTAATGTCATGTAGTCAGCTTTGGTTTCAAATTAAATCCTTTTTTTTATTTGCAGTTTTAAATTTTAAACTCCTTGATATCTCTATACATAAAAGGCAGAGTGTATGTGTTAGTTTTATTATTTACTAATTATATTTAAGTCCATTTTAAGTACAAAAGACTTTATTTAATATTTATAGAAATAAACATATTGCAGAGTTCTGGCACAAAGCCTAGCACAGGCACACAGCATCATGGAATACATAGAACTGCCAGTATCATTTGCAGTTATCAGTTAATTATACAGTTATACACATAACTGCTACTAAATCAGTTACATAAAATATATTAAATCACAGTTACATAATATAAATCACAGTTACATAATATTATAAATAACATGTTAACACATGTAACACCCCTCCATGAAGATTTTTAATTAAACATAGTCATCTAAATATTAGGGTCTTTTCACAAGACGCCCAGATCTTGTTTGCTTTTGGTTTAACAGAGGTGTGTCAGTTGCTGGGGAAATTCTAGTAATTATATTATTAGATTGGGATACGGGTTGATCAGACATATCAAATTCCCTTTCAATTTCAAATGGAATTTGTGATGGCCTCAAATGCACCCTATTTCTCAAGTCTCTTACCAGAGCTAATTTGAATGATATATCACCTAGGTTTCTGACATTTAGAAATTATTTGAGCAGGCTCCCATGTCTTCTGATTAAAATTATACGCACTTACTGTATCACCTGGATTAAAGTGCTTCAATACCCTAGTACCTCTATCATAATAACGTTTTTGCTTTTCTTGCTTTACCTATCATTCTTTCCTCTACATTTTTAAATATTTCAGCATTTAATAATTTATTGTGTATAGGAATTTTAGTTTTTAGCCTACGACCAAACAATAATTGAGCAGGAGATAAATTCAACCCTGAGATAGGCGTATTCCTATATTCCATCATTCCCACTACCCAATCTTTATTATCTTCAACAGCTTTCCTGAATATAGCCTTCACAATACCAACAGCTTTTTCAGCCATGCCATTGCTTTTAGGGTATCTGGGACTTGCAAAACTAGGCTCAAAATCCCATTCCTTGGCAAAGGTCTTATATTCTAAACTGTTGAATGGATTGTTGTCACTAACAACCACTGAAGGTACCCCAAATTTAGAAAAGCAAACTTTTAATTTATTTCTTTTGCATTTTTACTAAATTTTTCTACTTCTATCCATTTCGAATAATAACATATAATAATTAGGTAATTTACATTTCAATATTCCATAATATCAATACCTAACTTGTCGAATGGTCTATCAGGAATATCATGTGACAGAAGGGGCTCTTTAACATTTGCTCTTTGAAATTTTTGACACACCTCGCATTTCATTACTAAAGATTCTATGTTTTTAGACATTCCAGGCCAACACATGATCTCTCTTGCCCTATTTTTACTTTTCTCTATACCAAAATGTCCCTCATGGATTAATGACAACATTTCATTTCTAAGCGCAGCTGGTACAACAATTTTAGTCTTTAAATAATAAACCAAATTCGATATACAAATCACTTTTAAATTTGAAATACTGTTTAATGTTATCAGGAACTTTGCGAACATGATCAGGCCAACCTCTTTCACAATATGCATAAACTAACTTTAGTTCAGGATCTAACTGAATAGAATCCTTAAATTGAGCCAATCTTCGTTCACTCATGGAAAGTTGCTTTACAGTATGAATGACATTTAACATATCAGGATCATCATTTACTTTAAGATATGCCCTAGAAAGAGTATCTGCCAAAAACATTTCAGTACCTTTTACATATTTAATATCATATCGATACTTTAATAATTTTAACAACATTCTTTGTAATCTGGTAGAAATATTACACATTGGTTTATTTACAATACTGATAAGGGGCTTATGATCAGTTTGAATAGTAAATTTTTTTTCCATACACAAAATTATGATACTTTTGTACAGTAAACACAATAGCAAGCATCTCTTTCTCTATTTGAGCATAATTTTGTTCTGTTTGAGTGAGACTTCTGGAAGCATAAGATACTGGGTGACCCTCTTGGACAAGACAAGCTCCCAAAACCATCTTTGGAACTATCACACTGAATAATAGCTTCTTTTGAGCTACTAAATACCTTTAAGACAGATGAAGAACTCAACAAACCATTTATTTGCTTAAAAGCACTTTCATGCTCAGCAAACCAGTTAAATTCTACTTTGTCCTTTATAAGGTTTCGTAACGGAGAAGTTATGCTAGACACATTTGGTATAAATTTAGAAACCTAATTAACCATGCCCAGGAATCTTCTTACACCCGCCTTATCAGTTGGAGTTTCCATATCAGTAATTGCTTTTATATGCTGAGGATCAGCTTTGATTCCCTCTTTTGAAATTATCTGTCCTACATATTTAACTTCAGGGACTTTGTATTGGAATTTTTCAGGATTAAATTTAACATTACAGCTTTTTGCTCTGCTTAAAACTTTGATTAACGTTTTATCATGCTCACTTTAATTTTTTCCTGCAATTATGACATCAAAATAAATTACTACATTTTCTATATCATCAAACAAGTTTAAATTCATCTTTTGAAAAACCTCAGGAGCTGATGCAATACCGAAAGGCATGCATAAAAATTGATATCTTCCAAATGGAGTATTGAAAGTACATAAATCTGCACTTTCTTCATCTAATGGCACTTGCCAAAATCCATCCTTTAAATCAAGAACAGAAAATACCTCTTTCCCTTCTAATCTACTAATTAATTCTTCTGCAGTAGGGATAATGTGATGCTCCCTTTTTATTGCTTTGAGATTTCTAGGATCTAAACAAATTCGCAAACTCTTATCAGGTTTCTCAAAAATCGCTAGGCTATTCACCCAATCTGTAGGTTTGTTTACTTTCCTTATAACACCTTTAGATTCTAAATTAACCAAAGTCTCTTTAAGTTTCGCATTAAGTGCTAGAGTAACCCGCCTAGGAGGATCTACTACTGGTTTAACTTCAGATTTTAATTCAATGTGATATGGGTCACCAGGAAATCTACCCAAACCCCTGAATACTTCACTATGAGCATTTATAATATTTTGCTTACTAACAGATTGAATCTGATCAATTTTTCTAATAAGATTTAACATTTGGCATGCTTTTAACCCTAAAATAGGTTTAGATGGCACATTAACTACAATAAATTTCAATAGAATATTATTTTCATTTACAGTACAATGCAACAATAACTCACCTTCAGGTATTAAAGTTACCATAAGAAATTAATGTAATATTAGTCTTATTTAATGTCACATTAGGTGGGAGATTCATATCTTTATATACAGAATATGGCAACACATTAGTTTCAGCACCTGTATCAAGTTTAAATTCAATCAAATTATTTTCAACATTAATTTTCTTTAACCATATATTATCTAATGAGTTGATACTTACCAATTCACAATCAGAACTGGAATCCATTGCTTGCTCTGACACTGTCTATGTACAATAAGTTCAATTCATGTGAGTTTCTTTCTATTTCATTAACTGTTTTTTAGGTATTTCTCACTACTGCTTTACACATAGCTGCAAAGTGATTTTTCCCTTTGCACATAGTTTCCCATAAGCAGGGCAGTTATACTTTTGTGTTCTCTTCCACACCTTGTACAGTTAGTCACCATGTTATTTTTAGCACTAATATTGTTCTTTTTTAACTTTGCTGTCCCTTTTGAAACCTTTTCACTTCATGAACTTGAGACGTAGACTTAACTGTTTCAATTTGAAGTCTACTTGCCTCTGCTGTTCGTAGAAAATCTACTGCTTTCTGTAATGTTAAATCTGGCTCTCTCAGTAGTCTCTCCAGTAGGGATTTTTCTCTGATACCCAAAACTAGTCTATCTCTCACAAGACTGTCTTCTTGATCACCAAAGTTGCATGTAGAAGCTAATGTCTTTAATTCAGTCAAATAGTTATCCACCTGCTGACCTTCTTGCTGGGAACAAGAAAAAAATTTGAATCTTTCAAAGACTACATTCCTTCTTGGAATACAATAGCTTGTGAACATTTCCATCACATCTTTGAAGTTTTCCTTAATTTTTGTGGCCTCTGGTTTGAAGGTATTGAATATTTCTGTTCCTTCATCACCCAAGAAGTTGAGCAAGATTGCTATTTTCACTGCTTCAGGCTTGTTTTCCTTTTCAGATGCTACTAGGTAATTTTGGAACTTCTGAGTCCATTTGTTCCATTCTTCAGCTAAATTACTGGATGTGAAGCTAAGTTCACCTGATGGCTTGAATATCTCCATATCTGTTTTTTTTTTCTTTTCCTTTTTCTTAAAGGAACACTAAGTTCATATAACAGACAATCAAGCTTTCACAAATTTCTCACTCGGAGATCAGGATCAGACTCATCACATGGAGAACATATTGACACCATTTACATCTGCTCATTATTTATAGCGAGGATCTTTCTTTACCTGAAACAATGTTAGTTTTATTATTTACTAATTATATTTAAGTCCATTTTAAGTACAAAAGACTTTATTTAATATTTACAGAAATAAACATTGCAGAGTTCTGGCACCAAGCCTAGCACAAGCACACAGCATCATGGAATACATAGAACTGCCAGTATCATTTGCAGTTATCAGTTAATCATACAGTTATACACATAACTGCTACTAAATCAGTTACATAAAATATATTAAATCAGTTACATAATATAAATCAGTTACATCTAGAATATTATAAATCAGAGTTACATACGTATTATAAATAACATGTACATGTTAACACATGTAACAGTATGTTTAGTGTATTTTGCGGTAATATTCTTAAAATTGGATTGAACTAACTTAGCAGTCAAAATCTACCCTTAACATTCAAAGTTTATTTTTACGCTACAAGGCATTACAGATTTTACTTAATTGTTAACCTAAAATAGCTCACTAATGAACTAACACATGCAAAATCTTGAATTATTAAAGTATTAAATGAAATTAAAATTATTTCAAATTGTTTTTTTTTTTGCGTTTTCGCGAAAAAATTCGCCCCTTAACATTATGAAAGAAATTGGTAATTTTATAGTACCTGTTTAAGAGTGGCAACATATGCACAAAGAGTTATTGTCTAAATTATAAGACACATGCATTCCAGAACTAGGCGATACAGTCCTGCACAATCAATTCAAATCGGGTATTTTATTTTGTATAAAAGTGTTGGAATCGTAAAAATGTTAAATCTCAGTTATTTTGACGTATTCAAGGTCTTTAACACAATTTGAATATTTTTGGAAAATGTCTGTTTAGTCGGCGTGTGACACAAATTTTGTAGCGGCTGTCTCAAAACATAAAGTGTGTAACGTTAAATATTGACATAAATTATCTTCATTAGTTATGGATGTATATCTCCCAACAGCAAGCGCTGATGTTTTTCACAAATTCCGGGATAGCTATAGCTAATGAATTAATGCACTAAATTCAAAGCTATATATTGTTGGACCTTGACGCATAGATGCTGATTAAATTTTGACAAATAAGGAGACCGCCAAACATGATGCGCACAGATTTTGATGAATTTAAAGTATGTTGTAGGGGTAATACCCCTAACTATTCAGGTCAAAGGTTTCCTTTAAATGGGCTTTAGTTTTCGAGAAATTTCGGGTTAAAGTTCAGCATGCAATTAAAATACCCATTAGTTCTCAGTCTTGAACGAGGTCTTCGTGGCTTTGTGCTATCGCGCGCGACTTGAGAGCCGGAGATGGGGGTTCTGTCCTCTCCTGTGACTTTTACCTTTTTTTAATCAATTTTATGTTTTTCGCGTTATAAGTTTTATGCAGATTTATGAATTCTGCATCTTTGAATTTTTTGATATTTTCCTAATAAATTCAATTTACATTTTCGAATTTTTCGTGATATTTTACATTTTTTCTTTTTTGTGAAGTTTTGAAATTAATATTTCACGAAATTCCAAACTAGTTTGTCTAAATTTTGTTTATTTTTTTTATTTACCCTTTATATTTTAATAACCGTTCTAAAATACTTTTTTTTTAACTTTATGAAATTTTAAATAAAATTTTATATTCTTTTATAGTTTATACAAAATATTTTTATTTCAAATCTTCTAAAGGTATGTATGATTTAGGTAATTTCAACAACATATCTTGAAAGGAGTAATAAAATATTAAAGCAATAACGCTTATATCAAAGTTTTAGCCAGTTATGTGTATATATGTATATATATGTATATATGTGTGTGTATGTGTGTGTGTGTGTATGTATGCGTGTGACAAATGGTTATCTTTGTGTGTATATGTGTGTGTGTGTGTGTGTATGTATGTGTGCGTGACAAAAAGTTCTCTTTGTGTGTGTGACTATCTGATTATTTATCGAAGTTTTACAAATATTTTTCATGTTTTTATAAAGAAAAAAATATGCGGTAGTTAAAGAGTTTCACAAATTAAAAAAAAAAATCTTTTAGAAAAAGTTTCACATTACTTTTTAAAAAAAATTATTTTATTAAAAATTTTATCTTAACAACAAAAAAGTTTCACTATAGTTAGTTTTCACTCATTTTTCGATTTAACAACAACAACAAAAGTTTGTATATAAAGATAACGTTTCGCTAGAAAGGTTTCAAAAAATGCGAAAAAATAAAATCAACAATTTTTATTATAACAAAATAATTTACAGAAAGATATTTACAGATCAAAATATACATCACGATTTTGCATTAACAATACAAATCAACATTTTCTTCTTTGTTACAAACTTGATTAATTTCATAATGGCCATAAGCATAACTGGTGATCCCATTATCCAATAGGTAACGCTTGTCGTCAAAGGGACTTAGCTAATTTTATTTTAAGTTAATGTATATAGGCGATGATCATCTTGGGGCAATCCTTATCTGTTTCTCCATACTTGTTTTTTGTTGCTGGAGGCACTCCAAGTAGTCTTCATGTTTAATTTTCTGTCGAACGATCCGCGTAGACACGCCTTTTGCACGCTTTTTTTCGTCTGTAACAGATTTTAGAGTACATTTTTTATTTCAGTCCAACAAACTAAAGGGCTAATTCACCACTAAGTTCATCCTTAAACTTTCCGAGCATCTTCTTATTATTCTCAGAGTATAGACGATGAGATTTCGGGTATTCAGAAAAGTAAAAAAATCACGATGCTGCTCCAGATCCTTATATATAAATATTATTGGTTTGAATGATACGTTAGGGAATCTGTATCCGTAAAGAGTAAAACTGCACGATCTTTGTATGTTTTCTTTATAAAATTGTAATGGAAATCATACAAAGTTTAGATAGCTCTAGTATAGAGCAGTTCACATCACGTGACTACCGGAGAACAATAAAAAAAGCTGTAGGACACACAAATAAAAAAAGCATTGATAAAGGTAGCGATAGCTGTCCTACAGCAGCAGCAAAAACCTGCTCGTGACGTCACCTTGCACAACTCTATAGAAAATCCAACATAGATGGGTCGGTTCATATGTATGCGTGTTTTTAGTCTCTCCACAGCAGTCAAGTCTTCATCATAAGTTTTGAACGATTTAAAAGTAAGCAAAGCTACTAATTTTTTCTCTTTTTTTCACCATTACAAAGCATAATATTTCTTCTTTTTCGTAGATTTTCCATGGTTTTACCAAAAACAGAATTGTTCATAACTTAAGTCTTTCTCAAAAGATTTTGCTTCTTTCCTTTTTTCGGTATTGAAATATATTTCTGTAACCATGGACCCTGTTTAAATTTTAAAGCTTTGTGCACAGCTGTAATTTTTAAACAAAGTTCTAAATAAAATTTAAGATTACGATAATGGGTTATATAATTTTCTTTATTTAAATTTCGTATAAGTTTAGGAGTTCCCACGAATTTTCTATTGTTAAGTAAGCTTCTTGCATGAGAAGACAGCATCTGATCCTCCACAGTTACTCTCTCAGGGGCGACAGGGTATTCATTATGCAAAGGATGTAAATGTTTCGGGTATTCCAAGTCTACTTCGAATAGATACCCAATTTCGGAACTATCAGATAGAGATAGAACCCACTCTTCTGTGATATGACTTGTTTCACACCATTCAAAACCGCCGTAGGGTAAAAATTGGCTCATAGCCCACCCGTATAAGTTATTGGCATCGCAATACATGATGTAGCTGGGTGCCTCATTTTTCTTATAATCGGGCGTACCAGGGATGTTTGCTCGGGCATATCTTTTACTTATCATGCTAATGCCGCCTCGTATTCAATTTCCAAACATAAGCAACATATCTATATCACTGAGTAACTCTAAAGGTGTATCAGACATTTTCAAACAAGCCTGCCATGCGAGGGAAGGTGCTGTAAACAGGTGAGCAGGGTCAATTTCGTAATACTGCTGACATAATTTCCTAAAGTTTTGAAACACGTCAGCAAGTAGTAGAACATCTGTCTTCACATAAAGGTTGTGATAATCACCAAGAGTCTTGATATCAAATGTTTTCCATACATTCTGGGCGTGATGATATTCCTTTCACCTATAGGTTCATTGGTTAAACTACTAAAAAATGCAGAAGGCGGGGGACAAATATATTCGGGACGTAAGTAGAGTCCTTCGCTCTGCTTTCTTTTCTACTTCTACAACGGGACTCTTTGGAAATTTGACCGCTCACCGCGGCGGTTTCACCTTCTCAGTAAATTTTTCAAAACAAGTAAAATAATCATAGGGGTAAACCCCTTTCCGTATAAGTAAAGATAAATTATTTTGGAGGAAATTTTCTTCAAGTATAGTGAATTGATCAGGTTGAAGGTTTTTAACATGTTTTTCCAATGACGTAGGCAAAAATTGGAAAGAATCTATAAACACCATCTGAATAGAATATGTAGGATTTCTGATTTTAAAGGTGATATAGTTTTCCATAGAAGTAGCAATAACATCGATTTCATGATCTTTGAATTTTCCAAGCTTTGTCATATGATGACCATCATAGTTTTTCAAGTTATGGAATATAACAGGAATTGTTTTACACTGGTTATAATTAAAGTTACATTCCACATGTGCAGCTCCTCTGTACGCACCTGACAGGTGATCATGGTCACGTGTACGTTTCTCATCTAAAGTTTTCTTACAAATATGACAAAACTCTGCTTCTTGAAATGCCTTTTCTTCCTTGGGAGAAAGCTTCATAGGTTTAACATTTAGTAACTTTTGACCTAAAATTTCCTTCTCTTGCATCATTCGGTTTAAAATGCTCAACACAGTTTCTACCACGATATACCTGTGCTTTCTTCACACACGTTCTATCAGGTTCAATAACCACATGGTAAGTGATAGCTTGTTTTCTCGATATAGGATGCTTTAGAAGGAGGGGCTGATGAAATAGGTATAAGTAGACTCTCAAAATCCGCATAAATCGTACAGGCAACAGGATGCTGTAAATGAATACCTGTAAACTTTAATATATTATCATTTTCACTAGGCATCTTTATAGCTTGCGCAACATGTTGAGAACAATATTCATTATGCTTATCCAAGAGATCTTGTCTTTAAAATCGATGCAAACATAGATAACAATAATAGACAGCAGACCTATGCTTGGTAAGATCACCTAAAAGGTCTTGAAAAACTTCTTATCAAACAATAGTGTTGCTTTTCACCATCACCAACCAATAACAAATTAATCGCATCTTGATCTTTCTTTTCAGATATATACAGGGGATAAACTTCGTCCTCTTCATAACCAAACACATTAACCCGTAAATTGTTGAGTTGTTCAATAACAGGTATCTTCTGCAGATGTACAGGGCATTCTACACTACCTAATTTAATATCATGTTCAAAAGGTCGATAATGTGAAACACGTTCAGGTTTTTTTTTTGTATAATGTAAGTTCAGTTTAGAAGCCAAGACACCATACGAAACATTTGTTATCTTCGTTTTTTATATTCAGCACTGCTTTTTTATCATAGTTTTTTAGACAAAGGGATATAGGAACTCGCAGTGAGGGTGTGATATTTAGCAATCTTGAGTTCTAAATGAAGAATTTTTCTAAGTTTCCAGCCAGAACCTCTTTGTACAAATTCTTCAAAGGATTTAATAATCTTCGAAAATCCTTCCTCAATATGTTGTGAGATAGTATCTTCTATAAGTTCGGTCATACACGAACATCGAAAATAACATTGAATTTCTTCAAACTCCTCATTATCAGTCTGACGTTCAAGTGCTATTTTTTCTACCATATACCATTTAATTGCACCTTTTTCATGAATTCTACTTATTAAACGTTCTTCTTGTATTTCAGTTTGTAAATGTCTATGAAATACCTCTAAATCATTTTCCTCACGTTCATCAGGATGCAAAATCACTGTTTTAAACACATTAAGCGCATCAGAGTACTTTGTGTTTTTCAACTTTGCATTAGATAAGCTCATTTTACGTTTTACACTCACAAGAGGTGTGCAGGAGTGTTGAGTGTGTACATGTTGTCTCAGATCAAATTTTCTTCCAAACACTTTATCGCAATCACGGCAAGGAAATGTTAAATTCCGATGCGACTGTAAATACTGCTTCAAATTTTCCTTCCGGGTAAAAACTTGATCACATTCATCCCACCTAAATGTAGACTGTCCATAGGCATTACGGATTTTCAAGTGTCTTAACAAGTTCGATCTCCTTCCAAAACACTTTCCGCAAGTTTCACAGATAAACAACTTTTCATTAAGATGAATCTTAACATGCTGTTTTAAATTAAAATATGTTGCAAAGACTTTGTCACAGGTGATACAAACATACTTCTTTTCCACATTCGTAGGGGTCACAGCCTTTAAAGAAACATCCTCTTCAACTTGTTGATTAAAATTGAAAGAACTTTGAGATAAAGTATCTTTTTCTGTAAAAACTTCAGGGAATCCATCATGCTGTAACAATCCAACACTATCATGTGTTTTTAAATGTCTTTGTAAGTTTGATCTTCGTCCAAAAGACTTCTGGTAGATATCGCAAGTATATAATTTCTCGCCAGAATGAATTTTCATATGTTGGTTCAGATTAGAAGTGTTCGAAAAATCTTTACCGCAGGTAAAATAGTTAAACATCTTCACAGATACAGAATCTCCAAAAGACATGACTTCATCAATAGGCATATCAACATCCATAATATAAAATCAATAAAAAAATAACTCTGAAAAGAAAACAATCTTCTGAATCGATTTGCACAGATAAAAAGCGGGAGCAATTTAAAACAAGTTTAAGCACTAGCGATACGAAACATCAAATGATGAAAATCATAATTTTCCCCCCTCTATTTATACCAAACCACATACCCTAACCCGAAGGCAAAGTTGAGTTGTAGTATTGCTTGATATGATTGTTATCAAAACGTATCATACGATTTCATGGTCTGTAAATTTCTTTCTCCTCTTTGTAATATAACATAATTAAGCAGATAAACCCGAATGTATACAAATTTAAATTCGTAAATTATAATCTATCACAAAATATAAAAAATCCTACAGAGTAAAATTAGAATTTAGCACATACCTCAAAAACGCGTCCACTTTAGGTGTTGGTCTTCACTCAACTAACCTTTCTACCTTATCTTTAGCAAGGGGCGCTGCCACTGTCGCTAGAGATACTAGCAATCTTCCGGTATGTGACGTCATGTGTTTGCGATAAGAACAAGTTTATCCTCTTATCAACAGGTAAAAAGCAGTGCTTCAGTGACATCATAAGTCTTGTGACATAGCTGATCGAAACTGTGATTAGCAGATATGAATTCATACTAATCATCTATTTCTCTTCAAGTCATTATATAAAACTGCTGTGCTTCAGCAAAAAAGGTAAGAGTAATTCATATATTATAATAGGATTTTAAATTAATTTAGTAGATGTTACAATTTTATATTTAAAAATTTTCATGCTAAATGATGTGATTACGAGTTCATCATACCAAATCCACAAATTTTAATTCGAAAGAAATATTATTAAAATTATAATCTAAAATTAGCGAAAATGTCTAACAATTTTTTTAAAAAAGAAGCTAATTGCACTGGTTTACAAATTTAAGCATTTTTTTATATACTTTTGATGAAACGGCTACTTTCTTATTATACTACCTTTTGCTAATGAAAGACTGTATTTGAAAAAAATCTATCGCGTCACATTTTTTAAATTGACATTTTTCAATATTCACATTTTTAATTCTATAATATATCTATCACGCCACATTCAACCCACCCGCATTGTCAACTTGGATTCTATATTCTGTTTTCTTGTGTTTTTGTGAAAAGCGGTTTTGTTATTGATAAAATGTCTAATAGTGTGTAAATTCTGATAATTTTTGTTATGTTTGTGGACAATTTATATTCTCAAAAAAGGAAGACCGATATCAGAATGTCTTAAAACAGCATATTTGCATTATTTTGAAGTGGGTCCCACAAGTTTTTTGTGAAAGCTGTAGGCTTACTCTTATATGCTGTGCTTCGGGAGAAAAAAGTATCTTCAATATGGATCGCCAATGCTGTGGAGAGGACCTACAAATCACGCAAATGACTGTTATTTTTCTTTGACAAAAACTGCCGGCTTTAATTAAAAAAATAAACATAAAATTCACTATCTTGACATTCCACCAGTCTCAAAACAGATATCCCATTCGGAAACTCTGCCAGATACCGTATGTCCAGGTTGCCAGGTGCGAGTTGCCAAGATAGTGACAATCTGTTTATGGAGGGTGAAAACGATGACGAGTTCGTAATCGAAAATGATAAAACACCACATTTAATAAACCAAACTGAGTTGAACGACCTTGTGCGAGACTTGCAACTATATATAGATCTAAGGTTCTAGATTCTTGCCTCTCGTCTACAACAGTGGAACTTATTGACACCAAATACCTAAGTAACTTATTACCGAAATCGAAGTCAATTTTTCAGCAGTTATTTCACCAAAAAGGATTATTTTTGTTTTTGCCATGATATTCCCCGACTTTTTAATGCGATGAATCAAAAATATGATCCAAATGAATGTCGTTTATTTATAAATTCATCTAAATATAGCTTGAAAGCTGTATCTCTTCATAAGGGTAATATAAAACCATCTTTACCAATTGGCCATGCCGTAAACATAAACAGTAAAGAAACCTATTAAACAATGTCTCTTTTAATGAAAATGATACAATATGAACAGCACAACTGGAAAATATTTGGCGATTTAAAAGTAGTTAGTATGGTACTGGGCTTACAGGGTGAGTATACCAAATATTCATGCTTTTTGTACTTGTGGGACAGTCGAGCTAAAGAACACAATTACAAAAAGAATATTGGCCTCTCCGAAATGAATTTACTCCTGGAAAATTAATGTAAAATATAAATCTTTAGTGGATCCGCAAAATATACTTTTGCCATCATTACACATTAAATTGGGCCTAATAAAAAATGGCGTCAACGCCATGGATTAAAACAGTGCTGCTTTTTAATATTTACACAATTTTTCCAAGTATTTCAGACACAAAATTAAGAGAATTTTTATCGGTCCACAGATACCTAAACTGATTCAAGATAAGGACTTTGAAATTTTTTTATCTACTAAAGAAATTAATGCTTGGGCTTCTTTTAAAACGGTCGTCCATGGATTCTTAGGAAATCATAAAGATTATTGTAAAAAAAATATTGCCGTTTTATTAAACTATCATGCAATGTGTGTGAACATGTCTCTGAAGATACATTTAATCCATTCATACCTGGATTTTTTTCTTGAGAACTTGGGCGCCATGAGTGACGAGCAGGGCGAGTGTTTTCACCAAGACCTTAAACATTTTAAAGACAGTCACAAAGGTTTTTGCGACAAAAGTATGTGAGGGGAGTACTGCTGGTCTATTTTAAGAGAAACCGATCAAGAAAATTATAAAAAGAAGAGTAAAATCAATCATTTCTAACTATTTCTTTTTTATATTTCCTGTTATTACTTTTTAATGTATTTAATAAATATTTTTTAAACTAGACGTGACAGATTTTTTACAATAATTTTCCCGTACTTAGTGCACTAGAATCTAGGAAAAAATACACATTTCGGCGAAAGTATATAAACCGTGTAAACCAGTGTTATTAAAGGAAATGTACAAAGCTTATAAATTTACACGTGTGCTAAATGCGTTTATAAACCTTATCATAGGCAAAAGTCTAATTCGACTAGCCTATTTGTTATAAGTTCAACTATAAGTCAACATGTAAGATATTTGTGAAAAGGAATCCTATGATTTTTAAATTTCCCAGCTCCGTTTCAAGCATATTCTAAAAGGGTAATTTAAACTTTGAGATTATCTATAATAAAATACATAAATTAAAATGTATTTTTGAGAGTTTAATATATATAAACTACAACTTTGGCTACTTTTAAAATGTTTACCCGGTAGGAAACTATGATAACATGTCTGTGCTTGAATTTTTCTGATAACATGTCTGTGCTTGAATTTTTCTGATAACATGTCTGTGCTTGAATTTTTCTGATAACATGTCTGTGCTTGAATTTTTCTGATAACATGTCTGTGCTTGAATTTTTCTGATAACATGTCTGTGCTTGAATTTTTCTGATAACATGTCTGTGCTTGAATTTTTCTGATAACATGTCTGTGTTTGAATTTTTCTGATAACATGTCTGTTTGATTTTTCTCTTCTTTTGAAATGTATAAACTTTTACTATACATGTCTTTCGATTTCATTGAAGAAAAAAGTGATCGATCAACTTTTTCAAACCATTTAAATGTTAATATTTTTAAACGAACGCGATAATCGGATAAAAATATATGTAGCTAATTCATTAAAGAATGGATTATTTAGTTGTTACAATAAAATTTTAATCATCAGCTTTCTGATGATGTAGTTGGTTATTTTTTGGGAGGGGGTGGGGGGTTTGAATAGGGTACAGAAGCTGAGGAGGAGGGCCACCCTCACATAAAACTTAACAAAAGTAAGAATTTGTGATTTTGGTCAATTTTTAACATTTGTCATTTTGGCTTTCTTTTAAAAAAAATCCCACTAATGCTTATGGGAGGCCCGGGACAGCTGTCCCACATGCCCCTGTATTAAAAGTGGAATTAGACGGAAGATTATTACTTGATAAAGCTGCCAGAAACACTATGCAGTTGACACATTGATCACTGTAATGTTAAATTATGATACCCTAACTTCTTTTCGTTTTGCAATGAAATGAAAAATAATTATTTATCTACTTCATGCAGCTAAATAAATTTATCAAGTGCACCTTATGACTTGAGAATTTTGTGTCTGTTGGGGCATGCAGTGCACACATCAGTTACATTTGTAAATTCATGATCACATGATCAATTATATGCAATTACCTATATTTATCTGGTTACAAGCATTTATCAGTTTTATTGCAAATTGGCATAAATCAAGTTGAAAAAACCTTTAATAAGCTATGGCCCTAAATTGTGAACACTCAATATATATATATAATATATTGTCTTTATGCAATGTAATACAAAACAAGTATGTCACAATAAGTATAAAGGTTTCATAATTTGGGAGTGTACATGCAGTTGAAATTCTGGCGTGCTAACTAATAAGCCTATTTAATTCACCAGACATTTATATTACCCATAAGTATTTTTTTTTATATGAATGATTAGTAACTATGAAACCTGAAAGACAAATCTTAATATGAAGCAAATATGATTCACACAAATGTAATGAAGAAATTTATTGCGAATCATATGGCAGTCAATGGGTTAACCACCAGCTCCCAAATCAAAATACAGACTTTGAAACTGTATCACATACAGTTATAAATTTGTTAGATTTTTTTTATGGCTATGACATATCAATAATAAATACCTCAATACAGGACACTTCAAAAGTAATCTTTTTTTTTTTTTTTACACCCCCATTATTTTTTTCATATTTTAAATTTAACCATAGATTTTCAAAAATAACAAAATCCTGGAACACAATTCAAAGTATAATATTTAAATAGTATCTAAATATTAAGAAGGAAAAAAAAGTTGAAGGGATATAGGGCTGTACTAAAAACACACTTTCTAGATAAAATATTTTGCCCACCAGTGGCAACTGCATTTATCAAGCCTGATATATTTAAGTAAAACATCTTAAATGTTGAATATAACACAATATGTAGGAGTTGAAAATATGATTTTATAGGCATGACTCATACACTACCTCTAGCTAGAATTCTTATATAAAATTTAAGGCTAACTTTTGTAGAAAGTTATCCTGCAACATATTATACTTGCTTTAGTTTAATATAAATATCAGCAGTAAAATTCAAGTATGAGACAAAAGAATGAATTACTAAAATGAGAGTATTGGCTCATCAGGGGGCAGGGGTTCACAAACATTTACCAGTATTTTAATAAACTAAACTTACAGACAGATTAGACTTTAATGAAAACCACCATTTATCATCCACTGGATTTTATGTTTTGTGACTCTAAAAATTTAATATCATATTTTACTTATTTTTAAGTTCACTTAAATGATACTCAAGAAAGAATCAGAATATGTATAAGTAAATTTTATTTCAGTTGAAATAGTTAATCTACATTATTAGATAGGCTTTTTTTTTTTTTTTTTTTTCTCTCTCCATCCCAATCTCTTGCTCCGGCCAACACACAGCTAATTCTTTTCATTATGTCAGCTGTTGTTTCCTCTTTATACACAACTTGTACTGCAGCTGAAATAAAATAGTAATAAGTTTTTATCAAGATTTTTAAAGATGTAAGTTTTAAGCAATGTTAATTGATCTATGAATATCAAATTCTTTTAGGAACAGAAACTTTAAAATTTTGTGTTATGTACACTAATTTTTTTTTTTTTTTTTTTTTTAATACTAACTGAATTTTCTTGCATATTGAAATGCCCCTATCTTCTAAAATGTTACATTTATCCTAGGAATATTTATACATTTTCTCTAGCTTCAAAAATAAGTTAACATATACTGGCAACAAGAATTCCCATTTTCATCAGACAGCTTTGGCCTTCATCAAGACTAGACACTTGCCATAGATTTGACATTAAACAACTAGAGTTTCATTAGAAAATGGATTGAATTTTTAATTGGATGCTTTTAAATTAAGTATTAAAAACTTGATGAATTGGAACATTGTATTGCTTATAAGCATTTCCTACACATAAGGCTGCTGTCAATCTAACCTACTTGATTAAAAAGTGAAAGAATTTTAATTTTGTAATTTAACACCTATTACGCTTACTTTTTTAAAAGTTTTTAATATTTATTTAAAAAATAATTACATGACCTTTTAAAATTTTATTAAACAGTCAGACTCTGATTAGTTGAAATTGGTTTTAACCAAATAGGATCCAATAGATTGAGTAGTCATAAATGGCATCACTTGAAGCTGTTCGCCCCCCCCCCCTCCCCTTGCTGTGTCAGCCATATTTAGCCATATCTTGCACTGGAGACTTCTGATTGGACTGCAATCAGTCAAATATGGCAGATGCAGGAGAAGAAGAAAATAACTAGTTTTTTAGCTTCAAAGCTTTTCATAATGAACGATGGTAATTTCTACTTTTCTCTCGTTTCACAACTCCAGATCCATTTTGGATTTTAAATGTATAGATGTTAAGACCTATTTCTATAAAAGAAAATGTAACTAATAAAAGAAAATTTCACTCTGCCTGTCGGTGATGGCTAGTGAAATGTACCACACAGAGGTCTGTCATACATTTATATTTTAAATGACACAATTCAATAAAAAAATATATTCAAGATATAAAATTTTTTTAATTTAAAAAAGGTTCGATTTCGAAGTTCTATTTTTTTTTTTTTACCTTATGCCAATGCTACAATTGGACTAAATTTCAGAGATCCATTAAAAAAAATACCCTCTTAAAGCTGAGACTTTTCTTGCTTAAACAGTGCAAGTTTTCAAAAATACATTTAAAACTTTCAAAAGAATCCATGACTGCAGGTCACTTTCTTGCATCCCAGAAACTTTTTAATATGCTAAAAGCGCTTCAACATCACTATTTCAAAATAATCTTTTTACACTTTCTTGGCACACCAGATTTACATCACCTATAAAAATTTCGAAACATTCTGACGAGCAGAAGTTCCACTAAAAAATTAAAAGATGTCAAATGTTGAAGTTCAACAAACAATGCAATAACTTATATATATATATATATATATATATATATATATATATATATATATATATAAAACTTTAAGTAAAATTTAACCATTGAAACATAAGAAACTGACCACATACACTGAAATCCCGATACCAAAGAGCCCTGTCAATTTACAAATTAAAATTGTAGTCCTAATAAAAGTAACATTATTAATTCAAATTAAGAAGAAAAAAAAAATTAAATAAATAGAAAATAAGGAATGAAATATAAACCACACGAGTATATACACAAATAAAAGCTTATAAAGTAATTTACTTTTTCAAGGGCAAGAAAATCACATTTATAAGCAAAGAACGATTGTTTTCTGTATATGACACCAGCTTTTGCTAAATATAGTGCCATATCTTGCCCGAACAATCGCTGAAACAATATTGAATAACAAGACCTTTACAATGGAATATTATAAATTATACATACAATTTGAAAAGGAGTGTGAAAAAGAATTAAAAAAATTAAAAAATATATATATTACTTATATTGATAATATCCCAAGATATTTAGTATATTGTGAGCACATGTACAAAGTTGTATCCAAAAGAAGAGGTTAAATTCACAGTTAAATAGAGAATCCTTCAGATCATAAATTGTAACCTACAGTTACAGTTATTTTTATTTAACTAAATAGATTACAACATTTAAAAAAATGTAGAAAAAAAATTATGATATACATATAAATAAAAACCATTAATTATTTTATTTTAATTTTAATTTAATAAATTAAAATATATAATATTACTTGATAATTTGAAAGTATTTCATAGATATTATTACCTCCATACTAAATTTCCAAGTTTTAATATTTTAAATAAGCTATACTACTGCTATCTATTGTAAAAATATTAGACTATTTTAGCATACTATCAAATACATTGCTGCTGACATCTGGTGTACAGATATTCTACTAAAACTTTAATATTGTATGTATAATTACTTATATGCAGCTGTAATGTAGTGTAAATATATTAATTTTACTAGTTAATATTAATGATATATATAGAGAATAAGAGTTACTAGTATAATATAATTTATATTTTAACTAACCCATTTAAAATATATCTTAATTTAACCCAAACATTAATGTAGAATCCATGTGATGCTTTCATTTTATAAATTAGTATTATACTTAGAAATAACATAGATTATTCAATATGGTAATGCACTTATTATAATTTAAATCCAGCTATTTAAATAATATCTACCATGAAAAAAAAATATATAAAAAACATAAATATTAATTAAATTAAATGATCTAATAATAAAATAAAATAAATAATATAAAACTAAGAGATATGTTTATTAGTGTACTATATTTAATAAATATTTAATATTTACTAAAATTAAATATGTTTAACATATTAATATTATATTGTATTGATTAACCCATTGTAACATCCTTGATAATTTTAACTTTTGTTACAACCCCAATAATATTAACTCCATATAATCATAACAACAATTATAGAATTTGCCCGCATGTAAATTTTAATTTATGAATGACTTTTAACTAAGATGATCCTATGCAGCACATGCTCTTAATATGAGTTATAATTTAGCGAAATATATCAACAGTCAAAAGTTGAAAATTAACGTTAAATTTTAAAATATGAATGACATTAAACTAGGATAATCCTATGCAGCAACGCACACAATAGGATTCATAGTTTAGCCAAATATATCAACAATCAAAAGTTGATTATCATTTTTATCAAGGAGATTTTAACAAAAAAAAAAAAAAAAAAAATACAGACATTTAACCCAAATTAAATCTATATTTATATGTGTAAAATTGATTTAACTAAATAGTAAGGATATCCATAAACTTGTGCAATTTGAAGGATATGTTTTATATCATGAGTATGTGTAAAAAACTGTCCATACCAATAATGTTACAAATATGTAGACCCAGAATTTTTTTCTCTTTAAGGCCATTTAAATTATATTCTAAAGCCATGGTCCTTGTTAAAACATATTTCATAATACTTAACACCATCTGCTTCATTGAAGATGATGGCCAGGCAGACAAATGTAAACACTGAAAAAAAAAAAAGCAAAATTAAATAAATGGAAATAATTACATACAAATATTATATTTAAATTAATACTAATTACAAGGGTCATACTTGTCCTGAAAAATAAGAAAACGTCCTGAAATGTCTTAAAATATGGCAATCTGTCCTGATATTTCTGAAATTTCACGAATTTCTTCAGTGATAATTTCTTTAATAGGTTGATGAAAAATATCTGGGTTGGGTTGATTATTGATGGCCAATTATCTACACTTGGGATATAGGCCCGGTGGGAGTGCCCTACGTGGGGGGTCTTTCTAAGGGAACCTAACTCGTATTTACGCATGGAGAAATCCACGGCTCGAAGAAAACCACGAAAACTCCGAACAATTAGGCCGATGGGCGTGATTGGGATCGAACCCAGCACCTCCCGTCTACCAGCTTCGAGAGCAGAACCTCTCAGCCACTGGTGGGGCCGAAAAATATCTGAAATTTCATCAATTTGTTGATGAAATGGATTGAGAATTTTGTTAGTCAATAGAATATATTGTGAGTATCATCTATTGGATGTTATGAATGTGAATATTCTCAGTCAGAAGATGAAAATGATCGCAAATTTTGTCAGATGCTGAAAAAATATTGCAAATTTCATCATTTGTGGAAAAAGATCATGAATTTCCAATTTCGTCAATCGACAGTTAAATAAGATAGCGAAGTTTTCAGACTTCAGTCCTACATGTGTCGGGTTGTACCCAATGAGAGCCCACAAATTCTGCTCTCAACCAAAATTAATTTTTGTCAGTCCGAAAACTGACACTTCAATTAGAAACTGACCCCAGCCCAAACTCAAATATTTAAATCGAACCCATTGTGTAAAAAGTTAATGTATTAATACAAATATGGATCAGTAATATGCAATTATTTCTTTAATATAAATTTTCTCTTTTTTTTGAAAAAAAAAAAAATCGTACGTACACATTTATTATATAGTTTTTTTCATTTGTAAAATGTACAGGATATTCTTTTTAAAAATTGTATCAACCTGGCCCAAAAGAGTCCAAACTAAACCCAAAACATCTAAAATCAACCAGACTCGCAACAAAAACAATTTACGTCAGCCTGAACTGAAGGACAGATAATGTTCAGGTTCAAATAAAAATGGATTACAGGACTAATTTCGATGCTGAAAAACATAGTGAATTTTGTTTGTTCGTTGAAAAAGAAATTGGCAATTTCTATAATGGATCATAGAAAAAAATCTGGTATTTCATCAATCATTTGCTGAAGATTGTGATTTTAGTTAGTTGGATGGTTAAAAAAAAAATCATGAATTTTGTCAGTTGTCGATGTTAAAGGATAGTGATTGGTCGATGAAAAAAGAACAAGAATTTTGTCAATTAGATGCTAAAAATAATCCTGAATTTCATCAATAGAACACTGAAAACAATTAAGACTCAAGTTGAAAGAATGTAAGTTCGGTTACTGTTATATATGTAGCTACGCATGCAACTGTAATGCTTATAGGACAGTAATGTTTATTCATTTACTAACACCTTGAAATAATCCATACAGACTGTTTTTAACCAAGCTTTTTTAATTGTTAAATTTGGTTAAATGTGAAATAAAACTAATTCTGATGTAAATTATTAGTTATTTCCAATAACTTTAAATATTTCAAAGACTTGCAAGTTTGTTGGCATTTTTCTCATCCAGAAGCTGCTGCTCAAGTTCCATCAGATGATCAGAGGATGTAACTGGAAAATTGAAATCAGCAGCCTCATGCTGAAATACAATAGGATTGGGGCTGGGGGATAGTCCTTGTAGTCCGTCTATTTTCTCTTCTATTTTATCAATTTTCTTAGTGTTTTCCCGCACCTCAGTTTTCCGCTGCTTTAAGCGACTTTGCACATCAATCAAGAGGCGGAAAACCTTTTTAGCAACTAAAATAGATATAGATAGATGCCAACATTGTAAAAACTACAACAAACTACAGTTTAGAACCATTTATCCTAAATGGTCAGAGACATGTGTATTTCAGATAATTGGTTGAGCCTTAAAGCAACATCTATTTGATAACCTTTATAGTATATATGTAGCTGTGATATTGTTTTTTATTTCAAATTATTAGATTACCCAGATTAAGAATCTCTTTGAAACAACTATTCTACACATAAAGCCTAATATTTAACTAAATATGATTCTATTTCAAATCCTAGAAGTTGACACGTTATATCATGCATTTGGTAATGTATCAAGCAATGCATATTACAGATGATTTCAGGATTTTATTTCAGAACCTAGTTTTGTCCAAGACTGACGGATTTAAATCTGAGCCGATACCAAAAGTTTGGAATAGGAAAAAAAATTTCATAATCTGTACCGAATCAGCCAGAGACCAAAGACTGATATAAAAACTAAGCCTGAGACCTCTAATGCACAGCACATGTCAAATTGACATTGTATGGTACCTTCATCTGGAAAGATTTAAAATCAATCAATTTGAAATATTCCGGATAAATGGCTTCCAGGTAAACAGTTCCATACTGTAGTTTTAAAAGTTCAGTTGTTTTGGATACTCTTAAAGTCTTAAAGTGCAAAGTTATAAAGTGTACTTACTTATAAGTAATACTTATAAAGTGCAAAGTTTTTTTGTCTTTATTTATAATTTTTTTTTTTTTTTTTTAGTATATCTTACACATTGTAATTGTAATTTTAGTATAGTGTACATACATTGGAAAGCATATAACTGATAACTTACATGCATCACTGGAATCATTTTGCACTGTTTGATGTTCATCCAAGTTGTCCACATCAACTGAAAAAGTAAATAATATTTTAGACATAGTACTTCATAAAGGATTCGATTATAAAAACTGCAACTTCAAATTTTATGTGACCACTAAAATAACTCTAAAAATTTTAAATGCTTTACCACAAGAAACTAAATTGTTACTAAAAAATAAGCAACCCACACATATGCAGGTACTCATGTAAAATGTCAAGAAAATTTTAATTAGCTCAAATATATTATACATTCTGCATCATAATAAAAAACTGTTACAAAAATATTCATCCGTGAAACACAGCACCACTTTAAAGGACGAATGGCTAAAAGTATGTTTCATAGAAATTTTTATATAACATAACAAAATGCAGAACAGTCTATGGTTTAAATTACATACAACTATTTACTGATAGCATGCATCTTATTTCCGAATTCTATATCTATTTACAGATAAACATACTTTCGAGTTACTGGTTATGGTGGTCTCATAACAACCTGAAATTTGAAAATTTATGGTCTGGAGTCTACAAGAAACATTGTAAGTGCAGATTTAAAAAAAAAAAAAAATGTATATACTAACGTACTTCTTATGTAAATATATATCAATAATACACTGGCCTCCAAAAGATAAGGTACAACCAGTTTTTTGGTCTAATTTGAAAACAAATTAACAAAAATGCAATTTAGAGAAATTGTGCTTTTAAACAGTTATTTCTCAAATTTTATTTAACTTTAACAACAAGAATGATTTACAAATAACAAATATTTTTTTTTTTTTTGCAAAAGTCCACTATTTGATTAAAAAATAAAATAAATGGCAGTTTTTTACGAAAAAAATTAAACGGATTTTAATAAAGCATGTTGTCCGGTTGTTCTATACCTGTGCTTTTCAACAATGTTACATTGGTAGAATCCGATGCCTTGGTCTTTCCAGATCAGCACACTAACTGAATCAATATGTTAATTTCGATCTTTAGAGCTAATGGTTCTCCATGAAAAATAAAATAATTTGCATTGAAAGTAAAGTGTTTGAAAGTTGAAAGTCATCTTAACTTGCTTTTGTTATTTAAATGCACATAAAATGTTATAAGTGAAATAGTAAAATTTACTCCTTTAAAAAAGTCTAAATCATTTCGCAAATTTTAGTTTGTAAATCACATTAACACAGTATTCATCAATATGTTTGAAGTATTGGCTTTAGTGAAAAAATTAAGTTTTTAATTTTCTGAGAAATCTACTGAGATTTTGGCACTAAATTTGATTGATATGTTATTTTATACATACATGGATTCAATATTTATTTAGTATGTGCTTTAAGGAGACCTGTTTAATTTCTGCATCAGTATGTTCATTACAAATTAATATAGCATAGAATGAGATAGAAAATAAATTTTACTACAAAACTTTTATAATTAGAAATTTTTTTTTACACATTCAGTATGAGACATATTTAAGCATACATTCTACAGATGATTTTGGGGTTGTTTTTTTTTTTTTTTTTTCAGAGGCAGATTTCGATGATTTGAAATCGAAGCCAGTCCCAGCTGAAAAATTGTGTTATCAGAGCCAGAGAAATAAAGTACACAGTAGCAAATTGTTAATAACATTTTAAAATCTATTTCTACATATGAATAAAAATTTATCTTAAAATTCCTTGTAACTAAAAGACCTTGTAACAATGTTTTGAGATTTTCATGTCCATGAAAATGTTAAAAATAGCAAATTTGTTATTTATGACCAAGCATTGGCAGAAATCTGCAAAAGTCAAAATTCTCATTCTTTTATGTATATCAACTACGGCAGAAAGACACAAGTTTGGTTTTCCCATAATTCTGGAAAAGGACAGAAAGAAAGGATAGACAAGGCTTTATGTTACTAACACTGACTGTGCAAGAGGGGCTTCAGAATCGGATAGACTATTTCTCTTTATATCCCAGTAATAACAGCTCAATTAAACGCTCTAAGAAACTTGGATTACATTCTTATTTCTCAAATAGCAAGTTTTTTTCCTATTTTAATTTGTGAATAAATAAAATTTTCACTTTGGATCCAATTTATAAAAATTGAGCCTAAGCCTGTTTCACCTGACCTGAGCAAGTTTCGTCTCTATTGCACACTTAATGGAAACTATTTTCATCAAAGCTAAATGCGATATAAAAGTACTCTCACCTGTTTCACATGAACTTATGGATGAAGACTGGGACTGCAATTTATGCTGAGAAGTTCTGGAGCCAGATGTTTTCTTAAGACGAAATCTTTGTTCCCGTGCAGGTTCAAATGAGGATTTGGGGAGTGTTTTTGGATACTTTCTTTGTGAATCATCAATAGCATTATTAGTCACATGCCCTCTTCTGAGGAACTTTTTTTTGTTTTTCTTAATCACTTGATGACGAATCGCTAACATTTGACGTGTCCAAGTGTCTCTCAAGCTTTCTTTCTGCAGATTCATATGTACCTTTTTAGAACAAAAATCAAACAGTTTTAAATAGCTTAATCTATAAAAGTAAAATTATTTGAAAGCTTAGTTATTAAAAAGTAAGCATATTTCAGATCCCCCCACCCACCTTCCCACTTGAATTTGAATGTTACAGCAGTAGTTATTTTAAACAGTCACAAAATCTATGCAAAACCAGTTTTGCTTATTACAGTTAAATAGAAAAGAACTGCAGTCAACACGTTTACCAGCAGAATATAAATTTTAAATACAGTATAGGATTTGTTATCCGGCGTCCCGGTATCCGGAACGCTCCGAAAACCGGAATGCAAAACACAACGTGAAAAAAAAGAATTTTTTTTTTTTAATGATTTAAGTGTCAGTAAGAGAAAAAATAACAAAATGATATTGCCTTCATTCCAGGGGTGATTCTGGTCCGAATTTTCCGAAAAATTAAGGCAATGATTTCCGAAAATTAAAAAAAATATATCTGTCATAAATCCGAAAATTCGGACATAAAATGTATCGGTATTTCGGCAAATGATCGCCGAAAAAAATCAATCTCATTTGTTCGAAGAAAAGTCGCCAATTTTGTCAAAGGATCGCGGGAAAAACGTGACTTTCGTCAGAGAATCGCGAAAAAACGGCAAATTTTGTCAACAGATCGCTGGAAAAACGTAACTTTCGTCAGAAAATCACGAAAAAACGGCAAATTTCGAAAAAAGATCACGAAAAAACGGTAAATTTAGTCAAAAACATTGCGAAAAACGGCAAATTTCGTCAAAAGATCGCGAAAAACGGCCAATTTTGTCAACAAATTGCTGGGAAAACGTGACTTTCGTCAAAAGATCGCGAAAAAACGTAAATTTCGTCAAAAAATCGCGAAAAAACGCAAATTTCGTCGGAGGGACTCAAGAAAAAAAGTGGCGGGAGTGGACACCCCCCCCCCCTCAGTTAACTTTTCAGAAAATTTGCTGTGAATTTCAGAATTTTTTTTTTTTACTCAGAATCACCCCTGCTTCATTAATTTATAAATTCAATAAATAAATATAAAAAATTATATGAAAAACATTACAATAAGGAAAAATTAAAAACAATTACGTTAGAAAAATAAAACATGTCTGTGTACAAATTTTATTTTATTACAAGTTTCATTAAAAATTTTAATGCCATGGTGTTATTCCGGAGAAATATGGTGAGCAGAAAACTGACTAACATTTCTTTTTTGTTTTGTAAAATTCATTCTAGAAAAATTATTTCTATGCTAAGAATTGGCGAATCCGCCATTGCGATCAGCATCAATAATAACAGGTTATGGAAAGTTGCCAGATTACGCATTGATTTTAACATTTCCTTTTTATACATAAAATAATAGTTACTTGATAATTTGTAAATTTAGATTTGAAAAATTTTTCACAGAGGGATTTCCTCTGAATAAAAAACTAAAATTCTTTTTTAGAATATACTTCCAGTAAATTTTATACACATGACGTCACACTAGTATGCGCTGCCGCCTCCAGCAGATGATATTTAGCTTCAATCTAGGGCACTTGTATAAATTTTAAACAAGCTGGATAAATGACGGCAGTTGAAGCCGTCGCTATCTCCAAATCAAAAGATTCTGCTCCCAACTCCCAAAATGAAATTTTATTTTTTTTGTAATTTAGAATGTTTTTTTTTTTTGTGCAAATAATGTATTAAATGAAGAAATTTATAAGAAATGTATTTACACATATTATTCATATTTATCACTATTTTATGAAATTATTTTGTACATTTTTTATACATATAAAAAAGTGTTCTGAATTACGGAAAAACCCCTTATCCAGAATGCCCCAGGTCCCAAGCATTCTGGATAATGGATCCTATACTGTAGTACATTTGAAAGCAAGAGTTAGTAACTACTTCTTTTGTTGATATTTTACCGATGAACAATTTGAAACCAAAATAAATTTTAACAAGGGCTTAAGAAAATTCTTGCAAAATTCAAATAAGTGTTTCATGAGAACAGTTAATACAGTTCTTATGAGAAAATTCCAATCTGACCAAGTTAAAAACTGTTTACAAGACACAATGTAAGAGTAATTCCTTAAAATACATATGCCCATCAAAGTTTTTATACAACAATTTTTAGTCCCATTTCGTATTGCGATTCTTATTAAAAAATAACATTTAAGCAGAAATATTAAATACAGACTGAGAGGAAGGGATAGTATTAAAAATTTAAAAGGGAGGAAAAAGAACACTTACTTGCCATACTATATATCTTGATATTTCTGGCTTCCCATTCGTCATTTACTATGTCTATACATTTTATGATAAGAGAAGTTGGAGATCCTGAAGTGGGCCATTTCACCGAGTTGTTACCAAACAGCCAGTAGGATGGAACTGTGTGCATTACATTATTTTCATCAGGAAAACTGCAAACTTTTTCATCTGTATTGAAAAAATAATTACTGTTTTTATGTCCATTATTTTGTTAAATGCAACTTAACACAGTTATAACAGCAACTGCCTTTGTATAGAATGCCAGAGATAAATACAATAGTAACCACACTTTGGTATATTTCAGAACGGCATTTTGTCTGTTCATCTGATGAAGTAGCAAAGCCATGTGTCTATTTCTTCACAAATGTATTTATTTTTTACATTATCTAATTTTGTTTAAAAAAAGGTTTTTCTGCAGAGCTAATTAATATATATATATATATAAAATCAGGGTACGTAAATCTGACAATATTTTATAAAACATTCAAGATATCCAATATTTTCAATCTAGTCAACTTATTGCTTATTATAAGTATTTTCAGACTTTGTATAAATTAGAAACTAATAAATACTGCACCTAATATGAAAACTTAATAAAACACTATTCTAAATGGCTTTTTTTTTTCTTTCACTTGCATAGCAAAAATCGCTAATTAACTAATCTAAAACAGGAACAATTTGCTTTTCACCTTCATAAAAAAACAAACTATAGAAATCAGTGTCAAGAAAATTTTTATGTTTTTATACAGCAAAATTTTAAATACATTTATTTTTAATTTGCAAAATTTGAACATAAATGTATGCTTGTTTTCCTTTTCATTCCCTAACCTGTTGTACAGTTTAAACTGAACTAAACCAAAACAGAAAATTCTTTTCAAATGGTTGGTTGTTTGATTATTGACGGCCAATTATCTACACTAGAGATATAGGCCCGGGGAGTGCCCTTCGTGGGGGTCTTTCTAAGGGAACCTAATCTGTATTTACGCATGGATAAATCCACGGCTCGAAGAAAACTCCGAACGATTAGGCCGACGGGCGCGATTGGGATCGAACCCAGCACCTCCCGTCTACCAGCTTCGAGAGCACAACCTCTCAGCCACTGGTGGGGCCTCTTTTCAAATGAAACTGCAAATAACTGATTATCTAAATTAAACAGTTTATCTTTCAATGGCTGTTCTGTCGGTGTCTAGTGCAGCTCAGCAACAATTTTCACAGATTTTAACAGGTTTTTCATAGCAATGAAAAAATCCAGGTAATGATACTTGGTACATACAAAATACATTGTGATATTACATACAAAAAAATAATAATAAAAGTTGTGAATTTGAAAGTGGAATTTTCACAGCTGATGAGCACAAACTACTGATTTTTTAAACAATTTTTTGTCAAATTTACAAATTGTTGGAACACAAAGATCTTATTTTCTCTATTCTTGCTATTGTTTACATTTTGCAGATACGCTGTTTTAAAATAAGATCCGATCAATTTTGTCCCATCAGTATGAAATTTGCTACCACATCAGTCACAGTTAAGTAGATTGCTTTGACAAATTTGAATAATAAAAAGAAAGCTTTTATAAGTAATATATCTGCTGTGTAACTAATGCAATTTTCAGTTATAAATATGCAATAAGTTACGCTAACAAATGTTCAGTTCCCAAACAAAGATAAGTAAACAGACTGTACAGTTTTTTAGTATTAATTAGGGGATTCAAAGTTTTAGTGAAGCTGTTATTGAAATTCTCCTTTTTACAAGAAAAGAGTGAAAGGGCATTAAATAAAAAGAATTGAAATACTCTTTACAGTACTTATGAAAAGCAAAATTAAGACTTTCCTGGAGCTGCAATTTCAAATTCTGTTTTATAATTTGAAATTTTTTCCTGAAAATTTCTCTGAAGTTTCAAATTTTGCTGACTTTTTCTCAAAAATTTAAATATTTTTACTTTTTCTCCGGAATTTTAAATTTCTCTGACTTTTCTAGGTTATCCAGGTGATTAGACACCATGTAAAAAAGTCACTGCCAGAGGCAATACAGAATAACAAAGTCAATAACAGCTGAAAAATTAATTTACACTTGTTTTGAGTAAAAATATCAAATATCCATCGTACATGTTTTAGGCTATTTTCATGAAGGGTTTTAGGTCGATGTTTGGATAACGCGCTTTTTAGAAGTACAAAAATCCATAGATGATACATAAGGTGACTTAGCAGACATCATTGAAGGGTTATAGCCCTGATACCCACTTCTTATTCATTTTTTCCCAGCAAATTAAGAGTGGACTGTGATGCGTGACTGCTTGCTTTATCTTGATGCAGTTCAACAGAACTTTGACTTATAACATTCACAACTTAATTCAGCCTAATTGATGGCAGTGGGGATAAAGAGATGGTATTTCATGTTTGAATATTGGGAGTAAAATATGTTTGAGAGTATTATGGAAATGATCATAACATTTTTTTCTCCACTTTTTTAAATTTTTATTTGCCATTATATGCAAAGCCAGCAAGAATCAAATTATTTGCTAAAGTTTTCTTTAGATTCATTAAAAACATGTTATAAGATTTTTTTTTTCTCCTCTTTGATGATAATAAATGGATCACTTTATGACAATCATTTAAATAGGCTCAAGTTTCATCTACTGTAACATTTTTCTCTGGATAAATGCTTCTCATACAGAACTCTGCATTGTGTTTTACATTGGGCGATATGGTGGAGATAAAGACTATGAACATTGTGCTTTTGGCCTTAGTAGTATATATTAGCCGGTTCCACATCACCTGAGTCGAGCAGGTGGAAGGTGGAAGGAGCAGGTGGAGGTGCAGGTGGAGCACAGGTGGACAGGTGGAGTAGCGGCGGAGCAGGTGAAGGTGGCGATAAGAGCATGAGCACTGATAAGAACGGAGGGTTCGATGGGAGGGAGGGTGCGATAAGGATTTCTACTATAAGATAAGGGGATTATTTTAATGAGTTTTAATTGGGGAACTTAGAAATTTTTCGAAGCATTTTTTTTTTCCGCGTAGAAATATCTATTGCAGTACAAGGTGAATTTTAACGAATTACAAATTTTAATTAATTTTAATTGCGAGACTTAGAAATTTTTCGAAGCAATTTTTTTTTTTTTTTTTCGCGGAGAATTTTCTATTACAGTACAAGGTGAAATTTAACAAATTACAAATTTAATTGGGGAACTTAGAAATTTTTTTTGCGATTTTTTTTTTTTTTTTTTTTTTTTTTTTTTTTTTAAACTAGAATAGGCTATTCAATATATATGTTAGAAATAATGATTCATGCATTAAAAAAAAGGTATTAAGATTTTTTTCTTTTAAACCAAAAATAGAATTTAGAGTTAAAAATTTAATTTTTAGTTTTAAAAATTGCCAAAAAAATAGAATTTTTAGTTTTAAAAGTCGACAAAAGTAGGATTTTCAGCTGAAAGTAATCTAAGATATAAACTCTCAACTGAAATGAATTTTGCCTTAAGGTGTGAGCTTTTGGCTAGAAGTGACCTAGAGTCACAACTTCCTGGTCCCAGTATTTAAAACTATTAATTAAAAATGGTCATTAAAGTATTAATTTATTTTAATTGGAGAACTTATGAATTTTTAAGATTTTTTTTTTTTTCTAAACTAGAGTAGACTATTCGATTCTCAACGAGAGTACGTAGTTTGAATGTGAACGAAAAATAATAATTAAGAAATAATTAAAAAGTGTAATTAAAAATGGTCATTAATTTTAATTGGCAGACTTAAACATTTTTTGGGGCAAACAGGTGGGTTTTAATGAATTCGATACAGGTTAAGGTAAAAAATATAGGGTCCCGTATGAATTATACAGTACTAAATTTAACAACTTGCCCCTCCCCCTCCCTTTTTTTTTTACCCAGAGGAGCCCTTCGATAGCCTAACAATACACACTTCAAAAAATACAGAGTGCTACAAAACGAAGAATTTTAACATATATATAAAATAAACAAGAATGAAAAATCATGCATACCGACATAATTCATGAATCACTTTCCAACATCCTTGAAATGTTATGTGAACAAAATATAATTTTACCAGCTAGTGCGTAGTTAATTAAAATAGTGAACAGATCCCCTTTTTAATAAAAAGGTACCTTTCACAATAATCCATTTATGCATAAGGACCCTTCCTAAAATCAGATAATTTACACTTTACCCTGTTTTTTAAATTCAAGTTAGGGTAAAAGTATAACTTACACATCGATAGGTTCAAAATATTGAAATCCTTCAAAAGAAACTAGAAAAAGTTAAAGATTTAAGCCCTGCTCATAAAATAATGCGACTACCCAGGGCCCTTCACAAATAATGTAACCTTATTCGAATCTCAGGGCCCTTCACAAAATAAATCCAATAGATTCACGTTATTTTACAGCGACAGAAATAGTAGGGATATTGACCTTTCATAAAAATGCAAGGTCCGCTGTTTGAATGAAAAGGCTTCCCTTCACAATATACCCTGTAAAAATATTTTAAGAAATAGACTACTATTCTCAAATGAATACGAATTCATGCAATGTAAAAAATAGGTTTTACACGAATACATTTTTAGTATAACGTTCAAAATATAGATTTTAGAAAAAAAAAAGTACATATTTCACCAAATTTATCATACAAATCTGTAAAATAGGGTAGAACGTTTCATGAAAAATAATTGAATTTTCGAATGATTATGCTTTAAAATACATATTTATAACTGCAACTAAGATTTGAGTGTTACCCCTTCAACATGCATATCGCTGAATCATAATGAGTCATATTATCAGATAAGCGAAGATCTTGCTTTGATTTCACCCCGTATGCGATAATGAGTCACTCCGCGATAAGAAATACCTGAGACTCGTAATTTCTGACACATTTTTTGTAGGGAAATGAACTATTTAAAACCGTCAATGTATACGAATTATTTCGTGTAGTCCTATATAATTATTAATCTGTTAAGTTTTAAAATGCTTCAATGAAAAATAAGAACTAAGAAATATCCCTTAAGAATTTTGAGGCACAGATGTTTAAATGAATTTGAACCTGTTTAAATGTACCTGTGTTTAAATGAATTGGATACAGCTTAGGGTAAAAAAAATACAGGGTACCCTATAAAATATAGGAATTAAATTTTAAATATTTTAAAATTACATTAGTCTATGCTTTTTTTGTATAGAAAAATTATACTAAATTGTGTTTTTAGTATTTTAACTTATTATATTCATTCCTCAAAAGAAATTTTTAACTAAGCTTTGTTTTTATAAAATATATATTGTACTAAATAGTTAGGGTATTATTTAAAAAAATTTTGTTTTTAATATTGAAAAAATACACATATCTTACCTAAATATTTAAATCATAATGTACTGTGGACTTCCAAACTCGACTGCATGCATGTCTTAAAAGAACTAAACGTGTTCGCTTATCTCTTAAAATTACGGGATATCGTGACGTCATGGATAAAGCATAGGGTAGAATACAGAATGAATAGGTATTATAAAGCAGAATCATAAATGTTGCATACTTTACACTTGTGGTATGTGAAATGATTGCTACTATTGCCTATATGAGAAAATGAATCATCAACGAATCTTATTAGTGTATGTTATATTTAACCAACAGGCTTGAAATGCGTGAATTTTGACTAGACTTAATCATTGAATGTAAAAATGATTTATTTTTAGATCTGATATTTATATCGTTTAACATTTTAAAATACATGTACATAAATTAATCTTACCTTATTCACAAACTTGCAATCCCGTCTTCAATATATGACTACAGCATGAAAAAACATGCGTGCTACTTGTATAGCAACTAGACCAGAAATGATTTCAGTACAAGTCCATTATCTTATCGTTAATCTATAGATTAGTAACATCACGTGACTGATCGCGGTAACATTCTAGATAATATTTACTAATAAGAATACATTTGAATTCATTTCTCCCAAAAGCAAGTGTATGAGTTGGTTGTAAGATCTAGGTAAGTATCCTTACTTTATATGATTAAAGTTATAATATGAATAGATATAATATTAATGTATTTTTTCAATAAGTATGGTAGACAAAAAGAATATACACAAAGTGTTACGATTCAAAGTCAATCTTTATTTATATAAAGTCGTCCATGGGGATACAGTACGTTTAATAACAGGTGATTTCTTCTTTTTAGCTTTTAAAAGCATATTTTGAGGAGTTACAATTTTCTTGGATTTCAAAGACAAATATTTATTTTTTATCATGGTTTCGGGAATTCCTTCTTCTCGTAAGGCTTGTAAAAAGGACGTCGGAGGATTAACGGGAGGTTTTTTGTTAGTACAAAAATTAAATGAAAGAGTTCAGCCATATTGGCCCCTTCCAAGTTTTGTCCGTTATAGGTGACTGCTCCTTTTCGATCCCATTTCAGTTTGCTAGAATCAGATTTGAGAAAATTCAATAAGGCATCTGCCTGTTTCCGCATAGGTTTGGGAACTGAGGATAGAATAAACTGCTGATAATCATCTTCGTCTCGTTTCGCTACACTAGAAGGTTCTTCTTTCAAAGGTTCTTCTTTCAAAGGTTCTTCTTTCAAAGGTTCTTCTTTCAAAGGTTCTTCTTTCAAAGGTTCTTCTTTCAAAGGTTCTTCTTTCAAAGGTTCTATGCGTTCGTCCTCATCCGGTAGCTTCACTCTCCAAGGCATGTTGTTTTCTTGCAAATTCATTTTCCTTTTTAAAAGCTCATAGTATTGCTGAACTTTTTGATGATCAGGCAAAGGGCTATTGAGTATCTTGGCAGGCCCAGACTGGCTCCTTTGGGGGCCCTCGGCTAGAGACTGAAAAGGGGCCCCTTACCGGGAAATTTAAGAGGACATAGAATATTAGAATATTTACTTTTTGAAAATTAGGTTTACATGCCTAAAAACCACATTTAGCTACTTTGTCACTTGGAAAATAGTTGGGTTAAAAAGTAAGCTTTCTCTGATGTAGTTTGTTTACTTTCACAATAAATATTTATATTATTTCTATATACCGTACCTAAACTAGTTCCATGCTAGAAAAAAGTAAGTATACTAATTAATTACCAGTTGTTCATTACTTAAAAATGAGAGTGAGAAATGCTTTTAGTTTTAGGCAACCAAATAACAAAAGTTGAAGATCTAATAATCTAAATCCTTCTGTAATACCTAAGTAAATATTAAAAAGGGAAACAACGGTAATAAAAAAACAAGCATATTGAAAAAAAATGTCCTCTTTAATTTAAATTTAATTGTTACAAATTGTAAAATAGGTTTTATAACAAAAATAAAAACGGCTCTACAATACCTTGGTACAGATACAGCGAACTAAGAAAGTTCATGTGATCGTGAACGGCTGTATATTAACCAAACGCCTTTTTGGCCAGTTCATCTATAATCGCATCTTTAGCCAAGTTATAAAAAAATCTTTCTATATTCATGAAAAAAAGATTAGAAATAAGTAGATCTAAGTCAATTCTTAACTATTTTAAGTTTAGAAAACACCCTTTCACAGGTGTACAAACTTGTAAGCTACATACAGGTCGGTAAACATTCCAGATTCTAAGAGTTAAAAAATAACAGAAAAAGTACATGATAAACGCAGAAAACATTGTTTCTTGTCTGAGCAGTAACCATAAAGATTTTTGTGTTTTTCAAATTCAGATTCTACATCGTCATACTCGCAGATTTCTTCAGCTCCATTCAGATTGTCTTGTTTTCTTTTAATGATAGTTTTTTTAGCCATTGTAAAACTTTCAGACTGATCTGCAAACTTTTTTCAGCTCTACCTATAACTGACTTCTTTCAACTTTACAAAGATTAGAAATGCTACAAAGGACTTCCGCATGAAAACTATCAAGCATTACGATTTTATTAAATTTCTTTGGGTCTAATCAGGAACAATCTACTGAAATTTCTATGTTTGGACTAAATATTTTTTCGATACTTGCCCTGGCACAATCTAAAACACTGAAAAAGACCAATTTATAGTTTTGAGCAGTTGAGATTCCAGGAGCCTCGTCTATTGATTTTTCACCAGGCATTACCTTTTACTTTGAAGTTCTTTTTTCCTTGAAATCTAATTCTACTTCAGCATCAATACTGTTATCTTCTAAGTTGCTATTAACTATACTTGTATAATGTTGTGTTTTGTAATACAGAGCGTGAAAGTGTTTATCACCCCTTTTATCCGTTATTTGTTGAAGCAGCTTCTCTACCAAGTTCCAGACTGTAGAAAATAGTCAATGGTTTTACTTTGTAAATATTTTAAAATAAGAGATATAACAAGAAATAAATCTAACAAAACAATAGACATAAATAGGATTACAAATTTATTTTTACTACAAAGTTTCTAGTATGTTAAAATATAAAATTTTATTTGCATTGATATAATTAATATATGTAGTACACGGCATTATATATTCTTTATATTCCAATTACGTTTTATAAGAAATATTCATTTTATTTGCAATGTCTTCATAATTCATAACACGCATAACAAAGTATAATTTCAAAAGAAGATGTCTTAATTTATATTAATTACCGACAGATGGCGCAAAAATAATATTTAGAAACAAAGCGTAATTTGTGTATGGAATCTCAAAACTTCGTTTTCAGTCACGTGATTTGGACTTTTATTATAATGATTTTAGGGGCAAAAACAAAACATAGTCCTGCATTAAGTGCTCAAAAAGGGCAAATTAAAGAAAGTTTTGATGTTTGGTACATTTATGTTTTTAGGTCGCTGAACACAAATAAGAAATTTTCCAAAAAGAAAAAATAATAATCCGGGAAATACGTTATTTTTACAAAAAGCGTATAAAAACGGACTTGTCTCTGTTTTTTAAGTAACTGCAAAAATGTGCATTTTACTTGAAAAACAAAAGTATATGAAATAAAGAGAATAAAATTTTCTACATTTTATGTATTAAAAGTTTTTTCCCTGATCAATAGTTTATCCGTGAAAGTGCCACAAAAATGGTGGTTAAAAGCAAAAAAGTGTTTATTAAAAGAAAAAAAAGAGAACTACGGCCTTGTATATCGATGTAACATGAAAACTAACCATTTTACGCAAACTTTGACCATTAATGATACTAAGGACTATGTGATTGACTACATTTTACAATGAAGTTGCCTGATAACAAATACGACGACTCATTATGAATCATTAATTAATTATAAATAATTATGTACATTAGTAAGTACATTTACATAAAATAAAAAAGCAAAAATCTTATTTCCGCATTCTTTTATTTGACGATCCATGCGGTTCACCGACATCTCCAACATAAAAAATAGATGTATGGAATTAGTGAAGTTTTTTTATTAGTACCAATATTATAGAATAAATGTTTTCTTAATGGTAAATATTTCATACTTTGTGGCATGGCTTGTTCCTCTTCCATTGGTTCCACGGATTCAGTGAGTGGGCAATGCAGCTACAGCTCGGTTTCAAGGTAAGCTCGTCTTCCTAGTCTTCACGCACCATTGCAATGCTGTTTGAAGTTACCCTCGCAGTTGAGGCTCATGTTAGTACAACAAAGCCCTGCCTTCTTGCACCAAAAATTTCGGTTGCTGTTCTCTATGCACTTGCAGGATACAAGCATCAACAAAGCAAGGGGAGTAGGGGGTAGTACAGTAAATACAGGCTGAATGCCAGCATTTGTTTTCTTCCGTTCCCACTCATCAGCCTTTTTTTTTCAATCCCCAGCCATTGCTGGACTTGGTGATATACTCTTAAAGATGGCTGTTGCGCTGCACCTGCAGATGGTGGTAAAACAGCAATATTAGAACTGTATCTAAAGGTTGACTTCTTGTACGAAATATACTTTAGGTAGTTCAGCGAAGGCACATTCGCCCCACTATAGCCGTACAGTGAGACAAGGAAACGTTCCACAGCAGCTGCAACCATCTCCTGAGTAGCGATCAGGTATTTGAACACTTTAACAACGTCTGCAACATATAGATTATTCCCAAGAATTTTGAGGAACTTCATTTTCCCTTGCATAAACGGTGCTGACTTTGTATCGCACCCGCTTATAGCATGTAGGAAGAGGATGTTTTCCGCAATCAGTGAACTCACAACATTTGATGGAGAAAATGTCAATGGAAAAACGGTGTCCTTCCCAGGTTTTAAAAAGAAAACGTTTTCAGCTCTGCAGAGACTTATCAAAATGACCAAGAACTTTACATCCTCCCCAGCTATATTCACCATCTCATTTTATGGAGCCAAGGACAAAGCAGTGTTTAAAATAAAGGTGTCTGCGTATTCTTTTGTTTGCTTGCATGTAATATCTGGTGATGAAAACCTGTCAATCATCATAGATATTAACCGACCCTTGATTTTTGGGTTAGCAAGAAACTTTTCTTCGGATGTGGTAAGTATCGTTGTGCTGTCAAAAAATACGTCAGTCAAAACATGCTTCCTTAACTCCTTAAGCACCATATTCAATTTAGTGATAGTATGCTGAATACCAGCTATGTTAAATTTCGTCAAAAATACAAAAAAAATTCAAAAATACAAAATTCATACCGGAAATTCGAAAAGTCTGTCATTATATAAAATACAAATTACTACTATAACTTTCTGGTATGAATTCAAAATTTTGAATTTAAAAAAAGGTCAAACTGGCAACCTGGACGTACGCACATACGTCCTGAGATTACAGATAGAGGTTTTCATGACATACGCAGGTACGTCGTGGTGCTTAAGGGATTAATCGTCTCATACGCCCATCAGTTTTTTTACCACTTTGTACGTCATCAGGGTAGCCATCAAAGACAACTACTGCCTGTGGTTGATATTTTGACTACTGCACATACTCAACATATTCGTCGGATATTAAAGAAAAAGAAGGATTTTTAGACCAAATTAAAAACAACCATCAATGACGAATTGAACCCTGCCGCTGAACCGCTTGGTTGTTAGGGATTTGAATGAATTGTAGAGAGTAGATTTGGTTCCTTTTCTTAAGTCATTGTTGAATAGGGACACGTAATAAGGTCCTGGATCGTATGTCGAAAACTCCTCAATATTTTCATCCGAGTGCTTTGTAACCGAAATTCGTTGGAACAAAGATGTGGGGTTAATAGAAACCAATTCGTCGTCTACTCGTATCACACTGTTCATTACAAGAGGTTTTACTCTGCCACTCCGTTTAAATTTGACAGTTCCAAAGTCACCACCACCAACATTGTTCACGTCTTTAATGCCTGATTCCCTAGACTTATAGAAGTTGATCCGTTTAGGCAAAAAATAAAACTTTTAGGAACTGAAGTCCGTGTCAGCTTTTATTAGCGAAAGTGTGTTTTAGTTATTTTATTTTTGTGTTATTTAAAAGGCAAATTAAAAAGTGCCATATTTTTGTAAAAGCAAATGGAGATTTTGATCCGATCTCAGGTATGCTCATTTTTTTTTACTTTTTAGTTATGAAGAAAACAGTGAACCTCAGATGCATAAAATATAATCAATCATATTATTTTTAGTATCATTAATGGTCAACATTTGCGTTATAATGCCCTTTCAAAGATAATCCGCGAAGTGATGACTTGGTAGCGAAAGGATTAAACTTCGAAAATATTTCTTACATCCGAAAGATCACTTTATTGAATAAACAAAGATTTTCTTGGTAGATGAAAAATAAGAATAAGATTAAAATAAGAATAAATTTTATGAGTTCGTCGATATGACGATCTTTCGTTTTAAATTATCGTTCATTGGATTTCAGTGCCTGTTCAGTCCACTATAATTGACAGTTAGATTTGTTTTATATTAAGAGTTTTAGCACTCTTCTCGATTCGTGAAAAGTTCAGAATTCTCTCTCACTCTAGTAGGATTTTTATCCAGATCATGTGTTGCATCTCAAAAGGTTTCTCGTTCCCTGTCCGCACAACGCTTGTTGCGGGCGGGCTTTCTAGCATTCGCCCGGGTACTCGGCGTACCTTGTATTCTCGAACAGAGGTCTAGCACCTCGCCGCGTTCCTCTCGCAGTCACTCGGGTACTTGGCGTAACCTGTATTCTCGAACAGATTCTTGGCACCTATCAGCGTTTATCTCAATTTGAACTCTTAATTAAAATCCTTTCGCTCATGGTTTTCGCAATGAGAGGGGCGTTTGTCCGAGGAGGGGTTTATCAGGACCACTTGTACCGTGGGACCATGATATCACCTGCAAACCATTGGTGTATTGGTTTCTTTCTAAAAGGGGAAAATAAGTACTTGCACTTAGTGGTTTCTCATGGAGATCTTTTTCTCAACAAGACAGGCCACCAGCAAAGTAAGTCCTGTCATCCTTATTGGACAATGCTATCAATTAAAATTCTAAAGTTTTCCTCTGTTCACAAAAGAAGTTCAGGATTGCCACTATTTCAAAGCAACTCCGATGTGAGAAAATATGCTGGAAATGTTCTTTTAGAAGTTTTCACACGAGAACTCTCAGCTGCCAAACACTGTTTCTCACGCAACGTCGCGTAAAAGTAAAAATGGATTCTTTATAGCTTAAAATGGTTAGTTTCTATGTTACATTGATGTACAGTGCCGTATTTCCCGTTGGTTCAGTTTTTTGCTTTTAACACCCATTTCTGTGGCATTCTCATGGCTAAACTATTGATCAGAGAAAAAAAATTTCAATTTATAAAATGTATGAAATTTTATCCTCTTTGATTCACGTTTTTTTTTATATTTCTGTAACAAAAAAAAAATATTTCCCGGAAAAAAGTTGTTGGAAAACCTCAGATTCATGTTCAGCGACCCAAAAAAACATAAAAGTACCAAATATCAAAACTTTCTTTTTTTTCTACCAAATGACTGGACTAATAGGCAAGAAACACAAACACGGAATTGGCGACTCAAAATACTGCGTATGTGGAAAGTATTTATGAGCTAATAAACTAATTCGATTTACCTTATCTGTATTTAATCTATCACTATTTGAAATCAATTATGATAATATTTGCACTGTACTTGCAGGGGTATAAATGAATTATAAATTATAATTCATTTACACTCCTGCAAGTAAAGTGCAAATATTATCATAATTGATTTCAATACTATATCAGTGATGTAATTTGTAAATACTTATCTCTTATTCCTCAACATCATTACTTACTTCATTTTATTAAGTTAAAATACTATTATATTATAATTGTTATTATAGTCTATTTGTACTCTAAAGTATATATTAATACATATTCCTATATTTTACATGCCTTCCTAACTATTGTATACTTCTTTGGGCTCGCCCTGAAAAAATAGGGTAGCCCCTTGTGAGCTAATTGTACTTATATATATTAGATTCAATAAATGGGGTCTTCCTCCTTGTTGAGGATTCTGGGCCCTTCTAGGTGCCTGGGGTTTTCGCGGGGTGGTGGATAAGGGTTTTTCCCCTCGTGGACTATGGGTCCTGTGCCGAGAGGCTGGCTGTCTACGAGTAGGTGATTACTGTCCCTCAAAAGCTGACTTTGCGACTGAGAAGTGGCACTAGTTAACCAAGTATTTTAACTTTTCGAACTTTTTTCAAAGTCTAAAGATTTTCTCTTCTTTTTTTTTCCCTTTTCATAGCGCCACTATGGTACACATATTTCATGTCGACATAACTGTGACACTGCTCTAACTACAACCAATCCATACTACGAGACTGAGCAAATGAGCATCACAATACGCCTTGAATCGAAGCCTATGAGCACTACACAGAGCTCGATTAGTAGCCAACAGTCTTCTTTCGCTGGCCAGCGACACGACACAGCGCCACTATGTAGGCTACCATAAACAAAAAACAACTGGGCACTGCTTAAAATTGATTGGAAAAAAAAATTAGTGGGAAAAAAGTGTGATCGTAAAATTAGTCGGAAGTAGTGAAATTTGTCTAATGTAACTAATTATAAAGTTGTACTCATATATCCATTTTTGGGGGCCCCCTTGGGCCGGGGGCCCTCGGCAATCGCCGACCAGACGACCTGGCCAGTCCGGGCCTGTATCTTGGACATTGCCACATCGAACTCAGTCAATTGCTTTTTCGTAGGCACATGTCTCGTTAATTCCTCTTCAGGTACCAGAGCATATATTTAGTAGCGTGCTCCATTGATAAGACCGGTTAAAACACTGAGGGCAGCAGGGATTAAAATATTCAGAAAGCCCCCTTGTTGAATAATAAGCTTTTTTTGTGAAATAAGAAACCTTTTTTTCGTACCAATTTTTCGTAATGTCGTCTTATATTTTCTCAAAGACTTCTTTTGATACGTGGATAATGGTATATTTCCTTTTAACACGTTATGGCTACACTCACAGATGGCTTTGACAGATCGTGACGGTAATTTTTTTAAAAGTTCTTTGCGTAAAAGTTTTGGGCAAGTTTGAATCAACTCTAAATCACGGAGCTGTTTCTTCGTTAACGTCATGATCGAAACTAAATTAAAAACCCATTGTCTTTCTTTTTAAACCTTTTTTCGATACATACACGTATTGCGTTTGACCTGGTAAGATTTGTGTTCTCAAACGCATGCGCTCGGCCGTTTCATTTCTTAAATCCACGAGTAAATATGAGAATGGCTTTTGAGTCGCGTCTTCAAACACTTCTTGGAAAAATTTACTGTGCGTCGGGTATAATTGCCGACCTAAATGAATAATTTGACTCATGTCACGTCGATTTTTAAATAGGATCAAATATTGACTGTTTAGGGAAACACCTCTTATTTCTTTGCCTGTATGAAACAAATTTTGTGTAATAAAGATTACACTAATGTTTAAATGGTGACTTTCCTTTGTAAATAGATCAGTGAGTCGTTCATCCTTACCGCATTCGACCATCAAATCATCTAAGATAACGAGCGAATTGGGTTCTAAATAATCATGATAATTGCATGGAAAACCCTTCACAAAGGTAATATGTGACATTTCATCATACATAGATTGATAAATTCCGTAAAACCAAATTATTTTATCGGGAGGTGGGTTAAACATACTGTTTTTTACTTTAAGCAAATCCCGTAAGAACCAGGTTTTACCGACTCCCGTGGGACCGGATAGAAACATAGTACAAGGATGTTTAAAGCGTGGAAGCTCCATTGTAAATAAACACACACACGTTAGGTAACACTATAAATATTCACAGACACATAGGTTTACTTCAAGAAAGATTTATTGATAAAAATTAGCATGGGTACCAAATCGCTTGGCTACAAAATTATAGACTCGTCGGTCATTTGATAAATTTTCAGTTACAAAATTCGACAGAAATTGTCTCAAAGTTCTTCCTCTACATCGAGAATAAAGGTAAAATATGCAATACTGCCCACAGACTGCACTGACAGGTGTTTGTAATACGAGCGGATTAAAGAGCACTCGTGAAAAACGGGATACATAGTTTGATATAGATCCTTTAAAAAAGGAGGGCTTGTTTCCATAGGAGTCGAAGAAATTCACTTCATCAGGCGAAGGAATGTAGAAGGCGACCCAATGGCTTCCGGGTTCTGTAGACTTGTCCACATTGCAGATGAAACAGGCGGGATATTGCTTGATATTTCTAGGGAGTTGATCACTTGAAAATACACCCAAAAAGGAGTTTCGGGTCACTCGATCCTGTGATAAAATCTTCTCGATTTGTAATGAGTTCATGGTCTTCAGTTAGGAAAGTCGCAGATCACGTGACGTGATTTGTTAATTTCAATAATATTTTCAAATTCTGCATAGACTAACACAGTAGTCGTTTTCTGTAAGGAGTCATCGAACTTTATTTCAATACGTAGATTTCCTTGATGCTGTAAATTGAGGTGGGGACCATCACATAAATCAGGGCTCAAATCGAATACATATAATGTGTGTCCATCAGCAAATTCTTCACGTGTTATATAATTGCCGATATCTCGATGAAAGCCAGAGAACAGTTGATAATAGGCTCTTATATAGTTTTTTCCATCGAAATCCAATTCCAAGGGTTTAACAGGTACAGGCTGTCCGTCCACGTAAACACTTAAAAAGTTTACTTTGAAATGATGAAAGTAAAAGGGGTTCAAATCATATTGACCGGTATAAGCACTATTGTCTAACAGACCAATAATGACACGTTTCGGCATTGCCCCTAAAAACACATTATCTTGCATAAAGGATTTACTTCCGGTAGAGATAGAATAGGTCTTGCACAAAACACGATCAATAGGATATTTCGCTGAAGTTTTTTCCAGTGCTTTCGCATGTCCCAGTAGTACCCCGGGACTGACTTTAACTTTTCGAACAAACAGAGGCATGTTCTAAAATGACTTTATAGCTTGGGAGTGGTGGTTTGGTAGCATCGAAATGGGTCATCAAACAGCATTCAGGTTTACTCAGTGTCATTTTAATTTTCAAGTCGACCATATTCAATAGCAGGCGATTTTGTTGGAAAATGTCACAATGCAGGGGTCCGATCATATCGAGAGTTTGGGTCAGTTCATAGCATTTCTTGAGTCCAGGATTTCCTTTGGCAGGATCTGTTTCAGTTAATTTCTCGTCTTTGTAAAAACATTCACATCCCAATAAACTTTTCTTAGCGTCTTCTCCATAGTTCAGCAGTGTTTCAAGATAGGCACGAAAGGCATATGTATTACTGGAGGAGGAGATGGCTCTGTCATTCAAGCTAACGTCCACTTGTGAAAAGAGGGCATGTAAAAATAAATTGACAGGCACTGCAATATCGGTATCCGTTAAGTGTGATCCATCGGACTTGGTGACTTTCACTTTCACATAGATGTAGGAGGCGGATAAATCAATATAGTCTTCACCATTCCCAGAAATGATGAATTCCACAGGGCCCCCATCTCGAATATTCGCAAGAGGGTGATATTCAACGAAAAATTCTTTTTCAATAGCCGTTTGAGTAGGAGGGATTAAAAAGAGGTCCAGTTCGGATTTAGCGCAGGCAGCAGAATCTTGATGAATGAGTCCAAACATGTCTAAGCGAAAATATCATGTACTTTCACTTTCTTGGTTTGACGTGGAATGACGACTTTGTTAGAACGTTTCCTCTTTTTATACCGATGACCTGATCCAATCATTGTCTTCACTTTAGTAGCCGCTTTGTCAGTTAAGTTTTGGCCCACTTCTTTAAGCCGTCGTTTAGCAGCGACTTTAATATTGTCGCCTCGGGATAAATCATTAAGAACATTCACACCAGTATGAAACAATTGTTCGGCAACGGCTTTCGCCCCTGATTTGAAAAGGGGTACCGCAGCTCGAAACAGAGATCGGAACAGACCACCGAATCCATAATCTCTCTGTAGAGTAGTGCCTTGATAATAGTTTAAGCCACTACCCGACTGATGGATATAATAATCTTCAAAAGATTTCGCGCAGCACTGGTAGGGAACAAACATCACGAGAGGTACTTTTGTCGAAAATGAAGCTTCACGTATGACCGCCCACGTTCAAATGGCGTTAAATCACCTAGGTGTGTCCTTATAACGATTTCTAAAGAATCAAATGACTTTCGACTAATCGGTAAGTAATGCGGTCGATCGAATGTCATACAAATCACTTCGCCGTCTTTTCCAGTCACATTCACAATACGTAACAGGGGCGCTAAAACATCACCGACTACTTGCGGTTCTACAGTATCCGAATAAATCATCAGCACTCTATAATGAGCGCACGGATCTGCTACATACGAACTATCGACTGTTTGTTCAATATTGCTGTCTAGGGAAGCAATTTCACACGGTTCGAATCCCAACATTTCAGATAACCCCGTTTCTAAAATTACTTTGGCGTTATCACGTACATTGATGGTCACTCTTTTCGTGATAGAATTATAGGAGAAGGCTATTTTCTTTTCCAAGTCTGGAATGGCAATCGCTTTCAAAATATCAGGTACTGACTCATAAAATCCTGGTGGAATACGTCTTGCAATAAGTTCTCCCTCGTTCAAGTCGAATCCAATCAAGTTTGTATGATGATTAACATTATACCAGGTATGCGGGTAAATAAATTCCACAAGACCCACTTCCCATTCCCCTCTCAATTCAATAGGGGTGGGCAATCGTGTAATAAAATGAGAAATTTTATTCCCAGGAAAATAATTCCTAGAACTGTCTGAGGGTAGTGTCAGGTAGAACGACAATTGGTATAAATGATCTATCGTCCTTCTCGCAATCACTTATAAAGACGTTAAATCAGTGGAGGGAATCCATTGATTGAATTTGTTAGGATATCCCTTAAACTTCCCAAAATATTCCACACGTTTTCTTCGAGTGCGCTTCTCTAAAATTTTTTCAATCGTATAAGTGTCTTTCATTTGCACTTTTTGAAGTTCTTGCGGGTAAAAGGTTCCTTGAATGGGTTCGTCTAACAAGTCTTTAATTCGATAGACAGGGGGATCTCTCGCTACACACTCAGTCACTATAAACAGTTCCGTTCCTCCGTCCAATTGGTTTCATAGCCTTTTTCAAAAGTTAATTTCTGTTTCAAAACCCGAACCACATCGCCCTGTTGAAACACACAGGGTTTGCTTTTCACATTTTCTAGGTCCCCGTAGAGAGTAAACCACACGTCACTTTCATTTTCCCGCGTCACTTCAGCAGGGGCTCTCTTGATACTGGAATGGTAAGTATGGTTATAACTATGCACTAACTCACTTAATACATCGATATACCGATACGTATGATTGTGGGTAAAATACTTCCACATTTTTGTTTTCAGGGTGCGGTTAAATCGTTCCACCACCGACGCTTTGGTATTATTATGCGTTGTGAAAAATCGAACCCCTTCTTCTTTTAACAATCGTTGCAAAGGTTGGTTCTTAAATTCTTTTCCAGCATCCGTTTGTAAAAACTTAGGCTTTCTCATGGAGAAAATAGATCGAAAGGCTTTCACAATTTCATCCCCTCCTTTTGTTTTCAAGGGAATCGCCCACGCATATTTAGAGAGAATGTCGATACAAGTCAGAAAGTACCGCATCCCTTGATTGTGTTTTCGTAAACTGCTGAGATCCGCCAGATCGGCCTGCCATTGTTGATCCATAGTGTAAACGATCACTCGGTTTGTCGGGAAGTGTCTCCGTACCGCTTTGTGAAGCGTATACGAATCGACGCCGCTCAACCATTTCTGAATCGTCTTCTTCGTTACTTTGCCTTTGGCAGCACGATACAAAGCATTTACACCACCAAAAGTTGCTGCGTGACTTTGAACCGGATAAATCGCCTTCATTGCAACATAAAACTTGATTGTTACTGACATTAATTTTAAAACGCATCATTTTCACACCCCACTCTCTCGCGTGACGTCATCTCATAGAATGAACCTGTACGCTAGCGATCTCGTCTTTAAATACTCCTTCGACGGCATAGTTAAAAGACTAGAAAATTACTAAGCTATAATTACATTTTATTAGTATTCGAATACTACTATCTTAAAAGTATAGCTTATAGAGGGTAAGAGGGAAAAATTCTAAAAATAATCTTGCTCACGCATATGAATTGTATATAGGAGCTTGTACAATATAAAAATAAATTTCATATATCGTCCCATCACGCGGTGTGACTCATCGCATAAATTGTTAGTATGTATTTTTAAAATAAATTAGAGGAAACATGCAATAATACCTATTCTTTTTTGCTTACCTATTCCTTTTTGCCTACCATACATATTGAAAAAATACATTAATATTATATCTATTCATGTATTATAACTTTAATCATATAAAGTAAGGATACTTACCTAGATCTTACAACCAACTCATACACTTGCTTTTGGGAGAAATGAATTCAAATGTATTCTTATTAGTAAATATTATCTAGAATGTTATCGCGATCAGTCACGTGATGTTACTAATCTATAGATTAACGATAAGATAATGGACTTGTACTGAAATCATTTCTGGTCTAGTTGCTATACAAGTAGCACGCATGTTTTTTCATGCTGTAGTCATATATTGAAGACGGGATTGCAAGTTTGTGAATAAGGTAAGATTAATTTATGTACATGTATTTTAAAATGTTAAACGATATAAATATTAGATCTAAAAATAAATCATTTTTACATTCAATGATTAAGTCTAGTCAAAATTCACGCATTTCAAGCCTGTTGGTTAAATATAACATACACTAATAAGATTCGTTGATGATTCATTTTCTCATATAGGCAATAGTAGCAATCATTTCACATACCACAAGTGTAAAGTATGCAACATTTGATTCTGCTTTATAATACCTATTCATTCTGTATTCTACCCTATGCTTTATCCATGACGTCACGATATCCCGTAATTTTAAGAGATAAGCGAACACGTTTAGTTCTTTTAAGACATGCATGCAGTCGAGTTTGGATGAAGTCCACAGTACATTATGGTTTAAATATTTAGGTAAGATATGTGTATTTTTTCAATATTAAAAACAAATTTTTTAAATAATACCCTAACTATTTAGTACAATATATATTTTATAAAAACAAAGCTTAGTTAAAAATTTCTTTTGAGGAATGAATATAATAAGTTAAAATACTAAAAACACAATTTAGTATAATTTTTCTATACAAAAAAGCATAGACTAATGTAATTTTAAAATATTTAAAATTTAATTCCTATATTTTATAGGGGACCCTGTATTTTTTTTACCCTAAGCTGTATCCAATTCATTTAAACACAGGTACATTTAAACAGGTTCAAATTCATTTAAACATCTGTTTGCCTCAAAATTTTTAAGGGATATTTCTTAGTTCTTATTTTTCATTGAAGCATTTTAAAACTTAACAGATTAATAATTATATAGGACTACACGAAATAATTCGTATACATTGACGGTATTAAATAGTTCATTTCCCTACAAAAAATGTGTCAGAAATTACGAGTCTCAGGTATTTCTTATCGCGGAGTGACTCATTATCGCATACGGGGTGAAATCAAAGCAAGATCTTCGCTTATCTGATAATATGACTCATTATGATTCAGCGATATGCATGTTGAAGGGGTAACACTCAAATCTTAGTTGCAGTTATAAATATGTATTTTAAAGCATAATCATTCGAAAATTCAATTATTTTTCATGAAACGTTCTACCCTATTTTACAGATTTGCATGATAAATTTGGTGAAATATGTACTTTTTTTTTTTCTAAAATCTATATTTTGAACGTTATACTAAAAATGTATTCGTGTAAAACCTATTTTTTACATTGCATGAATTCGTATTCATTTGAGAATAGTAGTCTATTTCTTAAAATATTTTTACAGGGTATATTGTGAAGGGAAGCCTTTTCATTCAAACAGCGGACCTTGCATTTTTATGAAAGGTCAATATCCCTACTATTTCTGTCGCTGTAAAATAACGTGAATCTATTGGATTTATTTTGTGAAGGGCCCTGAGATTCGAATAAGGTTATATTATTTGTGAAGGGCCCTGGGTAGTCGCATTATTTTATGAGCAGGGCTTAAATCTTTAACTTTTTCTAGTTTCTTTTGAAGGATTTCAATATTTTGAACCTATCGATGTGTAAGTTATACTTTTACCCTAACTTGAATTTAAAAAACAGGGTAAAGTGTAAATTATCTGATTTTAGGAAGGGTCCTTATGCATAAATGGATTATTGTGAAGGGTTCCTTTTTATTAAAAAGGGGATCTGTTCACTATTTTAATTAACTACGCACTAGCTGGTAAAATTATTTTGTTCACATAACATTTCAAGGATGTTGGAAAGTGATTCATGAATTATGTCGGTATGCATGATTTTTCATTCTTGTTTATTTTATATATATGTTAAAATTCTTAGTTTTGTAGCACTCTGTATTTTTTTAAGTGTGTATTGTTAGGCTATCGAAGGGCTCCTCTGGGTAAAAAAAGGGAGGGGGTAGGGGGAGAGGGAGGGGGCAAGTTGTTAAATTTAGTACTGTATAATTCATACGGGACCCTATATTTTTTACCTTAACCTGTATCGAATTCATTAAAACCCACCTGTTTGCCCCAAAAAATGTTTAAGTCTGCCAATTAAAATTAATTAATGACCATTTTTAATTACACTTTTTAATTATTTCTTAATTATTATTTTTCGTTCACATTCAAACTACGTACTCTCGTTGAGAATCGAATAGTCTACTATAGTTTAGAAAAAAAAAAAAATCTTAAATTTCTTAAGTTCTCCAATTAAAATAAATTAATATTTTAATGACCATTTTTAATTAATATTTTTAAATACTGGGACCAGGAAGTTTTGACTCTAGGTCACTTCTAGCCAAAAGCTCACACCTTAAGGCAAAATTCATTTCAGTTGAGAGTTTATATCTTAGATTACTTTCAGCTGAAAATCCTACTTTTGTCGACTTTTAAAACTAAAAATTCTATTTTTTTGGCAATTTTTAAAACTAAAAATTCAATTTTTAACTCTAAATTCTATTTTTGGTTTAAAAGAAAAAAATCTTAATACCTTTTTTTTAATGCATGAATCATTATTTCTAACATATATATTGAATAGCCTATTCTAGTTTAAAAAAAAAAAAAAAAAAAAAAAAAAAAAAAAAATCGCAAAAAAAATTTCTAAGTTCCCCAATTAAATTTGTAATTTGTTAAATTTCACCTTGTACTGTAATAGAAAATTCTCCGCGGAAAAAAAAAAAAAAAAAAAAAATTGCTTCGAAAAATTTCTAAGTTCCCCAATTAAAATTAATTAAAATTTGTAATTCGTTAAAATTCACCTTGTACTGCAATAGATATTTCTACGCGGAAAAACAAATGCTTCGAAAAATTTCTAAGTTCCCCAATTAAAACTCATTAAAATAATCCCCTTATCTTATAGTAGAAATCCTTATCGCACCCTCCCTCCCATCGAACCCTCCGTTCTTATCAGTGCTCATGCTCTTATCGCCACCTTCACCTGCTCCGCCGCTACTCCACCTGTCCACCTGTGCTCCACCTGCACCTTCCACATTCCGCCTGCTCGACTCAGGTGATGTGGAACCAGCTAATATATACTACTGGCCTTTTTAAAATTGAAATCAGTGTTAATTATTTTGTCGACACAAAGTCTTTTAACGATTTAACAACAGTTCTTTGACTTGTATTATAAAAGATCTTATAATTGCAATGTTCGAAGAATTCCTTTTGTCCTTTTCTTGGGTACATATTTGGAACAATTTTTTCACTTGAAGCTAGACATTCATATTTTGTTCTTGTCTTATTAACAATATTACATACTGTGGCTTTAGATGATATAGAAAAACCATGCCTTTCACAGTGTTTATTAATAACTGAATATGAAAACTTTTCAAAAGTTAAACAAGAACGAAAAATCATGAGATAAGCATAGATTATGTAGCACTTTCCAACGCTTCCAAAATAATTTTACAAAACATACCGTTTAATAACCTAAAAGATAACACCTAAGTAAACAATTTGGAAAACGCATAACATATTTAAAAACATAATTTCAGGAATTTCCAACAGATACAATATTCGGAAAAATATCCGAATACTTTTATTCAGCCCTGTATATGATCTATAGATTTGTATATATACTATATAGGATGCTAAATTTTAGTTTAGTTAGGAAACGCGTAGCACAGTTTAAAATTCTCCTTCTGGAGTTTCTGTCAATAAACGGAAATGGGTTCGCATACTTTTGTGCTGCCCTGTATAGGATCTACAGAATTTATACACACCACGTAATAGACAAAAAGCGAGTTAAAATTAAAATCGCGTTCAGTAATTTAAAACGCACTTCCAGGAATTATTGTTAACAGACAGTAGAGAATTCTTTTGTGTGTCCCTGTAAATGAACGATGACTGCTATACACACACTATTCTGTAGTAAGCCTCTTGTAATGACTGGCGGATCCAACCTGCAATGTCTCCCTACGGAGAGTCATTGCGCATGCCCAGTTCTTGCGGTAATGGTAACCAAAGTTGGCAGGACAGCGTTAAAAAGAATCGCCAAATACTTTTTGACGGCAAAAGTATACGTAAGTTTATATTTTTAATTTTAGATTTGTATTTTTCATTCATAAAAAGCATATTACTTCCCTTTCTGTGGGAAAATTTGTCTTTTCATTGTCATCTACCTACTTGGTGCGATTATCGAATTTAGCTATATCGATTACTTTATCTAGTATCAATTACGTGAATCGACAGCTGCTCTATGACGTCACCAGCTGTTATCTTGGCGCCAATTTTTTTTGGCGCGATCCTGTACCCGCTACGGAAGTTGAGCCACTGGATTAAAATTACCTGCCTATTTAATGAAGCAACATCTTTACACATCTTTGTTTTTCTATTGCCTTATTCAACAAACATTCAGCTACATCTTTCACCTTGTTATATGTGAGCTAATCAATTCCAGCTAAATTCCATTAGCGTTATTTGCTTGTTTGAATCAAGTGTTATAAGAAAATCGGCTTCACTAAATGCCATTTTCTTAACAGTTTAGGTTATGGGCAAGATGGTGCCCATATAGTGAGGACTGTCAGTAGTATGAATGATATATAATGGACTTACATTTTTAAGTGAAGTTATGTGAAAAACGAAGTTTGTTTTTGATGTATGAAGAAAGTTTTCAGAGAAATTTTGAATGAAGATCGTTTTTGTTGAAAAAGATAAAGATCGTTTTTCCTGAAAAAGTTAATCCAGTTTATGATTGATTGAAGTGAAAGAAAAAAAAAAAAAAGCTCACCATCTTAAGAGATAAATAGATGGGGGGGGCTGGTATAATTAAGAAGATTTGTTACATATATATATACATAGTTCCAGTTTTTAAATTATACAAAAGCTTTTAATCATCTTATAAAATATTTTTTTTTGAAATTTTTTTAAAGTTTGAAAATTTTTAAAATTTTTTACTCTCTTGTTAAATGGCCACTGTAATAGAGAAATTGAGTACTGCTAATTATCTTAATTGGGCAGCTGATTTAAAGTATCTCTTATTAGAAAAGAATCTGTGGAGCATTGTGAATCAAACTGAAGAGCCACCTGATACTTCAAAAATCGATGAACTTTCAAGTTATAAAATTCGCAGCAATCAAGCTTTAGCTTTAATTTTCCTGCATGTTGGCACTGATTATAAAAGATTAATAGAGGACAGTAAGGATCCTGTCGAGGCATGGACTATACTTCGAAATAACCATTGCCCTGATCAATGGCGGATCTAAGGGGGGGGCGATGGGGCGATCGCCCCCCCCTTGGGCCAAAAAAGGGTAGGTAAACCGACATTAGAGGCCTTCACAGGAAAAGGTCTCTGACGATGCCCGGCCCGACCCGCGGGTCGGGCTGGGACTGGTCTTCACTCTTTATGGGTCGGGCCGTGACCGGGTCTTGCTTTTCTGGAGACTGGGGCCGGACCAGACTTTTTCGGGCTCGACCCCAAACTCATTCTTTCTAGAGGTCTGCACGGGCCAAAATTTTCAGGCCCGGTATAAAACCTGAAAATTCGGCTCGGTTGCGACTATTGGCGGATAGGTCGCCCCCTACACTCCTTGCGCTAATAAAAGGTCTGCAAACCGACCACAGAGGTCTGTGCGGGAAAGGTTCTCGTCCAAAGAAAAATCTCGAGCCAATTTTCATTCATGAAACTCGGACCTTGCCTGTTCTGCAGTCTTTCCTGGCCGGGTATTCCGTTTTTCTCTAGACTCGAGCCGGGACGGGTTAGACTTGTTGTTTCCCTTTCTGGTACGAGTTTGGCATGGAATTCATTCTTCTTAGAGATCTGCACGAGCCGAAATTTCCAGACCCGGGCCCGACCCGGTATAAAAGCTAAGAGTTCGGCTCATGTCTGACTCAAACCGTATGAAAACCATTATTGGCTCGTACATACCTCTAACTTCTTCCCCTCAAGCCTATATTCGGGTGGCATTTTTTTAATTTCTTCTATCTTTACAAGAACAAAGTATTGGATTGGTAAAATATTTCTACGTATTTCTGCATTTTAGGAGGTCCTGAACTCGAATTGACTGTTCTTAGAAAAATGTCTGTCTATATCTATGTGACACAAATTTTGTGGGCGCTCTAGCTCAAGCATTAATGTGCGGAATTTAATGAAAATTCATATTCAGTTATACCTTGACATAAATTGGTGCTGATGAGGTTTTGGTTTAAATTACTCGACAGGTGGTGCTGCTATGCCGCATTTTTCGAGATTTTTGCGATAGCTAATCTTAAGAATTCACGCACGGAATTTCGTTAAACTTTAGATTATGTTTTACCTTGACATAAATAGATCTGTATTATAATTGGGTATATACCGCCCAACAGATGTCGCCACTATGATCTGTTTTTTACGATTCCCGCGTTAGCTATATCTTAAGAACGAATAGATTGTCATTTAATTTTTATTGCAGACGATTTCATTTACATATAGAAGAAAGTTTTGTGATAGCCACAATATACTAGTATTTATTTGTTTTCGTAAAAATTGTAGTGATGTTGTGCATTTTTTAGCATAATTTTTAGAAATTTAATTTGGTTTAAGAAATCAAAGAGAGTTTAACTATTCGGATGTGCCAATCCCAAAACTTTCTTCTATCTCAGGCATGTTAATACTTCAAAATTCGCTATCACAGAATTCTGTTTTACGTCAGCTGCTTGGGAAGAACCGGGTTGCCTTCGCTGCATGAACAGCCGATGTTAATCTACGAAAATTTGCACAAAAATTGCTATCACAGCGCCCCCTTCCGGCTAAATATCCCTAAATTCAATTAGGACATGCCGGCCATAGTCGAAAACCTATAAATAAAATTTGGTTCAATTCCATACATAACTTCATCCATTTTTCGATGATACAATAATGGGAATAGGCATAAAAATCGCTATTACAGAGCCCCCATCCGGCGGAATATCCCCAAATTTAAGTACAACCTGCTAGCCATAGCCAGGCTTAGTTCCTATAAATTTAATGAGTGTTTATATACACAATTATCTAACTGCCGTTAATATTGTTGTCATTCTGTATTTCATGAATTTCGAACATAATCTGAAAAATAAAAAATCTCCGCATAAGTAAGTGGGCTTTATGAATAATTTTAATTGTAGAATAATGTTGCTTCCGAAATATCGGCATGTTTTATAGAAATTAAGTCTGGCGGTGAAGTACCAATCAAGTTTTTGTACGGGCAGATCCAGGCTTGGGGGAAACTTTAAGCTTTTATAGTGGAGCTGGCAGAGCTGAGCTCGGGCCAATATTTTTTGTACGAGTCGGGTCAGTATTTTTTTGTACGAGTCGGGCCTGGCCTGAGACTGGAAATTGCGGCAATTATAGACCCCTAACCTAGATATCTAAGCTAATTTTAACGTTTTTTCTAAATGCTTCTTTCAGCCAGCGTCCCATTAGCTACTGAATATATGTTTCGTTAATAAGTTTCAAAACAGTCTTTACTGAAGTAGAACTGATCTTTGATATGAAGAAACAAGCAGTCTTATACCCAGTTAGTATTTTTTTTTTTTACATAATTCTGAAATGTGGCGATCAATCAAAGCTTAAAATTGTCTCTATGATTATATTGAGCCTTCAAAAAATTGAGCCTTTGTGCGACTTCTGGAAGGTATCTCTCCAAGTGCCCAGACATGCACATTTCCACTAAAAAACGTTTTGTATGAATGCTTTGTATATTGTTCATCCTACCACTATATAATTCTAAGAAAAATCCGAACAATAATTTTTATTAGTACTGTAATGTGATAACATTCTTCCCTATATTTCTATCTCCGAAGTGTTCCTTGTTTCTTTGGGCGTTTTATTACAATGTCCAGTTCGCCCATTGAGTCATAGGCGATTTTACAAGGAGGACGCCCAGTTTCACTATACCCCCTCCCCCCCCCCCCCCACTATATCTGTCTGGTTGGCGACAACTTTCAAGTTCGCATCTCCGATAATCTTTGCTCTCTCCTACCCCCACTTTCCATAATTTACTTGCAGTGAGAGTAAAAAAAAAAATGGGCAAAGTGATAAATAACACAGATTCACATTCAAAGTTTGAGGTGTTTGTTGCGAAAAGTGAGAAAACTAGCGTTCCAGCATATGCGATTCAGGAGAAATTTGAGAGAAAAAACAAGGATCATATTATATAAAACAAAGAACGAAATTTCGAAGTAAATTGCGCAGCTTCCATTATAAAAAAAAAAATAGGCTTAAAAAAGGGTGATAAAGATTAAAAAGGTAAGGGCATTTACAACATTCGTTAATACTCTTAACAACAGTAAGCTCAGTAGTGTAATGGTCAGCGCTTCTCGCTACCACGCTACAGGTCCCCAGTTTGACTGTGGACAGATCAAGGCTAACTCAGACTTTTATCCATTCGGGGTCTCTATAAATTGAGTACCAAGCTTACTTGGGAACTAAACATTGATGGTCCCGCGTTAGGCTGACAACCTGACAGGGGCATATGCTCTATAGCACCCCAGGGTCCATAGTAAAGATAACAGGGCTCGGTACTATAGACCATAAGCCTTAATTAATTGTAAGTTTAGTTCTCAAAAACAAACTCGCTTTCTTCTGACACATTTATAAAATAAAATCATCCTACTTATACACATAAATATAAGAATACAAGATCAGTAGCATAGGCTGTGTTTTAAGCACCCGTAGCAATTCAAAAATTTGCTCTCGCTCCCTAGAGACTACTGTCGTTTCTTATACAGTAATTTTTAATACAGCGAGGTTTTGGAGTTCCTAAAAAATTTAGCGCACTGGGCAATTTTTAAGATACTACAAAAATCCCATAAAAAATAACTCCACCTTTTGAACATACAATTTAAAATTCTATCTAGAGACCTGCGCGGATCGGGTTGTCCCAAACCCCGGAAATAAAAATCTTCGTTCTCCCGAAACCGAAATGAAAGAAAATAATCCATATTTTAATAGAATTATAAAATGTAGTATGCAATTATATCACTAATTTCAATTTTCTTTTATATAGAAATATAAACATATATATATATATATATATATTATATATATATATATATATATTTATATAATATACTCATTAATATTAAAATACTGTAAAACATTTAAATAACGGACACCTCGAAGCCATCGAATTTATCTCTTACTCGGAGGCGTGCGCAAAAATATGCAAATATTTGTATTGGGGACTGCTCCTGTCCTGGGGTCACTCCGCTCTTCAAGAGTGACCGTACGGAGGTCTTACTGTGCATACTATTACTTCTGAATTTGCAGATAAATTCGACGGCTCCAAGGTGTCCGTATTTCGGAGGTTTTACTAAATAAAAGATTTAAAATGTATCCCCTACAAAAAGTTTTCCGCTATTTGGGAGTTTCCGTTACAAAATTTTTACTGCATATAGATTTTATCAGAAAAATATTTTAGACATTCTTTTAAAAATCGGGTCAACTCGAACACGACACGAAAGAGGGAAAACACCCAACCCGATAATGTAAGTCAACCCGACCCGAAGAAAAAATGTAGAATTCAACACAACCCGCAGCGCAAAAAGTAAAAATTAACCCAACCCGAACCCTTTTCCTACCAAAAAACAAGTTTACCCGACCCAAACCCCGACCCGCAGTAAGCAAGTAGGAGTCAACCCGCCCCAAACCCGACCCGTAGCAAAAAAGTAGAAGTAAACCTGACCCGCAATTAAAAAAATTAGGCCCAACCCGACCAAGATTGCGGGTCGGATATTAACCTCCAAATTTCTGATATCGCCCCCCCCTTGAAGATTCTCTAGATCCGCCCTTGGCACCACCTGTCGAGTAATTTAAACCAAAACCTCATCAGCACCAATTTATGTCAAGGTATAACTGAATATGAATTTTCATTAAATTCTTCACATTAATGCTTGAGCTAGAGCGCCCACAAAATTTGTGTCACATAGATATAGACAGACATTTTTCTAAGAACAGTCAATTCGAGTTCAGGACCTCCTAAAATGTAGAAATACGTAGAAATATTTTACCAATCCAATACTTTGTTCTTGTAAAGATAGAAGAAATTAAAAAAATGCCACCCGAATATAGGCTTGAGGGGAAGAAGTTAGAGGTATGCACGAGCCAATAATGGTTTTCATACGGTTTGAGTCAGACATGAGCCGAACTCTTAGCTTTTATACCGGGTCGGGCCCGGGTCTGGAAATTTCGGCTCGTGCAGATCTCTAAGAAGAATGAATTCCATGCCAAACTCGTACCAGAAAGGGAAACAACAAGTCTAACCCGTCCCGGCTCGAGTCTAGAGAAAAACGGAATACCCGGCCAGGAAAGACTGCAGAACAGGCAAGGTCCGAGTTTCATGAATGAAAATTGGCTCGAGATTTTTCTTTGGACGAGAACCTTTCCCGCACAGACCTCTGTGGTCGGTTTGCAGACCTTTTATTAGCGCAAGGAGTGTAGGGGGCGACCTATCCGCCAATAGTCGCAACCGAGCCGAATTTTCAGGTTTTATACCGGGCCTGAAAATTTTGGCCCGTGCAGACCTCTAGAAAGAATGAGTTTGGGGTCGAGCCCGAAAAAGTCTGGTCCGGCCCCAGTCTCCAGAAAAGCAAGACCCGGTCACGGCCCGACCCATAAAGAGTGAAGACCAGTCTCAGCCCGACCCGCGGGTCGGGCCGGGCATCGTCAGAGACCTTTTCCTGTGAAGGCCTCTAATGTCGGTTTACCTACCCTTTTTTGGCCCAAGGGGGGGCGATCGCCCCATCGCCCCCCCCTTAGATCCGCCATTGATCAGGGCAATGGTTATTTCGAAGTATAGTCCATGCCTCGACAGGATCCTTACTGTCCTCTATTAATCTTTTATAATCAGTGCCAACATGCAGGAAAATTAAAGCTAAAGCTTGATTGCTGCGAATTTTATAACTTGAAAGTTCATCGATTTTTGAAGTATCAGGTGGCTCTTCAGTTTGATTCACAATGCTCCACAGATTCTTTTCTAATAAGAGATACTTTAAATCAGCTGCCCAATTAAGATAATTAGCAGTACTCAATTTCTCTATTACAGTGGCCATTTAACAAGAGAGTAAAAAATTTTAAAAATTTTCAAACTTTAAAAAAATTTCAAAAAAAAATATTTTATAAGATGATTAAAAGCTTTTGTATAATTTAAAAACTGGAACTATGTATATATATATGTAACAAATCTTCTTAATTATACCAGCCCCCCCCCCCCCCCATCTATTTATCTCTTAAGATGGTGAGCTTTTTTTTTTTTTCTTTCACTTCAATCAATCATAAACTGGATTAACTTTTTCAGGAAAAACGATCTTTATCTTTTTCAACAAAAACGATCTTCATTCAAAATTTCTCTGAAAACTTTCTTCATACATCAAAAACAAACTTCGTTTTTCACATAACTTCACTTAAAAATGTAAGTCCATTATATATCATTCATACTACTGACAGTCCTCACTATATGGGCACCATCTTGCCCATAACCTAAACTGTTAAGAAAATGGCATTTAGTGAAGCCGATTTTCTTAACACTTGATTCAAACAAGCAAATAACGCTAATGGAATTTAGCTGGAATTGATTAGCTCACATATAGCAAGGTGAAAGATGTAGCTGAATGTTTGTTGAATAAGGCAATAGAAAAACAAAGATGTGTAAAGATGTTGCTTCATTAAATAGGCAGGTAATTTTAATCCAGTGGCTCAACTTCCGTAGCGGGTACAGGATCGCGCCAAAAAAAATTGGCGCCAAGATAACAGCTGGTGACGTCATAGAGCAGCTGTCGATTCACGTAATTGATACTAGATAAAGTAATCGATATAGCTAAATTCGATAATCGCACCAAGTAGGTAGATGACAATGAAAAGACAAATTTTCCCACAGAAAGGGAAGTAATATGCTTTTTATGAATGAAAAATACAAATCTAAAATTAAAAATATAAACTTATGTATACTTTTGCCGTCAAAAAGTATTTGGCGATTCTTTTTAACGCTGTCCTGCCAACTTTGGTTACCATTACCGCAAGAACTGGGCATGCGCAATGACTCTCCGTAGGGAGACATTGCAGGTTGGATCCGCCAGTCATTACAAGAGGCTTACTACAGAATAGTGTGTGTACAGAATAATTACTACAGAATAGCGGATCGCCCAGCGGAAGTGTTTGTGCCCTATCGTCGTAGACAACCAGTGCCAGTTAGCCGTGTTACAGTCAGTTTATGCCGGATCGTCTAGCGGAAGTGTGTGTGCCCTATCATCGTAGACCAGTGCCAGCTAGCCTTGTTACAGAGTGCCTTGCCGGATCGCCCAGCAGAAGTGTTGATGCTGTGTGTAGTGTTAGTTCCAGTGTTTGTGTGTAGTGTTTGTGTCAGGGAGATAGAAAGAAGAACAAAGATAATGTTTCTACTTATGGAACTAAAAGCGGTACCTAGTATGGCGGCGTTTCTGGTCTTTTGGGCCTTTAGGAAGTGTAGCGCCCTCTATCTCTTTACCATGCTCGAAACCAAAATGCAGGAAGAGCAGACGACAATTTGTCATGTTTGACAGGTCACATGACCGGCCTTTGGGAGCACCAGCGCCACAAACTGGGTACTAATTCCCGGTCCATGTTGTGATCTTGAAAGCCTATCTTCACTGTTCTCCTTCTTATTTCTATCTCCATGGTTTGTGTACACAGTGATTGTTGCCCGAGAGTGCAAGATTTACCCTGTGGAAAAGTGAGCAGAGAATTGCCCCAGCGAATAAAGTACGAGGTAAGGTGTTCTGATAATTTTACTTTACTGACATTCTCGAACCTACTGTTTTTTTTATTGTGTATAATTGATGGTAATTTAAGTTAATGTTGTGGTTAATTTATAATAATTTATGTGCAATATAATAATTGGTCCAAATCAAATGAGATATTAACAACCATTTTACACTATTGTTTTAAGAAAAGGATCTTATATTAATTACTAGAAGTGATTTTCTAATTGTTTTAAACGGATAAGATTAATGATTAAAACTAATGCATTGTGTTAATAGTTGGAAGGAATAATTGAAATTTCTTAAATTTAAATTATTATTAAAGTAATATTTAAATTAAGTGATATTGTTTGCTGTAAGTTTGAAATATTGATAGTAAATGAGGAAGGCAAATTTGTGTAGAAGTTAAATTAAATGGAAATAATCTTCAAGGAAGAATTTAAGGTCGAAAAAAAAAAAAGTGCTGTGATTTGCCTTTTTAATTTGAGAACTAATTTTGAAATTGAAATATTTTATTGAGATTAAATTTAGGAATTTATCTGTATTTCATGCAAATTTTTGTTAGGTGGATATTTTTATGTAGTGATTGGCATCTGTGTTTTATTCAAATTGCAACGTATCAGTATTTTGTGTAACTTGTATTTTATTATTTAATTGTATAAATTTAAAATCTGTATTGCATAATAGTCAAATTGAAATTATTGTTACTTTGTTATTGGAAGCAAATTGTGGGGTATCATTGTTTAAGGAAATTTATTATTGTATTACTACTTATTTGAAATATGTTAAATAGTATAATATGTGGAGGTAACTTATGAGGGTAGGATTTGAGGAAGTATTAATTTGATATTGTGTTTAAGTATTATTGTAGGGTGGTAATAATTATCAGTAGAAGGTATGGCTTTCTTACTAAAAATAAAAAGGGTGGATCTTCAGGCGATATGTGAAGAGTTAGGGATTGAAGTCTCGGAAGATGATACCCGGTTTAAGCTTAAGAAAAAGATAGTGGAGAGTGACGAATACGAAGAGGGGGCCGTTATGCAATTATCTAGCACTATTATTACGGAACGGTGAGAACAAGAAGCGTTAGTGGTAGAACGAGAAAAGTTAGATAGGGAGGGAAAGTTACAACGAGAAATTTTAGATAGGGAGGAAAAGTTACAACGAGAAAAGTTAGATCTTAGATACAGAAGAAAGGGCTGAAAAATTGAGATTGGAACATGAATTCGAGTTGGAAAGAATAAAAATTCAGAGTTCGGCAAATAACTCTAATGGGACTAGAGAATCTAATCATGAGAGTAGCCTAGAGAAATTGATTAAAAGTGTTAAAAGTAGATAATAATTGACAGTTCTGCATCAGCGGCGTATGCGGCGTATGACCTCTGAAGGTGAAGTTCAAGGTTACCGGAAGTGGCAGGTGTGGACACCGGAAGTGGCAGGTGTGGATAACATTCATGTTGAGACAGGAAGTGTAGACAGGAAATTTAACCGGAAACGCGACAGGAAGTGAATGCGATAAGGGAGAGAGGGGGAGGGCTTATTTTTGTGGGGGGCTTATGCTAACCTGAAATAAAAATGGAATTATTTCTTACAAGTATCTTTTTTTTTTTTTTTTTTTTTTTTTTTAACTTGAAATAATTTTTTTTTTTTGCTAACTGAGTGATTTTCAAAATGTGGGAACACTAAATGTTAACTTTAATAAATTTTAAAAATCATGAAATTAAAAAATATATATATTTTAATCCATTAGTTTACAAGTTCATAATATAGTATATGTTCATTTAAAGACAGGAAATTGCATTAAAAATTAATAATTAAAGTATTTAATTATGGTACCTGTAGGTTACACATTTTGGACATTGGATGAACTGTAGGTTACACATTTTGGACATTGGATGAACTGTAGGTTACACATTTTGGACATTGGATGAACTGTAGGTTACACATTTTGGACATTGGATGAACTGTAGGTTACACATTTTGGACATTGGATGAACTGTAGGTTACATATTTTGGACATTGGATGAACTGTAGATTACATAAATTTGACTTTTCCATACTTTAATATGAATTTTTAAAAAAATGTAATTGACTTATTTTTTAATGCAAATTACAAAATTATATTAAACATTTTGAAAAAAAAAATGTTGAATTAGACAATTTTTATTCACACACATTAAATATATATATATGTTTTCTTTTAACTTTTAGTGAAACACTTGACATTACTTTCAAATTACAATTCAATATTAAAATTAATCTGCAATAGATTTTTATTATGTAAAAATTTCTTTACTCTTAGCATTTGAAACACTATGCCATATACTCAAATCACAGGTGTTCTCAACTTGTTTAAATAAGATAAATCATAATTTTTACTACATTATTCAAAATAATAATAAAAAATCTTAAATATTTATTATATTCCCTTAAAAGAGATGTCCAAAATGGCCAACAATCGCGACGGCCGCCATTTTGTTTCCATCGTGCATGATTGTTGACATGTGGTTAACAAAGTTTTTGTTTTTCCATTAAGTTAATATGACATATTTCGCCGAAAAAACACTTAATTATAAGAAATAAGACTATATTTTATTATATTTCTGATATTTTAGGACAGTGGAGCTTATTAAACATAAATTAAATCGCGGAAAAAATTGGAATGGCGATCGTTACATGATTGTTGACGTGTGGTTAACAAAGTTTTTGCTTTTCTATTAAAGTTAATATGACGTATTTCACCAAAAAAGCACTTAATTTAAAAAAATAAGACTATATTTTATTATATTTCTGATATTTTAAGACAGTAGGGTTTAGTAAACATAAATTAAATCGCTGAAAAAATCGGTATGGCGATCGTTACATGTTTTGGACATCACCATTTTGTAAGCAATAAATAAGAGATTTACTAAAATTAAAATGTCAAAACCATAAAAAAAACTTTTTAAAATTAATTTTAAGAACAAATAAATAATGATTAAAGTGCTTACCGATATTTCTGTTCATCCAACTTTCCAAAATTAATATTGTGTAGATCGTTACAGTTGGACAAAATATACATCAATACATTTATTCCTTTTTAATTCTACAAAATAACCCTCACTGCTGCCATTTATTGCATGAAAATATAAACAATATGTCCTTTTTTAAAATTTATGTGTTTTTTCTTCTTTAAACTCATAAATAAACCATACAATGATTTTTTGTTTTGTCAGTTAACATTATGGATGTCCAAAAGTGATTATTTATAGGTAATTATATTAAATAATAATAATATTTATAATAAAGTTTTAAAGTAAATGATGTGTATTCTTGTTTTTGACAACACCAAGAACGTTTTTTTAAAAACAGAATGCAATTAAAGAAAATTAAGCATCTCCTGTATTAGATAAAAAATAAAATCTGTGCTTTGCTCCCACCTTTTGAGAATCACCCAACTAACACATGAAAGAAAATGGAAATCTTTCTGACTTTGTTTTACTTTATAAAAGTTAGCATGAAATTTATTTTAAGACTGGAAACGTGACAGGAAGTAAGACCAGAAACGGGATTAGACATGTTTATTTATTTATTTATTTATTTATTTTTTAAATGGTTATCAAGAAGCAGGATGTTTGGGAGCGTGTTCGAACAGGAAAGGTGATTTGTAAGACCGGAGGTTATTAAGGTGTGAGTGATAAGGAAAGTATAGTTTTATACACATAGATTTTGTTCTTTGTAGAGGGTTAAATTATTTTTAGATGTTATTTATTTTTTAGTGTTTTGAATTTTATTTATTCTTAAACCGTTATAAATTATTTTTTTCTATCATTTTAATTTTTAGTGACACCAATTTTAGAAGTAATTGATCATTAAAAGAATTATTTTTCAACGCTGGCACAGGCATCAATTGAACCCACTATCTTCTATGTGGAAGACCAATGTGTTTATCCACTGTGCTTGCGGGAACTTGTAATGTTATCTCTTTAAATGCAAGAGATGGGGACTTCAGACATGTATTGAGATATCTTTACGGTCATTTATTGTACTTTTACTGAATGAGATAAAGTAATAGGGCGAAATTTTCTTTAGCTATTGAGTAACTCGAGAGTTTTGGTTTAATATGAATGCTATTACATCTATTTGTTTAATTTACAAACACATTTCTTTCACAACACTCTGTCAACAGATCACTTCAATATTCGAAATAATAATTTAGAGGGAAAATTTTTACTTTCTATACGAAATTTTATTTATAGAGATTGACGAAGATAGTATGCCTAATTCTTTCTTGTATTAACATTATATTCGAAATAGAGTTTTGTTACGAAAAATAACGTGTTTATACATTTTAAAAACGAAAGCAAAGTGATTTTAAAAAATGTAAATATAAGCTATACACCCACGCATTTTTGTTATTGAATTAAATTACAAGGCTTAATATTGTATTCAGCGTAATATTTTCTTATAAAAGCCGTTTCACAAACTTGTATACTAAAAGTAATGTGTCATTTTTAGGGGAAAAAATTAATTCAAGTCATTGAGACTAATCCTTTATGGGGGAAAAATTTGTCATACTTCTTTGTGTTACATTATATCTTCCGTTTTTTAAGTTTACAAATTTGTGGACTAACTTAAATAATCGTTTTTAGGATACTTAAACAATATATATATACTTTTTAATTATATAATTTTTTTAATTGACTTGTAATATAGCTTTTTTTTTCTTAAAAGGGTACTGTAGAATAACTTATCTCACAAATACTACATCCTTCTTTAGTTAAATATGTTTCACTTAAGACATGACAAAGTGTCTTAGAAACATTTCATTTTGGAGTTAAGTGATTAAACAAGAAAAATATTATTTATAAAAACACAACACATAAGACCAGTGACTGAGAGGTTCTGGTTTTAAAGCTACTAGACGTTTGGGTTTAAACTTCTCTCGCGCTCGTCGACCTAACCGTTCGGAGTTTTCTTCGAACCTTGTCAATACGAGTTAGGAGCCCTTAGAATGACCCCTAGAGTGACCTATATCCCAAGCGTAGATAATCGGTTTTAACAAATAACCAACCATCCACAACACATAAGACATTTTAGATCATTACATAAGACATTTTAGATTATTACATTTAGTTAAGAAGTGATTTGACGTGCAAAATATTATTTATAGACCGAATTCTCACTGTAAACATAAACAAAACTGCTTCAACCGGAAACTGCGATCGGAACTTCCGGTTCAATGCAAAGCATTGGCAAAGCTTCCGATTTTTCCGTGATAATTCGTCAAATTTGAATAGTTTTACATCATTGTTTTTTTAAATGTATATTCGTAAATACTTTAAAATTATGAAAAAGTAGGGCAGGTATATAAATTTTTACGTAATATTGCTTAAAAAAATATATAATTTAGCTGTTTTGGAAGGCATGGGTGCCATAATTGGCGATTTATCGCTCTTTTCTGACGATCGTGAAAGTGCTACATTGGCGGTATGTTTTTGTTTATTTTGTAATTACGATTAATAATGAAGGGGTGGATATTTGTATCAATCACACAAGTCAGACGTATGTTCCAAATAATAATAATAATAACGAAGGCTTCTGTTAATATTTGATTAATCTAAATTGTTTAAAAATCGCTACTACAGAAGAGTAAACGATACTTATCTGTTCATAAATGTAAACTTAATATGTCAGTTATTGTATTTTTTTTTATTTTTAACGTATTATTTCTTTCGTTTAGATCTTCTTTTTTAGTTCATCAAAAAAGATAAGCCTTCATGGAGAGCATAAATGGTGGGTGTTTTAAATATTCAAATGCAATTTTAAAATGTTTTTAAGGTTTTAATTTCTTTTAGTTGATAATTCTATTATTAAGGTGTACTCTGTTAAGTTACATCTGAGTTGCATTGTGTTTCCGCTGTTATTTTTCTTTCTTGTTTTTTAATTTTTCTTCATTTTGGTGTATTGTTTACATAAATTCTCTGCTAAATCGTAGTGCAAGGGTGATTTTTTAATATATTTTGCTTGATATTCCTGCAGTTTAAATGTATTCTTCAGTCGTTTTCATGTTATTTGTGTTGTTTTTTTTCTTAATTATTTATTTGATTACCAAAATTGTCTATGTTCAGTTGTTTACTTTCCTAGTAATTTATTAAAATTTTACAAAGATGGTATCTCTGCATGTAATTATGTGATAACCACAAAAAAAATATAATCCAGTAGCTATGAAGAATTATTAGATAAAATTATCATTAGTGCTCTAGCAATTATTTTCTGTTTCTACACCACTTAACTGCTTTTGCCTTTACAGAAGCAAAAATAATCGTATCTGGTGTTTTCAAACTTTTATAATGTGTCAAACCATGTCTAATGGAGTAGTAATGTTTCTAAAATTTTGTTTATAGTGTTCTGTTTTAATTAAAGTATCCCCCCCCCCCCTCCTTTTAACAACTTCTGAAATACAAATTGCAGGAATTAGACGGCATATCATCTTTTTGATATTTTATAAACTTTCTAATCTATTTATAAGAATGCACATCAAATAGATAGACATCTTTTTGTGAAATAAACTAGGTTTTTATTTCCAACATTGTACATTTGTTTTATTATTTGTTAATAATGTCAAAGCGACTCAGTTTAATATAATTTGATTTGTTTACTAACAATTACTAGTGCATTGGAAATTTCTGGCCTGGTATTCAGATACCTTCCCTTATAATGGTTCTTTCTGTTTTTAATTTTTTTGTTTAAGGCTACTAAGTAAGTTTTGTGCATTTAAAAAGAATAGGAAATTATTAGTAGGAATAAATAAGGTAAAGAAAGATTCTCACATATGTAAAATGCCAGTTCGATGTTTGACCACAGACACCATTTGAGCTCTCAAGGGATTTTATTATTTCAAAATTTATCAGAAATCACATGTCACAAATGAAAATAAAAGAATCGATAATTGCACAAAGGCTGATATAACATGTCAGTTGTGATTTTACCCTTTTATTTTTGGTTTTTATTATATTTCATATTAAAAAGTATGTGAAGTTTTCAGAATTTTCTGTTTAATTATTTTTCTTTTTTTTTTTTTTTAACAGATTGCTGAATAGATTTTGAACTGTTTTTGGAATAAGAAGGTGTTATGTAATGGAATTTTGATTGAACAGAATTTTACAGCCTGATGAATGCTTAAATTTGAAACTGGTAGAGAAGGCAGTGAAAAGGAAAAAAAGTCAAGAGAATTTCCTTGCTGCAGAGTGTTTTTTCATAATTCCCTATGCAGTAGGGAAGTTCCCTTAGACAAAGTACTTGTAATTAAGTATCCATTCTTGAATTAGTATGAGAACGTTATCGTTGAAGTCATGACACCATACCATGGCAATTGAGCATAAACATTGTGCACAGAATTATCCAGGTAAGTTATTCTTGTATCACAATTGATCACTTTTATTTTGCTTCTGTTTATCATTAGTTTTGATACTTGTAAAACTTTATATCCACCTAGTGCAATATGTCATTTTAAAGTGGAATTTACAAAAACATTAGTACCTAATAGTTGTAAGCAATGTTTTTAATAAAGTTGTTTTTAAATGTTTTATTAATAAATTATATAAAACAGAAAAAACTGATTGTGTATATATAAATACAGCCTCAGTACAATTTTTCCTGATTTATTATTAATTTCTGTATTTCATTGAAAGTTAGTATGTTAGAAAATCTTTTTTTTTTTTCTTTCAACAAAAATGTTATAGGATTACTTATAAGGTATTTATTGATATACTCAATAGAGATGAGACGGGCTCAGCCCGAGCCCGGGCCCTGTCTCATTTTTTCTGAAACTAGCAATTTTACTTATTCTCATATAAAAAAATAAAGATAACTTTTTCCCCTAAAAAATTACATATTCTATTTCACTTTTAATGTTATTTTGATCAGAATTAATGGAAGGGGAAACAGGAATCTTGTTTTTCTTTTCTAGTATTAAAATGTCACTTTAAAAGAAAATTTACGATATTTGCGATGCAACTGATGACTGGGTGATATGGCGCCAATGTGAAGAGGCTCCAATAATATTTGTTGCTAGATTTTCGTTTGTGACATTAGGATATTTTTTTAATTGGACCGTTTATTTATTTATTTTTTAGAGATCTAATGCTAGATGACTATTTTTTTTTTCATTCTTAGTCAATCAGCAATAGTTTAGGTTTGCAAATTTATAGTCTTCTATTGTGTGCAAGTCATACTCGCTCTTCAAATGAAGACAAAGTTAGTGATTATATATTTAATTGTGAACTCTGCTGATGCTAAGGCTCTGCTCTGCACATTTACAAAGTCACTTTCATTCGTAAGTAGATATAATTGTCATATATTGTTATTCCGATAGAAAGCAATCGAAGAGTGTTTCAACTTTTCGTATAAAAGCACAGGATCTTTCAGATACCAGTGTCAAATTTTTAATTTAAGCTGATTTTCAAGAAAATGAAATACTGTATTAATTAAGGAATCAATTATAAGTTACGATATACACCTTTTATAGGAAATATAAAACGTTGTTCGATTCTTCTGCATAGAAATAGTAATTTCTGCAAATTTCATTCATTTTTTTCATAAAACACACTTCGTTAATGTGTCCATCAGATTTGCTTGTTGGGAGAGAAAAATATTTACATCCTTTTAAAGAACTATATTTTTATTTGATACCAAACTTCTCTTTTGATAAGATGGAATGTAAATTTCTATAAAATTAATTATGTGTACCGGATGAACAGCTATTTTCACGTACGAAGTTTTTTAAAAATGAGATATTACTTTTAAAACAATTTTATATAATATGCAATTATTTTCGGTATCGGGCTCGGGCTCTAATGATAAAAAATGTTTGGGGCTCGGACAGGCTTGGATTTAAAATCATCGGGCTCGGGCAGGCCCGGGCTCCAAAAAGAGAGCCCGAACTCATCTCTAATACTCAAATGTGAAGTTTTCACATAAAGATCGAAAGAAATGTCTTAATTGCTTCATATTTTTCAGTAAAAATAGTTATACAGTAGAGGGCCAGAAATCCGCACTGTTTGGGAGAGGACATTGTGCGGATTTCGGGATTTTAGGCCATTGGAAAAAAAAAAATAATAAAGATTAAAAATAAATAAATAAATAACATTAATAGCAATAAAATATTAGATTATTAAGTTATTTTATTATGAATGAAAAAAAAAATTGAAAACAATATAAACAAAACAACTTATTTTTTGAACTTTGAAAACATTTGATCAATACTAGTTGTCTGTTTCAACATTTTAGATTATTCTAATTTAAGTTTTTTTTGCAAGTTATAAATAGTCATTAATTCCTATTCAGTAACACATTTTTGTTGTTTTAAGAAATTAAGATATTTTTCCCCCAAATTCAAACCCTCTTCAAATTGAACTTTTTCAGAATTATCCAACTCATCTTCATCATCATCATCATCAGTCATTTGATACTGTTCTTTAAGTTCATCCGAATTAGACATCTAGTCTATAATCTCATTTTCATCAAATATGTTGTCATTTTTTGTAACAGCTTTTGCAAACAACAACAGTTCTTTTGCTTTTTCTTTTATTGGATCGAGATTAAATCCAGCAAATTCCTTATCAATAAACAGGAAGTTTGGCCATATATTATGCCATGCATTAGTTAATGTTTATTGCGAAATAAGATTACATGATTCAGCCACCAGATTGACGCAGTCCATGATATTGAAATGTTTTTTATACTCTGGAAAATCTGTCTGGTTTCCGTCATCGAGGAGAATGTTCTGAATCGATCATTTGCTTTGGAATGACATCATCATTTCTTTAACTTCATTCTTTTCAGAGCCGTCCTTAGGGGTGTGCGACAGGTGCGGCCGCACAGGGCCTCGCGCCTAAAGAGGCCTCGCACCCGGACGCAAAATATTTTTTCTTTAATATAAAGAAGAAGGTATAATAGAAGATCTTTAATATAAATTTATGATTTTAGTTGAGAAAAGATAGTGGTCTTGACATAAAATATAGCCTATGTTGGAAGAGGGACTTTCACCATCAATTTGCCACCATTACTTTTGAAATTGGTTTAGTAGTTCCAGAAATTATCCCTACCAACACACAAACAAATGCTACTTCTTTATAGTAGCTAAGGGATCGAATCCGGGTTCCCCGGGTTACAGTATATAGGTGAAAACCATTCTTTTTTATTGATAATATAAATAAGATTATGTTAAGAATCTGGAAGGAAAGGGCCTCGCAAAATCCCTGCACCGGGCCTCGCTTTAAGTCGTCCTCGCTAAGGACGGCTCTGGTTCTTTTAGTGCCACGGAAGAAAGATGAAGATGTTTAATGTTTACATCTGCAAGCTTGTGCGGATTTCGGACTCTGGCGGATTTTAGGTCGGCGGATTTGTGGCGCTCTACTGTATATGATATATTACTTTGTACAGACTATAAAACAGCTAAGATCATTTGTGCTTTTACTTCAAGCTGTTGCAACTCAAAGTAAAAAGTAAATAACAATATTTAACTATATATATATATATAGTTAATCATACATATATATATATATATATATATATATATATATATATATATACTCTTTATTTCTATTTTATTTTCTAGTGTCTAAAAATTTTGCTGTTGCAGTTTCACAGCTAGTTGGCTTTTTTTTAGTGGGTGCCTTTTAGTTCATAATGAACTCTATTTGATGTCATTGCATCCAACTATGATTTTTTTGTTGTTGTTGTGCTCATGTACATGAAGCCCTCATACATGCAATATAGTGATCACAACATTAACAAATTTCATGCATTTTCATTTTTTCAAGTTTGTGATGATCGTTAATGATCTTTTCGTGATATTTATGAAATGTGTTTTGAAACATTGTTTATTACTGTTCATATTAACTTTTTTATATGTATCTTATAAAATTTGTAAAATAAAATATTTAAAAATCTGTCCCTTAACATTAGTCAAGCCAGAATATCAGCTCATTTATTCCATCAAACTTACAAAAAGGCACATGCGAGATAAAAAAAAAATAACAATCATATTTTAACTGCATTAGAGGATGACATCATCTGTTGAGCGTGATATAACCCGGAATTTTATTTTTGTGGCAACATTAATTTGAGGAAAACCTTTCATTTCATTTATGAAAACAATGCCGATTTAAATTTTAATTATCAGCAAATTTTAATCACAAAACATGTTTTAGAAAAATGTAACTGTGCTATGTCAGAAGCCTGTTCAAAATCCTTTCATATGGTATCTCATTCGTCAAGATTTAGATTTTTAACTTGCTCTCTCCCCTTATACAAAGAGGAAATTGTAAGGGATAGGTTATGAAAATGATCGATTATCTACTTGTTATTTTTCAGATAACCTGCAGCTGGTGAAAAATAGCCAAATATTCTTTAGTTTTACAACCAGGTTTGGCAAACCTTTTCACATCCTCGCACTAATTTTTTTTCAAAAAAAGTTTAATGTGACCATTACAACCACAAAAAAAAAAAAAAAAAAAAAAAAATTAAATTATTAAATTTTTTTGGATATATGATTGTTAGGATTTTAAAATATGTGTGTAACATACCATAAAGTTTGCTTCCTCCATTCTCCCCCCCCCCCCCCAGCATACACAGTTTAAAATTTAAAATAATCTAAATCCCCTCCCCCCAATCGACAAAAATTTCAGGTTACAAAATGAACAAACATAAAATTTTATTACGTTATCTACAGAGGACGCATATCTGGCCATGCTTTGTCACTCACTTGCAGGGTTGTAAAATACACAGGATTTAAAAAAAAAAAAACAGCATGGACAGCTACCCACTACAACGCTACGGGCTGTAAAAAACCCATTCTTTTTTTTCTTTACAAGCCCGGACAGCTACCCATTACAAGCCTGCTCATTTGACATTCTGAGTGACACCATGTATGCATCCTCGGTACTGAACAGCATAAACATGAGAATGTGATGGAACATAGTTTGAGTGTGTTAATTTTAACCCAGTAGTGAACAAGCCTGGTGAAATTTAAAATGAAGCCACCGGCAAAATTAGCCCTTTCCAATTAAAAAAATAAAAATTAAAGTATTTATTCACAAGTTATTCTTGCAATGTGTTAACAAAAATAATAAAACCGAATTAATCCATAATCATAAAACACAACTGTCTTTCTGAACCCCCCCCCCAGCAATGAAGACATGTCTTTCTATCTTTGTTGTGATAACTGCACAATTGAGTACATCCCTGAACACTTTATAAAAACGCCCTTCAGTATTTTTGTTGAAAAAAAAAAAAGTTCTAACATTCAATGAAATACAGAAATTAATAACAAATCAAAAAAATTGTACTGAGGCTGTCTTTATGCATACACGTTTTTTCTGTTTAATATAATTTGTTCATAAAACATTTAAAAACAACTTTATTGAAACTTTTTTAGTAGTTTCAATTACTACAGCTATACTTTCAGTCAATCCCCTTATCATTTTTTAATCTTTTTTTTCACTCATTTATATTTTAATCCTAATTTTAACGTCTTTATTTTATTTTTTTACTTGACATATTGCAATAGGTGGATATAAAGTTTTACACGTATCAAAACTAATGATAAACAGAAGCAAAATAAAAAGGATCAATTGTGATACAAAAATAACTTACCTGGATAACTCTGTGCACAATGTTTATGCTCAATTGCCATGGTATGGTGTCATGACTTCAGCGATAACGTTCTGATGCTAATTCAAGCATGGATACTTAATTACAAGTACTTTGTCTAAGGGAACTTCCCTACTGCATAGGGAATTATGAAAAGACACTCTGCAGCAAGGAAATTCTCTTGACTTTTTTTCCTTTTCACTGCCTTCTCTACCAGTTTCAAATTTAAGCATTCATCAGGCTGTAAAGTTCTGTTCAGTCAAAATTCCATTACATGACACCTTCTTTATTCCAAAAACAGTTCAAAATCTATTCAGCAATCTGTTAAAAAAAAAAAAAGAAAAAGAAAAAGAAACATAATTAAACAGAAAATTCTGAAAACTTCACATACTTGTTAATATGAAATATAATAAAAACCAAAAATAAAAGGATAAAATCACAACTGACATGTTATATCAGATTTGTGCAATTATCGATTCTTTTATTTTCATACGTGACATGTGATTTCTGATAAATTTTGAAATAATAAAATCCCTTGAGAGCTCAAACGGTGTCTGCGGTCAAACATCGAACTGGCATTTTACATATGTGAGAATCTTTCTTTACCTTATTTATTCCTACTAATAATTTCCTATTCTTTTTAAATGCACAAAACTTACTTAGTAGCCTTAAACAAAAAAATTAAAAACAGGAAGAACTATTATAAGGGAGGGTATCTGAATACCAGGCCAGAAACTTCCAGTGCCCTAGTAAATGTTAGTAAACAAATCAAATTATATTAAATGGAGTTGCTTTGACATTGTTCACAAATAATAAAACACATATGCACAATGTTGGAAATAAAAACCTAGTTTCTTTCACAAGAAGATGTCTATCAATTTGATGTGCATTCTTATAAATAGATGAAAAATTTTATAAAATATCAAAAGGATGATATTCCTTCTAATTCCTGCAATTTGTATTTCAGAAGTTGTTAAAAGGGGGGGGGGATACTTTAATTAAAACAAAACACTACTAAACGAAACTTTAGAAACGTTACTATTCCATTAGGCATGGTTTCACATATTATAAAAGGTTGAAAACACCAGATATGATTGTTTATTTTTGTTTCTGTACAGACAAAAATGGTTAAGTGGTGTAGAAACAGAAAATAATTGCTAGAGTACTAACGATAATTTTATCTGATGATTCTTCATAGCTACTATCATAGGGACACTATCTTTGTAAAATTTTATTAAATACTAAGAAAGTAAACAATTTAACATAGACATTTTTGGTAATTAAGTAAAATAATTTAAAAAAAACACAAATAACATGAAAACGACAGAAAAATACATTTAAACTGCAGGAATATCAAGCAAAATATATTAAAATATCATACTTGCTCAACGATTTAGCAGAGAAATTTATGTAAACAATACACCAAATGAAGAAAGAAAGAAAACAGCAGAAACACAATGCAACTCCAGATGAAACTTGACACAGAATATGCCTTAATAACAGAAATATCAACTAAAAGAAATTAAAACCGTAAAAAAAAAACCAATTTAAAATTGCAACCTTGAATTTTAAGTATGTGTATTTGATAGATTTGACAGCGTCAAATTTGTAAACAAACAAATGTCGCCAAGCCAAGGTGCCAAAAGTAAGGGTTAACTTACCGGAAGTAACAAACGGAAGTAAAAGGCGGCTGTTTCGACACTAGCGCCCTCGGCCTGAGTTTTACAGAAAATTCGGTCTATAAAATCATACAATAAGAGAATTTTAAAGATTTTTTCCTTTTAAATGAACAATTTTTAGTGACTATTTAACTTATTAAAGAGAGCGGGTATTTTGTTTAGAGTTATACGATTAAAATAAATTTTCAATAGATTTGACTTTATACAACCAACATTTTTAAAAAAGGGAATGGAATCTAGTTTTTATAAATTAACGTTTTTCAATTTTACAAATACTTCACACCCCGTCTTTTTTCCCCCTCTTTTAGTAGACTTTACATACATAAGACATAAAAAGCGTTTTAGAATACATCATTTAGAAATTAAGTGGTTTGATAAATAAAATATTATTTATAAAAGCAATAGATACGAGAGTAATAAGGATTTTTACTTACATATGTACGAACTTCTGATAGGTAAGACTTTCTAAATCATTGTGCAAGAATTAAGTGGTTATTGAACTTATAACATTATAGGATGAAATAATCACGTGACGTATTTTTAAACCAATAAAATGTCAGTATTTTCAAACAAATAAAAAGTTAGTATTTTTACACGAGCGCCCTCTATCATTATATAAATTTCAATGAAACGAGTTCATAACATTCTACTGTGACCTGATATCGTTGTAATAGGTTGTATTTTTCATTTAAGTTATTGTGGAACGAGTTATGAATTCTTATGTTGGTGATGTAACCAACTTGGAGTGTCAACACTCATCACCAGAGTTAAATAATCAAGAGATGGATTCTACACTTTTATCCAAAGAAGGACTCGTTTCGAATTATGAAGTGAAACTCACCTCATCAGGACTAAAGAAACAGAAGTTACCCCATGTGCGTAAGATGTGTAACACAGCATTTCCTCGAAAAGTTAACTTAGTGTTTCATATGAAAAGTCATCTAAAGGAAAAATATTTTTGCTGTGAGGTGTGTGCTGAAGTTTTTTCACAAAAGAGTGATTTACGTAATCATCAAAAGATTCACAAATTGCCCAAACAATACAAGTGTAGTGATTGCAACGAGATATTTTCAAGAATGTCTGACTTATTAATACACAAGAAGACCCATAAGATTCGTAAACAATATTCATGTGCAAAGTGTTGTGAAATATTTAAGTGTGAATCGGATTTTTTACAACATTGTGATACTTTTCCTAAAGTTTTACCTAACATTGCGAAATCACCCTGTTTAAAAGATTTGTTATTTGAACTTATAGTGAAGCTTATAGATTAGTTCGAACTTATAGTGAATTAAAAGACAAAATGATATGCAAAATATATGAACTAGAATTAACAGACCAAAACATACATGTACATGCTGAGAATGCCTTTTTAAAGTTGTACAACGGCTTTGAAGATTTCACAGAACGAGTGTTTAATTGGACATTACGAAAAATTTTGAAATTAGAATTTATTACAGCTCAATATGACAGGCTTATTTGATTTGTATTATTTTAAATGATTAATAAATAGTTTGATTTCGAAAAAAAGTGTTTTCTTTAGCATACACTGTGTGACTTTTAAACTAATGTTGTGTATTTTGAATGTGTCAGACAAAACAGGAGTGTGTTGACATTTAAAAAAAAAAAAAGATTTTACATAATATAAAAGTTTTACAATAAAAATTGACTTACCTAAAGTTTTTTCAAGATAGTCACGATATCCTTTCCATTACAATTATTTTAAGGAAATGGAATTTAATTTTGTTGTGAATAACACTTTGTTGTTAACATCACGTGGTTTGTCTTATCACAACTATGAGATCCTAAGATCACTTCCTATTAACATGATAACGAAGAGTAAAAAAAATGACTAATGCAAGCCGATTTTCCTGCCTAAACTTGTTATCAGCTTGCATGAGTGACTCATCTTTACATGTGTGGATTTGTATGTTGAAAAAATGATTGCTATGTTTAACCCGTGTAGACGATTTTTATCCAGAAGCTGTTTGAACTACCAAATTTCAGATATCGCACATTTTACTAGAACATTTAAATATTTTAATGTCTTTTCGCCCGCAAATTGGAAACTTAGGATTATCACCTTTACATCGAGACATGGAAGGTAGAAAAATAATAACTTTACACTTAGACAATATTTTAATTTAAGAAGAATTAGACTTAACACATTGTTAGAGTTTCTTTGAAAAATATCTAGTTGGTTGTAAATTTTAGAAAATTCGACCTAACGAAATTAACACACTTAAAAATATCTAGTTGGTTATACATTTTATAAAATAAGCAACAAATAAACATTTCGATACATTGACAAAAGAAAATAATTAAGTTTAAGTAAACTTTACACTTAGACAATATTTCAAACTAAAAAAAAATAATAACTTTACACTTATATAATATTTTCAACTAAGGAAAATTAATAACTTTAAAAATCAGACTTAACACATTGCTAAAGTTTTTTTAAAACAACACAACATTTTCAAAGCAGTGGAAATAGTATACCTGAAAAAAATTCAACTTAGTGGAATTTAATAGTGAAATTTTTTAACCTCACTCATTTAAAAAATAAAACTTTGTAAATTTTTTCCATTTTTAAAATAAAACTTATTTAAAAAATAAATAAGCAACTATTAAACATTTTGAATGTCTTAGACAAAGTGTGAATAAATTTGTTGAAATTATATAAAACATGAAAAATTTCATTACTTTTAAAAGAAATTTTATTTTTGGTGAAATAAACTCGAGGTATTTATTATATGTTACTTAAACTACATGAGAATTGATTGAAAATGTGTTACTTTTAATCACTCACAAGATAAGACATGATGTTACAATATACACATAGGAATGACATAGGAATTTCAGATGGGTTTTTCTCCCACACATGACGTCACTGATAACATATTTACTGATCAAGTCATAAAATCATAGTTTAGGGTAGGTTTTTAAGCACGAAGTTTAGTTGAGATTTAAGATATTTGAGAAATATAAACTACAACTTTGGCTACTTTTTGAAATTTCCCCCTACATAAGAAAAAGAACATAGAAAAATAAAATGAAAAGTTGTATTTGAATGGAATCAAATTATTATCCTTTCACTTAACAGCTGAATGCGTCGGTAATTACATCACAAAGGCACTGATAACAACTGATTGAATATATTGTGTTTCTTTTTTAAGGTTAAATTGATTTAATATTCAAGTTATTTCTTAATGATACACTTAAAAACAATAAACTTAATTAGCATTCAAAAAGCAAACGATCACATTATTGTGTAAAACAATCAAATGTTTTAAAAGTCACGAGTTAAAATTTGAAATGACTTAGAGTTTAAGTAGAATTTAGATGTGAACCTTTTAAAATGAAATAATAGTTTTTTGTATCGCCCTCTATCGGTGGGTAATAGAATTAAGAGATAATTAAAAGTTTTAACTTTAATTCGAGCCCACAACAAAAATTATTTTTCGGTTTTATAATTTAGGGTAGGTTTAACTGAGCAAGCCATGATATTTCAGTATTTATAGACGATTTAAGATATTCGATAAAGCAAATCATTTGAATTTTTAATTTAATTGAAGGGTTTACTGCTTAAAGTACTACAAAATGAGTACAACACGATGCATAGTTTTTTAATTAATTATATTTTTCGAAAGGTGACTTATTGATAAACTTAGGATTTATGTTTAAAGTGAATAAATTTGACATGTTAGGTTCACTTAATAACAGAGGGTTGAATAAGTTATTTTTAATAAAAATAAAGTTTACTAAAAGTTTTTAAAGTTAAAAAAATATAGTTTTAAAAAATTTAAAGTTTACAAAAAGTTTAAAAATCTTTAAGTAAATCAAAATTAACTTTTTAATTTTAACTATTGAGAGACTATAATCTAACTGTTTATCCTTGTAACCAACTGGTGCATATCAACTATATACTCTGTATCTGCATATGCGCAGAAAAACAGACATTTAATCTAACTTGAGTTCGACTTTAAATTATTTGCCAACTTTTAAGTTTAATTACTATACACAACTCGATTACCTTTCCCACAAAACACCTTTCAGAAACAAAACAGAAATTAACACTTACCGAAAAACACGTCCACTTTGGGTGTTAGTCTTCACTCAACTAACGTTTCTCCCTTATCTTTGCTAGGGGGCGCTGCAATCGCCGCTAGAGGCGTTAGTAGTCTTCAGGTGTGTGATAAGAATAAACTTTAAATCCAACTTACACTCGCTCAGTCATTCTTGCTTCTCTCAACCTTGCTAACAACCGTTTGCTGCTGGCTCATTGTTTGGTTGTTTAAACTTGTTGAATGACGTCATCATGTGTTTGTCTAAACTTGTCCAGTCTTGTTTTTATGCAGTACGTCTATTTAGATGAGTCATCACTCGTTTATCTTGGTTGACTTGTCCAAACTTGTTTTTGTGTGGCACGTCTATTTGGGTGAGTCATCGTTCGCTTATCTTGCTTTACTTGTTTGAACTTGTCTAGTATCCACCACCTCATGTCTTTTGTCATAGCTTGAATATACTTTACACCAATCACTTAAATATAAAAGTCTTGTCACAACTTACTTAAACTTTGATAAAAATATTAATTATTTATAAATTTCATCAAATTCTTATTTTTCTGTTACATTTACTATGTAATTTTCGTTCAAAAATATGGTAAAGCCCGATTTTAAATCGAAGTCTAAGATAAATTCCCCAAATTTGTAACATTTTAACACTAATAATAAATATTGTAAGCACCCAGTACATACAAGTTTTGTAAAAATAATATTACTTATAGCTAACTCGTTATGTCCCATGATACAAAACTTCAATGTAACTAAAATCAGTGTTAAACGAAAATCTAATCACGTGTCTTTATATATTATTTTGAAATGCAAAGCATTATATCTAAACGAATGATATAAGGAGTAGTTAGAATAGTTCTTATATTTTTGTTAGTAAAAAATTTATACACATTATCTTACAAGGTTGCAATATTCAACACACGGTTCACCATATTTAAAAACGATTCACCATGATTTAAAAACTTAGTAACATATTTTAAATTTATAAATTTAAATTAAAACATATTTTTATAAATAAACAATTATAAATACTTAAGTATTTTTAATTTAAATTTATAAATTTAAAATATGTTACTAAGTTTTTAAATCATGGTGAATCGTTTTTAAATATGGTGAACCGTGTGTTGAATATTGCAACCTTGTAAGATAATGTGTATAAATTTTTTACTAACAAAAATATAAGAACTATTCTAACTACTCCTTATATCATTCGTTTAGATATAATGCTTTGCATTTCAAAATAATATATAAAGACACGTGATTAGATTTTCGTTTAACACTGATTTTAGTTACATTGAAGTTTCGTATCATGGGACATAACGAGTTAGCTATAAGTAATATTATTTTTACAAAACTTGTATGTACTGGGTGCTTACAATATTTATTATTAGTGTTAAAATGTTACAAATTTGGGGAATTTATCTTAGACTTCGATTTAAAATCGGGCTTTACCATATTTTTGAACGAAAATTACATAGTAAATGTAACAGAAAAATAAGAATTTGATGAAATTTATAAATAATTAATATTTTTATCAAAGTTTAAGTAAGTTGTGACAAGACTTTTATATTTAAGTGATTGGTGTAAAGTATATTCAAGCTATGACAAAAGACATGAGGTGGTGGATACTAGACAAGTTCAAACAAGTAAAGCAAGATAAGCGAACGATGACTCACCCAAATAGACGTGCCACACAAAAACAAGTTTGGACAAGTCAACAAAGATAAACGAGTGATGACTCATCTAAATAGACGTACTGCATAAAAACAAGACTGGACAAGTTTAGACAAACACATGATGACGTCATTCAACAAGTTTAAACAACCAAACAATGAGCCAGCAGCAAACGGTTGTTAGCAAGGTTGAGAGAAGCAAGAATGACTGAGCGAGTGTAAGTTGGATTTAAAGTTTATTCTTATCACACACCTGAAGACTACTAACGCCTCTAGCGGCGATTGCAGCGCCCCCTAGCAAAGATAAGGGAGAAACGTTAGTTGAGTGAAGACTAACACCCAAAGTGGACGTGTTTTTCGGTAAGTGTTAATTTCTGTTTTGTTTCTGAAAGGTGTTTTGTGGGAAAGGTAATCGAGTTGTGTATAGTAATTAAACTTAAAAGTTGGCAAATAATTTAAAGTCGAACTCAAGTTAGATTAAATGCATACCTGCCAACATGTCTATTCAGAAAACCTTACAATTTTCCCGACGTACTTCATTGTGCATCTTTAAAAATATATATGTAGTGTTTATGAAGGCATCTAATAAGGTAATATATGGTGTGATACAAAATTTACTGATAAATACAAAAATATTAAACAAGTAATTGTTTAAGTTAAAAAAGAAAGTCAAAGACACAACCCAAAAAATATTAGCACTGATAATTATTTTTAATGTACTTTAAATAGGCTGATTTGGCTTTACCCAATAATTTTTTGTCAAACATTTTTTCATAGTAATCTTCTTGCATTCTTTTAAGTATTAAAATATAATATTTTATAAGTAAAAAAAAAATCTAATAAATTTATAATCAAAAAAGTCCTAAAACTACAATTTTAGTTTTGCATTCAGCTTTGCTGCAAGAAAATTTTAAAATACAAAGCATGACTAAAAATTCCCTGGCATAGAATAACGTGTTGTGAATTACTACTTGGCTGTACTACTATATTGCTAATCACTCTCATCTTTGTAACAAACATAAGGTGTGCATCAGTTTAATTCTTTTACTCAATGAGTAACCTATTTGAGTAATCATTTCAAGTTTTACCAAAAAACCTTACAATCTTACCTATCACCCTTACAACCTTACAATTTGACCTAAATCCTTACATTGTAAGGCTAAACCTTACAAGTTGGCAGGTATGTAAATGTCTGTTTTTCTGCGCATATGCAGATACAGAGTATATAGTTGATATGCACCAGTTGGTTACAAGGATAAACAGTTAGATTATAGTCTCTCAATAGTTAAAATTAAAAAGTTAATTTTGATTTACTTAAAGATTTTTAAACTTTTTGTAAACTTTAAATTTTTTAAAACTATATTTTTTTAACTTTAAAAACTTTTAGTAAACTTTATTTTTATTAAAAATAACTTATTCAACCCTCTGTTATTAAGTGAACCTAACATGTCAAATTTATTCACTTTAAACATAAATCCTAAGTTTATCAATAAGTCACCTTTCGAAAAATATAATTAATTAAAAAACTATGCATCGTGTTGTACTCATTTTGTAGTACTTTAAGCAGTAAACCCTTCAATTAAATTAAAAATTCAAATGATTTGCTTTATCGAATATCTTAAATCGTCTATAAATACTGAAATATCATGGCTTGCTCAGTTAAACCTACCCTAAATTATAAAACCGAAAAATAATTTTTGTTGTGGGCTCGAATTAAAGTTAAAACTTTTAATTATCTCTTAATTCTATTACCCACCGATAGAGGGCGATACAAAAAACTATTATTTCATTTTAAAAGGTTCACATCTAAATTCTACTTAAACTCTAAGTCATTTCAAATTTTAACTCGTGACTTTTAAAACATTTGATTGTTTTACACAATAATGTGATCGTTTGCTTTTTGAATGCTAATTAAGTTTATTGTTTTTAAGTGTATCATTAAGAAATAACTTGAATATTAAATCAATTTAACCTTAAAAAAGAAACACAATATATTCAATCAGTTGTTATCAGTGCCTTTGTGATGTAATTACCGACGCATTCAGCTGTTAAGTGAAAGGATAATAATTTGATTCCATTCAAATACAACTTTTCATTTTATTTTTCTATGTTCTTTTTCTTATGTAGGGGGAAATTTCAAAAAGTAGCCAAAGTTGTAGTTTATATTTCTCAAATATCTTAAATCTCAACTAAACTTCGTGCTTAAAAACCTACCCTAAACTATGATTTTATGACTTGATCAGTAAATATGTTATCAGTGACGTCATGTGTGGGAGAAAAACCCATCTGAAATTCCTATGTCATTCCTATGTGTATATTGTAACATCATGTCTTATCTTGTGAGTGATTAAAAGTAACACATTTTCAATCAATTCTCATGTAGTTTAAGTAACATATAATAAATACCTCGAGTTTATTTCACCAAAAATAAAATTTCTTTTAAAAGTAATGAAATTTTTCATGTTTTATATAATTTCAACAAATTTATTCACACTTTGTCTAAGACATTCAAAATGTTTAATAGTTGCTTATTTATTTTTTAAATAAGTTTTATTTTAAAAATGGAAAAAATTTACAAAGTTTTATTTTTTAAATGAGTGAGGTTAAAAAATTTCACTATTAAATTCCACTAAGTTGAATTTTTTTCAGGTATACTATTTCCACTGCTTTGAAAATGTTGTGTTGTTTTAAAAAAACTTTAGCAATGTGTTAAGTCTGATTTTTAAAGTTATTAATTTTCCTTAGTTGAAAATATTATATAAGTGTAAAGTTATTATTTTTTTTTAGTTTGAAATATTGTCTAAGTGTAAAGTTTACTTAAACTTAATTATTTTCTTTTGTCAATGTATCGAAATGTTTATTTGTTGCTTATTTTATAAAATGTATAACCAACTAGATATTTTTAAGTGTGTTAATTTCGTTAGGTCGAATTTTCTAAAATTTACAACCAACTAGATATTTTTCAAAGAAACTCTAACAATGTGTTAAGTCTAATTCTTCTTAAATTAAAATATTGTCTAAGTGTAAAGTTATTATTTTTCTACCTTCCATGTCTCGATGTAAAGGTGATAATCCTAAGTTTCCAATTTGCGGGCGAAAAGACATTAAAATATTTAAATGTTCTAGTAAAATGTGCGATATCTGAAATTTGGTAGTTCAAACAGCTTCTGGATAAAAATCGTCTACACGGGTTAAACATAGCAATCATTTTTTCAACATACAAATCCACACATGTAAAGATGAGTCACTCATGCAAGCTGATAACAAGTTTAGGCAGGAAAATCGGCTTGCATTAGTCATTTTTTTTACTCTTCGTTATCATGTTAATAGGAAGTGATCTTAGGATCTCATAGTTGTGATAAGACAAACCACGTGATGTTAACAACAAAGTGTTATTCACAACAAAATTAAATTCTATTTCCTTAAAATAATTGTAATGGAAAGGATATCGTGACTATCTTGAAAAAACTTTAGGTAAGTCAATTTTTATTGTAAAACTTTTATATTATGTAAAATCTTTTTTTTTTTTTAAATGTCAACACACTCCTGTTTTGTCTGACACATTCAAAATACACAACATTAGTTTAAAAGTCACACAGTGTATGCTAAAGAAAACACTTTTTTTCGAAATCAAACTATTTATTAATCATTTAAAATAATACAAATCAAATAAGCCTGTCATATTGAGCTGTAATAAATTCTAATTTCAAAATTTTTCGTAATGTCCAATTAAACACTCGTTCTGTGAAATCTTCAAAGCCGTTGTACAACTTTAAAAAGGCATTCTCAGCATGTACATGTATGTTTTGGTCTGTTAATTCTAGTTCATATATTTTGCATATCATTTTGTCTTTTAATTCACTATAAGTTCGAACTAATCTATAAGCTTCACTATAAGTTCAAATAACAAATCTTTTAAACAGGGTGATTTCGCAATGTTAGGTAAAACTTTAGGAAAAGTATCACAATGTTGTAAAAAATCCGATTCACACTTAAATATTTCACAACACTTTGCACATGAATATTGTTTACGAATCTTATGGGTCTTCTTGTGTATTAATAAGTCAGACATTCTTGAAAATATCTCGTTGCAATCACTACACTTGTATTGTTTGGGCAATTTGTGAATCTTTTGATGATTACGTAAATCACTCTTTTGTGAAAAAACTTCAGCACACACCTCACAGCAAAAATATTTTTCCTTTAGATGACTTTTCATATGAAACACTAAGTTAACTTTTCGAGGAAATGCTGTGTTACACATCTTACGCACATGGGGTAACTTCTGTTTCTTTAGTCCTGATGAGGTGAGTTTCACTTCATAATTCGAAACGAGTCCTTCTTTGGATAAAAGTGTAGAATCCATCTCTTGATTATTTAACTCTGGTGATGAGTGTTGACACTCCAAGTTGGTTACATCACCAACATAAGAATTCATAACTCGTTCCACAATAACTTAAATGAAAAATACAACCTATTACAACGATATCAGGTCACAGTAGAATGTTATGAACTCGTTTCATTGAAATTTATATAATGATAGAGGGCGCTCGTGTAAAAATACTAACTTTTTATTTGTTTGAAAATACTGACATTTTATTGGTTTAAAAATACGTCACGTGATTATTTCATCCTATAATGTTATAAGTTCAATAACCACTTAATTCTTGCACAATGATTTAGAAAGTCTTACCTATCAGAAGTTCGTACATATGTAAGTAAAAATCCTTATTACTCTCGTATCTATTGCTTTTATAAATAATATTTTATTTATCAAACCACTTAATTTCTAAATGATGTATTCTAAAACGCTTTTTATGTCTTATGTATGTAAAGTCTACTAAAAGAGGGGGGAAAAAAGACGGGGTGTGAAGTATTTGTAAAATTGAAAAACGTTAATTTATAAAAACTAGATTCCATTCCCTTTTTTAAAAATGTTGGTTGTATAAAGTCAAATCTATTGAAAATTTATTTTAATCGTATAACTCTAAACAAAATACCCGCTCTCTTTAATAAGTTAAATAGTCACTAAAAATTGTTCATTTAAAAGGAAAAAATCTTTAAAATTCTCTTATTGTATGATTTTATAAATAATATTTTGCACGTCAAATCACTTCTTAACTAAATGTAATAATCTAAAATGTCTTATGTAATGATCTAAAATGTCTTATGTGTTGTGGATGGTTGGTTATTTGTTAAAACCGATTATCTACGCTTGGGATATAGGTCACTCTAGGGGTCATTCTAAGGGCTCCTAACTCGTATTGACAAGGTTCGAAGAAAACTCCGAACGGTTAGGTCGACGAGCGCGAGAGAAGTTTAAACCCAAACGTCTAGTAGCTTTAAAACCAGAACCTCTCAGTCACTGGTCTTATGTGTTGTGTTTTTATAAATAATATTTTTCTTGTTTAATCACTTAACTCCAAAATGAAATGTTTCTAAGACACTTTGTCATGTCTTAAGTGAAACATATTTAACTAAAGAAGGATGTAGTATTTGTGAGATAAGTTATTCTACAGTACCCTTTTAAGAAAAAAAAAGCTATATTACAAGTCAATTAAAAAAATTATATAATTAAAAAGTATATATATATTGTTTAAGTATCCTAAAAACGATTATTTAAGTTAGTCCACAAATTTGTAAACTTAAAAAACGGAAGATATAATGTAACACAAAGAAGTATGACAAATTTTTCCCCCATAAAGGATTAGTCTCAATGACTTGAATTAATTTTTTCCCCTAAAAATGACACATTACTTTTAGTATACAAGTTTGTGAAACGGCTTTTATAAGAAAATATTACGCTGAATACAATATTAAGCCTTGTAATTTAATTCAATAACAAAAATGCGTGGGTGTATAGCTTATATTTACATTTTTTAAAATCACTTTGCTTTCGTTTTTAAAATGTATAAACACGTTATTTTTCGTAACAAAACTCTATTTCGAATATAATGTTAATACAAGAAAGAATTAGGCATACTATCTTCGTCAATCTCTATAAATAAAATTTCGTATAGAAAGTAAAAATTTTCCCTCTAAATTATTATTTCGAATATTGAAGTGATCTGTTGACAGAGTGTTGTGAAAGAAATGTGTTTGTAAATTAAACAAATAGATGTAATAGCATTCATATTAAACCAAAACTCTCGAGTTACTCAATAGCTAAAGAAAATTTCGCCCTATTACTTTATCTCATTCAGTAAAAGTACAATAAATGACCGTAAAGATATCTCAATACATGTCTGAAGTCCCCATCTCTTGCATTTAAAGAGATAACATTACAAGTTCCCGCAAGCACAGTGGATAAACACATTGGTCTTCCACATAGAAGATAGTGGGTTCAATTGATGCCTGTGCCAGCGTTGAAAAATAATTCTTTTAATGATCAATTACTTCTAAAATTGGTGTCACTAAAAATTAAAATGATAGAAAAAAATAATTTATAACGGTTTAAGAATAAATAAAATTCAAAACACTAAAAAATAAATAACATCTAAAAATAATTTAACCCTCTACAAAGAACAAAATCTATGTGTATAAAACTATACTTTCCTTATCACTCACACCTTAATAACCTCCGGTCTTACAAATCACCTTTCCTGTTCGAACACGCTCCCAAACATCCTGCTTCTTGATAACCATTTAAAAAATAAATAAATAAATAAATAAATAAACATGTCTAATCCCGTTTCTGGTCTTACTTCCTGTCACGTTTCCAGTCTTAAAATAAATTTCATGCTAACTTTTATAAAGTAAAACAAAGTCAGAAAGATTTCCATTTTCTTTCATGTGTTAGTTAGCAAAAAAAAAAAATTATTTCAAGTTAAAAAAAAAAAAAAAAAAAAAAAAAGATACTTGTAAGAAATAATTCCATTTTTATTTCAGGTTAGCATAAGCCCCCCACAAAAATAAGCCCTCCCCCTCTCTCCCTTATCGCATTCACTTCCTGTCGCGTTTCCGGTTAAATTTCCTGTCTACACTTCCTGTCTCAACATGAATGTTATCCACACCTGCCACTTCCGGTGTCCACACCTGCCACTTCCGGTAACCTTGAACTTCACCTTCAGAGGTCATACGCCGCATACGCCGCTGATGCAGAACTGTCAATTATTATCTACTGTTAAAACTTTATCTATAAAGGTTCCAGAAGGGACTGGGGGATGGAATCTGTTTTTTAGTAGTTTAGAACGGGCATTCCAAACAAAAAATGTACCGGAAACCCAGCAGGCGGAAATTTTATTAAATATGTTAGGAGATAAGGCCGACAATTTGTTAATTTATACTACTAGGGAACAAATTGAGAGATATGAGAAGTTAAAGGAATTAGTTCTAAGGGAACACGAGCCGACACCGAAGGCGTGTTTGGAAAATTTCAAGAAGGCTAGAAGGAATAAAAATGAAACTCATGTATTATTTGTGTCACGTTTAATAGCAACGTGGGAAAATTACTGTAAGATTAGAGGTGCAGATACGTATGAGAAGGTTAATCAGTTAATTTTCACGGATAAGTTGTTAAATACTCTAGATGAGGAAACAGCGACGCATATTGGATTAACTCAGCACAGTAATTGGTTAGAAGTTTCTAAAATTGCTAAGGAATGTGATAATTTTTTTGATGCTAAACAAAAATCTTATGCGGTAAATTATAAGGGCTATAAAGGTAAAGAGAGGTACGTAAATAATGGAGATTCTAGAAGGGAAAAAGATGAGGGAGTTAGTAGTAATTGGAGACAAAATGGGAATAATGAAGTTAGTCCATTTTTGGGTAGAAAACCGGAATATAAGAAACCTAATGATAAGACACCTATCTGTTTCAAGTGTAATTTACGAGGACATGTACAGCGATTTTGTACAAAAGGAAATAATGAGGGAAGTAATCAAATTAATAACCGACAAGAACCAAGGGCTAGTATCAATGTCTTAGTGCGAGGAATTAAAGAATTACCAAGGGGGGCGAGTATGGCAAGAATCGGAGCAAGAGGGAATTGGAGAGCTAAAGTTATTGGAGAGAAGTTAAATAATCTCGAGAAAGTGGAAGTTAGTGTAAATGGGAAGATAACAAAAGGATTAGTGGATTCTGGTTGCCAAATTAGCGTCGTTCATAAAGATTTAGTACCAGCAGAAAAATTAAGAGGGGCTGGGAGCATCTATTTACAAGGGATATTTGGTAAGGCAGTGAAATCGCCATTAATTCAGTTACCTTTAGCTATTCCAAAACGCGGAGAAACTAATGTAATTCATCAGGATGTACTTTGCGCGATAATTGATAATAGTAAGGAACAGGTAATTTTACATCCTGACGTGGCTAATGAATTGTCAGGGTTAAACCAAGAGAAATCATTAAGACAATCGGTAGAAAGGGAATGTAAGGAAGATAGTATGAATAAAGTGAAGGAAGAGGAAAGGATTAGAGATGATAATAATAACCGTTATGCCGTAATAACGAGATCGGTAAATTTACAAAGTCATGAGAAGGAAAAAGCCGCCATGGAGAAAAATAAGATTGATCAAATTACGGAAAGTAGCTTAAATGTATTTCAGGAATCCCAAATGAGTTGTAAAGATTTAGAGAAAGCTTGGGAATTGGCTGAAAATGAGAAAGGGTCGTACTATGTTCTAAATGGGTTATTGTATCATAAAGAGAAATTAGTAGATGAAACTGTAGCTCAATTAGTATTACCTAAAATTAAAAGGGAGGAAATTCTAAAATTAGCGCTTTCTTCCTTATATGGGGAACATCAAGCAGTTATGAAAATGTTAGACAGGATCAAGCATTCATTTTATTGGGAAGACATGGCTGAGGAAGTCGAAACGTTTTGTGAATCATGTGTTGGGGGGATGGGAGTGATAAGGAGAAAGAGAAAACAGGTCAACCTGGATATATAATTGAGTTATTGGACGGGAGTAAGAAACTGGTGTATCAAGATGAAATGAGGGAATTTGTGGCTAAAAATAAAGTAGTCGATATTGTCCTTGATAGTGACGGGGAGTTTGAAGACCGTGGGAAAACTCGTTTGTTAGATAGAGAACAACCGGAAATTAAAGATATGAGGGGATTTGAAATAAAAGGGCTAACCAATATTCAAGTGGGGGACATAAAATCAATCTTAAGGAAAAGTAAGGAATTATTGGTGGGTCCTATACGGGTGGAAATGGAGAAGGATCGGATTGGTCGTAAACCGGAGAGGGGTAAGATAAAGCAGAAATGGTACAATGTCTTTATTACGTACAAAGAGGACTTGAATAGGCTAAGACTCCTATAATAGGAGCTGACGCATATCCATTTTGTTTCGGATTATTCGTGCTCAGTTCAGCATCAATCTACCGCAACCGGAGTTGGGGTTGCCTAAGACTCGGTTCTGATTGGCTGAACCGGTTCTGATTAGCTTGGTTTTTCGACTGAACTCCAATTTGAGACCCAAATCTGCGAGGATGCGTCAGCCTGTATTATAGGAGCTCTAGAATAGGCTAGTGCCTGATTGGTTAGAGGAAGATTTAATTGGGACATCAGAGGCAGAAGTTAGCCATTCAAGCGGGTGCATTACGAAAAGGGATGTACCAATTAAGTTAACGAAGGAGGACTGGAGGGAAAAGGTAGTACCGCCTCCAGCAATCTCTGCCTAAGGACTGACATTGAAATGACATAATACTAGTGTAACTTTACTTTTTTGTGTATTTATAATTGTATTTACATCTTGTGTTTATAATAGTGTATTAGCATATTGTGTATTTTTTTTTCTGTATTTATCACATTAGTATATGGTTCATTAGAGATGTCAGTAGATAATTTTCAGACACCTTGAAATATTTATGTAATTGTAGTAATGAAGAAACCTATCAAGGAACTGTTGAACTCTTCTCAGACATTACATAGTTTTGAGGAAAATTAGCCCCTAAAAGGCATATTTTCCGCTAAGGTGGGGGGTGTCAGGTTTCTTTGACAGCTGCAATAGTTGAAAGCTATTCTTAAGGGATTAGCGTATGGTATTTGAATCTATTGTGTACCGTTAGGGGCTGGATTCAAGGAAAATCTTAATCCGGAGGGTAGCTAGTTAGACACAAAGAAAAGAGGTATTTCTATGGCAAGGTGGTCTTGGATAGATAACAAAGATATTGCACCCTTGGATTCTAGGAGGACCGATCCATCAAGAGGGGAGGAAGTGTTGTCAAGATACCATTGGGAACAAAGCGACGAACCCCGTAGAGAGGGGGGTGCTCTGGATAATGACCAGAGAGTAAGTTAGTTCTAGCGTGGTGGCGAAGGGTGAAGGTTGCTCGAAAAAATGAGCGCTCAGACCTGAGTGAGTTCGAACGCAGGATTGAAGTGTGTGAGATTAATAGAAATCTGAGTTCGGAATGAATTGACGTAGTCTAACGGTACACGTAGAGCGTTTTCTGTAATTGTTTTGATTTAGTGCTAAACCGGATAATTTACATCAGAGTTTAAATGTAAATATTGTTAATAAATTGTTACTTTAACATTAATTGAAAGAGTTAGGTTGTTCTTGAATATACATCACGGATCGTGCCCGATATCACGTATTAATATCTGTGGTGGCAGTATGTCGATAGACCGGATTTATTTCGAAGTTGTGTGGACTGAGAAGTGGAATCCGACAAAGATAGTGACTGTTCCAGTAATCCAAGGACTGATTTCTGTAAGTCAAATTTTTGTGACATTACTAAATATAATATTAATTGCATAAATGTAAATGAGAGGTCCTGGATCCTCGATACCGGGGCCACCCATCATTTTGTTAATAACAAAAATTACTTTTTAAATTTTGAACCTTTAGAGGGTGAGGAAATGACCGTCGCAGTCAGGGATGTATCCAATTGAGGGAAAAGGGGATGTTAGACTTGATTTTGGCAAGACCAGCCTGACTCTTACGGGGGTTATGTACGCTGGAAAGTTGAAACGTAACCTTTTGTCAGGACCCCAATTAGACATGCATGGGTTTCGGTTTCATGGTCGACGAGGCAAGGTAACCATCTCGCGGGGGGAAGACATAGTTTGCAAAGCATATTTGAAAAATGGAGTGTATCAGTTGTATCCTCGGGTTCCTAAGTCTTCTCCAGTAGAATCAAACGTTACAAGTAAACTCAGTAACATGGAGGTATGGCATAGAAGGATGGGACATATTAGTCCATCAATTTTAATGCATACTTGTAAAGAGGGGGGAGTCCGAGGTTTTCCCAATTTAAAGGATTTTAACCATAAATGTGAAGAATGTAGATTAAACAAACATAGAAAAGTATCATTTAAGTCAACCAACATAACTAGGTCTAAGGGACCACTTAACTTGTTGACATATGGGGACCATGTCAAACTGTAGGTCGCAAAGGTGAACGATACTTTTTTTAACTGTAATAGATGATTTCTCACACCGTGTGTCACTATATCCAATTAAGTTTAAATCAGATGCATATGAAATTGTAGTAAACCACATTAGACGTGCTGAAACGTTTTTAAACAGGAAGGTCAAAAATTTCAGAAGTGACAACGGGAGGGAGTTCGTCAATGATGATCTATTAGTTTTTCACACAAAAAGGGAATCCATCATGAATTAACAAACCCATACACTCCACAAATGAATGGGACGTCGGAGAGATTCATGCAAACGGTAACAGATGGTGCAAGAACCATTCTATCAGAAAGTGGTCTTAACAGGAACTTCTGGCCTGATGCCATGAAATTTTTTACATATAATTGGAATCGTATTTGCCCGAGATCACAAAACAAAACCCCTTTTGAACTTTACGGAGGTAATAAACCATCGGTCCGTCACCTACGACCTTTTGGATCAGTAGTGTACGTCGGAATACCGAAGCAGAGACGTGATGGCAAACTCGGTCCAAAAGCCAGAAAAGGATTCATGGTGGGTTACGCATTCCGTACAAAAGGCTACAGAATATGGGTTCCTGAGATTGACCAAATTATTGAATCATGTGACGTAAAATTTGACGAGAATACCCTTTATAAAAATAGTGAGTCTACAAGCAGTGGAGCCTTGATGGGCCCATTGTTCGATGATCTTCTTCCCAGTAGCACTGAGAATAAGAATACAATTGTCGAGGTTGCACCTGAGGGTACCCCAGGTCCCTCCAATTTACATCAAGGTTCTCAGCGTGATTGGGGGGGGGGGGAGACCACGGACTCTGGGTCCAGTTCCAGTGATGATGAACCTCCAACATCTTTGAGAGAGGTAGTTTTTTATAGAAAACCCAAACCTCGTCCTGACGGTTCTAGAGTGGACATCTACTATTATGAGCAAGGGAAAAATCAAAGACTCAGATCCATATATGACGTTGAAAGGTACTGCCAGCAAAATAATATTAAGTTTAATCCAAATCTGTTTGATTTTAAAGGTAAAAATGAATATTCTGGTCCTGTATCCTCATATATATCACCATCAGATGTTTCCGACAGTCCCGAATCAAATTACCTAAAGCCTAGTGCGTGACTAGACGTAGAAGTACCTCGCACCTTTAAGCAAGCTATGAGGTCTATGCAGAGGGCGATGTGGGAAGCAGCAATGCAAGCCGAAATCCAGGTAATGCATGAGCGAGAGGTTTGGCATTTGGCTCCATTGCCTGCCAACGTTGTCCCAGTGGGTTGCAGATGGGTATATGCAATCAAGAGAGATGAATTTGGAAGGATCGCACGATATAAAGCAAGGCTAGTTGCCCAGGGATTTAAGCAAATTAAAGGGGAGTCCTACGATGACACCTTTAGCCCTGTGGTGAACTTTGGTGTGATCAGACTATTCTTCTCCCTCTTGGTTTCGCATGGCGGATGGCTTCACATTCAGTGTGATGTTACCAGCGCCTATCTGTACGCTCCGCTGAAGCCCGGTAGCAGAAAGTGCGCGACGCGCGACGTGCGTCGCAGATTTATTTTAGACCTTGCAAATAAATTTACCAACTTAAAAAAAAAAAAAAAAAATTTCTTTTTTTTTTTTTTTTTAAATTTGAGTTGGGACGCAAACAAATTGTTCTTACGCCGGTTCTTCCATTTTTACACGCTTAAATTCTTCGAAGAATCGCGAAATAAACGCAAATTCCGTCTAAGGATCGCGAAAAAACGGCGAATTTCTTCAAAGGATCGCTGAAAAAAGACTAATTTCGCCGAGGAATCGCAAAAAAAAGTCCAAATTTCTTAGAAGAATCGCAGAAAGAAGAAAAATTTCGTCAAAGGGCCGCAGGAAAAAGACTAATTTCGTCGAAGGATCGAGAAAAAACGGCAAATTTCGTCGAAGAATCCGAAAAAACGGCGAATTTCGTCGTAGGATCGCGAAAAAAAGGCAGATTTCGTCGTAGGATCGCGAAAAAAAGGCAGATTTCGTCGTAGGATCGCGAAAAAAAGGCAAACTTCGTCGAAGAATCGCGAAAAAAAGGCAAATTTCGTCGAAGAATCGCGGATAAAATGCGAATTACGGCCAAAGTCCGAGGAAAGAACGCCAAATTCATTAAAGAATCACGGAAAATGGCTAATTTGGTTGACAGATCACGAAAAAAAACCCGCAAATCAAAGGGTCGTGGAAAAACTTTAATTTCGTCAAAGCGTCGTGGAAAAACAGCCAATTTCGTCGAAAAATCCGAAGAAACGGCAAATTTCATCGTAGGAGCGCTAAAAACGGGGAATTCTGTCGAACGATCGTAAAAAAAGGCAAATTTCGTCGAAAGATCGCCAAAAAACGACAAATTTCGTCGAAGGATCTCGAGAAAAACGGCAAATTTCGTCGAAGGAACTCGAACAAAAAGGCAAATTTCGGCGAAGAATCGCCAAAAAAAGACAAATTTCATTGAAGGATCGCGAAAAAAACGGCAAATTTTGTCGAAGGAACGCGATAAAAAACGGCAAATTTTGTCGAAAGATCGTGAAAAAACGCCAAATTTTGTGAAAAAAATCGCGAAAAAACGGCAAATTTTATCGAAAGATTGCGAAAAAATGGCAAATTTTATCGAAGGATCTAGAAAAAAAATGGCAAATTTCGTCCAAATATCGCGGAAAAAACGCGAAAATCATCAAAGGATCTCTCGGAAAATGGCTAATTTCGTTGTCAGATCGCGAAAAAACTCAAATTTCGTCAAAGGGCCGCTGAAAAACGTGAATTTCGTCAAAAGACTATCAAGGGGGTTGCGTGAGGGTGTGAAAGTTCAGCTTTTTTTTTTTGGTGAGCTTGTACCATATCTGTGTTATGTTATTCATATTTTTCAATGAAATTTGATTTTCTTCCAGTGTATCTAAAAAATTATTCTCTTTCAGATTTTTTTTTTTTCATAATATTTATTTAGTTTTTCAAGGTGTCACCCAACATTTCTGCACAATTTAGCAAAAAATATTGTATCAAATGTTATTTCAAAAATTATGAATAAATCTGAATGTCTACCTTGTTTTAAACTGTATGTCATAAAAATATCGCACATAAAAAAAAAAAAAAATTATAACAAAAATTTTCTGATTTGAAATGATTTTCTTTGTGCATTTGTATATAGAGGTTTTCAGAGTAATTTTTACAGTTCATTTTAATTTATGTTTTATATTGTTGGTTCAATTTAATAGGAAAGATATATGTTAGGCATATTATTCAATGAAATTAGATTTTCTTCCAGTGTATCTAAAAAATTATTCTCATTCAGAATTTTTCTTTTCATAATATTTATTTAGTTTTTCAAGTAGTCATTGCTATAAAATTATGACCTATATAATATAGTTTTTTTTTTATAACATTAATCAGTAAAAACCATTTTTTTAACACACTTATAATGTATGTAAGAAAATTGCAGCACGCGATTTCTGCAGACTTCATCCCACTAAATTCCTGTCGCAGACACAACCATAACTTTCTGCTACTGGGCGCTGAAGGAGAACGTCTATATGTCTCAACCTCTCGGTTTCATCATTCCCCGAAAGGAGCATTTATATTGCAAGCTAGATCGCGCCCTGTACGGACTTCATCAAAGCGGAAGGGTGTGGTATTTTGAAATACATGAAGTACTCACTAAAATTGGCTTCAGTAAACTAGAAGCGTGTAATTGTGTGTACACTTTTGGAACAGGCATCGTACTGCTTTTATATGTTGATGACATGGTCATTCTAGGTAGAAATACGAAACTCATCAATGATGTTTTGAAGTTAATACAGAAGCATTTCGACATTAAAATACTGGGAAAGACTCGTAAGCTTTTGGGTGTTGAATTTGAAGGAGAAGGTGATTCTTTGGTAATACATCAAACTCAATATATTGATGAAGTCTGTAATAGATTCAAAGAATACAAAATTCCTGTCTCCAGTCTACCCATAAGTAAAGGTACAATCTTTTCCAAGTCTGACTGTCCTACCTATTCATCCGATATCTATCAAATGACAAAATTACCATATCGCAGTATTTTAGGATGCTTTTCTTGCAAATCGCACTAGGCCCGACATTTCATATTCTGTTAATATCTTAAGTCAGTTTCAAAGTAATCCAGGTTTACCTCACTGGGAGGGTTTAATTCGTCTACTAGGCTATGTGAAATACACACGTCATTATCACCTTAGGCTACAGTGCAAGTCCGTTCATTTGGTAGCATTTACCGATGCAGACTTTGCAGCTAACCGTGACGACCGAACTTCCATGGGAGGGCAAATAGTCATGCTCGATAACTCTCCCGTTGACTGGCGTACTTTTAAAGAAAAGTGCGTCAGTTTATCAACGATGGAATCCGAGTTTGTAGCAATGACTGAGGCCACCAAAAGTTTAGTTTGGTACGATCGGATACTGCGGGAATGCTCGGTGAGTGGTATCATTCCAGAACGTAGTCAAGTAGCAGAACTAAGGGCAGATAACCAAGCAGCCATAAATTTCATTAAATCCCCAGTTGAGAATCACAGGTCAAAACATATAGACGTCAAGCTTTTCTTTATTCGTGATTTATTTTACAGAGAAGTCTTCAGTCTTAGTTTTGTCTGTAGTAAGTCCAACCTGGCGGATGTGTTCACCAAGCCTCAGACCAAATTTGACCTTAAGAGGTTTATCGACCATCTTTTTATCACCGAATAAAATTTTATATAATTGTTATTATACGTACCCTTTACCATCTTTACTGTTATTGTATGTATGCATTTTTAAGATATATATATAATTTGTTAAATGCAATCGTAATTTTTATAAGTGTTAGAATGTGTTTATACAAAAATCTTGTCATCTTTTAAATCTCTTAAAGTGCAATATTTACATATATATTTTTAAATTGACCTCTTGACCCGGTGATATTGTTACAAAGAATTTTTACATACTTTGTTCTGGTAAGGGCCCTACTAGACAAAGCCCGTTTAATGCTATAAGAATTGTTAAAAATTGCTAAAACATTATATAGTGTTTATAATGGTTTTATATTCTGTTACCTTATGTTTTGAGATGTTTTAAATTGTATTTTTGATATGTTATTAACTTTAGTTTCTCCCTAGGCATCTGATGCGTCTTCTTTTTAACATCTATAAATTGCATGCATAAAACAAGTCGACTTTAAGATGATGTTATTGGATGCCGAGCATTTTCTTAATTTTTTTGAAAGTTTTTGAAGATTTAAATTATTTTAAGTTTTTCTTCGATTTAATAAAGATTGTTGTTACAAATGTTTAAAGTTTTTACTTAGGTTTATCAAGAGGGTCATATTGTGTAAAACCCTTCAAATTGAAGGTGTTAAATTATTGGATTGGTGGTACGTATATATTTAACTTTGGGTTATTTAAAATTGCATATTTAATCTTCATGTATATTTAATATTCATATTTAAAATTGTAAACTTAAAATTTAAAGCATTTAAAATTGTTATATTCAAATTATTTTTTCTATTGTATTAGTACTTTTTGAGATTTTATCTTACAAGTTTTGTAAGAGTATTGAGCTGCTTTTACTTTTCCCCCTGGTTATCTCTGCTGGTCCATGTTAATGTTCTTGGAGTTGAGATCATGTAATTGGGATTCATGGGTAGGAATTGTCTGTTTATTTTAACTTCAACTTAAAAATGTGTTTAGAGTTAGAAGTTTTTGGTAGTAGTTATGCCTTCTTGTTGGCACATTGTTATACACTGCTCAAAACAATTAAAGGATATTGCAGTTTTAGGTGGATTTTGTATCTGGGAAACTTTTTAGCTGATTGATACATGGTCGACAGACATAGTAGGTTATATGAGAATACATTACACATGTTTGGCAGAAAAAAATGCATTTTATTGCGCATTTGTGTACAAAAGGAAAAAAACACAATTTGTGCATATGAGAAAAAAAGAATAAGAAAAGGTGTTTTCTTCAAAGAAAATAATTTTCAGTAGGGGGTATGGTTTCCACGGGCGGCCAGCAACGTTGAACACCTTTGAGGCATGGACTCAATGAGGCTATTAATGACGAGTTGGGGTATTCTGCCCCACTCTTCCAGAAGAGCTTTTTCCAGTTTTTGGAGAGTTTGTGGGGGTTGTTGGTGGCCAGAAACTCGTCTTCCTAGAGCGTCCCAAACGTGCTCGATTGGATTCATGTCTGGAGAAGACGCTGGCCATTCCATTCAAACGATTCCTTCCTCGAAAAGGAAATCCTCCACCAGGTTTGCACGATGTGGCCTGCAGTTATCGTCCATTAAAATGAAGTTATCTCCGATTGCTGCAGCGTAAGGGACTACAATAGGTCTGAGGATCTCATCCCTATATCGGCGACCAGTCAGAGCTCCATCTCGAATGATGTAGAGGTCAGTGCGCCCGTCAATGGAGATGCCACCATACACAAACACTCCTCCACCGCCAAATCTGACACTTTCGTGCACGAACGCAGGATTATTCCTACTGCCACGGTCCCTCCAGATGAAAATACGCCTATTATCCGGATGCACAGAAAAACGGGACTCGTCAGAAAACAGAATATTGCTCCATTCATTTCTCCTCCAGTTGACATGCTCGGTTGCCCACTCCCTGCGGTCGCGACGATGCCTTGATGTTAATCTAACACATACCATCAGTCGGCGAGCATACAGACCTACAGCATGGAGCCGGTTTCGGACAGTCTGAGTTGAAATCGTGGTGCCTGTAGCCGAGCGAAGGTGTTGTTGGAGAAGAGTAGCGTTCATGTTTCGGTGTCTCTGAGCTGTTAACGCTAAATACCGATCTTCATTGGGCGTTGTTGCCCATCTACGACCTTGCCCTGGTCTTCGGCCTGCACATCCACTCTCCAAAAAACGGTTCCAGATCCTGGAAATGACACTTTGTGACACTCCAATGGCTTGCGCTACTTCGGCTTGAGTTTAGCCCCCTTCTAACCTACCAACAATTCTCCAAGCTTCTGAATCTGTCAAATGACTTCGCTGAGACATCGTACTCATCGAAACAAAGCAATCACTGAATGCCGATCATCCTTGTCTTCATTCTCTTTTATCCAGTTGAAAGTCAAATTTCATTCGCTGCCGCTGAAGCGACGTTTTTGACGTTGAACTCAAAATTTGCATACTCCACAGTTTGAAAACCAGAAAAATTTGCATTTGTGACACTCCAATATCTCTTCTATTTTCGGCAAAAAAAATTTCGTTTATATCTTTATTTTATATAAAACTTCAAATATCCTTTAATTGTTTTGAGCAGTGTAGTTGAGTTCTTTTTAACTTTTAATTTTTTTTTTACTAATGCGTTTTTATCTTATAGTAAAAATTTAATCCAGTCTTTAAAAATTTTTTTTTGTATTATGCAGTAGTGTCATTAGTATTCTTTGGGATTTTTCATCCCTTATTTTTCTCAGCTTCATGTCATTTCTGACATTTTTATAGCTGTTTTGCTTAGAGACAGTAAGAGGGGGGGGGGGGGGGGGACTTGTTGTAAAAACAAGCCTCCAGTTAATAGTTTGTCTTACTGCCTCATATACACTTTTACACACATGCATTTATTAACTTTCATTCATATTTTATCTTTATTTATATTCACTTATCACAGTATAAAGTTCATAAACATTGCATTTCATTAGTATACATTTATCATGTAAAATCGTAATTTCAGTAATTAATATGTGCTTAACTTACCCATAATTCGTTAATTCTTAGTTCAGTACTTTTATTTTTCTCATTAGAAACAGTAAATTTCACTTTACAATAGTTTTTAATTTCAATTTACTTTTCAAACATTTGAACATCACGCTCCAGTTCAACACACACACGGCGATATTCGATTAAGCCTGGAATCGAATAATCGATTAGCGAGTTCGCTGTTCTATGATAGATGGCGACAGAGGAGTTACTTTCTGATTCGCAGTTTCTTTAATTATTCATGCCGTTGGCCACGTGTCACTTCCGTGACTGTTCTGGAACTTCGTTGTCATTGGTAGATGAACTGTTGGCCAGGTATTTATACGCGTACTTCGCTATCATCGGCAGATTCGGTTTATTGTTTTACGATCTTCACGAAAGCGTCCGGGTTTTAGTTAAGCTCAGGCCGTAGTGATGGAATGTGGTCTTAATGGATTACGTGTCGTCATTAACGTTGCAGCTCTCTACTCCCTTCTAATAAGTATAATTTATTTAAGTTATATGTACGGTTTATGTTAATATATATTGTCTCTATTATAATATGATTCAAGATCATCTCATTGTTTATTCTGCTAAATTATCAAAAGTGAACTATGTTAATATCGTCTTCTGTTGAACTTTACTTCAAATAAAACTGACTGGATTAAAATTACCTGCCTATTTAATGAAGCAACATCTTTACACATCTTTGTTTTTCTATTGCCTTATTCAACAAACATTCAGCTACATCTTTCACCTTGCTATATGTGAGCTAATCAATTCCAGCTAAATTCCATTAGCGTTATTTGCTTGTTTGAATCAAGTGTTATAAGAAAATCGGCTTCACTAAATGCCATTTTCTTAACAAGTATAATGGAGTCCCTTAATTTAATGGGACTTTTTGTGCTTTGCGACCATCAAGAGACTACTTCAATCACGGAAGAACACCCGCTCACTAATATTAATCATATGGGAGATTTTTTTAAAATATCTCTTATATGTCAATATTTTAATTAAGTTTCTTTTGCATTGTGTAGCTTAGGTCGATCTCTACGCAGGCCGTTTTTCGATTTTGTTTACAGATTAATTTTATTAAGATACATTAACTTTCGAAACCGATTCCAAAACTAATAGTAGCCTCATAATAAAAAAAACCCTGTAAACAAAACCGAAAAAGTAAAACACCTGCGTAGAGATCAATATCAGCTATCCAAGGCAAAAACAATCATTTAAAAATATTGAAATGCAAACAAGATATTTAAAAAAATTCCCTTATAGGATTAAAACTAGCCAGCGGGTGTTTTCTCGCGAGTGAAGTATACTCTTAACTGTTACTACAGCTATCACTAAAATATGGTTTTGTGCTCTTCTAGACCTTTAAACTTTAATACGGCAATCACTGTAACAAAAAACCTCTCTGTAACAGGTCTCTATTCTTCGGGCCCAGATATCATTCACATGGCAAATATCAATTTATGGCAAACATTAATTTATGGAAGAAAATGTGTGTTTTCTCTTAAACATGATTCCATTTTTTTCTGATAGAAATTGTAAAACATTTGGGTCTGATGTCAATATTAGAGGAATAAAATACCAATGTAAATTTTGTCATTTGGACACAATCGTCGTCAAATATTGCCATTTTCTGAATAAAAAAAAATTTTTTTGAGTCGAATGTCTATTAAAAAGGGCGTCATTATCACAGGTGAAAGCAATTTCTTCTATTGAAATTTTGGTACCTAATTTCAGAGTGGGCAGAATGAAAATGATTTTGATGCAATCATAGAAAAATGCTGCAGTTTCATGTTTTTAAATGAATGCTTTCTTTTGATATATGATGTTAGTTCAAATTTAATGCCCTTGACAAACACCATTTATGCAATATTTTATTTTTTATTGTTATAATAAAATATCATCAATGAAAATACAAGAAAGAAAAATCATATGCGTCAAGCATAGGTTATGAAATACTTTGCAACACTTATAAAATATTTTAACAAAACCGTTTACCATATTTTCTGGTAATAACGCCGCACTTACTTTAAAAAAAAAAAAAAAATTTAACGCCACATCTTGTTTAATGCCACGCTGGTTATACCCCCACATGGAATATTAGAGCAATTAATTAAAATTATTAACTGATATAAAATAAAACATTTTAAACACAAATAAATAAATTTCGTTTAGTTCTCTTGCTGCACTAAGATTTCCGTTAACTTTTGCTAATCTGATAGCATTGAGTTTGAATTTTGCTGGGTAGCTACAGCGCTTAGAACTCCCATTAGATGACATCTTTTTAAAAAAAATTATATCGGTAAGTAAAAACCAAATAAAAGGATGAGATTCTTAAAACCTTGAATTTATAAGTGCATGTGTACAGAATATTGTTGTTGTTGTTGAATTGACCCAAAGGGCCCGGTTTTGCAGCTTTCTATTTCTGTATAGCTGTCATAATCCACTACGCTTGATCCGTAATCCTGACTCCTAAATCTCCTAATTTTGAACCAATTCCAGATGAGAGATTTGCATCTGGATTGGCACCTCCAGAGGTAAGTGTACAGAATATTGAAAGTTTAACGAAAGATTATGATTAGTCAAGCTGTTGCCAAACCATACGTTATTAAAAAATTAATGAGTATGGAGTAAAATAGATTCCCGTAGTTAGGATTCGGCACTGGCGAAGATTGGAGTGAGAAAATGGGAGGAGTTATTCCTTATATGGCATGCAAGTCGATCTGACGTGAACTTAAGGAGAGCAATTGTGATTGTATTCAATGTCCGGTCAAAGTGCAATTTCTTGCTCCTGAAATTAATCGTTTGTAAACACGCAGATACGTTTCTTCCGTGTGAGACTTTTTTTTTTGTAATCAGATTTCCAAATTTTTAAATAAAGATCGGAAGTACCATTTATAAGCCGCACCTAGTTATTGGCCGCACTTTTGTTTTCAAAATAGTAAAATCTAGTTTAACGCCGCGGCGTTATTCCAGGAAAATACGGTAATAAGATAAAAAATATACTCAAGTAAGCATTTTAGAAAACGCATAACACATTTGAAAGCCAGATTTCAGCCACTACTGTGCATAACCGGAGAAAAACTATAATTATTTTGTGAAACCCTGTATATGATGTACTGATTTGTATATATTCTATATAGTATTCTAAAATTTAGTTTAGTTAGAAAACGCATAACACAGTTGAAAATGCACCTTCTGAAAATTCTACCAATGGGAAGAAATGTACTTGAATTATTTTGTAAAGATCAGTATATTACCTACAGGTCATACAAGACAAATATTAAGCTACAATTTAATTTGGAAAAAAATACACATAAAACTACTAAAAACATACTTCCAGGAATTACTTTTCATAGGCAGCCAAGTATCAAGTTCTTGGCATATCCCTGTATATGATTTAATTTATATTCTAGAAACTTTTTTTAGTAATCTAAACACTATATTTGTGCTTGAAAATGCATAGTTCAAATTAAAAAGCATACTTAATGTACCCTTTTAAAATCAAAATATTAAAGCTTCAGAATAATTTTGTTTAGCCCTGTATAGGATTAATAGAATTTATACACACCACATATGCAAAAATTTAGTTAAACTTAAAAACGCACTTCCAGCAATCATCCCTAATAGATAATACTTCCGATATAGTACTGTATTCTAAATCAATTATGTGTCCCTGTAAAAGAACAATAATTGATATTTACATTATATTCTACAGAAAAAACTCTTTTAGTAAAAATCAGCAATGTATATCAGTTTCAGTATATTTCAACAAAAGAAGCATAATTAAAATATGCTGCAAACGTTTTTCCCCATACACCATTATGTAACAGAATTATTTTGTGTGATCCTTATTCTATAGAAGCATGTTTTAGTGAAATTCAGAAATCCATATCATTTATTATGTTTGTAACAGTGTAATACCATTAAGGCACGCCACAATTGATTTTCCCCATAGACCATTAAGTCACATATTATTTTTGAGTACTCCTGTACATAAATTATAAACTCTACATACTTCATTTTCAATACCGAACTTGTCAAGCACTTACATTAAAATTGCCCAACTACCCATAGCTATTTTGGGAACTGGCCGACGGCATCTGGCCAATTCGCGAACTGGCCGACAGCCTCTGGCCATTTCGCGAATTGGCCAATCAATTTAAAATGAAGTTGACCAATTCGCGAATTGGCCGATTTCGGGTTTTGGCCGTAACATATCCATGATTTAAAAATGAAACAAAACAGAAATTTTTAATGTGCTTCAAATTTCAAACGCTTTCAATAAGCTGTGACTTTATTTTCTTTTTCATTTTTACAATATACTCACAAACATAAACTTATGCTAAGTTTTCAAGGCAAGGGATTTGGACATACAGTAGAACCTCGATTATCCGACCCTCGTTTAACCAGAACTCTCTGTAAACCAACATCGGTTTCCTGGCCTTTTTTTAATCAGTTTTTTTTTTAACTTTTCCATTCCTTGTGTATCAAGCAGTCCTTTCTGAACTACAAGTACAGATAAATATTTTGGTTCCAATTTCTTAGAATTCCTATGAAATTTGCTTGAGCTCCCGTAAGCTCAGATCTCGATATAAGTGTACTCTTCCTCCCCCCTCCCTGTGTATACATCCCTGTTCTAAACAAAAACACTTCACATTTCGAAATTTGTAAGGTCGTACTGTCTAGTGCCACAACATTCGAATGTTATTCCACCCTCTGATTGTAAACAAGTGCAGGGTACAAAACCCCTTTTGTCATCTTTTCACAAACAGAAATTTTCACAGCTGCAGAATTTCAAAAGAGGAAGAGAAATCAATGTCATATTTTCACTACGCATTCGCTTATTGTCCATTTACGATTGACAGGCCTACCAAATAAAACTATTTGTTTCAAAATAAATTTATTTTCATGTATAATTTAAATTTAGATATTTATTTAGCAGCTTGATAACGATATTATATATTAAACTAGATGCTTTTTAATAAATTCTCGTTTATCTGATGTAGGTTCGGTCCCAATTACATCAGATAATCAAGGTTCTACTGTATGTGATGTTATATTGGTAAATATTTTGGTGGAAATATGTGGTAAATACATAATACAAGAGGAAAATTAAAAAGTTGTTTTTATCTTTCTGCTATTATACTATTTTTAGAAAATTGAACTTTGATTTTAATGGTCAGTTTAATTTGCAGATTTTTAATGCTATAGCAACTATGTTTTCTGTAGCTGAAAAATTTTCAAGTTTTCTGTAATGAATAAAGTTTTGTACGTTATAGTAATTCTATGTTCACCTCTTTCTTTAGCTCTTATAACTCATATTATATTGCATAATTAATTAACATAGTTTTAATGAAAATTGCAATTAAAGTATACTGAAAAGTGCTAATGATTGAAGTTAACCTGTGTAAATTAATAAGAGCTCATTCAGACCTTGAGAAGCTTTATTTTATTAGTCTTTCTCTTAGATCAACATGCCAGTTTTACCTAAATATACGAATTGCATGTTTTTTTTAAGGGGAGGAAGAGTTTGTTATTGCATTATTAGTAATATGCATTTCATAAATATAATCAAACTTTTTAATACAGGTAAAACAAGAACATGATTAAAATCAGCAATTTGGACATTAAGAATGGGTCATCATTTAAACTATATTACAATTTTCACACTTTTTTCTAGCTACAAAAACATGATCAATTTTTCAATGTAGTTTTTGGCTAAAAGTAGTGTAGAATTAAGAAAGAAATCTTTTTCTTATCAAACACAGTTCTGTCTCAGCGATAATATTTCTACATTACAACTGTCTGTCAAAATGTAATAATTTATCAGGTTTAAAAGATGGAATTTTAACCATCAAGGATGCCCCCCTCCCTCCTTTAAGAAACAGAAAAGGACTGTTCTGAGATCTTGAAATGGAAGAGAGAGATAAGGACACTTCAAATACTGCCCCTTTGTAAGATTTATAAGTGAGCCCTGGAAATAGTGGATCATAGAAGAAAAAATGTATTTGTGCGTTTGTTTTAATTAGGACTCAGGGTCATATTAACCAGTATTCTCATGTCTCTTATTGCATTTTTTAAATGAAATGCATACATGAAATCCACAGGAAGAAAGTGCAGTGACTATTTTTTTTAGCCGAGTTTTTTTGGAAAAAAGAGTGATCATTTGCATTACTGTACATGGAATTACTAGTTCTTTAGAGATCTGGACTTCAGTGTTACGATTTTGCCTAAAGACAAGACTTGTCTAAAAAAAATGACACTTGGAAAGAAAGGATTGAATATTTTAGGTTAAGGGTGTATTCAAATCCAAACTGCTTATTTTTAGACACATTTGTAAATTCATTTTTGCTCTAAATTGCATACAATTGGCAGGTTCTCTTATTTAGAAACTTTATAATGTCCGTATTATCTCAATTTTTTGGTAAAGGCAGAATATATTTCAAAAAATGCTGTCAAAGTGAACATTTTGAACTGAATTTCCCAAGCGGGAAATTCGGTATAGCGCTTGAAACAAAAAAAAGATCGAACTTTTAAAAATAATTGTCTGTAAATCAATTTCTAATTAATTGAACGAAAGATAAAAACATGGGGCCCTTATAAATGTCTTTATAAATCACGCCGCCAAGTTTCCTGTTGTTACTTTTAAAAATGAGTCTGAGAATGTCTCACAAAATTTGGAGTTGAGGGTGGAAAAATATTTTTTTTGAATACCGCCTTAATTTTGATATTAAGTTAATTTTAGTATGGAGATAATTATAGCAATTAATAATCATAATTAGCTTATACATTTGTGTGTTTTTAGGGTATTTTATAATTTTCACAGGTATTATGAGTAACAATTAATACGAGGACTTTTAGGCAGGCCATACATTGAGGCGTCACGAGCAACATGAAGCACGACTTAGAGGATAAAACAGATTGAATCACAGGAGAAACTTGTTTTTTCACCCAAGTCAGGCTTCATTTTGCTTGAGATGCCTCAGTGCGCAGCCTGCTTTACAATTCCCTTGCTTCTCGTATTAACAGAGTTCAACTGCATTCATGAAAAGTCAGGAAACAATTAAATTTTCATTTAAGTTAGCTAGTTACATTAAACAAATCGAACAGGAAGGTCAGTGTATGGTCACTTATAAGTTACACTTATTATAAACAAATTATTTAATTTTAAATTCCTGGAAGTTTAAATATAATTTTTCTTAACACACATATTCACCATCAAAAGACCAAATGCTTTTTAAGGTTTTCCATAAATGCACAGTAACAAAATATGTGATTTAGCAAGATTTGTCATTTTGTTTCCAAATGAAATCATAAAATTTATCAGGCAAAAGAGAGAAAAAGTCAACATAACTATTAAAAAAAAAAGGGGAAATATTTTATTTTTAATAGAAAAACAATCACTTTATTGAAACCTAAGATAAACTAACAATAGTGGTACCATCATATATTACAGTACAAACATTGTAGTTTTAGAATATCAAAAAGGTACATCATCCAGATTTACGTTGCTTATTACAATGAATATAAAATTGTACAATTAAAATCTTTGAGCAGTTTAGAAAATATGATTTCAGATAAATAGATTTGTACACAGTAATTATATACAATTTGAAACACATATCAATAAATTAAAGAATGGTACGTTTTAATTTAAAGCAAAAGCTAAAATTCTACATACAATAGATGTTGCACCAAGATAATGCATCTTGCAAGCATGTTCAAATACATGTTCTGCAACATAATATGTTTTGCACTGAAGGTTATCACAATTTGGTACTGAAGATTAATAATTTCAATAAATTATTTATGTACAATTTGAAACACATATCTTAAAATAAAGAATGTCTAATTATTGATTCTTTGCAAACACTGGAAGTCCATATACAACAGGTGCAGCACCAACGAGGTAACGAAACTTGCAAGCACTACGAGAAAATGATACAGCTGTAGCAATATCATATGTTTTACACTGAAGATCATCATAATTTGGCACTAAAGACTGTAATAATTTATCAGTAAATCGATCAATATCTTTATCAGTAACATCCCAAAGATTAGCTATAATTGAGGGACTGAAATAAAAAAATTTCATTAATTATACAAAGGAAGTAAAAATTTAACAATTTCAATACTGAATACAGACAAAATATTTACTAAATACAGGACTGGCTATATAACTTACCACACATGGGGAGGGGGTTGATTCAATGATTTTTATTTATATAACATGCTACATTTATGTATATCATGAATGACAATATGAATTAGGCCTGGCCTGTCCAACCTTTCAGTATGCAGAGATGTACTTCAGCTGCTGGCAAACAATGATTCGAAACATACAATAATCTAACAAGGAGAGTGCCAAGCTTGGTAATCACAGATTTTGATTATTTTTATATATGTTGTAGGGTAGAAGCTCCTTAGTCTCAGGAACAATGGATTTTATACAACACTCCTTAGTTCTCGAGAAATGGGGGGTCTAATATTATAACACAACTTAAATACTTACTTTGTATTGAAATAACAGCAGTGGTATTATCTCAGTTGGTATGGCATCTGCTCGGTGTTCTGAGGGACCGGGTTCGATGCCAGAAAGCACTACATTTGTTTTTCTCATTTTTTTTATAAATATACTTGTGATTATAATTTAATAATCTCAATAAAAAATTGTGTTAACATAATTAAATTTTAGTTAAGTATTTTTGATTTTAAATCATTATTAAACATTTCTCATCATTTAAAGAGCTTCAAAAATCATTACAAAATCAGCATATTTAGTATCGAATTATAGAATTCTTCTCCCATCACAATAGAAAACGAAGATATTTCAAATGCTAGATTATTTCTTAAAATTCCACTGTTTTGCAATAAAATTTTACAGTACTTCAACACATTTGTGACACCACTTTTCTGATGTTCATCGAATCCCAACACTTCAGATTGATCTTCTTGTGAACTACAGCTTACTTCTTCCATTTTTATATGATTATAAGCTGTTATAGAACGATACGCACTTGTGCGATAAGGATTGAAAACAAAAACCACTTAACTGCACCGAACTTAAAAAAAAGAAATACCCAAAGTCTGTTGTGGCGCCCTCTAGTTGCAATAAAATAAAACAAATATGTTGCAATTTAATTCTTATGCTAAATTTTAATATAATTATGCTTCATACTTTAAAAACAGAGTAGTATTATCATCGCATTGACTTTCCTTGTTAAGGCAATTTATAAATTATGTTTCTTTACAATAACAAATTGACATAATTGTTCAATGTCGTTACGTTGATAAAGCATATATGAAATACATTTCAATAGTAATTTTTAAAAAAACCAAAAATGCTAAATTAAAATTTAATTATGTTAATTTTTTTTTTTATTAAGATTATTAAATTATAATTACAAGTATATTTATAAAAAATAAAAAAAGAGAAAAACAAACATAGCGTGTTCCAGCATCGAACCTGGACCTTCGGAACAACGAGCAGACTCCATACCAACTGAGCTATGACCAACGCAGTTATTTCATTACAAAGTAAGTATTTAAGTTGCGTTATAATATTAGACCACCCCACCATTTCTTGAGAACAAAGGAGCATTGTATAAAATCCATTGAGCCTGAGACTAAGGGGTTTCTACCCTACAACATATATAAAAATAATCAAAATCTGTAATTACCAAGCTTGGCACTCTCCTTGTAAGAGCTAGTAATGTTTTCATCAACTGATTTTAGAAAAGCTCATTTTTCTATATCCCCTACCTTTTTATTCTGTAGTACACATGTGCACAGCCTGGCTGGCAGAAGAAGGTGTATTTACCTGTGAGTGTGAGGAGAAAGGGCAATGCAGGTGAAAAAACGACAAAAATATGTAATTTTAGCATGAATTTTGTTTATAACGCATATACTTAGGTCCTAGTTCTAAAACATCAGGATATTTTTATAATTTGGCAGTATAGTCTTGATGAACTTAAAATATTTATAAATCAGTTAAACTCAATTGACAGTAACATTAAATTCACTATTGAAATTGAACATAATAAAAGTTTTCCATTCCCTGATGTAATGTTAACCAGAACAAATAAATCTATCGACAGAGCTGTTTTCGAAAAAGTATGGTTAACCAATCTACCATACCAAATAACGCATGTTCTCCATTTACATACAAAATTTCAGCCTACAGATTTTTCATAAGACGGGCCTTTATGGTATGTACTGAAAATAAATTGAATAATGAATTAGATAATATTCGTAAAATTGTTAGTAATAACGGTTTTAAAATACACCATATTAATAAATTAATCATGGATATCACCAATAATAAGAAACCAGAAAAGAAAGTTGATTCGCAAAAATATAAATTTTATACTCTTCAATATTATCCAAGCTTTTCTGAAAAATTAAAACACAGCCTTAAACGTTTCAATATCTGCTTAATAGTCAAACCCCCTCAGAAATTAAAGAATATCATTTGCAGTAAAATAGACCCAATTAATTTTGAGAATTATTCAGGAGTATATGAAATACCTTTTATTAAAGAAGACGGATCCAAGAATTACTACACAGGCATGACCAGCAGAAAATTTAATTACAGAAAAAAAGAGCATATAGCTGATATTAAGTATAATAGAAAAACTACAGCCCTGGCAAAATTATATCAAGAAGAAACTAGAATTTCAATGAAAGTAAAATAATATTTCCCTCCAGTCTATACTATCTATCCATAATACGAGAAACCATAGAGAAACTAACGCACAACAATACAATATGTAACGATGCGGCATCTTTTAAATTACCGATACTGTGGCTCGAGTTACTCCATGGTCACAGATATGAAAATAAACAACCAAGTAAAAATAGAAGATAACGTGCATAATTTTTAGAAAAGTACATGGAAATAATAACTTCAAAGCCCGTGCAATTCTAGAATATTCTCATTTGTTTTTGAAAATGACTCGGAGTGAGTTGAAACATGTGTAAAACAACCTAATAAAAGTTATTTTAATTTGTATTATGTTGTTAATTTACACCTTTTAGCATTTAAAATAAATATAACTGGAAGTTTTTAAACATTTCTTTTCGCTTGTTGGTAAAGACATATCTTTTCCTGAAGACCAAAGAAGGAAAATAGCATTTGTTTATCCAGTATATTATTCATGTACCGGCAAGAACAGCAATACGTTCAATCCATATTACATTTGTTGCTTTAGTCATTTTTGCTCAATGTTATTTTCCCTGTCCTTTGATTATTATGTTTCAAGTCAACTTTACATATACTGTCTTAATGGATGTTATCAGGCAAGTTTAAGAAAGTTGTGTTAGTATCTATGAATACTGTTAGGGGGGAGATGAAAAACGTGGAGAACTTTCAGTAAGTAAATTTACATATATTTTTATTTAGTTTTTCTTGAGATAGTTTTAGTATTCTTTTAACTTTATTTAATTGATTTCACTACTGGTTTAAGTTTCTATAAATACAGTTTTAGTTCGTTTAAGAAGTTAGTTTATATTTTTAACAGTTTTCTCCTTTCAGTTTTGACATCATGTTTAAGTGTCTAGTTTCTATTTCTTACTTTTTAAGGTTTTGGAAATATTTTTGGTTACGGACTTCATAATGTTTAAAGGTTTAGGTGAAGGTCCTGTATGGCTCGCCATGGTTTGTTTGACACTCTGGCTTTGATGCTTTTGGTATTCTATTGACGGTTACCGCGTGGTATATCAGAGGTTTTCATGAGGTGGGTTATGAAATGAAACTGAAATCAACGATCTTTTATCAATGATCTTTTAAGATTTATTATATTTGAATGAGAAGGAGGATGAGAAAGGTCATTTAATGTTTACATTTTGTTTTAAGTTAAAGAAAATTAATATCAGTATATCTAATTAAAGTTTGCAGTCTCTAATGTTAATTATGTTTAAAGATAAATTGAATTTAAATAAAAGTAACTTTGTTTTTGAAACGTTTTTCCTTGAAGCCTTCAGTTCATATTAATGATAAAGTTTAAAGTATATTTTTATTCATAATATGTTGAATTTGTATTTTTGTCTTTTTAATTTTTACTCCTGTTTTTATTTAATAAACATTAATTATTTTTAAAAACAGTTGGTCATTTTTTCAAGACACAATCCACATATTACTTTTCAGCCTTATTCTCTCATGCTTAGCTAGGACAATCAAATGTCAGCTTATACACTCCATTAGCGTTTATAATTCTGCATCCTGTTTTAGTATATTAGTAATAACTATGGTAATTGCTATTCTAACAATTTGAACATTCTATGCAGCCAAAAGTCAAATTATTGAAGTATTTGTTGGCATATATAAAGCTTTCTTTGTACACTTATAGAATATTCAAATACTTTCATTTCCTTTATTTAAACTTCTTTTCAACTTTAATCTAAACAACCATTTCATTTCATTCAAATCTTTTCAGTTTAGTAAACTTCTAGCACCTGTTTATCTAGGATCTATTTTTTCAGAGCTCGCGTGTACATCACTTTGTTTTCAATATATCGTCAGTACTATGTCAAACTATCGAATATGAAAAAATGCATTTTTCACATTTTGTGCCATTCTCTTATATTGTACATGACACGTACGTTGCAAAATCGTCATGTTTCTAGCGTACTTAGAACTTACTTGAAACTTAGAAAATGCAAATTTCAAACTATCGAATTTGCACATTTTTTTCAAAAAATACCATGTCAAAGTGTCGAATTTGGCAAATTTGATACTTTGCCATAAATTTTTGTATTTTTTTTACTTTTTGAATCATTTGTACCATGTCAAACTATTGAATATGAAAATAGTCACTTTTCAGGAAGGAAAAGAACTAAAACTTTTAATTATGGATTCAAAATTAGCGCAATTGATGCATGTTTTTAAACACTATAGCATGTTTTCTACTGAAAATGGAATGTGTAGCATTAATAGTTCATCTACAGGAGCACTCAAAAGAATCCTTTTACATTACCCTCAATTGGGGAAAAAACGTTCACGGTGTATTTTAATGGTGTTACTCTATTTCAACAATAATGAAATTGACATGCATATCTAAAGTGCATTAAAACATTTTTCATTTAGAATATAGTGCGCAAATCATTTATCATTTATTTACAGGGTCACTCAAAAGAATTCGGTTACATAATGGAGTATGGGAAAAAGTTTGAAGCGTAATTTAATAATGTTGCAACACTATTTCAAACAAAATGAAATTGATATACATAATTAAGGTGCACTACAAGATGCTTACTATAGAATATGATGTGCATGCTTGTCATCGTTAATTTACAGGGGCACACAAAGTAACTCGGTTACAATGTTTTGTATTAGCGATAATTGCTGGAAACCGTTTTTAATTATGGTATGCTTTATTAAGTTTAATTCTTCGCATACTACGTAGTGTGTAAAAATTCCACAGATCGTACTATACAGAGCTACTCAAAAGACTTTGTAAGCATTAATTCGTATGTGTCGTAAATTGCATAAATTAGTTTTTTAATTCTTTTTCAGAATTTTATTTTTCTAAGAGATGATTGTAGAATATAAATAAATCATAATATACAGGGCTACACAAAGAACTGGGTGCATTGCGGGCTAGCGATAGTAATTTCTAGAAGTGTGTTTTTAATAGTGTAATGAGTTTTTTGCTTGAATTAAATTTTACCATATTATGTGATGTGTAAAAAAATCTGTAGATAATTTACAGCATTTATACAGCATTACAGGGACACTCAAAAGAATTGTGCTACACTACGATCAATGGGGAAAAAGTGTTTGTGGTGTACTTTAATGGTGTTACACTATTTAAAACATAATGATATTGATATGGATTTATCAAAAGCACTAAAACATGTTTACGCAGAATATGGTGTGCAAGTCATTTTTCATTTATTTACAGGATCACTCAAAATAATTTGGTTTTAAAATAATCTATGGAAAAAAAATGTTTGAACCGCATTTTAAAATAATGTTACAATATTTCAAACATAATGAAATTCATATACATAATTGAGGTGTACTACAAGATGCTTACTGTACAGTATGACATGCGTGACATTTACCGTTAATTTACAGGGACACACAGAGGAATTCAGTTACAGTGCTTATTCTATTAGCGATAATAGCTGGAAGTGGGATTTCAATTATTGTATCAGTTTTTAAGTTTAACTATTTGCATACTACATGGTATGTATAAATTTTATAGATCATATACAGGGCAACACAAAAGAATTTGAAAGCATTACACAGTACGGGCGTGAATTGCTTAAAGGTGCTTTTTAATTGAGTTATGTCATTTCAAGTTGAATTATATTTAGTACTAAGATATGTTTGTAGAATATAAATAAATTCATAATATACAGGGCTACGCAAAGAACTGGAAACATTGCCGGCTATGGATGGTAATTTCTAGAAGTGTGTTTTAATAGTGTAACAAGTTTTTTTGTTTGAATTAAATTTTACCATATGCAACATGTATTAAAATCTGTAGATAATATACAGAATGTACAAAAGAATTCGAGTACGCTTCCGTTTATTGTCAAAAATTGCTAAAGGTAGAAAGTGCCAACTGCCTTATGTGTTTTGTAACTAAACTAAATTTTCGCATACTTATATTATAGATTATAGGTTACATACCAATCTATAGATCATTTACAGAACTTCACAGATCCATTCAACTACTTTTTCGACTATGGACGGTAATTTCTAGATAGTAATTGTTTTTATGTAATGCCTTTTACAAAATTATTTACTTAAATATTTTCTCTCACCTTATTAAATGATAAAGTTTCGTTATAGTATTCTGGAAGTGTTGGTAATTATTGCATAATCTATGCTTGACGCAAGATTTTTCTTCTTTTTAGGTAGATTTCATAAGAAATACTACCTATTACATTCTTCTCTAAGTTGGAATTTTTGAAAAATTTTTGCAGATCTACGCCGATCAGAACCCAAAACCACCCCCCACTTCAAAACTTTTTATATCTATGCATCTATGTCACTTTTTTATGGACATGATAACTGCAATAATTCTGCACAAATCTCTTCCAAACGAATACATAAAATCAAGGGGCATAAAATCTTGGTCAAGTTCGTTAATGGGCAAAATCGAACCAAAGGGGGGGAGGGGGGCTTTTTGTGAAAACAGAAAGAATGCCATAATTTCTTAATCATGTATCGAATCCGCTTAAAGTTATTATTACTTCTAGGAAAAGGGTCGAAAACTTATGCATGACAGATTTTTGATATCATTAAAAATGGCCCCAAGGGGGGAAAAAGAGGGGTTTTAGAAGAAGAAAACTCATAACTTCTTCAATTCACAAGATATCAAATCCACTTGAATTTATTATAAATCCTCTTAATATTATCTAAAACTTTTATATTTTCAAGTTTTTTATAGGACCAACCCTTATAGCACAAAAAAAAAATCTCTGCCGGCTCCGCCTGCAAACAAGTTAGGTTTCGAAATGGGCGTTCCCAAATGACACATCATGGCAAAAAGATCTTTTCTTCAGCAATTCCCAACAAACAGGTGCTCCACGATCTGCGTTTTCGAAATCTACCTGTGCTTGTAAGCCGAGCCATCAGGTATTTTTTTTTAATTTTAAATTTATTTTCTATAAGGGTGGAAACCCGGTTATTCTGATGTTGCGAGAAAAGACAGAAATCATCTAACGGGAAAGTGCAATTGACAAATAGCGTGACTTTTGAAATATATCGTTGTTAAAATAATGCATTTTTAATGACTAAAATCTTCAGCATTTTTCGATAATTGAATGAAACAATACTTACTTTTCGAATGTAAATTTTGTTATTTTCATTTAATCTATAGTGTAAAAATAATTTCTCATACATTGTAACAATTTTAATGAAATTTATGTATATTATTTTCTACTGTTTTTTATGTCGTAGTTGATTTTTATTTAATAAACTTTAATAGTGGAACATACTTATATTCCATCAGATTAAAAGTCGTCTGCAGTAGATACTGTTTTGGAACTCTAAAATCAAATTCTTTTTTCCTGTTTTGTTCTGTAAAGTTATTTTTCACAACTTATCTAAAACTAAAAACTTAACAAGAAAGAACTAGGTCTAAAATTTCCTCTACATAAATGAAATAGTCTGAAAACAAAATTAAATGACAAATTATTTGTTCTTGAGATATATTTATCACGGATATCATGAAAAATAGAATATAGCAGCGACACCTGTTGGCAGGTATACACCCAAAACCAATAATGATCTATTTATGTCAAGGCATAACAAAATACGAAATTTGGTGAAAGTGATTTAGTTTTTAAGATATATCTATGGCGGAAGTCATGAAGAGTGCAGTATAGAAGCGCCACCTGTCAGGCGACTTACATTAAACCTCAATCAGTAGAAACTTATGTGAAAGTCTACGTCTAACTGAATCTGAAGTTAAATGAAAATCCATGTATTACTTCTTGAGAGAGAGTTATTGTGGAAATCATGAAAAATGCAGCACATAGCAGGCACCACTTGTTGGGCGATTTAGAAAAAAATTAATCAGCACCAATTTATATAGAGGTCAAACTGAATCTGAAATTTTATGAAAATCCGTGCATTAGTTCTTGAGATATATCTATAATGGAAATCGTGAAAAATGCAACATAACAGCGCCACCTGTTGAGAGATTTACACCAAAAACTAATCAGCACCAATTTATATCAAGGTCTAACTGAATCTGAAATTTGATGAGAATCCGTGCTTTAGTTCTTGAGATATTAGCTATTACGGGAATCGTTAAAAAGAGAGTATAGCACCGCCACCTTTTGGGCGATTTATACCAAAATATAATAAGCAACAACTTATGTCAACATCTAACTGAATCTAAAGTTTGAGGAAAATACGTGTATTAGTTCTTGAGATAGAGAGTCTATTTCGGAAATCGTGAAAAATACAGCATAGCAGAGACACCTCTTGGACAATTTACACCAAAAACTAATCAGCGCTAATTTATATCAAAGGTCTAACAGAATCGCAAGTTTTAGTAAGTTCCGTCCTTTAATTCTTGATATAAAACGCCCAGAAAATTTTGTCAAATACAGACATCTTTTAAAAGCAATAAAATAGTGTTCTGGACCTTCTAAAACATATAAATCCGTCGAAAACGGAATTTGAGTTTTTTCATGAATCCAATACTTTCTTCCTGTAAAAACAGAATAAAGTAAAAGAAAGAAAAATCATGCATCAAGCATAGAATATGAAACACTTTCCAACACTAACTTTAACAAGCCTTCTCTGTCCAATAAGGTAAATAAGATATCCAAGTAAACATTTTAGAAAACGCAAAACACATTTAAAAATTAGTTTTCAGAAACTGCAGACCATAGTAAAAAATGTACAACAATTATTTTGTGCAGCCCTGTATATAACCTATAGATTTGTATAATATAGAATGCTACAATTTAGTTTACTAAGAAAACACATAACATAGTTGAAAATTCCTCATCAGAAGTTTCAACTAGTAGACGAAAGCATATTTGGATTCTTTTGTACAACCCTGTATACTATCTTAAGATTTTTATACACGACACATACACTATATTGCCAAAGGTGACCGGTCACTTGCGATTTTAGACGTTTTGTTAACTATCTAGAAAAATACATGAGGAATTAACCTGAAACTGCAGGTGTGTAAACAGTATAGTATAGATTATATATTTCCGCGAAGATTTTTTCACGAAACCCTATAGGGGACTGTCAACAAATTGAAATAGAACGAATATCTTTTGGATAACCATGTAAAAACTAATGTAGCAAAAGCGTTCAAACTCGAGATTATTAATAAGTGGCTTATTTTAATGCACTGTGTTCATTTTTATGAGGATAGCATGTATACTCGTAGAGAAATTAAGGTTTTTATAAAAACAGGCCCAAATTTCGCCTAGTTTTTTGCTTATAATTTTCAGAGTTCTTAATATAAAAAAAAGTTCTTTTCAGAAAATATGACAAACAACATTGTACATAATACTCTGCAATCAGAATTAACAAATAATAAAAATTGGATGAAAAATAAGCAGCTTTACTAAAAAATGTTTCACTGCGCATGCGCGAATGCAATCAAAATATAATATGCATAATCTATTAGCTAAGTATATAGAGCAACTTTTGTGAAAGTCTCAAAATCATAGCTTGAAAATTCTGAAAATTATCGTCGATAGAATAAGCTCAAAATCCGTTGTTCCCAAAAAGAAGCAAAAAGATGAGGGGTTGTATCAAATATCTGTTAATTAGTTCCAAGATAGCGTACACAATATTGCATGTACTACTATATTTGGATACAACCCCTCATATTTTTGCTTCCTTTTGGGAACAACGGATTTTGAGCTTATTCTATCGACGATAATTTTCAGAATTTTCAAGTTATAATTTTGAGACTTTCACAAAAGTTGCTCTATATACTTAGCTAATAGATTATGCATGTTATATTTTGATTGCATTCGCGCATGCGCAGTGAAACATTTTTTAGTAAAGCTGCTCATTTTTCATCCAATTTTTATTATTTTTTAATTCTGATTACAGTGTTGTTTCTCATATTTTCTGAAAAGAACTTTTTTTTATATTAAGAACTCTGAAAATTATAAGCAAAAAACTAGGCGAAATTTGGGACTGTTTTTATAAAAACCTTAATTTCTCTACGAGTATACATGCTATCCTCATAAAAATGAACACAGTGCATTAAAATAAGCCACTTATTAATAATCTCGAGTTTGAACACTTTTGCTACATTAGTTTTTACAGGGTTATCCAAAAGATATTCGTTCTTTTTCAATTTGTTGACAGTCCCCTATGGGGTTTCGTGAAAAAATCTTCGCGGAAATATATAACCTATACTATACTGTTTACACACCTGCGGTTTCAGGTTAATTCCTCATGTATTTTTCTAGATAGTTAACAAAACGTCTAAAATCACAAGTGTCCGGTCACCTTTGGCAATATAGTGTATTAAGCTAAATTTAAATTCAGGCAAAAATTCGCTGAAAACTACTGAAATCACACTTCTCAGAAATTATCATACATAGGCCGCCATGCATCCAGTTCTTTACGTTACCCTGTATATAATTTTATTTATATACTACAAACATATCTCAGTAGACTAAATATATTTCACGTTCAAAATGCCTAACTCGATTAGAAACTAGTTGGATGTGTCAATCCCAAAACTTTCTTCTATCTCACACAGGTTTCGCATACACTAAAAACAATCAGCACCAATTTACATCAAGGTCTAACTGAAACTCAAGTTTTATTAAATTCCGATCAATATTTCTTGAGATATGACTATTGCTAAAATTGTGTAAATCCTGCAAAATGCTGCATAGCAGCGGCACCTACTGGGCGATTTTTACCAAAAACTAATCAGCACCAATTTATATCAGAGACTAACTGAATCTAAAGTTTTATTAAATTCCGAGCATTAGTTCTTGAGATAGAGCTATAGCAGAAATCGCAAAAAATGCTGCATAGCAGTACCACTTGCCGGGCGATTTTTACCAAAAACTAATCAGCCCCAATTTATATCAGGGACTAACTGAATCTAAAGTTTTATTAAATTACGAGCATTAGTTCTTGAGATAGAGCACCCACAAAATTTGTGTCACATACATACAGACAGACAGACAGACACAGACTCACAGACAGACATTTTCTAAAAACAGTCAAATCGTGTTCAGGACCTTCTAAAACGTATAAATCCGTCAAAAACCGGAAGTCGAAAATTTTCATGAATCCAATACTATCTTCTTGTAAAGATAGAAGAAAGTAAAAACCTTTAAGAAATTTACGATGATACACAGTAATGCTTACGAATTCTTTTGTGTAGCCCTGTATATAATCTATAGCATTTATACATATCAAATAGTATGCAAAAATTTTGTAAACGCATTACCTAATAGAAAGCGCATTTCCAGAAATTATAGAGATAATACATCGGATACAGTACTGTATCCGAAATATTTTGTGTGTCCCTGTAAATGAATGATAAATACTATGCACATCATATTATACAACAAGTAACTTGTAGCAAAGTTCGGTAATGTATATCAATTTCATTATATTACAAATAATGTAACATAATTAAAATGCACTGCAAACAGTTTTTCCCCATAAAAAATTATGTAACCAAATACTTTTATGTGGCCCTGTAAATAAATGATAAATGCTTTACACTCCATATTCTAAGAAAGCATGCCTTAGTGTACCTTAGAAATTCTTAACAATTTCAATATGTTTATAATAGTGTAACATGATTAAAATGCTCTGCAAACGATTTTTCCCCATAGACCATAATAAAATGGAATACCATTTAGTTTCCCTGTAAACTAATTACTGCTACATGTGCCATATTCGAAAGTAAGCATCTTGTAGTGCACTGCAGCAATGTGTATCAATTTCAATATAGTTGAAATAGTGGAACATCTATAAAATACACTGCAAAGAATTTTCCCTATAGACCATAATGTAACGGTATTCTTTTGAATGCCACTGACATGAAGTATAAGCGCTATACACTTCATTGTGAATATTGAACAAGCCCTAATAAACATCAATAACATATATCAATTCTATGGCAATCCGAGTACATTTATGCGAGTTAGAGGCAGGATAGTCGGCAGACAGACAAATCGAATTCATAAACACTTTTCAACTATGTTGGAAAGTGTTAAAAATCATGCTCGAATCATGCTACGAAACACTTTGCAGCACTAGAATATTTTAACAAAACATCGCAGTTTATTAAGGTACATAAGATACCTAAGTAAACATTTTAGAAAACACATAGCACAGGAAAAACGAGATTTCAGGAATTATCTAACCATAATCCTTAAATACTCCAATTCTGTTGTGTAGCTCTGTGTTTGGTCTATAGGTTTGTATGTATCTACATTGTATGCTAAACTTTAGTTTAGTAAGAAAACGTATACTAGGTTGAAAATTCACATTCAGAAATTTCTACCAATAGATGAACACATACCTGAATATTGTGTACAGCCCTGTATATTACCTACAAATTTCTATACAAACCGTATAATAAGCTAAAATTTAATTCAGGCTAAAAGACTCTTAAAACTACTGAAATAACATTTCCAGAAATTATCCTCTATAGGCGTTACTGAATCCAGTTCTTTGCGTGGCCATGTACATGATTTTATCTGTATTCTACAAACATATACTAATAATTTGGAAATACATAACACAATTAAAAACACCTTTAAGAAATTCAGAATCATACTTTCTAATGCTTACGAATTATTTTGAATAGTCCTGTATATAATCTGTATAATTTATACACATGTAGTGTGCAAATAGTTAAACTTAAAAATGCATACCGCAATTGAAAATGCACTTCCAGCAATTATCGGTAATAGACCGTACTGTAACCGAAACGTTTTGAGTGCCCCTGTAAATGAACGATAATTGTCAAAAACATTCCGTGTTTCCCCACTCTTATATTTGTGTGTTATTTATTTGTTTTCTTATATTTTATAAAATTTACATAACGCCTAAAATAGGTTTTTCATTTACCAATTTACAATAAGCTCATTTTGTAAATTATTAAAGAAAATTGTTAATTCTTTTATATTGAATATGTAAATACAAAAATTTTACAAGTTAAACTATCGAATTTAGCATATTTGCTATTTTGACTTGTAAAATTTTGCTAAAACTGAGAAAAGTACAAGTCAAACTATCAAATACGGCATATTCGCTACTTTGAGTTGTAACATTTTGCAAAAACTAAGAAAAGTACAAAATTTTACAAGTCAAACTATCGAATACGGCAAATTCGCTACTTTGACTTGTAAAATTTTGCAAAAATTGAGAAAAGTACAAATAAACATAGCATTTCAAAGTATCGAATGTGATTTTTTGGCGAATAAATTAGCCGAATGATTTATCTCGATAGCAAGCTTAAATAGGATATTAAACAGCACAAGAAATATATAACAATTAGTTACTTTCGCCAAGCGCTTATTTTAAATCCATAATTAAAACAGTTTTTTTGCCTTCCTGAAAAGTAGCTATTTTCAAATTCGGTAGTTTGACATGGTACCCACGATATCATGATCTTTAGCCACAAGAGGGTCTCTATCAATGAATGACGTAAATGTGACACACCCCCCGGTCTTGCATACTCGATCAGATGTTGGTTTTGTAAAAGGTATAAAACTATCCTGCGGCGTCAGGCGCCCACGGGGGTCGCAGACGCGCGAAAACAACCATCGCACCCAAGCTTCTAAAGGGCTTATAATGCGTCAGGGCTTTGTCTCGCCCGGCGCTGCGATCGGCCTGAGACCGCTCCCCACTGCAGACCCCCAGGTCATTCTACCAGGTGTTGACCTCTAGGTCGCTGCGCCAGTAATCCCTATCATGGGAAACTTCTGTGTGGAACACACACCTGATGAACCGTCGAAGAACCCCCGACGACTCCGTTCGCAAAACCCCATAAGAGGAGACGGTCCCTCGGTCATATGTCGAGTTACTCCGATGGCTCTTGCTTTCCCACGGCTTCCGATCATTGACATGCATGGAAGGGCAAGCTACTTGTCTCATTGGCCGTGAGGTTCACATGTCATATGCACTAAAAAAGAGCGGAAGGCGCCTCTCTCCGGCCCGGAACCACGAGGAAATTCGGTCCCTTCCCATAGGCGGGATTCGGATAGGCTGTCCCCACATAGTCTGGCGCAAGGTTGAACCCCCCTAGGCGGAACTAGACGGTAACCAAGCGACTCCCAGACTACAGGATCATTCACATATCATATCACTCAAAAAACGGAAGAATCCTAAAGACACCACTATCGGACTCTAGAGGACGTGGAAACTCCCTCTAAGCGCGCCATAGTGGCGGGCCCGATCGAGATTAGTAAAAAGAAACTTAGTAGGCATGCCACTGGTCCGCCCGCCAGGTGTGGAAACTCCTGGCTGTACGAAGGTATAAAGGTCTAAAGCACTTGGCTCTCAGTATCTTTTTTTTTTTCATTTAAGAGTTTGAAGTTCAAGAAACCATTTTGCCTTTTAAGCATAATAGAGTTTCATGTAATGGGACTTTGTTTTATTTAACCAGATGTCTTCATTTTTATCTTATCCTAATCACATGTCAGCTGTTGTTGTTTTTCCTTTTCTTTTCTAATGAAATGTTTCATGAAAGTGCAAGATGTTTATAAGGATAGTCTTCAGTGTTTATGCTGCTTGTGTTCAATAATGTTATCGATTATATTATGAGTTTATACAAACATCGTATTCTCAAGTAGATGTTATGAAAAGATGTCCATTACGAAAAAGGATTTAAATATTGCCAGCCATACTTGTTGTCATTGTCACGCCACTTAAAAGCTATTGTTATGTAAGTTTATTTCTCATATTGTAAATTTATTTATATTTTGTTTAAGTTTATTTATATTTTGTTTAAGTTTATTTATATTTTGTTTAAGTTTATTTATATTTTGTTTAAGTTTATTTTAAAATGTTTTTTGATAATAAACGTTTAGTTTATTTTAAACTTAAAATTGTGTCATCTTCTTTTTTTTTTTTTTTACACGCTGCCATTTATTTTTCAGCTTCCAATGCTCTGCTTCAATTTCAGTAAATTTCAGAAGCTGTCATTTTAGGTGTATGCACCGGCTGTCCCTATATACCGGGCTATTAGTGCTAGGGCCATTAAAAAGTATGACAACCTGAATTAGAAGACAGTTTCAAGAACAATATCCAACCCCTTCCACTTTTCTCCGTGCACACATCTCGTTCAACTTTAGTCTGAATTTGATCGTTCAGCTTGTTGTTTGTGTCTGTTCTCGGTGTTCGTATAAAAACATTAACTTTGCAGTGAAATATTTATTATTTTACGTTTATTTTTAAAGTGTTTGTGATGGATCCTGATACAACAGGTAATAATGTGAAACTTTAATATATTTTGTTGTTGTTTTATCATTATGAAGTTGTACTTTGAAGGTACCGTCATATTAGAGCAAGATTATTTCTAAAATATTTTATTTAATTGAGTGTTTTTTGTATTATCAAGCCACATCCTGTTATAATTTCTAACTGAATCAAAAGTTTGAATCCTTGAGTAGTGAAAAATCAAAGAAACTGCCGCGGAAAAGTGCGGATGTGTATTGTCTTGGTGTTTTGAACTTTTTTTTACCAAAAAAAAAATTGACTATCGTAAATAGCATTCTAAAAGAAAATATTTTTATTGTAGGTTCACAAGCTTTAGGAGTAAGGATTGTGACCCATAAATATTTGTTTGATCAAATGCAGAGCTTTGATTTGTCCAATTTAGAAGATAAATTAAATTTCTTAAAAGATCAACTAATATTGGGTGAAGGTTACACAGAAGACCATATTGAGAGCTTAAAATGCAATTTTGTGCACTTTAAATCGCAAATTAATTAGAGATGGTTAAAAGCCCATAAGAAGGAAGACGTATTTCTCAAAAATAATCATTCTTGGCCAGAAGGAAAGTTTGAGATACCTGTCATACCACAACCTTGGCCTTGATGACCATCTAAATTATTTATAGAATCAAGTGAGAGAACCAAGAGGAAGAAAACAGAAGAAGTATGATCTTCTCTAGAAAAAGATGTAATCATTCATGCTACTCAGGTTAATTTGCGGAAAGCTAGAAAACAAGATTCTTCTGAAATACTCAAAGAAATCATTAGTAGTTTGAAACATGCAACAATATATAAAAAGGCTTTTTCTAAATCAAAGAGCAAAAACACCGACTCACTCACGCCAACACAAGCATTGTCCATGTTTGTAGAAGCCAATTTAACTCGTCGACAATACGAAATAGTGAGAAACACCAACAAGAAATTCTTTTCTTGTTATACCTTGTTACAAAAAGCAAAATAAGAATGCTATCTATCCTCAGAGTCATGTAGAGTAACAAGTACATATGCCGAAACAGATTTACAGATACCATTGATATTACTGTGTTTCAATTTGTCAATAGGAATCTTTTTTGAGTCATTATCAAATATTTACGCGTCTTAATAATAGTATATTATTTTTTTAATGGTGGAGTATACATTTTATATACAATGTTATGTACTTATACATATGTATTTTTTATACAGAAGTTACCAATGTGCTGTTTAACATGTTATTTTTGTACATATGATTTGTGTTTGGCATGGAGTTAACTATCTGGTTTGCACGACTTATTGTAAGTCGCTTTGTAACCCTTTGTATTACCTGGTGATGGTTCATTGGTGACTATTTTTTTTTCTAAATTTTGTAAAATTTTCTGAAAATTTTACAAAATTTTTTGAAAATTTTTACATTCTAAAATATTTTTTTTATTTTCCGGTTTTCTGGGTGTAATGTCACAACAGTTTTTCAACATTCTTATCGTGATCGCGAGGTCAGCATTTTCATATGGTATAACTCCATATTATTATTATTAATTTTAATATTCCCCCTCAAAATTTAATTAATCTTTTATTTCATATGTTTGGCATTTATTTCTAGTTTTAATTTAACACCAAATTTATCATTTTCTGATGCTTCGTTCATGCTTTTGACTTCATGTGACGATGATCATTCTTTTCAATTTTTTTCCCTGTGTTTCCCTGCTTTAACCCAACTGCGGGATTTCGTTCCATCCTCGCGCCTTTTACGTTCTTCATTCTCGGCACTGTGTCAATGCATTCGCACCACGTATGCTGGCGAAATAAGTTTATCGCTTGTTGCAGTTGAGCGTGCATTGCCGTTTTACCGATCTTTCATCGCCAAGTGTGGCGGGACCCATGTTCATATGACCAACGTGAGTCAGTTACATCTCTGCAGTGTGGGAGATAGTTCTTCAGTCCACGATGTTTGTCCCCAGGCGACCTATATTTTTCAAACGTAAATTTAAATGTTTATATTAATTAAATACAAGCCTGGTGATTTCTTATTTCAAACACATGAATTACTAATTTTTATCAAACAAAATCGGCATTGATGTCTTTCATCGAAGCATGTGCACCGGCAATTCCTCAAGCCAAAATGGTAAGACTGTTCCATTAATTACTCAAGTTTTTCACACTTTTATTTTGAGAACCCCCCCTTGCACTGATGCTTACAGAGGTCTTGAATAAAAAAAAATACAATATCGAAAGCAGTAACTTAATAATATAACCACTATTGACTTTAATGATTTCTTTCAAATATCAATTAAAAAATTAAATTTGATAATCATTAATTTACTTTTAAATAATTATGAATTTTTAATTGAATTTTATAATAAACTGTGTGGTGCTGATTACCTTTCTCTATGTAAGTCCTTATATCTGGAAAGATAAAGTATGTAACAACTAATAATAAATTTACTGCAGTATAAGCTATAATTATTTAAAATATTACATATCCTATTAATCAAATAACTTTTTCTTTCAAATACAATCTTTGACTGAAAAAAAATATATATACAAGTAACTAGCAGAACCACATGGCTTTGTCCATGGTAAATATGAGGGTCTTACAGGTAAAATAAATAAAAATAAAATAAAATGGGCATGACAAGAATTGAGTTCTGTACACTCCTGCACATAAATTGTCAAAAGACAATCAGGAGAAAATGAAGTTACTTTGACAAATCATAGACAATGTTTTGGCCAATAATTTAAAAATCTTCAGTAGCATTTCGGGACCCCTGAAAATCGGGGGCCCTGGGCCCATGCCTCGAATACCCTGCCGTAAATCAAGCACTGATTCTGAGTAAAATAAAAATTTCCGAAATTCACAGCAAAATTTCAGAAAAGTTACAACATGGGGGGTGTCACTCCAGCCACTTTTTTTTGCATCCCTTTGACGAAATTTGAGTTTTTTTGCGATCTTTTGATAAAATTTGCGTTTTTTTCGCAATGTTTTTGACAAAATTTGCCATTTTTTCGCGATCTTTTGACGAAATTTGCCGTTTTTTCACTATTTTTTGACGAAATTTGCCGTTTTTTCGCAATGTTTTTGGCAAAATTTGCCGTTTTTCGCAATCTTTTGACGAAATCTGCCATTTTCGCAATGATTTTGCCGAAATTTGCCATTTTATCGCAATGTTTTTGACGAAATTTGCCCTCTTTCGCAATGTTTTTGACAAAATTTGCCGTTTTTTCGCGATCTTTAGATGAAATTTGCCGTTTTACTTACCCATCATACGTAGTATAGGGTAAGTCTTGTAATCGTTTTGAAAATCGAAAAATTTTTTTTGACGGATTTTTGACGGTCTGTGTGTCTGTGTGTCTGTAAACGCTCTATCTCCCGAAAAAATTGAGATAGAGACTTGCAATTTGGTATGTACTTAGTATGTAATAATGAGAAGAAGCCTATTTCATTTCAATAACCTCGATTAACCGGAACAATTTTTTTCGGACTCTCGAAATATTCGTTCTGATGAAAGGTATATAAAAATTTTCGAAATTGTATATTTTAAGAAATGAATATAAAAGACAATAAAAAAATATAAATTTTGAATAAAGCATGAAGTCGATCGGATAATTAGTTGCCGAGATATTTGGAATCCTGTTTTCCACACTCTTCGATTTTTCATGACCCTGTATTTCATCCAAATTTCACTTCAAAGATATATTTTAATTAGAAATTTGACGCCTAATCAGATGCAATAAACCGCTAGTTAATAGGATTATTATTTTTGGAGTTATAAGGAAAAACCTCTTTCAAGCAATTCAGTAATCGAGCCTTTAAAGTTTGTGACGTCATCAAGCCACGATTTTATTTGAATTGCAATGCATTTTATAAGTAGTTTACGCATTTTTATTTTAATATTTTACATTATGCATATCCATGATGGGTAAGTATTACGGTGGCCCCCAACGACTAGTTTCGGGATGCGACTCAAATGTGAAAGGTTCCATTCTCCCATTGGTTGACAAAAAACCGGAAGTCGTGTGATTTTTTTTCTAAATGTTCCCGCTCTCCGTATCTTTGTGCTGCTGCCGTCTATGGACAGGATAATAAAACACAATTATGCCCCAATACTTCGTACTTAAAAATTAAACTGTGTTTTACAAAATAAATTTTGGGATTATATAAATTTATTATACAAATAACTAAGTAATGTACTTAAAATATATTTTATTTCCATTAAATACATTTTATGTAAATTAAAATGTATTTAATGGGATTTTTTTCACGTAATTAATTGATATTTGATTATTAGCAATACTAATTAATTATATACAAGAATTGTTTTAACAAATTGTATAATATTAATTTGTAAAATTTAATGCATATTTCTTTGCATTTCTTATATTATAATTTATAATTTATTATTATAATTTTTGTAAAATAATTTAAATTAAATATTTATAAAAATAATATTTCCCACGGTGATATTTTGATTCTTGGTCATGAAATCACGACATGGTAAATTATAATAATAATAATAATAAAATTAATTAAAAAAGAAGAAAAATTAAAGAGAGATGTTATTGTATTCGATTAGTTTATAAAGTGATACCTAAAAATAAATTATATTTTGTTTAATACATTTTTACTTATTAAGTATCAATTAAAATTTTTACCATATACCATTACCAATAAAAAATATATATTTTATACAGGGCCCCTAGATCAAACTTTTATTGTTTCTTACCAGTATGACAGTATAGTAATATACAAAGATTAATAAATTATTGTTTTTTTATAATCAGTATAATATTGGTGTATTATTGCTGTAATTTTAACATTTTCTTACTCTTACACTACATTGCAATCCAATAAATCTAACATAATTTTTTCTCGTAAAAGTGAAAACATATAGAATACACATATGTATGCATGATATACGTATGTTATAAATATATATGTGTATATAATTATATGAATATATATATTTATATATGTTTGTATATTGATATGTATATTTACATATATTTATATACAGTGGAACCTGTTTAAGAAGTTTTCCCGCTTAAGAAGTTTTCTATCCATGGTCCCATTTGATTTTCTATTTCTTTAATGCTGAAATTCACTGTTTAAGAAGTTTTGATTTTGGAACTTTTCCCGCTTAAGAAGTTTCAAAATCCCCGAAAATTGTCTTTTCGAATTTCACTTTGAGGTGACATTTTTTGCATTTACAATGTTCGTTCTTCTAAGAATTAAAAAGATTCAAAATATACCTATGAAGAAATGAATTTATAAGCAGAAAAGTAAAGGAATGGAACACCTGTCCTCATAGATAACCATTGTTCAGAATCGGAGGAGGCTTCAAACAACTCATTTGGGAATTTCTTGTAAAGCAAAGGGTTATTTTCTTTGTATGCCGGATTTTAGCAGGGGTTGGGGGATTATTGCTGTGATGAATGTAAATGAAATATGCGAAAGCAAGCGGTATATTGCAAAAGAATACAGTTTGAAATGAAATTCTTTCTTTCGTTTTTTGCTTGTTTGTTTGCTTCCTAAAAGAAGCATTTTCATTGAGTTACTTGTGAGTGATTTTAGAAGCTTCATTCGCAGAAATAGTCAGTGTTTATTGTGTTTATTTATGACGGCCGATTATCTACATCAGGGATATAGGCCCTGAGGGGGAATGTCCTCCGTGGGGGGAGGGGTCTTTCAGAAATAGTCAGAAACAACTGTTCCGCTGACATTTTTCGTATTCACCAACCTGTTCTGGCAAGCGGCTAGAAAGCTGTTCTCCTCTTGCCCGCCGTTGATTGGAACTGGTTTTTCTACCAGTTTTTCTCAGAAATTAGGGTTACCAGCCGTCAGCATGAGCTGGTGAATACGGGATTTAGACATCTGACACTGCTCTATAGACGTTCTCCTGAGCACAAAAGATATTCAGCTTGCACTAAGAAACTCAATTCGTATGACTAGTTTTGCATATTTTTTTTCGTGGTTTATTTTTATGTTACAGTCCAATAGTAGTCATCTGTGTTGCTCTTCTCCTTGGATTAAAATTTCAACATGCCTAATAGAGGAATAAAACGAAAGGCTGTAACTGTTGAGCAAAAACTGAAAATTTTGAAAGAGGTAGATGAAAATGTGCATCTAACACGCATTCAAATTGCGAAAAAGTTGGATATGCCAGTGACAACTCTGAATGGGATCATTGTTAAATGAGAAACCATATCCTCATTGCAGTCTTCAAATGCAAAAAAAATAAAAAAAGGTAAATATGAAGAAATAGAAGAAAAGCTGATTATTTGGTTTAAACAAGCAAGGTTAGCAAACATCCCTATAAGTGGAATAATTTTAAGAGAAAAAGCAGATGAAATTGCAAAGAAAATGAACGTTGAATTTAATGCATCAAACGGATGGATCGACAGGATGAAAAACAGAGCTGGATTAGTTTATAAATCTATAAATGGAGAAAGTAAAAGTGTCAATATGCAAGAAGCAGATGAATGGAAATCGAATATCTTACCAACCTTAATATCTGGATATAAAGAAAAAGACATATTCAATTTGGATGAATGTGGCCTATTCTATAACCTACTACCTGATAAAACATTCACATTTAAAGGAGAAAATTGCTATGGAGGGAAATCAAGCAAGGAGCATTTAACGGTTTTGCTAGGTAGCAACATGGACGGTAGTGAGAAACTTCCACTTTTAGTAATCGGAAAGGCAAAACAACCACGGTGCTTCAAAAATGTGAAATCATTGCCTTGTCAATATGAAAGCAATAAAGCATCTTGGATGACAATTCCAATTTATGAAAAATATCTAAAGAAATTGGACACTAAAATGAGAAAGGAAAAAAGAAAGATTACTTTGTTTGTTGATAATTGTAGTGCACATTCCAAAGATGTGAAATTGGATCACATTAAAATGCATTACCTTCTACCAAATTCTACAGCAGTTTTGCAGCCGATCAAGGCGTAATTAGGGCATTTAAGCAACACTTCAGAAAACGGTTAGTCAGGTGGATTCTTTTAAATCTGGAAAATGGAGAAAAATTGAAAAAGATTAATGTTTTAGAAGCTATTCATATGATTACATCACCTTGGGAATCTGTAAATCAAACTGTCATTGCCAATTGCTTTAAAAAAGCTGGGTTTTCAAATGGAGAGATAACAGATGTGTATGAACCAGAGATTGATGAAGATGATTGAAAAATACTGCAGAAAGAATTGAACTTTACTACGTCGTTTTGTGAATATGTTAATGTTGATAATGATGTAATACCGAGCCAGATTTTATCAGTGGAAGACATTTGCGATTTGATGCCTGATGAAAATGGGAATGAATCAAGTGAAACTGAAGATGATCCAATAGTTCCAAGCTACTCAGATGCTATAAAAGGACTAGAAACTTTTCGACGTTATATAGAAAGTCAAGAGAATGTCCCAGACGAAATACATAAAAATTTAAGACAACTTGACTCTTTTCATTTACAACTATTAGAAAAAAAGAAAAAACAAAAAAGTATTAAGGATTATTTCAGTAATAATGAAGCAATAAATAAGTAATGTGAAGCTTTGAATAAAATAATTCAGGTAAATCAGTTTGTTATTATTTACTACTGTACTTTCTTTCTTTTAATTATATTAATGCATTAAAAAAATTCATTTTTTAATTTATAACATTATTCCGTATATCTAATTCAACACTTTGTATAATTTTGTGCTATGAATGTCTTCATTATGTAATTAGCCATTACAATTTTTCCCCTGAGAAGTTTTCCCGTTTAAGACGTTTTATTTACCCGGTCCCCTGGAAAACTTCTTAAGCGGGTTCCACTGTATATGTATATAAATATGTGTAATATATAATTATATGAATATATACATGCATACATGTCTGCATAATTTTTATATATGTATGTCTGTGTTTCTAACATAGTTGAAGATTTATATGATTTAGATATTATTTGCTGCTCCAGTTTTCAAAAATTTATTGAGATCACAGTGATATTCTATTATATTATTGATGTAGACATATACAATAAATGAAAAAAAAAAAAGTCAATACTTCTGGATTCTAATAAGAACCAAGAAGCATATGTTTCTATTATGCCTTTTTAATAACAGATAATATTTATAAAAAAAAAAAGTTTAGTTTAATCCTAAACATACGTACATGTAATGTTTGGGCTTCTACAAAGTGTATCATTCAAAAAAAAAATCATTGAGTTACATTATAAAAAATCCCAAGTTTTTCTTTAAGATAAATTGGTTTATTTTCTTAAATAATTTATATCTTATTAATTATTTACTGAAAATGGAGGAGAATGTATTGCAAACCACTAAGCGAAAATATTAATTATATGCATTTAAGTAATAATAATAAATATTAATTTTAGTTATATATTTAAGTAATAATAATAAATATTAATATTTATATATTTAAGTAATAATAATAAATATTAATTATGTATGTACATTAGGGTGGGTCGAAAAAACCGAAATTTATATAATCAAAACGTAATAGTGCGGGAAAGTTGCCATTGGTAATAAGGAATATATTCACAAAATATTAATCCAAATGGTTAATATTTTTTACCGCCGCAAGGGGGGCAAAATTTTAAAAAATCGCAAAAAAATTTTTTTTTTTCAAAAAAAAAAATTTAAATTATCCAACCATACCAATACAATTTCTAATAGAATGCAACAGCTACATCAAGATGTTAGTAATGGTCCAATAAAATTTCATTATGGTGAAATCATTTCTATTACCGCCGCAAAGGCGGTCAAAATTTTGAAAAAAGCAGCAAAAATTTCAATGTTTCATTTTTTCTAAATTTTTTCATTTTTATTATATGTCTACAATTAAATAAATTTACATTATAGCTAGTAATAACTTATAAATGTTTAGTAATCTTGATCATGGGCATTGCCAACCAGGGGCGAGAGGGGCCCGCTCCCCCCTAAATTTGAAAGAAAGGGGCTTTTTGAAGGGATTTTGGGGATTTTCCGGAACTTTTTAGGGATGTTTTTGTTAGGATGGTGGGCGAAAGTGAAAAATGAGGGGGCATTTATGTAAGAAGCCCCCCCCTACCAAAAAAAATCACCAAAATTTACCGTAAAATCGCAAAAATTTCTTCAGAAAGCCCTTTTTTCCCAAATTTAGGAGGGACGGGCCCCTCTCGCCCTTGGTTGGCAATCCCCATCATCAAAATTACTAGACATTTATTAGTTATTACTAGATATAATGTAATTTTTTTAATAGTAGACATATAATAAAAATTGGAAAAATTGGAAAAAACGGATAATTGAAATTTTTCCCTTCTTTTTCAAAATTTTGGACGCCCCTGCAGCGGTGATAGAAATGATTTCACCACAATGAAATTTTATTGGAACATTACTAACATCTTGATGTAGCTTTTGCATTCTATTTGAAATTGTATTGGTATCGTTGGATATATATTTTTTTTGGACAAAAAATTTTTTTTTTTTGCAATTTTTTGCAATTTTGGCCCTTTTGCAGCGGTAAAAGATATTAACCCTTTGATTTAATATTTTGCAAATTTATTCCTTATTACCAATGGCAACTTTCCCGCGCTATTACGTTTCGATTATATAAATTTCGGTTTTTTCGACCCACCCTAATGTACATACATGGTGCACACATATATTTAAATAAACTATTAACTATTATTAATTATATTTAAATATAATATAAATAAAGATTAATTATATATTTAAATATTAATTTAAAAAAATCTCTATACTGAACTTTAAGTCAAGTAAATAATCTTTATTAATTAATTCCGTAAAGATCAAAACAAAACTCTAAAAAAGATTTTTTAAAAAAATCAGAGAGGACAAAACTTAAAAACTTCAGATTACAAGTCCCGTGCTTTAACCACCGCGCTAAATCGTTCACAGACAGTATGTGCTTTAAGCAAAGTTCTAAAAAAACATAACAATCATGTGAGTTCCAGTTTTTCGTCAACCAATGGGAGAATGGAACCTTTCACGTTTGAGTTTCACCCATTTTTCGCAATGTTTTTGACAAAATTTGCCGTTTTTTCGTGATCTTTTGAAGAAATTTGCCATTTTTCGCAATGTTTTTGACAAAACTGGCCATTTTTTCACGATTCTCTGACGAAAGTCACGTTTTTCCTTTCACAAAATTGGCAACTTTTCTTCGAACGAATGACGAGATTGATTTTTTTTGGCAATCATTTGCCGAAATACCGATACATTTTATGTTCAAATTTATGACCGATATTTTTTTTAATTTTCGAAAATCATTGCCTTAATTTTTCGGAAATTTCAGAAAATTAGGACCAGAATTACCCCTGGGGAAATTGTTTTAAGTAAAGTCATGACAGACTTTATCTCCCATTGATTTAATACGATCACATGGTGCTCTTAAAGCTACAGTGAAGCACATGGCCTTAATTTATATTTAACTAAATGATAATTTCACAATGTAAAGCAATAATTCACTAATGTTTAATATTTTAAAGTCATAAGATTAAAGAAATGTATTTCTATTTATAGACACACATTAAATAAAGATTTGGAAAGATAACACATTTAACTTTAATATTACTTTAAAATTAGAAAATCAATATTTAATTGAAATGAATTACACTTGCAATATTTCGATACCTTTTAGCACCAATAGAAACCTGCAGCATAAAGAATTTCCTAAAAATATACTTGGAATTGAAATTTTGTCAAAATAAGAGAGTTTGTGAACAAAAATAAAACTTTTAATTAGAGGAGATCGCATTTTAGGAGCTTAGAGGACATTGGAGAATTCTAAACTCTTTATATGGCTTTCAAATCTTCGGATAAATTGCATAGAATTTCCCCAGAATAGGTTGAAATGGATAAGTCAAAAGGTAGCTTCAAATGTTAAAAATGGAATATTTATAAATAACTCTTAAATTGTTATTACAGTAGTACGTTGATTATCCAAAGTAATTGGAACTGACTATTTTTCAGAAAATCAAATTTTCGGATAATTGAGAATGCATTAATTTTAAGATTAAGGACAAATATATGCACTATATCTTATTATGGTAACAAGTGCTTAATAAAAATAAAACAAGAGCAAAATAGAAACAAGAATAAATTACCTGAATTTTAATTTTTAAATTATGTACACCTTTCACATATAAGGGTTTGAAATAAAGTTTTGCTTGTCGCAGTTTCGATTGCCTTTGCTTTGCAGTTCTATCATGAAGTTCATTTGTGGTATTGTTGAGTGCCACGTCAGTCATCGGTGACTAACACTGAACTTTCCGTTTAGTCAGTCACCAGTGACTGACAGTGCAAAATATGATACAAAACTAAAAAATTACATTGTTTTAAGTAATTGCTGGGAATTTATTTAAAATTTATTTAATTTTTATTTATTACAGGATTGTATCATTAATGCATTTATATATTTGTTATCAAAAATTTTTAATGGATTTTATTGAAACACAGTAAACATAAAAACGGCTGTCCTTCGCATGTATCCTGAAATGTGGCAACTTGTTTAGTAATTTTTCTGGCCATTGCTCTACCAGATTGTGTCACATTTTCTTTATAGCATGATTTACAATATTTTTGCACTGCAGAGACTTTTCCAGGTCATTTTAGGAGTTTGTGTCGTGGTTTTTTTTTAGAAGTTGTTGCAAAACTACCAGGTGGAATGTCTTCTTCTCGGCAATTTGTAAGGTGTACTACTAATTTTTTCCGGAAACCAGTAATACTGATACTCTTCTTTGTGATATCTTTATATAAAATGTAACTATTTAGAACTGCAGTGTTTAATAAAAGTTCAAAGGCTAACTTTCTGTACCAGTTCATGGACCTGCGTAGTGGATTATTGTAAGCATTCATCTGGTCAGATAAGTTAACGGCTGCCTTTCCTCTGTTATACTCGGCTACAATTTGTGGTTTTAACTTGTGTTCTGATCAACTTTCAACATTCATCATTTCTAATGAATGCTTTGTTCATAGAACTAGGATGTCCCACTTATCTTTCCATTTTAAAGTAGTTATTCCTTTTTCATTCTCTTTTGCAATGATTTCTCCCCATTTTAATTTTTTCGATATTATTTGCTGCAAATTTCCTCTTTAATTTGAATGTAATGTTCCCACTAAATGAATATTTTTATTGATTAATTTTTCCACTAATTTTAAACTTGTATACCAGTTGTTGGTATATAACATGTGTCCATTATCGTATAAATCTGCAAAGAAACATTAAGATTTTAGTGGACATACCATTTTTTTTTTCCAAAGTTTTCCCTGTATATACATGAAGAGCATACGTGTAATTCTTGCACTCAAACCCGTCAAACTGGGTCGAATCCCGGTAGGTAGGGGCCTGGTCAGTGGTCTCCAAGAGCATACGTGTAACCCAATCCGCAGCACAACTTAAATATTTTGATTCCATATTTATGGCGCTTTTGTTTCAAACATTGTCTAAATATAATGCGACCACAAAATGAAATCAAGGATTCATCAATACATATGTCCTCAGTTGGATTGTAATATTTTTTAAAAATTTATTTCTAGTGTGTTCATAACTGGTTACATTTTGAACAAATGACTGGAATCATTGCTGTTTCTGTTATCTGCAAAATGTATTATTCTCAATAATAGTTTAAATCTGTTTCTGGACATGATTTTTTTTCTGAAACATTTTCATATACACAGGATTATAGGAGCAATATAAATGTATAGCTGGTAATTTTACTAACCACATCCATAGAATTATCCCCAAAAATCTCTTTATTTCACTTATATTTGACACTTATATTCTGCTTTCCCAAGAGCTGCATGTATCCACCTTCTAATAGGTCATTTTTGACAGGAAAATATGACCATTTTCCCTGTGTCTCATCACTCAATAACATCTTACTATTTTAGACCCTAATTTACTCCTTGGTTTACGTCTATTCTGTTCTCTTTATTTCCATAAAACCCACTATTTATAAGTTCTTCTGATTTATATTCTTAAGTTCTGTATTGGCAATAGTTACCTTAATTATACTTTACTTACCTTTCATATCCAGGCACTTCTTTACAAGTAATTGATTTCAACGTGAAACTTATATTGTATCTTTACTGTTTAATCTCCTTAGAGTCAATGTTTAATTTGTTCAACTAAAGTTAACTTTCCATTTATTAAAAAACGAGTTCATTTGAGTTTCAGTCTATTCATATTTAATTATTTAATCATTATCAGTTAAATATGAAATTTTGCTTTTTGGTCATTTAATGTATAGCAACGTTTTTATTTCATTATGTCTTTAATCGTCAATAAACTTTTGTTCGTTTATAAATCTAGTTTTGTTATTCTTTAAATAGATTGATTTCTATTTCAGCTTAAAGTGTAATTTACATTTTCACTTTTCAATACCAGCTTAAACAGGGTTCCTACACAATTTTGATAAAAAAATTCCCTGACTTTTCCAGGTTTTCCCTGACTTTTTTACAAAAATTTCCCTGACCTTTCGTAATAAAAATTTGGCCTATATATTGTTGTAAAATGCTCCACAATGGATACCTCCTAGTTACACACACTTGCTATTTTCCGTAAAACTGCATTATTCTAATAGGAATATCTTCTTTCTTTTGCAAAAACTCATATATGACTTATTTTATAGTACCTAATACTGGAAGAAGATCTCTAAAATAAGGAGACAATGTTGCTTATAGCTAAACAAAAAGTGCAAAACACTGAAACGATAAGATTTGTCATCGCATATTCAAGAGGACAAAGTCCAAGAAAGTTTTCATCCGAGTTTAAAAATGGCAGTTTTTGTGGTTGACTCTTTTTCCTCGTTACAGAAACACTTCCCCAGGCCACAATTTTAGAGTTACCAACAAATAAAATAAAGACTGTTGAAGCTGAGACATTCTTCTTTTCGACCGTGCAATTGGTTTTCAAAAATACGAATTTTAACCCTTTCAAAAACATCTTTTTTTCTACGATAAAAATAACTAAACATCTGTATTCTGACACAATCTTTTTACTGCATCTCGGCAGACCAAATTTACATCACCTGTAAAAATTTCAAAATGTTTGGACAAGTAGAAATATTTTTTTTTAAGTTAATAAAATCTGAGAATTTTTCAATGAAAACAGTAAAAGTTGACTGTTTCAGCACAAGTTCGGCTATGTTTTCACTGCTAAATTTACATATTTTTTGATTAAATTTTAAAGAGGGTTTGGATACAGTTATATGTATAACTGATTAAAATTTCAGACAGTTCAGATGATAAGATTTTTTTTTTGCTATGTTAAAGGATCCGATGCGAAAACAAAACAAACAAACAAACGAAAAAACCCCAAGAAGAAAACATTTCTTTTACAACTAGATATCAATATTTTTTTTCACAAAATTTTTACACAAGCTGCAAGATCCTTAGAGTAATAACCGATAAAAGTTTCAAAAAGTTCAGACAACAAAAACTTTTTTTTAACTATGAAATGACCCTATGTGCAAAAACAAGAAAATGTCTTTATACAAGCCTTTTACCAGTAAATATCAATATTTTTTCGTGCATTTTTCATTCAAAAATATAAATTCATACAAATTTGAGACTTATCTAAGGTTATTATCACGGGTCAGCTAGTTTTACACTATAATTAAAGAAAGATGTCTATCTGTGTGTGATAGCTAGGAAAATCTACCATGCATAGAGGTTTGAAATTTTGAATGAAGATAGCTCAAGGCAGGCCCTAATGCACATGAGGCTGAGATATTAATTAAAACAAAACCCACAATTAAAATGGGTCTTCTGGCAGAATGTCACTGTGATGCATACTTGAATGCTATTCTGAAATGCAGATGCAGAAAACATTCGAAAGTGTTAAATCAGTCAAATTTAAAATCATAGAGGACAAAATTTGCTATAGTGGGCTAACTTGAATTATTTTAGGAATGTCAAAAAAATCACCACAGAATGCTAAAAAATTAAAAAATCACAGGAGAAAAAATTTTCTATATTAGGCTAAAAGTTTGAAACCAAATTCATTTGTCTGAATTCGAATGTCCAAAAATCGCCACAGAACACGAAAGAACTGTAAAAAGTGCAGAACAAAAATCACTGTACGAATCCCAAATAAACTTTATGAAAATGAATTAATATGTATTCAATTTATTTCATAACAAATAAAAGTCATATTAGATACATAATTATAGATTATTAATTCATAATTAGATTTAAGTTTGATATTAATTTTTTTTTCATTTCGTGTTTGTTCAAGCTTACAGTTCTTCAGGATCAAGTCGGATTTCAGGTCGTCAAAAATTGTCTTTGGCAGTTCAAAGTCTATGAATTTATTTTTTTTTTGGGGGGGGGGGAGAGGGGGAGGAGAGTTTGACTTAAAGAAATTTTTAGAATTTGGGTCAGATTAATCTTTGTTAACCTGACCAGAATTAATTTCCAAAAGAACAGTGCCATTCTCGTGTATGCTGTGTTTTACTCTAGATAAATGCTAAAAAAAATTATGTGCTGCATGTATTTCCAATTTTAAATTATTTTTCAAATTATGCTATTATTGCATAGTTTGCATAAATTTTACATAAAAATTATATATTAGAGGAATAATTAATTCCAAATTTCTTCATTTACAATAACTGAGATCCTGTTGGAAAGTAGTACATCAAAAATTCCCTGACTTCTTCAAAAAATTTAAAAATTCCCTGACATTTCCCTGACTTTTTGCCTCAATTTTCAAATTCCCTGACTTTTCCCTGTTTTCCAGGTTTTCCCTGACCCGTAGGAACCCTGTTAAACTTGTAGCACATTCTCTTCTATTTGTGCTTAAATTAACTCTGCTACATTTACATATTTAGGATTACCTTTTGGTAATTCTCGTCAATTTTTTAGCAAAAATAATTTCACTACTGTTGCTTTCACACTCTTCAGCTGACAATTTTATGTTCAAGGCTAAAGAAAGATTTTTGTTTACACTGGACTAAGAACTGCAAAGAACTGAATGGATTAAAACATAAAACGTTTCTAAAATGTTTGCACAGTCAAACCTTGTTAACGCGAACATTCAAGGGGAAACTTTTTTGCTCATGTTAAAAGTACTTATGTATTTAAGTGTTATCCGAACTTAAATACATTACATACAACTGGACAGGGCAATCGGAAACAGTTCGTGCTAAAAGTAATTTGCATTAAGCGTGTTCATGTTAGCGAGGTTTGACTGTATTACTTTGTCATAACCTAAACAGAAACCCAGCCGCAAGCCGATTTTAATAAAATCTTATCTAGCGTGCTAAATGATAAACAAGATAAAACAGGCTTGGTGCATAACATGTTGAATGAATGCCCATTAGCATTTCATTCTAAACATAAACATCTTCATCTACAATAAGAAACAATGTTTTTTTAAATAGTAAAGAGAGTAGAACATAAAAATAGTCGCCAGTGGCAGCCCTGGCTTCTAAGCAGCGTGCGTGGCCTGACGAGGATTTCCTTAAAAATACGTGTGACGCTCAACATGTTAATACTATTTGTTCACCAGTATCACAGTCTTTCTGCTGCTCTAGCAATGCAAAACCTTTTGCAAAACATTCAAAAACTTCAGAATTGCTAATTTGTTTATTTTCTTCGCTCGCATCGTTGTCCTCTTCTTTGCTGTGATCATCACATGTTCCTCGGATATTGTCAATGATTTCTCCATTGCTCAATATATGAAAGGATCATTTGAGTCACAATTTAGCCAGTCGTTTATTCCTGCAATATCATAGCCATCACAACCAGGTATTTTATTAAATACTGATTCCAAATCAGCAAAATCATTCTCTTTTTCATCCATAAAGCTTTTGTTTGTTTCAGTAGCTAAACATGGAGCAAGTTTTCTCCGACTTTGAATGAACGTATATATGCTGCTGTAACAAATCCCAAGTTTCACTTATCATGTACATAGTCTTTTATAGTCAGATATTTCCAAAATTCCACAACAAAAGTTTCATTACAATCTCCTTCGAAAAGCAATTTTCTAACTAACAGCTTCTGATAATTCCGTTTTAAAGATTCTAAGACCCCTTGGTCCATGGGTTGCAAAATAGTCGTTGTATTTGGAAGTAAAAAAATGCATTGGATATGCCTATCTTTGAGAATTGAAGTGTCTGGATTGGCAGGAGCATTATCAATTAATAAAATGGCACAATTTATTTATTTTTGTATTTGTTCTTTTCTCACTTCAAGAACAAAACAATAAAAAAAACCATCATTTAAACAGTTTCATGTCCAACCATGCAGATTTTTGATTAAAATAGCGAACAGGAAGTGCTGATCTATTAACATGCTTGAGGCATCTGGGATTCTTAGCCTTCCCTACAAATGCCAATTTTAATCAATCAATTTTAATCAATGTTTTAACCCTTTATCTACCGCATTATGAATTACTGAAAATTTCTTCATAAATATATTTTTTTTAGCTACTATACTGATAATTAAAGAATATACAAGAAAAAAAATCTCCCCAGTGCGAAATTTAATTTGTTAGAACTAATTAATTAAAGTGGTACTTAAAAGTACCATCTGTAAACTATGTATAAATTTCCTCTTAATAGAAAAAATTACGGATATTTCTAATGAAATTTAACATCTTAAAAATGCTAAATAACCAAAAAACACTCATAAGAAAACAAAGGAAATTATCAAATTGACATAATTTTATTTTTTACATAATAAAGGTAGAAATTCACATTTGATGATAATCATAAAAACAATTTTTTTTTTTCATTTACACACAAAAAATTATTATATATATATATATTTGCAAAATCACATTCAATACTGACATTTTCAAATGCTCTTGACAGTTTTAATAAAAAAAAATAAAATAAAATAAATAAAAAAAAAATTAAAAAAAAATCTATTATTGAAATCTATAAAAAATACTAAAAAATATTGCTACGCTACACTTTCATAATTACATTATAACAAACAGAAATACTATAGATAATTACATGGACAAAATGAAAATAAGTTTTTCTACAACACTACGTGTACTGACGGTACTTATAAGTACCACCGAATAATTCGACCATTAATCACATTACATAATCTGTTAACTTATAATGATTGGGCAAATAATATTCTAAGACAATACAGAATGAATAAAAAAAATACAACACTTACCTTTGGTTTTATATTATATATCTATAGCAAAGAAAAGATAAGAGCGGCAATCCGTACAAAAGGGCAGCAAAAGAACACAATGTCCGTTCGAAAATAGCTTTCTTCCTCGCAAAATTCATCAGCCTAGAAGAACTACTGCCACTTATCATGAAAAAGTACAGTTAAAAGACGGTTTCTAAAACATACCATCAGAATATAAGTAATGGTTGTTGTGCTATAAAGTTTTAAAGTGATTGGTACTTATAAGTACTGTCAGTAGATAAAGGGTTAATCAGTGGGTCTGCCCGATGCATTGGCAAATGCTAGGATTGTAACGCAATCTTTGGTAAGTTTCCTTCCAGGAGCTGAAGCTTCATTTTTTGTAGCTAATGTTTTTGCTGAAAGTACTTTCCAATGTAAGCCTGTTTCATCACAGTTATAAATTTGATCCACTATCAGATTTTCTTCAGCAATTAACTTTTCTAGCTCTTTAATAAATAAGTCTGCTGCTGCTGCTGCAGCATTCATCTGCTAATTTCATCGTTTTTTGATACTTGACAGAGTTTCTGTTGTTTAATTCTTCATAAAACTTAATTTTTGCAGGATCTCTCTTCATATCACAAACCGTTGCAAAATCAATGCCATATTCTTGAGCTAATTTTGTCATACTCACACCTTATTCCACACAATTTATGATTTGAATTTTTTCTTCTTTACTTAAAGTAAATAATGTGTTTTCTTTTTCTAGACATGATAAAAATGAAAATGTTTACTCTAGTAAAAATCTCATGCTGATTCTTGAGCGAATATCTTCAACAATTATCTTTAACATGTGTCGCTGACTAATACCAGTGAGAAGCAAAACAATTGTTTAGGACAATTTTGAATTCTTTTCCTATTACTCACTACCCCACAATACACTTGTAATCTTCTGGTGAACAGAAGAAACATCTGCTAAACTAGACCATATTCATCATTAAGGTTCTCCCTCTCTCTACTGTGTTCTAGTCCACTCTGCAGCATATGGGAGCTCAAGTTAAATTCAAAGAAAGGGGATCTAAAATATTTATCTGTACTCATAATTCGAAAAGGACCATTTGCATACAAGGAATGTGATTGATAGTAAAAAAAACTTTAAAAATGGATTTTGCACACAAAGAATGTGATAGTAAAAAAAGCTTAAAAAATGGGTTTTGGTTAAATGAGTTTGGGTAAAAGAGGTCCTACTGTATTTCTTTAAACATAAATGATGATTTTTTAATAAATTTATGGAAATATAAGATGAGAGATAAATTTAGATTTACTTCACACATTTTCAAATACACTTTATTCTTATTAAAAAATTAGTTAACTGCAACACTTCATTTAATATAAATTTTAAGCAAAAGAAAATGCACTATATATTTATCTTATAAATTATCATAAATGATTTTCTGACAGGAGAGTTGCCAACAATATAGATAATTAATTGTATAATTACTCGCACAACCATGAGGTAAGGATCAAACACCAAATTGTTACTTAAGCAAAAAAATATTAGATTTATGGAAAATTTTCTATATAGAGTAAAAATAAATAAATTTGAAAGATTACTAAATGGAATATAGACATATTTACCATCCATTTAATAGCAATCTCAAGACAATTCCGTGAGCTTCCAGTACTCTTCCTAGTCTTCTCAATTTTCCACTGCTACAGCCCATCAGTATTGATGTAGACTGCAGTTTTAGTTTATCGACTGGCGTACCTTTAAAATATTTTCTACTGCTCCCATGGCCACAATATCTAAAATAAATTTTAATGTAAAGAAAGTTGTATTATAAACATCAATAGTTTTTTTATACTTTCCAACATATTTATAAAGTGTTTATGACTTTGGATTGTCTCTTTGTGCTCTAACGCACAGATACAATTGGATTATCATGAGCTTGGTATATGTTATTGAAGTTTACAATAGGACATTAACAATTGAAAATGGAATGTGTAGCATTTATAATTTGCTTATAAAGATACACAAAAGAATTATGTTACATTACGGACTATGAGGGAAAATCATTTGCAGGGTATTTCTAAAATGATACACTATTTCCGAAATAATAAAATTGGTGTGCATTGCTGAAGTGCACTAGAATATTCTTACTGTAGAATATGGAGTGCATGACATTTATTTATTCATTTACAGCAAAAAAAAAAAAAAAAAAAAAAAAAAAAGAATCTAATTACATTACTGTCTATGAGTGATAATTGATGGAAGTGTGTTTTCAGATGAGGTATGTATTTTAAAGCTTAACCAAATTTTAGTACACTGCATGGTGTGTATGAATTCGAGGCCCATAGTTTCATATTCAGCACTTTGGAGCAAGTAAAATTAATATGCCCCCATGCTTCTGGAAAAAAATTTTGGTAAAATTTACTTTGAGGTTTAAAAATCATATATGTGCTTATTTCGTAATAACATAAATTCATATTTTACTTGGAGGGTGCAAAATAGTTTCATTGTACATAGTACATTCCAATTTTCTGTCCACTCATGTGAACTACTTTTAATGTAAAATTAAAAATACAAATTTTAAAAAAATAATTGGTACTTGTCAATTATCCTATCGACCTTTTTTTTTAATAAAAAAAGAACTGTCTCCAAGTAAGATTTAATGCCAAAGATGCATGACCATTATGCCACATTCACTTGACATCACATATGTTCCTGATTTTAGGCCAATATGTGAGGCTGAATACCTTGTCCCTGCATCCCGAGAATGCTGAAGATTGTTGGAAAGATATCCCACAAAAATTTGAAAATACTCGATTATTTTACTTTTTACAAAGACTTTCAGCAATTTCTACAATTTGTTTAGGTTTTCCAATTTTTCCAGAATATCTTTCTAGAAAGTTAGATGTACAAACTTCGAGAAATTCCAATCAATTGATGTACTTTTGCTTAAAACTATCTGTAATTTTTACTAATTTTATTAAAGTAAATTCATCTGAGCAGCTATAAATAAACCTTAGTGCAGCCACAAATGAAATTTTGGAGGTGTTTGACACATGTTCCTTTTTAACAGATATTCGCTTATCGCAGTTTTTAACATTACAATGCCATTGTTTATCCATTTGCAGATAGACTCATATTATGCCAATTAATGCACACATTTTTTGATAGCAAAATGCTATAATCTTGAAAATAATTTAACATATTAAGTTCTGTAGATCCCCGATCTTTATATACATATATATATATATATATATATATTTTTTTTTTTTAAGCGTGAGAGAAGACAGAGAAATAGCAGTTGGAAAAGAAACCCCTTTCTTACTAAACACTGTTCTCTCTCAGTGATAATATTTTTACATTATAACAGTCTGTTAAAATGTAATGATGACAGATTTTCAACCTTTAATAAGATTGTTCATTCAAGAAAATGCCAATTAATGCCATGCATCTTGAAAAAATGAAAGAAAGACGGGAAAGATAAGGTCATTTCAAATATCACCCTTTATAAGATTTACAACTGAGCTCCAGACAGTAAGGAGCATAGAAGAAAGCCTTTGCTTCTTTCTTTAAATCCAGACTCTGGACCATATTAACCCACCATTTTCATGTCTTTTATTGCACTGTTAACATGAAAATGGATGTATGAAATCAATAGCTCAAAAATTGCAGTGACTACTGCATTTCTAGCTGAGTTTTTCTGGGAAAAAAGGAAGTCGTCAGTTTCTGTGCTGTAAATTGTTAATGAGCTTTGAAATTACTAGTTATTTAGAGGCTTTAACTTCAGTACTGTGATTGGCTAAAAAAAAATGACACTTGGGACTGAATATTTTATTTTAAATTTATTATATTAAAATAATTTTAACAGGGATAATTAGAGCAATTAATAGTAGAAATTAGTTTAGGGGGCATGTCTTGTTATACATTTGTGTACTTTTTTTTTAAAAGGGATCTCAGGGATCGGGAGAGGGGGGCCTTATGTTGTAAAAACCTTAATGTGGAAGCTTAACTTCCCCATATTTGTTGTTTTTCTTTTAGGTCTCGCGTCACTGAGATATTCTAGTTTAAGTGCATCTATCGCGATCGTATGTTCGTCGATACGCGATCTCTTAGTGTAAACAATAACACGTTTTTCTTGCTTCTACGTATGCATTGCGTCATTGCCATGTGCCGTTTCCTGATTGGATGCCATGACTGTGCATGTGTTGAATAACTAGCTTAAATACCACTGCAAGACTTGTCTGCTCTCTTCTCTTTTTGGCTTATGTGGTTGCTGCATATCGTACAATGTTTTAGTTTAGTTATTTTATGTCTGTGCAAGTTTGCCAGACTGTTTGTTGTTAATTCTTATAATGTTAAAGTATATCTAATAAATGTTTTTTGTTAATTTAAGCCATCCTCTTATTCAGAGTCAGTTTACTTTTACTTTACCATTTGAGCCTGGTGGATTAACCACCCAAATTCTTTAAGAATATGCGTGCTGAAAAGGGGGTGATTGTAGGATACGTCCTTCGTACAAAAGGTTACCGTGTGTGGATCCCCAAAAAAGATAAAGCTATCGAAACAATGTTAGAATAGAGGAACCAGTTAAAAATAAACAGGTCTCTGACTGAAGTTTATTCCATTTGGATGCATTGGATTTTGACGATTCAGAGGTTTTCGATGCTGAAAAATCGTGTGTTGAACCCGATAAACAAGTTAAATTAATTGAGAGGGAGTCAGAGTTCAAAACCGATAGAAACAGTATCTAAATCTACGTTAACTAAACCCAAGATTGAGTGGTTTTGAAAAGCTGTTCAGATGGATTGCGTACAGATATTTATTACAGTATATTAGGAACCAACATGCATTTAAGATCCCAAAACGATGCTAAAACTTATTGTGAATCTAAAAATATCCCGTTTGATCAAAAAGTATTTGACTTCAGAGGTAAAAATAACTTTACAGGCATTATAAATCAGGAATTAGAAGCAAATAATTTAAATGAATGACAATTAAAGCGGGATCAGCTGAGCGTTCCAAAAACATTTCATGAAGCAATTCGTTCTTCTCAAGCTGAAGCATGGAAGCGTGCAATGGAAGAGGAAATTCAAATTATTAAGGATCGAGAAGTTAGGACTTTAGTAGAAAAACCTTCGAATGCTAGGATCTTGGGAAGCAGATGGGTGCATTATTAAGTGCAATAAAGGCACCATTAAGTGCAATAAAGGGAACGAAATAATAAGATATAAAGCACATCTCATTGCACAAGACTTCCGACAAGAGAAGGGTATTGAATATGATCAAGTTTTTAGTCCTGTAGTTAATTTTACTATAATACGTATATTTTTCACGATTTTAGTTTGTGGATTGAAATGGTACCATATTCAAATGGACGTTCGCTGTGCATATTTATATGCCCCTTTATCGGAAATTATTTACATGAGACAGCCAGTTGGTTTCGTAGAATCTGAAAAACCAGATCACGTTTGCATATTAAAGAAGGCTCTGTATGGACTTCATCAGAGTGGTTGAGAATGGTTTTACAAACTTCATTCCGTTTTAGAAAGTTTAAATTTTAAGAAGTTCGAGTGGACGTTTATTCTCTTAGTTCCGAAATTGTCTTGCTTTTCTATGTCGATGATATGATTTTGTTGGGAAAAGATAAAGATAAAATTTTTGAAGTTATAGAATTATTAAAACAAAAATTCGACATTAAAGTTTTGGGGGAGACCGTCAAACTACTTGAAGTTAATTTTGAACAAACTGAAAATGGTTTTCTATTCAGCAGACAGATTACATAGAAAATATTTATGACCAATTTAAAAGTTATTATCCACCTATTGTATCTTTGCCCATTTCAAAGAGAGTTATATTTTCTAAAAAGGATTGCCCTCAAACAAATGAAGAAATTGCTGAAATGAAGAAATTCCATATCATAACTTAATTGGATGTTTGTCCTTTTTGGCTAGCAGGACGTGTTCTGATATTAGTTATGTAGTTAATCTTCTTTCACAATTTCAAAGCAATCCAGGTAAAATACATTGGTTAGGTTTATTAAAAGTCCTTGGCTATGTATATCATACAAGATATGAAAAATTAAATCTGTCTTGCAATGATAATTTTTCAATAAATTGTTTTAGTGACACCGAGTATGCATCTAACCGAGATGATCGAGTATGGAATGGGAGGTTTTTTTTATTTTAAAATGATGCAGTAATTTCTTGGTGAACATCTAAACAACGTTGTGTAGCTCTTTCGACTATGGAAGCGGAGTATGTCTCCTTAACTGATGCTGCTAAGGAACTTATTTGGATAATTAACATAATTAAAGAGGGTAAAGAACTAAAAATCTTTCCATCTCATTTTTCAGAGTTTAACTTATATTGTGATAACAGAGCAGCTGTAGATTTTCCTAACTCTCCTATAGAAAACAGTAAAACTAAATATATACATGTAAGATATCACTTTTTAAGAAACTTAGTTTATGAAAATTTATTTAATTTAAAGTATATATCTAGTAAAGAAAACTTGGCTGATTATTTTACTAAACCACCTATTAAAATTACATTAGAAATATTTAGAAAGAAAATTTTTGAAAATAAATGTTAATTTATAATGCTTGACTTTTTCTATTCACACTTAGCTTTTTTCTTGTTAGTCTGGGATCTTGCTGTACTGGAAATGAAGAAGAAAAACCTGACATTTTTGGAAACATACTGAAGTTTTTAATGAAACTATATATAAAGTTTTGAACTTAGCTTCATTTTTTTATACACGTTTGTAACATCGTCCAGATGAATGGAAGGCGGGCCATTGATGTCATATAGCGGCGTTCTTGCCGATATTTAAATCGGTGTCAATGTCATTGTTTAATGTCGTTATGCTTTGTGGCTGAATTCTGAGAATGTTCTGTATAGTTGTTTGTTTTCAGTCTCGTTACGAAATCGTTTCAGCCACAGCTTACAAGCGTTTCTTTTTCTTTGACGGTATGACATCATACTTTTACGAATTCCATGCATCTGGAGATGAATGACTGTATTTCTGTTTTAGTATTGCGTCATCATGCTAATGACGTACACTAGTTCCTGATTGGTTGGTTTGTATAATTGCATGTTTCACTGTTACAGAGTTGATCTTGAATTGACAAGAGGGTATATATTGGAGCAACTTCATGTTTGATTGGCTCGTTTTGTTACCTGTGCGAAAAAGCACATTGTAAAGGCTCATTGTAAAGGCTGTAAAGGCTCATTTAATGAGCTATTTAAGTTGTTGGCCAAAGTTATGGCCTTAATTTATTACTATAAATTTTTTCAATAATGTTTTTAATTGTTTTTAATAAAGTTTGTTTAAAGTTATATTTTGACTTCTTTCTGCATATGTGTAGACACTAATCCTTGAAAATTCTGCTTTAAGTAGTTGTGGCTTCTAGGCTCATAGGAATTTTTGCCCTAGCAGCCTGTTACAATCAACCAACTGATTGAAGCATCGTGCAAGTAGAATTTTTATTTTAATTTAAACCCGATGGACAGTGTGAAAAACAATAAAAATTTTTTGCCATAGATTAAACAAAACAATTGAAAAATATAATTAATTTAAGCTTAAGTGCAAAACATACTGTGACCACTAACCGTAAAAACTGATGCCACGAAAATATAAACAAACTGGACCAAAGTCGCAGTTTGTAAGCAAACGAGATCGAAAATGCGATCTTGAATAAAAACAAACCCCAAATTAAGATTTAGCAAAAGTATGATTTTAAACTAGAATTAAAAGAATTTAATAGAATATATTCGTGTTGTTTGTGACACAACACAACACCCCCTTTCCCACTTAACAAATTTTTGGCACAAAAATTTTTGCTACAGAAGGAAATACATGACATAAGGGCTCAATAACAAAAACCTAAATGACAAAAGACCTCACTAAACAAATACAAAAGTTGTCCTTAACAAAGCCCAGGACTGGCTGAAAACCAAAAGGAACAAAATGTCTCAAAATACAATAGTAGAGTGCCATTACTTAGCATGCATGAATGACACTCCAATATTGTACCATAAAAAAAAATTCCTTCCCCATAAATATACCCAATACAACCCATACTTTGAAAATAAAACACAATTAACATAAATAAATTTATCAAATAACAATGTTGCAGGAAATGTAGAGTGTACCAAAAATTCCTCATAATTCCATCAATTCTTGAATTAGATTGCATGTCAATAAGACATACGTTGTTCCTCCATGAGCTGCTTCAATTGTTCTTTGGTTTTTACAATTGATGACAATTACACTTATACCTTATATTATTTATAACATAAACAAACATAGTAATTTCAAACACAGGGAATATAAAATAATTCTTAAAACAGTTTGCATAAAAATAATTCTTAAAAAAATTAAATTTTGCCTTGACGAACTATATAAATTGCACCATACAACCTATGGTATTATAACAACACATTGCTTACAAGAATATTTAAAATTTTTGGCCAAATAGCAACATAAATGGAATGAACAAATATGATTAAACACAAGTTTCATGAAACTTGTATAAATAAAAGCTAAAGATTTACAAGAATAGTTTCTTGAGATCCATAAGTTTGACAAAAGTAAATAACATTAAACATTTAACATAAAACATAAATATCTACAACAATTACATAAGATTTAACATTTATAGGAACGTTTCGGTAATTCCCTGAGGTTGTACTCATGTTTCCTTGTACTAGCTCCTTGCTTAGCATGAACAGTGTTAAAAATGGTCGTAGACCCAAAAACATTAGCGTTTTGCTCACTATCATAATTCGCTGTAATGTGGTTGAGTATTTCTCTGAACATGTGAATTATTAAGATTAAGGTTGCAAGAAGTGGTAGATGGATTATTTGTTTTAAAAAGAATTCTTAAGGTATGTGATTTAGCTATAAGTAGGTTATTATTATACAAGTTATTGGTATTAACAGAAGGTTGTTGACAAGAATTAAGGGTGTCATTATTTATATTGTCATTAGTGTCTTTATTGTAATTAACCTCATTTTCATACTGGGTAAGTAATTCTTTCTTTGATACGTGTTAATCTATCGACATGAACTGTTTGTACATCTTTAGGATTGTTTATATGTGTTATTTGAAAATTTACTGGGCTAGTTTTAAGTTAAACTCTATAAGGACCTTTATTAATTACCTGAAATTTCCTGGCCTCACCCTTCTTGAAAACTGTGGTATATAAAAGTACTAATGGTGCTATCACACGTACTCTCATATCATAGTCAGTATCAGATATTTCATCCGAAACACGTTTTTCAAGAGGAAAACTCTCGAAATTGTCCCGTTTGATAGATAGATCTTGAAGAAATTACGAGAGGCAAACTTTCAGTTGTTTGTATCCTCTACGATAGATATCAGCTCGAAATCTACCAATCAGAGCTCTCTAAAAATTCCAAGATGGCTACTGTCAGTAAGTCAACATGTAATGCTTAGCATGGTCGCAAATATTGAAACCAAAAATACAGAAGAATTAAGAAAAAAGCAATATCTTTAGTAACACAAGGACCAATTATACACAAAAAGAACTTTAAAAATGTGCAGTTATTTTGAAATTAAAGAATTACGTATGCGTCGATTGTCCCTTCAGAGTTCGTTATTTACTACTACTGATAAGAACTTTATTTACTAATTTAAAGTTATTTATTGCGATTATTTTATTTCAATTCCTTATATTATTTGCTAAATGTTATAATTGTACTGTTGTAGTCACTTATTTACTTTTCAAACTGTACTCGTTTAACTACTTTGTGCAGCTGTATTTGACGTTATTTCGTATTTGTTGCCAAATTATGTCGCCAAAGATAAAAATGTAAGCAAACATGCATCAAGGTATTTTATTGCAATACAAATTATTCTAGCCTCCTTTTAGCATGCAGCGTTCAGAATCTAAATTTTGTAGTGGATCGGGGGGGGGGGGGAGAGAGGCAGAAAATTTTCTTATACTTTTAGAAAAATAAAATTTAAATTTAATCTAGCAGCTATTTACAGTTAATTATATTTTACCTTTTAATAATTTTCTTTTAGAACAATCTTGACAATCTTTTTTCTAATAATATACAATTATTTTACAGACATACATATTTATTCGTAGATCGGTGGAATAGTAAAAATCGATTCACCATTGTCCGGTCATCCAAGGCTGTCTGTTAGATGGTTGGTGACTTTCTCTCCAACATGGTTTATTAGTGAGAAATTGCAGATTGAGAATCGGCTGGAGTGGCTCTGTGGTTAGAGCGATAGCCCGGAACGCTGTGGACCCAGGTTCGATTCCTGGCTCTGGCTAATTTTTCACTTCATGTTAGATTATTGTATTTAATGTATGTGGGTGAGAATGTCCTTTTCAGTCTATTTTTCCTTTTTAATTATTGAATTTCAACCACCCTAAAATTTTGTCTTCCCCCTCCTAGCGGTGTATAAAAAAACTTTATATGTTTTTCAATTTGTTAAGCAAATTGTGTCCTTTTTTTTTACTTTGTATTAATAATAAATAACGCATATAACCCCCCCCCCCCCTCCCAAAAAAAAAAAATTAAATTAAATTAAATTAAAATTTATATTTTTTTGAAAACAAAAATGAATTGTAACATAAAACTTTCTTGACAGAAATAAATTTCTAGAATTTTCAAATATGCGAACCCAAAATTAAAGCTCATTCTGCCAAATAGTTTTTAAGTTATGTTTAAAAAGCACTTGTCCTGTAATCTGTTTTGCGATGATCGAACATTTATTTAACGTTAGGAGGTACAAACATATATAAAAAAACCTGCGTAATTTCTAAACTACTTTAACGAGTGACTTTCAGTTTGATACACAAAGGTAAAATTGACCAAAAAATATGATGTCGAAATTAAGGTTCAGTATTAAAAGTTTTAGAATATGTTACAATTGCTATACGTAACTTCCTCCTTCCCCCAGCAAAATTTATGTACAGTATTATTATTAGATGTTATTACTAATCTATTGTTACTTGTGACATTTTTATACAGTGATTTGCGGCAGAGTTAGTAGAGGGTATACCCCCCCCCCCCCAGGACTGTACACAATATATATAAAAATAAGGATTGTGTTTTTGAAATGAAAAATATCAAAAACTCATTTAAACTTTCGAAAATTGATTAAAATTATCAAAACCAAGGAAGAAAAAATTGCAAAAGAGTGGGAACTATATCTAAATTCTATTATGTATTTCAATTTTACATTACATTCAATATGTAACATGAATTACATTTAAAATATGTAAAATATGTTAACTAAAAATGTCATAATAGTGATTTTGGCAAAATAACTAAAACTTAATTTATAATCTTTCTTTGTGTTACAGATTTCGGCTTAGCAATAAAGTGCGGTTCCAATACATGTGACAAAAAACAAGTTTTAATATACTATTTTTTTCTAAATCACTTAATACTAATAGTTGAGAATTCTTAATATTTACAGGTAATGAAAGACGTAAAGTGAAGATATGGACTCTATAATTTAGAATTTTAATGTTATATAAGCGAGAGTATTGTTTTTATAATCTTGGAATTTCAAGTAAATTGATCACAATAACATATATATAGAACAGGCAAGAAAAGAAACTGCAATGTATAAAATGTTAATACGCGATAATGCTTCGTGTTTATCAATCGAGCTCTACACTAAATATTAAAATACCTGCTGCAATTACTCGCCAAATGTTACAGCCTCTCCTTACATTAGCAGATAACTTTCAATATGGAAAACAACCCTGGTTGCAGCATGAAAGTGTAGCTCCAAGCAAACGAGAGGCAATAGCATATACTTCATATCGTACGGTAGTCCGTGTGATAACAGCTTTTGTCCCCTTCCATAATCATTTTATCTTTAGCAGTCCTGTTTCTATAATTTTCCTGTTTTTCAGCTGCCTTTTCTTAATTTTCTCTTAATGATTTTGAATGATTATTACAACCTAATCTCTATATCCTCACAATATTCCCTAGTATCAGCATAAGAGAATTTACTTTCTTTAACTAATAAATCTACTGGCACAATTAAATCCCTCCCATAAACAACATGAGCAGGAGTATCTCGAATTGTATAATGGTACGAAGTTCTGTAAGCTAAAAGAGCTGAACTGAGATACAAATCCCACTGATAGTCGGTCACAGTAACCAGATGCTTAAGAGCATCATTATTTTCTGGTAACAAATTTGCAGGTGGTTCTAGTTGAACCAGAGGAACACCCTTATCTTGCTTCAAGTTACACTCTAAATGAGACCCATCAGTTAAAGTTTCCTCCTGAGAATTCTCAGTAATTTTAATATCATAACTTGACATTATAAATTTTTATGAAAAAAATCTTGTGTGGACAAATATACACCAAAATCAAACGCTTAACACACAATATCAAACTGTAGTAAAATAAACAGACGTACGTTTCGTGAGTAACTTGGACTCACATCCTCAGTATCAGTTAAAATAAAAATTATATCCCCCCCCCAAAGACATGAAATAGAATCCAAAAACCCAAATGACAAACAACAACACATCGAAAGCCCATCACACTCGAGTAACCAATAAGATTAGGCCAGAAGTGATGCACTTCTCACACAGTAAATCAACCCAGAAAGGTGACATGTAAGTTATGCTTGAAAAATCGTTAACCAGGGAGTTACCAAATTTATGAATATAAACTGCTTCAAAAAAGTCTAAATCTAAAAGAGTATAAGGTACAATTAAAATTCGTGAAATAGGTAATAAATAAAAGCAGTTTTGCTGATATACACATATAAATTATGATCAACGGTTTGAAATTATAAAATATACATTAAATTATATAACAATCTGCTGTCCCAAAAGTATACACACCTGTAATTTTTTTTGGTTTTACATTTATAAAAGTAACTAAAAACTTACTTTTAATATTTAATTGTATTGCCACGACACTTTATAACATCAATTACACGTTGTTCCATAGAATTAACTAAGCATTTCATTACAGAAGGAGGTATTTCATACCACGCTTTGCCAATTAAAATTTTTAAGTCATTTACACATGTAAATTGCTTTCCATTTTCATATATTATACGAGATAAGAATGTGTTCTTGTACCCTCGTGTACCCCGTATGTTCTCCATGTTATTCAAATCTGGACTAAATGCTGGCCAGTCCAATAGTGTGATATTGTTTTGCCTAAACCATGTTTTGATGATATGAAGGTATGGATGGATGCCCCATCTTGTTGGAAAACACAGTCCAGTCCTGCTAGCAAATCCATAATTGGCAGTTATTTGGTACGTAAAATATCCTGATAATCCTCGGATTTCATTTTTCTGTCCATAAATATTTTATTTTGTGAAGAAAAATGTAAAAGAAAACATGTAATGCTGTATTGTGTCTATACTTTTGGGACAGCACATTCTTATATAATTTAATGTATATTGTACAATTTCAAACCTTTGATCATAATGTGGGGAAGATATTTCCCAAGCATTTTTTGTAATGTTTCATTTAATTTTATTGTAAAAGTGACTTGAATTTAGCTACCGTTCTTAGTTTTTCTTAGAATGTTCAAGGAGGGATTTGAGAGAAAGATTAAGAAATGAAACCCTTATGGCCGATATAGCTAACCATATGCCTGAAAAAGTTTTAACTTCCCCTAAATCACGTTCTATCAATAAAATTAACTTAAAATGTGAAGTCTGCAGTAAATATGGTCATCGGGATAAAAATTGTAGGCTTCAAAAGCAGAATAAGATCGGCCAAGAAGTAGATTTAGATTCATATGTCACTGAACTAGACTGTAAAAATAGTGATACATACAAAACCCCTCCCCTGTGCTGGGAATGGACATTGGACTCAGCGCCAACATCTCACGTATATCAAAACAGACATTTTTTTATTCAGTTAAGGGAACCACCACAAGGTGCAGTGGTTAGAATGGGAACAACTCCTTACAAAGTTAAAGGGATAGGAAAAGTGAGTTTCAAGCTGAGAGAAAATAACAAAATATCTATTGTAAATTTACATAATGTATTATATGTTCCTAACATCCATAAAAATTTAATTTCTATGTCGAAGATGGATAAAGCAGGTCTTCATGCTACAATGGATAACGGGTTTAGAGTATTTGATCGAAACTGGAAATATTTGTATACCGCCTCTCTAAAAGATAATTTTTATGTTCTTAAAGCAATTAAAGAGTACAATAACAAAGAAGCTAAACCTAAAGTTGATAATCAATGTTTAGAACTTACCGGTAAATCCTTTCTTCCAAATCGTAAGTTGAGAGATCGTTTTTCTTATAAATCTGACATTGACCCAAAAAGAGTTCATTTAATGCAAAATAGAAAAATTGAAAAGCAAGGGAACCCAAATATTCAAAAGCCAAACCAATACAATGCTACATTTGATACTGAACGTAACAATATCATGCTTTGGCATGAAAGATTAGGACACAGTAATATTAATGTAATAAAGAAAATGTTTCGAGAAAATTTAGTAGAGAACTGTGGGCCGTTACAGGGTAAAGAAACTCCTTGTGAACCATGTATTCTAGCTAAAAGGCAACACATCCTAGACTAAATAAAATTCGGTCAAGAGAAATTTTAGAGCTGATACATAGCGACCTATGGGGTCCTGCTCCAGTTGCATCAAGAAATGGGAAAAGGTATATACTTACTTTTATCGATGATTACAGCCGCAAAGCCTTCTGCTATCCATTGCGCTTCAAAGATGAAGTTTTTGTGAAATTAAAGCACTTCATCACGTTTGTAGAAAGACAAACTAACAAGAAAAGGAAAGTTATGCGTACTGATAATGGCTTGGAGTACTGCAACAGACAAATAAAAGATATGTTGGAGAACCTGGGAATAAAACATGAAAGAACCATAGTATATAGTCCCCAAATGAATGGAACTGCTGAGAGATACAATAGAGTATTATTTGAGGATACAAGGACATTTATGCAAGCAGCTAATCTTCCGGCCACATTATGGGTAGAGGCAGTCATGGCAACAAATTATATCCGTAACAGGATATTTCACACAGGTATTAAGGCAATTCCTTTCGAACGATGGTATGGAAGAAAACCATCCATTTGTCATTTAAAGCATAATTTGTCATTTAAAGGGTGCATAGCGTATGTACATCAATCAAAGGAAAAGAGAAACAAATTTTAGTCCTGAACAAAAAGAGGGATTTTTGTGGGTTATGGATTGGGATCCTGTGGATACAGAGTTCATCTACCCAATGAAGATATAGTAGTGGAATCGAAGCATACTACATTTGACGAAGCTCAAATAGGGAAACCTCCTGAACAGAAAATAACACATTGTACTTTTGTAGATTTTTCAAATGATGACAATGAATTCTTTACAGTTGCCAATTATGAAAGAGGACGAACCCACTAACAACCAGCCGTGTAACTCTAAAGTTCCAACTGATGAAGAGAAACTGCAACAACTATCAGAATTGGATTCTAGTGACAGAAAGTGAGATGATGAATCTTCTACAACATCTAAAGAATCTCCAGAGGTGATCTCAAAGGAAGAAGATGAGGGAAAAGTAACATTCTACAGATTTAAGAAGAAAAAAAAGAAGGGCAGAACAAAAGGTAAAATTGATATTTATTTACTCTCTCCTACTGGATCAAGACTAAGGTCAAATCAAGAGTTGCAGGACTATTGTAAAATGCATAACATAATATTAGATGACACTGTCGTAGCCTACGATGATGCGCGGCGCTGTAAAGCCTCTCATTTTGAACGATTTCTGTAAGCGAAAACGGGTCAAGAAAATAGTTTAAATATAATCTGATAGAGGGCGTCATTCCTGGGGAAAACAAACGTTGATATTACATTACTTAGAGTTCGTTTTAGCATTGTGTGACGCTTTAATTAGCTATATTTTTGTTAATGATTATTACATCTAATTAAAACCGACATATTTTACTAATGCAAAGTATATATTACTAATAGAGAAATTTTGACATCGATATATAAAGCCATTGATTAACTTTATGACGTCTGCTCTGAAGAATTTTATAATTTTACAAAATTTTCTGCTTCAATTTATTTTTCTAATTTTTAGTCGTAGATAATAAGTTTAATAAAACATCTATTCCAGTGTTAAGGTTTAAATATGTTAAGCATTTCAGTAAGATATATACACTTTACTTCGTCATGGATTAATATTCGCATTTAAAATTGTCAATCTCCAGTATAACTATAGAATTGTAATGTAATCAATGAAAACAATCTCTAAATTTTTTAATTTAATTTTTACAATGAGAATACTGTTGTGATAGAACGATTTGATGGATTAGAAAAGTACAAAATGAAAAAAACATGATATCTTGTAATCAAGTATAAAGGGGGGAAACGGGGGGTAACTCCCCCTTTAATTTAGATAAATGGGTTTTTCATGCAGAATTTTCCATTTCCTTTAAATTTTGTATAAAGGTTCATTGTGGTAAGGAGCTTTCCTGATTAGTTTTGGGGGTCTATTGGTTAAGTATAAAGAGAGGAAACGGGGGGCTAACTCCCCCCCCCCTCAATTTTGATAAATGGGGTTTTCATGCAGAATTATCCTATTTTCTTCAAATTTTGTATATAGGTTCATTGTGGTAATGTGCTTCCCTGATTAGTTTGGAGATTCACTGGTTAACTGTTTATATTGATTATTTATTTATAAACCAAAAACTTAGGAGGGTATCCATTACTGGCACATTTATCATATATTTTAAAAGACATTTATTTTAAATTGATTTATAATGAACAGAAATTTTATAGGTACAAGGTACAGGTAATTGCTTGTGTAATAGTTCTGTGTAATAGTATTAGAATTTTTACTCTTAAATGTCTAAAAATACTACATGCTTTAATTTAAAATAATTGTTAAAAAATTCATAACTTTGAATATTGTGTTGAGGGAGGGGGGTGGGAGAGCAGAAATATTATATCTAGTTGAAAACTATTAGTTACATTATCTCATTAAATATCTCAAAAAGTATCTAAATAAAATAAAAAAATTATGACCTGTTATTACATGAAAAAACGAAACTCCTTTACTTTTCGGTCTTTGTGCAGGGGAGAGTGGGGCATCTTGGCGAAGTTTTTTTTTCATAATACATCAGTTTAATTTTCCCAGTGTCAGATCAAATAGTCTCTGTGGCTAAGTGCAACAGCCTTTTACATAAATTTGTTTTTTAATATTTTGTTGTAGTTTTTAAGAGCAAATGCCCAAGAACCCTTTAAAAAATCCAGTTTCCGAATAATCTGGTACTGGTAAAAACCAGAAAATCATTAGCTTTAAATATTGCACTTGGTAGTTTTAGAGAAGATTGCGATAAACAATATTCAATTATTTTTATTGCATTTATTACTTTTTTAATCAAACTATAAAATTGATAATAAATTACAGTTGATGTGTATCGGAAATTTATATGTACTGAGTATGAGAAACTGTAATGTATGCATCTGGAGTACCTTTCGCTTTATATCATTTTTAAAATTCTTTTAAGCCAATGAAAGCAAATTTTGTTCCATTTTGACTCAACATCTCAATACAATATATTTATTAAACATACATTTCTGCTCTTTTTTCAAAAACATAATTATGTGTGACTTATAGTCACTGATAATTCTTACTAAGTGTACTACACATTTTAAGTAGGTAACATTTTTAATAAGTTTTCTTAAAAAGTCCTAGTTGTACATAAATTTTATAAAATATTTATATGAAATTGTTTTACATTTCATTCTAATGTAAAACAAATTATTAAATTATTAAGTACTTAAATCTCCTCCCACCTAAAAGAAAACAATCTCCAGTTTAAAAAGTTTAAAATTTTAAATTTTTTACCCTTAAAACTTTTCTGCTGCTCTATTTATTATTTTATTTTAACAATAATAAAAACAATAATCTTTATTTCCCCAATTAGCCAAAAATGTTGTGCACCTCCTACCTTTTGTTTTATAATTTTTTTTAAGCCAATGACTGCAAATCTTGTTTCATTTTAACTCTCCAAGTCAATAGTACAATATTTATAAACACACATTTCTGCTCCTTTCCCAAAAGCATATTTAAATTGTTTTACATTTCATTCTAAAGTGATGTAAATGATCAAGTATTTAAATTACCCTCCACCCCCTCATAAAAGAATGATAAGGAAAAAAGGGGGAAAATCCAGTTTACAATGTTTAAATACCTTATAACTTTTTTTTTATACTTTTTCTTAAAACTTTTCAGTTGTTCTATTTATCACTTTATTATAACAATATAGAAAAATGATCATTTTAATATCTTCAACTATCCAAAAATAATTTGTGCACATTTTGTTCATATGTAATTATATGTGACTTATAATCACTGATGCGTAAAATTCTTTCAAAGTGTGCTACAAATTAAATTTTAAGTAGGTAACAGTTTTATTAAGTTTTCAAAAAAAATCCTAGATGTACATAAATTTTGTAAAATATTTATAATTTTTTTTACATTTCATTCTAATGTGATCTAAATGATCAAGTACTTAAATAACCCCCCTTCTCCTCCTCTCCCCCCCCCAAAAAAAAGAAAAGAAAGGTAGGGGGGGGGGAATCTCCAATTGACAATGTTTAAAATCTTTATTATAACTTTTTTAAGAAAACTTTTTCTCTCAACTTTTCTGCTGCTCTATTTATTACTTTATTATAACAGGATGAAAAAAGAATCATCATAATAGCCTCAACTATCCAAAAATTGTGTGCACCTTTTCTTCTTCTGTAATTATGTGTGACTTATAAGCACTGATTCATAAAATTCTTTCAAAGTGTGCTACAAATTTTAAGAAGGTAATAATTTTATTAAGTTTTGTGAAAAATTCTTGTTATACATAAATTTTGTAAATTATTTATAATAAATTGTTTTACATTTCATTCTAATGTAAAACAAATTAATAAATTTTCAAGCACTTCCCCCCCCCCCCCCAAAAAAAAAAAAAAAAGTATTTTTCTTAAAAGTTTTCTGCTGCTATTTATTACTTTATTATAACAATAAAAAATCATCTTAATTTCGTCAACTATCCAAAAATTTTGTGCCCCCCCCCCTTTTCCCTTTCACACAGAAAAAAATTCTGTATAATTATGTAGTATCAATAAAAAAAATGAACAATAATCTAAATTCCTGCCATCCCCTTAGAAAAGATTGGGGGAATTTCTATAACCATGGTTTGCCAGTAGATGGCGCTCGTCCCGGGAAAAATTCCCACTCCCTGTCCCCTACTTTTGAGTCGAAAATGATAGGCTGTACAGCGACGTGCATCATCATAGGCTACGACACTGTAGCTAATTTTTCATCAGAGAATACATTTGAAGGTCCCATTAAACTAGAAAAGAAACCTGAAATTGAAATGGTAGCTGAAGAAGCACTCTTAACTGAAATAATTATACCAAACCCCTCACAAGCAAAACAACTTCCCAAAGCTCAAAAAAGGAAAGAGGCAATGGAACAAGAGATCCAAACTATGTTAGATAGAAATGTTTGAACACCTGTCCCAAAAGTAGATCAAAGAGTCATAGGGACGAAATGGGTAGATACCGTGAAGGAAAATAGTGAAGGGAAGAATAGTATATATAAAGCACGCTTGGTTGCTCTAGGAAATAATCAAAGGGAAGGTTTGGATTATAATGAGACCTATAGTCCTGTAGTGAATTTTACACTTATTCGTCTTTTTATAGCACTTTTTATTAGAATAATAAATTGGGTGCACTGTCTTCTTGATGTTAAGTGTGCATACTTGTATGGAGATATAGATAAGGAAATTTGCATAAGACAACCCGAAGATATTATTCCAGGTAAAGAACTTTCGAATTAAAATTGAAGAAGGCCATTTATGGTCTTCATCAAGCAGGAAGATATTGGTATAATGATTTGCATAATAAATTAATTACAAATGGGTTCACTGAAGTCAAAGGATTAACTTGTGTTTATTCTTATAAAAATCAAGCATTTATTATAGTGTATGTTGATGACTTGCCAATTTTTGCCAAGAATGAGGAGATTTTAAAAGAAGTAGTAGAATTAATTGAATCCATTTATGAAGTCAGAGTTTTAGGTCCCATATCAATGTTACTAGGTATAAACTTTAAAGTAGAAGATAAAGAGATAGTCAATATTAACTGTGAAAATTATATTGAAAAATGTTTAAAGAAATTTGATGTTCCTGATTTTTCTAATGTTTCTTTTCCTTCTCCTCCCGGTTATAATCCTGTTCCAGTTGGTGAAGAAGATGAACTGACAGAGAACCTACCTTATCGAAATGTACTGGGATGTCTCCAATATATTGCACATCGATGCCGTCCAGACATAGCCTGGCCTGTTGCTTCTCTTTCCCAGTATACAGAAAGACATGGTCTTGCACATTACAAAGCTCTTCTTCGAATCCTGATGTACTTATCTTCTACAAAATCTCTGGGATTAAAGTTAACTCGATCTAACTCTCCTATCCAGCTAGCTGTCTACGTCGACGCCTCTTGGGCAAGTGACACAACTGACCAAAAATCGTGGAGCGGATATATTGCCATCCTGAACAACATTCTAGTAACATGGCGTGTAACCAAACAAAGCTATGTTGCCTTGAGCCACATGGAAGCAGAATTTATAGCAGCTACGGAAGCTGTTAAGGACTTAAAATTTTTACACATGACCCTTGCAGAAGTAGAAAAGCACCTTAAACTAGACACCTCCATTATTCAACGTCCACTGCTATTTTGTGACAACATTGCAGCCATCTCTTTTTTGAAAAATAAAGCTGACACCATAAGGAATCGCTATATTGACTTGAAATATAAATTCATAAGAGACTATTACAGCCAAGGTCTTTTTGACATTAAACATGTCTTGTCAAAAGAAAATTATGCTGACATGCTGACCAAATCACTTGTCAAGGACTCTTTTCTTAGATTTAGAGAAGTATTTTTGTGGTAATGAACTCTAAGGAAAAAAAACTTTTCTGTTAATTACAAGAACTGTAATGGACTTTGAAACAGAAATCAAAAATGAATGGGAAAGAGGGGCATTCTGTGGGGAAGATATTTCCCAAGCATTTTTTGTAATGTTTCATTAAATTTTATTGTAAAAGTGACTTGAATTTAGCTACCGTTCTTCGTTTTTCCCTCCCACCAGCTGCCGTTCCGGCATTTGTTTAAATTTTTTTCTTCCACCTCGGCTCGGTTGAGCTGTTTTGCACCGCTTCTCGGTCATGGATTGTATTCGGCATGTTTGCTTGCGATCGCATTCGCTCGCATTTATTTTTCTTTAAGTTAAAAATGTTGTTTAAATTTAATTAATAAGTAAAAAAAGCCCTTTTTAAAGTCATTTTTATACTTAAAGTAGTTTTCTAAATTCTTGATAATATTTAATAAATTTTTATGTAAATGAAAGTAAAAATGTTAATTATTTTTCAACTTATGCAAATCGCATGGTCGTTCCTGATTGGCCGATAGGTTTTCATTCCAGTTTAAAGGGACAGCGATTTCACTTTCAGAGGGTGAGGTAAGATGAAGTGTCTAGTTGCTCTCCTGATGGATTTAGTCAAGTCTGAGGTGTATTTTCCCCTCTTTGGATGAATTTTTGCAGTGAATATGGTATGTTGATATATAATGGCGCTACGTTTTTCTCAAGGGCGGATCTAGAGAGTCTTCAAGGGGGGGGCGATATCAGAAATTTGGAAGTTAATATCCGACCCGCAATCTTGGTCGTGTCGGGCCTAATTTTTTTAAATTGCGGGTCAGGTTTACTTCTACTTTTTTGCTACGGGTCGGGTTTGGGGCGGGTTGACTCCTACTTGTTTACTGTAGGTGGGGTTTGGGTCAGGTTAACTTGTTTTTGGTACGAGATGGGTTCCGGTTGGGTTAATTTTTACTTTTTTTGCTGCGGGTCGGGTTGACTTCTACATTTTTCCTGCGGGTCGCGTTGACTCACATTATCGGGTTGGGTTTTTTTACTCTTGCGTGCAGGGCTGTAGCTAGAAGCAAACAATAGGGGGTGCTCAAGAGAATGTAGGGAGGGGGGCTCATACTATTTCTCTCTCTCTGACACATGCACACACAAACACAGATATATAGGATCAAAGTACATATATAAAAGTAAATCAGTGCATATTATAGGTAGATTTTGTAAGAAATACTACCTATTACATTCTCCCCTATGTTGGAATTTCTGGAAAATTTTGCAGATCTATGCCGATCATGACTCCCAGAACCGAAAACCACCCCTAGTTCAAAACTTTTATCTATCTATCTATCTATATCACTTTTTTATGGACACGATAACTTCAATAATTCTGCACAAATCTCTTCCAAACTAATACATAAAATCAAGGTGTATAAAATCTCGGTCAAGTTCATTAATGGGCAAAATCGAACCACTGGGTAGGGGGGGGGGGGCTTTTTGCGAAAAAAGAAAACTCCATAACTTCTTAATTATGATAAGTATCAACGAATCCGTTTAAAGTTATTATTACTTCTAGGTAAAGTGCCGAAAATTTATGTATGACAGATTTTGGTATCATTAAAAATGGCCTCGAAGGGGGGGGGGATAGGGGTTTAAGAAGAAAAAAATTTCCAACTTTGTCAATTCACAAGTTATTAAATCCGCTTAAATTTATTATAAATCCTCTTAATATTATCTACAAAATTTTTATAGGACCAACCCTTACAGCAAAATAAAATTAAAAACAAAGCAATCTCTGTCGGCTCCGCCTACAGACACAGGTAGTTTTCGAAGTGGGTGGTCCCAACTCCCGAATCATGGCAAAAAGGTAATTTTTTCTGCAATTCCCAATAAACAGGAGCCCCATGGTCTGCGTCTTCGAAATCTAACCTGCGCCTGTAGGCTGAACTGTCTGGGATTTTTTTATATTGTAGGCACTGCGTTTCATATTAAACTGTTTATAATAACCTTATTTCATTCTAAGAAAAGTAAAAGCTGCAGACAGGGATGTAATGGAGGATATACGGTGGATACGCCGTATATTTTCTGGATTATTTTAAGGAATACCGTATACCCACTTCTCAAAAACAATATACTATAGCATAAACTCTTTAGGGCATAAGCTCTTTAGCATATACTCCCTCTGCCTGCAGCGGATGCCCTCTGTTTTTTTTTACAACTACATCACTGGCTACAGAAGGAAAATTTTCAGTGTAAAATTATACTAGTGAAATAATAAGTGATGATGTCAGTAATTAAATAAAAAGCGCACAGTTCAAAAGAATTGCAACCTTTAATTTTTTTCTGAATATTCCCTGCCATTAAAGATTCTAAAGTTATGTTTTTATATGATAAAAAACATTAGAAAAATGAAGGATGTATTTTGCATTTTAAAATTATTCAAATGCTAAAACCACTTGTATTTAAATTGGCTATTAGTTTTTTTCATTAGTATCATTTATAAATTAAAAATCTTATATATATTTAAACTAGGATGACTCAAATACGAAACAATGTTTATCATAAGCTTCATATTTACTATCAAACTTATTAGAATAACTTTGTTTTATGCTAATAATGGAAAACGCTGCAAAATGAAAAAATTCAGTATATAACTAACACAAAAGTCAATATTTGCATCAGCAAAAGTTTGCTAATTCTGAGTATGTGCAGATAGGATGCGCGCATATTGAAGCACTTATTTGCAGTTTTTAAACAAATACTACAATTTAATTTATGCAAAACTGTAAAAAAAAGGCCAAAACTAAGTTCAATTTTTGAACAGAGTTTCTTTTGGATTTTTGAAACAGAATTTCATTTGGCGACCTTGGCAACTTTCCCAGTGGGGGGCTCAAAATTTTTCAGGGGGTGCTGAGCCTTCCCTGGCACCCCTCTAGCTACGGCCCTGCTTGCGGTGTCGTGCTCGGGTGGACACAATTTTTTAAAAGAATGTCTAAAATATTTTTTTCCGATAAAATCTATATGCAGTAAAACTTTCATAACGGACAGTCCCAAATAGCAGAAAGCTTTATGTAGAAAATACTTTTAAAATCTTTTATTTAGTAAAACCTCCGAATTACGGACACCTTGGAGCCGTCGAGTTTATCCGCAAATTCAGAAGTAATAGCATGTACAGTAGGACCTCCGTACGGTCACTCCTGAAGAGCGGAGACAGTCCCCAATACAAATATTTCATATTTTTGCGCACTCCTCCGAGTAAGAGATGAATTCGACGGCACCTCGGTGTCGTTATTTAAATGTTTTACAGTATTTGAATATTAATGAGTATATATATACTATATGTTTATATTTCTATATAAAAGAAAATTGAAATTAGAGATATAATTGCATATATACTACATTTTATACTTCTATTAAAATATAGATTAATTTTCATTCATTTCGGTTTTGGGAGGATGAAGATTTTTTTTTTTGGAGTTCGGTTTGGTTACAATGGAATTTTCGGGTTCAGTTTGAGACAACCCGATCAGCGCAGGTCTCTAGGTGGAATTTTAAGTTGTATGTTCAAAAGGTGGAATTATTTTAAATGGGATTTTTGTAGTATCTTAAAAATTGCCCAGTGCGCTAAATTTTTTAGGAACTCCAAAACCTCGCTGTATTAAAAATTACGGTATAAGAAACTACAGTAGTCTCTAGGGAGCGAGAGCAAATTTTTGAATTGCTACGCGCGCTTAAAACACAGCCTTTGCTACTGATCTTGTATTCTTATATGTGTATGAATATCAATGATTTTGTAAATGTGCCAGAAAAAAGTGAGTTTGTTTTTGAGAACCAAACTTTCAATTCATTAAGGCTTATGGCCTATAGTACCGAGCCCTGCTTTTGTTTTTTACTATGAGCCCTGAGGTGCTATAATGCCCCTGTCAGGTTGTCAGCCTAACGCGGGACCATCGATATTTAGCACGAAGATTAGGAGCGAAGATTATCGTAGATTATGATAACTTGAAACTTGTCGCCAACTGGACAGATGTAGGGATGGGTATAGTGAGGCTGGGCGAGCTCTTCTCCCTGTAACATCGCCTGTAACGCAATCAATGTATTGGACTTTGTAATAAAACGCCCAAAGAAACAACAAACACTTCAAAGATAAAACTATAAGGAAGAACGACATAACATTACAGTACTAATAAAATGGTTGCCCAGATTTTTATTAGAAGTATACAGCGGTAGGACGAAAAATATACAAAGCATTCATACAGACTTTTTTTAGAGGCAATGTGTATCTCTGTGCACTTGGGAAGATACCTTACAGAAGTCGCATAAAGGCTCATTTTTTTAAGGCTAATATAATCATGGAGACATTTTTAAGCTTTAATTGATCGCCACATTTCAAAATTCTGTAAAAAAAATACTAACTGGGTATAAGACTGCTTGTTTCTTTATATCAAAGATCAGTTTTTATTCAGTAAAGACTGTTTTGAAACTTATTAACGAAACATATATTCAGTAGTTATGAGACGCTGACTGAAAGAAGCATTTAGAAAAAACATTAAAACTAGTTTAGATATCTCGGTTAGAGGTCTACACTTGCTGAAATTTCCAGCCTCGGGCCAGGCCCGACTCGTACAAAAAATATTGGCCCCGGCCCGGCGTAAAAGCGTGAGCTCGACTCGGCCCGCGCCAATATAAAAGCTAAAAGTTTGTCCCAAGCCCGGATCTGCCAGTACAAAAACTTAATTGGTACTTCACCGCCAGATTTAATCTCCACAAAACATGCCGATATTTCTGAAGCAACATTATTCTACAGTTAAAATTATTCATAAAACCCACTTATGCGCAGATTTTTTTTTTCTCAAATTATGTTTGAAATTCATGGATTACAGAATGGAAACAATATTAATGACAGATAATTGTGTATATAAACACTCATTAAATATTTGAATTATATAATTACATTCAGATGAATATTCAGTAAGAATATCAACGTAGTTTAAAATTAAAGAAACAAATAATAAAAGAAAGTCACAACTTTAAAGCTCTACAAAGCAAAAAGTACATTTTTACTTTCTTCTATATATAACAGAAGAAAGTATTTAAATTGATATCATCAAAAGTGTATGAAGTTATGCATAGAATTAAACCAAATTTCATTAATAGGTTTTTGACTAACAGCTAGCAGGTCGTACTTAAATTTGGGGATATTCCGCCGGATGGGGGGCTCTGTAATAGCGATTTTTGTGACATTTTCATTATTGTATCATTGGAAAGTGTAGGAAGTTATGCATGAATTGAACCAAATTTTATTTATGGGTTTTCAACTATGGCCAGCAAGTCCTAATTGAATTTAGGGATATTCAGCCGGAAGGGGGCACTGTGATACCGATTTTTGTGCAATTTTTCGCAGTTTAACATCAGTTGTTCATGCAGCGAAGGTAACCTCGCACTTCGCAAGCAGCTGACGTAAAACAGAATTCTGTGATACGAATTTTGAATTATTAACATGTATGAGAAAGAAGAAAGTTTTGAGACTGGTTAGTTAAAAATATGACTAGTTAAAAATATCTCTCTTTGATTTATTAAACCAAATTAAATTTCTAAAAATTATGTTAAAAAATGCACAACATCACTACAATTTTTACGAAAACAAATAAATACTAGTATGTTGTGACTATCACAAAACTTTCTTCTATATAAATCAAATCGTTTGCAATAAAAATTAAATGACGATCTATTCGTTCTTCAGATACAGCTAACGCGGAAATCGTGAAAAACAGATCATACTGGCGACATCTGTTGGGCGGTATATACCCAATTCTAATAAAGATCTATTTATGCCAAGGTCAAACATAATCTAAAGTTTAATGAAATTCCATGCGTTAATTCTTGAGATATTGCTATTGCGAAAATCGCAAAAAATGCAGCATAGCAGCACCACCTGTTGAGTAATTTAAACCAAAACCTCAACAGCATCAATTTTGTCAAGGTCTAACAGAATATGAATTTTCATTAAATTCGGCGCATTAGTTCTCGAGGTAGAGCGCCCACAAAATTTGTGTCACATATATGTAGACAGACAGACACATGTACAGACATTTTCTAAGAACAGTCAATTCGTGTTCATGACCTCCTAAATTGTAGAAATACGTCGAAAATTTTTACTAATCCAATACTTTGTTCTTGTAAAGATAGAAGAAAGTCAAAAATACCATCCGAACATAGGCTCGGGGGGGAAGAATTTAGAGGTATGTATTAACGAGCCAATAAAAGTTTTCATACGGGTTGAGTCAGACACGGTCTGAACTCTTAGCTTTTATATCGGGTCGGGCCCGAGTCTGGAAATTTCGGCTCGTGCAGATCTCTAAGAAGAATGAATTCCATGCCAAACTCGTCCCGGAAAAAAAGAAGTCTAGCCCGACCCGGCTCGAGTTTACAGAAAAAATGAATACCCGGCCAGGAAAGAGCAGAGAACAGGCAAGGTCCGAGTTTCGTGAATGAAAATTGGCTCGAGATTTTTCTTTGGGCGCGACCCTTTCCCGCACAGACCTCTGATGCAGACCTTTTATTAGCGCAAGGGAGATAGGGGGGGGGGGGGGGATATGATCGATCCACCACTGGTCGCAACCGGGCCGAATTTTCAGCTTTTATGCTGGCCCCAGGCCTGAAAATCTCGGCCCGTGCAAACCTCTAGAAAGAATGAAATGTAAGCCAGGCTCGACCCGAAAAAAAAAGAGGTCTAGCCCGGCACCAGTCTTCAGAAAATGCGAGGCCCATTCCAGGCCCAAGTCTCCAGAAAAAATAAGGCCCGGTCCCGACCCGACCCTTAAAGAGTGAAGACCTGTCCCGGCCCGACCTAGGTCGGGCCGGGCTTCGCCAGAGGCCTTTTCCCGTGGAGGCCTCTAATGTCGGTTTACCGACCCCTTTTTAGCTCAAGGGGGGGGCGATTGCCCCATCGCCCCTCCCTTAGATCCGCCATTGGTTTTTCTATAAGGTTTAAAAAGTCATCGATGGTGCTCAGTTCAAGTCACTTAATTCTGCAACACTGTCTTCATTATTTTTATTTCTGGAACAGCAAGTGAATGTTCTTTTTGCGAAATTAAATTATCTATGGAATTCCTCGCATCTTTATTGGAAATTTATGTAAGTAAAACATTTTACACATCTTAATTAAAATTTTAGATTGCATGCTTATCAAATTGATTCATAAAGTTCATTGCACAGTTTGTATTTTCAAGAATTTACTCTTTTTTCCACTCTGCTAAAATGTTACCTTGGGTTAACCCTTCTGCCAACAAGAGGGGCACCAGAAAACCCAGACATAATTTATATATGTATATCAGCAAAACTGCTTTGATTTATTACCTATCACACGAATTTTAACTGTACCTTATTACTTTTTATATTAATGCAAATTTTATTGATTGTCTAAACTTTTGGGACACAGTATAAATATTAAGTACATCATTAAATTGCAATGATATTCAATTTAAAACTGTGCTGATAAATAAGCTCAAAAGAAATATTCCATTAACTATCTATCCACTCATTGCATTCCAGTAAAACTCAGCACTCCTTCAAAAACAAACACAAGTTTCAAAAATTAAAACCATCAATACACCAATACTTTCCTTGAATACTTATATATCCACTTCCAAGAAACCACACAAAATTATCATCTTGTTATATAACTGTAATGGAAGAAAAACCTGAAAGCAGGCTTAAGTTCCATAAAAATGAACATTAAATAATAAATACAATCAACCAGAGCCATTTCACATTTCAAAAAACAACATATGAGCAACCTCTCAACTGCCACGACCGATACTATATATACCTTGTCGGAATCAGCACGCGCCATGAATAAAAACATTAAACAGGAATCGTTCCCAGCTCCAACCAATACGGTAGAAGATCACCGCTGACGCACGTGCCTAAATCGAAAGTGTGTTCGTGGACTACCAGCGCCATCTCTTAGCCAACACAGCTACTGTCCATTCGAATTGCCGATCATGTATGAGCTCAGCAGGAAAAACATTGTGACGTGATATCAAAGCACGTTAAAAATATAAAGTGAATGCCGTATGGATAAACTAAAAATATGAAAAGCTGCAAAGCAAAAGGTAAGTTCAAAATATAAAATAACTGTAAATAAATATAATGTAATATATAAACCAATTAAATATAAGTGATAGGAAAAACTGAGGGAAATGCTAACAATATGACATCCAACCAACCGATTGAAACATCGTACAAATAGAATTTTAATTTTTATTTAAACCTGATGGATGGTGTGAAAAACAATTAAAAATTTGTGCCAAAGATTGAATAAAAGAATTTAAAAATGTAATTAATTTAAGTTTAACTGTAAAACATACTATGACCACTAACCCTAAAAACCGATGCCGCAAAAATGTAAACAAACCGGAACGAAGCCATGATTTGTAAACAAATGAGATCGAAAATACGATCTTGAATAAAAACAAGCCCCAAATTAAGATTTAGCAAAAGTATGATTTTAAACTAGAATTAAAAGAATTTAATAGAATATATTTATGTTGTTTGTGACACAACACTGTTTTTGTGAACATTTTGTTTAAAAAATATTGCCTTATAAAAAAAAACATAAAATTGTCATAAAAAATATAATGAAAATTTCGTGAATTAGAAATATAGTAGTAGCCAAAATTGTACAAAACTTTTGGAAAAAATGCTTTTTTGAAGTTTGATGGCTCATAACACCCAATATTTCTTAATAATACCATAAAAGCTATATACCACTGGAAAATGATTTACTAAAGAATATCATGCAATACAGTTTGATCACATATAATTATTTTATGAAATGTTATAGCCAAATAATCAGAAAAAGGCAGTAAAACATGGTTGACAATAATTATTTTTATTTTTCTTGAATGAAGCCAATGCATATGAATATTTGGAGTCCAGACAGATTCCACTTTATTTGGTAAAGTGTCAATCAAAGCTAGGGTAGTATTAAAAAAAAAAAAAAAAAAAAAAAAAAAAAAAAAAAAAAAAAAAAAAAAAAAGCCATATTTTGGTACTTATAGAAGGACTTCATTTACTATCTTTTATGATTGCTATCAAGTAGCTACAGTTCTTTGCCACATTTCAATTTTTGAGGTAGTAAAGCATAATAAAATTAACAAAACATCATAAAGAGTTGATTAGTTACTCAGAAATCAATGTGTAACAACATTTTTAATTTTTAAGTGCAGAAAGCTATGGTTATGAAGAAATTAGAACTAAAATTAAAAGTAAATAAACAAAGGGATGTCCAAGTCATGCAAAACAAAATAAAGATGTAAGTAATGAGGTAAAGGCAGGAAAAGGTGCAGGAGAGCAATTGGTGGTAGAAGAGTAAGGTCCCTGTGTATAGGTCACAGAAAACAATCATTTCAGTATGTGCAACATGAAATTATGCACTGTAATGGGAAGCTGAAACAAAGTATAGCTCTGTGCAGAGTGCCTTTTTTTGGTCTAAATGCTAGAAATCCATAAAAAAAAAAACATTTTAACACTCCAAATAACATGACCCTATTATTTCTGTCTAGTAAACATGCCTTTTAGCTCAGTTTAATATTTTCAACCTTGTTTGATTTATAATGAAATTCTAGCATTTAGACCAAAATACTGCATTCTCTACAGAACTGTACTTTGATTCAACTCCACATTTCAGTGCACCATTTCATGTTGCATTCGCAGAGATGATGTTTTCTGTGACCTATACACAGATGATGTTTTCTGTGACCTATACACAGATGATGTTTTCTATGACATATACACAGATGTTTTCTGTGACCTTACTTTTTTATCGCTAATTACTCTCCATCTTTTTCTGCCTTTATCAGTCTTGTTTTGCATGACTTAGACATCCCTTTGTTAATTTACTTCCAATTTCATCATAACCATAGCTTTCTTCACTTAAAAATATTGTTTCAGGGTAACTAATCAACTCTTTATGATGTTTGCTTAATTTTATTATGCTTTACTAGCTCAAAAATTGAAAGATGGCAAAGAACTTTTGTAACTTGACAGCAATCATAAAAAATAGTGATAAAAGTCTTCCTATAAGTACCAAAATATGGCATATATATTTTTTTGAAATCCTACCCTAGCTTTGATTGACACATTACCAAATAAAATGGAATCTGTCTGACACTCCAAACGTTCATATGCATTGGCTACATTCAAGAAAAATAAAAATCATTTTCATCAACCTAACCAGATTTTACTGCCTTTTTGATTATTTGGCTATAATGTTTGATAAATTAATTAGAAATGAACAAACTGTATGATAATTTTGATTAAATTATCTTTCCAGTGGTACATAGTTTTTATGTTATAACAAAGAAATATTGGGTGTTATGAGCCATCAAACTTCAAAAAAACATTTTTCCAAAAGGTTTTCACAATTTTGGCCACTACTGCATATACAGCTAGATAAGTGATTAATTTGTGAATTCAGCTGTTATGTGAGGTGTTTTGTTATTCTAAAATCATCCCATTTCTGGGGGATTCAGAATGGACATTGAAAAATATTCCAAATTTTTTGAAGGTTCCTATGTTTTAAGGTGAAAAAATTGTGAAGGATCCTTTAAAGGACTCAAGTTCTTCCTAAACAGCTTACAGATTATATTTTCTATGTTAAGATTTTCATGGGAGACACTGAACATGAAAAAAATATCAGAATGCAGTCATAACATTTTGAATAAATTATTTTATAAATTAACTTTAAATTTTTCCGATTTGAAAAAATTGAAAAATACCCCTTTTGAAAAAAAAAACAGTTTTTTCTGAGCATTCTCTTCTCTAATTGGCAGTGGGCACGATTATGAATGATTACCCCTATAGGTTTAAAAGTTTCCAAATAAGACTATTTTGGGGAGATTTTAGCATGCTATTGTCATCGAGTTAGATCAGGATGTACTTAGATAAAATAAATATTATAGAAAGACCATCAAAACTGGTTGTTTTTCAAAACAAAAACTGTAATAACACTAGATTTCTAAAATAGATATAAGTGAAATATAGTAGATTCAGTTTACATTTCCATAAGTTGCTTTTGTACATTAGATATTATTCAACTTATCTATCAGATGCAAGAGTTTCGTGGTTGGCAGGTAAATAAATATTGCTATTTGGGTATTAGGATGACATGAAATTATTTTTGAAATTATTGCTTATCCTAACAAAACCACTGTGTAGAACAAAATCTAAAATATACTAGAATCATTCACACAATCACTAGGAAATCATGAATATAAATTTAATAAGATTAAGGGGGTTCAGGGGGATAGAGTCCCCATGAAGAAATGTATTTTTTATCTAAAAAATTACAAGAATAAGAAGTTCATAAGAATGTCAGAATATCATTGCATAAACAGTGTTTAATTTACCATTTTTAATTTCTGAAAGATTCAAATTATTTTATATGCATATAAATATATATGTAGTAATTCAAACAAATTAATTAGCAGATTATAAGATGTTAAATATTATGAAAAGTGAGATTAAAAACAATGATTTTTAGAGCTGACACTGAGGCTTGTGATCTGCAGATTTACTAGTTGATATATAGTTCAGGTTATGTTTTGGGATATGAATAAAGTTTGTATTCATATTAATGTGAATGATGTTAAAGTGCTTAATTTTCTGTCAGGGATCATGAAAATTTTACATTAAAGACAAGATTTCATTATAGATAGGTTCAATTTTCATATGTCTTACTGTATATTTTTATGTTAAAAATTTACTATTTTTCAGAAGCATTTCACAATTTTCAAAGGGTGAACAATAATTTATATCAAATTACTTTGGTAAAGGCAACAATAAAATAGTTTAGTGATCCAAAATTATCTTAAACTTACCCAATATATTATTATTTAATAAATCATATTTCAAAACCATACAAAAATTAAAACAAAGAAGTAACAAGCAATACAGAGATAAAAAAAAGTAAAATGCTTACATGAACAGCTCATGATCTGTGAATCCTGAGATAAAATCTTTGACACTAGGAGTTACACCTACAACACCATTCCAGCTCACTTGCCTGAACAGATGTTTATCAGCATAAATATTGAAAAATCAGAAAATTAAAATGAGAAATGAAACAATTGAAGATACTTAGAAACATGAACAGTTAGAGGGAGATAGTTTTTATTATACTGATTAAATAATTTTTATCAGAAAGCAAAATGTGTGAAATGTATTTTAAGTTATACAAATACCTAAATATATATATTTTTCCTATCAAATTGTCCCATAAAAAGCTGCCAATATTTTATCCCTCGTATAATAAAATACAATATACACTTAAGAGGACAACAACACTTTCAAAATCCTATGAAAAACAGCTGATATTGAAGTACCCTTTTCTAGGAAACTGAATTCAATATTTCAATATTTTCAAATATAGTTTTGGCTATAGCAAAACTATAAAATGATCATTGGCAAGAAATAAAAATAATAAATGAAATAGTTATGAGATTACTGTTTTATATTAAATAAAACAGTAATCTCATAACTATTCCATTCTACTAAAATAGAAATGATTTGCCAGAAAAACAAAACAATCAAAATATATCTAATTATAGTACCACAAAATAAATAAATACAAATTATTCAAATCATTTCAGTAGTTTCCAAGAAAAAGGAGGCACATAAATAGTAGCTATTTTCCATCGAATTGCATAACTTTTGTTATTTTCTTAAATGAAATAAGCATAGAATAAGTTACAATATACCTCTCAAATCGCTCCTGGAAACATTGTTGGGAGTGAGTCAAATCTCCAGCTGGGTTTAGAACATAATATGTATTTGAGGGGTCAAATCCTTTGTCCAGTAGTGATTCAGACTCCAATATATGCAATTTGGTGCATAAAAGACTTAATGAAGGCATTCTAGAAACAGGCACACCTTCAAGGATGGGCATGCATTCCCATGGAAGATCTTGTATTGACTAAAAAGATGCACATGAAATATTAAAAATTTTATACAGGTTTCTTAGCCAAAATAAAATAGTAAAAAACAATAGATTTAAGTTAATTGGAATGCATCGGTTCTGCGCAATTTGTCAAATAGAGCATTTGCCGCATGTTACAGAGTAACGCATCCCTTAATTTTAGTAGCAAAAAAAACGTGTGAAACATATGCGTGTAAATACTGTACTAAAATATCATGCTAGAAATTTGAAGGGAACATTTTTCATGCAACATATATAATCTACACTAATAAAAGAAAGATGTTTGTTTGTATGTCTGTGACGGCTAGAAACATTTACCACACACAAATGTCTGAAAATTCAGATGAGTATAGTGAAAGGCACGTCTGAATATACAAAAGACAATGTTAAATACATAATTTATGTATTTTTCCCATAGAATCCAAATCTGAAATAAAAAAAGGGGGGGGGGTTATCATTTAAGATTTCAAAGTTTCTCCCCAGGAGGCAGAGTTGGGGGCAACTTCGATATCCCTAAATTCATTTTTCAAAAATATTGAACATGCATTTTTTCATTTTTCAATTTGATGAATATTTCTCAAGTCATTCGACTGTTTCCAGACTTTTCAATGGAAATGATTCTCACTGCATTTTACTCTATTACAGTGCCATCTACAATTTTCTGAAGAAAATGTTAAATACAAAAGTTATGTTATTTTTTCCCATAGAATCTGAATCTGCAATAAAAAAAGGGTGTTAATCATTTAAAATTTCAAAGTTGCTGCTACCCCCCCCCCCCCCCCCCCCCCCCCCGTGGCAGAGTTGGGAGGACAACTTTGATATCCCTAAATAGAATTTTCAAAAATATTAAACACATATTTACCGTTTTTCAATATAATGTATATTTCTTGAGTTATTCGACCATTTCCAGACTTTTCGGACACCTAGTATATATATAGTATATATATATATAAATACACAGACACACACACATATACATGTTACTTTCATAATACCATTTTCAGATTTTTTGTTTTTCTGGAATTTTTAAAAATCTGCATCTGTTTTCCTGCACAAAATATGAAAAAATAAAAAAATATCCACATATACAGCTCATATTCAAAATATTAGAATTACTTTTTTTTACAAATTGGAAATATCATTTGGTAATTTAATGTCTTTTAATGCAAATATGCAAACAATATTTTTATTAAAAACTTATTGTTGATTAAACTTATTTATTATCTTAAAATTGATATCATTTTTGAAAGGATTAATTGAAAAACAAATTATTTTGAAAAGTCAATGTATTAGAATATTTATTCGAGTGGTTCAAAATATTAGAATATTTCACATTAATTCTCCTTTAACTATCTATCACCAATTCATAATTGGTGGCATCATTGATTAAATTCAGATGATTTTATTTAAAATCAGTATACTTTTTGCAGTTTGCTTTTTCGTCTTAAAATGGGTCATGTGAGTGATATTAGTAAATCTATTAAACTTCGTATGGTTGATTTGTATTGGTGCAGTAAAAATCCATGTCATATAGTAAATTATTTACATTGTGTGAAATCAAGCGTTAGTAAAATACTAACACAATATTAAAAAAATGGAAAATTTCAAAATAATCGCCGAAATGGCGGCCGAAAACCAAAAACATCTGCTAGAGATGACAGAAAACTGAAGCGTATAGTTAAGAAAAACAGTTTTAAAGTGTGCGATTCTTGCACCAAAACTGGAAAGAAGGAGCTAAAGTTTTTACATCGACAACATTAACCCCTTTGGGACCGGCGGCTTTTACACACATTTTATTCGGTTGGCACTACTTTTTAAAAAAAAGCTACCTTGACTTAAGCTATCACAAAAATGCTCTAATTAGACAAAACAAATATTACTTTTATTTTTTACTGGTGCCTAAAACAAATTCTGTATGCTCTTTTTGAGGTTGCATATATGATACCATGGTCCCGAATGGGTTAAGACATCTCCATAAATTTAAGTTTGAATCTCGTGTACTGAAAACAAAACCTCTCATGACTGCAAAACAAAAGCGTGTAAGGTTGAATTGGTATAAATTAAGACATTTATGGAGCGAAGAAGATTTGAAAAATATATTATTTAGTGATATTGTGTGAGTATGTTTTGTGCTTCATATGGTAATTAAGGTATTCAAGTTTGGAGAATGAAGCAAGAAGCATTTGATAAAGATTGCCTTAAACGTTCTGTAAAATTTGCTGCTAGTGTCATGGTTTGGGGTTGCAGGAGTGCAGAAGGACACTGGAAAGTTATGCATCGTCTACAAAAAGGTTAACTCTCAGATATATCAAGAAATTTGGAATATTACAAGATTCCATCATCAGAAGATTTATTTGAAGATTATTTCTTCTTTCAACAAGATTTAGCGTCACCGCATACCTCGGTGTCAACTAAGAATTGGTTCTGCCAACGCAACATTAATGTACTTCTTTAGCCACCAAACTCCCCAGACCTTAATCCCATTGAAAACTTATGGTGTATAATGAAGAAAAATCTCCAAGGAATTCCTCCTTCAAGTAAAACTGAGTTAGTGGTACATATAAAGTCTATTTGGGCTAATATTGATAGAAATGTTTGTAAACACCTTGTATATAGAATGCAAGATCAATAGTACACTTTTATGAAAGCTAAAGGGGATGCTACAAAATATTAACTACCATTTACTTCTTATTCATAAGGTAATATTGTTGCGTTAAATAACATATTCTAACATTTTGAACCAATCTAAATTTTAGTCTAATATTTTGATGTGTTTCAGAAAGCTGTATACCTAATTTATTGCACGGTATTTTATATTTTGTAAATGTTAAAATCTTATCTAAACATTCCAGATTTAATTTATAAGAAGTTTAATTGCATTTACTTAGTACCAAAAATAAATAAATGAAAATATTTTTTTCTTATTACTTTTTCTCAATTATTCTAATATTTTGAATATGAGCTGTACAGTGTTTCATATTTGTTGGCAATGGAACTGTTATGCATCTATTCATATTTTCATAAAATGCATATATTTAATGCTATCTTTAAATGAAAGTTTACAGTGAACATATTTACTTTTATATCGATGCATTATTGTTTTTCCCCATACCTTGAATAACGTGCTCAAGTATCTGAAACGACCGACAATACACTTCATTCACTGGCTTCAAACATAAATAAATTACTGAGTAACAGGCAGTAGCTGTGATTTCAGCATTGCGCCATTCATCGTGATCAGCTAGTAGCAATATTATATGTAAGTAGCCAATGGCATTTCAGATGCAAGTTTGTATGTTTAAAATGGCAACATGTTTATGCAAAACATATGCTGAAGGTTCGTATAAAAGTCTGGACTATTTCTGGTGTCTTTGTCTCTTGCCTGTTAACATTTTGGTTATTACTTTAAAAAGTAGCAGCATATTTTTTATTGTATCTTTAGTTCCTTGATTTAACAGCAAAGTTACACTGTATTTTGTCAGCCATCTCATCATATAATAAATTAGTGTGTTTTTACAAGAACTGCTGTTTTTAAAGTCTTCCACATAAATCACTGCTTATATTAAAAATGTCTCACAGTGGAAGAAGAACGAGGTTTTAAAGCATGTAAATAATTGTTTTTTTGTGGAAGTGAAGGTTTTTGCCAATGTTTTCTGCTGATGTTGCCGATGTTTCTCCATGAAATAAGCCCTTGTTTAGACTTGTATTTTCGACCTTCGTCATTTTGGACTTTTCCTGTATTATCAACCCCTTAAGCATCGTGCCAAAGACATTCATGGGCAGTGTAGGCTACATTTTTTAAATTCACAATGTTTGATTCCCACCAATTTTATTAAATAGTGTAATTGGCTTTATTCTTGCAATAATTTATCTGCCTTTGAATAAGGGAAATATTTCTACTTCAAAAAACTGGTGGCAATCAAACAAACTGAATTTTAAAAAAGTAGCCTCCATCTATCGGGCACGACGATTAAGGGGTTAAAGTGTTTTCCTACTGCTTTGACGGAGGACGTGTAAAGAATGGAGTTCCAGAATGTAGCTCTTTTTAAGTCAAAGTTTTGTTGATGCATTATGGCACTTTGGAATTTATCAAGAGTCTGGAAACTGATGATGGGAATAAAGAAAGCGGTGGCCTATTAAAAAAAGAAAGATGAAACTGGAAAAGCAGTTTTTGTCACAGAAAAATTGACTTGGAGGGAGAAAAGTGAGGTGAAATTAAGTAAGTCCTGGTCCTATACCATAATTTACCAGATGTTGTGATCAGAATTCAAGCCTTTGATTGCACATACTACAAGTGGAGCTGAAGCCTGGAAGATCCTGTAAGAGCATTTTGAACCTACCACTAGAGCTTGTGTGATTCAACTCTTGAATGATTTTTTTTAGTCTCCAATATTTTGCTGACAAAAATTTAAGACCTTTTTTGTGCCAAGCCAAGCAAGCAGCCGAGTATCTACGTGATGTGGGACATACTCTTCAACCATTGTATATGGGGTACCAAATGATCAGAAGCTTGCCAGAGGCATTCTAATCTATAGTACAATCTATCTACAAGTAGCCAGATGCTGAATTTGTTCCAGACAGACAAAATCAAGGCTGAGCAGTTGCTAGAGGAAAACAGATTGAAACTTACCAAAAAGGACCTTTCATACACTAATATTGCCTTTTCAGGAGAAGTAAAATGTAAAACAGGTAAATCTTTTAAAAATAATAATTTTAATGCTAATTAAAATAAATCAATATGTCATTGTTTTTGCTGTAAATCATATGGCCATTTAACTGCTAATTTTAATTTAAAAACAAGTCTAAAAATTTTTAATCTAGAAATACTTAATATAAAATGTATCAATCTAAAAGTAAATTTAATGAATCTAGTAATGCAAAATTAAAGTGCAATAGTAATGTAAAATGTAGTGACACAAAATGTAATAGTAATATAATATATAATAGTGTAAAATGTACTTTCTCTGACAATCAGACTAGTTTAATTGAAATATCTCAAAGTAAATTTCTTGAAACAAATTCATCTGATTCTGGCTAAATAGTAGCTAGGTGTTTGATACAGCTGCTACTGTTCTTTTTTAAAATGACAAAATCTTATTTTTAAATTTTGAGTCAGTTTCAAATATGCAGATGTCACTTGCAGTTGGAGAAAAGTTCGTTCAGGGAAAGGGTACAGTACATTTTTTAAATTAAATGTAAAGATGGTAGTTTCAATCAAATAATCCTTAAGGATGTTTTGTATAATCCTCATTTACACAGAAATCTTTTGTCTGTAAGTTAACATGAAATATTAGGCAAAAATTTTGTTGATAGTAAGGGCAAACTAGCTGTATATGACAAAGAGTGGCAATGGTTATTTTATACAGTTAGAAAAAATGATTTGTATTTTTTAAAACTTTTTGGCTATAAAACTGGATTTGGATATAAAAAGGAGAAAGAAATATGGTTGACATTTCAGCTAGTCAAGTGGAAAAATTTAACTTAAGTGAATTGTGGCACAAAAGATTTTGTCACATAAATAATGAATATCTAGTTAACACAAGCAAAAATGAAAGTTAGAGGTCTTCCAGAGCTGTCAAGGTTAACCGAGGATTGCATCTCCTGTAAGCTTGCTAAGTCTATAAGGGTTTCATTTAAATCCATAAACTGTTATGGAGCTTTTGCATATGGATTTGTGTGGGCTGTTACCAGTTGGATCACATGGAGGGAATCAATATTTTTTTACCATCATAGATAACATTTCAAGTAATACACACTATCAGAAATAAATCTGATGTTTGTCAGTCATTTTCAAAATTTCAAAGCAGGCCCGAATGGTACTTGAATATGAAAGTAATTTCTACAAGAACTGTGGTTTATAATTCTGTAACAACAAATTGGAAAACATTTTGGAAAAGCAGGGAATTTTGCATGAAAAAACAAATTCGTACAGTCCAAAAATGAACAGTGTCATGGAATGTTTTAATTTCACTACTCTTGGTGGTGTTAAGGCTTTGCATCAGTAAGATTTGGAATTCCCCTCTTCCATGTTAAACCTTTGTATTTATAAAATATCTCATCAGAAAATTAATATTTTTGACATTTTTTTGTGTTTTCTTCTTAAAGGGTGTCTCTTATTTTCTGCCTTCACAAAAGATTTCTAAACTATATACTTTTTTTCTAAATTTTGTGAATAAAATTTTGTGAGAGATGTGAATAACACTAAATAACTCCAAAACTATTTGGAGTTTTAAAAACTGGAAAAAGCAGAAAGAAAGTGCATGTTCTCATCTATTCATATAAATAAAAAAAAAAATTATTCAAGTTTATTTAAACTCTAGATATTTTATAAATAAGATGAATAAGATAATAATCCCCACTAAGATAAAAATCAAGGGAGCAGAAGGACCAGAGTTGACCTTTGACATCACACAGGTTGAATGTGGGTGGGTATCATGTGTATTATTAGTAATTCTTATATACCTTTTTTCTATTCTGTACCATTTTCGAAAATGTATGTCATGGATGCAGTAGTACTCAGAAAACTTCCGTTTTTGATATAAAAGGTAACAAACTCTTCAGCGGAACAAAGTTTTTCCTTCTAAATGTGGGAAGTTTATGTGTATTGTGCATTTAAACATTTTTGGGCTCTCCTGATTATTTTGAAAAAGAGAAAGAGTAGGCGGTTTTCAGTTGTACTAAAACAACTAAGTTGTACTAGAAATAATAATTGCTAAGTATTTATAAGTAAATTATTATTAAGTAATTATTTAATAATTTTTTTCTCTACTTACTGTTGTTTTTACCCAATGTGTTTTGTTTGAATTACATATTGTAAAAAATTTCTGGAAAATAAATTATGTCAAACACTATATGAATATATTGTTTTAAATATGTAGACTTTTCTTCAATATCCTGCACTTGGTTTTGACACATGAAAAGATTACTATCCTTACATGCATGGGAATTTCAGATATTATTAGGATATAAAAAAAAAAAAAGTTTTTATTATCTTTTTCTCTCGAAAAGTGATACCGTTCTTAAATAAAAGTTGATTGCTAACTTATTGTTCATTTTTGTCTACTTAAATAAATTTAAAATATCTGTTTTAATGTTTTTAGAAAAATAGATTATTTGCATTTAACGAAGAATTAAAAAAAAAAAAATTCTTATGCTATTACCTTATTTAGAATGTCTAAAAAATTGCTTTAAACAGTATAAGAAATTTTGATTGTTTATTAATAATCATTTCGGAAATACAAACCCCAGGGCTCCCAATACATTTTAGTCCTGAAAAAGGGAGAAAGGGGATCATTTTTATTTAAAAAGGGGACTTTGGGGGGCCATTTATACTAAAAATGGGAACTTCAGGGGACCATTTATATTAAAAAAGGCGACTGAAAAGGGACCACAAGTCTAAAAATATTGCACCAAATTTTCCTAAATATACAATTTTTTATAAATTACCTGAGAGAATATGTTAATTATCTTTACAAAAATGTCATTAAACAATGTAAATAGCTTTATTTAACATACTTAATTATCCTATGGCAAAATGGGTTATATTTAGAACAACAAAAAAGGATTTAGAATAAAAGATAAACAGTAAAAATTAATCCAACTAAGAAAATATTAAATCAATCAATTGTTAGCGGAGTTACACATTTAACAATTACAAAAGTATAGTGCATTTCTTGGAATTTAACATGTAATAACAGTAATCAGTGATTAAAAAAGGCACAGCATAACAGCTCTTTCGGAGCTTTCAGAACCGGTTTCAAAAGTAAAAGTATCTTCCTACAAAAAATCCGCAAAGAAAATAAAAAAAGTAATCAACAGCGGAAATATAAATTGATCTCTGCTATCCAATGCAAAAAAAAAAATCGCTTAAAAATATTAAAATGCAAACGAGATATTAGAAAAATAATGCCCCATAGGATTAACATTAGCAAGCGGGCACTTTCAAGTGAGTGAAGAGGACCCTTAAGTACAAAATTTAAAATTAGATTAACATATGTCAGTTCCTTTCTATACAACAGAAGCTGAGATGCTATTATGTTCATACAAAAAGCATAATATGACGCCTGGGGAGTGGTCAAAATCAATATTGAAACAATATTCGTAATCATCTTACAAATTAAATTTGGTGAAATTGTATCCCAAACATGCAGAGATCTGGCTATTATGGAAATAATAAAAAATGTGATCCAGTAGCACCACCTGTTGGGTGAAATATACTTACATTATACACACCCTTTTGTAAGTACTTTTTCATTTTTTTATTTTAAGAAGATATTTAATGTGTAAGGATTACTAACCTTTTAGTAACTCTACTATACATACAAGTTTAATGTGGGCTCAGTAAATATACTTGTATATTCATATCAAAGTAAAGCAATGTACAATCTGGCTTCTTATGTGTAACTCATTTTACACTCCCCTGTATGTTCCGAGAGATGATTTTTCTAAAGAAGGAAAAAGGGTTTAATTTATTGGGGCGGAGGCAGTTGTTTAAGAGGGTTATTGTTGATTGATGGATCTTTCAGCAATCTATTAGGTTCTGAAAATACCACGCTATGATACTGACAGTTTGGAAAGAATGACATATTTTGACTCTTTTATGTTACCTTTACTTAAACATTTCGCAAAAGTTCTATGAAAAAAAAAAGTAATTGTTTTCACTATAACAATGATATACAATAAAAACAGGTGAGTAAAAACAATTTGCCCCCCCCCCCCCCCGGTGGATCCACGCCTGCATCTATGCTTGCTTAAACTGCAAGTTTCGCACTCTGAAATGCTTGGTTTTTAATATGTGGCAAACCCCTGACACAATTACATTTCTGTGTATGTTCAATTAAGGTGGGACTAATGTGACTTAGCCTATGATGCCACAATTTAAGGTAATCTTTTTGGATTGTGGAAACTTCAAAACGAACCTGCTTAAATTTTTTGTTATTGTTAGGTCCAAGATTTCTCTGAGTTCTAGGACTGGTTTCAGGATGAATGTAATAAATCCCATTTTTGAGGGTAGCCTGAAATAATGTTTTGTCATTACAGTAAGCTTTAACTTGCCCTTCCCCTCCTTTGAACTTAGCACCTCGACTATCAAGGCGAGAACCAGAGATAAGGTTACCTCTGAGACTTGGACAGTACATAATGTCCCTAAAACATGCAATTGCTCCTTTAACTTAAGATTAATTGTCCCAGTTCCTTCAGTTGGAAATGTTACACCATCAACGGCAACAGCCAGTTCTTGGTTGTGGAGAGATTTAAATTTTATATATAGGTCTCGATCCTTGCAGATGGGATGCGCCCGTGTCGAAGACCGAATCGTCATCCTCACCCTTAACTTTACTAAGATTGGAGAGTATAAGATAGTTTACCTGGCTACGGACATTACGTTGAGGTTTCATTTTAGGTCTGGATAGAGAAACTCCACATCTATTCTTGTGGTGGACAGGACTGACAGGACTGGATCTGACTACAGAGGATACTCTGGAACTTCTACCAATGGAGGACACAGGACCTGAAGTATTTGGAAAAGGGGCGTTGCAGTGACGTTTGAGGTGACCAAATTTTCCTCACTTGTGACATCTCCCTTTGAACTTTTGTCAGTAATTGGAATTACTTGGCAGACGACTTCAGGAAAAATTTGATTGGATGGATAGTTCATTCCTGTCTTCAGATCGTAATCTTAGGCATGACTCCTCGGCTATTAGTTCAGTCAAAATAACCTCTAAGACAAACTTGGCTTCTGGCCATCAGAGTATGTTTTATACTAGGCCATCATACTTTTTAGGCAGCCACCCGAGGAGTTGGAAAGACAGGTATGTTTCCTTAATTGGCTCATTCATGGCCTTTAACTGGTCAGCAATTCTTTGGAGACGAACGGTGTACATGTCGATTGATTCATCTGGTGCTATTTTACATGCCAGGACCTCAGAGAACAACTGCATGTGCCGAGCTCTGTTATCTGGCTGGAAGTGTGACTTTAGTTTTGTCTATGCAGCATTTGGATCGTCGATGTTCTCAATTATTCTCTGGAAATCTGGATTGACATTTACATAAATTATTGATAACACTTATCATACTCTGGATTGGTAATTTTTATATGCTGCTTGACTAGCCTGCGTTGCTTGACTCAGGTGCTGTTTCAGCTCCAGTAACAACGCCCCAGGCATTTTTGTCGAATAGCAGGTAATTTATGTTGGCTGAGCAGTTTCCATAATTATGGAAATTCAATTTAGTTATGCTGACCTGAATGTTAGCCATTGTCAAGAGAGTAAAAAAAAAATTATAAAAAAATGTACTAAAAGGGTACCAAAAATATTTCAAGTTACAAAAGATTTCATAAGTCTAAACAAAATTTCAAAATAAATATCTTAAAAAATTATTTGTAATTGCAACCGCCCCCCTCCCCACTGAAATTCACTAATTGGTCTCTAATTGCCACGATCTGCTCACACTTGTCAACTAACACTTGCTGAGGGTTGCGGCCCTTAACCCTTTAGTGGGCGGTGGTCACAAAAAAGAACACCTAATTTTAATTCCAAAACTGACAAACGGCACCAAGAATATTTAGTAATTTTTTTCCTTTTACAAAGTATGGGAAAATAAGCAAGTTTTTATTGTCTAATGAATTCTTTTTTAAATTCTGGTGTCAGTCCATTATTTCATCATTTTAAAAACAGACTTACTCCGTGCCGGAAAGGGTTAAATGGTTAATATGGCTTAAATTGAGCCTGGGTCCATAAACGTTGTTGACCTGTATACCGGGACCGGTCTAAAACAGATTAAATTAAATTGAAGCAGAACTGCGAAAGCATAACACGTAACTTAGGCAAGGTAGTGACAAAAGTGTATAATGTGGATTAACACAAAGAGGAAACAGCTTTTAAGTTTTGTATTTAACTAACATTTATTAAATCATATATAAAAATAACTTAAAAATAAATACATACAGTTATAAAAATAAAGACAATTTAATGGAACGTAATCATAATGACTTGACAGTAACACTAGGTGGCCTTGAAAAAAATGTAAACAAACATTCAACATCATATATAAGAGTTCTATTTGAACTTTAAAAAAAACACATATTTGTAGGTTAATCATTTGAAATACACTTTCACATGCACATGAATTTTATCTTATTTCAACAAAGTCCGATGACTACAAATGGAAGCACTTTAATGGAACAGTTGACAACAAACAGTAGTGAAAGTTTTTTTGTTTTTTTTCATGTAACTATGTATGGAATGGATGTTTGTTTGATGTCGTTGAAACTATGTATGGTTTAGATGAAACAACATGTCAAATTAGGCATTTACCACAACTAAGTTTTGAAGAGAAAGAAAAAAAACACAGTTCCAAACACAACAGGATGGTTTCAAACATATCGCCAGAATGTAAAAACTAAACGAACATCAACGATACTTATTTCACTTTAAAACATATTCTATTTTGGCGTCTTGTATCATCTAACTAACGAACACATCATCAAAGCTTCATGTCCACTTTTGCTTTCTACCATGTCTAGACTTTTACGTCCCTTTAAATAGTTTTCAAAACAAAAACACCGCTCTAGAAAATGCCCCCTTTCAACATGCAAAGTTTAGTAATCATTATGCTGCCTTACGGCAAAGTAATTAGAAAGCCCTGATACGGTAGAACGGAGATTACAGAACACGATACAGATGATACGATGTCGCTAGCAAATGTATCATTTTATTAGCGAGTGTATGTACGATAGTTGATTCCAGAAATGAACGAGCTGAGCATTAGAATCGATTTACAATCAAATAGGAAACAAATAGTTGGAAAATGTGTCTGGCAGTTTTTGAAAAACGAAACATAGCAAGGAATGATGAAATTATATTTGAGCAATTGAGAAACAAATAACAAAAATGGAAATAATAACCACTGAAAAGAATTACGGCTGAAAATAAATGCAGAATTGAGTAAAAATGAGGGATTGAATGGAAATAAGGTAAGTACCATTCTGTATAAGTATCAAGGACCAAATTAGGGCTAACAAAAATTGAAGATGCACTTTTTGAGTTATAACAAAAATAATGCTTAAAATGTGTTAAAATTTCCCTATTTTTTCCTGTTTGAATTTGTACAACTACACATGTATTATTTTTACTGCAAAACAAATACTATAAGTACATATGTAATTGTATGTAAATAATTAGATATCTCGCTCGTTTATTAGAAAATGACATAAATAAAAAATAACAAATTTTCAGTACAGTTGTTTAAAAAAATTTTAATTAAACAATCTTTTGTTCATTAATAAAAGATTTTTAAGTACACTTTTTTCCCGGTGATTTTATTTAGGTTATTCCAGTAGTAATAACAACTCAAAAGTGTCACTTTATCACAAAGAATAATGTAAATACATTGGAAAAGAACAGTGACACCTCTGATGACATAATAGAGCAACTGCCACCTGTGCTGTTTTTCCAGATAAAAATATCAGTGCTTAGGACTTAAAAACTGTACCTCAAAAATGACGATTTTTAAGCTGTGCCACTTTTCTATTAAAGGAGCAATGTTTAGAGGCCCTTTTTTAACAACGGTTTAAACATTATAATATTAACTAATATTGTTTCATATAACAGTGTATTTTTAATCCGTCATGATTAAGAGTTCACTGTTTACTATAAAGGAGATAATTATAGAACATTTTAGAAAAACAGCCTTTTCAAAAATATTTCAATCGTCACCATCACTATTTTCATTTATCACAACATTAATATTATCAATCGAAATTTTTTTTGTTAATATTTCAGCAGCATGTATTATTCAGGACATATATCTTTCATGAGATAGGTAATATATTACACTTGCTACATGGGAGCAACACCCAACAATCCTGTTACCATTAGGACAATCACAGCAGTACTTTTGAATGCCATCAATGTTAGAACTGTTAGGGATGTAGTCAGCGTACACACAATTGTGCTGAGTGAAGCTGTATAGGTTTGTTCTACAAGGAAAAGGCACATTTACAAATAAAAACTTCTGTCAACCAATCTACCACAACATTTTTGATATAGCAGGAATCACCAGATGATATAGACCAATCATATTATAGACCTGTTTAACACAGACCAATCAAATCGCCCCATCTCATGTATACAGTAGGAGTCAAAGAATAAACAGGTTTTTCTTGCTATCCATCAGTAATTAAACCAACAGCAACGTCAGCTGCCCTTTCCTTAAGTGACAATCGTGCTAGGCATGGTAGGTAAAAGTTACCATTTGATTTGTCAGTTCTTGATATTATTATGTGAGAAGGCTGCACAGTATGTCAAAATAACAGAACATTTACAAACACGAAAAAAGCATATAAGGAAATGGTATGTATGGAACCAGTATTTTGGCTTACTGCGCATCCTGGCTAAGTAGAAATATCACAAATTGACCAGTCAATTGATAGCAGCGTATTTCTTCAAATACAAACAGGAAAAGTTTAGAATATTTTAACAAGGTTGTTAGCATTATTTTTGTTATAACTCAAAAACGATTTTAACAAAAAAATTTTTTGTTCCTCTTTTGTACTTTAACAAAAAAAATTTTTGTTAAAGTACATACTTTGAGCATTATTGTGTAATTTTTTGGTTGGTGCAAATATAATATTACTATATTAATGAAAAATTTAAAAAATATTTTTATCTATTTTTCTATGTTAAAAATTGTGTAAAATGTGAAAAAAAATAATATGAACTAATATATTTTTCAATAATTAGCATTGTCTTTATTTTTTTTACTTTTAGAGAAGAACACATTTGAAAAATACTGACGTAGGGCATACTTTCCTGATTATCTCAAGGACAGTTGAAGGTCAGGGACTGAAAATACTCTATATTGTATTGTCACGGTAAGCCTCATTACCACATATGTTATTTCAAATATCAGACATAGGAGCAATTTCGCTATGCTTATCCAGCTAAACCTTTTAAGAATTTAGCGTGTTATAACAAATTCCTAAGGAAAGTCTTACCTGATCTAATATTAAAATTACTGGATGTCTATCCGAGTCTGGAAGCGCACTTGATATCTGATGTATAGGCTCACACAACTTTTTGTGAACATCAGCATTATGATTACAATTCCAGAGATGACAGACTGCAGCACAAATTTGTTCTTTTAAAAGATACTGAGCAGAATCAATCAAGATCTGTAAGGAAATTAGATTAAAAAAAAATAAATGGAAGGCCAAAGGATACCTGGTTATTTTAATTACCAGGTATCAAACTGCAACAACAACAAAACTGCTTAGTGTAATATTGGTTAAAAGAATCATACACACACTTAATCTTACACTATTTCAATGTTCTAAACCAGTCTCGTTGTTTTCTATGTGAAAAATTTATGTTAATGGCATATGTAAATTCTAGCCGGTCTTCATCCATCTAGCCAGTTTTTCCTGAAAATGTTTTATACATGCAAACAGAAAAATATAAATAAAATACTTTATTTTCAACTATATGAAAATAACTAATAAGTGTTACATCTTTAACTTTTTTTTAATAGATTTGTTATCCTGAATTTCATGCTCCTACCTAAAACTGCTACTGAGATATGGAGAAGTAACCTAAAACTTTTGACCCCCGCAATTTAACCCCTTAATTGTTAAATTTCTAAAATTACTGCTGAGTACTTTTTCCTCGATAATTACTGTGAGATAACGCTCCCGCCCTCCCTTGTGGCGTTGACATCCTTTCCAAGAGAGTTCATAACTGTTGTGTGGGATCGTACATAATAGCCATACTTCGTCTGACTGGGTCAGATATAAGGCAATATTTGGCCATTATCATTAGCTTCATTTGTTTCATAACTTTGCTGTTGGCTTTATTTCATTCTCATGTCTCGTCCGTCTTGATTATGTTTAGTTTCGTGTATCGTATCGTCTTTATATGTGGTGACTAACAAGATGTTGTTTTAAGGAATATCATGGATACTGGAATTGTTTTTAGCTTTACTTTGCATATCAAAAAGTGTTTCAAGATTATATGCTGATCACTCGTGCTGAAACTAAAATGACATTTAATTTAAGCTGTACTCAACTAATCTCCATAAGAACTGTTTATATGTATTTAAGAAGTGAGTTCCATGGCCGTTTGGCATTTTTTTAAGGGACTTCATCTTCACTAACAGAAAGACTATCCTTGAGTTCTAATAACCCTGGAGGGAGTAGTAGCCATATGACCTCAATCTTTCACAAGTCATGTTTTGGTGGTCTTTCGGGTGGATGTGCTTAATTTGCTCTACAACTAAACAATGAACTTTAATCTAATAAATCTCTTTTCCAATCGAAGTATGACAGTTTCATTTGGTGTTGCAGTTCTCATCATGTTTCTACAACATGCGTTTACGTATTATTAAACCATCTCCATTAACATAAAAGTTCTGCTTTGGGACATCAAAACTAAAGTTATTTGTGTTACAATATATATGCTTGCTAAGGTTTTCATTACGATGTTAGTTATGAAGCCTACCTATATTAATTATCATTTTATGTTATCAAGTAATTTCTACATTGTTCTGTTTATACCTGTGAGTAACTATTTTTACAAATATCTTTTCAGTTACCCTTTTGATTTATTTAACTTATGTTTGACGTCATTAATAAATATGTTTTGTTTTAAACTTTTGTCTTTATTTCAATCAATATATATCATTATAGTTTTACATTAATAAGTTAATCAATTATAGCTTTTTACTTTATAAACTTTTTATATCGGTTTAAGGTATTCAGCATTCTATGTTTCCAACTGTAAACTTTATCTCTGCTTATTTAATATACCTTTTAATACTTAAACTTTAACAATAATTTACATCAGAGAGTCACTTCGCGAGTTGCGGCATCAAACCACATGGTGAGTGAGAGTCACCTCTCGAGTGCAAAGGGTTAATATTTTAAACATTCACGGCAAATGTACCTTCTGTTTGTTTACTTTCATCAAGTGAGATATTGAACTGAAATTATCTCAGAATATATACATAATTGAATGTAAGTTATCTCTCAAATATTAATTTATTTTGAACGATATTTGTAAAAATTAACTTTTATGCAGTTTTATTCGAAAAGATAATTTTAAATAAAAATAGCTACCTGGAATATGAAAAAGTGATGTGGCCATCTTGTAACTGTTGATGACAGTCAAATGTTTTGTACTTTTATTAAAAAGATGATGCAAAACTCTTCCCAGTGACTCACCACATGATTAACTATCTCTTTATGCAGCTCTCTAGCCATAACCTGGGTATCATGTAAAACATAAGATATTGGCTTAAACATGCATGCTCTACCACCAACAATCAGTAAGACGGTAAGTGGCGTATTTGTTGTTTAATATTTCAATAACCATAGTCTAAATTAATTAAATTAAATTGATAATGTAAAACCAAATTTTATATTTGTCAGTGGTTTTATATTTGGCAAATTTTATATTTACCAATGGTTCCTGCAAGGATTTTGCACTGCAGTGAAATATTTTTCAGCAATATCTACTATTTTTTAGATGCAGGTTTGAATTTCTAAAGAAAAAAAAATGAAAAAAATATCTGCAAAAACAACATTAGTCAATGCAGAATATCATCTCATTTATTCTACCAAAGTTACAGTAAAAGCTGATTGAAGATTGCAAAAGGCATGCGAGAGGAAAAAAACAATAATTTTAACTTTATTAGAGGATGGCGTCATACACTTTGCGAAAAACACAGAACAAAGAAAAATAAATGGAATACGTGAATAATTAAACATGTTTTCCAGCGATTTTAGAAATTCAAGCCCTAAGGGTGTTATAAATGGAGGATAAAAATTTTTAGCCTACTTTGCTTTATCTCAATAGCGGTTTTAGGTAGGAGCATGAAATTCAGTAAAATGAATCTGCAAAAAAAATAGTTTAACACATATTTCAGTGATTTTAAAGCTAACAATTTTGCTGCCAACATGAACCTGATTATGGAAGAAACATAAATAACTAAAACTTTCGACCTCCTTAGTGGTTGAATATCTAAAATCACTGAATTTTTTTTTTAGTAGATTTTTTTATGCTGAATTTCATATTCCTACATAAAACTGCTGCTGAGGTACGGAATAACTTAAAACTTTCACCCCCTTTCCATTTAACACCTTTAGGACGAGAATTTTCAAAAATCCCTTTTTTAGTGGGTGCCTATATTGTGCAAGGAGCATGTATTCCAAATTTTGTAGTCATAGGATCAACAGTTGAAGCTCTGCATTGATTATGAGTCATCAGGACATGTTCTTTTAATATATAGATGTGGCATCCGAAAAGGCACATGGCCAAGACCAGGGCTCGGAAGTAGCGCGCTACAAGTAGCGAAACTACAGTAGCCGCTACTTTTTCAAGTAGTTTGTAATGTAGCGCGCTACATTTAAAAAAGTGTAGTGTAGCGAGTAGCACGATACAAAATATCAGTAGTTTGTAGCGAGCATCAACGCTACTTTTGACGCTACTTTAGGAGGGAGGAAAAAAGGGCCAATCTTCAAATCACATGATCATAACTCGTTTCTTTTGTGGGAAATATGTTCTCTGCAACAATTTGCGAATGTCAGCAAAAAATCTCAGTTGCGGTGTTATAGATTTTTCCATAGACGACGGCCACGGTCACAAATTAAGTCATTTTCACAGTTTGGATGTCAGAAACTTCGTGTATGTCATTTAAATCCATAGAAATCTTCTCAATATAATGTATTTTTATATGACTACGATTGTTTTTATCAAAATATAGTCGTCTGGCTATGTTAAGTCTTTATCTGACTAATTTCTTCTCCCTTTTTCCTCCCACCCCCAGCAAGCAAAGAAGTGTAAAATCTTTATTTAAAAAAAAAAAAAAAAAAAAGGGATTTATCAAACATAAATCATCTAAATTGTCCCTTAACCCATAATTTATTCTTCTTCCCTCCCCAGCATACAAATAAATCTAAAATCTTTAAGTTATTTTTATTTTTATATAAAAAAAAAATCTCTGCTCTAAATAGTGCTCTGTAGTGACGATAAATAATCAGTAATATAAATTATCCCCCTTCTCCTAAAATTTCCCCCACCTCTCCATATACAAAATTTAAAACTCTTCTTTTTTTTTAAGTTCCGTATTCTTTGCTGTCCAGTAACATTAAATAAATAAGCAATCATCTAAAATATTCCCTTCGAACAAAATTTCTGCTCGCTTCCTGCCAGTTTAAAATCGTTGGAACTCTAATTAAAATGCATTCGAAAAAGCACAGAAAAAGAACAAGCACAGCATTTTATTATTAGACAAAAGTGCACTAGGAAGGAATGATTCCTGCCTTCAAACAAACTAGAAACTTTTATAGCAGCTGAAATGTAAAGTGTCAGCAAGCTAGTGATCCATTATTTGCTGGATTTGCTAATAAAACCACAAAGTATTCACTCATCAAAAAAAGTAATTTTCTTGCTGGCAACCCTTTGTCTTCTTACTCATTATTAGATCTTGTTTTTATAATGTGGGGATTCTTTTTTTGAGATTGATGTAATAGAATAACAGACAAAAATAGTGTGCCCTGGTGGGCATATAATGAATATTTTGAAGTTATAGAACAAGAAAGTAGTAATTATTCAGTAGCATGTAAACTTTGTCCAATTAATAAGAAGTTATCCGTATCAAAATCATCTGCTTACATTCTGAAGTTGCACATCTAGGTGAGTTAGCATTTTCTTTATTAATAATAATAACTGGATTGCATCTCGCATCGAATATCTAACTAAATCATTATTCAATTTATTATTCAATTGTACTAAATTACTTTGTAACCGAAATACATTTTCCATTATTCTTTATTTTATTTTATTTTATTTTTTGGTAAAGACAGAAGAATTTTCAAAAAACACTGTCAAAGTCGGCGTTTTCAACCAAATTTTCGATGCCACAGCAGGGGAAAGGAGAAAAACGTGACACGAATCGCTTATAACCCGATAAGTAATTTATTTATCAAAAAATGGAAAACTCATTTCGATTCCAAATCGCTTCCATAGTCAGGCCGGCCTGTTTTATGCCTCTGTGTTTAAAAATGAGTCAGATAATGTGTCAGAAAGTTTCGCGTTGTTGAGCAAGGGATTTGAGAACCACCTTAAGCGCAACTGTGCTATATTATTCTCATAAATTTGTAAGATTATTACAATTATTGTTTTCAAATTTCCTCTTTTTAACACTTTCCAACATAATTAAAAATCGTCTATGAATTTGCTTTGTCTGTCTGGCCGTGCTCTAACTCTCGTATATATACTCGGAATGCCGTGAAAGTTTTATATATTATTGAAGTTTACCATAAAATGTTCAGTATAGAAAATGAATTGTTTGCATTTATATCTCGCTTACAGGGACATTCAAAAGAATTCTGTTACATTATGGTCTATGGGGAAAAATCGTTTGCGGTGCATTTAATTAGCAATGATAACTAAAGTAGCGAAAAGTAGCGAAGTAGTGACTACTTTTGAAAAGTAGTTTGTAGTCGCTACTTTTTAAAACAAGTAGTTGTAGTTGTAGTTAACTACATTTTTCATAAAGTAGTTGTAGTTGTAGTTCGCTACAAATAAAAAGTAGTTTTTCCGACCCCTGGCCAAGACAGATGCCCCTTGAGGACCAGATGGCTCTTCAGGTCCTGGGAAAATGACTCATCATTAGATGATCTGAGTGAAGCTCGGACAAATCTTCAAAAAAGTTGCAGATGGCCCTCAGCTTTGACACAGAGTGGATTTCTACGAAAGACGTTCTACGTCTTTTATTCAATTTTTAGGGTGTTGTCCCTCATTTTATCTATTATCTACTTTTAATAATAAGATAGCTATCAGAGCCATTTTCATAGCTTTATATGTCTAATGTAATCATTTGTAAATATTCAACTTGTCATAGTGTAATCAAAAAAGTAATTAAATGTTTAAATTACTCGAAAAAGTATAAGAATATGACTGAATTAGATTCCTTTCTCTCTACCTTATTATTCTCACAAATATTTGGAGGCCTGGCTGTGATTTGAATTACTGCACTTTAAAAGGATTTTGGAACTATGAATATTTGTAAACGGAATAAGTGCTACGTCGAAAAGAAAATCCTGGAACAGTGATTTATTCAAAAACTTTGCTTGACGTCAACAAAGCAAAATTTTTACGGAGGAGAAATCTATGGAGGATTGAAGCGACTCGCCCCTCTCGCCGTTCATCGCAAGTGACGACACCCTGATCTCCTTAAAGAGAACGGTGATAGCTGATAAGTGCTTTTTTTCATGAGCTTACTTTAACGTGTATGATTTGAATGATTTTTTGCAAGAAAGGCTCATAGTTATTTTTTATTTCATGAGCTATTTTTTTTTCTGTGAGTGAAACAGTGTTTTTTCAGAAAGAAAGCTTGTTGTGGGTTTTCTTTATGAGCTATTGTGTCGCGTATGCTGAAGGTATATTTTGTTTGTCTTCAAGCGTATGGTATATTATTAACCATATTTTATTAATTTTCATTTTTTGAAATTTATTTGTTTTAATACCAATGTATTATACCAACAGTCGGCAACTGTCGGACCACAGTCCACATCCGGACCATGGGAGGACAAATTGTGGACTGCCAAAAATTTTCAATTTGAATAAATAGTTTATTAAAATTTACATATAATAGATATGTTTGAACGATAGCCTTATCAATGTTTCTTATATTTTACAAGAAATAGCACGATTAATTTAATTTTTTTAATAATGATACATAGACGCTCTTATGTGAAACGCAAAATACTGCAATGGGCCGCAGGCTGCAGAGGGACGGAGTGAATAACAGACTTCTAATAAACTTAAGTCAGAAAATGAGAAATAGACTTCTTGACGCTAACATAACCACCTCACTATCACGTGATGCCCAGTACAACAGCGCCAAGCCAAACTGTTTTTTCCCGCCAAAATCTGCTTGCAATTTCTGAATCCCCGCTGCAATTTATTTCATCTGCTTTCCTCTGGCGTTGATTGCGCTTTTTATTTGCCTTTTAATTTTTTGTGTATTTTAATTTGAAACAGCTCATGGCAGCTGGTTATTCTTTTCAATAATTCTTTAAAAAAAAGGGTTTTTAAAAAGAAATATCAAAAGCAAAATAAAAGATTCTGGATTGCAGCCAAAATATGTTTTATAATCGAATGTATTGTTAAAAAAGACATTATGTGGTTTGAAGCTTTCAAAAGCTATGAAATGTATATTCAGATCAAAGAATATTTGATAACATTTCAGTGCTAACTTCACCTTTATTAAAAAAAAAAAGAAAAAAAAATGAGAGAGAGAGAGAAATGTTGTTTGATTTCCTGTTACTTTAATAATTCCTGCAAAATTCAATGCATTTTTAGAATTAAAAAAAAAGAAAATCTGACATTAACATTGTTACATTTTGTGAGATAATTGTGTCAAATTAAAGCTTTCCAAACAGAAATCTCGAAATATTTGGATCATCTTACTTGTTATCTTGTATTGCTAATAAAAAAGATATTTTAAAAATAATGTTTATTAAAAAGGAGATGTGCAATGCATGCTCCTAAGCCATTTTATAACATTTAAATAAAATCCATCTAGAAGATTAAACAATATTTTAATCATGGCGAGAGGAGGGAGGGGGTACAAAATAACTTTTCAACCAAACAACAATAAAATCTGCACTCTATTACTGTTTTTACTCTTAGGAGTGAACTGACCGGCTGCGTTGGTGCGCATGCGCAAGAATTCACCTAGTCAGTCGTAGATTGCAATCTTTTGTGCAGATCTTTCGTTCATTTGTGTTGTTATTGCCATGTGCTAAAATAAGTGAATGAATATATATTCTAAAAAACGCAAAGTTGACAGTGAAAATAGGATGTTTCTGCATGAGTGGACAGAACAATATTGTTTTACACTGCCTGATAGACCTGAAGCAGTTCCAGTTTGCCTCATATGCAACAAAACTGTCGCTATTTTTAAAAGTTCAAATTTAAAGCGACACTACGAAACAATTCATCAGCAGTTCCCTAAAAAAAATTCCTCTTGGAAGTGAAGCTCATCAAAAAAAAAACTCCAGGCATATCTTACTTCTGACAAAAAAGCATGGTCTTACTAGTTCGCTGTATGAGCGAACAAGAAAAATCATCAGAAGCAGCGTTGTGTGTCTGCTGGGCGCTTAATAGACACCAGAAGCCATTTTCAGACTCTGAAATAGTAAAAGAATGTATGTTGGAAGTGGCCACGGCACTTTTTGAAGAGAAGAAGAACGTTGTAACCGCAATTCAAGGTATTCCACTGTCGGCAAGAAGCAATACAAGAAGAACCAAAATTTTGGCTGCTGACATTAAAAAAAAAGTTTGTTGGAACTTCTGCAGAAGGAGACTTGCTACGCCATAGTACTTGATGAATCATGTGATATTGTTGATGATGAATAGATATCTATTTTCGTGAGATTTTTTGACATTGAAAGTAAATTATTCAGGGAAGAATTGCTAACAATTTTGTCATGTAAAGGCAAGACTCGCAGAAGATTTATTTAAGAATATTGACAATTTCAAAATTTTTCAAAACGTATACTTGTGTATATAGTAATTTTTCATAACAAATACCTGATTTTTCTATTCTATAGTGTATGTATGTATGTGTAAAAATAACAATTTAAAATTAATAAGTACTAATATTACGTAAGTGTTTTTTCTCTGGACCTCTAAAAAAATTTTCAAAAGTATTCGGACCCTACTTAAAATTACTTGCCGACCCCTGTATTATACTATCAAGTACCTTTTATATAAACATATATTTTTATATGAACGTGAAACATTATTTTGAATTTATATTCAAATAAAGAGTTGAAAATTAAAGTATACTAAAATGGCCCAATTAGCACGAGCAAAAAAAGTCGATTTAATAACTATCATGTCTGAATTAGGATTAGAGGCACCGGAAAATTCGATTAAGCCAATATTAGTCAATTTAATAGTTAAATCTGCAGACTACGAAGAAAAATTAGTAAAAAATTTTCTATTAGGTATAGCTGCTGAAAGAGAAGAGGTAGAAAAAGAAATTAATCTTAAAGGAAACGGAAGATTGTGAATATGAACTAAAAAGATTAGAATTAGAAATAGCTTCAAAAAGTAAATGAGATGATTTTCCAGTATCTGCTAGCACCGCTAAAAGCCCTGACGTATTAAAATTTATAACTAAATACAATAATCGGGAAGAAATTAGTATTTATCTCAAGTTGTTTGAATGCCAAATAAAGCGTTTAGGGATCAAAAAGAAGAACTGGGTTACTTATCTCCTCGGTTTGTTGTCTCTGGAAATTGTTAACATAATAGGATGTAAGAAAGAAGAATTTTCGAACAATTACGATTATATCAAGAAATTACTTCTTAAAAAATTTAAACTCAGCTCAGAGCAATTCCGACAGAAACTTTTTGCTCACAAAAAATAGAATTCAGCTTCATGAAGGGATTTTTCTTTTGAGCTTAGTAATTACCTGGAAGAGTGGCTCTTAGGACTAGAAATTGTGACTTATGAGGATTTAAAAAATATTTTAGTTATTGACCAAATACAAAAGAAATTGCCGCTTGAAATGAAGGAACATTTTGTGGATGAATTGCCCAAAATTACTGATGTTGCCGATTTCATAATCAAACTTAATGATTATGAAGCAGCACGCAACAATATTCGGAAGAGTGCAGACAGTAAAAATTTTAATAATGAAGGAAAAAGGCATTTTACTCAAAACACTGAAAATAAAAGTTTCCACCAGTATAATAACATTCCGTAAAAATAACAGATATGAAAAGAATCATTTCAATTATCCTAGAAATAACCTTAACCCTTTTAAAGCCAAGTGCTTTTACTGTGACGAATATGCTACACATAAATCAAACCAGTGTCCCCACAGAAAAGAACAACAAACAAATTTTGGACACAAAGAAATTGGACATAAGACTGACCAGAACTCTTTAAAATACGTGAAAACTGTTAACACTGCCGATAACAATACTTGTCCCTTGTGTAGGATTTAAAACTTTATTTCCCATCCCCTTCCACCCTATTATATTTATTTTTATCTTTTGTTAATCTATGTTCCAGCACGTTTGTTTCTTCTACTTATTGCTTTTACTGCCGCCGCGATGTTTTGTTTATTTCCTTTCGTTCGACTCGCGGAGTTGAGTGCTGGTGGTTCTTCTCTCTTTGCATTCTGCATCAGGATTTGCGATCGCAACCGTAATCTCTCTATTTTTATGATCATCATTTAAATTTACTGTCAGGATTATTCTAGCCTTATTTCATGTTTTAAGTTAATTTTTATGACATTTTAATAAGTTATCATATTTTTATGTAAAAGTAATTTTTCTTGTGCGATGTCAGGAAGGGCCGCGAATATGCAAATGTCTTGCTCGTTTCTGATTGGCTGTTGGCACGCCGCTTGCATTTAAAGGGCTAGAATGTTGTTTTCACGGTGTCTGCAGTACCTAGTGGTTCTAAAATGATTCTTTGAGAGAATTACGTTGTTATTGAGTAGAAATATGAAGTATTTAAGATACATTAGGTAATGTTCGAAGAAAATAAAATACATTTATGCTGTAAAGTTTTGGTAATTTTGAAGTATTTTTGCTGTGCTCCCGTGTACGCTATTTTTCTAATGTTAATGTTCGTAGAACGTCTTCAAAAAGGTTTTTCATCAAGGGAAATAGGGTATGTGCTGGAATATAGTTAGTCTTTATTTGTATCTGTTCACTGAAAGCTGCAGCCAAGAAGGCTCTGTGTGTATACTACAAGTTTCTACATTAAAAAGTTTTAATGAACCACCTGTTGGAGTTATCTTATCTGACATTTTACACACCCCATTGTAAGTACTTCCTCATTTTTATTTTTAAGAAGATATTTAATATGTTTAAGGATTACCAACCTTTTAGAAACAACTCTGCTATATTGCTATACATACAAGTTTAAGTGTGGGCTCAGTCAATATACTTGTATATTTATAGCAAAGTAAAGCACTGTACAGATGGTTATGGGTGCCCAGATGCACTTCCACTGCGAAATACAAGGTTGGAAAGTTGATATAATTATGGAAATTGATAAAGACCATGTTGCATGCTATTGAAAGTCTAGTGTTGATATTTAATAAAAGTGAATTAATTTTTGAATTTGTATATATATATTTCTATTTAGTGTTTAAAAGTATTGAATTTGTATTTTATATTGAAATATAATGGCTTCTGCAATTAAACCAATAATTTTAGAATGGCATAACTACCGTGAATGGACAAGGTATATAAAATGTATTTTGCAGACAGAGGGATTATATACTTGGGTGGATAAGAAAAATTGGCCTGAACCGAAAGATTTAAGTTCTCTTTTTATCTGACCCATATAACCAACTGTGCTGTAAAAGAAGAACTAATTAATTTAATTGAGCATTACATACCAATTAAAACTAAAAACATCGATTTAAAAGTTAACTTAATTTTAAGTGATTACATACCAGTTAAACAAAGACCCAGGCGGTTAGCATTTTTGGAACAAGCATTTGTTGATAAACAAATAGGGGAATGGCTTAATCAAGGCATAATAAGAGAAAGTTGTTCTAGTTATGCAACCCCGATAGTCATAGCTAAAAAGAAAAATGGTAACTTCAGGTTATGCATCGATTATCGAAAGCTGAATAAGAAGATAATTAGGGATAATTATCCTCTTCCAGTGATAGATGATATTTTGGATAACATCGAACAAAATAAAGTGTTTAGTATGCTAGATTTAAAGAATGGATTTTTCCATGTAGAGGTTGATGAAGACAATAAGAAATTCGCTTCGTTCGTTACTAATTATTCTCAGTATGAATATAATTTCATGCCTTTCGGTTTGAGTACAGCTCCTCAGCATTTTCAACGATACATATATGCATGTTTAAAAGATCTGATCAGGGATAAAATTATTCTGGTGTACATGGACGATATTATCGTTCTTGCACAGTCTGAAGAAGATGCGCTTTTCAAATTGAAACGTGTGTTTCAAGTAGCTTCCGAGCATGGCCTCAAATTTAATTTTGCTAAGTGCGAATTCTTGAAAAGAAAAAGAAAATTTTTAGGATATATAGTTGAGAATGGAACCATCCGCCCTTCAGAAACATTAACTTTAGCTGTTAAAAAATTCCCTGAGCCACGAAATAAGAAAGAGATCCAAAGTTTCTTAGGACTGAATGGATATTTTAGAAAATACATTGCCAATTATGCCAAAATTGCTAACCCTTTGAGTGATCTTCTAAAAGCGGAAAATGAATTTAATTTCGGACCAGATCAAAGAGAAGCTTTTCAAACTTTGAAAAATAGATTGGCTAGTAAACCGGTTTTACAAATATTTAGACGAGGTGCTGAAACAGAATTGCAAACTGATGCAAGCAGTTCTGGTTTTGGAGCAGTATTGTTACAGAAACATGATTATGGAAATTTACATCCCGTTCATTTCATGAGTAGGAAAACAACACCTGCCCAAGCCAAATATAGTAGTTATGAACTAGAAGCGTTAGCGGTCATTGAGGCTTTAAAGAAACTCCGAACATATCTGTTAGGTAACAAATTTAAAATAGTAACGAACTGTTCAGCTTTTCAGAAAACATTAGAGAAAAAAGATATTGCCCCAAAAGTAGCAAGGTGGCATTGTTTTTACCAGAATTTGATTACCAGATAACCCACAGACAGGGTAATCAAATGAAACACGTTGATGCTCTAAGTCTTAACACTGTATTAATTATGACGTGTTCACAGGATGAAGTAACGGTGAAAATAGCCAAAGTGCAAAACAAAGATGATTATACTCAAACTCTTAAAACACTAGTCGAAAGAAATGAAAGTAAAGATTATTTGATTAGGCAAAACATTGTGTATAAATATGAAAATGAGAAAGAGTTAATTATGATAAAAGAGGGTATGCAAAAAGAAATAATTCATGAAATACATAACAAAGGTCATTACGATGTAGCCAAAACTGAAGCAATAATTAAACAAAATTTTTACATCCCCAATATTTGAAAACAGATAGAAAGTGTTATTCGAAACTGCATTGAATGTATTTTGTATAATCAAAAGAGAGGGATAGGTGAAAGACTGCTAAATCCTATTCCTAAGCAAACTTTTCTCTTCTAACTTACCACATAGATCATCTAGGCCCAATGCCATCGACCAACAAAAATATAATTTTATTTTCACCGTGGTAGATGCGTTTACTAAATTTGTGTGGTTTTATCCAGTTAAGACAACTTCTGCTAAAGAGGTGATAGAAAAGTTAAAAAACCAACAAATTACTTTTGGAAATCCGGAGCAAATAATTAGTAACTGTGGCCCCGCGTTTACCTCGAATGAATTTAAAATGAAAACATGATTTTTTGAAATGAAAATATGGAACATGTCTTAATAACAACAGGCATACCAAGGGGTAATGGTCAGGTTGAGCAGGTACAGAAGACCCTCATATCTATTCTAAGCAAACTTTCCATCGATGACCCAACAAAATGGTACAAATTTGTCCCAATAGTTCAGAAAATCATAAATAGTATGTGTTCACAAAGCACCAATTTCAAGCTTTTTGAACTATTAAAGGGAGTAAAAATTAGAGGTAAGAGAGATTTAAAAATCAAGCAGATTATTGATGAAGAGTATGAGAATGTATTTGTAGAAGAAAGAGAGAGCAACAGAGATACTGCAAAGCAGAACGTACTAAAAATCCAAGAAGAAAATCACAAAAGTTTCAATCGCAAACGAAAAACAGCAAAATGCTAACAAGTAGGTGACTTAGTCGCGATTCAAAAAATCCAATTTGGAGTAGGAATGAAGTTGCATCCAAGATTCCTTGGTCCTTACAAGATAATTAAAGTAAAAAATAATGACAGATATGATGTTGAGAAGGTAAGTTATCAAGAAGGTCCAAGAATAACCTCCACTGTTCCAGACCACATGAAACCATGGGCTTAACGTGACAAATGTGCGTTCAGTGGTGTTTTTAAAAATTTTATTTGTGTTTTTATTAACAATTTTTCGTGAATAACTTATCTAAGAAACTTTGTGTACAGACTATATAGGAAAGTTAGTGACTGTTCTACAGTATCAAGAAACTTTATTTTCCATGCAAACAGGGTTCCTACACAATTTTGGTAAAAAAATTCCCTGACTTTTCCAGGTTTTCCCTGACTTTTTAAAAAAATTTCCCTGACCTTTCTTAATAAAAATTTGGTTTATATATTGCTATGAAACACTCCACAATGGACACCTCCTAGTTACAGACAGTTGCTAATTTCCATAAAAATGCATTACTCTAATAGGAATATCCCCTTTCTTTTGAAAAAACTCTTACATGGACACTTATTTTATAGTGCCTAATACTGGAAGAAGATCTCTAAAATAAGGAGACGATGTTGCCTGTATCTAAACAAAAAGTGCAAAACACTGAAATGATAAGAGTTGTAATCACATATTCAAGAGGACAAAGTCCAAGAAAGTTTTCATCCAAGTGGTATAACATTCTATTTCAAACTGTAACTTGCAATATAAAGCTACTTTGTCTTCAGTAATTAAGTTAGTGGAACTCAACCCTGCCATGCTGATAATTACTTAATTATTATAGCTGTAATTTCATACCTGGAGATTTAATTTTGGGGCTCCTAAAATCTTTGAATTTTTGTAATCCCTGATTTTGCATTTATATTACAGAAAATTAAAATGTAATAATAATATCAATAATAATGCTTAATGTGAACTAAAAGCTTTCTGTTAAGTCATAGTTATTTAAGATGTTTAGTATCTATTAAAATTATATTTACTTAGTTAAAAAACTATTAACATGCTGCCAAAACATACAGCTTTACAGTAAAGAAATAAATAACAGTACTAACAGTGATATATTGACTGTACTTGGTGCAAACAAATAAAAAAATGTAAAAGAAAAATAATTCTTCTAAGTAATACATATGATACACTCTCAGCTCTTGTATTAAAAAACAAAAAGGGCCATATACGGCATTCTTTAGTCAAAGCAAATATCCCTGTTATCTGTACTAATAAAATACGGTTTCTCTCTGTTTGTGTATCAGTGGTGGCTAACGAAATCAACTGCAAATAGAATGTTTTTACCTCCATCGGTCAAACTATTGGGGAAACAGAAAACAGAAGACATATTCTTAAAGTACGTTCTTTATGTCTTAAACTCCACATTCAGTTTGCAGAAAATGTTGTTAACCCTTTGAACATTTTTTTTTCAAAAAAGGCTGTTTTTGCAGTTGATGTTTTTTTTCCTTACAGAAATGATCCCCCCTCAGGAAACAATTTTAGAGTTACCAACAAATAAAAGAAAGACTGTTAAAGCTGAAACGTTCTTCTTGACAGTGCAATTACTTTGCAAAAATAGGAATTTTAACCCTTTCAAAAACATTGAAAACTGCAGGTCACTTTGCACTATCCCAGTATCTTTTGCATCTTTTTTTCTACGATAAAATTAACTAAACATTCGTATTCTGACACAATCTTTTTAGAGCATCTTGGCAGACCAGATTTACATAACCTGTAAAAATTTCAAAATGTTTGGACAAGTAGAAATATTTAAAAAAAAATTAATAAAATCCGAGAAATCTTTGCTGAAAATGGTAAAACGTGGGCTAATTCGGCACAGCTTCGGCTATGTTTTCACTACTAAATATACATATTTTTTTCACAAAAGTTTAAAGAGGGCTTGAATACAGTTATATGTGTAACTGATTAAAATTTCAGAGAATTCAGATGATAAGAACTTTTTTTTTGTTTTTATGTTACAGGATCCAATGTGAAAACAAAAAAAGCGAGAAGAAAACATTTCTTTTGCAACTATAGATTTTTTTTTTTTTTCACGAAATTTTTACACGAGCTGCAAAATTCTTAGAGTTATCACAGATAAAAATTTCAAAGAGTACAAACAACAAAAACTTTTTTTAAAACTATGAAACGACCCTATGTGAAAAAAGTCCTTCCAGCCTGTACCGGGAGGAAAAGGTAGCTTTCCTATATCTACGTTTTAAAATTTTAGCTAATGTTACTCGAAAACAACAAGCTAAAATGCAAAGAAACTGGTTACAGAAGATTCGTTAATACTGAATTTGAATGAGAAATTCACCAAATTATTGAGCTATAGCAAAGTTACCTTCATTTATGAAAACTTATTTTGGTCGCCAAATTTGGAGATATTTCGCCAAATCCCGCCAAGTTTGGCGAGAATTTGGAGCTAACGGATACTAATATATGCGTATGATTGGGAAAAGGATTACAACAATGAAAGATAATAATTTGCGAGAAATCGCGTTTACTAAAACTCATAAATTAATCGTCCTGTTTCAAAATGTTAGCCACCCTAGAATTTCAAACTGCTCTATCTCAGCCATTTTTTAAGATAGAGGTAAAACAAAAAATGCTCCGGAATCCTTGCATCAAGGCCTAACACTTAATTAAAAAATAAATTTGAATTTTTAACTTTTTTGTATATTTATTTTAGTTTTAAATTTTTAAGTGGCCGCCATCTTGAAACAAAATGGCGGACCAAGCTGGCCAACGAACGTGGTCGAGACATTGGTGAGCTTAATACACACAATTGGTTTCATCCAAATTCATTTATAAATACGAGTGTTATCGTATGACATAGGTCAGATATATATATATATATATATATATATAAATCAACATTTGAACGGAGGGTGTTTTTGGGGTCTGGGGGTCATGATCGGTGAAAATATATCGAAATTTTCCGGAATTGCCTTCCTCCGAACGGCTGTAATAGGTAGCTTTATACTTTTTTGTATTGAAAGCTACCTAAAACAAGAAAATGTATTCTTACAAGCACTTTTACCACTAAATATCAATATTTTTTCATAAATTTTTCATTTGAAATATAAATTCATACAAAATCGGGTTAAAGATATAAAATCATACAAATTTGATGTTTATTTATGGTTATAATCTATCGTTGCCCAGGCAACGCTGGGCGGGTCAGCTAGTTTTACACTATAATTAAATAATTATGTCTCTCTGTGTGCAATGGCTAGGAAAATCTACCATGCATAGAGGTCTGAAAATTTGGATAAGGATAGTTCAGCGCAAGTTCTAACGCACGGCTTAAATATTTCATTTTTTAAATAATTAGATGAGATATTAATTAAAACCTACAATTAATGTCATTCTTAAATGCAGAAGCAGAGAAGAAACGAAAGTGTTAAAGGAGTCAAATTCAAAATCATAGAAGATAAAATTTGCTATAGCAACCCCGCAATAGCGGGCTAAAGCATTGTAACCTGAATTATTTTAAGAATGTCTAAAAATCACTGCAGAATGCTAAAAAATTATAAAATCGCAGAAGAAAAAAATTTATTATATTAGGCTAAAAGTTTGAAACCAAATTCTTTTGACTGAATTTGAATGTCCAAAAATCACCACAGAACATGAAAAAACTCTACAAATTGAAAATGTTATTGCAATTTAGAATTGGTGGTGCTGGTGGTGGTGGTGGTGGTGGGGGGGGGGGGCTGACTTCAAAGCAATTTTTAGAATTAGAGTCAGATTAATCCTTGTTAACCTGACAAGAACTAATTTCTAAAAGAACGGTGCCATTTTCGTGTATGCTGTGTCCTCTATTTTTATTCTAGATAAATGCTTAAAAAAATATGTGTGTGTGTGTGGGGGGGGGGGGGGGGGCTGACTTCAAAGCAATTTTTAGAATTCGAGTCAGATTAATCCTTGTTAACCGGACAAGAACTAATTTCTAAAAGAACGGTGTCATTTTCGTGTATGCTGTGTCCTCTACTTTTATTCTAGATAAATGCTTAAAAAATATGTGCTGCATGTATTTTTAATTTTTAATTATTTTTCAAATTATGCTATTGTTGCATAGTTTGCATCAATTTTATATGAAAATTATAGATTAGAGAAATAATTAATTCAAAATTTCTTCATTTACAATGATAACTGAGGTTCTGTTTGGAAAGTAGCACATAAAAAAATTCTCTGACTTTTCCCTGACCTCTTCAAATATTTTTAAAATTCCCTGACATTTCCCTGACTTTTTGCCTCAATTTTCAAATTCCCTGACTTTTCCCTGTTTTCCAAGTTTTCCCTGACCCGTAGGAACCCTGGCAAAACAACAACAACTGATTTTTTTTTTTTTTTATATAGACTATCATTCATGAACTAGATGAAAGAATTTGACTAACTTTATATTAATTTTTGCTATTGTTTTTCTAGTTGCTACAGTGTTTTCACATTGCAATTATTTTGTTGCTTGTTTTTGTTTATTTTTATAGTAGCTTACAGGTTCTGTAAAAATAATCCAGCTACTAATCTGACGAACATAGGTGTCATCTGTGTGGGCACAGACCTGTCAGGAGGGCCAAATGTGGCATCCAAAAAGGCACATGGCCAGGACAGATGCCCCCTTGAGGCCCAGATGGCTCTTCAGGTCCTGGGAAAATGACTCATCTTTAGATGACCTGAGCGAAGCCCGGACAAATCTTCAAAAAAGTGGCAGATGGCCCTCAGCTTTGATGCAGAGTGGATCTCTACAAAAGACGTTCTCCTACGTCTTTTATTAAATTTTTACGGCATTGTCCCTTACTTTATCTATTATCTACTTTTAATAATAAGATAGCTATCAGAGCCATTTTCATAGCTTTATATGTCTAATGTAATCATTTGTGAATATTCATCTTGTCATAGTGTAATCAAGAAAGTAATTAAATGTTTAAATTACTTGAAAAAGTATAAGAATATGACTGAATTCGATTCCTTTCTCTCTACCTTATTAGTCTCACATAGATAGATACTAAATTGAGTTTAGTAAAAGAATATGTTTAACTCTCTATCATAGGAGATGTTTTCATTTTTGATGACCAATCTCAGAAATTTCTTTGAACCAAATTTCTTTGAACCAGAAATTTCTTTGAAATTTCTTTGATTTTATGCCCCTTGATTTTATGTATCGGTTTGGAAGAGATTTGGACAGAATTATTGAAGTTATCCTATCCATAAAAAAGTGATATAGATAGATAGATAGAAAAAGTTTTGAACCTGGGGTGGTTTTGGGTTCTGGGAGTCACGATTGGCGCAGATCTGCAAAAATTTCCCAAAAATTCCAACATAGGGGAGAATGTAACAGATAGTATATTTCTTATGAAGTCTGCATCTGCCAAAATTTTGCCCATTAACGAACTTGACCGAGGTTTTATGCCCCTTGATTTTATGTATCGGTTTGGAAGATATTTGGACAGAATTATTGAAGTTATCCTATCCATAAAAAAGTGATATAGATAGATAGATAGATAGAAAAAGTTTTGAACCTGGGATGGTTTTGGGTTTAGGGAGTCATGATTGGCGTAGATCTGCAAAAATTTCCCAAAAATTCCAACATAGGGGAGAATGTAACAGATAGTATTTCTTATGAAGTCTACCTGAAAGAAGTCTGCATGTTCCAAAATTTTCAGACCCGGGCTGAGCACGACCCGGTATAAAAGTTTGGCCCGAGGCCTGGCTGTGTCTGTATAAAAAATTCTTTATAAAAACCAATTTTCTTAAAAAATCAATATAGCAGCTAAAAGTTTGGTCTGAGTCTGGCTCGGCATGTACAAAAAATTCATTGGCCTGATTTAAATACTAAAATTTCGGTCCGAGCTAGTACAAAAACTTAATTGGCTCGAATGAGTTCCTACAAAGGATAACTTTTTACGCAGATGTGGTTGAAAATTCTCTTGTACGAGGCATTCTGACAAACATATATATATTACAGGGTGTTTCACAAAGGACCCCTAACTTTAAAAATCAATAACCTGGAAACGATAGATAGAAACATGAAACCAGTGGTATGTTTATTAAAAAAATCGTAAGAATCTTATACGTAAATCTCAAAATTTAGTTAAAAATAGCACCGATAGATGGCGCTGAGAGCGTTATGAATCCTTTTAAAGAGAGTTCAGAAGCACAGAAAGACTAGTCGTGGAAGATTTCGTCATTGAAATCTGGCCGCTATCAGCGTATAGTGAAATAATTCCGAAAGTGGTGTATACCATGGAGGAACGTGTGTTTATTGTGTTGGGTTGGGTTGATTATTGACGGCCAATTATCTACACTAGGGATATAGGCCCGGGGGGAGGGCCCTTCGTGGGGGTCTTTCTAAGGGAACCTAATCCGTATTTACGCATGGATAAATCCACGGCTCGAAGAAAACCACGAAAACTCCGAACGATTAGGCCAATGGGCGCGATTGGGATCGAACCCAGCACCTCCCGTCTACCAGCTTCAAGAGCACAACCTCTCAGCCACTGGTGGGGCGTTTATTGTGTTGGAGTACCACCGATTGAATCAGAGTCCTACTGCCACAAGGAAAAGTTTTCAAACGCGATTTCAAGTCGCAAAAGGCCTAGATGGGAAAACAATTCGTGAACATTTCTAAAAAATTCAACAGAGAGGCAACGTGGTCAATGCGAATTATTTTCACTGTACGAAAATAGCGGTCAGATTTCAATGGCGAAATCTTCGACGGTTAGCTTTCTATGCTTCTGAACTCTCTTTAGAAGAATTCTTAATGCTCTCAGCACCATCAATCGGTGCTATTTTTAACTAAATTTTGAGATTTACCTATGAGATTCTTATGATTTTTATAATAAACATACCACTGGTTTCATGCTTCTATCTATCACCGTTTCCGGGTTATTGATTTTTAAAGTTAGGGGTCTTTTGTGAAACACCCTGTACCTATTTTTCATGTTTATATTCTTCATTTTTTAAAAAGCGCCCTGAGCTGAGAAGTAGAAGCACACCTGTTTAAAAATACTGCCCTTTCCTAAGTTTATGTCTGTGCCTATATAAACTATGTTTATCTTTTTTATGAATTTCTATTTGTACGGAAAAGTTTGAGTTATCATTAATCCATTTTCCATGGCTTAGAGATTTACAAATCTGAAAAATACTTTTTAGAAAAATCTGCTAGGACGGAATCGTGTAGGAGCAAAAACAAATCGTTATAGAGAAGTTCTCATCTTAGGTGGTACATCACCTGCTGTAAATGCATTATATTCTTTTCACACGTATTATTACATTCATTTTGCATGAATCAACACATTTTTCCTTTTAAGACAGGATTCCATCATTGACAGGTTTATTTTCACAGGTTTTCGTGTACTTTAATTTTATTGCTTAGAAATATATGTACTATTCTTCAAAAAGTATAAATTTAAATTTTTAACTATAGAATAATGGCGATTTAAAAATATATGCATTCTTTACAAAAACTGCTAAACTGGGTCAAATTTTACTGATTTTTATATGGCCAGGCCAGAGCAATCATTTTTATTCGATCTGGGTTGAGATCTTACCTGAAAATTTCTTCCTGTCCTGACCTCTAGGAAGAATGGCTCGGTCCATAAAAAAATTAATCTGACCCTGCCCGGACCGAGTCTGCAGGAAAAAGTAATGCCCAAACCCGATCCAGTCTTACACTGCTACTGCTAACATAGTTTAAAAATGCAATATTCAGGAAAACTCTGGACTATCCTATACTTGTGTATCACATGACAAAATTTTATAATTCACAAAGCAACATCAAGAATTTTAAAAGCATTTGTTATAACCATTCAGCAAAAATGTTTGGGCCAAAGATAAAAATCCTTATCGTACCAGATTTGAAAAAAAAAAAAAATAGTTTATATTAACTTCTACAAACAAATTCAAAGACTAGACAAAACAGACAAGCATGTATTTTTCTGTTGCGAATCAGTAATTTGCAGTTTAAACACATGTGGTTTAAACCACCTTCAAGTCTTCTACGAACTGTTTGAAAAATCGAGAAATGTATTTTGAGTATTTTGAAAATACAAAATACATGGAAAAATCATTTCAAAATACATTACTAAAATACTTTAGTTTTATCTGATTAAAATACAAAATACAATTATTTTGAAAATGTATTTCAAATACATGTATTTTCGATACTGCCCAGCTCTGTTGTATTCTTAGAAATGATGTAGACAAATAACATTGAATTGTCAGGAAAATTAGTTTAATCGAACAGTAGATTGCATTCTGGCATGAGATTGCAGAAAGATAAAAAAGAGGAAATGTACGTGAAATGAGAAAAAGAGAAATTATTTAAAATAACACACACACAAGAAAATTAAGAAAGCTTTTTTACATTTGACAAAATTATCAACAATATTTTTTATTTATTTTTGGAGAAATGGGGGGGGGGGGGGAGGGGAATTTCAGTAAGTTATTCAAATACAATAAATAATTTTTAAAAGAAAGTTTTTATAATTTTCATAATTCTGATGCATTGTTGAACCCAGGAATGTTAGGTAGTTGTCCAATTCAAATTTCAACATGCTTTCACTCAAAACATGAGTTTCAATTAATACATATGGCTAGCTAATGTTTAGCCTGCCACCCACCTGCAAAAATCACCTGGTGAGAAAACTGATGTTGTAGCAAATTTTTAATATGAAGTCTTTCCATATTAGCCTACATAAGATACTTTAAATTACTTTTTAGGCAATAAAACTGCAAATACTATAAATAAAAGCTTATAAAAACATAATTTTTATGTGTACTTAATAAAAAAATTTCATTGTTTTTTGATAGAATGGGTTATTCATTTATATGTAACAAAATATCATGCTTTGAAGCATGGAAATAGAAATATGCTTGATATGTAATAGAAGTACAAATCCAGTAGTACTTAAGTATATTGAAAAAAAAAAAGAAAGAAAATTTCAAGTACAGCAATAATATTTTAAAATAAAAAAACTCTCTCTCATATTATCAACAGAATACCATATCAATTCCTATGAATTGCAAGCAAATGAAAATCATAAGATTTAAAATTCTCTGCAGTAAGATTGTTCTACATCTAAGATTGTTCACATAAGAAAATAAACAAAAAATTTAAATATGGGCAAAAAACTTTAGCATATTACTTTTAACAATTCTTCTTTTGCACAAGGTGCCACTGTAGAAATAGCATCAACAGCAAACTGGAGGTTATTTATTCTTTCTTCATTCTGAGGTATGCCAAGAAACAGGCCTTTCCAGCAACCCAACCAAATATTTTCCATGCATCTTGTCAAATCCTAATTCAAATGAATAATATATACACTGCTGTCTAAAAATTAAGGGACAGTGACCGGACACTTTTGCTTTTTACAAGATTTGTCGAATATCTACTGAAATTCTTGACAAATTGTCCTTGAACTTCGAGGTTGTAAAGCACATGTTTGACTTCAAGAAAAGTAGAAACAGTATACTGCAATTAAAAGATTAATATATTGAACATTTGATGAGATATGGGCATTTGTATGAAATAATTTTTAACTGTGTATGCACAAAAACTATACCAAAGATTTTTTTTCATGATTTGGTAGTCAATTCTATAAAGCAACTCATATTAAAAAAACAGTCAAATATATTGAAAACTCAGAAAGATATCGGCAATACAGTGAGCTAATTGATAAATTGAGGGGGGAGGGGAAATCGCTTATCATCCAATTGGATTTTCCTCCCAATTGACTACCAAATCATGAAAAAAAATCTTTTGTATAATTTGCCCAGGTGCAGTTAAAAATTATTTCATACAAATACCCATATCTCAAATATTCAATATATTATTCTCTTAATTGCAGTATATTGTTTCTACTTTTTTTTAATTGAAACATGTGCTTTACATCCTCGAAGTTCAAGGACAATTCGTGAAGAATTTCAGTTTGACAAACTGTGTAAAAAGCGAAAGCGTCCGGTCACTACCCCTTAATTTTTGGACAGTGTATATATAGGGTGTACATAAATTAATATGCCAAGTTTACAGGATTATTAAAAGAAAACCAAAAAAAGTATAACCTAGTTGTTCATTGGAAATAAAAAATAACAGTTGAAAGTTGAATTGATTTTTTTATTGCTAATGAACAACAAGGTTGTACATTTTTTTTGTTTTATTTTTTTTAATAGCCCTGTAAAGTTGGGATATTCATTTATATACACCTTGTATATATGGTATTTTATGTAGTTTTGTTAAGAATAAGTTACAGATCTTATTATTAAATAACCATTCTGAAATATTAATTTTAATTAATGAATAGAGCATTATTTCATCGAAATTCATAAGTGTACAAGCATTTTTGGGAGCCACTATATATATATATATACATATATTATAATTAAACAGTAACAAGAAGAAAATTTAATTTACATAACTAGACAACAGTTCATGTACCATCTCACACACATATCAAAATATTACCAGCTTCAACAAAGGTGGTTATAAAATTTGTATCTTAGCATAATGCCAGCTCACTTGATCCAGTTTGCCATTGGCAGATCCTAGGTGTCATGAGATTTTGTTTAGTTTGAGTTTTGTAGTGGAATGAATATGATGCATATATAGACAACTTCAGTATTAAAATGCTATTTTCAAAGATATTATTTTTGACTCCTTATGGAGAATATATTGCAACTTTAAACTCCTTTTATATATTTTTTGGTAATGGTTGTATCTTGGATAAGTCTTGTTAAAAAAACACAAACTTTATGATTTATACTGTTCCTAGCTCTATATAAGAATACCGAAAATGGTTAGTGATATTAAAATTAAACTGTGGAAGGTATATTATTTTATCTCAAGCATTTAAATTCATGAAATCCATTGTGGATTTAATATTTTTATGTGAATGTATTGTCAAAAAAACTAATTTTAATCACACTTCTATCCTGATTCATGAGACTGATTTATTATCATATATTCTATTACGAGCAAATTTTGTGTATGTGGTGCAAATTTTATCTTAAAAAATTCCAACAATTTTGACAAAATTTTGCATCCTACCATTTTGGGGCACTAGAAAACTATTGGGCTATGTCACATGTTCGAGAACATTCAATTAGCGGGTCATTTTGGTCAGGGTCAAGCTGATTGTATCTAAAAAATGGTTCAAACGATTTTGACTAAATTTTGTATCCTACCATTTTCGTGCACGAGAAGACTTTTGGGCTGTGTCACATGTTCAAGAACTTTCAATTAGTGGATCATTTTTGGGTCAACGCAGGTCAAGTTAATTTTATCTAAAAAACGGCTCTAATGATTTTGATTAAATTTTGTATCCTACAAGTTTCAAGCATGAGAATATCATTGGGCTAGGTCACGTGTCCAAGAAAATTCGATTCATGGGTCATTTTTGGGTCACTGTGGGTCAAGCGAATTTTATCTAAAAAAAAAGGCTCAGACTATTTAGACTAAATTTTGCATCCTATAGTTTTCAGGCACAAGAAGACTGTTGGGCTAGGTCATATGCTTGAGAAAATTCAATTAGTGGGTTATTTTGATCATGTGTCATTATGGATCAAGCTATTTTTATCTTAAAATTGGCTCAGATGATTTGAACTACATTTTATACCCTATGGTTTTCAAGCATGAGAAAATCATTGGGCTACATCACATGCTCAAGAAAATTCGATTAGTGGGTCATTATGGGTCACGTTACTTTATCTTAAAAAGTGTTGGCAAGATTTGGCAGGAAAATTGAGTTTTAAGATTAGCAATGCCAAAAGGCTTGACACCAAATGAAAAAATATCGCCAAATTTCATGCAATTGGCGATATTTTGCAAAAAAACTGGCTTTCAGAATATGAAGAAATTTTCTAGAAATTCCAAATACAAGCCGAGATACAAGATTCAACCAATCAAAATCCATAGAACGTTCTCGAAAACAGAACTGAACCAATCAGGGTACATAGAACTTTCTCAATACATGCTTGGCGCTAAATGAAAGAATGTCAACAAACTTGGCGACATTTGGCTAAAAAGTTGGCTTTTAGAATCTGAAGGAATTTTCTAGAAATTCCCAATATCAGCCGAGATACATGATTCAACCAATCACAGTCTGTAGAACGTTCTCGAAAACAGAATTAAACCAATCAGGGTATACATGATAGCGAAAATTGACTTTTAAGATTACCAATGCCAAAACACTTGTTTGGCACCAAATGAAAAAATATCACTCAAAGCTAATTTTGGTTGAGCATAGCTGAGTCTACCCTGCTCATTATTTGAATTAAGTAAAGTGTTTTTTCAATCAGGTTGTACTGTTTTAAGAGTGTCCATGCAAAATTTTTTAACTATAGCTAATTTTTATAATTTTGTTGTTGTTGGTAAGTATAAGGACTCATTTTGGTGAAGGCCATGTACACGTTTCATAAGGATCCAAAAATTTTTTATGTATGTATCTGTGTTGGGTACGCTCACAAAAAAAAAAAAAAAACTAATTCAAACTTAAGTCCAATGTCTCAAAAATGAGTCAAGTTCACGTTCAAATTCAAAATTTTTCAAACGAACTTGTTCAACTCAAACTCATCTATAAAAGTGAACAACGTTCACTAAAAACTATTTAAAAAATATATATATATTAGAACTTTATTATCCAAATTTACAAAATTTCGTGAACTAATCTTTTGGTTATTCGATGTAAGGGTCTTCATGGGCCAGCCCAATTTTCCTTCCCGACACTCGGTCTGAGCTGGTTTTGGGGATTGCTTTTTTCTAGAGGTTAAGACCCAGATGGGCCGGGACTAGATTTATTTTCCGGTCCACATCGCGGCTGGGCTGCATTCTTCTTGAGGTCTAAACAAGAAGAAATTTTCAGTCCCAGCTCATATGAAAATCATTGGACGGCTATGGCCTGTCCAGTAAAAATATCGGTAAAATTTGGCCCGGCCCAATTTTTTTTAAATTTATTTATTTTTTTTAAATTTATTTATTTTTTTAAATGCATGTATTTTTAAATCGCTATTATTCCACAATTAAAATTGATATATTTATTTATTTATTTATTTTTAAGATGGGTAGATGCATTTCTAGGCAATAAAATTAAAATACAGTAAAAACTGAGAAAAAGAACTTGCTTATGATGGAATTCCGTGTTTAACAAAATAAAACAAAACATTGATCTATGTAAAATCAGGATAACAGTAATTAAACATTTGTTTAAGGCTGTCTAAGGGAAGTACTTTATCACACATTTCTGAATTCCGTTTTGTCCAGAACCGCATGACATGGGCAGGTGTTCTTATTAAGAAATTATGTAATGGGATGACAGCGCAGGAAAGGAGAAAAACCCATCATCTCGTGACAACAATCGCTTATAACTCGATAGGTAATTTATTTATTAAAGAATAAAAGACAACAATCAATTCCAAATCGCTTCAGTGGTCTGGACTGTCATCTTTATTCCTTTACGTTTAAACATGAGTCAGAAAGTTTTGCGTTGCTGAGCAGGAATTTTGATAACCGCCATAACTAAATCTTTATAAATTACAGAGAAATTTTTTTCAAATTATACCCTTTTCTGCTTTATAGAGTCTTAAAATTATGATTTTCTTTAACCATCTTTCATTCTAAATTACACAAATTTTTCAATGAGTGTTCATTTAATTGTCTCTAAGTGATTATTAGTATTGTTATTACATATTCCATAAATTGTGGACATATAATCTGATGTACCTTAAAATTTTTACATAAAACTGTATGCAATATTCTTTTAACAGAACTTTAATTTTGGTTAAGAACTATTGGCATGCTTTTTCGGAAATTGGGTCTGACTGGATTCATAAGCTAAGCAAATAATAAACGGCTCGTACCGGCACCGGGTCAATATTTTAGCTTTTTTAACAGGCTGAGCATGGCCAATACCAAAAGCTTTGATAAGGTTTCGGCTTGAATTTTTAGCTTTTATTACGGGCTGGACCAGGTCAAACCTGAGCATAGAAATTTCAATCCATACAGACCTCTTCTGCCAACCAGAAAAATTTAGTGTTTTGGGAAGAAAAATAAAAACAGCAACATGGTGCAATAGAAAAATTAGAAGTACCATACAAAAATAGTATTGTACAGTCATAAAATGGCACAGTGTGTGTGTCATTAAATGTGCAGTCATATAATCAGAAATATTGTATTGGAATTATTATTTTCTGTTAGAAAAAATAAAGTAAAATATTTGTGACATACAGATTGTTTCAAGAAATACGAAACAAATTGTAAGCGATGGCAGAGCACACTTATGAGTAACAATTTTTGCATACAAAACCAGGGTTGCAGTCCATTTATTCAAACAAAAAATTAAATTTATCCAATTCAAGCAAAACTCTAATAATTATGCAGACATTTAACAATAATGGTGTTTTTTTAACGAAATATACAACAGTCTTACCTTTCTTTTGCGAAATACGAAAAATGCTGGAAATGCATAGTAATTTGGCCAGTGACATCATATAGAATTTCAACTGCATTCATTTTAAAATATGGACCACCTCATTCAACACTGTTTGGATGCAGATGATGATAATTTCCATCAATTTTTGAGATATTGTTACATTTGACATAAAGCAAGATAAGTCTATTGAAAATTCTGTTAAAATAGCTTCATTATTGTTAAAGTCTTGATCAAGAATTTGTGTTTGGCTTGGAGTGAAACATTTGCTGTTTTTGATTGAACAAATGGATTGCCAAACTGGTTTCCTACACATTGTTATTTTTCTGAATGTGTGTGTATGTGTATTGTTCCACCTTTTAAAGCTTGTCTCATCTTTTTTTAAACAATTTGATTAAATGTGATTAAATTAAGTGTAACTTAATTAAATAGTTTTATGTTATTTTTTTGATGCATTTTACATAATGTAACTTAAAGGTAGTAAGTGTTATGATTAAATGAATCATGTCTAACATAGTTGCTGATTGTTATATACGGAAAAAGTAGTATTATGATCTAATTTATAAAAAGAATGATTCGATTAACCAGTGATTCTAATAAACGGTGACTGCTGGACTAGTTAACAAAAACTCCCCCCCCCTCCCCCCTAAGAGCCAAATTCTAGCTGCGCCACTGTGTTTTTAGGCAAAAAAAAATTTAAATATGGTAAAATCTGTTAAAATAACACGTCTATGACGAAATCCTGTCTTAAATGGAAAAGTCTTGATATGAGTTCAGTGAATATAATAATCTGTATGAAAAGAAAATAATACATTTACAGCAGACGATGTACCTGCTAAGAAGGGAACCTGTATGTAAAGGATTTTTCGGTGCTCAGGACACAAAACCAGACAACCATGTTAAAAAATTCTTAGTTCTTGTTTCCTTAGTGTTTAATTATTTTATGTCACTTAAGAAGAATAAATTTTAGTTTTTTTTTTTCAAATCGTCAGAAGTAAAAGATATTTAATTAAATTTCTATATCTAAGGAGAGGCAATAGCCCTATCCTGCCACCCATGCCGACGCATATGGTAGTTTAAAAAATGATTTCCAAAATATTATAATTTTAAAATTCTGAAAAGGTAAAGTAAATAAAAAATATCCCTGTAGTATCTGTTAAACCAAATTCAATTTACATCAGAGTACTGTTAATATAGAATATTACAAATATTTAGCTTTTATTTTTACGATATAGCCAGTAAGTGATATCTAACACAGCCCTGGAATAATGAAGTTTAGGCCTGACTCGGCCCGAGTCTTTTGAAATAAATCTGACCCGGGCCGGGAGTGGGTTTCAGGTATGGCCGGCCCCCTGCAGAACTCTAAATATCCCCCCCCCCTTCCGAGCCCATATTGAACTTGATATTTTATATGAAAATTATAATTATATATTCTTTTATATGAAAATTATAGTAATGTTGTACATTTGTTTAGCGAAGTCTTTAGACATTTTATTTGGTTTAATAAATCACAGATATGTTTTTTAAATCTACTTTTTTTTTCTTTGTTGAGCTTTAAAATTACGATTTCAAAGATATTATTTCTTTAAAAAAATATTTTGCTGTGAAAGGTTTTAGAACTAATTAGATTATTTTGCTCTAATACAAAGACAAAAACTAAGCTACATTGAAAATACAGATTTCATTTATCACATTATTTCTCTTCATGGGAAAAAATTTAACACTGTAATAACAGCTTCTTCCATGGGAAAACTATTACTATTATCTGAATGGTATAAAACTGTCTCTTTACTATGAACAGAATTCTTGGAAGTTCTAGTGATTTGTCAGAACAGATATGTGACCAGTGGAACCACTGTAAGAAAGGGCTTGAGGGAAGACAGACCCCACACTGTGATTGTATGGACAAACAAAGAACAGTCTTTTTGTTAGACCAGTAGACGAGACATCAAAGTAGTGCGTTTTGTGGCGAAGCAATTTATTTTGATAACTATTTTCCCAAAACCCCAGACCAAGTCCACAGCTGCCTTGGAGGTGGTATGAATAAAGAGACTTCCCATGGAAAACAGAGGAAGAACAAAAAAATTAAAAAGAGAGCGGAAAAATAAACGAATTTTAAACATTTATAACCTTTATAACCCTTTAGACAACCTTTATAAAAAATAATAAATTATCAATTTATTTTGCTTTTTTGTAGTTATGTAGGTTATTATCAATTTTAAACTAATGTTTTTAATTTTTTAACAATAATATCTATGGCATTAATATAAATATTTTTACAGTTTTTTTTTTTTTTTTTTCGGTTATGCATGCATTTGGATTTCTTTGCTATACTCCTTGAATTTTTTCTTTCAAGGAGTCTCAAAAGGAATATTTCTGTCTAAAATATAAAAATTGATTAGAAATAGTTTAAGAAAACACTTCGCTTGAGTGAGAAATCAAACTATTTAAACAAAAGTATTCAATAAATAAACACTCTTTTTTAATAAAAATTGAACATTCAAAATAAATTTAAGAGAAGTGCTTACACAGAGTAGGTTATTAAAATTCTTTAATTCCCTTGTTTCCTCCCCACCATTTTTGAACTATATTTATGGCATTTGAATTTTACAATTTAATGATTGTTTAAGTGTCCGTACAATAATGAAAATTAAATTTTGTGCTAATTTTGATCAGAATTTGAAAAAAGAAAAGGAATAAATATGATGAATCTATTTAAACAGAACCTGGCTATAACGAAATCTGACTTAAATAAAAAATTGTCTGGTTCCTGAGCGGAGAAAAGAATGTCGTATAATTACAATAGACGATGAACCTGTTAAAACTTAATAAAAAATAAATCTCTCTCCTATCCCTTGTTCTGTTTTAGCAGGTCACATTATAGGATATTGATTGTACCCAAAATGTTAAGGTTAAAAAATTCTGTCTTTTTTTTTTTCTTCTTCTTCTTACTTACGGATACCAATTTATTTCCTTTTCTCCAAAGTAACATCTCGTTGAATTCAATATAAATGTTCATTGGGACATTTATACTGAATTCTACCAAAATTTATTTGAATTATAGACTGTCTGTCTCTTTTTAAATATTGCATATTGTAATGGAAGCAATCAATAATAAATAAAGATATATCACATTTAAATGAAAATCTAAAGATCTGTACTATTTTCAACTGCATAGATTCCACATAGCAATGTCGGAAAGTTTCATGCAATTAGGTGAAAGTGAATGTGTCAGAAAGTTTCATATTGTTGAGCATGGGAAAAAAGAACAGATCTAAGAAGGGACAAATACTGTTCTGTGTATCTGGGACCCATGATTTCGGGGAGCCCCAAATTTCATAATCAATGATCGTAAAGGTGATACTTTAAATCTCTTGTAAAACCTTCTACTGATTATAATCAATATTGTGTACTTTTAGAGTAGAATAGGATTGAAACAAAAACTATATTTATCTAAATATGTATTATATTATGTATTCATATCTGTATTTTAAGGCAAATATTTTCTAACTTTTTGGATTGTAAAGGAAAGGAGAACTTGGGTAAGAATATCTCAATTATCATTAATCCATTTACACGGCTTGGAGACTTAAAAATCTGAAAAATTCTATATTGAAAAACCTTCTAAGGTGGAATCACATAGAAGAGAAAACAAAATCTTTATAGTTCCTTTTTTACCAGGTCTGTCATCTCTTGCAAAGTATTATTTATTTTCAAACAGATTATTATATCTATTTTGCACTGATAAAGAAATGTTTCCATTTAAAACAGAATTTCGTCATACACAGATTCTTATAACAGGTTTTACAGTACTGTATACCCCCCCCCCCCTTTAGAAACGTATATGTATTATTCTTCAAAGGGAATTTTAACTGTAGAATAGTGGTAATTTAAAAATATATGTATTTTCGGGAAAAAGTGTTAACCCAAGGCGGCCAGATTTTTGCATGAATCAGACAGGGAAGGAACAAAGATTTTCATACAAGCAGGGTTGTTGTGACAAAGCCAGAAAATTTCAGTCGGTGCGTACTTCTAGGAAGAATAAAGAAAGGAAGAATAAACCCAGAAAAACTGATAGTCAGATTGACCCGTCCCGAAAACGTATAGGCCTCTAAATGGCATTTGAATGGGAAAAATGTGTTCTTAACAGCTGGAAAAATTTTAAATAAATTATGAATAAAAAATTGAGTTTGAGTTGTAAATTTCGTTCAAAATCATAGATTTTTTTGAGCTTCCATTCAGTTCACGTTCGTTTATCAAAAAGTGAGTTAAGTTCAACTGACGATCATAGAAAGTGAACTAAGTTTGTGAGTTTTCATTCAATGAACGCACTCATGCCCAACACTGGTATGTATGGCTGTTTGCTTTCTAGACTTTTTTTTTTCTAAACTGTAATTTTTGTAAAAAATTACTAATCCCTACCTATCCAACCCAATTCCTACAAAATTTTAACAAATTTTATGATTTCTAAAATAATTATTGTGTCATGTGTAGTTTTTTTTTCATGTTTTTAAAGAGATATCAAAAGTTTTAATATAGGAACATCTACTCCATATCAACCATGAGTGAGAAAGCAACAATGTGGTTTAAAAAGACTACATATATGATGATAAAGGGCTGTTTAAAACAAGCAAGAAAATGTACATCAACAGGACAAATGAGGTGTGTTTGTACTATACTAGTTTTATAAATGATTTGTCCCCTAGGAAAAAATCTGAGGTAAAAACCCTTCTTCTGCATACGAGTCATTCCCAAAGGAAGATAGCAGAACTTGCTGGAGTTTCCAAGACAGTAGTCAACATGATAAAAATAAATCTGGACAAACACCAGCCACTTTCACCCAAACGAAAAGGTAAAAGTGGAAGAAAACGTATAACAACTGCACGTACTGATAGGAAAATCCGGGATATCTGTTTGGGAAACAGAAAGAAAAGTGTGGAACTCCTTAATCAGATCGTTCAAGAATCTGGAATACCAGTTTCTAAGAGAACTGTGCAGCTGAGATTAGTGGAGGAAGGGTTGACAGGTCATTGTTCAGCCAAGAAACCCCGGTTGGTAGAAGCGATGAAGAAGAAGCGCCTTGCCTGGGCTCGTGAACACCGCCAGAAGACAGTTGATGACTGGAGTAAGGTCAGTTGTTAAGATAATTATTATTTATGTCATTTAAAATCCTTTATTTCTAAATTATTAACATATTTAATTTTTTTTTTCAGGTGTTTTTCTCAGATGAATCAACTTTTGAGATTTTAGCCGATAAAAGCAGCTTTGTCAAGCGACGCCTTGGCGAAAAATACTATCCTGACTGCATCGTGCAGAGTGTTAAATACCCTGATAAAATAATGGTGTAGTCTGTCATAAGCGGCAAAAGGGTTGGATGCCTCTACATTGTCCAGGGAACCATGAGACAAGACCAGTACAGGCAAGTTCTGGAAACTCTGCTGCTGCTGCAAATTGAAGAATGGTTCCCAGGTGGTGAATAGTTCATGTTTATGTATGATTAAGCGCCTTGTCATAAAGCTAGAAGCGTTACAAAGTTTTTGGCAGACCACAATATCCCAGTTTTACCTTGGCCTGGCAATTCCCTTACATGAATCCCATAGAAAACTTATGGGAGATCACCAAGGTGGAAATCGCCAAAGATATGATTACAACCAAGGTACAACTCATCGAAAAACTAATAAATATATGGCATCACAACCCTAAAATAAAAGAAAGTGCCAGAAATTGCATAGAAAGCATGCCGAGGCACATCGAAGCACTCCTCGAAGCCAAAGGAAATGTCACCAAATATTAATATTCTTTACTTAACATTGGTAAATTGACTGCATTATATATGTATATATACTTTTTTTATAATATTGCGTAAATACTTAAACTATAAAAATAAAGCTTTTTAAACTTAAAAACAGTGTTTATTTTCAAATTATATACTAATATTGCACAAAAAACCTATACTTCATGACTGTCCCTAATAATTTGGCAACCCACTGTATATTAAATTTCAAACCATTTAGTTGGGTAGTTTTTGTGCTGTTATACGCGTACAGACAGAAAGACCAGGTGATGGGTGCTACATATTTATATAATTACAAACGCACCTAAAAACAATATTGAGCCAAACCACAGACCTAATATTGTCGATAATTATAATTTATTGTCAATCAATAATGAAAATAAACCACTCCAGCTAAAATGTGCCAACAGGCTTGCAAAAAGTACGAAAATAATAATATAAATAAATAGGGTTAAGAAACAAGCACTGAAAGCTGGTTTTATGTCTAAATAAATAATTGTTCAATTGCTATTAAAAAAACTGTGAAAGTTTCAGCACATTTTAAATTATTTTAAAAATCTGACGATAATAACATATTTAATATAAAAATGCAAGGCAATTAAAGGAAACTAAAGATTAAGAAAAAACTTGGAACAAAATACACTACCTAAATTATAATGCAAAACCATGTCTGTGAATAATGCTGACGTTATATTGAAGATCACAAAAAATTGTACTTTTACTGCAATTTTTTAACTTTTAAACATTGTACAATTTCAATTTTTACATAGTTGAATAGAAAAAAAAAATTAGTTTCAAATGCAAGTTGTTTAAAAACTATCTCAATTTACAGATTTTTTATGGATTTTAAATAATTCTCAAGCATGAACACTTTAAAAATCTGCTGGATCCCAATTATAGAAGATTAACCCATTTTCACTCAAAACAATGTGATTAATACAGGATTTGTTTTTTTCTGTGTAATATTCTATAACTAAGTTGGCAAATAAAATTAAAACTTTACAAATAAATAAATAAAACACAAATTAAACAGATATGTAATCTAACAATGTGCTCAAACATTTAAATAATTAGAATCATAAAGGTTGCTGTAAATAGTGAAAAGTTTTGTAAATGATCACTGGCATGAAGCACTGAGATGTTTCCATATAATATTGCATAAATAAATTGCCAAATGAAATTAAAACTTCAAAGCAATTCTACAGAAACAAACTTACTTTCATTCGAATATCTAAAGATGATCTTGTAGTCCACCATGATTTAAAATCATTATTAAGCATTGTCAAGTAGTTTTCTTCTAATATTTTTGAAAATTCAGTCAGAAAGCTTGAAGAAAACTATAAGAGAGTATATGGAAATAAGAAAAAAAAAACTGCATGTGTTTCTGTAATTTTTAATCAATAAATTTTTTTATTATTATGAAATATTCAAGCTTACTTTTTATCTTTTCTGATATAAAGAATTGAAATTAAAGAATGTGCACAGTTTTTGTTCATGACCATATAAAAATTTCATTTTGATTCACATTACACAATGTATTTACAGAACATTTAAAAAAAATATTTGATTTCAATTTTCATAATTAGCCTTTTTATAATTAGCAGGTTTCAAAAACACCCAATGAGCAAAGTAAGCTTTAAAGTTTCAGGAAGTAAAATTTTAAAAACTTCTAGTGAAATCTACACAAGTTGCAGATTTTGGAGATAAATTTGGTCATCATTCAGATTACAGTTGGCACTAATTATAATACAAAATTGATTTATGTGCGATACATTTTTCAGCTTATTTTATTAATGTAGCATACTGGCCAACATGTCTATTAAAAAAAAACCCTTATAATTTTCTCAATGTGTTTCTTTAAATATATACAAGGTGTTCGAAAAGTCTGGAAATGGTCGAATAACTCAAGAAATATACATTAGATTGAAAAACAGAAAATATGTGTTCAATATTTTTGAAAAACCTATTTAGGGATATCAAAGTTGACTCCCTTAACTCTGTCCCCTGGCGAAAAAGGGGGGCATCTTTGAAATCTTAAATGATAACTCCATTTTTTATAATTGCAGATACGTATTTTTTTTCTGTAGAATCCAAAACTTTTATATATAATATTTTCTTTGGAAAATCATAGATGGCACTGTAGTCGAGTAAAATGCAGTGACAATTATTTCCATTGAAAAATCTGGAAATGGTCAAATAACTCAAGAAATATAAATCAGATTGAAAAACGGAAAAATACATGTTCAATATTTTTGTAAATCTATTTAGGTATATCAAAGTTGCCATTTTCCTAGATTATTTTAACATAACATGTATTCTTCCATTTTTCAATCAGATGTATATTTCTCGAGTTATTTGACCATTTCCTGACTTTTCAATGGAAACTATTCTCACTGCATTTTACTCGATTACAGTACCATCTACAATTTTCCGACGAAAATGTTAAATACATAAGTTACTTATTTTTCCCCATAGAATCCGAATCTGCATAAAAAAGGTTATCATTTAAGATTTCAAAGTTGGCCTCCTTTCCCCCCAGAGGGGCAGAGTTTGGGGGGTGGGCAACTTTGATATCCCTAAATATAAGTCGTGTTCAAATGAAAGTAATTTGAAGCATCACATGCAAACAGTTTTCAATGTATTTTCATGAAACAAATGCGATAGTGATGGTGTATGTACTACATGCACATGCATAAGCAGATTTGTGATAACTTCATTCATAAGGACATGGCATTCAGTTAAAAATCGCTGGTGTAGATACAACTGCAACAAAATGGATCAGTGAGCTGTAATTAAGTTTTTAACACTGGAAGGGTGTAAGCCAGTGGATATTCATTGCAGAATGCTGGCTGTGTACAGTGGCACGTGTATGTCAAAGCTCACAGTGATGAAGTGGGCGAGAATGTTTAGTGACAATCAACAGGAGACAACGGATTTGGCGTGGCCCAGTCAGATCCCTTGTGACTATCATATCTTTGGACCACTGAAGAAAAGCCTAAAGGGTCAACAATTTCCCTCTGACGAGGATGTAAAGGCAACAGTTCTGAACTGGTTCCATGATCAACCGACATTGTTCTTCGCAGATGGAATTCGTAACTTTCTTAAGCAATAGGATGCCTGCCTAAAGGCCATGGGTGTTTTTTTAAGACAAACTTTGTATGCATTTCATTCACTAAATATTGTTGTTTCTATCTATGTATCGCTCATTTCTATCCCTACGCATCTCATGGATACACACCTCAAAACACTTTCATTTGAACACTCATCATAGATTTTTCAAAAATATTTAACACATATTTTCCTTTTTTCAATGTGATGCATATTTCTTGATTTATTCAACTGTTTTCAGACTTTTCGGACACCCTGTGTGTGTGTGTATATATATATATATATATATGTTGTAAAAGGTGTTTATGAAGGCATCTGGTAAGGTAATATATGGTTTGATACAAAATTTACTCATAAATATTAAATGAATAATTGTTTAAGTTAAAAAAAGAAAGTCAACACATGACCCAAACATTAGCACTGATGATTCTTTTTTGATATACTTTAAATAGTCTGATTTAGCTTTACTGCTAACCCAAGAAATCTTTTCCCACTAATCTTCATAGCAATCTTCTCACATTCTTTTAATTATTAAAATATTTTATAAGTAAATATATATATATATCTAACAAATTTCTAATCAGAAAGTTTCAAAACATTCCAGTTTTGCAATCTGCATAGAATTCTCTCCATTCCCTGGAAGGAATTCTATGCAGACTGCAATATGGAATCCTATGGAATTTTTATTCCCTGCCATAGAATAGCATTTTGTGAATTACTATAACTCTATTATTCTCCTGCAGACCCCTTCGTTACAAGTTAGGTTATAAAAACAGAGCCCTTCATAAAATACAGGGTGCATATGAAATTAATACAGCATGCCTTTAAAATAATACAGAAGATATACAAAAAATATTAGCCCCTTCACAAATTATACAACAAGCACACAACAATGCTTCAGGGCCTATTTTTGTAAAGGAACCTTCAACAAAAGTTTTTATAACATAACAAAGATCCTTCATAAAAACATAATTGATACAAAGTTATACTTGAAATACAAGAACCCCTTAAAAATATAACATGCCCTTAAAAAAATATAGAGAGAGTATACAAAAGATACAGGTGCCTTCACAAATTATACAGCTTGCACACAATGCTTCAGGACCTATTTTTTTTATGATTCTTTGAATTTACTGAAGATTGTATACCAGCTTAGAAAGACACATTCTTATGGAAACAAAATTCTTTTTTTCCGCAAACAGTTTTTAGGAAGAAAATGGCAAATTAGCAGATCTGCGGCATCCATGTTTAATCATATTTTTTAATTATGGACAATATATTTTAAAATGAAAGAAAATGTCATTAAAAATACAAACCCTTTCATCAGAAGAACAGTCAGTACAAATAATGATGGGTGATGAATTCTTTCTAAAATGGGAAATTATTAACTTTGTAGGACAAGGTAATGAATCAGATGCTGAAAGGTATTCTTGATTATGAAGAGCAGAAACTTGAATAACATTCCAATCTAAATTTATCAATTATAAATTAGAGAATGTACTATAATAAATAAATATTACAAGCAAAATATAACTCTATAACAAGGAATCTTATACTAGTTAACCCTTTGACTACCCCCCCCCCCCCTCACCAAAAAAGCTATTTGCTAAGACAAGAATTATCAGTTGGGTCTATTAGATAACTATAGAGGATTACCAAAACACAAAAGAACTAAATTCATATTTAATACTTGGAAATTTTTCCAGAGAAAATTTCCAAGTATCACTATGTTGGCTATACGCCTATTAAGCAATTAAAATTTGAATATTACAAAAGAACTAATTTACAAGTATACTAATAAATAATATATCTACACAAAATTGAAAAAAAGTATATTGCAATGATTAGACATTAATTTTAAATATTCAATTAATGTGGGTACAACACACAAATGATTGCTTTCTGATCCATTTCTCCATCTTAGTAGTCAAAAGATTTAAGTTTTTGAATGAATTTTCCTATTAGGCTCTTTATACTTTAACCATTTCATCCTTGAATATTACTAAAATGTTTCAAGCCACATATAAGACAATTATATCCATACTAAGAAGCTCAAACTTGTGCACATTGCAAACTTGTTCCTAAGGCTCCGTACATTGCGTATCCCTCCAAAGAATGGACCTTAAGCAAAATGAAACAAGAACGAAAAATCATGCGTCAAGCATAGATTATGTAGCACTTTCCAATGCTTCTAAAATAATTTTACAAATCATTACCGTTTAATAAGCTGAAAGATGACATCTAAGTAAACAATTTGGAAAACGCATAACATATTTAAAAACGTAATTTCAGGAAATTTCAATATATACAATATTCGGAAAAATATCAGAATACTTTTATGTAGCCCTGTATATGATCTATAGATTTGTATATATACATAGGATGCTAAATTTTAGTTTAGTTAGGAAACGCGTAGCCCAGTTTAAATACTCCTTCTGGAGTTTCTGTCAATAAACGGAAATGTGTTCACGAACTTTTGTGCTGCCCTGTATAGGATCTACAGAATTTATACACACCACGTAATAGACAAAAAGCTAGTTAAGATTAAAATCGCGTTCAGTAACTTAAAACGCACTTCCAGGAATTATTGTTAACAGACAGTAGAGAATTCTTTTGTGTGTCCCTGTAAATGAACGATGACTGCTATACACACACTATTCTGTAGTAAGCCTCTTGTAATGCACCTTAGTAATATATATAAACTTCAATGCGTTTAAAATAGTGGAACATTATTTAAATAAGCCGCAGACGATTTTTCTCCATAGACGTAATGTAACGGAATTATTTTGACTGTCCCTGTAAAGTAACTCTAAGTGCTATACACCTACTATTCCATATTAAGCTTCTTCTAATGCATCTTAGTGATCTATATAAATTTCAATGCGTTTACGATAGTGAAACATTTTAAAAATAAACCGCAAATGATTTTTCCCCATAGACCGCAATGTAACGGAATTCTTTTGAGTGTCCCTGTAAGAAAACTATAAGTGCTACACACTTCAGTTGAAATAGGGAACGTGCCATAGATAACGACAATAACATATAAAAATTGCAGAGCAATCCGAGCATATTTACGGGAGTTAGAGCACGGACAGACGGCCAGACGGCCATACGGCCATCCGGCCAGACAAACCGAAGTCATAAGCACTTTTCAACTAGGTTGGAAAGTGCTAAAAAGAAAGAAAGAGAAACGGAAATTCCACCCTAATGCCCAGTGTGGGTTTTAGGGTGTAATAGAAAGTAAAATAATAAATAAAGCTTTAAGAACAATTATAATAATGCCCAAAGAAACACTAGTGTTATTGAATCTTTAAAAGTAAAAAAAAAAAAAAAAAGAATGCACATACATAATTTCACAACAGTATTTAATGGAAATAAGTAAATTAAATTTATTTTCAGAAACATTAACCAGAAATAAAAAAAATGAAAACAAAAAAAAGATAAATTATTATAAAAATTTTAACTATAAAACTTCCTCATACACTAATGATAAAGTAATATTTCTTTGACATCACATTTTTTGTTATTAGAAAAAATAATCACAAATAAAATAAAAATATTTTATATTAGTATTTTGGGAGTTCTAGTATAAAAGCTTACTTTCAGGAATTACTTCCAAGAATGATTTTATTTGATCTCCAATACAACAGTCAAATGTTTTAAGTGATTTAGTGATAATTTCTTTGTATTTCAGGAATTCCCTTTCTTTGTAATACATCATACTCCCAATATAGACATTGCGTAGAGACAAAGAAAATGTTTCACTGAGTAGAAAGCTACTTTCCAATATCCTTTCTTCATTCCATGAACCATCACACTGCAATAAAAGATAATATCATTAGAAACGATTTTGTCTCTTAAACATCTTTAGATATAATTATCCAAAACATAGGGAGGAAAGAAAATAGGGCTGAATGTTGTTTAACCCTGAAACACATTTTTATTTACTTTTAATAATGACCCTATTACACTAGGATATAGATTTTTTTTTTTTTTTTTTTTTTTTTTTTTTTTTTTTTTTTTTATGAAACTTACTCTAAAACCTTGAACTTAAAATTTGTTGTTTGCAGCTAACGATTTATAACAAATATTTTTCCATTTCTTGAATTTTATTTTACATTTTCATACATTATAAAATTACTAGCATCCATCAGGCCAAAATGTCGGAACATTGAGCCTCATAAAACTAAGAGGCAATATTTAGAAAAACATATTTTTTGTTTTATGTTTACAATGAGTTTTTTTTCCTTTTTGAGAAAGAAGTGTAATAGAAAAAAAAGTTTCAGTTTAAAATGGTACATGGTAATCACTAAATTAAAGCAAAGAGCCAGGAGGCCAGAGTCCTGGGTCTTAGTATCTTTTACAGTACCAGTATCTATACTAATAAAAGACAAGATCGCTCTGTGTGTGGTGTCTGTTTGTCTGCGATGGCCAGTGAAATCTAGCATACCTAGAAATCTGAAAATTTGAATGAAGATCGTATCTCATGATGTCCCTGAGTCTCATAATTTTAATATTTTGAAAATTAGCTGAAATATCAATTAAAACTCATTAATTATCGCATTGAAAATGCCATCTTTTTTATCAAAATAGCTAAAGAAAAGAACACATGTTCTTGATTTGCAAGCAGAAATGAAAATTTGAAATTTATTTACTAATTAGTGAATTTTAAGAAAACTAATTAAGATATCAATTTAAAACTTTCAGAGCACATGTAGAAAATTTTTCTGCATCTGACAGTCTTTTTTGTAAAATTTGGCAGTGCCAATCTAAAAAATCCCAGAAAGTGTCAGACAGGCTGCTTTCATTAAAAACTGACTGACAAAGAGATCTGTTCTTCTGGCCCTCCATTTACTTTGTGAAAATGAAAGAAAATAATTGTCAATTTTAACCACTGAACAAAAATTAAAATCCCCCCCCCCCCCACCAAAAAAAAAAAAAAAAAAAAAAAACACACACACACACAAAAAACTGGCTACATTACTACTGGGTAATAGTACTTTCTTTTAGCATTTTGTTTGAGAAATTATTTATTTGAAGAAAATCATCAGAAGTTGTCTCCCTCCCCCCTTCCAAAAAAAAAAAAAAAAAAAAAACTGGCTACATTACTGGGTAATAGTACTTTCTTTTAGCATTTTGTCTGAGAAACTATTTCTTTGAAGAAAATATTGTATAAAAATCAAATAAGATGTAAAGAACATTGAGAGATGCATGAAATATAAGTGTTTCTTATTTCACACATGCAAAAAAGACAAAATAATAAATTCAAAATAAAATGTTCATTTAAAAATGTTTTATTAAAAATTAATGTTATAGAATAATTTATTTATAAATTCTGTAGAATTATTTCTAAAACAAGAGTGGATGTAGAACGATGCAGCAATGTGAAATCGGAAATGTCCAAGGTGTAGGGGGAAAAAAAAAAAAAAAAAGGGAATGGGTACAGATTAAATCGGAAAATCCTGCATTTGGCCGATTCTTTTCATATTTTTAGTCACCAATTTTTCAAGTTTAATCAAGTTTTTAAGTTAAAGACGAGTGGCGACTGCTTATTTCCATCTTTATACTCAAGATATATCACTTTATCAGAAAATGAAAAATGCTATTCGATAATACTGCTGACATTTTACATATTAGTATTAGTTTTGATGATTTTCTAATATTTACATTTATGTAAAATCAGTGCTTACAAACCAGCCAATATTCTGCAATACACCTTAAATTCAAAATAATAATAAATACACTAATAAATAAATGATTGTTCATGGAAATTTTTAATCTTTCTTTGTGTAATTTATTAATCAGCAAAAAAGTAGATAATTTCGCAGAAGGGAAAAAAATAATATAAATACGATACTGCATACTTCCTATTTAATATTTCTCAAACATATAATTTCAGAACATTTTTTTATCAGTATAAAACAGCATTGACTAACATTGGTAGATATTTTTTAGAAAAATGAAGACAAAATATAAAAATCAAGTAAATCTGTTAAAATATGGAATTTTTCATTTCTGAATAATTATATATTATTGTTAAATCTTAGGGTTAATGGTAGTGTAAGAACTCATGCCGGCAGGCAGCTGAAAACATAAACAACATTTATTCAGATCTGAACAACCTCGTTACATCGCGGCTAGTGCAAGACTGGCGACCGACCGACGATCTGCCGATCACATAAGCGCACCGCAGTGGTGCCATCTGTTGTGGACAAGATCGAGTATTACACTCATAACATTCCCCCCCTTCTTAAAGAACATACAAAATGTCAGAGTCTTTTACATAGAGATAGTTCAAAGCAAAACAGTCTATCACAGAAAACAGTTCAACACTAACGAACAGTTTGTCAGGTTCAAGGCAAAACAGTCTAAAACTGTAGACGTGCTGGTTTCACTTTAATACGTCCTGAACGCCTAAGCAATGGAGTACTTACATCAGGGGTGAACACTTGTGGTGATAGAACTGGGGGTTTGCAGGTGACTTGTACATTATATTTGGAGAACTTACTTCTAAGGGGAGCACAGGGGGTTCAGGAGTGCTTGTGGGAACCTGCAGATCAGCAGATTCTGTTTGTGAAGCTGTAGGAGCTGGTAAGTCAGGTGGAGTAAGAACATCAGCAGGCAGATCTTCCTGCCTGAGCCTCAGCTGGTCGATGTGATGTGTCCAATTTACCAAAGGGGTTGAGACTTCCCACATAACTTTTCCCACGGGACGTAAAACATTGCCCGCAACCTATGGTGGGCCACGACCAAACGAGCGCACCCAAACTGGAGTGCCTTTTGTATATTTCTCTGAGCTAATCTCTTCCTCCTCATGCGTTTGGCTCACAGGATCTCTAATCAGGTCCAGCCGTGTCCGGAGAGGACGGCCAAACATAGCCACAGCTGGAGATATACCTGTAGCTGCTGATGGTGTATTTCGATGATTGAGGAGGAACCGAGACAGCCTATCTGCAAGAGTCCCTCCAGTCATTTTCTTCAGGGCTGATTTCACTGTTTGCACCGCTCGCTCCGCTAGACCATTCGAACGTGGATGGTACGGTGACATTTTAACCTCGGCAATGCCATTGCGAGATAAGAAATTCTTAAATTCTTCACTTTTGAATCCAGGGCCATTGTCGCTGACCACGCTTTTGGGGAGGCCGAAACGAGAAAATAGGCTACGTAATACCATTATGGTTACACTAGCAGATATACTAGATACTTGCGCAACTTCTAGCCATTTTGTCTTGGCATCTACAATTATAAGAAGCATGTGGCCTTCCACTGGACCTGCATGGTCGATATGGATCCGTTCCCATGCTTGCTCTGGCATAGGCCAAGGAACATACTTTGTCGGAGGTGCTGAAGCATTTTGTTGACATGTAACACAACCTTTTACTTTAGCTTCCAGATCAGTATCTAACCCTGGCCACCAAACGTAGGAACGAGCATGTGCTTTTATGGCCGTTATGCCTTGGTGAGATGAATGGAACTTGTCTAGGATGAATTTTCTAAATTTTTCAGGGATGAGCACTCGTGAGCTTCTAAAAATTATATCTTCTTCCAAAGATAATTCATCCTTTACTCTGAGGAAGGGATACAAATTCTGCTCTATTTTCTGAGGGAAACCTTTCAAGATGTAAGATTTTAGCTTTCTTAGGTCAGGACATTTGTCGATTTCAGTGGCAATCAGATGCCTTGTCACAGGAGTGTCGTCCAGCTGAGTTAATAACAGCAGTGACTCTGTTGGAACTAGTGGATCAGCATATTTGGTATTCAAAGGCAGTCTACTGCAAGCATCTGCATTAGCATGCAAACTTCCCTTTCTGTACTTGATCGTGTACAAATATGCTGCAAGGGTCAGAGCCCAACGCTGGATTCGCGCAGCAGCTACCACTGGGACCGGCTTGTCTGCAGAAAGAAGGTTCACTAAGGGACGATGATCAGTGAGCAATGTGAATGTTCGTCCCAACAGATATTTGCGAAATTTGGTAACACCAAAAACCAAAGATAATGCCTCTTTCTCTATATGGCTGTAGTTTTTCTCAGCTTCGGTTAAGGAACGGGAAGCGAAAGCTATTGGACAATCGCCATCGTCAGTTTCGTGGGATAAAACGGCTCCAAGCCCATAAAGACTCGCATCACAGGCCAACACAACCTCTTTCCCGTTATCAAAGTGTATCAGCAGCGATGAGTTCTGTAGTACCTCTTTCACTTTCGAAAATGCTTCCCTCTGCTGTGTCTCCCATCTCTATTTAGATTTGGCTTTCAACAACTCATATAATGGAGCTAACAGGGTGGCCATGTTTGGTAAAAACTTACCATAATATGTAATCAGTCCAATGAAGGAACGTAGCTCATCAACATTCTTGGGATCACGTGCTTTGACCACAGCATCCACTTTAGACTCCAGTGGATGAAGTCCTTCCCTGTCAATCCGATGACCAAGGTATTCGACCGAAGACTTCAGAAATTCACATTTATCAGAGTTCAGCTTCATTCCAGCTTCCTGTAAGCGTGTTAGAACAGCCGTCAAGTTCTGTAGATGTTCAGCTTCATCCTTTCCAAAAACCAGAACGTCATCAAGATAGCAAGTAGCCTTCAGGCCATGTAGAATTTGTCAATTTCTCTCTGGAACATAGCTGGAGCTGAGGCTACTCCGAACGGTACTCTAGTGTAGCGGAAAAGTCCTTTATGGGTATTAACCACGACTAGATCTTTGGACTCTTCGTCTACCTGCAACTGGCAGTAGGCATCACGAAGGTCCAGTTTAGAGAAAACAACTCTGCCAGAAAGCTTGGCAAATAAATCTTCGATGTTCGGCAGTGGATACTGTTCCAATTCAGTCACCTTGTTGGTTGTTAATTTAAAGTCTCCGCATATTCTGATGCGTCCGTCATGCATCAACACAGGCACAATTGGCGCTGCAGACTCAGCAGTCTTCACTGGCTCAAGAATGCCTTCTTTAACGAGGCGAACTAACTCCTGATCAACCTTGTCTAAAAGAGGATAAGGGATTTGACGTGCCTTGAAAAATTTAGGTGTTGCAGAATCTTTCTTTATCAAATGCACTTTGACGTCCTTCACAATACCTAATTCTGGTAAAAATAAATCTTTAAATCTTTCTAAAAGGTTATGTAACATCAGTTCAGGAGTTGGCACATTGTTTGTGACACAAGACTGGTTCGGGTTTTTAAAAATATTCATCAACTGCAATGGATAAATCCAGTTGCGGCCTGCTAAATTAATGTTTCCTTGCCCAACAATCATCAAAGGTAATAAGCAAGACTTAGATTCATAGGACACATTAACGTGTGTAATTCCTATCACTTCAATAGGATGCTCTGTATAAGAATTTAACCTAACTGCAGTTGGCTTCAAAGGAGGAAAATATTCTTCTACACTATTAAATATACTTAATGGCATTAAGGAAAAAGGGGCACCTGAATCCACTTCAAAAACGAATGGCTTGCCCTGGAGTAAGCATTCAACTTCAGCAGGTGGCAAGGCTTCTCCCATCCCTGATATGTTGAATAGCGTGTAGACTGGTGGCACCTTATTTTCTGCTTTCTCCACCTGCAAATTATGCACCCGAGCTCCATGGTTTCTCTTCTTAGATCGGCACACTCTAGCGATGTGCCCGTTTTTTTTTTTACAAGCATGGCAAGTAGCATCTCTAAAACTGCATTCGTTCGCCACCTGACTACCTCCACATCGATTGCATTTTTCAGCATTCTGGCTTGTCACATAAGGATCTGGTCTTTTCTCTGCATTACTATTCCTGGATTGAATTCTATTTACCTCCGAGCCGAAATCGGTCATACGCAGATTTATTGTATCCCTGGCTGCCGTCTCCATCGTCACCGCAATCTCTGTGGCCCTCGTTAGGGTTAGCACGCTTTCCGCCAGTAGTTTTAGCTGGATTCCTTCATCTTGAATCCCGCAGACAATTCGATCCCGTAACATTTCATCGAGCGATGCGCCGTAATTGCAATGCTTTGCCAAGCTACGTAGTTCTGCGATGAAATTAGCGACTGATTCGCCGGCGTGTCGAACTCTGCTATTAAACTTGTACCTTTCTACAATCACAGAAGGTGCCGGGTCGAAGTGTGAATTTAGCACCAAAATTATTTCTTGAAGCGTCTTTGTAGTCGGCGCCGCTGGTGACAGGAGATTGCAGATCAAAGCATACGTAGTAGGGCCGACGATCGTCAGGAAAATAGCTCTCTTGCGATCCTCATTCACAATCCCATTTGCGATGAAAAACTGTTCAACCCGTTCAGTATGTAAAATTATAATATAATGGTTTTGAAGTAAGCAGAATGTATTACGCAGATAGAAGCTTAGCTGGTTTAAGGAATAGCATCATTAAGATAGAGTAATAAATGTATATGATGAATAATAATAAAAGTTCTATGATTGAAGACAACAAATATTCAGGCACTAATAGTTTATTATAGCATAAGAAGAATACTCACAAAACTTGACAAACAGCATCGTAATAAACATAATCCAATCAGTTCTAGATAACACATCATCTTTAAGTATTACGTAGCAGTATCACAGATAAACATGTAAACAAAAGGTTTTCGTAAATTCACCAGACACAACACATTATATTTCACCCTTATTGCACCAAGCTGCACATATTAAATAACTATTGAACATAGAAAAACGACATTGACTATTGAATAATCCTAGAACAGTTCAGACATAATACAGACACAACGACATAACTAAAGCATATCGTTACTGTCTTGACTCATGATCGAATCCAAACACAAGTCCGATACGGAGACCTAACATCTATATATACTAGCAAAAGAAAACCGATCAAATTCCAGAAACACCCACTTCCAGAACAATCTACCTTAATTAGCATACACGTGTCATTGTTGATTCGATGTCCGATCACCCAATCGGATCGAACAACGTGTGCCGCCATCTGGTGAGTAGCCAAGGCACTATTCAGATGAACCTACGATGTATGCCGTGTGTCGCTGTTCCTTGCAAAGTGAGAAAACATGTATGTGTCTCTGTGTTTACGTTTTTAAGGCTGGATTCATTAAAAAGTATTTATTCATAAAGGATGGCTAAAAACATTGAAATATTAAAGTGCAAAAGGTGAGTAAAAACGATATATTTGTAAAAGTAAAAACGATATATTTGTAAAAGTAAAAATATATTTATGATGTGTGTTTTATATTTAATAAAGATAGAACTTTAATGTCTATTGTGAAATGTGAAGAATGCTAAGAGTGCATGAATGTTAATGAGTGACAGTATTATGAAATACTTTATGAAAAGTATTTAATTTAATGAGTTGCTTGAGTCAATAAGACTAACAAGCATTATGGAGGCATGTGATATTCCTAACACAGTATACAAAGTCCATGATTCAGTAGTAGAATCGAACTCTTTAATTTGGCCAAAAGAGCCCATCTTAAGCTATTTTCTACAGCTTACTGCAAGGAGCACAAGCACACACACACTGGTGCTTTAGGCTTCGTTCGACGAGCGCTACCGGCAACTCCGCGACCGCGTTTTAGGCTTAGCGCGGCATGTCTTAAGATCGGCTGTGTAGATTTGCCAAAAAAAAAACAAAAAAACTTCTTCTAACATCACCATCCCATCCTCGTCGCCAACTGTTAAATCTTAGGGTTAATGGTAGTGTAAGAACTCATGCCGGCAGGCAGCTGAAAACAAACAACATTTATTCAGATCTGAACAACCTCGTTACATCACGGCTAGTGCAAGACTGGCGACCGATCGACGATCTGCCAATCACATAAGCGCACCGCAGTGGCACCATCTCTTGTGGACAAGATCGAGTATTACACTCATAACAATTATAAATAACAAACAGAATCTTAAATTAAAATAGCCGAAAGAACACAGCAATACATATACAATACATGGCGCAGCATTTTTTATCATAAATGTCGGGACAGTTCGGGATTATATTATGTTTTGTAATTAAGAAGCCGATCGTTATAAGCATTTAATATTATAAAAATCTACAATAAGTGTGAATATCATTATTACCGTAGCTTTTCATTCTTTTTAAACTTAAACTCTGATTAGCTTCTTGCCACACATAATCAATGCACATAACAGACGCATATTTTAAAAAAGAATGTAGTAACAAAAATTCACGAAAGTAATCGGTATAAATAAAAATTTAGAGAAATAAAATTAATACAACTTACAGTACTTCCTTTTTTTAAAACCAATATACCATACAATATCAGAACAATTTGGGATCAGTAGAAAATAGCATAGATTAACATTATTAGCGACGATATTTTAGAAATTTTGGACAAAAAAACAAAAATCAATAAAATCCGTTAAAATATAAAACTTTTAATTTCTGAATAATATAATTAATGAACAGAAACTCAAATTTAAATATGTTGTGCCGAAAGAATACACCAATATGTACCAACTGTGCCGAAAGACTTCTGTATTTTTTTGTGGAATCTAAAGTTTTTTGCAAGCCGTGACATGACTGCAGTAACGGAAAAAAAATTCTGGCAACCATTTATGGCAGGCGGAAACAATCAACCCTGAATCACAGTTTATTTCACGTTAAAAAAAAAAAGAATGAACTTTGTACCATACGGAGATCGGACGGGCAGGGTTACACCACACAGCAGTGACGTTAAGAGGTAATTCAAGCGGAGTTGCAAGAAATGGCGATGGGGTGCAGGTTTGGCACAAAATTGAAAAAAATAGCTGTTTTGTAGCAGCTTGGTGCAGGAAAGCTGTTTTGGCACAGTCTGGTGCAATTGGCGCAGGTCTTACATCCCTGTTGTTATGTTCTAATTATAAAAAATATAATTCATTTTATGTTAATATATGGTTTTCTTGAACAAATTATTTGTTATATTTGCGGGTAGGGAGGGAGGGAAGGAGGGCTGATAAAAACATAACACAAAAGGTTTAAAAATACCTTTTAATATAGATGACATATGTTTCCCTCGCTCAAACGGTGACACCTTCAGATCAAAATGATAAAACATTCTCACAAAGTTTTTAAAAAAATGATAAACATAAATCACGAGATCACATGTCCAATTATGCAGGTGCTTAAATTGGTCAAACTCGAAACCTTTTATTTAATTTCACATTTATTGTACTTCACTGCAAGCCCCCTGGTGGCAGGTTTTTCATTGAGAACTCTTATTAATTAAAACAATTGTATTGATCTCATTTACACAAAATGAATTTTATTTAGGAAATTTGACATTTTAAACTTCATATGTAGCGTTTTATAAATGTTATATAGAGAGAATGCCAGAAATTTCAAATAAAGATTTTCATAGAAATTAAATTTATGTTCCTGGATGCATACCAACAATCAAAGTAAGTAATTTGTTGTTGAGCACTTGACCAAGCACCCCCTGGTGGGTAATCCTACAAGGTTTTTTTTCTTCTCTAACTGTGCATTCTTATCTTGCGTTCTATGTGCCCGGTCACAATGGGGTTTGGATGATTCGACTTTGTTTTCGATCATGTTACAGATTTTAGTTCCACCTTCCACTGCCAAGGGGCACATTATTTTCTTGAGTTCTATAGGCCTAAAATCAATGCAAATTGGGTCATTCAACTCCCTTAACAGGAGCTGCTGTCGGATGTTTGTATAGAATAAATTGTGGCCGACTCCTGACAGTGGAAGGTGGAACTAAAGAATTTTGAAAACATGCACAACACACCTACTACACGGTGCTGCAGACAGCAGGAACACGTCTTGGAGGTTTGTTTAGAGCAGAATGCACCCCCTGTTGGCAGGAGGGAGAAATAAAGGATTTTGCATCGCATGCACGGCACTTTTAAATAAATAATTTCATACAAAATCTGGTTAAAGATATAAAATCGTACAAACTTTAGGTTTATTCAATTTTTAGGTAGCTTTCATTACAAAAAGCTATTAATTGCAGCCGTTCAGAAGAAAGTAATTCCAAAAATTTTGGTATATTTTCACTGATCATGACATTCAGATCCCCAAACCACCTTCAGTTCAAATGTTGATTTATATATGACATATGTCATGCTGTAACTCTCTTATTTATGAACCGATTTGGATGTGACTGAGTGTGTATGTAGGTCTTGACTGAGTTTGTTGGCCATCTTCATCCGCCATCTAATTTCAATTTCCATTTAAAAAATTTTTATTTTTAAAAAATTCAAAAAGATGTACAAAAAGTTATATATATTGAAAAAATTATTTCTATTAAGTGTTAGAATGTGATACAAGGATTCTGGAACATTTTTTGTTTTGGCTATATCTAAAAAAATGGCTGAGATGGGGCAGTTTGAATTCTAGGGTGGCTGAGATTTTGAAACAATCTAATATTTGTTATGCTGTAACTCATGTATTTATGAACTGACTGATCATGTGTACAGAACATACCAAAGTCTCGACCGAGTTTGTTGGCCAGCTTCATGCGCCATCTTGTTTGAAAATGGCGGCAAGTTAAATTTTTTAATAAAGTCAAAAAGATGTATAAAAAATTATAAATTGAAAAAGTTGTTTCTATTAAGTGTTAGATTGTGATACAAGGATTTCGGAATTTTTTTTGTTTTGTCTTTATCTAAAAAAATGGCTGAGATATGGCCGTTTAAAATTCTAGTGTGGCTGACTTTTTGAAACAATCTGATTTTTGTTATGTTGTAACTCTCATGCTGAAATTCACATTCAAATTCAGTATTTAAGAAAACCGGGATTCAATCTTCTATAATCAGGTTCCAAGCATTTTAGCTTTGGGTGTTTGAGTAAAATGAGTTGAATTCTTAAAAACATGGACTATGAAAGCTACCTTTTCCTCCCAGTACAGGCCGGAAGGATTTTATTATCATAGACGCGGGCAATGCCGGGCGAGTCAGCTAGACATGTATAAAAAAACAATGTAATCCTTGCTAATATAAAATGCTTGTTAATCCTGCTTTTAAAATGCCACATTGTCTGAATTAAATACAAATAAACAGATTCAAACTGTGTTTACAATAAACATGAAAAATAATGAAAACAAAGAGTTAAATCGTGCTGTTGTCCAAGTTCCATTGCTTGTGTAGTGGCAAAACGATTGGAACTTTATAAAAATTCAGATTTTATATCATTTGGGGCTGTCCATAAATGATGTCACACTTTTTTTCAATATTTTTGACTCCCCTCCCCCCCTTAGTCACAAAGTGTCACACTTCACCATACACCCCCTCCCCTGTCACATGTCACGCTATATTACATAGACATATACTTGTAGTTCAGAAAAAAATCACTATGTTATAGATTATATTTCAAATTTTATTTTTGTGAACATAACAATAAAAATGATTCGTGTACTTATTTTGTATGAAATAAGATTAAGGTTTAGAACAGAAAACATAATTAATATACAATAAAATAATGCAATTAGTAATAAAATATTAATTTTTTTTAAAAAGAAAGGAATATAAGTGAAAAAAAATTACATGAAAGTTGTTTTAGCCCTGATTAAAAAAATACCCTCAAATTCTGGTAATTTCAAAATAACTTCAAAACTTAATCTGCTGATTTTAAATGATTTTATTTTAACCAAAATGTGCGATGTCACACTTCTTCTTACCCCCTTCCACCCCCTTGTCACAATTTCATGAACCCCCTTCCCCCCTCCAAGCGTGACATCATTTGTGGATGGCCCCTTTGAATAATGATATGCTGAAAAATATTAATAGATGGCTATTCACACTAAAACTTAATTCAATGCAAAATAGTAGCAAGAGTCAAATTCTCACCAATCTGGGTGACATTTGGTGACATATTGCCAAATTTGGCAACAAAAAAATCTTGTTTATGCTGATGTCATAATGATGAGTAAGTAAATGTAATTTATACACTTCTATGTTGCCTTATATTATATATTCAGGATGCACAACCTGTGGCCTGCAGAGATTCTAAATGCCAACATCTACAATAATTTCTATCATCCACAGCAGCAAAAAGGAAGATTAAAAAAAACCAACAGGTGATGGTGCCGAAATACGACTTGATTCCGCGCGTGAAACATTTAAGTTTTGTTTTTATTCAATTGTCATTATGTTCAGCGATATTTAAGATGTTTTTCCCGGTGAAATGTTACAAGAATTTACGACTGTGATAAATCACGTGATCTTATTTAAACAATATCTGTTCAGCCAATTATGTAATTTACATGAAATTGTCTCTGAATAAATCTGCTGGACTGAATATTTTGTTTCTTCAGTTAGAAACATCAGTTACAAAAACATACTTTATGGACTTTGACAAATATCGTTCACTTTTTCCAGCCACTATATTTTATAAGAGCAAATGAAACTGGTATATCGCTCCACTGTGCTATTTGCTCTTTTAATTTGTGTCCAATGGTTTTTTAGCTAAGGCTACCATTGCCCAAGAATACTTGCTGAGACAAAAACCAGTCTAAAACGGAATTTTTCAGAGGTCTCTTGAGATGCCGTATTAGAAGTATTACTGTCTTTGTATCTATGATTCAGTAAACGTTTCTCGTTCAGAGAGAGGGGGGGGGGGGTTACAGCCCTCCCAAACTCCATTCTTGGCTATGCCGCCTTCAAAAAATTTTGCCCCCTTCCAAGAAAGTTCTGAAATGCACCCCTGCATTGAAATCACTTAGGATAATTAAATTTTGATATACCTCAACATACCTAGTAATGCCAAGCGATAGGAAAGGTAGAACATAAGACATTTTGATAAAAAGAAAAATAAATCAATTAAAAAAGCTGATGATTAAACAAAGTATCACAATGGTTAAAAAAAAAGTATATATATATATATATATATATGTAAATAGTCGCTTTAATGAACCAATAATCGATGAACAACAAAAAATGAACTTTAATTTCAACTAATACACTTTTGGTTAAAACTATAAAACAAATTCAACTTACAATAATCCAACTAGGCCTAATAGCCTTTTACCGGCTATATCCATTTTATATATCTTGCTTCATAACAAAAATTAGAAGACTGGCTCTTAGCCAAATCTCGTGATCCAAACTATTTTACAACTCGCGCATTAAAGCCATAGATAATAATAGAGTGTCAGTTCATTTGATGATTATTTACGTGAAGTGTTCAAACTGAAATCCTACAAATCGGTCATCCTGACGTGATGGCGTCTCGACATCAGCATCTTGATTTGTTATGTTTTTTTCATGCCTAACAGTTATTTTTTTTAGATTTTTATTTCTTTCTAAGTGTTGCTCTCTGTCTTTAGGATTGGCATATCTAATATCTCTGCAATTCCTTTCCGGATATTGCTCTCTATCTTTAGAAACTACATAACTATTGCTTGTAGAATGATAAGAATTTGAATAAGCATCTCGTCCACTATAAGCTCCTTTAAATCCATGATGAGAAATATTCTTATGTGATGGTTGTGAATATCTTTGTTCATTATAACCAGCCTTGCACGATCGTCGGCTACCATAATTATAATTATTTCGACCATGATAGTAGCCTCTATTCATGTATCTAGGAGAAAATTTTGGATTATATCTTGCTTTTGAATTAGGTGAAGCATTTTCTGTTATGTCTTGAGGTATCAAAGAATTTTCAGTCTCAAAGTTTTCAGGAATCTCAGATTTATTTTGGTAAGAATTCTCGGAACTCTGTTTCCAATATCCATATTTATTGTAATTTCCATTGTTAAATGACTGTTTAAAATATCTCTGGCCATATCTATTATTGCTTCTGTTATCAAATGGTCTATTAAAATTTCTGTTCTTTCCCTTATGATCAAAAATCCTAATGCGATCTTTCACATAGTCTTTTCTACCATGTGCAGGACTACTACTTTCATAATTTTCTTCTAGAGATGGATAGTCAACATTCCATTCATCGGATAATCCTGTATCTTTTGTCCTATTCGGCTTATATGGTTTTATTAATTTTCTTATTTTCTCTCTGTTTGCTAAATTTGTAACATGAGTCAAATGCATCCCGTCATTTACACAGTCGATTTTAACCATATTTTCCCAACCTCGATTATCGTTGTTTATACTTGCTTCATCAATTTTTTTCGGTACTTCGTTAATTTTAATGTATCCTACTCGTACTCTGTTGCCGCTTATTATTCTAACACCATATTCCGTTACTTTGAACGTCATGCCTTCTACTGCTTTTCTACCTATTATTACATCGTAGTCTGTCTCTTGTATTACGTAAAATTTATCCTGGATTTCTGTATCATCCACGGAGATTTTAGGCCAGAAAAAACCTGTTGGCTTAATTTCTTTTTCACCTATGCCTGATATAGATATATTGTCGCTGGTTAGTTTTGGCGCGTTTATTGCAGTATGATATCTTGAACTGGCGATTGAAATATCGCTTCCTGTATCGATTATTACGTTTGTTTTTATTCTGCTAATATCTAAGATTCTTCTTCTTTTACCATTTAACATTCCCATATTAACTATTTTTCTTTGCATGTTTTGGGTCTCATTTTGGTATTTTGTTTCTCGCCAATTTTGATTATGTTGCGGGTAAAAATTTGAATATTCTCATTCTGTATTACTTGCCATGGCACATTTCGCACTCACGTGACCAGGATTACCACACACAAAACAGATTATATGCGACTCTTTGCTTTCGTGACCTACATAATGCCTATCATTAACTTGGCGTCTTTTCGAATTGGCGTAGTCAGCCACTCTCGATCTTCTATCATCAAAATCGCTACTTGTAACTGATTGTTTATTGTAAACCCTTTGTGCTGTTTCGTAATTATCTAATTTATTAACTAATTCATCAATTTTCTTTATTACTAATAATTCTTCTATGAAATGTGCCTTTGTTTCCATAGGTAAATTATGCCTGATTTGATTAACAACAATTAATTCAGCCTAATCTTCAACGTTATTTATGTGAAGACCTTCAATCCATTGTTGAAAATACACCTTTATCTCTTAAGCGAAATCTCGCCAATTGGCTGATGGCTCTTTTTTAGATGAGAAAAATTTCAGCCTAAACTCTTCTGATGATAGCTTGTAGCGTTTTAGAAGAATATTTTTTATGTAATCATAATCGTGAATTTCGGGTTTGTTTTCCCTCGTTATTATATTTATCACATCTAACGGCATTAGATTAATTAAATAATTTACCCATTCTTTTTTATTAATACCCGTTTGTGCCATTTGCATTTCGTACATAGCTAAATATAAACTAATATCATTTGAACTTTCGTATTTGGTTAATAATCTAAGCAATTCGAATTGCTTACCTGGATTTGTCCTTGGGTTATCCTCAATGTGTTCTCTTGAATTTTCTTGTATCTGCATTTTCTTGATTTCAAAATCTCTTTCGCTTTCACGGTCTTTTTGCTCCATTTCTACTTTCCATTTTCTCTCTTCCATTTCTGTTTGTAATTTCTTCTTGTAATTTCTTCTCTTCCTTCTTCTCTTCCAGTTCTGCTTGTAATTTCTTCTCTTCCAGTTCTGCTTGTAATTTCTTCTCTTCCAGTTCTGCTTGTAATTTCTTCTCTTCCAGTTCTGCTTGTAATTTCTTCTCTTCCTTCTTCTCTTCCAGTTCTGCTTGTAATTTCTTCTCTTCCTTCTTCTCTTCCAGTTCTGCTTGTAATTTCTTCTCTTCCTTCTTCTCTTCCAGTTCTGCTTGTAATTTCTTCTCTTCCAGTTCTGCTTGTAATTTCTTCTCTTCCAGTTCTGCTTGTAATTTCTTCTCTTTTCTACTTGCTATTACTACTTCCAATCGATCTCTTATAAAAGCTTCTTCGTAACTCTCCCAACTCTTGATCAGCTTTATTAGGACAGGTATTGTCAGTTTTTCTGGTGCTTCAATTCCGCATTCTTCGCAGAGGTTTATTAGATCAATTCTCTTAGCTTTATTTAGAGTTCCCATGTTTATCTTTCAAAAATTGTACTTGAAGTAATACGATTACGGTTTCACCTTGCCAAATCATACACAACTTTTGATATTGGCGTTTTACTTTTAATTATCTTGGCATCCGAGCCCCCAAAAATGTAAGAAGATTATATGTAAATAGTCGCTTTAATGAACCAATAATTGATGAACAACATAAAACGAACTTTAATTTCAACTAATACACTTTTGGTTAAAACTATAAAACAAATTAAACTTACAAAAATCCAACTAGGCCTAATAGCCTTTTACCGGCTATATCCATTTTATATATCTTGCTTCATAACAAAAATTAGAAGACTGGCTCTTAGCCAAATCTCGTGATCCAAACTATTTTACAACTCGCGCATTAAAGCCATGGATAATAATAGAGTGTCAGTTCAGTGTCAGTTCATTTGATGATCATTTACGTGAAGTGTTCAAACTGAAATCCTACACATATATATATATATATAATTATAATATCTACGAATTTCAAAAAACATATCAAGTTCTTCTTAAATCTCGAAAGAGATAATTAATGATAATGTGAAGACGGAATACCACATAGCTAATATTTAACTAGTGCAATCATAATATTACCATAGCTTATGCTTCAATGGTAATTGGCCAAAAATACTTAAAACATTAAGAAAATTTAAAAGAGAGAGTGAAAGATAAAAAAAATATATAATTTGGAGTTGCTATCATTTGAATAAAAATGGATTAAGAAATGAAATATGAACCATATACAATGGAAAATTTGACAACAAGAGAAGAAATATGGAAAAAACACATGTAGATATAATCGTCAGCCTGGATGTACCCACATGTGTTTTTAAAAAATAATTCATTATTTCATAATTCTACTGGCATATATGCTAAGATCAGTAGAATCACCCAGGTATAATGAATTATTACCAGAATACAATGAGAAATAATAAAATGTGAAATAAAATCCGTAAAGAATAGATAAAATATTTTACTCATAGTAATTATCCATAAAACCCAATACAACACAATACTAAATTATTACCAGATAACAATTTAAATTTTAAAATTGGAAATAAATAAACTGTAAAGGGTAGATAAAATATTTTACTCACAATTATTATCCAAAAATCTTAACAATCACAATGTTTTCATGATCCCAAAATGTCCACATGGCGATAATCATGAAATAACTTATACGTGATTATGATAGTGAAGTTGAGAGAAATTATTAGAAAGTTAAGTTGAGAGTACATTTTTTGAAATAACATCTTAATTATTACACCATAACACAATATTATTTAAACACACACTAATTTATTTTTGCGATATACACTTAAAAACAAATTTATATTTGTTAAAATACAAATTTTCCATTTAATTTTAATCTTTAAAAGTAAAATTAATACACAAGCGTTAAGCGCCCTCTATATATAATTTAAAATTACTATTAACAATATTATTAGCATTTATATGACATGTAAAGTGCTACCCTCTATTGGAATTATTCAAAATTAAGTTTGAGTTATATATTAATTATATTAGATTTAATATGATATATAAATATTATAAAATATTATTATCATTATAGTTTTACATTAAAATCGTACAAACTCCTATTATATCAATAAATTTACACATAATTAATTTTATCTTACATAGTATTTCATAGATTCTTAACAACAGTATATATTATGTAAAAGAGATATTTCTTTTAATACAAAGTGCTGGTGCTGCCATCTATGTTAAACTACTTATATATATTATAGAATTTATAAAAAAATTAATCTTTTTATATACTGCTACAAATAATTAAATGAATACTGATTTAATACAAATTTCTACCTTCTATCTACCTATATATCGAATAGTATTTACCAAAAATAGTTAAGATATCATACATGTATATATTAGTTAATGAATTATAACATCCTAATAGAAAATATATATATATATATATATATATATATATATATATATATATAGAAAAATTGAAAAAGATAGAGATTGATTTAAATAAAAATAAAAATAAACTATATATATATTTATATTTTACATATAGTGATGTTTGTGATTTATGGTTAACAATGTCATCCATGTATAATTTTATGTGTTTTTGTATAAGTGATTTTTACAGTATTTTTGACATTTTTACAGTATTTTTATATTTTATAGACATTTTTAACATATCAATATAAACACTTAATAAAAAGTGAATATATATACATGTATGCATAAAACAATACCACATGTCATAAATGAATTCTATTGGAATGAAAAACTATGAATATTTCTCATTCTAAGACAAAGACCTTGTAAAAAGTTTAAACTTGCTGAGTCCTAACCATGCTTTGGAAAGAGGTTTCAGAGTTGATCACGAGAAGTCACCTATCAATCATATTTGATGGAACAGTAGACAATTTTAAGGTGATTTAAAAAAAAATTAAACTTTCCAACTTATTATTAAACATAATAGCATAAAACTTGCAGGCATGATGATTACTGAAGTGATTTGTAACCAAAAAGTTTTTTCATTATAAATGAATTGCATATTGAGTTATAAGTGATTGTTGTCTCAAAACTACCAACTTTTAATGTCGTGGAATTATTCTATGAATTATTTTTAAATAATTGAATTTAATATCAAATTCAACTGGAATGAAATATGTTGCCTATTTATAAATATGGCTCGTTTTACCTAACACAAAAACATTGTACAAAGTTTAAAATTGTCATTGTGCCAAGCATGCTTCGAAGGGAGCTTGCAAAGTTGAAATGTCACTTTGGTCCATGCCACATTTTTATAGAAGTTTTTAATTAATGTTTCGGCTAACTACCGGAAAATTTGTTAGAAAATCATTAACAACAATACTTGGATGATTCAACATCAATAGGTACCCTAAATACCCATTAACTCCCCTACTGAGCACCTGAAAAGTAAAGTTTTTGTGTAACAGTAAAATGAGATCTTCTCAAAAACTATGTCACTCTAATCGCTATAGTTTTCCTGCAAAGTTTATTTAAACTCCTACTATCCCTAATTTTTACACAAATTTTAGTTTCATTAAAATTAGAAATAGGAGAAGGGGGAACATATTTGTGCAATACATGTTTAACGATATCTCTGGAAATATGATACCTAATATCAAAACAAATATATTTTTTAGTTTGGTGTTATATGAACTTTCAAACGATACCTCACATTATGTATATGTATATATATATATATATATAACCATTATGAAACAAACAAACAAACATCATACAACTATGGACAATTTTCTTGCGATGTCACAGTAGGTAAAATGATGGCATGATCGTTTGTTTATGCTTTGCATTCACGAAGGTTTTTTTCATGATTTCTCTTAGTCACGTTATTTTATTGTCACACTTATAAGCTCAGAAAGCAAATTAATGAAAACAAACATATATTCTTTCATTATTTAATTATTAATTAATGAAAAATTTAATAAAAGCACGATTTGCAAAATTTAAATGAAAAATTTTCTGAGTACTAAAAATCAACATTAAACCATGAAATAAAAGCATATTTAAGTAAAATAAGTTTAATTTACATAATGTATAAGCAAACCTTCATTTAAACCCTTGAAATTTCACTCATTTTTATAGACATTGGCTATAACGTAATTTGTTTTAGCATTATATTTCTGATAAAATCGATAATTAAGACAAAATTAATCTCAGGAAATTGAATGAATATTCTTTTTATTATTTAGATCTATTGCATACATTTCTATCATTTCAGTAGCAGAATAAAAATTGAGTGAATTCTTCAAGAGCATAATGCTTTCAAATAGAGCGATTTTTCAATGTTTTCCCAAACAGCTTGTTTTCCGTAGCCTCGAACTGAAAGGAAGAATACTGTCCATTGGGAGAAGGAAAAAAAAAAAAATGAAAATTTAACACATACCTGTTTGAATAATGTAAAAAAAATGTAGAATAAAAATAGAATACAGAATCAAGATAAAAGTAACTATTGGAGGGGAAAAATAAAAGTAAAAAAGATGAATCTAATGAAATATTTGTGGCACTGTAGCAGAATCATCAGGCCCAAATTACTATAGATACCACAAAAAAATGTATTATTTCATTCATGTATAATCTATAATTAGCTATAATAATAGATGATTTGAGCAATAGTACATTAATAACCCAGAATTTGAATGAAATTACAAAATGAAAACTATATATGTGAGGATAATTCCCAATAAAAAGCCAGGAAAAACATGCTTACATGCATGAATGCCATGAAACAACAAATCTTTACCAGTTGCCAAAAAACATTTACTAATTCAGTAAATGAATTACAACAGAAGTGAATGATTCATAAATATTCATGCTAAATGATTCAAACCATGACAAAATAAAGCTCAAACTACAGGTTAAAACCAGAATTAAGTAATATTACGGAACATTACTGCTATCTTTTGGCTGTTCAAGAAACAATTTCAGAATTGTTTAAGACAGGTGATTAAGAAATTGAGATACAGAACTGCCATCTAGTGTCAGTTTAAAAAACAATCAGAATAGTTAATACAAGTGGAATTTTAAAATTTGAAGAAAGTACCTAATTTGAAGTTAATCGCCAACTATAATAAAGAAGGAAGTTTGTGTGTCTGTGCTTCTCTGTTCTGTTCTGAAGAGACTGCTGCATGCAGAGCTACAAAATTTGGTAGGAAGGTACCTCTATGCATATAGTTTTGCACTTCAAAGCCCAAATTTAGAATTTTTGAATAATTTTTTTTAATTAAATTTTTGAATGAACTTTGAATGAACTAAATGAACTTTCAACTTGTGGACCATGAAAACAACTCAGGAGAGCCAACACCATTTTTGTTAGAAAAGGAAATTTATTAAGTTTTAAGAGTTTGGCCCACCATTCATCAATTCGCATACTTTCCCCATTTTCACTGCAATATGATGGCGATGTTTTATCCACTTGATATATATGCACTTCTCTAGAATATTCTTCCTCTTCTTCCTCTGATAAAATATTTTTTACTAAAGTTGGCAATCTTTTCAATCTCTTTCTTTCCCGGACCCGTAAAAGTGAAACCTAACGTGGTCCGAACACAAAACAAATTAAAGTCAACGGTACCCGAATCGAATCTGACCCGCAAAATGTAAACAAAAGTCAAACTGATCCGAATCGAATGCGACCCACAACAAAACAAATTACTGCCAAACGAATCTGGACCATGGGTCAGGCCAGGTTCCAGTACAATCGGGTTACCCAGGGCTTAATTTGCGCTGGTACTTCTCTATTTTAAGTAAAAATTTAAATATTGCCCAGGATTCACCGGAGCTCATAAACAGTTTGCTCCGGAGCCCAGTGCAATAACGCTTCCGAAAAACGAATCCTAAATAACACTTTCCTTTCCCTCCCATCTCCAATTTTTTGCCTTCTTTTGTTTCGAAACAATTATAACTGACGTAATGTGTCGCTCACGTAAGAGATGGAGATGAAACGGGCTCGATTTTTATATCAGTCTCCGGGTTTGGACAGGCTCGATCTCAATCTGTCTTAAATTCAAAATTTTATTTATTTCCATTTCAAATCATTTTAATGCTATTTTGATCAGAATAAAGAGTAAACAGAAATGGTCTTTTTCTATACTGCACAGTTGCGAACTATTAATTTTTTGTGTTAACACTCTTTCCGAATCATAATCCTGAGCTTATATAATCGCAGAATTCTGCAATTAATTAACATTAAGATTGGGCAAAGGTTTCTATTTGGAAGTAGTAATAACTAAAAAAGTGGAATAGTTGATAGCTAAGTGTACGCAGATAAATGTATTAAAAATTTTTTATTTTGCTAAATAAAAAAACAATGCTTTAAATTTTGAAAATAATGTATGAAATATGAAAAGGCAGATTCGAGTGACGGAGGAGGTAAGGGAGGGGGTACGCTAAGGATGTTAGTACTGCAGGAATATTAGGGCTCCGGTACTTTTTTTTCTTAGAAATTAAACCCTGGGGTTACCGAACCCAATGCCTCTTAATTCGTAGTACCAATCTTTATGAAACAAACGGCAATCAAATTTGTAATAAATGCATTAATCTTTATTTTTCTATGTCCAAATATATGAATGAATACATATGTATTCATTCATATGTATTATTTAGAAAAAATTCCTGAAATAAAATTTCTAACATATTAAGCAAGTTATTCTAAAACGGCGATTTTTCGTTGGAAAAAATTAAAAACTTTTAGCATGAAAATGATATAGCTCTGAAAGAAAGAAAGAAAGAAAAAAAAAATCTGAAAGATCAGTAGCAAAGCTCTTATTTACTACCGCTTTAAAACACCTCAGTCCAGAATGAATCATCTTTATCAGCAGATTTTTTCCACCGCTATTTACTTCCGCATAAAGATGACCTTTGACCCAACAACTCATTAGCAAACGCACACCATTCCTCTACTCCTCCGAAATCATTCGCAAAACTGCTTCCGATCTTAAAGTCTAAAAATAGATTTTCACCCCACGAAATACGCCGCTCCACACACGATTACTTTCGATCTAGGGAGCATCCAATTTCCGATTTGAGCTAGCGAAAAGTCTGACTAAACTTCATGACCCCCCCCCCCCCCCCTCCAAAAAAAAAAAAAATATTCTTTGCATTTTTGCATCGATCCAGAAAATGGCCAAAATCGTCCTCAAAAAGGCGGAACTCTTTCATGCCTGTATAATCTAATATGTTCATAATAAATAATCTCTTTGTCTATTTTTTTTATAGAAAAGAAAATTCTTGTTATTTTATATATTTTATCAACATGCTTGGTATGTACTTTAGGGGAAATTTTCTGAAAAATTCAAATTCACTGAAATTTTTACTCTATCTTCAATAGTTTAAAAAATTAAACATTTGATTGGACATCAAAAATCTACAATCTCCGCTAATGACCGGAGAATTTTCTGTAACACTTCAATCACTCTTAACAGTGAAGGGTCGTAGGGTTATAAGCTGATTTGTTTCAGGTGGCAAAACCTCGCCAGAAATTTTTTGCATGAAGAAATACATGTTTCTTTAATATTACAGGTATTTATCATAAAAATGACTATACATTAAGCTAAATAAATTTTGTTTAATCAGTCAATCGTTTTTCAATGGAGAAATATAAAAAAAATATTAGATTTAAAGTGCATTTTCTTTCAAATTCAGTAAAGACCTATTTCTTCTCGCGAACGTGTACTTCTCTCTAGTATAATGTCCACTGCCAAGTTAGGTCTTCCCCAACTGTAGATTTGAATTTGCCGGTGCCCATATTTCTCAGTATTAGTCAGAAAATATGTCAGAAAGTTTGGCGTTGTTGAGCGAAGAAGCGAGAACTTGTGATCATAAACTGTAAATTACAGTGAATTTAATCCCAGAATTCTTATAATATAAGGTAAAGCTAGGTGAGTCTGCGCACGAAAACAATAAAAAGAATAAAAAGCGAAGAATAACAATAAAAAATCTGAATATTAATTTTTTGCTGAACTAACCATGAATAATTTTTACTTCACTTGTTTTCTATGCATTTCCATTGCTATTATGTTGTTATGTTGCAATTTAATAGAACAGCTGCAATAAAACCAAGAAAGTTATTTTGCAACTTCTTCAATGGGGAAATTGCACGTTTTTAAATTTAACTTGCATCTGATAGAGTGTAAAAATACGAACATTTTGATACCATTTTTACATATATTTGAAATTTATATAATTCATTAAATCAACTTTTAAAACCCAGTTTTTGTCGTGGCGAGAAAAAGCCGCGTCACGTGATAAAAGCTGTTCTGACATCACTACACATGAAAACAAACCCTCGCTGTACTTCTCCCTGTTATTTCCTATGGGGATGGTTTGCTTTTCGCTGAATGACTTGCTTTACACTTTTCTCTTTTATTAAAAATGATTAGTATAACAAATTAAAAGTATTGTAAATTGCTGTAATAAATAAATAATACTGTGAAATCCGGGGGAAGTTTTTATTCCATCGCGTTTCTAAGAATGTTCATTTCCAGATCTCGATGTAGAAATAAAGCATCGGTACAAGTTAATACTCGTACAGTAAAACCTGTGTAAGTTGACCACTTGCGGTGCCACACTTCAGTGGTCAACTTAGAGAGGTGGTCAACTTATAAAGGATGATGATAAATTTACTTTTTTTTAACGTAATATTCACACCATATCATTCTTTACCACAAAAATTTCATTTATTGACAGGGCTATAAAATAATATTGTATTACCATGCATATTTCTAACACCTTACAAAAGGAAAGATTAACTACAAGAATGAACTAATAGTTTTGTATCAATTTTAAAATCAATTAATATACTACTATTTATTTAAAAAAAACAATCAATCAATATACAACCAATTAGTGATTCTTCAAACTATACTAGTTATTACACATAATTTATAAAAAAAAAAAACATTAAAAAACACTTTTTTTTTTCACATGTTAAGACACATACACATTCTAAAATTTAAAATTTAAGTACATTACCTATTTGTCCAAGAAAAACTCTGTTATTGTAGTTTACGCTGGTTTTTGGACTTTACATCAGCCCAATGTTTTTCAATGCAAACATGCAGATCAATTATCTTTTCAGAAATATCAGGCTGCTTATCAGAAGCATAGCACATTAAATTTTGTACACAGTCTAAAGCTTCTGAAAAAGTTAAAGGAGTCTTCCTTGTGTTTTCATTAACGATCTCCTCTTCACTGTCTTCTTCTTGATCATCTTCTATTTCTAGAGGTTTTTTCATCTTTGATAAGATATTAGCAGCTATGTCCTCTGCATTCTCTTCAACTTCTTCATGCACAATGATGTCATTGTCAAATGAGAGAAATGATTTTTCATCGACCAGCTCTTGCTAAATACTTAACTGACAAAGCTTGAATATCACTCTTCAAACAAAATTCAGTCTCTTCTCCGTTCAATATTTCATTCACACTTTCAAATCCTGCTTTATAAAATGATTTGGAAATAGTTGAAGAAGATAAGTTTTTTCAAGAATCATTTAGCCAACGAATTGCGTCCAAAACATTTACTGATTTAGTAAAGTCTGAAACATCATTGCAGTGTTCAATTTTTGCAATGAGGCACTTCAACATTAGTTTACGATAATGCAACTTAACTGCACAAATAATGCCTTGATCTAGAGGTTGCACGAGTGACGTTAAATTTGGAGGCAGAAATACTATTTCAATATTGGTGAAAGATTTGGAAATTTTATGACTGGATACATTGTCAATAAATAAAATTATCCTCCTACCCTGTTTTTTCATTTGGGATTTAATATCGCGAAGCCATTCTTCAAAAATGAATGAATTCATCCAGGCTTTTTTATTATATTTCCATGTCACAGGTAGAATCTCAACTTTAACACCATTTCTTTTAAAAGCACGAGGGTTAGCAGCGTTTCCAATTACAACGGGTTTCAATTTTCCCCCTGTGACACTACAGCAAAGTAAAACAGTCTTTCTTTCGGCATTTTGCCTCCAAAACATTTTTCATTTTTTGATACAAGGGATTTTGTTGCCAATTGACGGAAAAACAGCCCTGTTTCATCTGCATTGAATTGGTTTTCAGGAGGATAATCTTTCACAATTTCAGTTAATTTTGCTTTCCAGTCTTCTGCAGCATTACAATCTGCTGAAGCAGATTCACCACAAAGAGTACGGAAATTTATATTGTTTCTTGATCTGAAGGATTCTAGCCATCCATTACTTGCATTAAATTCAGAAATTCCCAATTCATTTGCAATATCTTTAGCTTTAGCCTGTAGCATAGGTCCTGAAACTGGAATATTTTTGCAACGACATAGCTTAAAAAACTCCCAAACTGCCAGATTAATTTCTTCATTTGATGTTTTTCTCAATTTTCTTTTTCTATTAACACTACAATTCTCTAACCACAATTTAGTTATTTCTTTCCCATTCTTTGATATGTTAGACACTGTAGTTTTGGAAATTCCATATCTATCAGCTAATTTTCTCTGGCTTTCTTCTTTTCTAATTAAATTTAATATTTCATATTTTTTATAATTTGAAAGTTCAACTAATTTTCTTTTTGCAGCCATTTTAGGTTAACAAAATCTTCCTTGTTAAAAAGCAATTACAAAATATAAATGCCTTGTACTACCTCAACACCAAGTTCACTGGATGAAAATAATAATCCTTCTGTGCTACAAAACAGTTCTAGTGTAACTCATCAGAAATAATTTTCTTAACTGGGTTGTTACAATTGCCACAAACTTTTGCAACTGGTGGAAATATTTCTGCTTACCAACTAACACCTGGGGTTATTGAAAGAAGGGAAGGAATAATAAGAGAATGGGGAATAGAAGAAAGAAATCTAGAATCAAAGAATGGAGGGGGAGGTTTGAAAAGCCAAATCCACTAGAGCAACAATGTAAGAATAGATAAGCCTTGAATTATTTCCCTACACCTATCATTACTAAAAGCATTTCCCAGGTTAATACTATTTCACCCTTCCAGAAATTCTAGTTAAAGAGAAAAAAAATAGAAAAATACTTGGAGAGTTATTTTTTTTTTTATTCATGAGTTGTTCGCTTTTTGGGTGGTCAAGTTATAAAGGGTTTTGATGGGCACTTTATAATAGTTCTAGTCTAATCTGAATAATTTCAGTGGTCAAGATACAAGATAGACAGGTGGTCAGGTTACAAAGGGTTTGTCTTATAGTTTTGTATAGGATAAATTTGGTTCCGGACAACAGAGGTCAACATAGACAGGTGGTCAACTTACAAGGGTGGTCAACTTTACAGGTTTCACTGTACTACAATATTGTATTTCATAGAATAATGTATACTTTTTTTTTTTTTTTTGCATTAATATTGTACAATATAAAATAAACTGATACAAATAGAATTTATTTCATTAGGGAGGGTGGAATTAACTCATAAAAAGGTTTTTGTATTTATATTTTATACTTGAATTAAGAATTTGGCTTCGTTTCACTATATGTTTTATCTCTTCAATTGTTAAAAAAACTGTTTTGAATCTTTGAAGACAGTTAAACTTATTAGAAAGAGCGGAATGTGCTAAGGTAGCTTTAAGACAGCCTTACAGAATTTTTATATAAATATACACGGAAAAAGTTTAATAATTTTTCAAAAAATGTTTCCAGGTGTCTATCCAGACTTTTCTCACAGGCAGGGTCCTGTTTTTCTGAAATTGTGAGAAGTATTTTATATTTGTGAAAAAACTAATTATAATTTTGTGAGTTTGAAATAACTTATATTCAGGTTCTTGTTTATAAACTTTTGACAAGATCTTTTATATATGTAAAAGCTACATAAATAGATTCTTTGACGACTTCAGTTGTTTTATGTCAGGTCAGATTTTTCTTTTAAATAATTAAATTTGTAAAAGGTTTAGTTTGGAGATAGAAAAAAATTGTGAAAGGCCTATTTTTATGACAAAGAATTTTGTGAAGGGCCTGTTTTAAGGTGGAATGTTTTGTGAAGGATCCTGTTTTAATATGAAAAATTTTGTGAAAGGACCCAATTCCTTCTTAAACAGGTCCCTGGACTATACACAGGCAAAAAAAAATAGTAATTATTTTAAATACTGTCAGTTTTGTGAAATTTTCAGAATGTGGGATTGAAGGTTTTATGCTTTATAGAACTTTGCAGATTACAGATGATGTTTAGTTTATAAATTATCTTTTTAGCACTTTCCAACCTAGTTGAAAAGTGCTTATGACTTCGGTTTGTCTGGCCGTCTGCCGTCTGTCCGTGCTCTAACTCCCGTAAATATATTCGGATTGCTCTGCAATTTTTATATGTTATTGTCGTTATCTATAGCATGTTCCCTATTTCAACGGAAGTGTGTAGCACTCATAGTTTTTTTACAGAGACACTCAAAAGAATTCCGTTACATTGCGGTCTATGGGGAAAAATCATTTGCGGTTTATTTAAATAATGTTTCACTATTTTAAACGCATTGTAATTTATATATATTACTAAGGTGCATTAGAAGAAGCTTAATATGGAACAGGGTGTGCATAGCACTTATAGTTACTTTACAGGGACAGTAAAAATAATTCCGTTACATTACGTCTATGGAGAAAAATCGTCTGCGGTTTATTTAAATAATGTTTCACTATTTTAAACGCATTGAAATTTATATAGATCACTAAGGTGCATTACAAGAGACTTACTACGGAATATTGTGTGTATAGCAGTCATCGTTCATTTACAGGGACACGCAAAAGAATTATCTACTGTCTGTTAACAATAATTCCTGGAAGTGCGTTTTAAGTTATTGAACGCGATTTTAATTTTAACTTGCTTTTTGTCTATTACGTGGTGTGTATAAATTCTGTAGATCCTATACAGGGCAGCACAAAAGTTCGCGAACACATTTCTGTTTATTGACAAACTCCAGACGGAGAATTTTAAACTGTGCTACGCGTTTCCTAACTGAACTAAAATTATTATCCTATGTAGTATAGATACAAATCTATAGATCCTATACAGGGCTGAATAAAAGTATTCGGATATTTTTCTGAATATTGTATATGTTGGAAATTCCTGAAATTATGTTTTTAAATATGTTATGCGTTTTCTAAATTGTTTACTTAGATGTTAGCTTTTAGCTTATTAAACGGTATGATTTGTAAAATTATTTTGGAAGCGTTGGAAAGTGCTATATAATCTATGCTTGACGCATGATTTTTCGTTCTTGTTTTATTTTTGTTATAAATTAACAATATTTTTACGGAAAGTAAAAGCCAAAAGAACTATTATGCAGAAATATTATAATTCTAAATGTATTTGAAGTAATGTTATGTATATTTACGTTTTATTGTTGTTCTTAACATTATTATTATAATATTAAAAGAATTGTGGTATGTTTGAATTTTGGTTCATGATCTATAAATATTTTCTTTAGTCTTTGATTCCATGTTAAATTTTTGTTGCTAAATTAATACATAATCCCTATCTTTCAAATAATTAAAAAAAATAATCATGCAAATTCATGCCTTACCTGTGAATTGAATTAAAAAAATAAATCAAAAAATATTATTTGTGGTTACTATTGTATGCGACTTACAACAACAGTGGATTTGTTATGCATTAAACCACGGTCGCCAAAAAAAGGCTAAATGGGTGTGAAGCTGCAGCTATTTTACATACTAAAAAGTACAAAATAATAACTAAAAACTATAGAGTGTAATAAATTTTTTGAAAAAAAAAATGCGTTTTAATAAATTAAAAGTTTCATATTAATTGAATTATGATTATACGTTGAGAAATCAATTTAGAAATCCTAAAAATATAGTTTAAATAATTCTTTTATTTTATTTTTTCTTTCCTCTTTCCATACCTTAAAACAGAAATAAGCAACCATTATACATTTATTTTAATGAATTTACTAGCTCGCATTTTCTACCAAACGTAAAAAAAAAAAAAAAAAAAAAGTGGTGAATTTTTCATGATTGGGTTCGGTGGCCACACCAAATTATAGTATTATATTGAACATTTTTTGGAAAAATCATGAGTTACAATCATAAAATGAGGCGTGAGTATAATGATAAACATTGGATGCTTATAAAAGATGTTAAGTAAGCACATAAAAAGAGAAAATAAAAGACAATAGTGATAAATTTACTCACGTATGTTGCAGTAATTGTTTTTTTGATCGGTGAATACACAATTATTATTGTCAGTAGTTACTTTTTATTCAATAAAGCAGTATTAAATAAAGATTTTTTGTTTTTGTTTTCTGCATTATTGCTCAAAATTTCGTTTTCTCATAATTAATTTGAGTACATTTTTATCCTTAATATAACATGCATAACACAAAATTATATTCATATCAAAACAAATTATTAAGCATTGAAATGAATTAAGAAAATGATGCATTTCAAGAACTATATAAATGCGATTTTACTTATTATTTCTTTTGTAATAAAACTATCATTCTTTTTTTGTTTAAATAAATAAAAGTAAGTAAAAGATAGCTTTAGTTTCCTGCATTTTTACCAACATGAAATGCAGTTTTTCTGCCCTAAAAGTAAATTAAAAAAAAAAAAACGAAAGACATAATTTTGTATTTTTTGAATCCGACCAACTTCACTTTTCTAAATGAAAATTAATGCAAATGTATAAATAAATAGTGCATTATATTTAGATATGTTAAAATAATCTTTTAAGTTTTGTTTTTGTTTTGGTGTAAATGCATCTTTAAAAGGCGTTTATAATAAGTAGAAAGTAATGGAAAACAGCCTGTATGCATTTGACTCTAAAGCAGAATCCGCGTTTCATGTGTAGTGACATCAAACCAATCCCATCGCGTTTTCAGATCACGTGGTTTTGTTTTGCTTTTAGCGGAGTTTAAAACTCCAATAACTAGTTATTTAAAATTATTTTTGCGTTTCCGATTTAAGATTTGAGGAATGTAAAGTCATCTTCATCAATTAAACATAAAAGAAGGCATAATTTAGAATGAGTGCAACTTCCCCATTGTATCCTGTGATATGGATTTTCGTCCTCTGCCTGACTGAACATTTAGAGGACCTGTTTTCTCAACCATTGCTTTTAAACCATTAACTGACAAAGGACCGTTACCTTTACGCATTTTTTTGTGGTTTCTAAAAGCACGAAGAGTGGCTGGCGCATTCCACTGGTTGAGGTAAAAGAATTTGACTAGTAGAGCTCACTCGACTAAAGAAGGAGACATTATGAAAGATAACTTTCAATGAAATTGCTTCTAACAGTAGCACATTACCTTTTAAAGCCCAACAAGCTGGAACTGGGCCTAAAGATGTAACGTGAAATTTGAATAAAGAACTTCTTTTTCTGCTGTTGCTGCTTTCTTTGGGGCTCTGTAAGTGGAAATGCAGATAAAGAAACTTTAGCAGTGTCAATGTAAATTTTTAGCTTTTTATAAACTGTTACCATTTTGAGCTTGGATTAAATTGCTAAATTGGTTAAATAAATAGTAATTTTATTTCAGTATTGATTCTTCATTTTTTGAAACTATCTTTTTTGAATACACAGCGCCACATATTCCCCTGGCGGTGACTTTTGAAACTAAATTTATTTTCCCGCGGAATCTTTTGTCCCCCATCTTGTTTAATCTTCCTACAAAATTTGCTGCCATTCTTGCAATTAGATCATGCTACAGAACACTCTGAGTACCGTCAGTTTAATTATGGCCACCTTGTAGATCGCTTTGTAGTCTTCTCTGCTTTTTTGGTAAATTTATTAACAGTTTTAATATGTATCTTACCATGCCATTATTTTATATTTTTGTGTTTATTTATAAGCGATTCGTGCCATGTGATGACACAATTTTCTCCTTTTTTGGGATGTGGCGTCAGAAATTCCATTCAAAATGCAGGCCTTAACAGTATTTTCTGTAACATCTTCTGATTTTACCAAAAAATTGAAAACGTCTTTCAATTACAAGGTTTCTAAATAAGAACAGCTGCCAATATCATGCGTTTCTGAACAAAAATGAATTAAAAAATATGGTATAATGTATCCAGTTTGGATTTGAGAACAGCCAATCTTACAAAAAATTTAATTACAGTCAAATATTAAAATTAGAGTTTTTTCGCATTTCATGCTATTTTTGGATGGGCACAGACAATCTGGGCAGGTTGGCTGTATGTATATATACAGCTCATTGTAAATAAATGATTTTTTTACAGACTGTTTTTACATCTTGCTGAATAACAAACAATATCAACTATTCTTAATTAAAAATTATTACATTTTAATTCGACATAACATTTTCAAAAATGCTAAAATTTAGCCTGCACTGGTAATTTTATATTATGGGGTATTCGGTATTCGGCCAGATGGCTATTTGTTGCATCTCTAAGGGAGGCTCATGATCACGTGTCACACTTGTATTGGGTACCTATGAATGTACATGCATTCAAAAATACTTTTAAAGCCGTAATTCATACCTTATATGTTTATTTGTTTTGGTCAGGCATGAATGTTTGTTTGTTTTGGTCAGGCAAAGCTAACTTAGAGCTCTGAAGGAGGGGCAGGGGGGGGGGATGCCCTGGGTGTCTAACTTTCTAAAAGATTCTAACCCATATTCATATTTATTACTTGAAAATTTCTATACCGTAAACTCATTTGCTAGAACTGAAATAAAAACTAAATTTTAATCTATTTTTTTTAATTAAAATTAAAATCCAAGTTGATAGTTTTTAATGCTCAAAGAACATATCTTATTCAGACAAAGAAGTATACTGTAAATGTGTTCAAAAACTGAACACGAGCCTTTTCCAATAGATTAAAGAGTGTATAGGTGCACAGCACATCAACAGAGGCAATTGTTTGTGCTACAGATGACAATATTTTTCTCTCATTAGAAACAGTTGGTTGATTGTCTGTAAAATTTTTTTAAGATAATGTACACTTACAAAGATTCGAAAAAGCTGTTACCTTTATATAGAGAGAAAAGAATAAAACTCCTCAATTTTGCTTTGAGAAAATGATATCTAATGCTTAGTACAGTTTAAAATACCAGATGTCCATTTGAAAAGAAAATAGGTTTCTTCTTTCATCCCTCTACAAAACAGTCCTCTGGACTGGAGTAGGTAAGGAAAAAGAAGCCTTTCTCATCAATCAATATGAGATGGGTGGAGTTTATACGGGGTGGGCATTTTACCGATTTTGCTTAGATTTTCATTACAAGTTGCAGTCCATTTCGCTGATTTTACATTCCCTAATTGGTATAAAATTATGAAACAAAATTAGCTGAAAAGTTCAAGATTTAAGCTACAGCTATTAGTGGTTAAATTTTCAGAATTTTTCATGGATAAATTTTTACAAAGCTATGAATAAAAATATACCTCCGTTTTTCAAGTTTCAAAATTGAAAATAATATCAAAATCAAACAGCAACAAAAATCGAAAATGTATTATGGTCTCAAATATGTGCAAAAAGAAAAATTCAAAAATATGCAAATGCCAATGAGAAATCAGGGAAATGGTCTTCCATAGGTTTAACATTAGCACCGTATTCCCGCGCGCTTGCTCAATAGGAGCCTTAAGACATTTATTTGGTGACCCTAGGTGGTGGAAAGTAGAACTAAAGGATTCTTCACACATGTTCAGCACGCCTTCTATACAATGCTGTAAGCAGAGGGAAGGAGTGCCAGAGTTTCATTTGGAAAGAGGTTTATTTAGAACAGAATGCTCCACCTGGTGTTGGAAACTGGAACTGAAAGATTTTGCAGCACGTCTGCTATTGTAAGGCAGCAGGGACACGTGTCGAAAATTTGCTTAGAACAGAATGCATCCCCTGGCGGGTTAATTAAAAGATTTTCCTGCACGCTCTCTGAAAATGGCTATCTTTTATTGAAACCGCAAAAGAAAGTTACTGATTTGATAATCCCAGACAACGAAATAGCTTCATTTTCACTCATCCTTAAGTATTAAGAAGAAAATTAGAGGTATTAAATCTAAACTGGGATTCTGTACATAGTTTATTTTTCCGAAAATGCAAATTTTATGAAAATTCGATGGTAACATTAAAAAAAAATTTTGACCAAAAAGTGACCTGCTTTGAATCAAATGATTCAGACCTTTGAGGGGGTAGTATTAAATTTACTTCTGCTTCAGGGTCCATCTTTCTGTTTAATTTTTGAAAGACAAAGTGTTACTAGAGGAACGGTTTTGATCAGCAATTTTTAGTCATTTCAAGTTTTATATTATTTTTTGACGGGGCCAGGGGCAGATCAGCTAGAAAATTAATAAAATTTAATAAATGTAAATAATGAATGAAAAGTTAAGAGGAAGGTGAAAACATTAATTAAATTAATAAAATTATGTAAAAAAATTTAAGAAAAGAAAAATAAATGAATTAATACAATGACCGTGCATAATAGTATTATATATTATTATTATTCATTAAGAACAGAACTGAGAACATTAGAAATAGATATATTGATTTAAAATACATGTTTGTTAGAGATCTGTATCTACAGAATTTGTTTGATATTGTTCATGTTAGGTCTAAAGACAATTTAGCTGATCTCCTAACAAAGTCTCTGTGCAAGGATACATTTAGGAAACTTAGATCTGCATACTTATGCTGAACTGAAAAAAAAAATTGAATTTCAAGTAATGAATTTTTGCAAGTAATATTTTAAATTATGTATTATACAGGGTGTCCCAGGATTATTGGGACAAACTTTAAGGGGAGGTAGGGGACATCACAAGGATTCAGATTTGCATAGTAACCCATGGTCTGAAACGTCATGGGAAAGTAGTATGACAGGTACAAGAAATGAAGAGACACAAGGCTGAGATCATCTGAAATAATTTATTGGTCAAAGATGTTATGTGTGCTGTGGTAGATGATATGTGAAAATGTCACAAAAAATGTTCAAAGTTTCCACCATTGCCAGCGATACATGCATTACACCGGCGGACTTGCTCAAATACACTTGGATTTTGTTGGATATTCGTAGCAGCACAGATGAGTCTTGTAACCAGATCCATATGGAATCCACAGGAGTTGGGTACACAGCACTTTTCAGTACACCTCAAAGAAAGAAATATATGCTGCTTAAATCAGGAGAGCATGGACCAATCCATCAGTGACCTAACACCTAATTCAAATGTTCACAAACACATCTGCCATAATGGGAAGATGCCCCATCATGTTGAAACCACATATGGCGTCTGACATGTTTGGCATAGTGTCAAGTAAGCTTGGTAGCATCTCTTGCAAAAAAATGAGATAATCTGCAGATGTTAGAGGTTCTGACAGTAAGTACAGTTTTCTCCTGTGCTCTCATGAACACCACCACCTAACAGCAAACGAAGCAGTTTCCGACCATGGGTTGCTGTGCAAATCTGAATCCTTGTGATGTCCCTTACTTTCCTTTAAAGTTTGTCCCAATAATCACGGGACACCCTGTATATATATTCAATTTTGCATAATAGGGTCAAGTGCCTAAATATAGTATAGTCGCCTAATATGGCACTACCTTATATCTTGTAGAGGAAAAGTCGCACTTTCTCAAACAATAGTTTTTCAAGTTTACTCAACAGGGTGCAGTGTGTTCGCATTCATTCTATCGATTTTAGTATTGATACTCCACCAGTTGTATTTCCAAGTGTTGAATATTTTTAAGGTTACATTTTCAAGAGTAACTTTTTCGAAGAAGGTAAGTGATTTTGAAATGCTTGAACATATCTGTAATTTCAGTTTACTTATATTAATGCTTGCTATTTATTGGTTTGGGTTGAATTTCATTTTCTTTTTGTCAGTGCAGTGGAACCCCGCTAATTCGGACCCCGTTAATCTGGATCTCCGGACAATCCGAATCGGTCTGGTAGATTTTTTTTTTTGAGAGGCGATTGGCAAATTTCCATAACATTAATTTATTTCATCCTAGTATTCTGAATAAAAAAGTCTTTTCTGAAATATTTTCGGAAGAATACCTTAAGCTTTCTTATTTAAACTCTTTAATGTTATCTTTCAAAGAAACAACAATGTATCACTTTAAGTTTGGCAATTCCAATTTTCACAGTTTTCTATTTAATCCATTTAGAAATGATTTCAAAAGCTCACTGCACAATAAAGTTTTACTTAGCATTGCAAGAAAGCAAAGTAAAATAATCCCTATAGACCCACTGACTGATAAGGATCACTTTCCGACATTTGTCAGCCAGCCCATAGGTCTTTCGGGACTGTTTCTTTGTCTTCGTGACAAAATGGTTCTACAATATCACTTGCAGAAATCCCCCAGTCACTGCTCTGTTTCCTAGAATCTGACCTCCCGTTCCCCAGAGAGAATGTATCAACTCAAATCCTACCAGACAACTTCCTTTGCCATGCAGTGTTTTTGAGCGTACATTTTTAGCTATGACGACGAAACAAAAACATAATTTTGTGACTATGCAAAAGAAATTGGAAGCATCGAGTAGAATTGATAAAGGTGAACCCTTAAAAAAGATTGCTTGTGAATTAGGAGTAGGGACCTCTACAGTGTCCGACTGGAAGAAAAATCGAAAAACAATTGAGGATTTTTGCTCAAAATCAATTTCTAATGACGGTTTGGACAATCGAAAGAATGTTAAAAAAGCTAAACTTGAAACACTGGATGAAGCGTTATTCGTTTGGTTTTGAACAGAAAGAGATCATGGTTTACCTATATCAGGTCCAATAATCCAACAGAAAGCTTTAAAGTTAAATGCAAAGTTGCCTGATGTGATCAAGATTTTAATGCCAGTCAAGGATGGTTAAATAGATGGAAAAACAGGGCATGGTGTGTGTCAACTTACTGTGACGGGTGAAAGCTTGTCTAGTGACAAAAACGCATCTGAAAAGTTCAAAAAGGAACTTGAAGAATTTATTAAAACAGAAGAATTAATGGCAGATCAGATCTACAATGCTGATGAATCAGGGCTATTCCACCGCATGTTGCCAAATAAAACTTTAGCCTCAAAATTAGAAGAATCAGCTAAAGGATATAAAAAGAGCAAGGACCGTCTCACTATAATGGCTTGTAGCAATGCATCAGGAAAGCACAAATTTCCTCTTCTTTTAATCGGAAAATCCAAAAATTCACGTGCACTAAAAAACATAAATCGTTAGACTTTACCTGTTGTTTACCGTTCTCAGAAGAGTTCTTGGATGGAAAGCGAAATTTTCAAAGAGTGGTTCTTTGTCTATTTTGTTCCAGGTGTTACAAAATATTTAAAATGGTGCAACTTACTCATCAAAGCTGTCCTTCTAATTGATAATGCCCCGACACACCCTGAAGAAAGTGACCTGACAAAAGGAAACATAATGGTAAAGTTTTTACCACCTAATGTGACTGCGCTAGTACAGCCAATGGACCAAGGAGTTCTTCAGAACATTAAGAAAGTTTACAAACGACAAATGTTGAATGAACTTTTAGATGATGGAGAACATGGAGTGGTAGAGATTCTCAAATCAATCACTATCAAGAAAGTAATCTATATGATTGCTGATTCTTGGGATCAGGTTGCTGAGAGTACTCTCCGAAAGTCATGGAAGAATTTATGGCCAGCAAATTGTGATTTCTTGGATAATAAACTTGAAACAGAAGAAAGAATAAGCAAGAATGAAAGAGAAATTACACCTGAAGATTTTGTGAGCATCTGCAAAAAAATTGATGGTTGCTCAGATGTTGATATCCATGATATTAGAAATTGGTTGGAAGCAGAAAATAATGAAGGTTACGTCTCACTTACAGATGACGAAATAATTGCTTTGTGCACAAAAAATGAAAATGAAGATGATACAGACAAAACCACCATTATGAATGATGATCAACCAAAAGTTATTAGCCATAATGAAGCAACGTCTGATTTAGAACAATTAATGGTTTATTTTGAACATCAAGTGGAGACTACACCCAACAAAATACTTATGCTCAAGCGGATGTGTGATCGTGCGGCCCACAAAAGGTATACAAAATTGGCACAGCAGAAGATTACAAACTTTATAATTACAAAGTAAACATTTTTACTGTTTGTAAATATTCAATATGTTTAATATAAAGGTGATTTTCTGTAAGTATTTTTATTTTATTTCCATTTTTCTCATTCTCCGGATAATCTGGACTTATGAAAATCCGGATTGGGTCTGGTCCCAATTAATCCGAATTATCGGGGTTTTACTGTAACTAGTATTAACAATTCATGTGGAATTCCCAATATGGCACTACCAAGGATCCCCAAATATGGGTATAGTGCCATATTTGGACCTCCTTTTTTTTTCGTGTTTTACCTATTTACTTTATCTTTAGATATTGTTACGGATTTTGTAAATAGTTAGTGTTTGTGCTCAGAAATAATGTAAATAGTTCAATTAAGCTCTATTTATAAGCTAATATTAGTTTTTGTTGCATTAAAATATCTCAATTTGTTGATTTTCTGCAAGCAAGTAAACCCTATTGGATTACAACAGAAGTCTGTGGGAATTTGTGAAATATTAGAGATATCGCCAAGTTGGCATAACTTTTGGCGACTAATTTTGGTTGCCAAATTTGGTAATATATCGCCAAGTTGGTGACAGAACCCACCCCCTCATGGTAGCCCTCTTTATAGGTATGGAGATGCATTAAATCCTGTTCCATGTTTTTCAAGGGGATTCCAGAAAATTCTAGCATTAGAAAATCGTGGAATGTTCTCGAACATCCTCACACTCCCATATATATGGAAGCGGAGCAGAGTCAGCAGTCAGTGAGTTAATTAGATGCCGAAAAGCTATTCATATTGATCCATCTGATGATAGTCTCGATGAGGATGACCCTCCGCTGATCAACACAGACACTGACATGGGCCCGGAATTGTTCACTGAAACAGAAGACATTGGGTGTCGCCTTTCTGCATCAAAATTCTCTGATGATTGTATGGGAAGAAAGTGGGCTAGATGCACCCAGTGTATTAGGTAGTCTCACAAGGATTGTAGGGAGAGGAAAACTGACTTATTTCTGTGCACCACATGATTTGAACTTTCTTTTATTTAATATATATTCGTATTTTTTTTAAACTTTTATGTCAATTATTTGTTTTTTTCTGTTTACTTTTATTTCTTCATAACTACTCATTTGAATATTTTTGATTACCTATCTTAGGCTAGTTATTTTAACTTCAGAAATTTATGTGATTCTTTGCACCAGATTTATTTTATATTTGAGAAAAATACCTTTTTTTGTGATAAAATATTCTAGTCTAATAAATTTATTTTACGTGAAAGATGTGTCGTTTTATTTTAATACCTTGAAATCTTGATTTTCTTTGACATTTTTGGTGTGGGTGCTGAATATGGCACTGGGTGCCATATTAGGGAACCAGTGTATACCATATTAAGAACCCCTTTCGCTGAAACCTGCAAATGACATACCACACAATTTTTTTTTTTTTTTCCTCAAGCTGTATTAAATTTTGAACAAACTTGACCCCAGAATCTTATAGGGAGAAAATGGATCTATAACTGGTCATTTTTTTGGTCAAAAAAGAGCATTTGAAAATAATAAAAAAATTACATCAACAAAAAGTGGTTCACATTTGGGCACTTTACCGTATATCTGCATTTATTTTGAAAGTGTTTAATAAGTGAAAAAGGCTGGAAAAGGGGGGCATTTTGTGGAAGAACCACAATTCTTTATTAAGTTTTTTCCATCATTTTTCAAGTTTTATTTTTGTATTAAGTATTTCATTTATTTAAAAAAGAGGTACCTTTATTTAATTATTTCACTGAAACTACTAACTTACTAACAAAACTAACACTTAACTTCACCAGCATGCAGGCATCCATCTTGTTAACATTTTTCAGTTAAATTCATAGTTAAAATTTAGTTGAATGGTTGGTTGAAATGTGTCAGTTGAACAAGAAGTAATGTTTTGTTTCAGGTTGAAAATGTTGTTAAAGTTTGTAACAGAAAATAATCAAGAAATTTTCATTGCATAAACAAAAATCTTGCTCATATTGAATAGCTACTCAATCAATAAATTACAGATTAAGTTTATTTTAATAGGGATTTCTTAAGATGCATATAATGGTTTATAATGAAATTTAAAACACAATTTAAAATAATAGAACACTTTGTCTTGAAAAGTTTGTAAACACAGCATGTTCATTTGTATTATTTAATAAGAGATAAATTCTTTGGGTTGGGTGTACTTGATATATACATTTTGATTGGATAAGATTATGAAGTACATAAATTAGAATGATACAACACCCCCCTCCCCCTCCTTACACACACTCATGTGAATGTTATTTTTTTGTACAGAGGCTTTTATGACTGTCTCTTTTTGTTTTGTACTTTTTAAAAGGCTAAATTCACAAAGCCAAAATATAACAAGGAGTACTTTCATTTTCCCCCTAAAAAAATCTTAACATTATCTCTGGTCTTAATAGAGGTACATTTTATTTGCACATATTTCTCTGTTATATTTGTTGAAAATATTTTCTTGCCTTGGAATGATAAGGCATTGACTACTTTTAAGTACAGTGAGATTAAAGTTTTTCTATAGGCAGTTAAAATCTTTTCAAATTCAGTAACTCTCAAAGAATGTTTTGTATGTCAGCTCCAATAGTACAGATGATAAAAGACACTCAATAGATGACATCTTACTTTAGCTTATTTTGTAAGCTAAAACTTTCTCAATCTCTCTCTAAAACCTTCTCATTGATTTAATATCAATGGAAAATAGCAAATAAAAGGGGGATAAAAAAGAAATTTAAAAATAAACACTAATAAAATGTAACATAAAAATACAAGAAAATTTTTAAAAACATTTTTTAATTATTTAAATATTACAAAATTAACTTACTTTAACTAAACATAGAACACCAAGTAATTTACATATGTCACCATAGAGAGGATAAGGCATGCTGTTTTGGATAAGTAATCTTAACTCCTTTAATTCAGCAATGATTTCATCTAACTTTTCTGAAAATAGAGAAATCATATTACTAAATCATCATTAAATTTTATTTATCTTTCTAGTTGTTATATTACCCTTTCAGTTAAAAAAATTATAATAAAAAAAGGGGTTAATCATTTGTAATTTGGTTGTTAAACAAGAGTTGGTGTCATGGGCGATATTGACAAGAATGCAGAAGTTAATGTTAGTACTCTAAAAAAAGCTAGCCACAAACATACACTTTGTTGCATCAAAACGCACTTGTAAAAATATCCAGCTGGCAAGCAGTCTGATTGTGGAAGAGCAATACCACAAAGCAATGAAATCTGTAAAAACAGAAATATTTGCCTCAAATCAAAATTAATTACTAGTAAATCTTCATATCAGGAACCTGAGCATCAATTTTGCAAGACATTTTAAATTTCATCTCACTTCCGACAACATCTAACATCCTGAAATCTGCAATTAAATAATGTTAGATTATATGTACAGATGGGTGACAAAATAATACGAACACTCATGAAAAAGTGTGAAAAGAGCAATATCTAGTAAAATATATGTAGAATGATCCTGAAACTGCAGGTGTGTAAACAGTATAGTATAGGTTATATATTTCCGTGAAAATTTTTTCACGAAACTCCATAGGGGACTGTCAACAAATTGAAAAAGAACGAATATCTTTTGGATAACCCTGTAAAAACTAATGTAGGAAAGGCATTCAAACTCGAGATTATTAATAAGTGGCTTATTGTAATATACTGTGTTCATTTTTATGAGGATAGTATGTATACTCGTAGAGAAATTAAGGTTTTTATAAAAACAGTCCCAAATTTTGCCTAGTTTTTTGCTTATAATTTGCAGAGTTCTTAATAAAAAAAAAGTTCTTTTCAGAAAATATGAAACAACATTGTACATAATACTCTGCAATCAGAATTAAAAAATAATAAAAATTGAATGAAAAATAAGCAGGTTTACTAAAAAATGTTTCACTGTACATGCGCGAATGCAATCAAAATATAATATGCATAATGAATTAGCTAAGTATATAGAGCAACTTTTGTAGTATGTGCAATATTGTGTACGCTATCTTGGCACTAATCAACAGATATTTGATACAACCCCTCATCTTTTTGCTTCTTTTTGGGAACAACGGATTTCGAGCTTATTCTATCGACGATAATTTTCAGAATTTTCAAGTTATGATTTTGAGACTTTCACAGGGTTCCTACACAATTTTGGTAAAAAAATTCCCTGACTTTTCCAGGTTTTCCCTGACTTTTTTACAAAAATTTCCCTGACCTTTCGTAATAAAAATTTGGCCTATATATTGTTGTAAAATGCTCCACAATGGACACCTACTTACAGACACTTGCTAATTTCCATAAAACTAACAATAGTAAAATTAATACAACGCAAGATTTTACATCTAACTACTCTATAAATTGGTGCCATTCCTGTGCACATATTAGTGCAGCATGTCATTGTTAACGTACGTGTAACCACGTGCTCCAGCACACTTCATTTTTTTAAACTAATGTGATGAACAAGATATAATCGTAAATTACAAAATATAAATAGAAAACTCATATACAAGAAAAATATAAAAAAAAATTTCCATATTTTTGGCTAATGAAGATGGATTGAAAAACAGACCTTATGCATTATTTTAACGTTTTTGTTGAATATTTCTTCAAGAACATTTGATATTACAATAGTATGTGACAGATTCCTTTGTATATATAAGTAACAACAGAATTTTTTTAAGTGAATCAATTTTAAATCATATTGTGTAATTTTTTGATATGTTGGAAGATTTTTCATTTCTTGCAATCAACTTTTTTGAATATTTTTTTCACATCACTTGGATGTCTTTAACATAAAATATCTAAATCCTTAATAATCCAGTACCTGAATTTAAATAGTTTAATCATATGACCATGACTTCATCTTCTGTGCATATCAGCATTCAACCATTCACAGGGGAACCTGAACAATTAGAGTTTTTTATAACACAGGTTAAAAGTGTTGCTAAGTGCAACAATTGGAAAGATGATGAGAAAACTTAACATTTGCCAGATCAAAATTGGTAGGGCCTGCATTAAATTTTTTTATTTAGAAATCGCAATACCACCCCATTCCTACATCAGAGGAATTATTTGCTGTGCTTAGAGCACAATTCAGCAGACAGAATGAATGTCGCGCCATTTCAGAATTTCATACAATGGCAATGCAGCCAGAAGAATCAATAAGAAATTTTGCTCACAGGCTTGACTCGCTTGCACCAATGGCACACGAGACAATTAAAGATAGGGAAGCATTAAATGCAATAAAATTCAATAAATTCATCTCAGTAATACCAGATAATTTTCGTATTAACATTTTACAGAACAACATAAAAACGTATAGTGATGCCGTCGAGAAGGCAGCTCTGTTAGAAGACTGCAATATAAATAATCAATTTATTTGCAAAGCTTCTACTGGCTCAAATCCAATGCAAGAAATTCGATCAGAAATTAATGCACTCAAAGAATCTATTTCTCATTTTGGACATGCTTCAAGTAATAACACAGATAGGTCAGATTCAAAAATTTTTCAAAACAGAAATAAATTTCATGCAAGCCACCAGAAAAATCATTTTAGAGGAAATCGTAGGCAAGGTAATTTCAAATATAACAATGTGAATAGGTTCAAGAAGCAACATCATACACAATCATCTTCTCGGCAACAGGAAAGGCAGCCTGTCAACAATGCCGATACATATCAAGACATTCCAAGCATTTCATCCATCATGTGCCAGTTTTGCGGTGTGCATGGCCATACTTGTCGTTTTTGCCCCAGCTTTAAAAACTATTTTCAGCCCAGAAATTCTACACCATACATGAACTTTAATTCTGTACCTGCTCTTCCCCCTCCTCCTAGTGCACCAGTACACCATCCAAGTTCTATCTCAGCTCCTACTGAGCTAGTTAATGCAAATGAGCATACAAATGCCATTTTAGGCTCTAATTTAAACCCCAATGCTCCTCCATTCAATGCACACCCAAACTGGTGAAGAGGATATGTATGGATGCGCCACATCCTCCAAACTGCACAACTCTTAATGCATCCACTCAAACTGTTGTTGATGATTCCACCACAGAGTCGAATGACACTTTGTCCGAGCCAGTACAAAGTCATATCATTGCCAATATTTTACTACATAGTCCAAGATTGCCCTTAATAAATATTTCCATTGCAAATATAGAATCAACCGTTCTTTTAGATACTGGGTCGTCTGTATCGATTATAAGTAAAATGTTTTTCTCTAAAATTAAAGAAGCCATAAAAGTTAAATACCTTTCTAGACAAGTTAAAATCACAACCGTAAATTCAGCAGTTCAATTCTCTGCATGTGTTGAATTCTCATTTAAAATTGAATCAAAGGGATTTAAACACCCATTTTACGTCATTGATATGGCTGATGACTCAACGTTCAGTTTAATTCTTGGCTATGACTTCCTGCGAAAATTTCGTGTAAATATTGACCCTACATACACTGGTTGTGTAATTGATGGCGTTTCGATTCCATTTATTGCTGATCATGTTCCAAACACAATAAACACCACTGATATAGTTGATCCAACATCATCTACCATGTGCCAAAATGTATCTGCTTCTGAAGAAAATTTAACAGCTAATGATTCAACCAACACGTGTAATTTAAACAATTCTAATATAAATGATATGTTGTGCCTCTCTAAGGTTCTAATTTCCCATAAAGACACTTTATTCCCTAACGAACAGAAGTACATCAAAGTTCATACTAATATTCCTGATTCGTGTATAGGCAATGTTATTTTCTCACCTTGTCTTTCTAATGAATTTATTTATATTCAAGATTCAATTCTTTCAATCCCAGACCTAACTACAGATAAATCATACGATGCTGGAACTTCAAGACAAACTATTTTCAATTTCCACATTCTCGTTGAAAATTATTCTTCAGAGATTTTAAATTTAAACAAAGAACAACAAATTGGTTTTATTTCTCCCATTGAAGACATGATTCATCCTGTAAAAGATTCTGATCATGATGACCAAAGTAATATAGAAGTTATTAACCTTATTGTACCAACTGATGAAATCATTGAAAAAAGGCGTGCTGAATTTAACTTAAATAATTTTAACATAAATCACTTACCTTCTGATCAGAAAGAAATATTATCTAATATCCTCCAAGAAAATTTTGCAGCATTTTCAACGTCTTTAACAACTTTGGGTCATACTGACCTTGTTACACCGGAAATTAAATGTACATCTAACTGCCCCATTAAATGTTTACCTTTTCCTATTCCACAGGCATTACAGGCAGAAGCTAAAAAACAACTTCAAGATTTAATAGATGCTGGAATCATAGAGAAAAATTTAACAAATTGGGCATGTCCTATGATTCTTGTTAAAAAGAAGTCTCCAGATACAAAATCAAAGCAATCATATAGATTGGCTTTAGATCTTCGTCTAATTAACACCATTATAGAAAGTTCAAGCTATCCTTTGCCACGTATTCAAGATTTAATTTCACAATTGACAGAATTCTCATTTTTTACGTCTCTTGATATGCCAAGTGCATACCACCAGATTCATTTACCCGAGGCATACCAAGATCAACTAAGTTTTTCAACCCCTTGGGCCACATATAAGTACCTAAGATTGGTTTTTGGATTAAAAACTGCTGCTCAGTACTTTCAGTCAATGGCTGACAATATCATTGAGGAAGTATCTGAAGATGGACTTTTTGCCTACCAAGACGACTTTATGGTTGGAAGTAGAAATTTCGAAGAGTCCTGCAGGAAACTAAAAAAAATACTTCACACTTTCAGGAAGCATAATCTCACTTTGAATCCAAAAAAATGTTTGTTTCATCAGACATCTGTGCAATATTTAGGTTTTGAAATAGCCCAACATACAGTTTCTCAGATTTCATCAAACATCACTAAAATTAATTCTTTCCCTCAACCAAGGTCCAAAAGACACGTCAAACGCTTTCTTGGTGTTTGTGGATATTACAGACATCTTATTCCAAAATACGCCAAGATTTCAGCTCCTCTTGTGCAGCTAACTTCGGCGAAGGTCAATTTTCACTGGAATGATTCACACCAACAGGCTTTTCAAGAATTGCAATCCATATTTTTCAAAACCATTCCTGATTCAACCTAACTTTAACGAGAAATTTTATGTAAATACTGACGCGAGTGCATTTGCAATTTCTGCAATTCTGATGCAAAAGCATGGTGACGACTTGTTACCAATTTCGTACTTTAGCAAAACCCTCAAAAATGCCGAAACTAAGTATCCTGCTATTAAGCTTGAATTGATGGTCATTGTCAAAGGTGTACTTGCATTCGAATATTATCTCCGTGGACGTCACTTCTTCATCCTTTCTGATAGCAAACCACTTAAACACTATAAAAAGATTGTTTCTCCTGCTAACATTACATCCAGATGGTTGTTGACACTAGGTGAGTTTGATTACTCATTCACTCATGTTCCTGGAAAAAATAATGTCTTGGCTGATTTTTTTTCGCGTACACCTTTTCCAGACACTTCGTCTTTGACGACTAATCCTAATCTGCTAAATTCTGAACAAGTTCTTCCAGTTGACATTGAATCTGTCAATGCAGCTCCAGCTATTCAAACTACATCGTCTGAAAATTTAAATTCTAAGTCACCTGTCACATCAATTTCTGAACTTTTGAAATCTTTAAATAACTTACCTAATGACGCTCTTCTTGAAATTTCAAACAAAACAATCCTTAAAAAACAGCTGTTGGATCCTAATTTATCAAAGTTTTATAGTGACCTTTTAAGTAAAAGAAATTCACCAGAGTCAAAATTCTTCTCTATTGCCCCTTCATCAAAACTTCTCATGTTTATTCAAGACCCTAAGTCACCCGATGAAGCTGTTACACCAAAAATTGCTATGCCCATTAAATTACGAGAAAAAGCACTCAGGATTGCTCATCTATCACATTATGGTATTCATAAAACATATAATTTTCTATTTGCCAAATATTATTGGAAGGGCATATATGCTGACACAGTAAATTATGTACAATCTTGTTCTGTGTGCATGACTTCAAAACATCATAGAATTCCTCAGGCTCCATTTCAGAATAATCCTCTTCCCCAGCACCCAGGAGACTTTATCTCTATGGATCTCGTTGGTCCCTTTAAAAACGGGTACCATGTCTTGACCATTATAGACCGTTTTTCAAGACATCTCCAATTAAAGCCAATAAGAACCATCTCAAGTCAGAATGTGGTTAACTTGCTGTTCAAACACATCACAACTCATGGTCGTCCTTCGATGATCCACAGTGATTTAGGACGTCAGTTCACTGCAGAAATTTTTAATGATTTTAATCTGAAATTTGGCATTAGATTAACTCATTCATCACCAGCTCACCCACAAACCAACGCCATTTCAGAACGCATTAACCAGTCAATAAAAGCCACAATTCTTGCACTAGAAGAAGACGGTTATGATTTCTTCAATGCTATCAGGATTCATCAAATGATGTATAACAGCTCCATTCACTCATCCACAAAGTTTTCTCCTAACCTCATTCATTTCAGTCGTGAAATATCCACCCTTTATGACACCTATTTAATCATTTGAACCTTTCCTTGCTACAGATAATAATCAGTCTTATTTTAAATTGATGCAAGACCTTGATCAAATTTATCACCGAGTTTACGGAAATCTTCAAGTTGCACAGAAAATACAAAACCAGAGTCAACGTAAATATGCAAAGCTTCGTGCTCTTAATGTTGGAAACCTAGTATACATAAAAAGCTCCCACACGTTCAAGCCTAGATTTACTGGACCTTTCTCAGTCATACGAAAGTGTGGTCCAGTGAATGCTATTCTACAACGTGCAGGCAACCCTTCTTCAAAACAGTTTAAGATTCACATAGACAGATTGTGGATCTCTACTCCTCATAGGCAACACCTTGTTCTAGAGGATGCATCTTCGGCATTATCAGCTGAGCAAGTGAACCCTGATATCCAGTCTTCACCTCCACCTGCGTCTGATGAGGTTCTTCCACAACCGAGTAATACACATGATACTCTTTCACAAGACTCTGCTGTACCAATGTCTAAACAAACTGTTAACATTCCAGCAATAGACTCTCACACTTCTCAACAGGACATTCCTATTCCAATTAATACTAACAATGAACTTTCTCAACCTAGAAAATCTTGTAAACCTAAAAGAAAAATTAATATATCTGCTAATCCAGTTTCTAATTATAATTCTTTTACAGCACAGCCATTCTACGATCTTCGTCCCAGAAAGTAATGTAATATAGGAACGGGTCGCTACCGTGTACCTTGCATATCCGCTGGCGGATCTCATGTGATGTACTTTTTCTCTTATTGCATTTCTTCTTGTTTGTTTGTTAATTGTAGTAACTTTCAATTTCAGTATCTTAACTTTTAATGATATTAATTTTACATACCTTCAATTTAATTATCTAATTTAGTACATATATCATATATTTATTCCTTAATCTGTATGTTATGATATGGTTACAGTGTATTTATACGTATTGCTCCTATTGTGTTTTTTTTCAGTTAACTTAATTTAAAATGTAACAATTCAAACATAAAAACCCAACATTTTTAGCTGCGATTCTTATCACTTTTCAGACTTAAAATAATGCTGTATAACATTTTCATAATTTTTACAGTGAATCTTGATGATAGCGAACAACTTACATTACATAACATTTATCAGGGTAGACAAAAGTCAAAAAAAAATTCTAATTATCTTAGTTGTGACTTTTGTCACATTTCAGTCTTTTCCGACTTTAAAAGGATGTTTAATAAAATCATTTTCATAAATCTTTTGATTTTGTGAAACCTCACAAAAACATGCAACAATTCTAAGACATTTAAAGTTGTCCAGTTTGGAAATCCAGTTTGCATCTCAAATTTTGTATATATATTTTTGTCATCTTGTTTTTGACAATTTTTAGGAAGATTCTAAGTATTCTTCAGATTTCTATGCATTTAGTGTAACATGCTATAAGTACTTATTTTCTAATGCAACATGTTGTTTTTCTTTTTGTATGATGAATATTCACTTAGTATTTTATGCCATGGTTATTTATATTTTATGTAGTACATGTATGTGAGCTCACCTCTTTTTTTTTTAGAATCATGATTTTAATTTACAGTTTGTGTTTATACAGTTTTCACTTGAAAGTAGATATGCATCTTAATGAATTGTTTATATTGACATATGTGTTGCAAGGTTATATTTCATATGTATTGTATGCCCCTTTTTATGTGGTACCACTCCCCTTTTTTTTTATTTACCCTTTTAGTAATTTGTGCACTAAATTTCTTAATGTTTGTTGCAACGTAATATTTTTTTGTATATAGGAATACAACTTGTAACAGTGTATATCATGTAATCATCTACAAGTAACGTGTGTTACTTTTATCTCAGATACCCGTCTGTAGGGTATGTCATGTAACCCCATGTAGGTCCAGGCTGTCTCTAGTGATGTGTAGCATTCTAGGTGATTGATGATTCTTGTTATTTTCCACAGTGCATTCCATTTTTGTATCATGGGTAAGTCGTTGATCTGATATCTCTAAATTTTTCCCCCCGTTTTTCCGGGAGTAATATATCACGTTGTGATATATTTGTTTACCCCTTTTCCTTCTTAAATTCCTTTTTAATATGTTTTCCCCTTTTTCAATATTTTGCATCCATTTTATTTACGTTTTTTAATTTATTAAACTTCCCATTTATATTTTCCTATCTTATTTGTTTTCCCCCATCTATCGTACTTTTATTGCAGCAATCGCTACATCGGCGCATTTTCTTTCTGTTCCGGTGCTTTCTCCATTCCATCGGCACTTTTGGCCGAGCGCCAGTGTGTTTTCATTGCTCTGATTACGACTTTCCTCCTTTGCAGCCAGTCCTCTCTACGCATGGGCATACTGCCGCCGATCATGGCGTTTCTCCGTTGTGGATCTCTGGCTCGTCGGCTAGGCAGCCGGCACCCTCTGCGCATGTGCGTACGGTCGCCGTTCGCGGAGTTTTTATCTCTCCTTGACGCAGTGTTTTTGGCGTGCGTGCTTCTTTCTTGGCGCGATTTTAAAAAGGTTTGCTTGACAGATACGATTCACCGGCAGTCTATCTGAGTTGGTGACCAAGGTAGTGTCTCTTTTTTCGGTCGGACTTCTGAGTCCGAGTTTTTCATGTGAGGTGGTGCACTAGGAGGGTTATGAGGATGAATATTTTAAAGTAATACTACACATCACTGGAGCCAGCATTGGAAAAGTCCTGACATAAGTGAGCCAAATAAAAAGATGCCTCTTTTCAAGTTATTTGTTTTTCTCTTGTCTCATCAAAAAGGTAATGTTTTTCTATTTTATTTGATGACTATAACGAACCTGAATTGCAAATCTTTTTGAAGTTTATTGAATGAGAAGAAACGTTTATTATTTAGTAAAATTAATACAACGCAAGATTTTACATCTAACTACTCTATAACTCTAATAGGAATATCTTCTTTCTTTTGCAAAAACTCATATATGACTTATTTTATAGTACCTAATACTGGAAGAAGATCTCTAAAATAAGGAGACAATGTTGCCTATAGCTAAACAAAAAGTGCAAAACACTGAAACGATAAGATTTGTCATCATATATTCAAGAGGACAAAGTCCAAGAAAGTTTTCATCCGAGTTTCAAAAGGGGCAGTTTTTGTGGTTGACTCTTTCCCCGTTACAGAAACACTTCCCCAGGCCACAATTTTAGAGTTACCGACAAATAAAATAAAGACTGTTAAAGCTGAGACATTCTTCTTTTCGACAGTGCAATTGGTTTTCAAAAATACGAATTTTAACCCTTTCAAAAACATCTTTTTTTCTACGATAAAAATAACTAAACATCTGTATTCTGGCACAATCTTTTTACTGCAACTCGGCAGACCAAATTTACTTCACCTGTAAAAATTTCAAATAAGTAATTTCAAATCAAGTAGAAATATATATTTTTTAAATTAATAAAATTGAGAATTTTTCAATGAAAACAGTAAAACGTCGACTGTTTCAGCACAACTTTGGCTATGTTTTCACTACTAAATTTACATATTTTTTGATTAAATTTTAAAGAGGGTTTGGATACAGTTATATGTATAACTGATTAAAATTTCAGAGAGTTCGGATGATAAGAAATTTTTTTTTTGTTTTGGCTATGTTTTGTTTTCGCATCGGATCCTTTAACAAACTAAAAATCCCAAAAAGAAAACATTTCTTTTACAACTAGATATCAATATTTTTTTCTCAAAATTTTTACACAAGCTGCAAAATCCTTAGAGTTATAACCGATAAAAGTTTCAAAGAGTTCAGACAACAAAAATATAAATTCATACAAATTTGAGACTTATCTAAGATTATTACCACAGGTCAGCTAGTTTTACACTATAATTAAACAAAGATGTCTATCTGTGTGCGATAGCTAGGAAAACCTACCATGCATAGAGGTTTGAAATTTTGAATGAAGATAGCTCAAGACAGGCCATAATGCACATGTGGCTGAGATATTAATTAAAAGCCACAATTAAAATGGATCTTCGGGCAGAATGTCACTGTGATGCATGCTTGAATGCAGACCTGCCAACCTTTGAAAATGAGAAATAGTAGCACACCAAATTCAAATTTATCTGAAGGTTGGTTGGTTGGTGGCTGTTTTTTACGCTGTAAATTTTAAGCGAGCAAATACTAATCAATTTAAGGCATGTGTATATCCATAAGCACACAAAGTAGGAGACTCTTTTGTTTTTGCTAATTTTTTTGCTGCGGGTGGGATTGATTAAACATAATTATTCCTATTCAATAAATGTTCTGTCTACTTCTAAGCCAATTTCTGAACTTCACAGTGAATTTTCTGAAAGATTCCAAGGCGTTGGGGAGGTGGAACTACGGGTATATCTTCCAGAAAAAAATGTATGAGTTAGAGTCCTTCATCAGGTCGAGTAAGCTGATACAACCGGAAGTGGGGGTATCCACTCCCGCCACTTTTTTTTTCGCGATCTTTTGACGAAATTTGCAGTTTTTTTTGAGATCTGTTGATAAAATTTGCGTTTTTTTTCGATATTTTTTGACGAAATTTGCCGTTTTTCGCAATGTTTTTGATGGAATTTGCCGTTTTTATGCGATTCTCTGACGAAAGTCACATTTTTCCCGCGATCTGTTGACAAAAATTTGTCATTTTTCGCGATCTTTTGACAAAATTTGCCATTTTTTGCAATGTCTAGGACGAAATTTATCGTTTTTTCGCGATCTTTTGATGAAATTTGCCATTTTTCGCAATGTTTTTCACGAAATTTGTCATTTTTTCGCGATCTTTTGACAAAGTTTGCCGTTTTTCGCAATGTTTTTCATGAAATTTGTCATTTTTTTCGCGATCTTTTGACAAAGTTTGCCGTTTTTCGCAATGTTTTTGACGAAATTTGCCGTTTTTTCGCGATTTTCTGCGTAAGTCACGTTTTTTCCCGCGATTTGTTGACAAAAATTTGTCGTTTTTTCGCGCTCTTTTGACGAAATTTGCCGTTTTTCGCAATGTTTTTGACGAAATTTGCCGTTTTTTCTAGATTTTCTGACGTAAGTCACGTTTTTCCCGCGATTTGTTGACAAAAATTTTTCGTTTTTTTTTCGATCTTTTGACGAATATTGCCGATTTTCGTAATGTTTATGACGGAATTTGCCGTTTTTTCGCGATCTTTTGACGATATTTGCCGTTTTTCCGTGATTTTCTGACGAAAGTCACGTTTTTCCCGCGATTTGTTGACAAAATTTGCTGCTTTTTCGCGATCTTCTAACGAAATTTGCCGCTTTTCGCAATGTTTTATACGAAATTTGCCATTTTTTCGCGATTCTCTGACGAAAGTCACGTTTTTCTCGCGATCCTTTGACAAAATTGCCGACTTTTCTTCGAACGAAAAACGAGATGGATTTTTTTCGGCGATCATTTGCCGAAATACCGATACATTTGATGTCCGAATTTTCGGATTTATGACCGATATATATATATATATTTTTTCGGAAATCATTGCCTTAATTGTTCGGAAAAATCAGACCAGAATCACCGTTGAACGATCTTTTGACGAAATTCGCATTTTTTTAGCAATCAGTTGAATGAAATTTACGTTTTTTCGGCGATACTTTCGCGAAATTTGCTTTTTCCCGACAATTTTTTGACGAAATGCGCGTTTTTTCAGCGATCGTGTGACGAAATTCGTCATTTTTCGCACAATCCTGTGACGAAATTCGCGCTTTTTCGAGTGCTCCTGTGACAAAATTCGTTTTTTTTTGCAGAAAATCGTAGTTTTAGACAGATTTTTGTAGCATCGTAGTTTGTGGCTCAAAATCGTAGCAACTACGATTTTTTCGTAGCAGTTGGCAGCTCTGTGAATGCTATTCTGAAATGCAGATGCAGAAAACATTCGAAAGTATTAAATCAGTCAAACCACAGAACGCTAAAAAATTAAAAAAAATCACAGAAGAAAAAATTTTCTATATTAGGCTAAAAGTTTGAAACCAAATTCATTTGTCTGAATTCGAATGTCCAAAAATCGCACCGAACACGAAAAAACTCTAAAAAGTGCAGAACAAAAATCACTGTACAAACCCAAATAAACTCTATGAATATGAATTAATATGTATTCAATTTATTTCATAACAAATAAAATTCATATTAGATACATAATTATAGATTATTAATTCATAATTGGATTTAAGTTTGATATTAATTTTTTTTCATTTTGTGTTTGTTGAAGCTTACAGTTCTTCAGGATCAAGTCGGATTGCAGGTCGTCAAAAATTGTCTTTGGCAGTTCAAGGTCTATGAATTTATTTTTATTTATTTAGTTTCTTTTTTTTTTTTTTTTTTTTGGGGGGGGGGGGGGGGGAGGGAGTTTGACTTCAAAGAAATTTTTAGAATTTGAGTCAGATTAATCTTTGATAACCTGACCAGAACCAATTTTCAAAAGAACAGTGCCATTTTCGTGTATGCTGTGTTTTACTCTAGATAAATGCTAAAAAAAATTATTTCAAATTATGCTATTATTGCATAGTTTGCATAAATTTTATATAAAAATCATACATCAGAAGAATAATTAATTCAAAATTTCTTCATTTACAATAACTGAGATCCTGTTGGAAAGTAGTACATCAAAAATTCCCTGACTTTTCCCTGACCTCTTCAAAAAATTTAAAAATTCCCTGACATTTCCCTGACTTTTTGCCTCAATTTTCAAATTCCCTGACTTTTCCCTGTTTTCCAGGTTTTCCCTGACCCGTAGGAACCCTGTTTCACAAAAGTTGCTCTATATACTTAGCTAATACATTATGCATATTATATTTTGATTGCGTTTGCGCATGTGCAGTAAAACATTTTTCAGTGAACCTGCTCATTTTTCATCCAATTTTTATTATTTTTTAATTCTGATTGCAGAGTATTATGTACAATGTTGTTTGTCATATTTTCTGAAAAGAACTTTTTTTTATATTAAGAACTCTGCAAATTATAAGCAAAAAACTAGGCAAAATTTGGGACTGTTTTTATAAAAACCTTAATTTCTCTACGAGTATACATACTATCCTCATAAAAATGAACACAGTATATTACAATAAGCCACTTATTAATAATCTCGAGTTTGAATGCCTTTCCTACATTAGTTTTTACAGGGTTATCCAAAAGATATTCGTTCTTTTTCAATTTGTTGACAGTTTCGTGAAAAAATTTTCACGGAAATATATAACCTATACTATACTGTTTACACACCTGCAGTTTCAGGATCATTCTTCATATATTTTACTAGATATTGCTCTTTTCACACTTTTTCATGAGTGTTCGTATTATTTTGTCACCCATCTGTACATATAATCTAACATTATTTAATTGCAGATTTCCGGATGTTAGATATTGTCGGAAGTGAGATGAAATTTAAAATGTCTTGCAAAATTGATGCTCAGGTTCCTGATATGAAGATTTACTAGTAATTAATTTTGATTTGAGGCAAATATTTCTGTTTTTACAGATTTTATTGCTTTGTGGTATTGCTCTTCCACAATCAGACTGCTTGCCAGCTGGATATTTTTACAAGTGCGTTTTGATGCAACAAAGTGTATGTTTGTGGCTAGCTTTTTTTAGAGTACTAACATTAACTTCTGCATTCTTGTCAATATCGCCCATGACACCAACTCTTGTTTAACAACCAAATTACAAATGATTAACCCCTTTACCAGAAATGTATGTAGATTTAAAACTCCTGATAAAGGTATGTAACTATTTTGATTGTAAAGTTTTCTTAAACATTACAAAAGTTTTTTTTAACTAAAGAAGTATACTTTCTTAATGATTTAATGAACTTATTGTTAAAATCAAATGATATTTTTTAGTTTATAGCACAATATTTGTATAAAATTGATTGGGGTGACCCAGTCACCCCGTGCGATCTCCAACGTCAGTGCTGGGTGCGCGCCTTCTGTCGGGTTAATAATGTTTGTCTTCATGTCTACTATCATCCGTCAAAGTTTGTTGGTCTGGTAGTGAAACACCCTGTATAGAGATAAAAAAACTAAAAATCTAACAGCCTTTTCTTATTAAATTTAAACATTTTTTGTTATAGCAGTTGCCAAAAATTAAAAATCCACAATAAAATTCTTTCTACAATAATTAATTTTCTTTTGAAAGATTTCCACGTGAAAAATGAAAATGAAATAAAAAGTATCATCAATTGAAAAAAAGATTAATATGACATCATATTGGTAATAAAACGGAAATTTTTAAATCTTTCTCAATAATACAAGGAGTATGAGTATGCATAAAAATACAGAAAGCAGCTTAATATGACGTCATTAGAGAATTAAAAAGAAAATTAATCTGGCGTGTAACATTTTGAAGGTCTCTCTCTATACAACATGTTTAATTTTGAAATTTGATTTTTTTTTAATATCACATTTAGTCCACATGCCAGATATTATTATGACAGAGTATAATAGCGGGCTTCATCCACAATCGGACCGGTTCAGATTTTTGAAAAAAAAAAAAAAAAAAAAAAAAAAACAAGAAAAATGGACCGGTAAATTTTTACTTTATAAAAAACATGACCTTTTTTATTATTTAATGAAACCCTTTGTGTGACCTTCGATCATACTTACCCACTTGTTTCAGATTTTTTTCACCAATGAAATAAATAAGCAACTCTATTGCTTAACAAATAAGCATTTAGACTTTGAAGATCTTTGGAGCATGATAAACAATTTGATATTGCTGGTAGATCTACAGCATCTAAAAGTGTAGTACTGCGAAATAAAAAATACAATAAATATATGATGGTTAAAGGCATTTTTTCAACTTATTTTCTTTGAACTTTTATGCTCCACCACGTTCTAATTTCTACCTAAAGTGACATGTTAATTAACAAATTTCTTCAAAAATATTTACTAATATAATCATGTTAAAAAATATTCTTTGACACAAAAACTTAAATCAATATGAACAGAATAAATGTAAAATAGGATAAATAGAAATTCTAAAATTGAATAACAAAGAAAAAAATGTGTTTCACACTTAATTTTAGTGAAAGAGTATGAAATTTTAAGATCATGAAAGAAATTTAAATGGTCATACATATAAAAACAAAAATACACAAATTGTGATTATCAAAAGGATTATCTACTATAAAATTTGATGAAGAGTTTAATTGTATATGTTGTTTAATTAATGCATTAGTTTTTTTTAACAGCTAGTATATGATATATATGATTATAATTTTCTTCAATTTATAGAATATTCACATAGTTTAAAAAAATAAAAACAAAAAAAACTCACCATCTGCAATTTGTTGAACTTTAGATTTAACCAAGCTAAATGAAGACAAATCTTGACATAAATTCTCAATCACGTGAGCAATTTTGGTTTTAGAAGAAATTTTTGAAGGGGTGTAAAATACATTATCTGAAGAATCAGTAAAATGACTTGGGTTGTGAGCTTGATCAGAACTTTTGGGAAATGACTCTTTTTCATTAATTTTATCATGGAATAAGGTTCTTGAATATTTTATTGACATTTTTCTCTTTGGAGAATCATTAGATATTAAGTTAGTTTCATCTAAAGGTTTACTGAATTTACTTGTACCTGAGTCTTCAACCATGCAAAGAATAGTTTTTTTTGACCTAGTTTCAGGTTTAGATGATTTAGATATGGAAGCTGCAGAGTTATTTTTCTTTTTCGAAATTTGTGATGATTTTGAACCTTTTTTTGAGGATTTTTTATTTTCTAATTTTTGTAATTTTGATGTGTCTGTAGCACACAAACTCCAAACATCAGATGCTTTCTTGACTTTTACAGTCTTTTTTTGAGTGAACATCTGGCAATAAATGTTTGAATTTTTATCAGTTTTATCCATTTTTTTGAAAGTTTTTGGTCCAGACCTTGTTTTAGAAGCTCTTGACAGAGAATTTAAAGGGCTTTCAGAATGTTCTGTCTCATCACTACTACTGAAAACTACATAAGGTGAATTTTGACTAACCATATCAATTGTGAGATCTTGTTTCATATTTGAATTCAGTAAACTTTTTTTTAAAGGAGCTAGGCATTTTTTTGCTTTAGATTTATGCCCAGAAATCCCACTATTTGGTATATTTCTATTTACAGGAGTGTTAGGATTTTCTGCAGATTTTTTTTTTTGTTTCACATTATGCAAAACTGATTGACAAAAATAGTATGCCATGGATGAATTTAGAGAAATTTTGTAGAGTTCACATAATGCAATCCTAATATCATGATATTTCAATGATGCATAAATATCAGGATAAGAAAAATCAGGATGACATGCTCTTTCTAAAACACAAAAGGCTTCCTTAATTATTTCTTTTGCATTCAAAATATCATTTTTTATGGAAAAATACTCCAACTTTTCAAGTTGAACAGAAACGTAAAAAGAAACTTCAAGCTTTGTTAGGGATCGTAAAAAATGCTCCTCAGTATTTGAATTCAATTTCACTGATGACATGAATTCAGATTCAGTGATATGTTTATTCAACTTATAATTTCGGAGTTCATTGACATAATTTATTAGTGACTGCAGCACTTCAATAGATTTTTTTGAACCTAATTCAGTTTTGGATAGTAAATATGATAATAGACAGCTTTCAAGTTGTAAAAAATTCATTGAGAAATTCTCATTAAACTTGCATGGGAAATTTTTTACAGAATTACCTTTCATTATTTTTTTGGGCATAGGTGAAGCCATCACATCAATTTTATCAATATAAGTTTGTTTAATCTGTCTTGTTAAAGTAATATCTGGAACATTACTAATTATTAATCCATCAGGTGAATCAGGTGACAGGGGTACATCAGAATTTGAAGTAGAATATTTAGTTTGTAACTGATTCAGTACTTCCAAACAACTAGCTTTTGTACTGGGATCCATTATGTATTTTAAACCATTGGCTTTAACCAAACAATCTTTAAAGTTGTCACACATGAAATCTATATGGGCTAGATCAAGCAATATCTTCGAAGACCTGAAAAATAAGAACCAGTTTAAATTAAGTCTACTGAAGTTTTAATAACCTCATTTGAAAAGGTTTCTTTTTTTTTTCTCCCTCAAACACAAATAAATATGCGAATAAAATAAGATTTCAGTACAAAAATTGGTCAGACTTAAGCAAATTCAGAAATCTTAAAGATATAAAAATTACAATAATACTTCATACACATAGCTATACAATTAGTTATACTTAAGTATGTCATCTTCCCAAATAAAATATATCTATACTAATACTAATATTATAAATAAGTAATGCTTGTCTGTTTGTTTTTTTACTTGTAGGGAGGTAATCTCTGGAACTACTGAACTAATTTCAAAAGTGATGGTGGCAAATTGACAGTGACAATCCATGCTCCAACACAGGCTGTAATTTATGTCAATGCAACTACTGGGATGCAGGGGTAAAAATTTTTCTAAAATTGCAATTTTTGTGATATTGAAGGGGCTAGAAATTTGAAATTTGGCATGGTAGTTACTTACAAGATGTAAATTCTCTCTAAGAACAGATACTAAAAAATTCTAAATTTAAAAAGATGAAATGAGCAAATAGTGTTCTAAAAACAATCTAAATTACAATTTTTATGGAATCTCTGGAACTACCAAATCAATTTCAAACTTTATGGTGACAATCCCTGCTCCAACATAGGTTATATTTTATGTCTGTGCCACTACCCTCCAGAGGGATGCAGCAGAAATGAAAAACATTCTAAAATTGCAATATTTGTGATAATGAAAAGAATAGAAAAGTGAAATTTGGCATGGTAGTTATTTATAAGGTACAAATGCTCTCTAAGAACAGTTTCTAAAGAATTTGAAATTTAAAAGGGTGAAATGAGCGAAAAGCATTCTAAAAACATTCTAAATTATATTTTCTATGGAATCTCTGGAACTACTCAACCAATTTCAAAACTGGTGGTGGTAAATTGATGGTGACAATCCCTGCTCTAACACTGGCTGTATTTGATGTCGATGTCAAAACCCCATGAGGGTTGCAAGAGCAAAAAACGTTCTAAAATTACAATTTTTGTGAAACTGAAGGAGAATGTATACTATTTATAAGATGTAAATGCTCTCTAAGAACAGTTTCTAAAAAATTCAAAATTTAAAAGGGTGACTGTTGTGAGGAAAACATGCTCTGAAAATGTTCTAAATTACGATTTTTATGGAATTGTTAAGGACAGAAACTTAAAATTTGACATAGCTGCTACTTTTTAAGATTAAAAAAAACTTCTGTGTGTGTATTTCTATCGACATTTAAAAGGGTGAAGGAGAAAAAAAACTTTCTAAATTACTATTTTTGTGATACTGAAAGACTAGAAACGTGGCATGGTGGTCACTTTTAAGTTACAAATGCTTGCTAACAATGGTTTGTAAAGAAATTCGAAATTTAAAAGGTTGAAATGAGCAGAAAACGTTCTAAATACATTCTAAATTATGATTTTATTGGAATTGTTAGGAATAGGAACTTAAAGTTTGACATGGCTGTTACTTTTAAGACAAAAATGTTGGTTGCATAGAACAGTTTTTAAAATATTGAAATTTAAAGTGTGAAAGCACGAAAAGCATTCTAAAAATGTTCTAAATTATGATTTATTTGGAACCGCTAAGGATAGAAAAATTTGAAATTTGGCATGGCTGTTATGCTAGAGATGTAAATGCTCGCTCAGAACAGTTTTCTAAAAATGAGAAATTTAAAAGGGTGCAGGAGTAAAAACAGTTATAAAATTGCAATTTATGTGGAAAAGTTGGTATAGGAGTTTTGTATTTGGCATGGTGGTTACTTTTAAACTGAAAATACTTGCTAAGAATGGCTTCTAAAATTTTCAAAATTTACAAGGGTGGCACAAATGGAAAACGTTCAAAAAGCATTCTAACTTATGATTTAATTGTATTTATTCGAGTCAGAAATTTCAAATTTAGTATAGTGATAACTTTTAAGGTACAGACACTCGGTGTAAACAGTTTATTAAAAATTCAAAATTTAAAGGCATGAAAAATTAGCAGAAAACGTTCTAAATTATGGTTTATTCAGAATTATTAGAGACAGAAACTTAAAATTTGACATGTCTGTCACAGAACATTTTTTACAAAATTCAAAATTTTAAGAAGTGCAGAAGCAAATAACATTCAAAAATTGAAATTTTTGTGATGCTGCTGGTCTAGAAACTTAAAATTTGGCATGGTGGCTATTTTATGATTTTAGTGCTCACTAAAAAAGCTTTTTAAAAATATTCAAAGTTTAGAAAGGTGGGATGAGTGGAAATATTCTAAAAACCTTCTAAACTATGATTTATCTGAAATTGTTAGGGATAGAAACTTGAAATTTTACATGGCTGTTATGTAAGACATAAATTCATCCACAGAACAGTTTTTAAAAATTTAGAAATTTTAATGTGTGCAGGAAGAAAAAAAGTTCTAAAGTCGCAATTTCTGTGATGTAGTTGTTACAGCAGTTTGCTTAACTAGAAGTTTGGAATTTGGCATGATGTTGACTTTTAAAATGTAAATCCTCACTTAGTACTGTTTCTAAAAATTTCTAAATTTCCATTGAAAAATGAAATGAGTGGAAACCTTTGAAATACATCCTAAATTACTATTTATTTGAAATTAATTTTCTCATTCATTTCAGTCATGTTTGCCTAATGCAGTATAAGAATGAAGTTTACTCAAAATGTAGCTTAACTAGTAATTTTAGAATTATCCATAGCAGTATAGTTTTCTGCAATAAAAATAGACCTATAAATACCACTTGGTATATTTCAACAATTACACAAGCAAAGGCGCAGGTTTTTCTAGTTGTTTCATATTGGGTATCCCAAAAATGACTGATGGATTTTAAAATTCAATAACTTGCAAACAGTGACAGATATTTAAAAAATTCTTGCAGGAGGGTTATGTATGATGTCAGGAGTTTTTTTTACTGTGATTCTTTATTCTAGTTCAAATTTCAAACAATAGATGGCACTGACAGTGATTGGCAAACAATCGAGGCCAAAACTAACGTCACTCAAAATTGATCCAAAGGAAGGAGATTAGGGCTATGGACTGGGTCTCATTCGCAAGTACAATTTTGCTCTTAGTACAATCTTGGCAAGTACAATCTTGCCCGGTTCTGAACTTATCTGATATGATTTCAATAATTTTATCTTTGTTGTTGCCATAGAAACAACGAGTTTTTCAATAGTGGAATACAGCGTCCAGAACTGGGCATGAATTTGAGTTTGCAGGCAATTTTACATTTCTGAAGTTTATTTTCCAGGATTAAATTACTTTCTATGGTCTGATTTAAAGAATATTTTATGCATCATATTTTAAAACTAGGTGAAGAGATTAAAACCATTTTAAATTGTAAAAATGTGTTAAAAGAATTCTTGGAGTTTGAATTTTTACACTTTGGCAACTCTTTTTACACACAATGCTAATATGCATATATTTTTTAATAATAAAGATATCAATGATATCTAATGTGATAAACTAAGTTCAAATTAAATTTGAAAAGACTCTAAAACTTAGTAGTACTTAAATTATTGAAGGCCATAAACAAATTTTTATTGAAATTTTTTCTTGACATAAATTAAGACCGTATTTCTAATAGCACTTTTTGTTGGAATGCAATTGTAATTTTGAAACTTTTTAGTTTATATATATTTAAAAAAAATACATCAATCGTAATAATCAGGGATTGGCAAATGCGGTCACCACTGGCAACCAATATTTTTTACTTGACGACCAAGATTTTTAATCTGGCGGTTTTAGTAGTGTTAACGAAAGAACAAAGTGTAAAAGGCATTTTCCATCTTATGCACAGAAAATGACATTCTTTGCTGCTCTAGCCAGCTAGCATGTCATGTCATGTGATTAGAATATGGGGAGAGGGTAGGTCGTTTACCAATGTCTTTTTCAAGAGGATTCTGTTTACATTTTTTCAGAGAAATTTGGTAGTAACGGTCTGAGGGGATTGATAAGAGAATTTTTAATAATATAATAATTACTTTATTTACTGAAGAATATTTTATAATTATACATGTTTACCGTAAAATACTGTTGATCCGCCCCCCCCCCCCCCCAAACATGAAGAAAAATCGTAGAATAATCGGGGGGGGGGGGGGGGCACTTACACGGGATTTAATAGAATAGTTAGTAATATGTATGGGTGTGTGTGTGTGGGGGGGGGGGGTACGCTAATTGCCGATCGTTGCAAAGTATGTATTTTTTTATAAATTCGGGAAAGAAGAAAATATTATAATGAAAATACAAAATACAAAAACAGCAAAACTTCGCGATTTCAGATTATAGAAAATTCTGAATTTCAAAAGTTTTGAAACTAGAATGCATTTACATAAAAAAATAATATCTGTCATTAATATGGTAATAGAAAAATGAAAGGAACTTGATAATTTAAAAAATATATTAAAAAACACTGAGAAACTGCAATTGAAAATGTCCTAAAATATTTTCTAAAAATAATATTTTACATAGTGTCGCCATCTGTTGTAAATTAGGTGAGTTAATAACCGCATATATTTTTAAATCATGATTTCTGATCTATGAATATTAAATAAGTAATACAAATCACAAAAATAAATGTTATAACAAGAAAATTATTGCAAATGAAACCATTATTATCCAAAGTTGAAGAATATGCTAATAATGAGAAGCTTGACTACGACTCACAATTAATTGAAATAAAATAACTTTGTAATTGCATTAACACATTTAAAATAGTGAAATATAAAGCAAATGCTATATACCACCTTCAAATATCGAATTAATTCACTAATTCAAATAATAAAGATAGCACACATTCAGCTCCTACAAAGATAGCACAAATTCGACTTTGGCGCCATCTACTGATCAATCAATCAATAAATTTTTTGTGATTGGTTTTCATAATAACGTTAAATATGACTATACATTCATTGATAAAATAAATAGATTATTTTTTAAACAAAACATTTCACACAACACATCAAATACACATTTTTTAACTTATTTCATGAGAAACTTTCACTATCGACATTTTTATTACCTTCATGACCTCATGAAGATAAATTTACAGCAAAATTAATGTTTGGTTATACAGGGTTCCCAGGAAAACATGTGTGGCAATTTCCCTGACTTTCCATGATTTTCCCTGACCAAATCCAAAAAAATTCCATGACCAAACGGGCATACACAAAATCTGCTTTAAATAACTTAAAATAACAAGCAGCATAAAAAAAAAAAATAAATAAATAAATAAAAAAAATCAGAAATTTGTATTATAATAACAGGGTTTATACTCTTTTCACAGGAAAAAATTCAAGCACCTTTCAAGAAAATTGCAAACATAGGCATAGAGTTGTATGGGCTCATGAGGCTCGAGCCCTACTAATAATTTATAATATGGACTTTATTTTCCCTTTTAATATAAAAAAAAAGTTTTTTTTTTTTACTTTCTAGTATTTTACAGAACTTTTAAGTGTTCCATTTTTTCCTATTTTTCTTTTGATATAGGATAACCAACATGAGGAAATCTTTTTCACTTTATGGTCCATTTTTTAAATTTAGAATAAAATGTTCAACGTTTGAAATAAAAAATAAAAATAGAAAAAAAATCCATATACCGAAAAAAAAAAGTTACTGAAAGTCAACTTTCGTTGTGATTTTTTTTATAAACGGTTCATGAATATCAAAGAGTATCGTTTTATAAACGGGTCTGTGCATTCGAATTTTTATATTGTCTTAATGTTTTATTTAACTTATTATTTATCAGTATACGATTCTGTTTAATTTCGTTAAAAGGGAGATAAAAAAGTAACATTAAATTGGTTATCGATCTTTTTTACACTCACATACACATATTTGTGTAAAAAAGAGTTGAGCCCCACCAATAATTTTCAAAACTGTATGACTATGATTGCAAAATGAAATTCTATAAAATACTACAATGGAAAAAAACTTCATCTTTGCCAGTTTTCAAATGAATGCCATACAACAAAGTCTAGAATGTGAAATGTCATGAAAAAGTTTTAAAAATATAGAAAACTTTTGTCCATATTATGGTTTTTCTGCATTGCATTTGAAGTAATTTCTTGATTTTGAAACAGATTACAGTCTAGAGATTTTTCAGAGGCGCCATGTAGCGAGAAATATACTAACACTTTTCTGAAAAAAAAAGCAATGATTTCAAATTCTTTTTTTTTTCCCAGACCTTTCCATGACTTTTTAGGAAATATTTGTAAATTCCCTGACTTTTCCTATGTATTTTAAAATTTCCATGACTTTCCCTGACTACTTTGAAATTCCCCGACTTTCCATGTCGCTGGGAACCCTGTTATATTACTTTTTCAGATTGGCAACAGTTGAAGTTGCGTATGTTACTTTTGTGTTTGTACATTTTTGCGGTATATCAAAGAATTGTCACGTCTTTCTGATCCGTAGGGAAAAAAAAAACACTCGCAAGATAAAATGTTTGGTATTGATCTTGACATGCGCGGTGAAATTTTTTTGGGGGAGGGCGCTTACTCGGGATTTTTTAAATTTTCCAATTTGTTTACAAAGTGGGAAGGGCGCATTAACGGTATTTTACAGTAGTGTTTGAATTATCATCTACAGTAAATGGAAAAAAAAATTCCACTGCACTTCAAAAAGACATTTTTTTTTGGAAGGGGCGAGGTATTTATCCTTAGCGATTTGATTGTTGTATTAAATCAATCCTTAGATTGTTGCATCAAAATAAGCCTCCTCCACAGCCGGTTGCTAATTCAAATTACATAATACTCTACTCCAAAACAGTACAGTAGTTTATTTTAGCAATGCATAGAGTAGATGGGAGTAAAGATACACACTTTTCATAAATTTCAATTTTTGATGAACATATTAAACTTATGCGACGACCGATTGAAATGTTACATTACATTTTCTCACCAATTTACAAATGTAACACATCGGCTGATAAGTTCCCAGTCTGGCACACAGATGGCATTGCAATCGCCGAACTGATGCTTTTTTGTAGCAAGTCATGACGATTCGCTGTGTGGATAAAAAGTTAAGTAGTTTTAGTTAAATGACTTTGTTGATAAACAAATTAATGGATAAACAAGAATTTCAAGAATTGTTATTTGATGGGAAAAAACACCATTCAAACAAAAGCTTCGCTTGATAAGCATTATCCGGACACTGCACCAGGTAAATCAACCATTATTGACTGGTTTACTGAATTTAAACGTGGTCGTATGGACACCAGTGATGCACCCCGCTCTGGTCACCCAAAAGAGGTGGTTACTCCGGAAAACATCAAAAAGTCCACAAAATCGTTTTGGGGAACCGTAAAGTGAAGTTGCTGAAGATAGCTCAGACTCTGAAGATATCCACGGAACGTGTAGGTTTTATTTTGAATGAACATTTGTCTATGAAAAAGCTGTTGTCAAAGTGGGTGCCGTGCCTGTTGACTTTTGACCAAAAAGAATGATGAGTCGATGATTCTGAGCACTGTTGGGAGCTTTTTTGTTGCAATAAGACTTTTTGCATCGATACGTAACCATGGACAAAACATGGATCCACCACTACACATCACAGTTGTGTTTCTTTATTAGATCGAGAACTTATCAGCCCATATGTTAGTTCACATTTTTGCCGAAAGGTAGCACTTCAAAATAAGAATTTGTATGTTTTATATTCTTCTATCTCTAGAAGAAGAAAGTACTGGATTCTTGAAAAATTTTAACTTCTGGTGTTTCAATGGATTTATAAGTTTTAGAAGGTTCTGAACACAATTTGACTGTTTTTAGGAAATGTCTGTCTGTCTGTCTGTATGTGACAAAAATTTACTATTTAAGTACTCTAATACAGGGAATTTTATAAAACTTTAGATTCGGTCAGAATTTGATTTAAGTTGGTGCTGATTAGTTTTTGGTGTAAATTGCCCAACAGGTAGCGCTGCTATTTTTCATGATTTTTGTGATAGCTATATATCAAGAATTAATGTACAGAATATCATCAAACTTCAGATTCGGTTAGATGTTGACATAAATAGATGCTGATTATATTTTGACATAAACAGCAAAACAGGTTCTGTTGCTGGGCTCCTTTTTCATGATTTTCACGATAACTATATCGCAAGAACTAATGCGCAGATATTCATCAAGCTTCAAATTCTGTTAGACGTTGACGTAAGTTGTTGTTGGTTTTAGTCTAAATCTCCTGACAGGTGGCACTGCTATGCTGTATTTTTCAGGATTTACATGATTTTAATGATACTCATATCTCAAGAACTAATGTATGGAATTTAAGAAAATTTAGATTCTGTTACATCTTGATAGAAATTGGTACTGATTAGTTTTTGTAATATGGGAAACATGTATGAGCTAGAAGAAACTTTTGGAATTGGCACACCCAACTAGTTTCTGCTTTTTCCCTCCTCTGCAGTTCAAGTTGTACTTTACTTTTTTTTTCTTCCTATCTTTTCATTTTCTAGACCACTCTGATATAGTTTTAATATGCAACATTAGCCTTTTTTTTTTATCATTTTACTTGTTATTGGAACTAGAGCAGCATAATTTCCATAATGCTGTTTTAAAACATCTGCTATTGTTAGCCTAACATTTAGCATCCTTTCTTTGGAAAGAATTTGATTTCAAATGGAAAATCCTCACTTTACATTTACACTGTCATATAAACTAAGGCTACTCTTAAAAAACATAGAAAGGTTTGGGTATTTTAGTTCTCCATTTGCATGTCTTCAAGGATGCCACTCAGAAAATAACAAAAAGGAGGAAATTACGTGTAAAAATACAATTTACAGCATTTTTCACAACATTTATGTATGAATTTTGTGAACTATATTGTACTGCATATAAAATAAACACATTAACAAATTTCTCCCGTTAAAATATTTTACAGTATTTTCTGTAATATACTGCATTTTCATAGCTGAGTTGAAGAAAATGACTACCTGTAAACATGTACAGTTTTATACTACATTAACATTCTTTCATCCAAATGTAGAGTTAGGTTTCATGTATTCTAATGAATAGCAAATAAATGTGAACATTAAATTGTTAACTATCATTTTTGTATATATGTGTAGGAAAACTATTAATTATTTATCTGAGGGAAAAATATATTCTTGTTCTTTGTAACTTCTTTTTTTATTTACTTTTTCAACGAATAACTTTAGCAATCTATATGTGAATGATATTTCTGAATATATAGTTCAGTTAAACATCAGAAAATTAGGAATAGGAATGACACTGTGTTTCCCTGAACATGGAATTACAGTGATCAGCAGATAAAAAAAGAAGATAACACAACACTGCCTCTGTTTGGTATAGAAAAATGTACAGAAAACCATAATTTGAATAAAATTTAAGATTTCTTTCCACAACCGACTATGAAACTTACGATTTTTTTTATGCAACATGTTGAGAAAATACGCAATTTTTTTTTCTGCGATCATTTGGCGAAATTAGAGATTAACTTCTGCAATAGTATGATGAAATTTGCGATTTTTATATGCGAGCTCTTGATGAAATATGCAATTTTATTCCGTGATCGTTTGATGAAATTCAGTATAAATTTCTGCAATTGTGTGACATTTTTCTTTTCTTTCTTTCTTTTTTTTTTTAGTGACTGACTGCTGAAATTTAATATTATTTCCTGCGATCAACTGATGAAAGTTTGATGAAGATTTGATGATTTTTTTTTTATGCGACCACTTGGTGAAATTCACAATTTTTTCCATGACTGTTTGAAGAAAGTCACGATTTTTTATCCTTCAGTGATTGACCAAATTTTGCGATTTTATTCATGAATCGTTTGATGTAATTCTCAGCTTTTTTTTCCTGGCGTACATCAATGCTATTTATTTAATTTTCTTTTCACAGAAATCACTCAGATTTTTAAAAAAATAAACAAGTAAAGTTGAAAAGTGACATCCCTGATAATAGACAGGATGGAGAGTCGTCCCTCGTGACTCCCATGCATCTCCAAATGGAAAATGGGCTGCTGTATAGAAAACCATACAGGATAATGAGATGAAACTCAAAGAAGTCATATCGTTTAATGCATATATTTTTTAACTATGGGCAATAAAAAAAAGCAAATATTGCAGAATTATGGAGGAGACTCCATGGAAATCACGGATCTGATATATAGAAAAGTAGAAATCACAGATTTTATATAAAAAAACAAAAATTGTAGATTTTATTAAAAAAGTGAAAATTGCGAAATTTATCAAAAAATGGAATTCTGCCTTTAGGCAGAAAAGTGGTATCCCTGTGTTTTGCATTGATACAAGTTGCTAAAATTAATCTATTCTATTCACTTCAATTCTACGTGATTGAGCCTGTAAATTTTCTACTTATGTTCAGCTACGTGCTGCCACCTAGCACATTACAAAACCTAAATTTTCATAATAAATTTTGAAAAATATGAAAAGAGACAATTATAGCAAAAAAAGGCCTTTTTTCGCCAAGTTAGAAAATAAGGAACTTTTAGTAAAATAAGGACTAACTGGCACACCATGAGACCATGTTTCTTAGACGCAATTTAAGATATTTAAGAAAAAATCTCATGTGATTGAACATATTGGATTATTACTATACAGTACTAATGATATTATAAATTTAAGCTTTACGATAAACTTTAACGTTTAAACTTACAAACATATTGGAATGTATTTATAACATATAAAATAACCTTGTAAAAGGTAGGTTGGTTTGTTGGTTTTATAAACATGTAAAAGCAAAGCGTATCTTACCAATTTGCATACAAAAGATTCTGTAACATAAAATATACTGTATAATAAAGAAAATTTTAACATTAAGTGTGGTTTAACAATACTGTATTAAAATTTTTAATTATATGCTTTAAAAAAGAAAGTTTAACTTACCATTATGTTTATGGTCGGATTCGAACTGTCAACCTTTTGGCTAGCTTTCTAATGTGCCCCCAGTTACGCTACGAAGGCTCCGTACAATTAATATAAATAATGAAACCTTACATTACTTATTTTAAAGATTTTTGAAAAATTTTTAAGTTCATAAAGCAGGATATGACGACATTTGTAGAATAACATCCTGTTTTACAATGATAAGAATAGCTATATAAGAAGTTTCTACACCATAATGAATTTACTGTTTAAAGTTCTGTAGCCTGACTTAGACGATTGTTCTTCTAATGACCTAAAACCTTGTTGTATATTTGGTTGATCACCTATCTGTTTACCCTGCTTTTTGGATACTTCTAAACCTGAAAATGACTACTACGCCACATCACATTATGAAATTTCAGAAATCAGCGAGTTCAGTAGAAAATTTCAGTATTTTGACATTTTTACCCCATACCACTGGGACTTAGGTGAGGATACGATTGTCGAAGTGCAAATGAATAAGGCTGTGAGTTATACGCTCACATTCAGAAATATAATGAATTTGAGAATAGTGGTAAACTGTTCCCTACAAATGAAGGAATTACAATGTGTGCAACCTTTGATAAATAAAAACGAAAATGGCTAAATTTAATTTTAACTCTGCAGAAGAAGAAACATTCGTACGTAACAATGACTTACTAACGATTTATGTGGATAAGGAATCATGCATACTGCAAAAAGTATTGAAACCTGATTATTTACTACTTACAAAAGAACAATTTCTCAAACTAGAGAAAAACTGCATTCAAATTAGCGAATGTCTTATTCAAACTTTTTTAACAAAGCTTTTACTGGTTTATGTTTTAAAATATTTAAATGTTTTCACTTTACTGAGAAAGAGGCGATGGACTATTTTTTAGAATACTTTGATCATGAATTAGACAGATCAGGATATCGCACGTTTGACTGTTATTTATGTTCAATCGGACAACCAGTTGAAATGGATCACGAATGTATGATACAATTTAAGAAAACAATTTAACAAGTGTGCCGACAGTGCTTTGTTAAATTTTAACATTAAGGAATTTGTGAAAAAACTTTTAGAGAAATGTATATGTAATTATACTTACTTATTTTTTTAATCTATGAATGTAGACTGTTATAATAAGCATTTGAGCAATGTATTTATAAATTAACATAGAAATGTTTTTTATTTAATAAATATTTGTTTAGTTTTTTATCATGTGTCTGTTTTTATTTATGTATAAGGAATAAATAAGTATAGTTTTCGAAAAGTTTTACACTTTTTCTTCAGAAAATATAGGAACTTGTTTTATTTTTCTACAAAAATTAAGAATTTGAGAATCTTTTATACTATTTCATTAAACATGTGTACCATTATGATAATACAACTTGCATATTGTATGCAAAATACTACCCTTTACTTGATAAATTATTTAAGATTTAAAACCAATACTGAGCGAAGATCTGTTGTTTACAAGAGTAAAAACAGAAAACTACTTATTTGCGGATAACATCCCTACGTTTTCTTACTGATAACGTTTCTTCTTTTGTGTAGTTTAAGGTACAAAAATTATTTCACTAAACTGAATATTATGAATTTATTTTTCGTGATATACAACTTAATTAGCAATACCATATAATGAACGGATGTTTTTACGCATTAAATTTGCATTTTAGCCCACGATGGATACATAATAAAACATTACTTGTATACTTCTACATAAAATATGAGAAATAAATTTATACTTACCTTACGAAATCTGTCACGGTATAATAAAAGATACTTTACCTAATTACTTATGTTTAACGTACAGGCTAATTTCTGTATAAGATATATAACATATGACGTTATTTTTAATTATTTTAATCATGCACGCCCTATACAATTAAATAAACATTCATGAAAAAATTTATTTGAAATAATATACATACTGTTTTTGCACCGTTAAGACGTTCTAATTTTTTTCCCGTTTAAGTGATCTGCGATTTTAATTGATTTAGAGTAAATAAGTACAATGCAAGACATAGTGATAGACGAACCAACCAAGGTAAGAAAAGCCTTGACATCGGAGTTTAAGGAGCAAATCAACTCTACTATTTTAATGAAACCTGTTTTGAACAAGGAAACGATGACTTCTTCATCTACATGTGATACGTGTAAAAAAAGTATTTACTAAAAAATATATGTTATTAAGACATATGAACTTACATTTAGAAAAAAACCCCTCTAGGTGTGATAATCTGTTTACTACAAAGAGTGCTTTACGCAGGGTTGATGCAGGTTTTTTTTCTTGGAGCCCATTTTGTAAAAAGTAAAGGTTATTTTTGTGAAATTTATTATATTTTTGTGAAAAATAACATTTTGTAACAAAAGTTGAAATCCAGTTAATCAAATTCGAATCCGACATTTATAAACAAAAACTTTTTTAAATCCTTTTGCTGAAGTTTTCCTTTCTGGTGAACTTGTTTGTTTACAAATTACACATTTTAAATGTCACAAAATAAATAAATAATAAGTTTTTATGGAATAGAATTTTGTGAAGGGGTGCATTTTATCAAATTGATTTTTGTGAAGGGGCCCATTTTATCAAATTGATTTTTGTGAAGGGGCCCATTTTATCAAATTGATTTTTGTGAAGGGCCCATTTTATTAAATAGATTTTTGTGAAGGGATCCTAAATAGGCCCCAAATTTTCCCTGGATCGACCCATGTTACGGCATGATATGCTAATTCATCCCTAGACATCTGCCACGTATAAGTGTGAGAAATGCAGTAAGACTTTTTCACGAAAGAATGTATTAGTTAGACACATGGAATTTCACTTAGAAAAGAAACCTTTTAATTGTAAAATGTGTTCGAAATCTTTTGTGCAGAAAAGCAACTTACAAAAGCATAACTTAGTACATTCTAAGCAAGGAGTTATGCATAAATGTAATCAATGTGATAAAAAGTTTTCACGGGAAAAAAATTTAATAAATCATATTATGATTCATAACACCCCTCAGCAAAAGCAAAGGCATATTCAACTGTTTACCAGACACTATAAATGTGTCGATTGTTCTGAAATATTTAATCACAGATTTGACTTAGTGAAGCATAGAAAAATTCATCTCTCACCCAAAGAACATATATCTGAACAGATTACTGAACTTTTAAACCATTTACAGAATTTATTACAACGTATAGACACTTTAAAAAATGCTATAAAAAATGGAACTATTCCTTTCAGAAATATTGACTTTACCAATTTATTTGAACTATACATATTCTTGTAAATACTAATGTATCTGTTTAAATAAATAATAGATAAGTGAAAAAGCTTTTGTGTTTTATTTTTCACACAATATTTAATGTAATATATTTTATTTTTAGGATTTAAACAATACATTTCGAATAAATTCCACAATGTTACGTAAAAAGTTTTCACTGATACATTCAACCTCGTTTAAAAACCTTGAAATAACATAATCAAAATTTACAAGCATTAAAATCATATCCCCTAAGTGATTAAATCTTTCATGTTTATTAAAGATGAAACATGTATGTAGACAATGGGATTGGTGTCTAAATATACATCCTACACATTCATAAATTTGGTTTAATATTGTCAGTACATTATCCTCAATAGAAGAGATAAGTTTTGTTTGTAAAACACACTCTATTTCAGAAGGTAAATTAACAAGTGTGCATTTTTGCTTAATTAACTGTGGTAGATGAACTGTATACAAGTGTTTAATAAGTTTGCTATTAAAATCAATAGCTTTTTCTTTTAAAGTGTCTAACTGAAAATCGTTTAAAACACAATGTGTATAATTCTTGAAATTTCTTATTTGCATAATAGAATTATTATAATTTAACACTAATACTGTATTGTTAGCAATAAACAATGAACTTTTATATTTTAAATTAAATCCAAAAATTTTATATTGGAATTCATACCATGTTGAAATATTCATAAAAATTCTATTTGTTGATGAAATTTCTTCAATTGTAAATACATTGTGTTTGATCTCTTCAATATGTACATAATACTGTTTATAATGGCGTTTTAAAAATAAAAATATAAAATCAGCAAGCTTAAGCCGAAACATGACAAAAATGCAAGATTTACCATGTTTGGTTTTGAAAATGTCATTCACACATGGGATGTGAGGGGATATGTTATGTAATTGTTCATCAATATGTGTAATACTAGTTGATGGTTCATTCGAAGAAATTAAACCACTTGTAGGCAGTGAGGTTAGGTATGCTTCCAAATTTTTAAAATCTAGGTCCTTAAACATTGTATCCAAAAAGCCTATAGCAGAGGTTGACTCACAGCAGGTGTCGAGGAAAGACGTTTCTTCATTATCACAGTTAGTAAATATTGGGGTTGTAGAATCCTTGGCAATCTTAGGTTCTGCAGCATACAAGTCCATGATAGGGGATAGTGTTTCATAGTTCTCCTGCATATTAGATTTTGGTAAAAATTCATTTTTATAAAAATCAGAATTTTCCATAAACGTTGAAACTTTGTTGAAGAAGCCATTTCTTCACACGACCGTTTAATCCTATATAATTCACAAGCCATTTTTTAAATATCAAACAGTAGAAGGTTCAGTCACGACAAAAGTCAACAGTAAACTGATTATAACAGTTACTAACATAGGTTATTAAAGAGTGACGGTTACAGTTTAAAGCAAGTTTAAAAGTAAACATGACGTTTTAGGTTAAAGATTCAAATTGTTCATTTAATGAATATTGCTTGTTACATATAATATTTAATGATTTATATAAGCGAGTATGGCAACGCAAGTTACTTATTAAATGTATAGATAGTTAATCGTGTACAATAAAAAGTATAATCAGGCGTATGTAAATAATGAAAATTAATTACCAATATGTATATTTAGTAAAATAAGTTTGTTTAATTACACAAATGTATACGTAGTTAAATCGATTTATTGCATAAAAGTAATATGTGTTAAAAAAAATTAACAATATAGATTATACAAAATTATATGTTTAGTAGCATATTAATTTAGCTAACATATGTGAAACAATAATATATTAAAAAAAATCTTAAATATATAATTTAAGTAACTTGTATTAAATTTTTATTTCTCATAAAATTTCAAGAAATTTATTTTTATACATAGTGTATAAATTTACAAGTCCATTCACTCACATAATAGTGATATAATATAATCATATTGAAAAATAAAACACAAAAGCTTTTTCACTTATCTATTATTAATTAAACAGATACATTAGTATATACAAGAATAAGTATAGTTCAAATAAATTGGTAAAGTCAATATTTCAAAAAGGAATAGTTTCATTTTTTATAGCAATTTTTAAAGTGTCTATACATTGTAATAAATTCTGTAAATGGTTTAAAAGTTCAGTACGCTATTCAGATACATGTTCTTTGGGTGAGAGATAAATTTTTCTATGCTTCACTAAGTCAAATCTGTGATTAAATATTTCAGAACAATTGACACATTTATAGTGTCTGGTAAACGGTTGAATATGCCTTTGCTTTTGCTGAGGGGTGTTATGAATCATAATATGATTTATTAAATTTTTTTCCCACAAAAACTTTGATCACATTGATTACATTTACGCATAACTCCTTGCTTAGAATGTACTAAGTTATGCTTTTGTAAGCTTTTCTGCACAAAAGATTTCGAACACATTTTACAATTAAAAGGTTTCTTTTTTAAGTGAAATTTCATGTGTCTAACTAATACATTTTTTCGTCAAAAAGTCTTACTGCATTTCTCACACTTATATGTGGCAGATGTCTTGGGATAAATAACATATCATCCCGTAAAGCACTCTTTGTAGTAAACAGATTATCACACTTAGAGGGTATTTTTCTAAATGTTAGTTCATATGTCTTAATAACATATATTTTTTAGTAAATACTTTTTTACACGTATCACATGTAAAAGGTAACATTTGATCATCTTGATCTGATGAAGAGGTCATCGTTTCCTTATTCAAAACAGGTTTCATTAAAATAGTAGAGTCGATTTGCTCCTTAAACTCCGATGTCAAGGCTTTTCTTATCTTGGTTGGTTCGTCTATCACTATGTCTTGCATTGTACTTATTTACTCTAAATCAATTAAAATCGCAGATCACTTAAACGGGGAAAAAATTGGAACGTCTTAACGGTGCAAAAACAGCATGTATATTATTTCAAATAAAACTTTTCATGAATATTTATTTAATTGTAGAGGGCGTGCATGATTAAAATAATTAAAAATAGCGTCACGTGTTATATATCTTATACAGAAATTAGCCTGTACGTTAAACATAAGTAATTAGGCAAAGTATCTTTTATTATACAGTGACAGATTTCATAAGGTAAGTATAAATTTATTTCTCATATTTTATGTAAAAGTATACAAGTAATGTTTTATTATGTACTCATCATGGGTTAAAATGCAAATTTAATGCTTAAAAACATCCATTCATTATATAGTATTGCTAATTAAGTTATATATCACGAAAAATAAATTCATAATATTCAATTTAGTGAAATAATTTTTATACCTTAAACTACACAAAAGAAGCAACGTTATCAGTAAGAAAACGTAGGGATGTTATCTGCAAATAAGTAGTTTCCGGTTTTTACTCTGGTAAAGAACAGATCTATTTTCAAGCTCGATAATCGTTATAATATTCACTTAGTATTGGTTTTAAATCTTAAATAATTTATCAAGTAAAGGGTAGTATTTTGCATACAATATGCAAGTTGTATTATAATAATGGTACACATGTTTAATGAAATAGTATAAAATAGTCTCAAATTCTTAATTTTTGTAGAAAAATAAAACAAGTTTCTACATTTTCTGAAGAAAAATTGTAAAACTTTCCGAAAACTATACTTATTTATTCTTTATACATATATAAAAACAGACACATGATAAAAAACTAAACAAATATTTATTAAATACAAAACATTTCTATGTTAATTTATAAATACATTGTTCAAATGCTTATTATAAAAGTCTACATTCATAGATTCAAAAAACAAGTATAATTACATATACATTTCTCTAACAGGTTTTTCACAAATTCCTTTATGTTAAAATTTAACAAAGCACTGTCGGCACACCAGTTAAATTGTTTTCTTAATTTATATCATACATTGGTGATCTATTTCAACTGGTTGTCCGATGGAACATAAATAACAGTTAAACGTGCACTATACTGATCTCTCTAATTCATGATCGAAGATTTCTAAATAATAATCCATCGCCTCTTTCTCAGTAAAGTGAGAACATTTACATTTTTTAAAATTTTTTAAAACAAACTGGTAAAAGCTTTGTTAAAAAAGTTTGAATAAGACATTCGCTAATTTGAATGCAGTTTTTCTCTAATTTGAGAAATTGTTCTTTTGTAAGTAATAAATAATCAGGTTTCAATATTTTTTGCAGTATGCATGATTCCTTATCCAAATAAATCGTTAGTAAGTCATTGTTACATATGAATGTTTCTTCTTCTGCAGAGTTAAAATTAAATTTAGCCATTTTCGTTTCAAATTTATCAAAGGTTGCGCACGATATTGTAATTCCTTCGTTTGTAGGGAACAGTTTACCACTGTTCTCAAATTCATTATATTTCTGAATGTGAATGTATAACTCACAGTCCTTATTCATTTGCACTTCGACAATCGTATCCTCACCTAAGTTCCAATGGTATGGGGTAAAAACGTCAAAATACTGAAATATTCTATTGAACTCGCTGATTTCTGTTATTTCATAATACGATGTGTTAAGCGAAGTAGTCATTTTCAGGTTTAGAAGTATCCAAAAAGCAGGGTAAACAGATAGGTGATCAACCAAATATACAACAAGGTTTTAGGTCATTAGAAGAACAATCGTCTAAGTCAGGCTACAGAACTTTAAACAGTAAATTCATTATAGTGTAGAAACTTCTTATACTGCTATTCTTATCGTTGTAAAACAGGATGTTATTCTACAAATGTCGTCATATCCTGCATTATTAACTTATAAATTTTTCAAAAATCTTTGAATTAAGTAATGTAAGGTTTCATTATTTATATTAATTGTACGGAGCCTTTGTAGCGTAACTGGGAGCACATTGGAAAGCTAGCCAAAAGGTTGACAGTTCGAATCTGACCATAAACATAATGGTAAGTTAAACTTTCCTTTTTAAAGCATATAATTAAAATTTTTAGTACAGTATCATTAAACCCCACTTCATGTTAAAATTTTCTTTATTATACAGTATAATTTATGTTACAGAATCTCTTGTATGCAAATTGGTAAGATACGCTTTGCTTTTACATGTTTATAAAACAAACAAACCAACCTACCTTTTACAAGGTTATTTTATATGTTATAAATACATTCCAATATGTTTGTAAGTTTAAACATTAAAGTTTATCGTAAAGCTTAAATTTATAATATCATTAGTACTGTATAGTAATAGTCCAATATGTTCAGTCACGTGAGATTTTTTCTTAAATATCTTAAATCTCGTCTAATAAACATGGTCTCATAGCGTGTTCGTTTAAACCTACTACAAATCAACACATCATGAGATCCTTTTGTCAGGTTCGAACCCCGTTTCATTTAAATGTTTGTAAAAATCTAATAAATTTTAAAAAGGTACGCTATTTCGAAATGAAAATTGTAGTCGAAATTTTATATTTTCTTAAATTCTTAATTTCTTACATTATATGAATAAAAATATGTTTTAAGACGTATGCACATCATGTATTTTATTACAATTAGTTAACTTCATATATGCATGCTTGTGTGTGTACGTAACAAATAGTTCTCTTAGTGTCTGTCTGCCTGCCTGCCTGCTCGTCTGTGTGCCTGCGTATCTGCCCACATGCCAGTTTATAACTAATTATTTACATGCGTGACTTTAAAATTTTTATTAAGTGCTATGCTATATCTAAATATTCCCATTGTAAGCAGTTTGGTAACTTTAAAATTATTTATTAAGTGCTATGCTAATATGTCCATTGTCAGTAGGATGGTGAGATACTTTAAAATTATTTATTACGTGCTATGCTATAACAAAGTATTTCCTTTGCGAACAGCTTGCTAAGACATTTAATTTAATGCATGCTATAACTTTTACAGAAGCAGTCATTTTTAAATTCCATAACTATTAAACCAAACCTTACGATAGAGGGTGAAACCACCTTGATCTTTCTCTCCTCTAAAAGAGAAAAAAAAATGGTGCGGGGAGCATGAGGGTGCAGGAGCGATTCTGTTCGGATGTCTCATACTCTAAGACAGTATTTCTCAAATTTAAGCCCCTCCCTAAAAAATTACCTCCCTTTACTATAGTAGACTCCCCCTCTGAGAACCCCTTCTCTTATAGCACACCCTTTCGCCCCACCGTAGGTTTCAAGTTCAATTTTATACATCATACTATAAGACAAAAAATTTTCCTCCGCCATCTGCTTGCTGCTGCTGGGGTAGAACTCTCATTTCCTATCTACTAACATTGATACCTACAACTATAACTTAAAATCCTAGAAAATTTGCTCTATTTTGGCTGCAACATTTTAAACTTTCAATTTCATAAAATAATTTACAGAAATGAGTGTCTGACCACATCTACATGGGCCAAAATTTCTAGTCCTTGGCTTGGCCCAAACAAAAGCTATCTTGGCCCATCTGGGTATAAAAATTAAAAGTTTGGCTAGGGACCGATCGACCTGACTCAATTTCCACAATTTTTTTTATTTTACTTAACATAAAATTATTTTAATGACTATTGGAAACATATTTATACAGAAATTTTACAGCATAATTCAGACTATACATCCACAAGCCATAAAATACAGAATAGTCACATTAATATGGACTTATTACATTTTAATAAAGAGTCATTAAAAAAATTAATGTAGTTTAGAATAATAATAAAAAAGATGGTTAATAACATCATAACTTTTGAAGCTATTTAATAATATAAAAGTAGATTTTTTGAAAATATTTTTCGAAAATTTATTAAAGTTATGTCGAAGATTCTATTAACAAAAATTCATTTTAACTATTATTTTTACCAAAAAAAAAAAAAAAAATTGTCTGCCAAAGATGTCCTGGGAATAATTAAATCCAGGTCAGGCCTGACCCAATTATGTAGGAAAAAATAAAAGTGTGAGTACAGCCCGAGATGAGTCTGCTGAAAAATTTAACTCTGGCTCATACAGAATGTATTAAAAATACATGTATTTACATTTGTTTGTATGTAAATACATATATTTACATTTGCATCAAATCGGGACGATAGAACCTCAATGGGTGGGCAAATGGTTTTATTAGATAAATCACCAGTAACATGGAAGGCATTTAAGCAGAAGTCCATATGCTTATCCACAATGGAATCAGAATTTGTAGCCTTAACCGAGGCAACTAAAGAACTCTTGTGGTTCAGTAGGATTATCAATGAATGTTACGAAAAGGGCATATTCTCAGGTCAAAAGATTAAACCTACACTTTTAGTGGATAACATGGCTGCTATAGACTTCATTAAATCCCCCATTGAGAATTACAGAACCAAACACATTGACATAAAATTGTTCTTCGTCCGTGATTTACTTAACCAAGAACTTTTCACAGTTAAACATATAAACAGCAAAGCTAACCTAGCCGATATTTTCACTAAGTTCCTTACAAAATTTGATTTGAATAAATTTGTTGAAGCTATATTTAATTCTAAGTCATAATTTTTCTTTTGGTCTCTTGCATTGTCATTTCCCTAAAGTCCTCCTTTGAACATCACATATTATTTAAGTATAAACGCATACTTCGGTATGAAATTTTTTTATGTTAAACTTTGATGTTTGACTTTTAATGAAACCTGCGAGTTTCAATTTGCAAAATATAATATATTTTTCTATAAATTGTTTGAATTTAATGTGTTTATACAAAAGTTTTTCTTCAAAGAAAAAGTTTTTTTTATTACTCTCTTTCTTTCCAATGAGCATTTAATTTCCCGCTGGAATGTGGTTCAGACCCCATGTTAGTTCATCCTCCGTGGTCCGAGCGGCCCCAGGAAGCATCTCGCAGGGGTGAGAAATGTAATCAGCCAGAGTGGCCTGCAGGGGGTAGCGGCTTTCGTGGGTGTTCTGGCCACAGGAAGGCCTTATCGCGGGCACATTTTCTTTATTTTGTAAGTCCCTCCTTATATATTATGAAAGTGTCACATTTAAGTCCTGCTCATATGGAAATTTTGAGATGTAATTGTTCATTGTTAAGTTTGTTATGTATTGTTGTTAAATTTTTGAATTAGCATGCTATTATTACTAAAAGTCTTTATACATAAAATTTAAACTTGCCTAGTATATATATAGTTCTTATATGTATTGAATTATTCAAGGTTAACCTATATCTTTATTTTTATTACTTGTATCATATTGTTGAGTGTTTGGTATGAAAAATGTGGGCCCACATATGAAAGCTGAATGTATTGTATGTCTGTTAAAATATGATATCCGTTTACATACAAATATTAATCTTTATTGTTTTTGTTAATGGCCATTAATTATTTGATCTATTTCTGCATATATATATGTCATATTATTGCCGGTATATGAAAGTGTTTATTTCAATAATTCTTATAGTATATGTGTAACTTTTCTTTAGTGATTTGCATAATATAATGTAGCCATTTTTTTGGTGAGGTAATCATGGTAAAAAGGTGTAGCCATTTTTATGGTGAGGTAAGGTAAAAGTGTAGCCATATTTAATATGGTGAGGTAAATCTGCTGTTCAATTTCTAAGTTCAAAGGTCAAGACAAAATGTACAAGATCACCATGTAATTTACTCTTCAAAATGCGACTGCATTTACTAATGTTAAAATTCAACTTGAGATATTCAAATTTATTTGCATAAATATTGGACTTTGTAGAATTTCTTATGCATTTTTTAAAATTGTATATTTCTGAATCTATTATACAAAGCTCATAAGGATTGAGTTTTCAGAAGTGAAGTTGTGTGTTTCATTGTGAAGTTAGTTTTCTTTACTTAAGTAGATTGTTATACTGTATTGTCTTATATATATTTGTTGTTAATGTTGAAGTGTATTTTTATATGAAAATCTTTAATTATTGAAAATTGTGTTTATACATCTATCAAGGGTGGTGGATTTAAATATTTGGTATATGGAGCGAGAATTTTTTGTTTCCAATTTGAATATGATTTTAGTTCTAGTATAAGTGACAAGTGGGGGGGGGGGGCAATGTTAGCATATATAAAGCTTTCCTTGATCACTTATACAATAATCAAATGCTTTCATTTCCTTTTCTTTAAAAACTTTTTTCAACCTTAATCTAACCAGCTGTTTATTTTCCATTCAAACCTCAGTGTTTATCTAGATCAATCTTTTCAGAGATCACAATTACATCACTTTGTTTTTCAAAACATCATATCAGCTTGCTGTTTCTTTTTCCTCCAATGTCATTAGCTTATCTGTATTGTATGTTTGTTATCTTTAACCACAAGAGGGCTTCTATGAATGAATGAGGTAACATGACACCCTCTTGAGTACTACAACTTTCATTCAGCTGTTAGTTTGGACTGGGGTATAAAGATTGAAACACCACGTTATCATTATCTGTTTTTTTTCCTTTTAATGAGTTCAAAAAACCATTTTGCCTTGTCAGCATAATGGAGTTTCATTTTATTTGACCAGATGTTTATTTTAGTCCAAGGGCATGCCAGCTGTAGTTATTATTCATTTTCTTTTTGTTTGGTTGAAAGTAGAAGATGTTTTTACAAATAGTGAAAGATGTTTGTGCTACCTGTATGTTATGTAGAGCTATCAAGTGTATTACAAGTTTATTCAAACATCCTATCCTGAATTAGATGTTGATAATGGATATTATGAAAATGAGACTGAATATTTTCGCCACGTTGTCATTGTCAGCTGTTTAAAATATTTCCTTATGTAAGTTTATTTTTCATACTTTAAGTTTATTTATATTCTGTTTGAATTTATTTTTAAATGTTTTTTGTTAATAAACGTTTTAGTTTATTTAAACTTAACTTGTTTTATCATAGTTTATTTTACACTCTGCCATTTATTTTTTCAGCTTCCAATACTCTGCTTATAATTTAATTAAATTTTAGAAGCCAGCATTCTTGGTGTATGTACCGGCTGTCCCGATATACCGGGACTATCACATTATCAACATTCTAGATAGACTGCTCTCTGACTCCTAACTGAATTGCAAAATGTGGTCCAATCTTAAAAAAAAAAAATGTGTGTGTGAAAGAGAAGGCGGGGGAGTACTTAAGAATTCTTGCAAGATACCATGATTCCAATAAATTAAAACATGAGATTCGGCTATTTTCAACGCTTCTTGTAGAAAATGCCTGAATAAACAAGGATCGCCAGCTTTGATGCAGATCTCTGATGCTGGACATATTAAATTTCTGTATTGATGTTGTCAAAGTAACATCGGCTCATGTAGCACAATTACAGTCATTCAGGGTAACTTTGAGCCATGGGGGGTAACTTTGCACCACTTCCCTTTTTTCACTATCTTTGGCTTCAAATGGATGGACAAGGTCCAGTACTGCCCTCTATAGGTAAGGTTAAAAATAAGGTTTTGTACTCTTTATTTTGGAATATAAATTGGCAACATTCTGCACAGCTTATTGCATTATACAACCATTATTCTGAAGTACTGTTTGCAAGTTGATTTTGAATACTGTTTTGAAGTTGTTGCAAACCCATTATTTTTTTTAAGTAAGTGACAATATACTTATTTAACAGGCATATTATTATCTAAATGTTGGGAATGAGTTAGTATCTTGTGATTATTTATTTACAAATAGTTAGTAAAATGTGATTTAAGAAGGGACTACCATTTTACCTCATGTTCAGTATAACTTTGAGAGCATGGGTTTATTGTTTACTGATTATATGTTACTACAAGCAATTTATATTTCTATTTTATTATTAATTTATTAATATATTATAATGTTATTTATTTTATTTATTTTTATTGATAGAATTTATTATTTATTTATTGTTTATTTATTATTATTATTTTATTTATTTATTTACTATTATTTTATTATTAACTTATTAATCTATTATTTTGTTATTTATTTATTTTATTTACTTTTATTGATTAAATTTATTATTTATTTATTGTTTATTTATTATTATTATTTTATTTATTTATTTACTACTATTTTATTTATTATTAATTATTTTTAAACAATTTATAAAATTAATTGTGAACATTCAAAGAGAAATTTCTATTTAGTATGTATGTATATAAAGGCTATCAATGGATACTTAAAATGTGTAGAATCTATTATGGTGTTACTTTCTTATGTAGTACTATTAGTTTTTGTTTTCCCATTTATGTATCTTCTCTGGATATCATACATATGTACATTCTTTTGTACTTTTTCTTTAAAATGTGATAGTACTACATACACCAGTCATATGTATAATGTTTACCTCCTTTTGGTAGTACATGAATAACAAACGAAACAGTAAAATGTGGTAGAGTAGAATTTTCTTTTTATTTATTTCAGGTTCAAGTAAATAAAAATGCCTAAGATAATAAAAAAAGGTTTCAGCAAGTCCAGGAGTACGGCGATATGGTACTAAGAGTCGATATACATGTGAAGAGTTAGAGAGAATCCTAAATGATATTAGAAATGGAAAAATCAGTCAGCTGGAAGCTTTGAAGAAATATGATATCCCAAGGAACACTCTGCGCAACAAACTTACAGGACAGCATACAAAAAATGTTGGAAGACCAACAGTATTTTCTGTCGAAGAAGAGAATTCCTTTGTAAACCATATTGTTTCACTCAATGATCTTAGCATTCCAGTCTCTCTGTGGGATGTTAGATGCATTGTAAAGAGTTATTTAGATATACAGAATCGAAAAGTTAAGCAGTTCAAAGAAAATATGCCTGGTTGGGATTGGGGTCAATCATTTCTTCAACGACACAGAGCTGCCTTAGCTCAAAGATTCGAAACAAACATTAGTCGTAAACGTGCTCAAGTAAATGAAGAAACACTGAACCATTTCTTCAATAACTTAGAAAAAGAAATAAATGGAGTTCCAGCTTCTAACATTTTTAATTATGATGAGACTGGTTTTCATGATATACCACAGAAAAGAAAAGTTTTATTTCGAAGAGGTTGTCGCCATCCTGAACGTATAAGGAATTCAACAAAGTGTTGTTATACTACCTTATTCTGTGGCAGTGCAGATGGAAATTTTATTCCACCATATGTTATTATGAAAGGAACCCAAAAGTGGTCCGACTGGGTATATGGTGCACCTAAAGGAACGTGTCTAAACACCGCAAAATCAGGATGGATCGATAATAATGTTTTTGATGACTGGTTTGAACGTCATTTTCTTCCAGTGGCGAAACAAAAGCCAGGGAAAAAGATCCTTATGGGGGATAACATGTCAGCACATATGTCATTAAAAGCATTGCAAATGGCTCAGGCAAATGATATTCATTTTATTTTTTTCCCACCTAATTCTACTCATTTGTTGCAACCTCTGGATGTTGCCTATTTCTCTAGTCTTAAAACACATTGGCGCCAAGTTTTATCCAGCTGGAGAGAAACTAAAGGGGGGAAAAAAGTAGTAGCTCTACCAAAAGCCATCTTTTGACAATGCTAAAAGCTACTCTTGAAGTAGGAGAACAAACAGCATCTGTTAATTTAACAAAAGGATTTCAATGCACAGGTATTTATCCTATCAACAGACGAACAGTTTTGCAGAAACTTCCCTTGTACACTAAGTCTTTTGAAGAAAATGAGAATATTGGGATAGAATTCAAAAAATATCCAAAAAATGTCAGAAATAATGATTTAGGGATAGTTCATAGAGCACGAAAATTTTGCCTACCTGTAATTGCTGGAAAGAGTGTCTCTTTGGAGGAAGTGGACAAATTCTATAAGAACAAAGAGGCACAAAAACAGAAAGATAGTAAAGGACGAGGTGGAGTAGTAAAACGAGGGGGTATTTCATCTGGCATCAAAACTCTTCGACAGAAAAATGAAAGTTCTGCATTTGATGATGATGATGTAGAAAACCAGGCCTCTACCTCTGCTTCATTTTCAGAAGAGAAAACAACTGAATCCTTATTAGACTATGGTGACCTGAAAGGAATTTGCAGTAACTCTGCTGATGAAATGTATGTAGAGGATTCTGTTGAAACCGAAACTGCTCCTTTGGAAATTAGTATTGAATACGTTGATGATACAGGGACATCAATCGCAGAAAATGCTACTGTTCTAGATTTGTGTTCAGAAACATACAAAGTTGATGACTACGTAATCGTCCAATATGATGGAGCAATGTATCCAGGTCAAATTATAGACATACAACATAATAGTATGTTCTTAGTACGATGCATGCAGAAGTCTGGCGCATACTGGAAATGGCCCAATACCAATGATGATCTATGGTATCATCAAAAAGATGTATTGGTAAAACTATCTCCAGAAAATATAATTCCAGCGAGTAACCGAGGGGTTTTCCACATCAGCAATTCTTTGCTGGATGCAAAAATATTGTGCTAATGATATATGCTGCTTTTTTATTCTTGAATTAGTATATACTAGTATTAACATAGTATTGTAACTATGGGTGTATTATATAGTTAACAGAATGAAAATTGTTTTTTACTGCATTTTTACATCTTATATAAACAATAAATTGTTTTTTTTTTATTAAATATTAGTGGGTTTTTTTTTCACTCTTGCTATGCATAATATTCTTTGTAATAACATAAATTATATAAATCTTGTGTTGTTGGGAAATGTTAATGAAAAGTGTTTAAATATCTGAAAATTTTATTTTTTTGGTTCAATGTTCTCCTATTTATAATACTTTTATTAGAATGATTTATTTAATATTACATTTATGATGTGGTTCAAAGTTACCCTAAATGACTGGGTAACTTTGAACCAGGCTAAACATTCATTTTTTATTATTTATATCATTATTATTCTTTAATTTCTGATAATTATACAATAATTTAGGAGTATTTCTACATTTTTATGCCCCTAGTTGCAACAATATTATTAAAATATGAGTGGGGCAACTAAAAATAGAGAAAATGTGGATCAAAGTTACCCTGAATGACTGTATAAGTTATTTTTAGCCCAGCCAGGTCTATTAATTTTTTATATCAGTTAAATTTGTTATATAGTATTATGTTGAGTAAAAAGTTTTCCGCCAAGGGGAGATACCTTCGCGCAAACAGCTGTCATTTGTGCGGTTGTTAGCTTTTCAGCCAACCAATATTTGTATTCGAAAGCAGAGCACAGGAATTACATGACTGTGTAATTTGTTTGTTAAAAATTTATTATCTTGTGCTTCAAAAAAGTGTTTAAAATGGAGCTATCATGTCAGCAGATCAGAACGATTATTTACTATGAGTTCCGTAATAAACTCAGTACGACTGAATGCCACATTAAGATGCGTGAAAGTTTAGGAATCAATACTGTTTCTTATGATACAGTCAAAGTTTGGTTTCGGAAGTTTAAAGTTGGAAATTTCGACAGTGAAGATGAACCACGTTCCGGCCGCCCTATTGAAGTTGATCGTGAGGAGTTAAGAGCCTACATTAGTCACGCGAAAAAACGTTCCAGCTAATGTTAAGTCTATGGGAAGTGTTGGAATAATATAGAGCAGTTCAGATCACGTGACTTTTACCGGAGAACAATGAAAAAAGCTGTAGGACACACAAATAGAAAGAGCATTGATAAAGGTAGCGATAGCTGTCCTACAGCAGCAGCAAAAACCTGTTCGTGACGTCACCTTGCACAACTCTATTCCATACATGTCTACATTTTTAGTCTTGTCACTTCATTTAAAGCATTCATCTAAATTCATTCATTTAATTCATTCATTAGAAGTTCTTAAGTTATCAGTTTCATATTTATTTCTAAGTTTCAGTTTACTCATACATATCTTTGGTTTATGATTTATTTATTTCAATAGTTAAATATCGTATTTAATATTTCATTTAGTTTGCTTACCTTTAATACTTTTATAAATATCCTGGCAGATTCACTTTTATTTTTACACGACATCTTTAAAAGCCTACATATCTTTGTTTACATTCGACCGGCTTCTTTCCCGTACACGTTAAGTGTTACGATGTTCCGGAGTGACTCCGGCAGCCGACAACAGATGGCGTGACCATCTGTTTCCTCCTTCATCGCTCTCTCTTGCCGCCGCTAGGAACTTCTCGATCTTTCAGGTAACCGGCAGTGACGTAGGTCTCATTTAATATGGATAGCCGTGTGATTGGATGTTTACCTGGGAAGGTACATTTAAATACCAGCTCTCTGATATCGCATCAGCTTCGAATCGTTTTTCGTTTCAGTACGTTGTGCCAAGGCAACGATGTCGCCGTTCAGTCATGGCTAGGTATAAAGAGATGATTCAAGATGTCCAGTTCTTGTTTTAAATAGTGCTGTTAGTTCTTAAAGTAAAGACTTTGTGTTTTGATAATGTGAAAGGCCGGACGAAGATGTTGGAAAAGGTCCATATAAAGTTTGAAAGCATTTTTCTGTTTCATAGTTGGTTGAGCTATGCTTCCTGAATAGCTGGGAAAGAAAATGGCGATTTACTTTACATCGAAATCCTGGCCGATAATGCAACACGTTCAATACTTAATAGTTTGAGTTCAATGGTTAATATTTTGAGTTTAGTGTTCAGTTGTTTCAGTTTGTTTTATCAATGTAGTTTTTCCCTCTTGTATTTTTAAACTGACTTATCATTCATCCTCTGAATATTATCAGATGGATTTCAGAAAGTCACGTTCGTATATTTATATAGTGTTAAAGGAGGAGGTGAAACACACGGTGAAGTTTTAGTAAGTTTATTTTTAATTAGTTTTTCTTAAGTTTGCTTTTATATTCACACAACTTTATTTAAATTGATTTATTACCGGGTTTAAGTTTTCTTTAAATAAAGTTTTAGTTACGTTTCTTTCCTCTTAAGTTTTAACATCTATTTAAGTCTCTCATTTCATTTTCTCGCTTTAAAGAATCTGACAGATAATCATGGTGTTACGGAACCCATCATGTTCTCTAGCTTTAGATGAAGGTCCGTATGGTTCGCCATGTTTGGTCAGCTTTGTTAGTTTCAGCATACTATTGACGGTTACTGCGTGGTATGTCGGAAGTTTTCATAAGGCAGTATTTAAGTAGAAACGGAGATCAACGATCTTTTAAATTGGATCGTAATTGAGAGAGGGAGAGATGTATAAAGTTTATATTATCTTGGTTTTAAATTAAAGTTAAATTGTTTAAAGTATAAAGTTTTATTAATGATAATCTTTAAAGTAAATTGAACTTAAATAAAAGTAATTTCCTTTATGGAAAATATTGTTTCTTGATAAGCTCCAGTTCATATTAAGATATTAAGTATATTTTTCATTTGTTTATTTTGTTGAAATTGTATTTGTCTCTTTTAGTTTTTATTTCTATTTTATTCAATAAATGTTAAGTTACTTTTTAAAAACAGTTGTGTTTATTTCAAGACATTTTTCACCTAATTTATTTTCCAGCTTTTCTCTCATGCATAATCTTGACAACCAATCGCCAGCATATACGCTCTATTGAGTTTTCTAATCTGCTTCTTTTAAATTACTAGTAATTACACTAGTAATTACTTATTCTAACAGGAAGGTTATCACGTGATTTCTCGCTCGCATTTTAATATTTTTAAATGATTTTTTTTTGCATAGGATAGCTGAGGTCGATCTCTAACGTTGTTAGTTTTTACTTTTTCGATTTTGGTTCCAGTTTTTTTATATAAGGGTAATTTCACTTTCAGAACCGGTTCCAAAATTGAAAATGTTCGCTTATAAAAAAACCGTAACCAAAATCGAAAAAGTAAAAACTAACAATGTTAGAGATCGACCTCAGCTATCCTTTGCAAAAAAAATCATTTTAAAATATTAAAATGCGAGCGAGAAATCACGCGATAACCTCCCCATAGACTTAACATTAGCTGAAGCGTTTCTTCGCGTGACTAGTGTAGGCTCTTAAAGCAAATCATTGATCAAGACAGAAATGTTTCAACATGAACTATTGTGTTAGAGCTTAACGTTTGTCAAACAACAATAGTTAACACTCTAAAACGCTTAAACCCAACGTCTAAGTTAAACCTGATAAACTTAATAAAATGTTCTTCTTACCACTGCCTATTTATGCTTATTTATTCCTATTTATGTTTATTTATATCCTTATCTATATGTATATTTTTACTTTCCACCTTTCCTATTTTACAGTCACCTTTATTTAAAGTAGCTACATTAACATATTAATTACAGGGTATTAGTAAACAGTATTAGTAACAAGGTGTCAATGTATTTTATTAGAGGATTTTACATCTTACTTCCTTTTTATATTCGATCACTCTTTCCTCCAAACTCTTCTCTCTGCCTTGGCTAATATTTACAGTACATCATCTAGCATCCATAATAGTTTGATATAATGTCTATAATTGCCTCCAATATCCTTAATAGCCAAGTTGAACTTTCTACTCTTTATATATTGTTTAAAGTTTATTTTAGTCAGTTTATTTTAGCTAACAAGTATATCGTTAATTCGTTACTCCATTTATAATTTATCTCGTTTTGTTTACGTTCAGCCGCACTTCCCTTCACCGAAAGGTGGCGTCGTTCGATCGTGAAAAACGTCACGTGTTTGACAACACGATCTCACTCCTACCTGCTCCTTGCATTGCGTAATGAGCGGTTTCGTTACAGGTGTTCAGTATAAAGCACATGCTTTTTCAGTCTCAGTACTCTCTTTTTCTTTTGATCTAATAGCTGGCATGTAGCTCGTGGCTGGTGTTTTCGCCGAGCAAGCATTAGCTATTTTTTAGTTCAATGATTTACGTGAACAAGTTGTTTTCACGATAACATTACTTAACAATGCAGTAAAAAGTTAATCAAGTTGTAGTGGTTTCTTAACTAAATGTTCTGTCATCCGGAGTTTACAATATGGGTTTATAAGATGTTTCCTTGAAGTCTTTTAGCGATCTCCCTTTAAAAACCTGCTTTTACTTTAGCCGTTTATGGTGTCACCTAGAGCCCAGCCATTGCATCTTTATCACCGCTAATTTACGGCAAATGTTTTTGATACTTCTTGTCATAAGGAAAGAAGTAATCCTCGTGCCATTTAGGAAGGACTTTATTGTGCAATGTTTAGCTGAAAGTTTAGAGTTATTTTTGATGCTCAGGTTCCACATAAATGGAAATCAAAAGCCTTTTCATTTTAAAGGATCGTCGCTCATCTGTCAAGAATGTTTAAGTAGTGCTGCTGCTTCTGGATATCTAGTTGATTCACTTAACGTGGTCATGAAATCTCAAGGGGGGGAATTCTTTTATTAAAGCATAGTTAATTTACTTTTTATTGCTTTGTTCAAATATCTTTATACTGTTTTTCTATTAGATGTTACTTGTGTTTAATTATTTAATATAATCTGATTCATAAATAAATATAATTTGTTTTTAACTCATGTGTTCTCATTTTGTCACCACACGGTTTAGTTCATTTATTTAATAGTTTAAGATTATCTTTCATGTTTTTGCTTAAGGTTAATTGTTATTGAATTCTGATAAATTTAATAGTACTTTACTCTTTAATATATTTGGAACTACAGCTACGTTTTACTGCATTTAATTTTACTCTGCTTAGATATTTAATTTAAACGTAACTTATATCTAATATTTTTCACACCACGGTCATCAAAACCGCTGAGTGCCTCACGAATTGACTGCTGAAGACAAGCGCAGGAGAAAAAACTGTTGTTTGGCTCTGCTCAGAGATTAAAGGAAAGAGAACATTCTGGACAGAATTGTGACCTGTGATGAAAAATGGGTGTACTACAACAATACAAGCCATAAAGGAGGGTTGGCAGCACCTGGGGAATCAGCTGGCTCGGTTGCAAGACGTAGCTTAACTAACAAGGTGTTCCTCTGCATCAGGTGGGATTGTCGTGGAATTCTGTACAAAGAGCACCTGAAAAACGGACAGACTATCAACAGTACAATATACAGCAACATGTTTATCAAAGTTCGCGATGCCATTCGCGAAAAATGAAGAAACGAGTTCAGAAGGGAGGTGGTTATCTTTCATCAAGGTAGCGCCCGGCCACACGTTAGTACGATGACCGACTGGATGCTCTACATGCTGTAGTGAGATTTGATGCAACATCCACCATACAGCCCCGACATGGCCCTTTCAGACTTCTATCTCTTTTCACATCTGCAGCTGCATCTTGGTGGCACAATCTTCCATTCAAATGAGGAGGTCATAAATGAGGTCGATCTCTTTCTGGACTTGCGCATGCCACAATTTTTTGAAAAGTTGCCAAAACGTTGTAGATTCAAACTGAGATTACTATCCCTGTTAGGTTTGATGATTTCGTATGTATTTATCATTTTACAATAAAAAAAAATTTGGCGGAAAACTTTTTACTATATTAGTAGTACTTTTTAGTATATTATATATTTGTTACATATATTTACAAGTTCTATTTACTCTGTGAATGCATTTTATGAGGCATCATTCTAGATAGATTTCTCATTGACTCCTAATTGAATTGCAAAATGTGGTCGATGTATGTGTGTGTGTGAGAGAGAGAGAGAGAGAGGGGGGGGGAGAGAGAGGGAGGGGGGGGTACTTAAGAATTCTTGCATGCAAAGAGTTGTAAAAGTGATATTTACCAATAAGTTAAAACATGAGATTCGGCTATTTTCAATGCTTCTTGTAGAAAATGTCTGGATAAATGAGGATCACCAGCTTTGAAATAAAGCTCTCCCAGCAACATATGAGCTTTCAGAAGGTTCTTAACCACTACAGGTTTAAATAATATCCTTTCTGCAATACAAAAAATAGAGATCAAATAGCAGTTAAATGTCAAATTGCAATATTTTTTTAAGCTTAAAACTCAAAAGAAAAGTATTCTATTTATATTTTTAGGGACATTTTATTTTAGTCAACTAATAAAGGATCATGTCATAAAAGCTGTTCAGAGAAATATTTCAGAGAGGAGAAATATTTTGGAAGAAATCTGTTTGATCCACAGCCTGGTTTGGCTCCCCCCCCCCTCCTTTTTTTTAATTACATCAAAACGGCATTCCTTAAACTGTGTGCCAAGTTGAAAATTAGTGAAAACCCTGGATTTTGAAATAATTACTTCCAAAACCCTTTTAAATAAATATAATAAATACTTTTTTAAATGGAGTTTTGTCAGATTGCATGAATTTTTGTAAGAGCCCCTCATGCAAGAACAATTTTTGAACATATCAAAAAAGCCTAAAAATTATATCTGCTTCATTTTGAAAAGCGCAAGAGCAGTTTTGAATGATTATGTTCAAGAAGGCTTTGAATGATTACCATTTTGGAAACCAGGATTTTCACATAACTTCAGAAATGACATTTTGGCGAAGTTTTGAATCACTAAGTCTTGGCTGCAGTCCACAAGCATATCTGTTCTTTTTTCTCTTAGTATTTAATTATTTTAAGTCACTTGAGAAAAATAAATTTTTAAAATCTCCAGAAAAAAAAAGGCTTGAATTTTAAAATCGTGGGAGGAGAAAAGAAAGTAAAAAAGAAAAAAAAAAGTTTAATAATGTCAAAATACTAAATATTTTTTAATTTTAAACCTCAATTAAAACGTAAAAATTACCCCCCCCCCCCCCCCTGCCCTCACTATTATGATAAAATCTGATTTTCATAAGAAAAAAATATTGGGAAAAAAATTTTTTTTTAGAGATAATAGAAAGGTACTAATGAATACTCATGATACTGAAAAAACTATGTAACTTAGGTATGCATATATGTACACAAACATGCTAAAAAAAATATCAGTTATCAAATTAAAACCATCTAAACTTCAGAGGGAAATATATATATATATATATGAAAGGATAAGAAAATAAAACCTCTTAAAATTCAAAACTTAAATAAAAATTTACAGATTGTTTGCACAACTTTAAAATCTAATATTCTAGGGTAGAAATTCTAGGGTTCTAATATTGTAGGGTAGAAGGCCCTTAGTCTCAGGTTCAATGGATTTTATACAATGCTCCTTAGTTCTTGAGAAATGGGGGGGGGGGGGGGTCAAATATTATAACACAACTTAAATACTTAGTTTGTAACAAAATAATTGCATTGGTCGTAGCTCAGTTCATAATGGCGTCTGTTGATCTGAGGGCCCAAGTTCGAGGCCAGAACGTGCTACGTTCCTCATTTTTTTTATAAATATACTTGTAATTATAATTTAATAATCTCAATGAAAAATTTTGTTAATGTAATTAATTTTAATTTCGCATTTTTGATTTTTAAACCATTATTAAACATTTCTCATCATTTAAAGAGATTTAACAAAATTGGATCTATTATAGTTTAGTAAAAATTCAAAAATCTTAACAAAATCAGCATATTTACTATCGAATTATAGAATTCTTCTCCCATCGCAATAGAAAATAAAGATACTTCAGATGCTGGATTATTTGTTAAAAATCCATTGTTTTGCAATAAAATTTTACATTACGTCAATGCATTTGTGACATCACTTTTCTGCTTTTCATCGAATCCTGACACTTCAGATTGATCTTGTGAACTACAGCTTTTTTCTTCCATTTTTATACAATAGCTGCTATAGAATGATACGCACTTGTGCAGTAAAGATTGAAAACAAGAACCATTTAACTGCACCAAACTAAAAAACTAAATAACCAAAGTCTGTTGTGGCGCCCTCTAGTTACAATAAAATAAAACATAAATATGTTGTAATTTAATTCTTATTCTAATTTTTAATATAATTATGCTTCTTACTTTAAAAACAGAGTAGTATTATCATCGCATTGACTTCCCTTGTTAAGGCTATTTATAAATGATGTTTCTTTACAATCATGAATTGACACAATTGCATCGATAAAGCATATATGAAATACATTTTAAAAGTGATTTTTTTTTATTAACCGTTTAATGATGTTTTCTACAATGATTTAGTTACAGATATAAAATAAATAGGTTAACATTATAATTAATGCACAATATTATAATTTTTAATTGAGATTATTAAATAATAATTACAAGTATATTTATAAAAAAAAAATTAGAAAAACAAATGTAGCGCATTCTGACCTCGAACCCAGGCCCTCGGATCAACGAGCAGATGCCATATCAAGTGAGCTACAATGAACAAAGTTATTTTGATACAAAGTAAGTATTTAAGTTGTGTTTTAATATTAGACACCCACCCCCACCCCCCCCAATTTCTCGAGAACTAGGGAGCATTGTATAAAATCCATTGAACCTGAGACTAAGGAGCTTCTACCCTGCAACATATATAAAATTAATCAAAATCTATGAATACAAAGCTTGGCACTCTCTTTGTTAGATACTGTCTAAAGTGGAAAACAGAAATAACTCATGAAAGATGCTACCAAGGTTAAAAATGGAAATGGGGATAGGAAGGGAGGAAGGAGAGCTAACTAAGTGAACTAAAAATGGGACCGGAAGAGGAGAAAGGGAGGTCAAAGTACCACAAAAAGTCAAAAATAATCATCCCAAATAGTTGAAAAATATGGAAAACTGCCTAAAATGGAAAAGGTAAAGTACCATAGAATGGAAATTAAAGTGTCCAGATCTCCAATGATCTAGAATAAGGCTTATCCAAAGAATTCAAAGTTAGACGACACCATGAATATTCAGTTTGTGCACATAAGTGTTATAGTTATTGAGATATTGTCTAAAGCGGAAATGAACAATAACTGAAGAATGAGGACACCTAGGCTAAAAACGGAACTGAGATTGGAAAGGGATGAAGAAGAGCTAACTAGGGTACCCAAAAATGAGACCACGGGAGGAGGAAAGGAGGCCAAAATGCACCAAAGGTTCAGAAAGTGTCTCCCCAAAAGGCCAGAAAGGACTCAACGATCGTTAGACTGTTGTCATTTCCAGCCTCCAATTAAATATTACTTTATATAATAGTACCTTTCCTCTCAATAGAGGTGTTTTCTGGTGTCTGGGGATGGTCTGCGGACCCCGGGTCACCATTAGGGACTTGAAGGAGGAGTCTATCTCTCATTGTTGGAATGTCAGCTTTCCGCTGTATACTGTCTTTTCATTGAAGTAAAATACTCTATTTTATATATCACCATCTAGTATGCATTTCTGCTTTAGCATAAGGGAGTGCTGTCTCTCCATAGGGCAGGGTTCCCAGTAAAACATGTCTGGCAATTTCCCTGACTTTCCACGATTTTCCCTGATTTAATGCAAAAAAATTCCATGACCAAACGGTCATACAAAAAATCTGCTTTAAATAACACAAAATAACAAGCAGGCATTAAAAAATTTGTATCATAAGAAACGTTTTATACTCTTTTCCAGGAGAAAATTTAAGCACCTTTCAAGAAAATTGCAAAATGAAATTCTGTAAAATACTATAATGCAAAAAAACTTTAGCTTTGCCAGTTTTCAAATGAATGCTACACAACAAAGTCTAAAATGTGAAATGTCATGAAAAAGTCTGAAAAATGTAGAAAACTTTTGTCCATATTATGGTTTTTCTGCATTGCATTTGAAGGAATTTCTTGATTTTGAAACAGATTACAGTCTAGAGATTTTTCAGAGGCGCCATGTAGCGAGAAATATACTAACACTTTTCTGAAAAAAAAAGCAATGATTTCAAATTCTTTTTTTTTTCCCAGACCTTTCCATGACTTTTTAGGAAATATTTGTAAATTCCCTGACTTTTCCTATATATTTTTAAATTTCCATGACTTTCCCTGACTACTTTGAAATTCCCTGACTTTCCATGTCGCTGGGAACCCTGTAGGGGTCTTTCTGGCTTTTTGGTCTTCCTCCTCCCCCAGTCCCATTTTTGGGTCCTTTAATTGCTCTCCCTCCTCCTTTCCTATTTCCATTTTTAGCCTAGGTGGCCTTTTTTGTGAGTAAATTGCTATTTTTGCTTCAGACAATATCTCAGTACATAGAAAAATTATATGCACTAACTTGATAGCCATGATATTGTCTAACTCTGAACTATTCAGATAAGCCTTATCCTGTGGTCTTTTGGGACCTAGGTTTTAGTTTCCGTGGAGAATGATTTCTGAAGGTTTCATTAAAATCTGAAATGGTCAGGTTGAAAATTGAATATTTTTTGGTTGATTTGACTTGAAATTTCAATCTTTTATTCAAATTTTCATTATTTTCATGGAGATTTATTTTATATTTCAAAAAGTCTATTATTTGAATTGTTGCCAATTTGTAAAATAGCGCACAAAATATTATTCCCTTTAAATTAAAAAACATATTTACATGTGACTATCAAAAACAGAAATAAAACTTAATTTTTTTTAAGTAAATGATCACGTGTTAAAAGCAGTAATTGTAGAAAATTACGTAATAAAAAAACCGGGAATATTAAAAAGAGAAATTATTAAATTATGTGTTCAAAGCATTAACTGGAGAAATTTACATCATATTTAAAATTATCAAATAACAATATTTCCAAACAGTTTCAATATAAAAATATATTTACATGAGAGATTATTGCGACAAAATATTTTACCTATTATTACAAATTTTAAAACAGTGTAAATAATAACATTTCCCTTCAATTAAATATTTTACATTTAATAATAGGAAGAAAAGTTTGAAAATTACATCATATTGGAAACAATACATTAAAAACATCTTACTGAAAACAATTTTCGGTACTTCTCCATTATACCGTTGACAACTTTCCAGTAAAAAAAAAAAAAAAAAACTATCACCAAATTATTTGTGAAATTCTAATGTCCAAAAAACCAATGGAAGAATGTTGCCATTTGAATTTAAAGCCCCACTCACTAAAGTATCAACTATCAGTAATTTTAAACAATAAACTGTATAATACATTAATGAAGAGAGGGAAAAAAAAAAGTAATGTTAAATATTTATTTATTTACAATATTTTGCTTAATTATCCCCCTCGGTTGAATGATAAGTGTTTACGATGTCAGTTGAAATCTATCTGTTGTGCGTAACTGTACTATTTACATTATTATTACTCTTTTTCAATGCTTTTTCTCTTTTAATATCATGATACCATTTAAAAGGTCATTATTATTTAAATTAATTAAATAACTAATAAACATTAAAAATACAGACAAATATTGAATAAAAATCTCTTGATGATGTAACAAACATGTGTAATGAATCTGATGTCAATTGAATGTGACACCATGGTAACACACTTTTTCTGTTAAATCCTATATTTTGGTGATAGTTTTTTTTTTTTTTTTTTTTTTTTGGATAGTGGTCGACAGGATAACAGATAAGCACCCAATTTTTTATTTCATTATAAAATTTATCAATGCAGTGTCATTGTTTACTTAGTCATTTTAAACAAGTTGATTTTCAAATGTTTAATTGATGCTGTTTAATCAATCACAAAAAGAGTTGTTAGTTCTTTCTACAGCAGTTGATTCAGCCTTAAAATCCCTCAATGAAAGGAAAATGAACAGAATCTCCATTACAACAGACCACCACTGGTCACTTAATTATAATTCAATCTTCTGAAATCATTTTAGAGTTGATCAAATTAGCTCGTGTTTAGAGTTTGTGGTATCAGAATGGGGGTTGGCAAGCACAGCTTCTAGGGGACAGAGCCTCCTAGTTATTAATAAAATGCTGTAATAAGTAAAAGTCTAAAAACACAATAAAAAGAAAGACATTTTAATATAATTAGAAACTATATTATGCAGCAATAAAGAAGAGAAATATATATTTTAAAAGAAAAAATAAATTTGTACCACATCCAACAGTAGATGATTCCTTTTCTGCAATGGTTTTATAAAGATCTTTGCATTTTGATGCAGATTTCATTAGAACAGCCAAAGAAGAATACATACTTAGACTCTTTGCATTCTCATAATAAGAAAATGCTTTTGTTGGAAGATGGAGAAATTCACTTAAGAGCATCAAAGTTTCTGCATGCAATATTTTGACAGATTTGAAACTTTTTTTTAATATAGGGCTTGCTAAGATGTCTCTTACAATCTGAAGTCCTTCATCAAACTAAATTAAAAATAAAATTAGTGAAATAAACATCATTCATCGATATAATTATACATTTAGTATATCTTTATATTTTGAAGTGCATAGATAAAATATGATAATTTTAAGATCTAATATAGACAAAACTTAAAATAGATCAAATTTTTTTAGAAGTGATAATTATCTTACAGATGGCATGCCATGTCAAGTAATCCAATGACATTTAAGTTACTATTTCCAATAGCTTTGTTTTTAAGTATACATAAACTACAAAAAGAGTAGATCTCAGGTCTACATTTGTTTATTTTTTATCTCAATTTATTTTTATGGAATAAGAGTTTAAAAGTCCCAAAATGTGCCAATTTTTGTTATACTGCAAGACGAACTGCACATATATCTTGATATTTCTGCATAGAATTAAAAAAAAAATTGTACCATTCCCCTCAGAAAATTATATCTGTCAAGTGATATATCACATGAATTTATTTCAAATTATAAAATTTAATTAAAAAACAATAATAAGAGTAAAATTTTTCAACAATAAAATAATAATAATAATGCTGATTCTTTATTTCTATAAATTGTCTGTGTTACAACATTATTTGGAAAGATGCCAAGAGATGGCGCTTTTGTTCATTATTATTTTTCTTACCTGTACATATTTTTTCAGTCTTCGTTCGCTGAAGCTAGTAGCTGCGTGTAAATAAAAATGGTGTGCGTTAATCAAATTGAAAGTGTGTTCTTATTTGTGTTGTGATGAATATACATTTTTGGTGTCAGGATCGGGATAAAAGTCATCCGTTATGAGATGGTTGAAATTTTATGTTACTGGTAAATTCTATCCCCACCTCCCTTCGTTCTTTATTTGTGCGCAAAGGATTGGTGAGTAGTATCTTTGTTTTTGTTTGGAGATTGAGTGTAAAATGGTTAGAATTTCGATGTGCAGTGGTGAATATTTAAATACGAGAAGGGAAGACCGAGCTATGCTCGGTCAAAATTAAATTTGAGTTCAAATATCCTGACCCATGACCAAAATGACCCACTAATTGAATTTTCTCGAACATGTGACTTATCCCAACAGTCTTCTCGTGCCGGAAAACCATAGGATGCAAAATTTAGTGTAAATTGAGCCGCTTTTTTAGATATTGACCCACAATGACCCAGAAATGACCCACTAATCGAATTTTCTCGAACATGTGACCTAGTCTAATGATTTTCACGTGCCCGAAACTCGTAAAATACAAAATTTAATCAAAATCGTTAGAGCCGTTTTTTAGATAAAATTTATTTGACCCGCTTTGACCCAAAAATGACCCCCTAATCGAAAGTTCTCGAACATGTGACCCAGCCCAATAGTCTTCTCGTGCCCTAAAATAGTCGGATACAAAATTTCGTCAAAATCGTTTGGACCGTTTTTTAGATACAATTAGCTTGACCATGACCCAAAATGACCCACTAATTGAATTTTCTCGAACATGTAACCTAGCCCAACAGTCTTCTCGTGCCCGGAAACCATTGAATGCAAAATTTAGTGTAAATTGAGCCGCTTTTTAGATCTTGACCCACAATGACCCAGAAATGACCCACTAATCGAATTTTCTCGGACATGCGACCTAGCCCAATGCATTTATCGTGCTCGAAACTCGTAGGACAAAAAATTTAATCAAAATCGTTAGAGCCGTTTTTTAGATAAAATTAATTTGACCGGCGTTGACCCAAAAATGACCCACTAATCGAAAGTTCTCGAACATGTGACCCAGCCCAATTGAGTTCTCATGCCCGAAAATGGTCGGATACAAAATTTCGTCAAAATCGTTTGAACCGTTTTTTAGATACAATTAGCTTGACCATGACCCAAAATGACCCAAAGTGACCCACTAATTGAATTTTCTCGAACATGTGACCTAACCCAACAGTCTTCTCGTGCCCGAAAACCATTGGATGCAAAATTTAGTGGAAATTGAGCCGCTTTTTAGATCTTAACCCACAATGACCCAGAAATGACCCACTAATCGAATTTTCTCGGACATGCGACCGAGCCCAATGCTTTTATCGTGCTCGAAACTCGTAGGACACAAAATTTAATCAAAATCGTTAGAGCCTTTTTTTAGATAAAATTAATTTGACCCGCGTTGACCCAAAAATGACCCACTAATCAAAAGTTCTTGAACGTGTGACCCAGCCCAATTGACTTCTCATGCCCGAAAATGGTCGGATACAAAATTTCGTCAAAATCGTTTGAACCGTTTTGTAGATACAATTAGCTAGACCATGACCCAAAATGACCCAAAATGACCCACTAATCGAATTTTCTCGAGCATGTGACCTAGCCCAATGGTTTTCTGGTGCCCCAAAACGGTAGGATACGAAATTTCGTCAAAATCGTTAGAGCCGTTTTAAAGATAATTTTTGCATATATATATATATATATATATATATGTAACGAAGCGTGTTGCTCCGTCGGTGGGTCCTTGATCGCCGGGCCGGGCCGGTGGCTGCGCGGACTGATGGCGGCTCCGTACGTCAAAGCGCTCATTCTGATTCACTTGCATGTTCGTGTAGTCCTGGGCCGTAAGCGGGATTTGGTTAAATTCCGAGTGAATGTATTTCTGTTTAAAGGAAGACTCAGTTTATTATGGAACCTGGTTTATTTCTTTTTCTTACATGATTCCTTTTAAACCAGGCCCATATTGGCGTGAGAGCTGCTTTTTAAGTCTGTCTGGACATCGAAGGTTCGTCCATCGCGAGGCAATTCCGAGAGAGCAGATTGGCGTGGATTTGTTTAGATGAGGGAAATCGTAAAAAGTTCGCTCCTGATAGCAGTGCAATGGTATAAATATGAGGTTTTTGCATTATTTCTGCTAGAGGTCGTCTAAGTCAAAAGAGGCGTATTTTTAATTTTAATTGGCCGCGAGCTGAGTGATTGATTGTGCGGAATAAAGGCGTTGGCTCTATCGGCCGATCGGATGCCGCAAGACTTTAAAATTGCGTTAGTGTCAGCACAAATATTCTTATGAAGAGTCAGAAAACGATCTCTGAAAGTTATAAGATGCGATGCAGGAAAACTAATTTAACAGGGGCAACGCGAATTTCAATCAATTGAAACACAATTATTAAAGCATTTAAAAAGTTTTGATTTAAATTTCTATTTTTTAAAACGGTAATTTAAAATTTTAAAAGGGGCAAAAAGGGATTTTGCATTTTAAAAAGGGGTTTAGCTTTTATCCTTTCATATCCCCCCCCACTAAAACAAGAGCCACAGGGCTCGCCTGCAAGACCTGTGGGTCTTATCTCGTGAATTTAACCCATGTTTTTTTTTTTTTTTTAGATTCTTATTTTCTCCAGCTCTCAAGTAATTTCTCCAGCTCTTCAGTATTTACTTCAGCTCTCAAGTCAATTGGACCTATTTTTACATTTATATATCAAATTTACATAAAAATATTGGTTACACTAAAATATTGGAATTCTTTCAATGGTGCTGCAGCAAAACAATAATGTGTCTCGAGACGACATATCTTGATTATAACAGTTGTCATAACATAACTGTGTTTGTAATGTTTCCCTTTCTTTCCAGTTTTTGTTTTAAAGTTTTTGATATAGTTTGTTGGGAAACATCCTTTTGTGTATAATTGCAAATTGCAACCATAAACTATATAATATATTAAAATATTCACAGGTAAACATACTGAAAACTATACAACATATGCAAATGTAAAAAATATTCAATAATAGACAATGTTCAAATGTAAAAAAAAAATATTCACAAATACAAAATATTAAAATGTAAAATATATTCACAAATACAAATTATTCAAAAATATAAAATATTCAATAATACAAAATATGCACTAATACTATCAACAAAATATATTGTATCTCAAATGCAATTTGAAAAGCTTGCATTTCTAGAAATATTGAATTTTCACACTGAGATAAAATAACAGTAAAATATCCTAAAATACTAATAACAAAAACAAATTATATTTCTACGTATACCTTTCCGTTTTGTTCGGGACTTAGCTACTTCTATGATGCAGCCTTAGGTTTATATCCATGAAAAAACAACACTAAGTTGTTTAAAAAAAAAAGAAAACTACAGCTAATAAAAACTAAATATACACTTGCTATAATTTTCACCATGCGCAGGGTCAGTGCGATATGGGTTTTAATACTCTGAGGGGAATATCACCCAAAAATGTGCCACTCGCACGACAGAAAAAGAAAAGTGGGTAATTGATATTCACCTGCAGAGGGGAAGCGAAGCAGTTTTGCCAGATTCTCCGTTCAACCTGGAAAGAGAATCTGGGAAAACAGTCCGGCTAAAGATGGGTGGCCACGGAGCGGAGGACCCCTTCATGTGTCATCAATTCGTCATTATAATATTTTTAAAAAAAATAATAAAAATTCTAACAGTACTTTTAAACTGTCACCATCATTCTACACTGCTGGGGAGATAGGTTACACGCCCAGCTGGGTCCTCATCCAAATGCTACGAGTAAGGGGGACGATAGGAAAGCAAAAATTAAAAAAATTGACAGCTGAAAGAGATAGATGGGGTTTATTCATGGCTGAGTTTAAGATTTTGAGGAGGGTGGTAGTATCTTAACTTGGAGGAATGGACAATTTCGGAATTTCTCTTAAAATGTGGGCTGGGTTTATCAATTTCAAAGGATACATCAGAAAGTTGTTTTAAAATGGTGTATGGGCCAGAATATGGTGCAGTCAATTTACGGGTATTCGGATAGTGAAATTCTTCATACATCACAATGTCACCAACTTTAAACTTTACAGGAAGGAAACGAGCATCATAACGGACTTTATTCTTTTTATGGTAAGCAATTGTTCTCTCTTTAGCCAATTTTCTAGCTTCTTCCACAGGGGGATAGTAACTATTATTTGGTAAAGGGGGATCATATGGTAAATTTCCTAAAAATAAATAGCTAGGGGTGAATTGGGTTACAGAATGAGGGGTGTTATTATATTCATATAAGACTTCATCTAAAAGCTTAGTCCAGGGTATTTTCTTGGATGTGGAATTGACTTTACATTTTAATCTAGTGACAATAGTCTGATTTAGTCGTTCAATTTTCCCATTCGTTTCCGGGTGATGGCTGCTCGTCAATCTGTGTTTTATATTGTAATTACGAAGAAATCTCCTAAACCTGGAAGCTGTAAATGCTCCATTTCTGTCGGTTAACAATCTATCTGGTACTTGTATCTGAAATAATTGTTTCAAAATGTTTGTATAAGTTTCGGTAGTTACACTTTTTGAAGGAAAACCCCACACATAGCGAGTTGCATGGTCAACGACTAAATGCAAATATTTTTTTGTAGAATTGTAATAATTAAATCCGCCAACAGAGTCTACTGCCAAACATTCAAAAGGTATCTCTGTTGGGGGCATTAATTGCAATAAGCCAAATCTTTTTTGTCTACATTTTTTGTTTATCTGACAAGTGTGGCAGTGTTTTACAAAATTTTCAATGTCCTGATTAAAGTTAGGCCAATAATATTGCGGAGAGATTAAATTTATCATTTTATAAATTCCAGGGTGGCCAAATTGTGTGTGGGTTTTTTCTAATAGGGGTAAACGTAAAGACATGGGGACCACAATCTTATACAAACCTTTCTTTTTAATAACAACAACATCATTTATCTCAGTGTACTTTTTACCATCAATTGTTACATTTTCTTTCTTCTGATTGTCTCTTACTTCATTCAAGTCAAGGAGATGTATAATATGGGGTAAATTTTCTGAAACAGGTTGTCTAGATAGCATATCAGCTTCAACATTAGTGGAGCCTTTCTGGTATTTAATTTCATAGTCAAACATACTAAGTTTTAGGGACCAGCGGAAAAGACGTCCTCTTAAATTTTTAACACTTTTGAGCCAGGTAAGTGCCGCATGATCTGTATGTATGACAAATTTTTGACCGTGTAAATAATGATAAAATTTATCTAAAGCATCCACAATCGCCAAACATTCTAATTCCGTAATTGCATAATTTTTTTCATAATCGCGAAGATTTCTAGAGTGATATGCTATAGGATGTAATGTTCCTTTTTCATCAACTTGTTTCACTACACATCCCACTCCATGACTTGATGCGTCTACAAACAAATGACAAGGTGTTTTGGGATCAAACAACTTTAAGATTGGTTTTTCAATTAAAGCATTTTTTAATTTTTCAAAAGAATTTTGACAATTTTGGTCCCACACATAAGGGACATTTTTCTTCAACAAATTGTTGAGAGGGTATCGAATGTTAGCATACTTTGGAATAAATTTGTGATAAACATTTATAGATCCCAAAAAACGTTGTAATTCTTTTACATTCGTTGGTGGTGTTAATTTCTTAATCGTCTCTATATTAGGGTTGTCAGGTGTGATACAACCGTTCGAAACTTCATATCCTAGAAAATTAATTTTGGATTTCACAAAATTACACTTTGACAATTTGAGTTTAAGGTTTTCTTGAACACATATATTAAATAATGTCTCTAAATGACATAAATGTTCCTCTTCATTTTGGGAGAATACAATAACATCATCAAAGTAACTACAGGCAAAGTCAATTTTGTATTTATTAAGAATTCTACGGAGGGTACGGTTAAACCAAGCAGGTGAGTTTTTCCATCCAAACGGTAAACGATTCCACTCATATAATCCAAAGGTGGTGGCAAATGCCAGCTTCTCAGTGTCTCGAGGGTGGATAGGAATGTGCCAATATCCACTAGCTAAATCAAGAGTGGAAAAAATTTTAGCATGTGCCAATTTATCTAACAGGGTGTCGATTCGAGGTAAGGGTTCTGCATCTGTTTTTGTAATGGCATTTAATTTTCGGAAGTCAATACATAACCGGGTTTTCTTCCCTTCTTCACGTTTATACACCAAAGTTACGGGTGATGAATAAGGGGAATAGCTTTCTTTAATGATACCGGCTCGCAATAAATTTTGAATTTGTTCTTTAATTTCCTCTTCTTCCTTAGGGGAAGTGCGATATGCTCTTAAAGAAACGGGGAGATCTGATGTTAACTGTATTCTCTGGGGTTCCATGTTTACACAGCCTATATCATATTTATCTTTGGCGAAAATACAGACATATTTGGCTAGAAGAGCAGGTAATTGTTCTCTGACAGACTGAACATTTTGCACATGGTCAGTGGTCTCGAACAACTCCGGCTCAAAATTTTCTTCGAATATCTCTGCATTTTCAATTGCTGGCTGGTTAGTATATACTTCTGATAAATGTAAAGTATGGTGAGACGCATTTGTTGGAATATGGTCCATGAGAGGTACTTTCTTATTATCTTGAGTTATTTGCATTTTAACACAGTCAATATTTAATCTAAACAGTTTGCAATGGGGTAGCCCAATCAAAGCATAAGGTAACTGATTGTTAATTATAAAAAGTTCAATTCTCTTAGAGATACGTCCTAATTGCAAACTAACAAGGCATTTTTCTTTCAAAGCAAGAACACCTTGTGTTTGGGTGACTGGTATACTCTGCTGAACTTTACATATTTTTAGGTTAAGTTTATGGGCTAAATGACAAGGAATAACACTAATCGAACTCCCAGTATCGATCAAACAAGGTAGTGAGTCTTCATTTTTTACATAAGTAACTTTATGACAATCTCTATTTGATTTTTTATAGCTAGCTTTTTCTTTTTGTATATGTCCGGACATAAGAAATCGTCATTGATTACTAGATGTATTTTGGGATGACTCATTAGCGCTATGATCTTGGTTGGGGTTCGGCAAAGTCATATTGTGACTAGGGGTTGGTACTGCTAACACTTGTTGTCGAAAAGGGCAGTTTCCCACCCAATGATACGCATTTGGTATTCCGATATTAAGACAAACTTTGCATGGATAGGGCGGCAAAGTGGTCTGGTGGTGTACATTAGGTCGTGGTGGAACATTTGAAGTCGGTCTAAACGTATTTTGGGGATTTCTGGCTTGATTTGATGGAAAAGGTCGAATGGGGTGTGTTTGATAGGGAACTCTGTAGTTCCACTGCCTGTTAAAATTCTGTCCATTCTCATATGGAGGTCGGTTTGGTCGCCATTGGCGATACTGATTGGGGTTTTGGGGGCTTGCTTCAAATTTGCTCTCATTTCCCTTTCTGTCCAGTTGCAGTTTGCTAATTCTGAAAACTAATTCACGCCATGCATGTGTAGTTGGGGGGTTGCCTGCAATAACTAATTTCTGCATTTCTAATGGCAAGCCCTCCGTTAATCCTTCCAGGATAAGTTTCTGCTCTAAACCTAAGGTTCGGCCTACTTTAGTCTTTTTCTGATAATATTCGTTCAAGTCCTCTCCAACTTTATATCTAATACGTGAAAAATCAGTGAGAGAAAGGGTATCTGGAATTTCGTAGTGTTCATTAAACAAAGTGACAAATTCAGACCAATGAAGTACATTTAGACAATTATTAATGTACAACGTAAGTGCACTGTCCTTTAAATACTTCTGTATGTGCCTAATTTTCCAGCACTCGTCTTTTCCCTGTCCTATACAGACACTCTCGAAATAGGCTAACCATGGTATCCAAGACATTCCATCTTGCGGAGAAAACGCAATGATATCGGGGTCTACTGACGTTTTTGGGTTGGCGGATACTGATGTGTGAGCAGACCCAGCTTGAGCTGACAGGGTCTGTCCACCTAACATTGTTACACCAGATGTCTCTAGTGCACCTCCAGATTCCTGACTAGACTTCTGATTATTTTTCTCTTCAGGATTATTAACGGGATTATCATCTTTGCTCGAAATTTGATTTTTTTCTTTTTCGGGGTCACCTGATTTGTCTGTTAAATCCTCTACTTCTTTGGGAGGTGTTGGGTTACTCATGATAGATATAAATACTAAATATCACTGAATTACACAGAAATATAATACACAATTAAAGCACATAAGAATAAAAATGAAAAAATCTTTCAAGCTATTTAAAATTTGTAACACTATATCTAAATATCTGTTAAAATCATCTTTTTAAAATTAAAATCCACCTTAATATTTTTTTTTTTTTTTTTTTTTTTTTTTTTTTTTTCAATAACTTGAATTCAATAAAAAAAATTTAAATAACCTCACTAACTATAAAGTACGTTGCATATAAATCACCTTTAAAAAGTTTAACACTTAATAATAAAAATATTATAATAATATAATAATAATAAAATTTTCACTTCTGCTAAAATATTTTCAAACTGTCTAGAAAAATGATTTTAATATGAGGTTTAGTTAATGTTATTTTTCATTAAAATCGTAATTATCCGTTCAACACAACTAAAGAATTTTCATAAAAATCACCATTCTTACTCTTTCATCTCTTTAAAATTACGTTAAACACAATACATAAACAATTATATATTTGAACTTAAATAGCTGACTTAAAAATAATTAAAATTTTCACACAAGTAATAGCATAATAAACATAATCATCTTTAATTTATTTTTGGCATGCATAAAAAATTAAATAAAAAGTTTGAGAACCACTTGTTTATACTTCTAATAATAAAAACAATATTTCTTTAAAAGATTACTTGGCAGTCCTTTTACAACAACCGAAATTGTAAAAAAGAAAAAAAAAAATTCTTCAGTGCTTGTTATCTAATAAATCAAAAAGCATTCAAAAATAAAAGTTTGAGAACCAATGCCTATCACTAAAAAGATCTTTAAAAAAAATTTTTCTTCGTTAAGGTTAATATCAAAACTATATTACATACCTGTAACCTTTACTTTAAATAAATCCAAAATAAAACACAACACACCGGACACAACAAAAAAAAAAAAAAAAGCTTTTACTTTCATTTCACCACCACGAAACAATAAGAAAAAAAAATAACTTTCGCAGAAAGATTTCTCTGATCATTAACCAAATGATTTATTTTTCCAAATAGTCCAGAAACCAGAAACCGAAACATCTGAGTCACGAGTTCATTTCTTTACCGGCGCGCTCTTGAAAATTGAAAACAGCTGTGTAGTTGACCTACTTTTCATCCGATAAAACACTTCGATTCTTGCCGGCAGAATGAAATAGTGCACAAGATTGAGAATGAAGAAAAGTTAATGATTCACTTTCCTTTTGACGAAGGGAGATTAAGTACTTTTGAGTTCTTGGGATAAATTCCGTAAGTCTTTCACCGTATGCTGTAAGAATTTTTCACGGAGGTATTCGCTGTGATTGACGGGCGTAGATTACGTAACTGTTTAGTTTTTGGGATTTTCCCGTTGAGATGAACTGTCCTACTCGACTTCTGTAACGAAGCGTGTTGCTCCGTCGGTGGGTCCTTGATCGCCGGGCCGGGCCGGTGGCTGCGCGGACTGATGGCGGCTCCGTACGTCAAAGCGCTCATTCTGATTCACTTGCATGTTCGTGTAGTCCTGGGCCGTAAGCGGGATTTGGTTAAATTCCGAGTGAATGTATTTCTGTTTAAAGGAAGACTCAGTTTATTATGGAACCTGGTTTATTTCTTTTTCTTACATGATTCCTTTTAAACCAGGCCCATATTGGCGTGAGAGCTGCTTTTTAAGTCTGTCTGGACATCGAAGGTTCGTCCATCGCGAGGCAATTCCGAGAGAGCAGATTGGCGTGGATTTGTTTAGATGAGGGAAATCGTAAAAAGTTCGCTCCTGATAGCAGTGCAATGGTATAAATATGAGGTTTTTGCATTATTTCTGCTAGAGGTCGTCTAAGTCAAAAGAGGCGTATTTTTAATTTTAATTGGCCGCGAGCTGAGTGATTGATTGTGCGGAATAAAGGCGTTGGCTCTATCGGCCGATTGGATGCCGCAAGACTTTAAAATTGCGTTAGTGTCAGCACAAATATTCTTATGAAGAGTCAGAAAACGATCTCTGAAAGTTATAAGATGCGATGCAGGAAAACTAATTTAACAGGGGCAACGCGAATTTCAATCAATTGAAACACAATTATTAAAGCATTTAAAAAGTTTTGATTTAAATTTCTATTTTTTAAAACGGTAATTTAAAATTTTAAAAGGGGCAAAAAGGGATTTTGCATTTTAAAAAGGGGTTTAGCTTTTATCCTTTCATATATATATATAACCACCCACAAGATTTGCTCGTATTAGAATATTTAAATATTTAAGTCATAACTAGTGAGTAAATTGTGTTAATTTGAGTAATTGTGTTGGTCATTTGCGAATTTGTGATAGACTTAGATTTGAAGTGTTTCTTTTAATAGTGTTTTTGTGTTTTGATTGTCTTATTTGTTTCTTGGAAAATTTGTGAAAAGTTGTTAGGGGAATAAAGTTTTCCTTTAGTTTGTTGATCGGTGGAAAAAAGGTTGATTATTATAGTGTTGTAGAATTTTTTTTTTGTTGTTTATTGTAATATTTATTGTATGTTTAAAGATTATATGAAAAGTATAGTTGTATATTGTTGTTAAATAGGCAAAAAGAAAATGACTGATCTTGAAAAATCGAAAGGCAAAAGTAAAGCAGCTAGAACCGCTGTCACAAAATTGTTAAACAGTATCGAAGAATTATTTAAAGATATAGATACTGTTAGTGTAGATACATTAAATGAAAAATTAATCTTAATTGAAAAAAGGAAAATTCTTCAAATCAATTAAATCTAGAAATTGAAGCTTTGCTTCCCGCTAAAGAAATCTTAAGTGATGTAGCGACGTCAATAGAATATTCAGAAAATCTTTATTTGTGGAAACAGAGAATAAAAATTCGAATCGGAAAACTGAAGGGTCCTGAAATAACCGAAATTAAACCTTCAATGAAGGAAATAACCGTTAAATTACCAAAATTAAATATTAAACAATTTTTTGGTGATTCCGCTTACTGGTTGTAATTTTATGGCCAATTTGAATCTGCGATTGATAAAAATCCTAGTCTTACGAAAATAGATAAGCTAAATTACTTGAAATCTTATTTAAATGGTCAGGCTGCGAGTTCGATTGCTGGGCTAGCGATTACAGAGCAAAATTATGATGCGTCACTGAATATTCTTAAGAATAGGTTTGGTAATACAAATACGCTAATACAAACTCACATGAATGGTTTGTTAAGAATTCCAACTGTTCATAATTCGCAAGATACGGTTGGTTTAAGAAAATTATTTGACAAAATTGCGGAACAAATTAGAAATCTGGAAGCCTTAGGTGTTAGGAAAGAAACCTTTGCAAATCTATTAATGCCAATAATTTTGGATAGGATTCCAAAAGATCTTGTCTTCGAATTTAATAGAAAGTGGCCGATTGGCTATACATTTAATGACGTACTTACATTTTTAGAAATGAAATTCAGTCTTGGGAAAGAACATATTTAGTTTGATCAAAATTGGATTCTTTTAAAATAAAGTCTGAAAGTTATAATAATGAATACAAAGGTAATTTCAGAAAATTTAATAATAAAGGACTTGATCAGACATGAACAACCGGAAGTTATGTATCAAACGTAAAAAAGAAATGTGTTTTTTGTGATAGTGAGGATCATGAATTTTGTGAATATAAGACCATAGAAGACCGAAAAAATAAACTAAAAACAGAAAATAGATGTTTTAAATGTTTTTCAAAAAATCATTTTAGCCGTACGTGTAGACTAAAATTTGAATGCAAACACTGTAAGAGCAAATTTCATAATTATCTTTCATGTACTCAGGTTAATGATCAAAAGGAAACTCAAAAGATTAATAATGCTAACAGTGAATCGGATAACAGCTCTATCATTATGCAATGTAATTCTTCTATTTCGAAATCAAATATTCTTTTGTTGACATGTTCCGTTATTGTTAGTCTAATTAATCAAACGAAAAATGCTAAAATTGCGCGACTGTTACTAGATAATGGATCAGAAAAATCCTGGATTACTAGATCTATAGCTAATTCCTTAAAGTTAAAGCCAATTCGAAAAGAAAGTTTATCTGTTTATTCTTTTGGTTCTGTAAAAGTGAACGAAAAAACATATGAGGTCGTGAAGTTAAAATTAATGAGTAGAAATGACAGTCAGCAATTTATTGAGATCGAAACTTTAGTTACGGATATAATTACTTCGGCACCCGTCGCGGTACCAGATTTTGAAATACAGACTGTTTTGAAAAGTAATGGTTTGATTCTAGCTGACGAATGCAAAAATGTTGATCAGTCAATAAACATTTTAATTGGAGGAGATATGTTTTGGAACATTATTAAGAACTCCGGTTTTCAGAAAATAAATAAAACGCTCACTTGCATACCAACAATATTTGGATTTACTCTTCAAGGCTGTCATCAGACGCGTAATAAATCGAGTTGCGTAAATACAGTGTCAGCTAATTTTTGTGTAGCTACTCCAGACGTTCAGTTTTTATGGGAACTCGAGACTAGGAATTAAAGAAAGTGAAGAGCTAAATGCAGCGGATAAAGTGTTAATAGATCAGTTTGAAAGAAATTTAAAATTTGTGAATGGGAGATACGAAACTGATTTATTGTGGAAATTTAGTTTTGATGAATTGGGAAATAATTATTTTTTGGCGAAAAAAAGGTTTGATGAGTTAGAAAAAGGTTTTTCAAAAAACAATTGGGTCACTAATGAGTATAAAGAAATAATAAATGATCAATTAAAAAATGGGATTATTGAAGAATGTGAGAGGGATCAACAGGAATATTTTATGCCACATAGAGCGGTTGTTAGAGAAGATAAAGAAACAATGAAAGTTCGGATGGTGTTTAACTGTAGCTCAAAATCTAAAAATAATTTGTCTTTGAATGAATGTCTAGAAACTGGTCCAAATTTAAATCCTAATATTCTTGATGTGATTCTAAATTTTCACAAACATAAAATAGCGTTTAATGCTGACATAGTAAAACATTTTTAATGATAGGAATTTCTGAAAGAGATAGAAAATTCTTGAAATTTCTTTGGTATTCAGATGACCTAAAGATTATAAAATCATGAGAATGAAAAGGTTACCATTTGGCTGCAAGGTTTCTCCTTTTATTTTGAATGCCACTATAAAACATCATATTAAAAATTTTGAGACGAGTAAACCTAAGTCGTTTGAAATGTTGAATGCAGCATTGTACGTGGATGACTTATATTATGGTGGAAGTAATGTGAGTGAGTCGTTTAAATTGTCGTCGGATACTTTAAAAATATTAAAAAGTGGTGGATTTAATTTAAGAAAATTGAGGTCTAATAATAGAGAGTTGGAGAAACTATGGAAAGAGAATGGATTTAATTATGGAGAGAAAGAGGGTGTTCAGAAGATGAAGGTTTTGGGATTGAACTGGCGTCCAGAGAAAGATGAATTGTCGTTGGAGGTTAAAGGTTTAGTAGACTCCTGGGAAACATTGTGGAACAGTAAACGGTGTGTCTTACAAACAGCAGCACGAATTTTTGATCCCATAGGTTTGATTTCGCCATTTGTTGTTCATATTAAGTTGTTGTTACAGGAATTCGAGATTTTGTTTGCTGGATTGTAGAACTGAGCATGTGGAAGCGCATGTTTTTTGTGATGCTTCATTAAGTGCATATGGAGCAGTCATTTATTTTAGATATTGTGATAATAGCGGAAACTATAGTGTCATTTATTATGTCGAAGAGTAGAGTTGCACCGTTAAAGAGATTGACTTTGCTGCATTTAGAGTTGATGGGTCTAGTAATAGGTGCTAGGGTTGGAAGTTATATTAAGAATATTTTTAAGGATAAAATTCAAAGAGTAGTGTTTTGGAGTGACTCAACAATTGTGCTGTATTGGGTTAAAGGATGTGCGAAGAGATGGAAGCAGTTTGTAGGTAATAGGGTTGCTGAAATTCAGGAGAGATCTAGTCCGAGTGATTGGTATTATTGTCCATCTGAAGATAATCTGGCTGATCTGTTAACAAGAGGTATTACTTATGAGAATTTGGTTCTTAATGAGAAATGGTGGCTAGGTCCAGTTTGGCTTCAAAAGAATAATGAGAGTTGGCCTAAACAAATAGTGAAAAGCTCAGTAGAGGTAGAGAGTGTAGACGTATTAAAAGAGCAAAGGGCGAACCCTGTCGAAAGTTTATCATTAAACTAGAGGTGGTTGAACAACTTTGGAATAAGTTTTCAGTTTGGAGTGAATTACAAAGAATCATTGCTTGGTGCTTAAGATTCATCAGCAATGTTAGGGGAAATAAAGTTTCGACTACATTTTTACAAACTACTGAGTTAAAAAGGTCGCAGGATATTATTATCAAGTTAGTGCAAAGAACTCATTTTACTAAGGAAATAGCTGATTTAGAAAAGAAAAAGGTGTTAAAAAATAGCACTTTAATTTCATTGAGTCCATTTTTAGTCAATTGTGGGTTTCTACGTGTCGGCGGTCGTCTGAGAAATGCCAGTTAATTCTACCAAAAAACCATGCAGTTACACGATTATTAGTAAATTTTTATCATTTAAAGTACTTGCATGGAGGTGTACAGTTAATAAACTCTGCTATGAAACAAGTTTACTGGATTTTGGGAGCAAAATTTGTTATTCGCAATGAAATCAGAAAATGTGTTACCTGTGTTCGATTTCGCTGTGAATTTTCAAAACAGATAATGGCAGACTTACCGTCTTCCAGAGTTAGTTCAGGAAGAGCATTTATCAATTGTGGTACGGACTTCGCCGGCCCATTCTTGATTAGTCATCGACGGGGTAGAGGAGTGAAACCATAAAAAATGTACGTCTGTGTTTTCGTGTGTTTTTCGACAAAGGCAGTTCACTTAGAGCTTGTTAGTGACTTGAGTGCCAATTCTTGTATTGCTGCATTAAAAAGATTTATGGCACGTCGAGGAAAACCAATAGAAATTTTCAGTGACTGTGGGACCAATTACATCGGTGCAAAAAATTATTTAAAAGCTTCTGCAATAGAAGCAATTGGTAGTTATTTGACCAACGAAAGTGTTAAATGGACAATGAACGTTCCATCTGCTCCCCATTTCGGAGGCCTTTGGGAGGCAGCTGTCAAATCCATGAAATTTCACATGAGACGTGTTATAGGGTCGCAGATCCTTTCTCCGGAAGAGTTTTCTATGATTTTGGCAGAAATCGAAGCAGTACTCAATTCCCGTCCTTTAGTTGCTGTTTCTGAGGATCCAAGTGATTTTTCAGTCATCACTCCTGGTCATTTTCTCATTGGTTCAGAATTAATGAATGTTCTTGAACCTGATATAACAAGCCAGAAAATTCCCATTCGTGATCGATGGAAATTAGTGCTGCAGATTTCCCAATCGTTCTGGAAATCGTGGTCTAAGGACTACCTTACACAGTTGCAATTGCGCAACAAGTAGAAAATTCCAATGAATAATTTGTGTGTCAACGATTTAGTGCTAATCAAAGATGACAATTTGCCACCACTTAGGTGGAAAATGGCAAGAGTGATTAATATTTATAAAGCTTCTGATGATAAAGTGAGAGCAGTAAACTTAAAAACTGCATTAGGTGAACTGAAAAGACCAATTCATAAGCTGATACAGCTTCCTGTTAATGAAAATTGATTTATTTGTTTTATTATTTTTTAAGTTTTAATTTTCAAGTAATAAGTAAGAATTTGTGTATTATTGATTGTATTTTAATGTGTTCAAATTTGCATATTGTGTTAATATTTTAATTGCGATTATATTTGTTTTAATGACATGGTCATGGGGCCCCGGTGTGTTACAACGTTATTTGGAAAGATGCCAAGAGATGGCGCTTTTGTTCATTATTATTTTTTTTACCTATACATATTTTTTCAGTCTTCGTTCGCTGAAGCTAGTAGCTGCATGTAAATAAAAATGGTGCGTGTTAATCAAATTGAAAGTGTGTTCTTATTTGTGTTGTGATGAATATACAGTCTGCATTATTTCAACTTGGGATCTCAATGGGATTATACAGAAAAAAAAAATGTGTTTTTGGTTTACATGATACACATTATTGCAAAGAAGCAAACTTTAGAAAATAAAATGTAATGGCATAAATAAGAAAAATATGATTTTTGCTTGAAACATTATTTTAAGCCATAACTTTATTTTAAAATCATATTTTATGCCATATTGTTGATTTAAAAACAATCAAATATATTTTAAACGATAACAAATAATATAAAGATTAAAAAATACTACTTGCATCAAATTGCAAGGAAGCTTTTATTCTTATATTATTTTCATATACATTATATAATATTTTTTTGTTTTTGTACATTTTTAACAGTTTTTGTAGCAGCGAACATTTTATTTTTTGTTAAAATATAAATGCAAGCTGTTGCAATTCAAGGATCAACCTTAGTTAAAATTTGGTACCTTTAACACATCTTGATTTCCTTTCCTTTAACCAATAGAATGCAATTTTTTTTAACCCTCTCATTCTCCTGAACCTCATATGAGGCTCCTATTTAAAATTCCATTCAAACAGAATTAAAATGCTCAAATAAAAAAAAAGATAACATTCATTTTTTATTGCTGAAACACATTTAAATCTCATATGAAGCTTTAGATTGTTCTAGATTCTGTCATGAGATAGCAGTTTTCTGTTTATGAATGCTTTAAAATTATTTTGGCTTCACACTGACTTCATTGTTTAGAACCACTCACTTCTAAAAACTTCTTCATTTAGCAAAGGTAAGAAAATTATTTCTATCATTCTAAGACATGCATTTATGATAATAATGTGTTCATGTTTTTAAATAAAATATAGTTGTTATAACTGGAAAAGAACATGAAGTCTCAGTGCTTCTAATGCAAACACGTGGTAATAGTACACATTCTGTTCATTAAAGATCAAAAAGTACATTTTCTCATTGTTTAAAAGTAAGGTGAACTAATGAAACACACCTAAAAGTAATAAATTAATAGAAAATTACTTAAAAATAAATATTTAATTAAATTTATTTATAATGCTAATAAATGTTGTGGTTTTAAATACACTGTTTAGTAAAGTTATAAATAGTTTCACTAATGATGATTTCCTTCAAGAGACGATTAGAAGATAAAGCAATATATGAGGAACAAACCTCATCTTTGAGGTATAAAAATTTGGGTGCTGGCAGGAGTATCTGGGTTTGCTTATGCCTTTGAAATCTACCAAGGAGCAACTGATATGACAGAAGATGAGTTTGCTGAATTTGAATATTTAGGAAGTGTTGTGTTGAAACTTTCTGAACAGAATAATACATTTATTTTTTTTTAAATCCCTGAAGGTTCAACCTACAAGCTCAAGTAGATTTCAAAGACGCAGACTGTGGAGCACCTGTTTATTGCGAATGGCAGAAGGAGGACCTTTTTGCCATGATGCGGCAGTTGGGACTGCCCACTTTGAAATCTACCTGTGCCTGTAAGCAGAACCTGCAGGGATTTATTTATTTTTTTTGCTGCAAGAGTTGGTCCTATATAAAACTTGTCAATATAAAAGTTGTAGATAATATTAAGAAGATTTATAATAAATTTAAGTAGATTTGATATCTTTGAATTGATGAAGCTATGAAAAAAAAATTCATAACTTCATCAATTCAAAGATATCTGCTATTTTTCAAAACCTTGAAGCCATTCTTAATTATATCAAAAATCTGTCATACTAAATTTTTTACCCTTTTCTTAGAAGTAATAACTTTAAATGGATAAACAAATTTGATATGTATCATAATGAGAAAGTCATGTTTTTTTCTGTTTTCACAAAACCTCATCCCCCACCCTCTGGTCTGATTTTGCCCATTAACGAACTTGACCGATATATTATGCCCTTGATTTTATATATCAGTTTGGAAGAGATTTGTGCAGAATTACAGAAGTTATTGTGTCCATTAAAAAAGGGATAAATATAGATAGATAGATAGATGAAGTTTTGAACTGGGGGTGGTTTTGGGTTCTAGAAATCATGATTGGCATAGATCTGCAAAAATTTTTCAGAAATTCCAACATAGGAGAGAAAGTAATAGGTAGCATTTCTTATGAAATCTACCTAAAAACACTGTTTTTTGAAAGCCTTTTCACAACCATACCACTCTTGATTAAACTGGTTGAGGGGGAAACATTTGCAACAGGAACAATATGCAATAATCGAATAAAAGAAGCTTGAACAAATCTAATGCCCATGAAAGAAACAAACAAAAACAAGAAAAAAAACAAACTAAGAGATACATTCTGGATTACAATAAGTGATAAGAAAATTATATCAGTTAACCAAGAAAGATCATGAAGGTTTCAGCTGCTTTTGCTAAAAAAACAGCCAGTGGTGGTCAACAGGAGAGGAGTTCTCCTCCTCTATGATGCTAGACCTCATACGGCTAAAGCGACCAGGGACGTGATAAAAACATTGGGCTGGGAAGTTTTTCCTCGCCCACCTTACTCCCCAGACATCGCCTTATCGGACTATTACTTCTTTTTGGCCATGGATAATCACCTGTGGGGACAGCAGTTCCAAACTCAGGATGATGTCACAAAAACTATAACCCAGTTTTTGGACTCTAAACCAAAAGATTTTTTCAAAAAGGATATTTATAAGCTTGTGTCTCATTGGGAACAGGCAATTGAAGCCAATGGTGATTATTTCAAAGAATAAAATAAGTGTTTAAGATTTTTGTGCATTGTTTTTTATATCTGATGAAAACCACACAAGCTTTCTTGGTTACCTGGTAGTTACAAAATGGTTTGATAATTCGTCTGTGCATCAGACATCATCGTTTCTAGGATAAAGCCCTATTTATTTGTATACTGTTGGAGAAAATAGATAAATCTTTCATCAGTAACAATGTATAACAAAAATATGGGTAGAGTTGATCTAATGGACTCTCTATTATGCTTAGATTTCCTGTCATTCAGTCAGCGAAAAAAAAAAATTCACGAATTTCGTCAGACAATCACAAATTTTAGGAATAAAATCACAAATTTTATAAATCAGCCGAGGAAACAATCGTGGATTTTATTGAAATATCAAAGAAAAAACTGAATTTTGCAAAGAGGTCGTATAAATAAAATCATGAGATTCAGGAGAGTAGGAGACAGGGCTTCAAATTTTGGGAGGATCTGAAATCCGGAAAGCCTTCAGTCCCAAGGTTTCTGGATAATGGGTTTTGTATTGTACTTTGAATCATGCATTCACTTCCTTTGAACAGACGATTCCTCAAAACATGACAAAAAGACTTATTCAACAAATCAATACACATATTTGAGAAAGTAAATGCTTCATCACAGTCAACACTTTGTACATATAGATCAGTGTATTTTCTGTTATTTCTTTTGCCAACTGTTTTCTGCAAATGTCACATATATTCATTCCAATCTCTGAGTGAATATCATATATCTAACTTCACACAAACCTATATATATTTTTTAGAATTCTGCAACTTTATTTGTTGAATAGATTACAGCAATAACACATGGGCTGAAAAGTTCCCGGTCTGGCACACAGATGGCGTTGCAATCACCAAACTGATGCTTTTTTTTAGTAAATATTAACCTATAAAAGGTAGTAGAAAAAATGTTATGACTATTCGCCGTGTGGATAAAATGTTAGAGTGGTTTTAGTTGAATGACTTTGTCGATAAACAAAAAAATGGATAAACAAGAATTTCAAGAATTGTTATTTGATGGGAAAAAACACCGTTCAAACAAAAGCTTGGCTTGATAAACGTTATCCGGACACTGCACTAGGTAAATCAACCATTATTGACGGGTTTGCTGAATTTAAACGTGGTCGTACGGACACCAGTGATGCACCATGCAAAAGAGGCAAATATTCCGGAAAACATAAAAAAAGTCCACAAAATCGTTTTGGGAACCGCAAAGTGGAGTTTCAGGAGATAGCTCAGACTCTGAAGATATCCAAGGAACGTGTAGGTTTTATTTTGAATGAACATTTGTCTATGAAAAAGCTGTTGTCAAAGTGGGTGCCGTGCATGTTGACTTTTGACCAAAAACAACGAGTTGATGATTCTGAGCACTGTTTGGAGCTTTTTCGTTATAAAATTATGTTATTTATTATTAAATTAATATTTTTATTTATTTATTAAATTATTATTATTGAATTATTATTATTAGGTGCATTCGTAATTATATAAATACGTAGCACCTATTGTTGTCGCTTGGTCAGTCCGTCTGTCTGTCCGTATATAACAATGCAAAAACTACCCAACCGAATGGTTTGCAATTTAAAATATATTATCTTTGCAGAATTTTGTCGAGACATTTCATATTTTATTAAAATCGAATCAAAACTTTAGGAGATATTAATAAAGGTATTTATTAAGAAATTTGAATTTTTTTTTTTTTTTTTAATCGGTGCTTTTTTGTTATAGGAGCTTCCGAAGTTTAATCAAGCGACCGAGATACTTATTTTATGACAGAAATTAATCTGCAGACGATATAATTCATTTCACAGAATTAAAAATCAGAAAAGATCTGAATATTTATGTAACTAGTTATAGTACGAACGCACCTCATTTGTTACATTTGATGTACAATTTCCAACTTGTTATTATTATTATTATTAAATTATTATTAGTTATTACTAAAGTTATGTTATTTATTTAAGTTATAAAGTTATAAAAATATAAAATTTTGATAAAAAGCTGTGTTTTCTTTATTAGCCCATGTGTTATATTAAACTGTCCATAATTTTTTTTTTTGTAGCCATTCTTATGAAAATCTCTGTATTTTACAGAAAAATGCTAGAGTAAAATTAAAAGGTATAATCCAAAAATCAACTGTTGTGCAATTTATTTAATTATATCAGAATACTGATTATAACATTAAGCACGTTAGTTTGATTGCCAAAATACAAATAACTTAGTAAAAATACGAACTGATTAGCAATAACTTACTGCAATATACAATAAAACAAACACCTGCTTATTTAAGCATGGTCTTTGCTTGCAGCTGCAGCATTTTCTAATTTGAATCAACAGGCAGACAGTTCCTTTATGTTTGAAATGAAATTTTCAAATAATTGACAAATACAATATTTTTTATTGTTCTTTTCATATTTTATGGAGAAAAAATTACATTTAATAAATTTGTTTTTATCTGTTTAAAAGAGAATGAAACTGGATGCATATGCGGACACTTTTTTAAAAAGCTATGATATTTTTCAGGTACCATGTTCAAATTTTGATTTAAAACTATAGTTATGATTTAAAATAGTGCTTAAAACAAAAAGCATGGTTAAATTATAGATAAAAATGCTTAAGTGATATAAATAGAACACAAAAAGGCTTATAAAAACTTTTCAATATAAAGATCGACATATGCTTCAATGCTCAAATAGCACCATTATCAAGATCTACAACAATAAACAAACTATTCTTGCAAATTTTAAATTAAAATTAATTCAATCTTAGAATCCATAATTAGAAGATGAACAGAATGACACACTACATTCTTTATAATACCCATTGGCATAAAACATACTGTGTATAGAAAACCAATAGCCAATCAATGTATTATCTCACGTAAATCTCAAGCACCTTTTTCATACAAAGTTTCTGCATTTAGACATTTTATTAAAATAGCCTTTACAGTCCACACTCCAGATCAGTTAACCAATGAAATAAGTAAAATAAATGAAATAGCAACAGACAAGGGATATAAAGAAAGCACTATTAATAAAGTAATTCTGAGCATGGAGAAGAAAAACTTCAATAAACAAAATTCAAAGTTATCTATCTTACAATATTCCTCTGGATTCTTTGAAAGATAGAAATATAAACTTAGCAAATTCAATATATGCCTTATCACAAAACCAACCATAAAATTAAAAAAAAAAAAAGTGGTTTGTAAGAAAATAGACCCAATAGAACCATATCAACTATCAAGTGTTTATGAAATCCCGTTCACCAGAGCAGATCGAACATTACAATATTATATAGGAATGACAACTAGAAAGATTAAAACAAGATTAAAAGAGCATATGGCAGATGTCAATGACAGAAGTACTACAGCACATGCAAGACTACATAGAACTGAGACTTTAAAATTTGATTTTAAAAATAGTAAAATAATTTATCTATCAATAATCTATTTCCCATCTATTATCCATGAATCAATAAAAATCTATATGCATAACATGAACATTTGCAACAAATCAGCCTCATTTGATTACCTAAAATTTGGCAATGGATATTTTTCAGTTTTAAAAAAACATTAAATATTAATTTTCATGTTACAGTTTATTATTTTAAGTACCTGCTTTTCTACATATATGTTCTCATAATTTATGGCTTTCAAGTTTAGAGCATTGAAACATATGTCAATCTTTATATTAAAAGGTTTTTATAAGTCTTTTTGTGTTCTATTTGTATCCCTTAAGCATTTTTATCTATATTTTAATAATAATTAGTCATCTTATAACACAATTTAAAAACATGGTCTTAACAATGAATATAGAGAAAATGGCACATTTTGGATGAATAACACTTTAAAATGAAAGCAAGTTGCTTAACAAGAACAATAAAATACCAATATAGTAATACCATTTTTTTCAGGGGGAGGGGGGAAGGGGGAAGGGACAAGATTTAAAGAATGTTTGAAATCAAAGACTACAAACTGTAAGTAAGTAAGCAATACGCCAAAAATATCATTAAAGATTTAGAAAATAAATACATCTACTCTGAATCAATAATTTTTAGTAAAATCACTTCACGAAAAGTGAAAATCTGCGAGTAAAGTTAAAATGACTCTCTCTTGCTCTCCATATACATGATAACAGAACAATACAATAATAAAAATAATATGAAGCTGCAAAATCAAAGTAAAACAGTGGGTAATAAAGATTTTGAATAGTATATTTTTCTACAGCTTTCACCATAACAAACCATTAGCTGCAACTAACAATTTATAGCCTTACTTTTTCCATCTGGAGAAAATAATAAGACTTGGAAAGCTTGAATTTTATTTCTATAGTTTCAAATTCACTATTCTTCAAACTTTCATCTTTTTCAATCACTTTCAGAAAACAGGATGCAAGATTCAGATACCCTAATTTTACAAGGAGATTTATTATTGAAATGCCAGAAGTGAATTCATAATGCTTGTTTTTCAGAGCAATTGAAACAGAGCGTAGGAGAAGCCATACTTCCATTTCCTTGCACTCCTGGAAAAAATATATATAAAAACAATTTGTACAAATATCTAAGCTACAACTATAAAATATATTAAGCTATGATTTCTAAACCAATCTATTTAAGCAATTTTACTAAATACTGAAAGGGATTGCTGATTAATCAATATGATTTTGCCAATCAGTTGATTACAGAAAAACTCGGGGACTCCTATGAGCTTTGCTTAACAACTCATAACAAGACACTGCAGTCTCAAAAAACATACTAATTTTCTCTATATTAAAAAGGGGAAAAAATGGCTGCAAATGTAAAGGCTCAAAAGCCACTTGAAGATAAATACTATTTTATGAAATGAACTGAGTGAAATAAGCATTAAAAGCACTTTTAAATTAATAAAATATCACTGCTCACTTTCACTCCTCCTTCTGAAAAATAAAAGAAAAAATCTGGTAAAAAGGAACTATGAATGAAAAAGTTTGTGGAATTTACACAATTTTCTGTAATTGTAATAAAATATTGATGTTCTTTGAAAACATATGGTGACATTTTCACAGGCATGAACTTTAAAGTAGAAATAATCATAATTTGTTGAATATAGAGTGACTTTCACATATAAAAAACCATATAATTAAATGTTAATCATATAATAAATTTGATAGATTTTTGTATTTTTCAATTTAACTAATAACTTTCACATGATTTTGGGAAGTGTTTTATTGATCTTTCATATCACATATAACAAGTTCAATAGCTCAAATAATAAAAAATTTAAAACTATATAACGACAAAAGGTACATTTAGGAAGTTTGGAAAAAAGTTTTCCTAATACCGCACCAGGTATATTTCTAATATCACCCTGTGCCCTCTTTTGTTTACTTGAGCATTTTTCTCATCTAGTTGTGGTAAAGGGCTTATATCCATCAAAAAAACTTTCCTACATTTGGTGATTGTGAGGAAGATACACAGCTGGACTGTTTTCGATCAAACTTGTCATTCTTGTTTACAGGTGGTTTGAGGCCACTTGGTCCAGGCTGATGCTCAGGTTGTTCCTGTTTAATCTGACTTGTTTTGCTGGACAACTTGTCAGTGATGAACAGTCAGTCTTCTGGATGGTCTTGTTGCTAAGAAGTTCTAGGCAGAGGCAACCATTGCAAATTCGTGTCTTGGAATATGTTTCTATTCAAAAGGAAAAGCCCGGTTACTCTGAAGCTATGTTTAGCTTTAGCAACTGTTGCTCACTTTTTATAAGCTTCAACAAATAGCATTGCAACTCTGAGATGAGTTATCACTCTACCTACATTTTGCTTTAGCCAGTTTTCTATTTCCTGATTATAGTAAGTTTTCAGGAGGAACATAAACACTCCATCAAAAGCAGTTACATCTTATGAGACCAGTGCAGCAGTAAATTCACAATGTGCACACCATTTCCTTGTGCTGATTCAAGCAATAGTAGGTTTCTTCTGTGTGAATCATGTTCATCTAGGACTAGGATTACTGGATCCTCCTTAGTAGGTTTCACATTGTCCAAAAACTGGCCATCAAACCACTGAAGAAAATTTTCCGATTCTATCCACCCAGACTTATATTGAAGAAAACTTTCTGTGGTAGGCGGCAATACTACTATATGGTACCTCATCTAACAGCTCATGTTTCTTTATTTTTTTTTTAGGAAATACTAGTAGCGGAGGTATAAAATGCCCTGTAACACTGATACATGTAACAACCATAACTAAAGAACTACTTTCTACTGAAGAGACAGAACCAACTTGACATCTGCCTTTTAATGATATGACTTTAGTTGTCCTATGTTGCACAATAGAAAGACCAGTCTCATCAGGGATGTTGGGAGGGTGCAACACCGTCTCACATTCGGTAAATTCATATACGTTTGGTAATTTCACTTTCATTCAAAAATTCCGTCATTTTGTGCTATATACCGTAAAATCCTGATTCCAAATCAAAAAGTGTTGAATGTGGGAGGGGAGCTTATAATCAGGATTTAAAAAAAAAAATCATTTAAAACCTATTTTATCATTAATTTGGAAGTAAAAAGGAGCGAGAATCTTCTGTATTTCAGTAAATTTTCACTCAAAAAAAAAAAAAAAAAAAAAAATCTATATAAAATCTCCCCCCTACCCCCCCCCAAAAAAAAAATTATATAATTTTTTTTTATTTGTTATTTTATTGTAACAATAAATAATCAATCATCTAGACCCCTTTCAAAATTACTGCTTCCCCCTTTGCCCCCCCCCCCCTCTAGTACCAAAATATCATAGTTTAACATTTATAACTCTTTAATTTGAAATGTCTTTTCAGACTTGTTTAATATTCTATATTAACAATAAATAAACCTAAATTACCACCTAAATTAACCCCTCCTACTAAAAACTCTGCTTTTCTCACTCTGCTCCCCCCCCCCAGAAATGGATCTCATTAAATTTCAAATCTTTAAAATTTTTAATTTTTTTTCTGTTCTATGTTATTTTTTGTAACAATATTTAAATAACAATCTAAATTATTGCCCTCCTCTCCCTCCAAAAGTCCTCTTTATTTCCTTTTCTCCCCCCCCCCCCCAGTACATACTTTAAAATCTTTATTTTTTCCCTACAATAATTGTCTAGTTCCCCCCCTCCCCCCCCCCAAAAAAAAATCTGCTTCTCTTTTCTCTCTCCCCCCGCACACAAACTTTAAACTCTTTCAAATTACTTTTTAACGATTTTTATGCTGTATTGTTACTTTGTAGCAACAATAAATAAATGATCATGTAACTCACCCCTTACATTTCCATTCCTCATCCCCAGAAAAAAGGGGTGACTTTCTAGACATGGAGGGGGGGGGGGGGGAATGCAGAGAGAAAATGTTAGTCTTTTTCGTAGTTTAACTGTTCTGACAGTTGATATTTTGTTAATGGGAGGTGAGTTATTTTAGAGAACATATTTATTTCAAAACATAAAATATACACATGATTCAGGGAGAAAAAACCAGCCAAACTGCAAAAAAAATATGAAAATTTTTGCTTTTTTCTCACATATTTAGACATCCAACCCCTCCCTCTTAGGCAATGGCAGCATTAGTTGTTGAGTTTTAAATATCAGGTAAGTGACTACATAAGAATAAAATAGTTCATTTACAAAAGAAGAACATTTAGGTAAAATACTACAGAACATCTTAACTGAAAAAACTCCGACACAGCAACCACACATCGTTTTTACATTCCAAGTGACAACAGAAGAAAACGTTGCCAAACTGGCAAGACAAACTTGGTGTTGCCACAGACGTTAATAATTATTTCCCAACACACTCCCTTAATTATTAATTCAATTAAAAACACTCCCTTAAAGTCATACACATTTACAGATATAAAGTATTACATTCAAATCAAAAGATTTTTTTTTTAATTCTTATACATGCAAAATAATCAAATCAATTTAAGTAGAGTACAATAACATATATATACAAACCTAGTAAATTTTAAATTCAAATAATCATATTACATTACCAATTTAGCTTTAAATTTTTCAAACTTGTTTGGTCCCAGTGCCTTAGTAAATACATCAGCAATTTGAATATCGGTTGGGCAATATTTTATATTAATTCAACCCTCATCCACTTTCTCTTTTATAAAGTAAAATCGTACATCTAAATGTTTACTTCTTTTACTTACAACCCCATTTTTAATTACAGTGGAACTTCCCTTTAACGAAGTCCTTATTTAACGAAGTTTTCTACTTAACGAAATTTTCTGCAGAACCTTGACTTTGAACATTAACATATAAATTAATCTCCATATTACGAAAAACGTATTCTATGTAACGAAGTTTATTCCACTTTTGTGCACGCATTCAAACGGAGAGGTTGCTGTTGCGATATCGATGGATATAGATGTATGAATTATTTCAAAGGACTGTATGAAAATGAACACATTTGAATCATTTAATCAAAACACACACATTTTAATGAAAAAAAGAAGAGTACGCTTCTGTTTTTGTTTACTTGTCTTTCTTATGAGGGATGTTTTTTTACATTACTCTAGTTAAATTATTCTCATATCTACATAGCATAAAAAAAGGACTGCCCGAATTAATTTTTTTTTTCAAATATTTCCGTTTTATGTCGGTTATGTGTATACAAGTTTCAAATATTTAGGTTGAATTCTATTTAACGAATTTTCTTTATAACGAAGTATTTGGGTGTAACGATGAGACTTCGTTAAATGGAAGTTTCACTGTATATTTATAGCACTCTGATTATCTATATTTAAAGTTATAGAAATTTTATCATTTGTAATTTCTTCAATTAAAGTTTTGAGATAAATTAGTTCTTTACGACATTTAGCCTCTGCAATATACTCTGCTTCAGTACTTGATGTAGCTACTATAGGCTGTTTTCTTGAGCTCCAACTTACTGGACCTCCACAAAAGTATATTACATATCCAGTGGTACCTCTACGAGTGTCAGGATCACCAGCATAGTCTGCATAACAATAGGCAATCAATTCTGTGTCGCTGCCACTTGTTGTATACACTACACCCAAGTCCTTGTTTCCCTTTAAATATCTTAAAGTTCTTTTGAGATTAGAAATATCACAGACAGATGGATTTTTCTATATGGCGACTTCCATAAGCAACAGCGAAGGACAAATCAGGTCTTGTTCTACATGATAAATAAAGAAGGCTACCAATAGCTTCTCGATAAGGAAACTCACATTTTTTATCGTGAACACAGTTCACTGTTCCATTTTGTAAAACAGAGGTGTACTTGTTGCCTTTGCATCTAACATTCAAAATCTCTCTAACACTTGTTTTGAATACGGTTCTTGATGGATTTTTAGTGTGTCATTATTTAGTTCTAAATTCATACCCAGAAATGAATGTGGTTCTTCATAAGTTACATCGAATTCTTTTTTTAATTTCTCAAGAAAATCAATCAATCTTGTATGATCACATCCAATTAAAATTCCATCATCTACATAAATAGCTAATATTATGCCCTTGTCTTCAGTTATGAAAATGCACTGTTTACATTTAATTTGTACAAAACCACTTTCCCTCAAAAAATCTGTTAATCTTTTGTTCCATTCTACAGGTGCTTGTTTTAAACCATACAATGATTTTTGAAGTTTACACACCTTAGACCTGTCATCATATCCTTCTGGCATACTCATGTAAATCTCTTCATCCAATTTCCCATACAAAAAGGCTGTTTTTATGTCAAATTTCATCATTTTATATTGTTTCTTCAATGCCAGTCCAAAAATAGTTCTCAACGGAATAATGCTTACTACTGGACTATAAGTTTCTTCATAATCAAGACCATATTTTTGTTCACAACCTCTCACAACCAAACGGGCTTTGTACTTGCCACTATATTTAATTTTAAATATCCATTTGTTACTCAATATCATCTTAGTTTTTACCACATTTCTGTCAACCACTTGCCAAGTTTAATTTTTTTCTAAGGATTTCTTTTCATCCTCTATAGCTTCTTTCCACAATTCCTTATCACCTCCATTAATGGCCTCTTCATATGTCAGCAAAGCAGAATCACCAAGATAAACAGGAGGTTTCTTTATTCTTTTTCCTTGTCCAAATTCTTCAATGTTTTGATCTTTTGATATAGTTGGTTTTATGTTGTCAGGATTTTCTTCATCTTTACCACCGTCATCTTGAAAATCAAAGTAGTTGAATGGTGATATCAAATCATTCAGTTTATCAACTTTGGGCTCAATGAATATCACATCCCTTGAAGTCTGTATTTTCTTAGTTCTTGGATCCCATAATCTGTAGCCATTTTCAGCATATCCAACAAAGATGAGCCTATTACTTCGACTATCCAATTTCTTCAGCCGGCCAAGTATTTTAGCATAAGCTACACTACCAAATATTTGTAATCTTGACAAATCTGGTTTCTTTTGGAACCACATTTCAGCGGGAGTAACACTTATAGACTCTGTTGGGCTTCTGTTAAAGAGATAGGCTGCAGTTCGCAATGCTTCACCCCACATTTCTTTCTCGACTCCTGAATCAAAAATTAGAGCTCTGACTTTTTCAAAGAGTGTTCGATTCAGTCGTTCTGCTTTTCCATTAAGCTGTGGTGTATGTGGAATGCAATAATCCAAAACAATTCCTTTATATTTGCACCAGTTAACTAGCTTATGAGAAACATATTCTCCTCCATTGTCACAGCGTAATTTAGAGACACGAAGTGACCACTTAGCCTCGACTTCTTCAATATATTGTTTAAGAACATCTGCAACTTCAAACTTGTTCTCTAATAGAAAGACCATGACAAAATGAGTATAATCATCCAAACACGTTAAGAAATACCTTTTTCTGTCCCATGTACTCACTTCTATTGAGCCACAAATATCTGTATGGATCAGCTCTAATGGTCTAGTTGCTCTTGTTCTTTGCGATTTAAATGGAAATCTAGTCTGTTTAGCTTTAAGACAAATGTCACACGGACCTTCTATCATTTTAATATTGTCATCTTTTAGATCTATGCCATTTGAATTTTTCAATAATATTTTTACATATTTACTACTTAAGTGTCCAAGTCCGGCTCAGATGATGTATATATAGTATCAGTCACGGCAGTTGAAGGGTCACTCATATGTTGTTTTTGAAATGTGAAACGTCTCTGGTTGTTTGAACTGTGTTTGTTTTTCGAAGAGCTCTGAGTTTATACTGGAATGCAATGAGTAGATGGTTAGTTAATGGAATATTTCTTTTTGAGCTTATTTATCAGCACGTTTTTAATTTGAATATTTTTGCAATTTAATGAAGTACTTAATATTTATGAAGCTTTTAAAACTCTTAATATGAGCATCAGAGCGACATGTTTAGTGATTGTTTTTAACTTTTAACATTATCATTCTTTTGTTTCATTATCTAAATTATGTTTTATATTCAAGAATATTTTTGTTTTACAAATGCTGTTTTTTTCTTCAACGATTTTGTTGGAATAATATTCCATACATGTCTACATTTTTGTCTTGTCACTTCATTTAAATCATTCATCTAATTCATTCATTCATTTAATTCATTCATTTCATCTTCATTAGAAGTTCTTAAGTTACTGTTAGTTTCATATTTTAAGTTCTGAATTACTTATATATATTTGGTTTATGATTTATTTATTTCAATATTTAAATATCATATTTAATATTTTATTAAGTTTACTTACCTTTATATCTTCATAAGTATCCTGGCATATTCATTTCTTTTTACCCGGCATTTTTAAAAGTCCACGTATCTTTGTTTACATTCTACCGGCTTCTTACTCCCGTACACATTCAAGTGCTACGATGTTCCAAAGTGTTTACGGCAGCCGACAACAGATGCCGTGACCATCTGTTTCCTCCTTCATCGCTCTTTCTTCGCTGCTGATCACTTCTCGATCTTTCATGAAGCCGGCAGTGACGTAATTCTCATTAAATATGGAAGGCCGTGTGATTGGATGTTTACCTGGGAAGATACGTTTAAATACCGGCTCTCTGACATATCTCATTAGCTTCGTTTCATTTCGTTGTTTCAGTTCATTAGTGTGTTGTGGCAAGGCAACGTTAGTATGTCGCCGTTTAGTCATGGCTAGTTGTAATAATGAGATGATTCAAGATGTCCTGTTCTTGTTTTAAGTGGAGTTTTTAGTTCTTCACAAAAGTTTAAAGACGTTATGTTTGATATAATATATAATAGTATGAAAGGCCGGATGAAGACGTTTAAAAAGATGCATATAAAGTTTAAAGCATTTCCTGATCCATAGTTGGTTACGCCTGAATAGCTGGGAAAGGAAATGGCGGTTTGTCTGCATCAGACTCCCGGCAGTTAAAGCAACACGTTCAGCGTTCAAAAGTCAGAGTTCAGTTGTTTTCTGTAGTTTATAAATTAAGGTTGTTTTATCAACGTCGTTTTCCCTCTTCTTGTATTTTTTAAAAAGACTTATCAGTTACTGTCTGAATTTACATTATCAGACAGATTTTAGAAAGTCGTGTTAATATCTTTACATACTGTTAAGGATATAGATGAAATACACGCTGAAGTTTTAGTAACTTTATTTTCAATTAGCTTTTCTTGAGTTAGCTTTTATATTCATACAACTTTATTTAATTGATTTATAACTAGTTTATGTTTCTTCTCTCTTAAGTTTTAACATCTATTTTTAAGTCTCCTGTTTTGTTTTTCTTGCTGGTCTAACAGATAATCTTGGTATTACAGACTTCATCATGTTCCCGAGCTTTAGGTGACGGTCTGTATGGTTTGCCAGGAGTTGTTGGATGTTTTAGCTTTAATTTTGGCATACTAATGACGGTTACTGCGTGGTATGTTGAGGTTTCCCATAAGGCAGAAGTTAAGTAGAAATGGAGATTAACGATGTATTAAGATGGATCATAATTGAAAAAGGAGGAGATGTGTAAAGTTCATTTGATCTTGTTTTAAATTAAAGTTAAGTTGTTTAAAGTTATAATATGTTTGTTTTTTTTTTAAAGTTGTTTAAAGTATAAAGTTTTATTAACATTAATCTTTAAAGTAAAATTAAGTTTAAATAAAAGTAATTTCCTTTTTGAAAAATATTGTTTCATAATAAGCTCCAGTTCATATTAAGTATATTTTCAATTTGTTGAATTTGTATCTATGTCTTTTAGTTTTTATTTCTGTTTTTATTCAATAAACGTTAAGTTACTTTTAAAAACAGTTGGTTTCCATTTCAAGACACAATACACCTAATTTATTTTTCAGTTTTTCTCTCATGCATAATCTGGGCAATCAAACGCCAGCATATACGCTCCATTTGTGTTTGCTAATTTGCTCCTTTTAAATTCCTAGTAATTACACTCGTAATTACTATTCTAACAGATTTAATAAAAGCTGATGTTTTATTTTAACTTTGGTCATCATTTTAGTTTCTTTTACACTATCACTGCACATAGAAATTATGAATATATTTAGAACTGCATTTTTACCTACATTTTTACATGGTCTTTATTTCAGCATACGCTTTCAATTGCAACTCATTCTCTGCTCAACTGATAGGATGTATTAATATAGTGCAATAATATAAATATTATAAGAGTTTTAGTTTTTGCACTAGTTATATGAGTAGTCTCATATAACAAAAATTTCAAAAACATAGCTTGAAAATTCTGATAGTGATAGTCGATAGAATAAGCTTGAAATTCGCTGTTCGCAAAAAGATGAGGGGCGGTATCCAAATATACAATGAGAGACACTTCATTCTTATTATGTCAACTTTCATAAGTTAGTATATTTGGATACAACCCCTCATCTTTTTGCTTGCTTTTGGAAACAGCGAATTTCGAGCTTATTCTATCAACGATTACTATCAGAATTTTCAAGCTATGTTTTTGAGACTTTCACAAAAGTTGGTTTATATATTTAGCTGTACATATATTATATATTTAGCTTATATATATTTATATATATTTAGCTATATATTTAGCTTACAGTATTTTTTGATTGAATTCGTGCATGCACAGTGAAACAATATTTAGTAAACCTGCTTATTTTTCATCCGATATTTGTTTTTTTTTATTCTGATTGCAGTGTATTGTATATAATGTTGTGTGTCATCGTTCCTGAAAAGAACAGTCGTTTATATTAAGAACTCTGAAAATTATAAGTAAAACACTTGGTGAAATTTGAGATTGTTTTTATAAAAACCTTAATTTCTCTATGAGTATACGTGCTATCCTCATAAAAATGAACATAGTTTAATAAAAGAAGCCTCCTAAGCATGTGCTACCGTTTCAAAGCTTTTGTGATATTAGTTTTTACAGGATTATCAAAAAGATATTAGTTTTTCTTCAATTTGTTGACGGCCCCTTATGGGGTTTCGGGGAAAAAACTTCACAGAAATATATGACGTCTATCTTGTTGTTTACACTCCTGAAGTTTCAGGATAATTCCTCATGTATCTTTCCAGATATTTAACAAAATATCTAAAATCGCAAGTGACCAGTCATCATTGGCCATATAGCATATATTTAAAGATAGATATAGTTTTTGTACATTATATTTCAATATATTTTAAATGCTTTATTGATGTGTGAAACATGTTTTAATTTATTGTTTTGAGACGACATTATATAAAGAAATAAACATACACCACACATAACTAAAAGCATATCTAATGCCAGATATCTGCATCTGGCAGACAAAGGAGCTTCGGATATCAGATAGCTGATAAAATCAATATCCAGTTCATCCCTACAAAATACACCCTAAATGGAATTTGTTCTGTCGAAGTCAGGGCAGTAGAAATGTATATATTAAAAAGGGTGTCAAATAATGCTAAAACGGCTGCAAAAGGAGCATGGTGAAGTACAATAAATGCGACACTTTATAAAAAGCAGTTTTCTCTCTTCCTGTATTAATAATCCCTATTTGCATTTGGCAGCGTTTCTTTATTAATTACACCGTTGCCCATTAGCATTTTATTTCTTTTACTATACAAAAATCAAGATTTTGCTAAAATTAAAATTTACTGGCCGATTGTTCAAATTTTCAGAAAATATTAATCCAGAGCCCAGTTTAAGCAAGGATGAATGATTTTCCCATCAAAAAATCCAATATTTTAAACAAATTTATGTAGCTTATAAAAATTAGCCTAGTTTTAAATACTTGCTTTAATCTTTCTCTATTCAGGAGATGAAAAGATGGTATGGCTGGCTTGAAAAAATCAATTTAATCAAATATTAATTAATATATCTCCAGTTGAAATTATTGGATCTTTATAGAAATTAGATATTTAGATTCAGCATTAAGAAATACGCATAAATACATAATTTTCAAATTGATAAATACAATATTTTTAATAATTTTATAGAGTCTCAAATGAGGCCACTATAAAAATTTTCCTTCTTTCAAAATTAACTTGTTTCTAGATGGTTGTCTGCATCAAACACCTGTAGCTGTCTTGAAATAAAAAATGTTCGTTTTTTGAATTAAAAAAGAAATTAATTGATATCTAGAAAGTTGAGGTTGGATTTTTTTTAATTTAGTTTTTTGAAATAGAGATTTTTTTTTTTTTTAAACCTCAGAATCCAAAATTTCAGTTCAATAGAGGTATTTTTTCGATGTGTTTCCGAAAAGCAGATTTCTATAAGAATGTGTCAACCTGACAATTTCCAGCAACCCTGCTAGCCTCTCTCTGAGATGCAATGTCAGTCCAAAATGAACTTCTTTCTTTGTTATGATAAAAATTGTTTTTTGTACTTAATTTGCTAGGAGATCTTAAATAATATTTCTTAATTAAAGACTGATTTTTTTTATATCGAATATCAACAACGGCCAGATTTTTATGAATTTTTTGATACAAACAACATTTTTACGCCTTCCGCAAGCAGAGTTTTTGTGTTACAGACAGACAGACACAGACACACATACGCAGAGAGAGAGAGAGACAGACATTTGCAAACATTTATAATATAGGAGATATGCAAAAATAATAAATCAGCAAAAAATATAATACATATGCAATGTAAAATGCAGACATAAAACACCAAATGCATTTGAAAATTTTACATTATACACACAAAATAAATACCTGAACAGCAGTGCAAAATGTTTCAGCAGCAGCTTCAATTAAATCCAAAATATTTAATTCTTTTGTGATGTTTGAGAGTTCTTCCCACTGATTTTCAGGAATATCATGCCACAACTGAATAGCAAGATTAAGATTTTTGAATGTTTCAGCTTCAAAGGATACTGAAACAAGTGGATGAGTTGGCTGAATGTCACATGTATCATTTTCTTCCTCAACATCATTCTGTACTGCATTGACAGGTTTAGTAGTAGGGGGGTTCAATATTTTTTGAGCTTCTTCCTGAAATAAAATATATATAATAAAATTAGTTCCATTTTACATATTTATCTGCATTTAATTATCTATATATAAATTACTGTGCAAGCATGGGCAGACGCAATATTTTCATTAGAGGACATAGAGGAAGGGGGAATATTTTGTCCCAGACACAAAATATTTAGGGATTCCGAAAAATTGCTGCCGCAAATAGCATATAAATTATAATAAAAATGTGGATTTAAATTGCACTGGGTGCACAAAACCCACACAACTTTTTAGTCGGGGAGGGAGGATGACACCTACTGGGTACATTCTCTTATAATAAGCGCAGATATTGGGGGGAGAGCAGAGGAGGGTCATTGCCCCTTCCTGGATCTTGAAACTTAAATGCTTTTGTCTGATAATTAAAAAAAAAAGGAAGAAATCTTTCAAGTGACTTCAGTATAATTAACGGCTAATAAAAAATAAAACTTCTTTTTTTTTTTTGGTCAGGTGACGCTCTCTCCCTCCCCCCACCCCCTGAATTCTTGGTAGAAGACAATTTTAAATTCTGTTTTCTTTTAAACGTTCATGTGTTTTTTATTCATCTTAAATGTGTGTGCGTGGAAAGGGGGAGGGAGATAGGTGAGCAGGGCCGCCTTATAGTTCCTTCACCAGGATACTCAAAAGAACTCCACTGCATTACAGTCTATGGGGAAAAATCATTTGCGGTTTATTTTAATAATATTACACTATTTGAAACATCGAAATTGATGTATATCATTGCGGTGCACTACAAGAAGTTTACTACAGAATATGAGCACTTATAGTTCCTTTACAGGGATACTCAAAAGAATTTCATTACAATGCGGTCTATGAGGGAAAATCGTTCGCGGTTTATTTTAATAATGTTTCAATATTTGAAACATATTGAAATTGATATATATCACGGAGGTGCATTACAAGAGGCTTACTATAGAATTTTGCGTGTATAGCATTCATCGTTCATTTACAGGGACACATAAAAGTATTCTGTTAAAGAACTGTCTGTTAATAATAATGGCTGGATTTGCATTTCCAGTTGCGTTTTTAAATTTAACTATTTTTTTTTCCTATTACTTTCTTATTACTTGGTGTGTATAAATCCTTATAGGTCATATACAGGGCAGCACAAAACACCTCGAGTGCAATTTGCATTTATTAACGGAAATTGCCAATGGGGTATTTTCAACTGAGCTATGCGTATCCTAACTGAACTAAATTTTTGCATTCTATGTAGTATATATAAAAATCAATAGATCATATACTGGGCTACATAAAAGAATTCGGATATTTTTCCTTTTATTGTTGGAAATTTCTAAAATTGGATTTTTAAATGTGTTACACATCTTCCAAATTCTTAAACAGTAAAGATTTCTAAAAGCATTTTGGAAGTGTTGGAAAATTTTATATAATGTGTACTTGACGTATGATTTTTCGTTCTTGTTTTTTTTTTTTTTTTTTTTTTTTTCTAAGAGACAGCAGTTTAAAACACCTGTCCCCCCCACCAAAAAAGGAAAAATCTTACGAGCTGCCTGTGGTGACAACTTATTAGAAATATTTCAAAATTTTAAAAATATTTTTAATTAGTTGTTTGTTGAGACACAAAAACGAATCTAACCATTCATACTATTAATTTTTGGCTTTAATTTAACAATTTAGATTCGTTTTTTAGAGTTTAACGTGTCTGAAAAAAAATGGAAAATTGTTTGAAAAACCTTTTTCTAGTTACTAAACAAAATTTTTATAGATTGTTAGAAATCATATGGGGCATCATATGGTATGGGATAAAAAATTAAGAAGTTGAAATTTATTTAAACATGAATATATTTTCTATTTTTCTATTGAATAGGTTTCCATAAAATGTCATTTTTATTTTTTAAAATAAGCAGGTTTTAAAGGTTCACATATGCATTTTTTTCTAGAGATATTTTAAGATACTTTAGGGTTGATGTAGCTACATTTCTAGACTAAACAAATGTTTATTTTTGTTATTTTTTAGTAAGTTTTATATTAATTTCTGTACAAATTTTTTTTTAATTATTCTTTAGTCAGGACTCAAACTCTTCAATGGATAGCTTACTTCTTTCTTTCTGATTCATCCCTTTTTTAGGTGCATTCGTAATTATATAAATACGTAGCACCTATAGTCCTTGTCTGGTCCGTCAGTATATGTCCGCTTATAACAGTGCAAAAACTATCCAACCGAATGGCTTGAAATTTAATATATATTATTGTTGCAGAATTTTGTCAAGTCATTTCCAATTTTATGAAAAACGAATCAAAACATAAAAAGATAGTAATGAAACTTTTCTTTATTCTATTAAATCCTATCGTACGTAATATCTATACTAATAAAAGAAAGTTTCGCTCTGTGTGTGTGTCTGTGTGTCTGTTGGTGATGGCTAGGAAAATCTAGCCCACCTAGAAGGCTGCAAATTTAGATTTAGGTAGTCCAAACCCTCTCCTGGTGCACCATTACGTCAGAATTTTAATACAGTCGAGCCCGTTTATAGCGAGCCCGCATTTAATGAGATTCCGGATTTAGCGAGGAAAATTGAGACTTTTGCTTGGTAGAATGTTTATAAATGTATTGAAGTATACTCTTTTAGCGAGCAAATTTTTGTACTTTCTCCGGATTTAATGAGGAAAATAATTATGAAAGCGAGAAATAATTACAGAAATAATGATTTAAAAAAGAAGAAAAACACACAGATTTCCTATATTTCACCCATTCCTCTTGTAAGGAAAAAATAACTATTCTTTAAAGTTATCCAACAACAGTTGAAACCATCATAGGCAGGTATCGATTTTTAGAAGGGAGATGGCGTGAACTGGACGCCCGTCCTATTGTCCCTTTTTCAGGAAGACAAAAAGGGAGAATGAAATCATCCCAACTGATAAGGAATGGAATTCCAACACACTTGGTGCTTTACCACAGTTAAAGATGGTGGATTCAGGGGGGTGGGGTACGGCTGGCATCAAGTGAAATCATTTATGACGACTCACTCCTCCCTTCAATGGCTTGATCCAATCCAAATCAGGTATAATTACCTGATTCAGAACTACGTGTAACAAAAACTTATTTTCGGCTTGTGCCTTTTCTTGAGATCGTGTTTTTTATTCTGCTGTTTAAAATGTCGAAAGTAAAGTTTTATCCATAAGAGAAAAAGTGAAAATTATAAAACTCTTAGATAAAGGTGAAAAAAATGTTGTAACATGTAAGCATTTCAACTGTGTCAACTCTTTTGAAAAACAAAGAGTCCTTAATGGAAGCATATGAAGCGAATGTGACAAATCTCAAACAGCTGAAGAAGTTTGAAAAAAAAAAAAGTGACTTGGATGAAATTCTGTTAAAATGGTTTGTTCAGCAACAGAATTCTTGTTTGCCGGTAGCTCTTCCCATCATTAAAATCCAAGAAGAAAAATTTGAAGCTCAGCTAGGTTACACAGATTTTTCATGCTCTAATGGATGGCTACATCGTTTCAAGTAATGTCACAACATCTGTGCAGGAAAAATTATTGGCTAGGCTCCAGTGTGAACGACAAGGATTTGAAAGACTGGTTGGATTGCACATGGAAAGATTTACGTGAAAATTATGCTGAAGATAACATATACAATGCCGATAAAGCTGGCATCTTTTACAATCTAATCCCTTATCAAACAATGAAATTTAAAGGTGAAAAATGTGTGGGTGGTAAGTTGCTAAAAAATCACTTAGTTGTGTTAATGTGTTGCAACGAAAAACTTTTTATTGTCGGGAAATCTGTAAATCCAAGATGCTTTACAGGGGTAAAAAGCCTATCAGTGACTTACAAATCGAACAAAAAAGCATAGATGACTTCTGAATTATTTTAATCCCATTTTCACGAGTGGGATAAAGTGCTCCAAAAACAGAAAACAAAGTTGCACTCATCGTTGATAATTGTTCTGCTCACCCCAGCAATAAAATAAAAAAACATTAAACTTGTTTTTTTTACCGCCTAACTCAACCTCGGTGTTACAGCCTCTCAAACTAGTTCTTATTTGCAGTTTCAAATGCTATTATAGAAAGAAATTAATTCTGATGATGTTAGAGAGAAATGAAAAAAGATCAGGATCTTGAAATTTCTGTTCTTCACGTTATACATCTGAAGACAGATGCTTGGGGAAGTGTAACTCAACCTGTATTCAAAACTGCTACAGGAAAGCTGGATGGATTGACAGAAGTGATGGTGACTTCAAAGATGAATATGACTTGTGATTCTCAGTCTATTTGCAACAAAATAATATTGAGCAGTTTAACGATCTTTTAAACACCAATGAGTACAATAACGTTGATGAAGTCTTAACCTCGGGCATACTCTTCCCTGAGAATATCGTCATGGAAGTGTAAAAGCGCAGGAAGAGGAAAACGCAAGTAATAGTGACTCGGAAAAAGAAACTGTAATTAAAACACTGTCACGTGATTGTGCTGCAGAGTCATTACAAAATCTTGAACAGTTTTTTGAAGCAATGAAAAATACTGATGATGCAACATTTAATGTATTAAGTGTTTTACGATGAAAATTAAATTAAACCAAATTTTGTAAAGTCAAACAATGAACTTTGGATGAATATTTTTCCATTTCTCATTAAAGATTATCAAGCAGCAATTCACTTAAGTTGTTTGTTTTATGTACATACTAGTTATTAACTTGGATTCAGATTTAGCGAGGCGACCGGATTTAATGAGCATTTTTCTGTGTCCCGTGTTCCTCGTTAAATACGGGTCCTACTGTATTTTGAAAATTAAAGTAGTTATCAATTAAAAACTGATCAAAGATCACAAATAAAAAAGTCATTATTCTGAATCTAGCTGGCGCATGTGCAGAAACCAATTTCTGTATCTTCCGGAACAGAAGAAAGAAAGCAGAAGACATTCCGTTTTTTTTTTAAAGTATTTCTAAATTCGCCATGGACAAACGGCTAAAAATATGGAAAAACCGTCTACATATTCTAAAAGAACATACTTTTACGTCTCGAACAATCTGGTTGGTTTGAAAAATTTTTATATTTAACCTTTTCAAAAAAAAATAATCAAAAAGCATCGAATTCATGTTTTTTATTTTCTCCCGTTTTCCGAGCCTTGTATCTACCGGAATACAAAAGATACGGAAAAACGAAGGTCACCAAATTAAAGTACTGTCTTTGTCCTTTACAAAGCCATCTTTGGTTTTTAAAAATGCAAAAATTAACCCTTCGGAAAAGTACATTTTCTGTACGCCGTTTTGCAATTTTTGAGATTTTGGCAATTTTTAAAAATTCGCATTGGCGATTCAGGGACAGGTATGGAAAACTAAAAATACCAGACAATATCTACATTTATTCCTTTTTCGACATCTGTATTTGTTTTTGAAAAATACGAATATTAACCCTTCAAAAAAAATTCGTGCGCAGGACTCTTTTGCGAATTCTGATTTTCTGCTATATATTAAATCTGGCATCGGCTTTCTAAAATAACCAAACAAAAAGCAAACACACCTAAAGACATTTACGTTCTATCGGGTTTAGGCAGAAACCTTTAGTTAAAAAAATAAATCACGTTAACACTTTTGAAAATGTTTTTAACCGTAAGTCACTTTTGCTTTTTTAACTATTTCTCCTATCTTTAAAAATCCGAATTGGCGTTTATAAACAAGATACGAAAAACTAAAAATACCGTGCCTAATTTATATCCCTTTGTTTTTTAAAATCTGGTATCCGTTTTGAAAAAATTTAATTTTAACCCTCCGAAAAAAATCCTTTCCAAAACTCACTCACACGAATTTCCTTTTTTTGGTCCAGATTTAAAAATCGGCATCGACTCAGGAAATGCAAGTACGGACAAACAGTAGACTCCAGATCATAGACACGTTCATTTTCTTCAAAATGCACAGTTGGGTTTTAAAAATATCTACATTAACTCTTTAGAAACCGATCGATTACATAACCCACTTTCGCATATTCCGTTATTTTGGCAATGTTTACCTGTAGTTAAATTTCAATTCTACCAGGAAATTTGGTTGGGTCAAGTTTTTTGAAAAGGCCTCTTCCAGAACAGACTGCGCCCCCTGGCGGTGGAAAGTGGAACTATAGGAGTATATCTGGTTCTATGTACCCGATTACGACGGGGTTTGGCTCATTCGACTTGATATCTATAGCCTTAAATATTTTAGCTTCACTTTCGACCGCCAGGATGTGCTTTCCGATCTTGGGTTTTATGAGCCCGATTACGACGGAGTTTGCCTCATTCAATTTGATTTCGATAGCCTTACAGATTTCAGTCATATTCGTATAGAACAGATTATTAATATTTCGGGCCCGGGCAACGCCGGGCAGATTAGCTAGTATACAATAAAAGCGCAAGTCATGTGACTGAGGAAAACAAATACGGACAAACCACTTCTCTTCTTTCATATGCCAGGCGGTCATTTTTATTCAAAATTATTTTTTTTAATAAAATTGCATAAAACAGATATGTGATTGCTAAAATTTGAAATTAGCTGAAAATTGTTTTCCCTTTTATAGTTGGTTGGTTGGTCATCCGATTTCTGTAGAACAAGCATAGTTCATAAAAGCACAGCACGTGCAATCAAATCTTAATACATTTACTTTCGAATTAAATCAAAAATAAAATATCTAAAATTATCTGCCACCAGCTAAATGCTGTTAAAAAAATATATACAAAAACGACTTAAAACAATGCACACATATATTTTTCGGCAAGAAAGAACGATCAATTTCGATTATTTTCATGCACGCTGTTGTTTCATTTACAGATAAACATAACATGAGTAGCGTTTTGTTGCCATTCCAAGATAACAACATAACTCAAAACTCTTATTCACTTACGGAATTGCGATTGTGAGCGAGCGATCATTTGTTTCGACCGATCGCTCTCGCTCGCAATCGCAAATACTGAAACTAGCGAATGACAAAACGTGTCGCATTTCCCTTCGTTTCTTATCCCGTGGTGTAGAAGGAGGCATGAAGCATATTCCCGAAGTTGAAAGATGTGGTGGCTTGTGATTGGCTGGCTCAAAATACTGGCTACAGATTGACGATTATTTATGATTGTTTGGATCAAAATTGATGGGCAAAGATGCCCGCCCATCACGTCTGGTGATCACGTGTTTGTAACTGATTTTATACATTTTCGCGGACTTCAGATATAATGTAAATACCAGATTAATAGAATTACAATTCGCGGAATTCCGCGAATTGGGAAAAAAGAAAATTCGCTGAATTCAGCGAATTAGGAAAAAAATTCGCTGAATTCAGCTAATTCACTGAAAAATCACATGCCTGAATATGTTTAAGCAGTCACAGACCTTCCCAATGATATATCACATGAGGGGTATCGGCAAAATTTAGAAAAGTGCCCCCCTTGGGGGGGCAAAGTGGGGGGATGGACACTGGAGATGCATAAAATGATTAAGCGGCCCAGATCTTTCTAATAATATATCACATGAGGGGTATCGGCAAAATTTAGAAAAGTGCCCCCCTTGGGGGGGGCAAACTGTAGGGATGGACACCGGAGATTCATAATATGATTAAGCGGCCACAGACCTTTCTAATGATATATCACATGAGGGGTATCGGTAAAATTTAGAAAAGTGCCCCCCTTGGGGGGGCAAAGTGGGGGGATGGACACCGGAGATGCATCATATGATTAAGCGGTCACAGAACTCTCCAACGATATATTGCATGCGGGGTTTGTTGGAAAAACTGGATAGCTTTCCCTTTACTAATTCTTTTAGTTCTTATCACTCATTCAAATCCTATTTTAATTAACCTAATTTATCCATTCATGCTTTATTATATTTATTCTGTTTATTTAATATTTAACTCCTATTCAGTTATAATCAGTAATTAGCTCAGTCATATTTCAGTAATTAAATCCTTCAGTTTAATAACCTTGGTTTACAATATGAAAGTATATTTTTATTTAAAGTAATTCATATAGTTTTAAAGTAAAAATGTCTTTATTTAGTTACTTACCATTTGGCCATATTATCTATTTTAACACTTCAGGCTTTTCCATTTGCTTCTATTTACTTTCATTTCATTACGTTTTTCACTTCCTATGGACATCGTTATCGCTTGCTTACATTGGTCACATCTCCTCATTTCTCGCGGTTTTCGGTAGATCGATTACGTCACGATACAAGTGATTACGGCAGCTGGTGACAGATGGCTCTAATCTGTCATTACCTGTAGTATCTATCTGTGACCGTGATCGATTGTCACGTACCTTCGGGAAGCCGGAAGTGACCTGTTTGTTGCGGGATGAGGAGGTTACGTCATTGACCTTGACACGAGGCGGTAAGGTATTTAAGGAACGGGACGATCGTGTGTTGATATCTTCTTCTAGCTGGCTGGAAGCTGTCTCGGTTGTTGTTTTGGTGTTTGTGTTGTCTGGAAATGTTTAGTCTAGTGCTGTTTGTCCTTAATAAGGAAGTGCTTTTTAACTCGTGTAGTGATGTATTGTGGTTAATGAAATGAAAGATGGTGTTGTTTTTCAATGAGGTTGGATCGGCAAATGAATAAACATATTTCTTTTAAAGAACGCCACGTATTTCGTTTTTCGAAAGTGAACTCTTGGATTTCATCATGCATTAAAACAACCTGTTCTTCAGAAATAGTTGGATAATAGAAGGGCAGCTTTTCTTATGTTTTTCGTGCAGCTAATTTGATATACATTGGTTTAGTTTCTTAATGGATAAAAATGCTTTTGTTTAAAGTTTGTAATGCTTTTATTTTTTATCCTGTTTCATGGTTTTTAGACTTTCATAGTATTATCTTTTGCTTTCATCAAAAGACTACTTGTATCTTAATAGTTCAGAACGTGATTCCATTTTTTAGTATGTTGATACCGTTCTGTCTATTATTCTAGCAACAGTAATTTCGGAAGCCGAAATTACATGTTACCGATTTGCTATTGAAACACCAAATACGATGGCTCGGTTTGGGTTTCAACGGATAGCTCTTTATACGGGTAGATCGTTTGCCATTGGGACTATTACTAAATGTATATTTAGTACCCTGGAGTGGCATGTTTTGTCCGGCGATTCAACGTACTACTGTTTCGTGGTCGAGCAGGTGCGGTTGGTCGTTACTGACAAGTTGGTGAATGGAAGTTGTATTTGGAAGGATAGAGAGTAATGAATTGGGAAGTAGGGAAATATATTGTTTTATGTTTGGTTTTTACATTAATGGAATTTATTTAATGATAATATAATTTGTATATGGTTAAGTTTATTTAAAAGGTTATTAAAGTAAATTAGATGTTTCTTTTGAATCTCTATTAAAGTATTTAATTAAAAGTAATTGTTTTTTCCTTGTCAGTTAATTCAGAAATGAACTTAAAGTAAATTTGTTAAATATTTTTTCCATCGGTGCTCCAGTTTTCACATCCAGAATATGAGACGTATATTAAATGGTCTCAAGATATATTGTGTAAGTTTTTAAGCATTCTGTTTTTACAAATGCAAATATAGATTGAATAGTAATGTGATATCGTTTTTACTCTGGAATATTGGAAATATGTATTTTATTCTGAACTTAGTAATTTGAATAAATCTTGTTGAGTTTAATTCCTTTTGTCTGTTTATTATTTCATTAATATCTTAGAACTTTCAGTTAACTTTATTTTTGATTTTGAACAATTTAGATCCTTGGTCTATTACAGCATTAACGCACCACTTGTGCCAATGCTCTGCTTACTTCAATTAATTACCTTAGGGTTTAATATAACAAGGTTATGGGCCTGAGGCCATCGATTTGTTTAGAAGCTGTTTTTCGCTAGTTATACTTTTAAGGATGTTTTTTTTAATTTTTCAGTTTTGAATTATAAAAGTCCTCCAGTTGTCTCATTTCAATAATTGAGCTTTGAGATGGGGGGGCTGGTAGCATTTTGCTATAATTTTTTTTTTAAGTAGTTTGAAATCTGTTTAAAGGTTTTCTGTCTCTATTCAGAATTTTTTTCAGTTCCAATTTAAGGAGTTATCTGAGGTTGTTTTTCTAAACTTATAAAGCTGCAATATTAAAATGATCTGGATCACGTATGATGGTGTCAAAACGTGCTTTTGCATAAAGAAGTGTTGTTATTAAAGTGATCTTAATGAGTTTTTGGTGCTTTTGAAGGATGAATCCTGATTAGAAAGAAGTTAATGAAGTTCTTATCTGCATGTAAAGAGTAAGAACTGTGTGGCTAATAGTGCAGATCTAGTTTCTGTTGATGGATAAGGAAAGTGCAAGAAATCGTGAGAAATTATGTTTTTTTTTTTAAAGCATCGCCAGTTTTTAAAGTGAAGTCTTTACGGTGGATTGTGATCTACAGTGCCAGTAAAGTTTTTTTGGTGATGAGTGTGTTTATAGAGTGGCAGCGTCTGGGCCATTTTTCCTGGTGGACTTGTGATTCTATGGATATGGACATCATCGAGGAAATGAGGATGTTTGTTTTACGTGGACTCTGATTTTAGAACTGAGCATCAGCATTTTTTTTAACTATGGTCTAATCATAAGTGATTGTATCAAGAGAAGTGATCGTCTGTAAATTTTTTTGAATATTAATGATTCTATGCCATGTTGTTTTTAATTTTTTTTTACATAGTGGTAAAGGTTTAAAGTTTAAGTGACCTACGTGTCTTAAAGTCTTCTTTAAGTTTTAAATATAAATTTTTTTGAAGGCTGAATCTTATATGATTAAGAGCTGTTAAAGTATTTCAATTTTTGATATCAATATGTAAAATAAATCCTTTTAATATTTAAAGATAGAAATTATTAAAATTTTTTTTTGTGTTAAGTGTTAGGAAGTCTGTAAGATAATGTAAAATTGTAAGATGTATTATGGGCTTGATAAATTTTTTTGAAATTTTTTTTACTAAGGTTAAATGCTTTTGTAAAAGTTAATCTGATTTTTTTTAATTTGATAATTTTTAATTATGAAATTTCAAATGCTTTTAATTCAGCCATTAAAGCTAAATGTTATGTAAATGTTAAATTTTTTTTTTAAAGTTAATGAATTTGAATTATAAATGTTATTGTTAAAATAATTCAGCTTTTATTAAGATAGAAGGTGAAATAGATTATATGTTTTTTTTATAAAACTTATAGAAATTGTTTACATGTGTAATATGTTAGAGTAAATTTTGTTAAGAATAGTAAAAGTATTATGAGGTGTTTGAAATTTTTAAGGAAGTTAGGTATAACTGTTTTTCTATATTTTTTTTTGGAGGGTGAACATATGAGTGAGGTTAACAGAAGTTGAATTTTTAAAGTGTTAGGATAGCTACAGTTTGCCGTTCAGCTGCAGTTTCTTAAATGTTAAAGTTTTTTTTTTTCTGAAGGTGTTTAAACTGTAAAATGTAATAAATAGTTTTAAGCAGTTTAAAATTAAGCATTTGTAATTTTTAAAGTAAAAGTTTTTCTTTAGAGATAAATCAGTAATATTGTTAAACTTATGTCCATATACAGTTTTTTTTTAGTAAATTTGAATTAAATTTAAAGTCATAATGTTAAAGTAAATTTTGATCTAAAGTTTAAATTGTTAGAAATCTTGATTCCAATTGGATAATTCCATGTGTTAGGAAAATGGAGTCCTGTATATTGGATCAGGAGTATTGCTTTTAAATGCAATGTTGTTTAAACTTAGATATTCAAGAATTTTGTTTTACAATATATATTTTTTTATATACACCTTCAATGTGTTATGTTTAATTTAATATTGTATCTTCTATATTTATTTCAGATAATATACATTTTTTTTTAGATATTAATTTTATTGAGTTATCAACTTTAAGTGTGTTTCACTTGCAGGAGGGGTGTTTTTATGGAGATTTCTTTTTCGGGATAATACATTTCTTTTAAGGTGGTAATGTCAATGTCCTGAAATGTGATAGGTCTTTTGGTGAAATACATACCCTGCAAATATAGTGAAGACATGCATGTTGAATTTTTTTTTGGAAATTTTTTTGTTATAGAAGTTTTGTGGCTGTAGTATATCAAGTGTTAATTGGTGTTAGGATATGTCAGATTGTGTAAGGAAATTGTTATGTTAAAATGTAAGGAAATAATTTTTTTTTTGTTAGAAAGTGTAAGGAATATATCTCGGTGAAATTTTTTTTTTTGTGTCAGGATGTGTCAGGAAAATTTTTCAATAGTTTTAAAGATTTTTTTTAGAAAACTGTGTTAGAACCGTGTTAGAAATTTTTAGAAATATTTGATAAATGTGTTAGGATTAATTAGAAATTAATTTTTTTTTTGTGTAAGGAATAATGTAGATTGTATTGGAACTGAATATGCAGATTTTTTTAGTGATTTTTCAGGTATCGTTATTCAAGGAAGTCATGGATGGTGAATTTTTCTGTTATCCAGTATATTGATTAGGTTAAGGGCATTTGTTTTTAGGTTGCAGATGTTAGAGGCCTTGATCAAGTTTTTGGAAGTACCCCATATAGGGAAGAAATTTTTTTTTGACTTCAAGATAGTTGAGTAATGTAACATCGAGTTTGCTAGCCCTGGCGGATACTGGAGAGTGGCATCTATTTTTAGGTATCTTGTTGTAGTCTCTTGAGGTTTAATAAGATATGACATTGGGGAGGAAATGGCCGGGTATATATATATTTTTAAGATCATTCTGTTTTGAGTAATAAAGTTTCAGGTTAAACAGATGGGGAGGTATATATTTTTTTAGGTCTTTCCCAGTTTGTTTTTATGAGGCTTAGCATAAATGATGTTGAAAAGGACTATTTGTTAGGAACTTTTAAGATTGTGTTAGATATACTGAGTACTTAAGGTTGAAAGTGCCTGGTCATGATTCTTCTTCTGAAGTGTTTTTCTTGTTGGAATAAGAGTATTAGAATTCAGATCAAGGTAGTTTTGATTGTGCTCCAAGGTTTGAATTTGAAAATAGTTTGTAATAGGTGTTGAATTTTCAAAATGGTTTGATAATTATCCGTCGGTCATGTTCATCTATGTTATGTTGTAGTGAGTGGTGTGTAGACTGGGGCCCCAGCAAATGAAGTTGATTGATAGGTTTTCATAAAAAGGAGATGAATAAATGGAGTGTACTCATTTAAATTTGTGATGTCTTTATGTTCAGGAATCCGAGATGGAAAGATGACCAGAAATATGGTATGGATTTAATATTTAGTGTTGCATAAAATAATGAGATGGTTTAATGGAGCAGGGGTCAAATAAGCTGATTTGATTGAGTCGAGCTGTCATGTCTTAGGTGTCGGTATGGGAATTCATCTGATTAGTGTTAATATTGTCATTGGTTTGAGAGAGAGTAATACATTTTTTTTTTGTTTAATGAAAGCTTATGTAAGGTTTTTTGTAAAGTTTATATGGAGTTTAATAAAGGTTTAAAGAAATTTGGTGTAAGATATATAGAGAAAGTATTGGAGGTTTTTTTTTTTAGGATTTATGAAGTGTTATAAATTTTTTTGTTTAGAAAAAAAAAAAAAAAAAAAAAAAATTATGAATGGAAGATTTTTGGATTCTTTTTGTTAGCATAGTGAAATATGAAAAAAAAAAGTTAGATTTTTTTGTTAATTAGATTTGAGAGGTTATTTCTGTTATAAAATTATAATGTAATTTATGTTGTGAAGTTAATGGTGAATTGATCCTTCTCATTACTAAAATGGACTTTTTGAGAAAGTACTGAGATACGATGAAGTGGTTTATCTATGATAAACTGGTTTTTAGCTGATGTTCATGTTTTAGATATTTTTATATTTCATGTTTACAAGTTATGAATATTTTTAAATGTAATGTATGATATATTGTGCTATATGTGTATTTTATATGTATTTATTTTTAATAGTAGAGTATATTTTTTAGATGAGGACTGGAGCCCAGGGAAGTTTTCTTTTGCAGTTTTTAATGGGGAGGAGTCCTGGATTGTTGGTTTGTTATATTGTGATAGTTGGCCGTGTAAGTTTTAAGTGGATTTAGTTTTTTTTTTAAGTTGAAGGATAGTTGGTTTACAGTTAATGTGGTTGTAATTGGATAGGTGACTGGGGAGGCGTTGCTGATTGTACAAATTTGTTTTAGGTAGCCTGTTCGGCGTGCTTCTCATGTTGCCAGTCTGATTTTCATTCGAGTGATAAGAGGGGGGGCTTTGTTGGAAAAACTGGATAGCTTTCCCTTTACTAATTCTTTTAGTTCTTATCACTCATTCAAATCCTATTTTAATTAACCTAATTTATCCATTCATGCTTTATTATATTTATTCTGTTTATTTAATATTTAACTCCTATTCAGTTATAATCAGTAATTAGCTCAGTCATATTTCAGTAATTAAATCCTTCAGTTTAATAACCTTGGTTTACAATATGAAAGTATATTTTTATTTAAAGTAATTCATATAGTTTTAAAGTAAAAATGTCTTTATTTAGTTACTTACCATTTGGCCATATTATCTATTTTAACACTTCAGGCTTTTCCATTTGCTTCTATTTACTTTCATTTCATTACGTTTTTCACTTCCTATGGACATCGTTATCGCTTGCTTACATTGGTCACATCTCCTCATTTCTCGCGGTTTTCGGTAGATCGATTACGTCACGATACAAGTGATTACGGCAGCTGGTGACAGATGGCTCTAATCTGTCATTACCTGTAGTATCTATCTGTGACCGTGATCGATTGTCACGTACCTTCGGGAAGCCGGAAGTGACCTGTTTGTTGCGGGATGAGGAGGTTACGTCATTGACCTTGACACGAGGCGGTAAGGTATTTAAGGAACGGGACGATCGTGTGTTGATATCTTCTTCTAGCTGGCTGGAAGCCGTCTCGGTTGTTGTTTTGGTGTTTGTGTTGTCTGGAAATGTTTAGTCTAGTGCTGTTTGTCCTTAATAAGGAAGTGCTTTTTAACTCGTGTAGTGATGTATTGTGGTTAATGAAATGAAAGATGGTGTTGTTTTTCAATGAGGTTGGATCGGCAAATGAATAAACATATTTCTTTTAAAGAACGCCACGTATTTCGTTTTTCGAAAGTGAACTCTTGGATTTCATCATGCATTAAAACAACCTGTTCTTCAGAAATAGTTGGATAATAGAAGGGCAGCTTTTCTTATGTTTTTCGTGCAGCTAATTTGATATACATTGGTTTAGTTTCTTAATGGATAAAAATGCTTTTGTTTAAAGTTTGTAATGCTTTTATTTTTTATCCTGTTTCATGGTTTTTAGACTTTCATAGTATTATCTTTTGCTTTCATCAAAAGACTACTTGTATCTTAATAGTTCAGAACGTGATTCCATTTTTTAGTATGTTGATACCGTTCTGTCTATTATTCTAGCAACAGTAATTTCGGAAGCCGAAATTACATGTTACCGATTTGCTATTGAAACACCAAATACGATGGCTCGGTTTGGGTTTCAACGGATAGCTCTTTATACGGGTAGATCGTTTGCCATTGGGACTATTACTAAATGTATATTTAGTACCCTGGAGTGGCATGTTTTGTCCGGCGATTCAACGTACTACTGTTTCGTGGTCGAGCAGGTGCGGTTGGTCGTTACTGACAAGTTGGTGAATGGAAGTTGTATTTGGAAGGATAGAGAGTAATGAATTGGGAAGTAGGGAAATATATTGTTTTATGTTTGGTTTTTACATTAATGGAATTTATTTAATGATAATATAATTTGTATATGGTTAAGTTTATTTAAAAGGTTATTAAAGTAAATTAGATGTTTCTTTTGAATCTCTATTAAAGTATTTAATTAAAAGTAATTGTTTTTTCCTTGTCAGTTAATTCGGAAATGAACTTAAAGTAAATTTGTTAAATATTTTTTCCATCGGTGCTCCAGTTTTCACATCCAGAATATGAGACGTATATTAAATGGTCTCAAGATATATTGTGTAAGTTTTTAAGCATTCTGTTTTTACAAATGCAAATATAGATTGAATAGTAATGTGATATCGTTTTTACTCTGGAATATTGGAAATATGTATTTTATTCTGAACTTAGTAATTTGAATAAATCTTGTTGAGTTTAATTCCTTTTGTCTGTTTATTATTTCATTAATATCTTAGAACTTTCAGTTAACTTTATTTTTGATTTTGAACACTTTAGATCCTTGGTCTATTACAGCATTAACGCACCACTTGTGCCAATGCTCTGCTTACTTCAATTAATTACCTTAGGGTTTAATATAACAGGGTTTCGGCAAAATTTAGAAAATCCCCCCCTCCCTCCCCATAATTTTTGACGCGGCTTCATTTTTTAAAAATTACGTTATGTGTTATAAAATGTCATAAAGTTTAAAACAGATCGCTTTATTGTATTTCCTAATTCCTCTCCTCCTGAAAGGGCAAAACACCCCCCCCCCCCCCCATCCTCCATATAATTTTTTACACGGCCTAATTCTTAAAATCATAATATCTCGACCGCACTGAATAGAAAGCTTTAATTTACCCATAATGCAGTTTAAACAGATTGGATGAATAGTCGAAAATAATCTGGTCGAAGCGCTAGTCGAAGCCTGACAGGTCTCTAAAGAAAGTAACAACACCAGAATTTAGAGTTTTTTGATTGGAAGATGTATTTTTTTACAGAATTAGGTGTTTTGAAGAAAATTTGTGGAAGCGCGTACAAAAAGTGGGAAAAACTCTAGTAAAATAACTCATTCAACGGGATTTGCTGTGTTAGAATAGCATGGGGAGGTCGCGCTGGAAATAAATAAGCCTTGCACTGCCGCGCAAGGCTCAATTAGTTCAGGCTATCGGCGATACTTGTAGATGTATCATCGTGGAGATAACTAGTATTTTATGTTAAACATAATTTTGGATTTGTGAATGGTCTAATTGTGTTATGTTACAGAAAAAGGTTATAAAGTATTTAAGTAAAGTTAATGCAGATTAGTACAAATGTTTTGTGTTGTGTTATCTTGAATTATATCTGATGTCATTGTTTGAACTGTTTCTGCTTTTGTTTCAACAAGTGTTTTTCAAGTAATTAGTCTTCAATCTGATATGTACAAGATTTTGCGAGTATGAAATTTAAATAAAAATTTGTCTTCAAATGAATCTACCTCATTTTCAATTTGGCTATTTTATATATTTACATTTACTTAGGACTTTCTTTTCATGGAAAATAAACTTTCATTTATAAGTTGATTAACAGATCATGCAAGCTAAACATAACCAGCTACAGAGATCACTCTAGAGAGTTTCAGAGGGGCGGCCTGCCCTCATGCCCTTTTTAGATAAAATCCCACCCTCCTTGCCCTTTTTCCAGATAGAATTTTACCCTCCTTGCCCTTTTTCCAGAACTTTCCAACCCTCCTTTTATTCCTGGGCAGAATCCTGCTTTGTTTGCATTTTACTTTCAAAAATTCTTTACCTATCTTTTATTTTGAGAATGCTAGTATGGTACGTCAGGAGTACTCCTCTTTCCCTCTTTATTTCTCTGTGAAATGCCCTGGTATGTCTAATCTTTGACTTTGAGTGATTCATAATTTTTTTCCATTGAACAAGAAAGACATAAAGGGTAACTATGGGTCATTGATTAGTTTCACCTTCTCTAGTGAAATGTAGTATTAGATCAGGCAGTCTGGCCTATGACCACACGATAACTTACATAAGTTCTATAAAAAATTTGAGAAGTAGCTTTAGAACTTTTATTTTGTAAATTTTTCAAAACCAGTTTTGCTAAAACTGGGAAAAAGTTATCTGGTGAATAAGTTTTAGAGAGAGAAGTTTTTGAATATCGTAAGAAAAGGGGGAAATGACTGAGAATATACTAAACAATTTTACAATAAAAATTGAGAACTTATGTTTCATTTTGCTATTTTTAATACTTTTCAAACGATGAAGTTATGGAAATTAGAAATGTTATTAGATTTTTTTAATTAAAGAGTACTTTATGCTGTTGCCAGACTTCCCTCCCCACCAGTATATGGGTATATGCACTTATTACAAAAATGCCCTTTTCAACAAAATTGCCCTTATTATGTAATGTGCGCCCTGCCCTTTTTTAGCACTTTCCAACCTAGTTGAAAAGTGCTTATGACTTCGGTTTGTCTGGCCGGATGGCCGTCTGGCCGTGCTCTAACTCCCGTAAATATGCTCGGATTGCTCTGCAATTTTCATATGTTATTGTCGTTATCTATGGCACGTTCCCTATTTCAACTGAAGCGTGTAGTACTTATAGTTTTCTTACAGGGACACTCAAAAGAATTCCGTTACATTGCAGTCTACGGGGAAAAATCATTTGCGGTTTATTTTAAAAATGTTTCACTATCGTAAACGCATTGAAATTTATATAGATCACTAAGATGCATTAGAAGAAGCTTAATATGGAATAGTAGGTGTATAGCACTTAGAGTTACTTTACAGGGACAGTCAAAATAATTCCGTTACATTACGTCTATGGAGAAAAATAGTCTGCGGCTTATTTAAATAATGTTCCACTATTTTAAATGCATTGAAGTTTATATATATTACTAAGGTGCATTACAAGAGGCTTACTACAGAATAGTGTGTGTATAGCAGTCATCGTTCATTTACAGGGACACACAAAAGAATTCTCTACTGTCTGTTAACAATAATTCATGGAAGTGCGTTTTAAGTTACTGAACGCGATTTTAATCTTAACTAGCTTTTTGTCTATTACGTGGTGTGTATAAATTCTGTAGATCCTATACAGGGCAGCACAAAAGTTCGCGAACACATTTCCGTTTATTGACAGAAACTCCAGAAGGAGAATTTAAACTGTGCTACGCGTTTCCTAACGAAACTAAAATTTAGCATCCTATGTATATATACAAATCTATAGATCATATACAGGGCTACATAAAAGTATTCTGATATTTTTCCGAATATTGTATATATTGAAAATTCCTGAAATTACGTTTTTAAATATGTTATGCGTTTTCTAAATTGTTTACTTAGATGTCATCTTTCAGCTTATTAAACGGTAATGATTTGTAAAATTATTTTAGAAGCGTTGGAAAGTGCTACATAATCTATGCTTGACGCATGATTTTTCGTTCTTGTTATGTTCTAGAATGATTCCTGCAGCTAAAGCTTTACACTAGCGTAACTTGCTCTGCTTACGTCGAAAAGCTAACCTTTTATTTTTATTAAATTGAGTTAGCATCATCTTTAAAATAAAAAACATAACCGGCACTCGCAACACATTGTTCTGATGTTGAATGAAACTTTAAAATGCCAACCACAAAATCTCAAACAATGTGAGAATACTCATGCCAGATTGAAAGAGGAGACTCAATGTGTTTCACAAACACTTCTTTTCTTTGAAATCTTATTTGAATTGCAATTACATAGTGGCAATCATTTCACTGTGTTTTCATAAGAAAGCAAAATTACACAATAATTGAATAAGATTAAAATGAATCTTACCTTAGCTATTTCATGTATTTTCTTGACATTATTATGATATAGCCAAAAATATGCAACTGATAAATACAATTTTGCTTTATAGTCTGCTGGGCTCTGCGCAAGAACATTCTTGTACAAAGCTATAGCTTCCATACATATTTCAGAGAGAGATCTGCAATAGAATTTGAACTTCAAAAATACTATTTATCAATGTATCCAGTTTGCCAGAAATAAATTCAGTAGGACAGAAAGTAAAAAATTAAGTAGCCGGTATTGATCTGTATACAGCTCACACCCCTTTCATCACTCTTCCAATAGAGATATGATAAAATTTTCTGTTCAGTACCTAAACGCACTTAGAGTTAGGGGTGGGCGATGCCTGGAATTAAACATGATAAATCGGCATCTTTATATCATGATATTTCAATATATCTATATTGGGACATAGGAACAAAGTAGTAAAATATCAAGTCATGTATGAAACTAAACAAAGTAATAATGCTCTCCTGGGATTTATTAATCTAATTAATTGTTAACATTTAATGTTGTATTTAAGTTAATAAAAGAAGAAAAGGCACCAAGACTTTTATCCTGAATTTAACTACAACCTGGCACCAGAACTCTTGAAATATATTTTTTTTATCTAGTTTCAATTTACGTAATACAATCTAATATTTTTGGTGCTGAAAGAGTAGAAACTTAGGAATATGTTCTGAATTGAAGTCGATGTAACTGGAATAAATATTTTTCGAGCAGTAAGTTCAAACAAAAGGTACTGTAAACTTTTTTATTATTATTGCATAATGGAATCAATAAATAAATTAAAAGCAAAGAGGAAGCTTGTTCAAATGTCATGTACTAAATTAAATACTACTATTGATACATTTATAATGAGTACTGATACTCAAAGTGAAAGTGATCCATTTAAACATTTAGAATATTTATTAAACTTACAAGAAAAACATGATGACCTTAAAAAGCTAAATGAAGAAATAGAAGAATTAATAACTGATGAAACGGAAATTCAAAAGTCACTTGAGTATAACAAATCAATATCTGATTCAAAATCTAGTATCAGAAGTAAATTAAAACATTTAAAGGTAAAGCAAGCTGAATCTGTTAAAAGTATCAATGTTTTTAATTTTAATAGTACTTCACAAATTGCTGTCAGTTTTCCCAAACTTAACATAACCACCTTTAGTGGTGATCCAAGTAAATTCTTGGAATTTTTTAATAGTTTTGAAAGCACTATAGATTCAAATGAATCTAAGTACTGTTGATTAATTTTTATACTTGAAATCGTTCTTAACTGGTGAAGTTTAAAAATAAGTAGCCAGTTTTGCTTAAAAAGAAGAAAATTATAAGTCTTGTTTAACCTTATTAAAAGAAAGATGTGGAAAACAAGACCAGTTAATTAGATGTTTTGCTAACAAACTATTAAAAATCAAACCTATTAAATCTTCTTCAAATATTAAAAAGCTCAGAAATCTTTATGACAAAAGTATTAGAAATTTACAATCTATGGGTATTGCATCAGACAAATTTGGATATTTTTTAATCCCTATACTGTTAAAACAATTGCCACCTAATCTGGAAGTAGAATTTCATAGAAAAAGAGATACTAAGAAAATGAGGATGTAGATGAATTAATGAAATTTATCAAATTTGAAATTGAATCTAGGGAGTCTGCAGATGTAGTGTCAAGAATTTCATTGAAAGGTCATGTAACATTTCATTCAAAAGCTGAATATCCTAAAAACAAATTTAAAACAAAAAATAATTTCCCGACATCAGCTGCATTAAATACTATTGTTAAAAATGTTTGCATTTTTTACAATTCAAATTTGCATACTGGATTAGGATGTAAATTCCTAACGAATAAACAAAAAAGATTTTAAAACAGAGTAGATGTTATTAATGTTTTTTCAAACACTTACACAGTCAGATACTTTCTATTATTACTTCCTTCAACCAAAACAGATGGCTGCTTTCTTTCTATAGCCACCATTCTTTATAAAAGACCCCAGATAGAAAAAATTTGTGGAAGCTCTACATTATATTTAAGAAATAAAATGATATTTTAATATTTTAGGAGGCCCCCTAAATGTGTGAGAAAAATGTGGGGCTCAAGGTTCAAAACTTTAATGCTCCTACTTTTTTATTTATTCAAAAAGGTTTAAAAAAAATGCTTTTTAATTTATTTTGGAGCCCTAATAAGCAGGGACCCATGTGATTGCACTTGAAGCCTATCCCCTTATGTTCAACCTGTTGCTCTTTTTTAATAGGTTTCTCTTATCTGTATAAATTACTAATCTAATCATATAAATTATATTTTGTAATTATTTAATCAACTAGCAGAGCTTCGCTGGCCAGTTTTTCCCAAACAAACCTTGGTTTGGAGGCCCCACTGCCTTCGACAGTATAGACCCATACAGGCTATCTCTACTCCGATCTCTAATATAACGAACCTTGAATTATTGCGATTTATCTTTTGATCCAGATTAAAATAAAAAAATTCAGCATTGTTGTTCATGTTGTCATAGGAATCAATTTCTTCCTATGATAATGTAAAGTTGCTATTGTTACAACTTCAGTTTAATCATGGAAGTAGCTAAATCTACTAAAGAGTTCTTAAGTTTTAGAAGAAAAAAAAAATGCTGCAAAATGGGAAAAAAGGTAAAAATTACACAAAAAATTAAAAAATTGTAGAGTAAAATTAAAAATATTAAATTGGATTCTTTATATGAATGACAAAAAGTTGCCAATAAAATGCTAAAAATCGCATAAAAAATTTGCAAAATATTAAAAAATCACCGGACAATTTTTTTTATATTAAAAAAAGCTAAATGATTGAAACCAGATTTCTGCTATAGATGTCAAAAAATCACTGTAAAACGCAAAAATCATGAAAAATTAAAAAATCTTAGAGGACAAAATTTACTATATTCATTTAAAAGAATGCTCCTTTTATGAATGTGGAAAATTCAGCACGGAATGCAAAAATCTTATAACAAATTCGTAAAAAATTAAAAAACGCAGAACAAAATTTACTATATTGAGCTAAAAGATTGAAACTGAATTGCATTTATGAATGTCAAAAAATCTCTGTGAAATGCTTAAAACAGCTAGAAATCACATAACAAGTTAGCAAATAATTAAAAATCACATTTCTCTATCTATCTATTAAGCAAATCAATTATACTGGGCAAAAAGATAAAAACTGGATTCCTTTTATGAATGTCAACAAAATCATGACAAGTTTAACGCAAAAAAAAATAAACAGCTAAAATCGCAAAAAAAATCTCAATAAATTCAAAATTAGCCGAGGACAAATTTCAAGTAATTGGGCTACAAGATTGATTAATGGTGTTTATTACGGCTGATAATCTACACAAGGAATATACACTAAGGGGGCTATACCAACCATGGGTAGGTGGTCTTTATAAGGAAAATGACCAGTTTTTAACTAAGGTTATCCAATGTCTGAAGAAAAACAATGAAAAATCCGAATGATGTGATAGACGGGCTTGATGGGGTTCGAACCCAGCACTTCCACCTTTACCAGCTTTGATAGCAGAACCTCTCAAGTGCTGGCGGGATGGCTAAAAGATTGAAACCTCTGTATCTATAGTTAGCCCCTCGAAGCTTGATTTTGGAATTTTAATTAGATTTTTTTTTAATTAAACTTTTAATACAATATTTAGTGTTTTTCTGCATTTTGCTGTGATTTTTAGACATTGATAAAAGTCTGTTTCAAACTTTCAGCCAATAGTAAATTTTGTCAACCACGATAATTGAATTTTTAGCGATTTTCTGCGTTTTGTGGCGATGTTTGGCATTAGTAAAAGTGTACATTGCTTCACTTTGATATAAACATACAAGTATATTTACTGAGCCCTTATTTGAACTGGTATGTATAGCAGAGTGGCTAAAAGGTTGGTAATCCTTACACATTAAATGTCTTCTTAAAATAAAAAAGTACTTACAAAAGGGTGTGTATAATGTAAGATAAGTTGACTCCAATAGGTGTTCCATTAAAACTTTTAATGTTGAAAATGGTTGTATACACTCGGAGCCTTCTTGGCTGCAGTTTACATTAAACAGGTACATATAAATAAGAGCTATATTCCAGCACAAACCCTATTTTCCTCGATAAAAAACTTTATGAAGACCTTTTACAAACATTAACATTGAAAATAGTATCCAGGAGAGCACTACAAAATATACTTTAAAATTACCTAAACTTTACGGCATAAACGTATTGTATCATCTTCGAAAAAATACTTCATATTACTTAAAAGCGTAATTCTCTCTCGACAAAATCATGTCAGAACCACTAGTGTTTACTAGATGCTGCAGACCACCTGAAAAGAACATTCTAGCTCTTTAAAATGCGAGCGGCGTGCCAACGGCCAATCAAAAACGAGCAGGACATTTGCATATTCGCTGCCCTTCCTGACATCACGCAAGAAAAATTACTTTTACAATAAAAAAAGATAACTTATTAAAATGTCATAAAAATTAACTTAAAACATGAAATAAGGCAAGAATAATCGTCACAGTAAATTTAAATGATGAACTAAAAATAGAGAGATTACGACTGCGATCGCAAATCCCGATGCAGAATGCAGAGAGAAGAAAAACCACCGGCACTCAACTCCGCGAGTCGAACGAAAGAAAGTAAACAAAACATCGCAGCGGCGGTAAAACAGCAAGTAGAAAAACAAATGTGCTGGAATATAGGTTAACAAAAGATAATAAATATAATAATAGGGTGGAAAGGGATGGGAAATAAAGAATTAAATCCTACAAAAAGGAATTTTATTTTGAACTTTTAGCATAATATAATAAAATTTATACTTTGCAATTTTTGTAAATTTTTAATAAGATTTTCAACGCAATTATTAGTGTTTTTTTGCACTCTGCTTGATATTTTGACATTCATGAAAGATTTCTGGTTACAATGTTTTAACCCACTTATACTAAATTGTGTCCTCTGCAAATTAAAATTTTTAGCGTTTATTTATTTATTTATTTATTTTGGGAGGGGGCAGCGATTTTTCCACATTATTAAAAAATGCAGTTTTAATCTGAAGTTATGCACATAAAAGTCAGTTTTAAGGGGGAGGGAGGGAAAAGTTATAACATTTTAATGCAATTTTTAGAGGTTTTTTTTTTTTTTTTTTACACAAGGAATCTGTTTTCAATATTTTACCCTAATATAGTTATAGAGAGACTTTCTGCTACGGAACATAATAATTACGGCAGATGCGGAAGCTTACGTGATTGTGTTTTTTAATTAATAGTGAATGAAGAAGTGAAGAAGCAGGTTCTTTAAATGTCTTGAAAATGTATAAAATAAAAAAGGAGACGCATACCTGTATTTTGCAGAAAACACAATAAACACAGATTGTTGTCTGGAAATGATGATTTTATTTTCAATCACTTGATGGTGTGTGTTGGGGGTCCATCTCGGCATCTGGATCACTCTGTGCTTCTTTTTATATGTCTCTACTTCAAATGAGAGACAATTGACATAATACTTGCATTGTCACTACTTTTCAAACCACACTGTAGAACTCCGTACGTGCTCCGATAGCACATGCTGTTATGTGCCATGCTAGGTAAACCCGGACATGCTACCTTGAAGAGAGCACCTACATCTCTGGTGCTTGTTCTTAGACTGCCTGAAGGAAAGGAGAAAATACGGAAGCTAAAAACTGGCAAAGCCACGCCAAGTAGAAAATGCACTCACCTAGACATCACGCCAAAGAGATGAAGGAAGAGAGTCCCTAGTAGAGCATGCGCGGGAGAACCGGCTGCATAGTTGAAGAAACTAACAATCCGTTTGACGAAAACACGATGGATTACAGCAAAAATGAAGAGAAAACAATGCTTATCAGCGCGCATTGGCCTTGAGCCAAAAGAGAAACTAAAATCGGCAGATGTGAAATAATGTAACGTAGACAGGACGATGGATATAACAAAATGTAAATACAAGATGAAAATGAACAAAATTAATGAATACTTCAATAAATAACTAAATTGGATGAACTTGAAGGAGAAATAAAATAGGAAAATATTATGATGGGGGTGGGAAGAAGAGACAATATATCGCAACATGATATATTACTTCCCCACGAATATAGAAAGAAAATTGAAAGAATGGGATAATGCATGAAATTCCAAAGCATTAACTGTGAAATGAAACTTAAGCAGATTGATTTTACCCTACCGACTCCAAACATCAATTCCCATGTGATTGTCAATTGTCCCGCACAGTTAAGTGCTGCGAACAATCCCCTCCAACTGAGACAACAGTTGCAGAAGACGACGATGACTGCCAACGAACCTACAAATACAATATGTATCGAGTGTGTGCGTCTGCTAGGTCATCGCAAAACGGGATGGAGGGTAGCATGTAAAAAGTTGAACAAGTGTACTGTGAAAAGGTGCACTCGAATTCCAAAACAACCAGGAAGTAAAGGTGGAATGGATGGTGATGTGACACAACACAACATTCAGAATCAAAACAGAGAAAGTTTAAAACATCAATAGAAAAAATTATTAAATGCATACTGGAAAAAAAAAATGTACTGAATGAAAATGTTTCCTACAAAAATGATTTTCACTGTACTGTATCCTGATACCAGATCAGGATGCAGCCCTTGAAACAGAGAAATCATAAAAAGAAAACCGAACAATGTTGAAAAAAAAAATGTAGCAAAAAGAAGAAAGCTTCTTTATAATATGTTATCATTGATATGATACCCAAAATATGACACAAAGGTCATTTGCAAGAAAAAGTGGAAAATGTGTGTAATACAATTCTGACAACCTTGAACCTGTTATACAAGAACACTAAAATAAGAAAAAAAATCAAACTATGCCTCACAAAATAGAATATCACATCTTGCGTGTCTATCCTGTGACATAATGTCACCACTGAACTATTGAATATGTGGAAGAATGTGATAGAATAAAATGGAAACACAGAAATGAATCTCAAAATACAATGAAACACATGAAAACAAATTCAAGAAGATGACAAAATTGAAAAAAAATAACTTATCAAAACTAAGATGAAAAGCTAATTACTGTCAAATATTAAATTTGAAAAATACTGTAAATGACAATGTGCAATGTGAGGATACCAGAGACCACCAGATGCCATCAGGATACAGGGGGTACAAACGATACCCGACAGGTGGGTAGCTAGGTAAAATATTAGTACAACATGCAGATATACAAGATAAAAATTACATTATTTTAAATATTTATACTGAAGAAAAATGAATAAAAAATAAAGGATAAAAATTTTTAAAGGGGTGTGTGGTGCCACAAAAAAATAGGAAATACTAGAAAAAAGCATATCATACATTAGTACTGACTACCCAAAAACCCTTATACTTACAAATATAAACCTGTTAGCATAATTCCAGACAAAAATTTTAAAGATACATATATAACATAAAAATCAATGTAATTATTAATGAATAAAGTGTGAGCTCACAATCATGTACGTACAAAAATAAGATATGGTAAGGTTAACCTTTTGCAAAAATTCATTATTATTATTAATCACAAATATGTCTTCAAGACACTTATTATTCTATTGTCTTCATTTTACTTTATTTGAATTTTTGCTAGCATGCTTATAAGACAATATTTCATTCAAAAGGTAAACCATTTCAAAAAAATTATTAAATTACTGATCGCGGTCCGTATACAGGGACCGGTCTAAAAATGGAATTAAATTAAATTAAGCAGCAGAGCACGTGGAAGTTTAATGGCTGATATTGGCAAGGTAGTGACTAAAGTGTTGAATGTAGATATAACACAAAGATAAAACAGTTTTTAGGTTTTTTAAATTAAACTAACGTTTATTGACATATCACAAAATAAAAATAAAGATGAAAAACCCTGACAGACAATTTAATTTAAAAAATATAATGGCATATGGCAACAAAAAACAAGGTGGCAAAATAATAGAGCATGAAATAACTTAAACTTTCTAAAACAAGAACCAAGTCCTACTCACATGCTGGTAGGTTGCTTATTTTCATATGAGTATACATCACTGTTCATTCATTATCAAAGTTCAACATAGGTAAAGAAATTCAATTTTTAATTCACACAATGATATATGGCACTGTCGAAATGATGTAGAAAAATATATTAATGTAGACATTCCTCCTTATTTATATTTGACGAAACCAAAAGTAGACAAGTTGACATCACAGTTTAGGTTTGTAGAGACAACACAAAAATGATGACGGATTCACATATCACTTCGAAAAAACAAACACACTTCCATATTAACGAAACGAAATATCAAATGAACTTAAAAAAGAAGTATCACTTCAAAAAAGAAGTATCACTTCAACATTAAAACATATTTGTTACTTCGACATTAAAACATATTTGTTTCGAATTCATCATCGTATGACATAGCTGCTACTATTCGTTCGCCCACCTCTCAACGGCCTTCTCATTCCCTTTTAAAAAGCATCAACCTACCGCTTTCCGAAAACGCCCCCTTTCAAATGTGCTAAGTTGAGTAGTTCTTAAACTGCCTACCGGCAAAGTAATTTAGAGTACCTTTGAAAACTGCGGCACGGCCTCTGAGCGCATGCTCCTCTGTAGCGTTACGAATGAAATGATGTCGTAGCTAGCGGTCGCAACTGAATCCAGAAAAAGGCTGAGAAAATGATAGTCGATGTGAGAAACGATATCGAAACTAACAGTTTGGAAAGTAAACATTATCGGCGAGTTGAAAAATGAAAAGAAAGATTTGAACGATACCAGAAATGGAAAATGATAGCGACTGAAGAAAATTAATACAGGATTGAATGGGAAAATTAGACAAGTACGAAAAAGGTGACATTATGTATAAGTTTCAAGGCCCAAAATATATATATATATATATATAAGGCTAACAATTACAAATATGTAATTTATGAAAATTGTGATTTTAAAAAATTGTAACTTATTGAATACGTAAATTCTAAAAAGGTAAGTTATGAGTAATCCTAAGTGCAAGACTTTTTAGTGTGTCATATTAGATTGTTTTTAATACATGAGAAGACCATTAGAGTTAGAAATGTATAAAGTGTAAAAATATTCTTTTTTTTTGTGTTTACATGAAATTCACGGAGATAATTTCTGAAAATTCATCAATGCCTTGTCAAACGCCAATTTAATAGTGAAAAGAATTTAAATGTGATTTTTGAAAATTGAGAAAAATGTAAAGATAAAAAAATTTCTTTCAAATAGTCATGTATCATGGACATGATACTACATAATATGACATATAGTCATTTTCAAGGTGAAATTGAAAAAAAATTTTACTTAATGAGATTTAAAATTTTGGGAAAAAAAAATTACACTAGCACATTAAAAAATTAAATCAAACTATGCTTGACACCCTCGAGTACTACACTCTTAATGAATATCGTGTGACATAAAGTTACCCCTAAACTATTGTTCATTTTAAACTGTGAGAAAATGGAGTATAGTAAAGTACAACTGAAAAGCATGTATAATTAAAATTCTAAAATGCAATGCAATAAATGTAAAAATTTCAATGTGTTTGCAAAAATAGAGTATGAGATTATACTAAAAGATGCATAAATATAACAAAATAAAAATATACATTAATATATATATATACACTTGAAAAAAAAAACTGAAATATAATAACATTGACTATGTTCCAAAAAATATGACAAGATATGCATTGGACAATTAAAAGTGTTGTCACCGAGACAACCTCATATCTCTGATTGTGCACTGGAGAAAGGGCACTGTATGCAAGACTGCAGCTCCAACAACCTACAATTGTGCGTGTGTTGTGATTAATGTGATGGGATACATGTCATGAACAAATACAGCAGAAACATTAGAAAAAACTTAATTTTTGAAGTTCTGGAACATTTTGGATAAATAAAGTGTCCTGTTATCCAAAAAAAAAAAAAAAAACAGTTGAGTGGCACAATATTGTTCGTACACTAATGAAAGTTCTTTTCCATGAAAAAAATGTCACTAATGAGTTCAGTTCATACTACTGACGAACAACAATGACAGAATTTTGTCATCACGATATGGTAATTGTAGATTTTTGCATCTTTCAAAACACATAATAAATTGGTAATCACATATTTAAAAATTATATACAAGAATCAGTACATGTACATTTAGGCACACTACATTGAATAAAACTTGTTGAGACACAATTTGTTGAAACATTTTTCAGAATGAATATAATTTGCTGAAAAAAAATTTGATCTACACATACATTGTTGTTGCACTTATATAGGATTTCTTATGTTAATACAATCGTTGATTGGAATGAAGAAATGCTTGAGCACTGGCACAGCAGAATTGAGAAGTAGCCAACATAAAGATGAGTGACGAAAGAAGACCAGATGGATGATTGTCATGTAAAAAAATGTGAAGGAGGTGTGTAAAAAAATGTATGAAGAACACAAATTTTGGAATGTTCATAAAAAACTGTAGAAACTTCTTCCAATATATATAAGACGCATGCATCGTTTGAAAAATTACATGTTTCCATAAAAATCTGTAAAAATTACTTTAAAATTTTATATATATTTGCATCAATTTTCTTTACAACAAAACGTTGTCTTAAACAACAATCAATGATACTCTGAAAATGTGAATGCGTGTGGCATCTTTATTGATGGAACACTTGCACATGCCAGCATAATGCAATACTGAAACCTTGCCCTGCACGGGTCGCTGTATACAGAACAAAATATCACTTTGTATTCCTTACAAAAAAACCACAATATGTTAGAAAAATTATGCACACAATATATCTTTTGATTTTCTTTAAAACTGTAAATGTTATTTTGCACATAATTAAATTGATTAAATTTTGTGACATGTGTCACTTTTCTTGAAAAGAAGAGCCTTGCACTGAAATACAGCACAAGTTTCCAATCCATTTTCATCCATTCATTTAATTGTAAAATATTGTTAAATTTTGCCCAAAAGGCTTGGTATAGATTATACCTTCATGTATTTTGTACAATTTTCTTCATATTAAACTTCAAATACTGGAGTGCAAAAAAAAAAAAAAAAAAAAAAAAAAAAATGAGGTGTCATGTTTCAAAGGAACTAATATATGGAGTGGCACGTTTTCCACAAAAGCAATCTAATTGAATCTTGTCTTTCTTCCATTAATTTAAATAAAGTTTACATAAAATGTTATCAAATCTTCATGTTTTCTATAAATTTATATATTTTTTTCTTTTTGACTTGGAAAAACAAAAATGACAGACGTGCGCCAAAGCACGTGATGCAAGAAAAAGTATTTTCAAAAGTTCTTGACATTTCTGTTAAAATTAAAATTATCTTGATACAAATATATTAATTATTCTGACTTTCAAGACAGATTGCACTGAATGTGCACTGGTCATAAGGAACCAAATATATAGAGAGACTTTCTGCTACGGAACTTAATAATTACGGCAGAAGCGTAAGCTTACGTGATCGTGTTTTTTAATTAATAGTGGATGAAGAAGTGAAGAAGCAGGTTCTTTAAATGTCTTGAATATGTAAAAAATAAAAAAGGAGACTCATACCTGTATTTTGCAGAAAACACAATAAACACAGATTGTGTCTGGAAATGATGATTTTATTTTCAATCACTTGATGGTGTGCATAGGGGGTCCATCTCGGCATCTGGATCACTCTGTGCTTCTTTTTATCTGTCTCTACTTCAAATGAGAGACAATTGACATAATACTTGCATCGTCACTACTTTTCAAAACACACTGTAGAACTCTGTGTTAGCAATTCCCTCAGTTTTTCATATCACTTATATATTTAATTGGTTTACATATTACATTATATTTATTTACAGTTATTTTATATTTTGAACTTACATTTTGCTTTGCAGCTTTTCATATCGTTTAGTTTATCTATACAGCATTAACGTTATATTTTTCACATGCTTTGAAATCACGTCGCGATGTTTTCCTGCCAAACACGTTCACGATCTGTAATCCAAATGGACAGTAGCTGTGTTTGCTAAGAGATGATGCTGCTAGTCCACAAATGCACTTTCATTTTCGGCATGTGCATTTGAGATGACCTTCTACCGTATTGGTTGGAGCTGGGGGGCGGTTCCTGTTTACGTTTTTCTTTCACGGCACGTGCCGGCTCAGAAGATGTATATATACTATCAGTCACAGCAGTTGATGGCTCGCTCATATGTTGTTTTGGAAATATGAAATGTCTGTGGTTGTTTTAAACTGTGTTTGTTTTTGAAAGAGCTTTGAGTTTATACTGGAATGCAATGATGTATGGATTGATAGTTAATGGAGTATTTATTTTTGAGCTTATTTATCAGAACATTTTTAATTTGAGTAGTGTTGCAATTTAATGAATTACTTAATGTTTATGAAGCTTTTAAAACTTTTAGTATGAGCATCGGAGAGACATGTTTAGCGATATATTTAGGAATTGTTTTTAACTTTTAACATTATCATTCTTTTGTTTCATTATCTAAATTATGTTTTACTTTCAAGAATATTTTGTTTTACAAATGCTGATTTTTTCTTTGACGATTTAATAAAAGCTGATGTTTTATTTTAACTTATTTGGTCATCATTTTAGTTTCTTTTACACTCACTGCACATGGAAATTATGAACATATTTACAACTGCATATTTTTAACTACATTTTACAGGGTCTTTATTTTCAGCAGACGCTTTCAGTTGCAAATTATTCTCTGCTTAGTTATAGGATGTATTAAAATGGTGCAATAATATAAATATTATAGAAGTTTTAGTTTTTGCACTAGTTATATGAATAGTCTCATAACACTCTGTACGTGATCCGATAGCACATGCTGTTACGTGCCGTGCCAGGTAAACCCGGACACGCTACCTTGAAGACAGCACCTATATCTCTGGTGCTTGTTCTTAGACTGCCTGAAGGAAAGAAGAAAACGCGATTGCCAAAAATACGGAAGCTAAAAACTGCCAAAGCCGCGCCAAGTAGAAAATGTGCTCGCCTAGACATCGCACCAAGAAGAAGACGGAAGAGAGTCCCTACGCACATGCGCAGAGAACCGGCTGCATAGACAAAGGAACTAACAATCTGTTTGATGAAAACACGATGGATTACGGCAAAAATGAAGAGAAAACTATGCTTATCAGCGCGCATTGGCCTTGAGCCAAAAGGGAAACGAAAATCGGCAGATGTGAAATAACGTAACGCAGACAGGACGATGGATATAACGAAATGTAAATACAAGATGAAAATGAACAAAATTAATGAATAATTAAATAAATAACTAAATTGGATGAACTTGAAGGAGAAATATACGATGGGGGTGGGAAGAAGAAACAATATATCGCAACACAATAATAGTAAATTTTATCTTAGGGGTTTTTTAAAATTTTCCATGAATTTTTATGCAATTTGTAGCTTTTTCTTTTTTTTGTGTGTGTGTGTGTGTGTGTGTTATGGCAATTTTTTACCCTGTAAAAGGAATCTGGTTTTAATCTTTTTGCTTATTATAATAAATTTCATTCTCTCTGATTTTTTATTATTTGCGAGTTTTTTTTTTCTTTTTCTTTTTATGGCAATTTTTTTACATTCACAAAAAAAAGATGTTTTCAATCTGTTAGTCCAATATAGTAAATTCTGTACTCTACAATTTTTTGAAAAATTTATCTGAAGTGGAAAAACATATGCTAAATTTTGGTAGGGTCATGATTAAGTACAAGAGAATACAAAATCTGTTCCTATAGTGATCTGAACAAGATGTTGAAAATTTTAATTTAATCTGGGTCAAAATAAAAAACCCACAATAACTCAAGGTTCTGATGTGCATAAAACAAGTAATTGGTAGTCTTATTGTCTCTTAAACTCATTCATTTCACCTAAAAACCTTCACATAACTCATTCAAAACAGTCACCCATATCTTATTAAACACGCATAAATTACCTAAGAAATCATACTTATTTACGTTTCCACAGCATATAATTTACTTTAAATATCTTTATATTATGTTTATTTATTTACCTTAAAACCTTTTTTAAGTTGAAGTCTTTTTATTTCATTTACATCGTTAGCTATCAGCATTCCACCATCTTTATTTCCTTTACAGCATTCTTTTGCCATCCAACATTCACCAGAACACTTTCAGAAATGACAATAGTTTATGCAAATTAATTCCATGCACACTAGATGGCGACAGTATACTTTAGTCGATTAATTCAATTAATCTCTTGCATCGATCTCTATGCTGCACACTGATTGGACCAACAGTAGACATTGCTCATGAGCTTATGTTGGAAACACATAAATAGCCAGTATCGATGGCCATCTTTACACTTCTTGTTCTCATGATAATGAGAACCTTTCAAGATAGTCTGATACTGGCTGGACCAGTTTCTGGATGTTTAAAGTTTTTTAAAACTTCTAAATGATTTTATTAATATGTGGTTGGAGGAATGTTTTTACCTTATACTATTGTTACTATCAAAGCATGTTTTTCCTTATTGTAAAGTTGTTAATCGTCAAAGCGTTTGTTTACCTTGTCAAGATTGCTAATTGTTCACACTGAATTACTTGGATATATCACGCCATTGTAAGTTCAACTTTTCTGCATATATTATGTACCCTGTCTTCAGTATAATAAACGTTAGTTATCTCTACCAAATATCTGCATTTTTCACTGTCTCCGAAAACGTAACACAATATACAGAAATTGAAAGTATTTATCAAGCATTCATTTATGTCTTTGGAAATATGAACAAAACCAGCCTCAACCTTCCATTCTGTGAATTTACTTTCTTACATTTTTCAGCTCAGCAACTTATTATAGATATTCATTAAACCTACTTTAGTTTATCACAGGTTATCAGGTTCATTTGATCTGAGACCAGAGCAGGTGCAGCTCACATAGGTATACGTTGACGAAGTTTTTGGAGTCCAAAACCCCAGGTTCTTTGAAGAAAAACTGATCAGTAAAGCGAGCGAAGCTCCATTGGTATTGTATAAATGAAACTCTCGTGGAAAATTCAATATAAATATTTCTGCAAAATCTGAAGGGGGGGGGGGGGGGGGGCAAAATACTTTTTTTTTGGGGGAGGTGGGATTCAGAACAGCTTCCTATGGCTCTAGATTGAGCAAATTGTTGATAAAAACCTCATGTATAACATAAGGTTATGAAAGGGGAATTTGAACAAAAAATGTCTAATTAAGCTAATTATCAAAAATGAAACATTTATGCCTCAAGTTCACATCTGCCTTTGTCTATCCTTATTCCAATTGCAAACATTTATGTGTGATAGATTTAGCCTAGCCTCATCAACTAACAAAGAAACAAAGAGACAGACAGACTTACTGACAAAAACCTTTTTTTATTAATACAGATATTTTAATATATGTTTTTTAATATATATATTTTTTCAAAATACATTTACTTAATATAAATTTATTATATTTTATAAATAATTATATACTATTTATCATTAGTATAAACATAACAGACATTTGATACTATTAACCCCTTTCAACAAATGTTGCTTAAAGAATTTTTAATCTTTTATCACAGATTATTCAGAAAAGAAATTCTTGTCCAATTTAATTGCAGAAATTCTTCGATTGAATAAGACAAAATTTTCTACTCAAATATCAAATGTACTATACTGGTATCAATAATCAAGGAATTTGAGAACCTTATACATGACGCTAGTTGCAAAGTCATTCATAAGTTCTTTTTCTATAAAGGGAACTTTAGGGAAGGAGAATAAGTGGTTCATTTGGGAGGACTGCAGATAAGATATACTTGAGGAACCAAAAGCAAAGATTTGTATGGAATTGGCAAATGGAACAAGCTTCAAGAGTTTCAGACATTCTACCAGCATCATGAAGTTATCTCAGAATTTATGAGAAAGAGTTAATGTTTGAAATTTTAGAAACAAAACATTATAGCATGAATTCTGATTTAAGATTAATGATAGTCTGTCAGGAAGACAAAGGTAAATAACAAATAAACAATATATCCAAGTTAAATGTCCAAAAGATTTCATGCTGATAGGAAAAATTAATGATTATGCAGAATATAAAAATATTAATGAGGAAAAAATGGATACACTATGCAATTGCTGTCATGCCAAGAAATTTAAATCTGAGTTTTATCTACATTTACCATCTTAATATATTTAAATTACTTATATTTTTTAAATAAATTACATAAAAATTGATTCCTTTACATTTCAGTTAATACATTGGAGAAGTTATGTTTAGAAGCAAAGCATATGCATAAATAAATAAAATCATTAACGATAGTAAAAAAATATATAAAATGTTACATGATACAGTAGTAAAAAATAAAAAATACTAGGGGGCTCAGCCCCCTACTCGCTAACGCTCGCCAACCCCCCATGAATTGCGAAGCAATTCGCATTGAGACCGCTACGCGGTCACAGCTCACTTCGCTCGCTCGCCCCTTTTTTTCAGCAATTCTAGCTGGAATAAGTTCTACCATAAAACATTTGAACATATGAAATTGACAATTTTTTTTAATGTAAAAAAGTAATTCTCCATTGAAAACACAACTGAAAATGCATTTAGTTGGCGCTACCAATGAGCATATAAATCATTTAAATACTATAAAAAAAGGATCTTTTGTACAGCACGACTAAAATTCATTAAAAAAAAAAACTACGTTTAAATCAACCATTGTTTAAATTTCGTTCAACATTTTATTATTCTAATTGATTATAGATTTTTACAAAATAAATTATTTTTTACTTCATCAGTACAGCAACAGATTGCGGCAGGTGCAATCTAGACAGTTGATTTTTTTTTCTCCGATTTTTGAGTGAGTGAAATTCATAAATGAATTCTAAATAAGAGTTGAGAATTCATTTGAAATTAACGATATTGCTCATAATTAAAATGAGGAATTTATCTCAGATGCTTTGGATTACGTACATGTTCTTTTTTATTATTAATAATTGCTAGTTTGAGTTTCATTCTATGGTTTCACTGCTCTCACACTGACCGCCATATTGGAGGCGGAGCTGATCTAACACAATCTAGTCTGTTCATTGGTCTGAGCTCTGGAAACTACGGTTGTTGCCAAACCATAAGTTACAAATTCAGCCCTATTTTCGCACCACGTAAGACAAATATATATATAGATACTGACTACTAAGTTTAAATATATTCTAGAAGTCACAAAGATTCAATAGATTTTTTTACTTCCAATTATAAATTAACCACTTATTTGAGATAAATAAATAAACTAAATTAAAAGACTAGCTCCAATCTAGAAAACAGCACAAGAAATTTGTAGAAAAGTTGCCCCTGTGATTAATTTGTGGGCATTTCAAGGCAAAGCTGAGATCAGTCCAAGATGATTGGTTGAAAAAATTAATCGTGGACAGCATATTACAATTTATAACCTCTCAGCTTTTGCCAAGGAGACATTTTTGTCTGCTTTTAGTATAGGAAAATAAACATAACTAGTGGTTTTAGGAAAACTGTCATTTTCTCAGTCAGCAATACATTCACTGAAACTGATTTTATACCAGCTTATGCAACTGACAGACCACATTTAGAAGAACCAACAAAACAACTGAAAGTTCTAAAAATCAAATACTAAATAAAGTTGCATGTCAATCTCAACCTCTCAATCATATCCTTTCACTTCCTGTCAATAAACCATTCACATCATTACAACCTCTAACTCCTGAGTAAATTCACCTTTCTGCAAAAACTGAGGCAAGAAAAAAGAGCATTTGAAGAGGCAGAAAATGAAAAAACAGTTGCATTTTGACAAATATGCCTGAAAAAAAATCATCTAGAATCAGAATGCAAAAGTGCAAAGCTGAAAAAGAATCTAGAGCCAAAAATAAAAAAAATAGAAAAAAAGTCATGATAGTAAAACAGAAGATTATTTCAGATTAGAAAATTCTTCTTCTAATGATATCTTTAGGAAATTATAATATTTAAGAAGCTTTTCTTCTGGAAAATATAAAAAGAAACTTGATGTTTAGTTGCTAGAGTGTGTAGTAAAGGTACAACTTTTAAAGTAAAAGGTAAAGTTCAATTTCCGAAGAAAAGTACCGAGTCTGATAACATGGAAAAGTTGCCGCAAACTGAAAATCAAAGAGTAAAGCATTTAGTATGTTTGCATACAATTTTACAGATATTAACATTAACTAGAAATGTGCAAGATAAACATGTCATCAATCATTACAATTTCAATTTTACGTAAGTCATTATTATGTATCCACCTCACCACTAGAGGACAATTCTTATGTGTTAATAATATTTGACCGTGCAACCTTACATATATAATTCATTAAAATATGTTCACAGTTTTTTCGTGTATAATTAACTATGTTTTCACTTCTTAGATTACCAACACTGATACAAAACAGCAATATAAGATTATATATTACAAATATAATTACATATAAGTTTATAAATTTTAATTCGGTAACATATTGAATACAAGGAGAAAAATATTTGTGTCCCATCCATCCCTATTAGTGTCTCATTCATCTCTGCTATGGAGATGATTAGGACAAAGAGGGAACTTTTTTTTTTTTCATAATATATTTCTGTATAATAATAATCTTGAATAAATATTGTGCATAAGATGTAGTCAAACACCTAATATATGAAATGTGATATATAATATTAATAATAACTTAAATTAAATATTTAAAATAAATATTTTTGTGAAAATGTCCCATTCATCCCCCCCATCTCCCATACTTGTGAAAGTATTGCTTCTCATGGCTTTTCTCTACCTCGCCAAGGCCCCTAAACAGAAGGAAATGCCAGCTTAATATTGATATGTATTTTTTTTTTTTTTTTAGCTTCATTAATCTAGATTTTATGAAAAAGTCATTTTCTCAATTCTCCAAGCAGATTGTTTATATTCAGGGAAAGTTCGGTAATTGGTGTATTTTAGCTAGCATGATTGACAGAAAAAATATGCACAGGTTTGTAAATTACTTATTGGTGTGGAGCGTCTTTTCATGTTCTTGACATCATTTTAAAGAATTATAATTCTGATATATGATGTTTTAGTGTCTTATTTAATGCATGTGTATTTCCAATTTTATACATATGCATGGCTGTCTTGCATGGTTCTCTCTATTTGTTTGTTTGCTTCCCTATTTTTTTAACAGTGTATATGAATTTTTTAATTCTGCCATTTATTTTGCTAATTTTCATCATTTGAATTTGTACCAGTATAAAATTAATTAAAGATAGCGCCTCATTTTCATTACTTGTCAAAAATTATTAACTCTATGTTCTCAGCAATATCACTTAGACTAATCCTTTTGAGGGAAGTTCTAAAAAATGCATAAGGCAAGGGGGAAAAAAAACTAACTCCATTCTGAATAACAAAAATTAATGAACGCATAGTCTTTTACACATAGTGCTTGGAGAAGGGAAATACCAAATTACTTTACTTACTTTTCCAAGGTATCAGCTATTTTCTCAGAGATATTAGTTGTCATAGTCAGAATTTGAAGTAGAATATAAGCTCTAACGGAATCCAAGCATGGCATATTTAATATTCTTTGAGACATGGTAATTATTTCTCTATCTAGGTATCTAAAAATATTAATGCATTTTATTAATACCAAGACATGTGTAAATAGTTATAATGACCTGAAAATAAATTTTTAATTTAATAAAAAATATTTTGATTGAGGAGAATAAAAATGACCAAATTAACAAACATTCTCTAACATTATTTATAAAATGCCCAACAGTTATCCTTAAAATGATAATAAAATCTATGAACTTATAACAATCAGAATCATACTACTTTTACATTACTTACTATTTCTTCAATGAAAAAATAAATAAAACTTGCTAATGAATGGTTGACAAAATTGCCTGATATATAACATCTACCCCTATTTTATTTTATGCAAATATAGACTGGCAAAAAAGTTTACATATTTATTTATCTATGCATATTAAGTTAGAACTCAACTATACAATGAAAATAAAACTTTTTTGTTTTGATGCATAACAGTGAAATTTGCTTACCTTTTTGGATGCCTAAACTACAAGTAAAAAACTGTTATATTAATTTATTTCCATTTCATCACAGGCATCAAAGATTTTCAATTTAAGCATAAAGTTGAGTAAAAATTGTAGCTTGTAGCTCATACTTTCTTATTTTAAGCAAATACTAACAAGAAGATATTATGGGGATATGACTGCTTATCAATAATGATCCTACTTCCTTATATCTTTGTTATATTAGCTATTCAACCTATTGGCTTAAGGCTCTGCATCAATAAGATTTGAGATTTCCCACTCCCATGTTAAACCAATGGCAGTGGAATACATTCATATTTATTAAATATCGCCTCAATAAATTAATATTTTTAACTTCTTTTTTCTGTGTTCTCTTCTAAAATGGTGTCTCTTCCTTTCTGCGTTGACAAAATATTTCTAAATTATATACTTATTTTTTATTTATTGCTAATGTCTTAAGAAGTTAGTGAGATGTGAATAACACTAAATAACACTGAAACTATTTGGAATTTTAAAAATTGGAAAAAGCAGAAAGTGTATGTTCTTATCTATTCACATACACACACACACATATATATATATATATATATATAAATCATCTAAGTTTATTTAAACTCTAGATACTTTAAAAATAAGTTGAAATTTTCATCCTCCCCACTAAGATATAAATCAAGGCAGAAGGACCAGAGCTGACCTTTGACATCACACAGGTCAAATGTCAAGGGAAAGGAGGTAGGTAAAAAATTTTTGAAATTTGCTGGGGAAAAAAAATGTTTAAACTCTTTCTTCAGTTGGTTGCAGGGAAAAATGTCGAAACTCTACCATCAAAGAAGAAAGACTATCGCAAAATTCAAAATTTTTAAGTCACTGGAAAATATTGTGAAATGCATCAGTCATGAGAAAAAAAATCTCAAAATATTTGCACTTGAACGCAGGGGAAAAATCGTGAATTTCGTCAATCTGTCTCTACAAATAGCAAAATTTGCTGATCGGTCGCAGAAAATATTGCGAAGTTCGTCAATCGCAAAGGAGAAAACCCTCGAAAAATTTGGAAATTTGCTTATCAGTCTCAAAAACCTGCAAACTTTGTCAATTGGTAGCAGGAAAACATAAAAAATTTCATCAATCAATTGTGGAAAAAATTACAAAATTCGTCAATATGTTGCAGGAAAAAAATGCTAAATTCACGAATACTGTAAAATCCCGAATGTAAGCCCCCCTTTTTCAAAACCGAAAAGGGTTAAATGTGGAAGGGAGGCTTATAATCGAGATTTTAAAAAAAAAACATTTAAAAACCCGTTTTTATCATTAATTTAGAAGTAAAAAGAGGCAAGAAAATTCTGTATTTCAAAAATAAATATATAAAAATCTAAATCCCCTCAATAAAGAAAAAAAATTTAAAATCTTAATATATATATTTTTTCTTTATTTGTTATTTTATTGTAATAATAAATAATCAATCATCTAAATTTCTCTCAAAATTGTTACTTCCCCCTTTGCCCCCCCCCCCCATAGTTTAACCTTTATAACTCTTTAATTAAACAATAATTTCAGACTTATTTAATATTCTATATTAACAATAAATAAACCTAATCTACCACCTAAATCAACACCTCCTCCTAAAATCTCTGCTTTTCTCCCCCCCCCCCCCGTGTCATCTCATGAAGACCCTCTGACTGCAAATGCATCTAATTAAATTTTAAAATTCTTAATTTTTCTGCTCTATTTGTAATTTTTTGTAACAATATTTAAATAACAACTAAATTATTCCCTTCCTCCTCCCCCAAAAAGTCCTGTTTATTTTATTTATCCCCCCCCCCCAGTACCTACTTTAAAGTCTATTTTTTTTTTCCTTGCTTAAAAGTGAGAGGGGAGCTTACTTTCGAGATTTTATGGTAGGTTGCTGAAAAATATCAAGATATTCATCAATTGGTCAATAGGTCGCAGAAAATAAAGAAAATTGTATATATATATATATATATATATATATATATATATATATATCTGTCGAGAAAGAATGTTCACTTCTCTTCGAAGGTAGCAAAAATTATGTATTGCATATTGAAATCTGTGAAGTAGCTGAGAGAAAGAGAAAAAATGGTGAATATATTCCAGAAATAAATTTTTTTGAGATAGTAAATAACATATATTTTTAACAAATTATATCGTGTTAAAAAAAAAGTTCCACAAATAAGTGGGGGGGGGGGGGGAGTAGCTAGTGCAGAATGGAAAATGCATGAATGCAAAAATCTCAAGGAAAAATTTATTTTTCGAATAGTAAATATCAATATTTTTTTAAACAAATTTACCTAAAAAAAAAGTTTTTTTTAGTATAATATTCAATTTTTTGTAACCTTTTTTTAATTAGTTCGAACGGCAAGCAGCCAAGTCAGAAATTGAGACAGGTGATTTAGCAATACATTTGTTAGCTTTATTGCTGGTAGAAATTGCAGAATTGATTTTACGGAAACCATTGGATAAGACAGCTGATTTTGAACATGTCAAAAAAATTTTATTGAATAGTTTCCAATAATTCATTAAACATCTGTGTAATTTAGGAACTCCCTGGAAGGGTATTATGTTTGAGTTAAATAATTATCTGGAAGGATGGCTAAATTTGGGAATTTCAGATTTCAATGATCTTAAAAAATATTGATAATTGACCAGATTAAGCGTTGTGCTCTGAGTGAATTGAAAGAGCATTTTACAGATTCATGGGCAAAATACAAAGACCCTTTTGTGTTGGCGAATTGTCTCGATGAATATGAGGCAGTTAAAGGTATTTCAGAAAAAACGGGAAATGCAAAACCTTTTTATGATAGAAAGTCTGAAAAAAAAAAGAAATATGAAGATAAATCGTGGGAAGAAAAAAATTCAGATGATAAAACCAATTGGTGCGATAAGGAGGTAAACAGAGATAAAGAATGTATCTTTGAACAGAAGAGATGGTGTCATGATTATGGAAGCAGCTTGCACTTCATGGCCTATTGTTCAAAAAGACAAAGGGATAGAATGGAAGTAAAGACGTTCGAAAGTAATATCTTCTTGCGACCCGAAGCTAAAATAATAGTATAAATACTCATTCTTTGCTTTATACATACAAAATGACATCATAGAAGACAAAAAATTAATTTTCTGAAACATATTGTTTTTGGGGGTTTGTAATTTAGGTTCACAAATATGAATCTAAAATTACTAGCACCCCCAAAATATCGACTTAATTATCAATAACCTAAACTTACACAATAAAAAATTAACAGCTTTTAATAAGTGAATAATCTACAAATTCTTAAAAATTTGTATTAAAAAGTTTTTAAGTTAAAAAATTATGGAAATTATCTACTTTCTTGGCTGCACTGTCTCAAAGGCATTTTGCAAACTCAGGTTAAAATAACATTTATTTTATAAGGAAATCGGCATCGGTGCTGACACTTATTGGTTTCACAACACATTCAGCTATATAAAATTGAAGTTAAAATGTAAAAATATCAATTAATTTAATTTTTATGAGACAAAGAATCTAGATACCCATGTGGTACTCAGGATGCAAGAGGTTAATCACCTTGGGGATATAAATGAAGACAAAGATTCATTCGAACCCTTTCTTAGTGAAAGCAGAATAAATGAGAAAGAGGTGATCATACTCAGAGATTTGGGATCAACATTTGACGTTATGGCCTGGAAATTAGTAAATAAAAACCAGTTAGTAAATCAGTACACATGGCTTAAACAAACTTTTGATAAGTATCCCAAGTGCTTTAGAGTAGCTCATATGGAGGTTGAAATAAAAGGTCTAGGATGTGTTTCAACAAAAGTGGCAATCCTAAACAGTAAATCAAACACTAAGCATTATAGCTTAGAAAATAAAATGCAAGCTCTGATAAATGAAAAACAAAAACAAAACACAGAAACTGACGCAAGTGGGAATAAGAGTGACTCAAACAGTGTAGGTGGGACCCAATTTGAGATAAACCAGACGTTGACAAATTTGGAAATTGAGAAAAAGAAATATTTATTTTCCCCCAGTAGAAAGAACAACCATTTTCAACTACCTGGGAACAAAGAGAGATGTTGGAAACAGTCATTGAAAGTTATCAAGTCTGAAATTGACAGATGTGGTAATTCGAAAGGTAGACATGCAAATTTTGAATATGTGAAGTATGAAAGAACATGGAAATCCATGAAAGACGATGGCACGATGACCCCAGAAGTCATTGCTTCCAAAAGGGACAAGATTAAGAATTTTCAATCTAAAGTTAGTCTTGAAGGGATAAACAGATTTGCCAAGATATTCCTAAACTCTGTTGAAAAGTGTTTGAAAGGAAATGCTGACAGAAAGGGGATCTCACACCTTTGGGACAATCTTTTTAAAGACGTTGAACAATTGTGTAAAAAGTATTGTTCATCAAACTTGAGAAGAGCGATTTAGTAACAAGTTTATTAGATAACTCAGCCTTTTGTATATATCTAATTATTTTTCGTTTTATTGTTTTTTTTGTATGTGTAATGTAATAAAAATAACTTATAAAATGTAAGATTCTATAAGACAAAGTGTTTAATGAATTGCAAACAGAGTGTAAGAAATCAGATTATTTATTTATACTGTTAGATGTTTAATTGTTAGATTATTTGAGCCATCCAGAGAGGATGAGCTAATCCTCTTTTTTTTTGCAGATTTTACATCTTGCAGCCGGAAAACGATTTTAAGGGGAGGGGGGGAGGTAGTGTTGTGAGAAAATCATGTCAAGCCTAAAGCTAGGTATAGACAGTTTTCATGTGTTTGGGATTTTCTTCAAAAATAAAACTAATTTTCACTAATAATTGAAGGTTTGGAGATAGCGAGTTGAATAAAGAGAATGGAATGGAATCCTTTTGGTCAAGCCATGCATCTCAGGTATTGTGGGAACGGGGATGACCTCAATTAGGAGTAAATATTCATGGGAAATCCGTTTTCTACCAATCATAAAAGACTTTTACTATTACCTCATCTGAAAGATGTTTTAGTGGCTGGAAAGAATCCTATTGTTTGAGAGATAACTTGGAGAACAGAAGAAAAAAAAGATAATTAGTTAGTTGAGAGTGGAGAGACGAGTAGGAAGTACTTGGGAGAGGTTGCAGATTTCTCTCAAACTCAAAAGATGGAGTCTTCACTCCGGGAAAGAAACTACATTTAGGTGATTGTTGAATCATTGGACAGAGAAAACCTTTCTCTAATATAACTGTGAAGTTGTTACGTATCAACTTTGTAAAGCAAGCGTGGACAGTATCTCGTTTGCTTGAACAACGGATATTTAGAATCCCTTCTCATATTTCGAAGGAGATTGATTGAGTTCTGTGATGAGTTTTGTAATCTGTTACATTTTGTGAAGAGTCAGACAAGCTGACCGTCCTTCCCATTCCTACCTTTGGAGGGGAAATGTTGACTATTTATTCACTGAAAATATATGCTATTATTAGTACTGGACTAATTTGACTGCAGAAGAATCATAAGCTAAAGAATCCTTAATATATTTTTGTTGTGCAATCCTGTTAATCAAGAACCTACAATTTTTATTTATTTAAGTAATGAATTTAATAAAATTCATTTTGAAGATTTACAGGAGTGGTTCATTTTAAAGGCTCCATGCTACCCTTTTAATCTCTAACATCTTGAACCTGTCACAATTGTAGTAAAAAGAGATCCATCATCAAAGAGAAGAAAAAAAATCTTAAAACATGATTCAATGTATGTAAAAGAGAGTTTTAGCAAAGAATTTATGATTGTTTGCTGGCTTTGTATAAAATGGCAAATTAAAAATAAAGAGAGCAAGAAAAATGTTAAGATTGACTCCACATAGTATCAGAAACATATTTTACTCACGATCTGCAAACATGAAATACCATCTCCTTACTGTGAGTGCATCAATCTATTGAACTGCATCATTATAAAGCTAGCTGCTACACATCACAATCCATTGGGTAAAATGGAATGAGACATGTTCATCAGGGCTGTAACCCTTGACTGATATACCTGCTAAATCACCTGATCTATGTTTGGACTTTTAAAAAGTTCATTATCTAAGAGTGGACTTACAACTCTTCATGGACTTTAGAAAGCTGTTGTAGAGGAATGAGCCAAAATACATCTTCTAAAGCTACAAAAGGCATGGAAATTACAGTGTACAAAGATAGTTCACAATATAGTTACCAAATTGAACCTTTAAAACACAAATACTTTATGTAAGCACCATGAAAATCATCTAAATATGTTAACATCCTTTGTATGTGGTAAAAAGAAATTTCTTATTTCTTCAGCATTTTAGTTTCTTAAGATTTTGTAGATGCTTATTGCTAAAGTAACCAACCTGTAACTAAGATACATATTTATTGATATACAGTAGTCTCCTTATATCGCACTTTGTTACATTGCTTATTCCAATATATTAATTACTTGTTTTATGTGTCTCTCAAAAAATAATCAGTTCTACTGTAACACATTTTTTTTAAATAACATACATAATTCAATTAGAATGTGTGTAATTATTGTTACTCTATGAAGAAAATTGTAATATGTGTATAAAATAAAATTTTGATGATTTTCTGATTTGTAGGTTTTAAATTCTTCCACCAGGTACTTCACCTCCCTTTCAATACCAATTTTTTAATCCATATTAGATAAAATATTGCTGACAGTCCTGGACAAAGACAAAAAAAAAAAAATTCCTTGTTTGTTATATTTTTTAAATGCACTCACTTCTATTGTCGGATGTAGCATGTTTTTTTTTTATGGCTCCCAATATGTGTGATATAACAAAGAGGTCACTGTATATTAAAAACTTACATTCACCATCATATCTTTCAAAACAAATGCGAGACAGATATATTACTAAATAACAAAATTTGAAAAATCAAAAGATTTCAGAAGAAAAAAAATGGATGAAAATACTATTACTACCCTTACCTTTCTGATTTGTAGATTTTGAATTCTTCCACTAGGTACATCACTTCCCTTTCAATACTAATTTTTATATCCATATTTAATAAAATATTACTGACAGTCCTGGAAAAAAAAAAAAAAAAAAAAAAGTTAAAATTTTTTAGATTATATCCTCTATTGAAATGGTTTGGTGTAAAGATTTTTCTTTTGGAAAATAAAAGGGAAAAAGATGATGAAAAAGCAAACTAAGAAAATCTACTAAAAGTTTTGAAAATGCACCGCAGTTGTATAAAATTTCATCAATTAAGCAACACACATTTTTCATGTTTAAAGAGGCATTAAGAGCCTACACTAGTCACGCAAAAACACATAAAACACATGCAAGCTAATGTTAAGTCTATGGGAAGGTTATTCTCAAATTTATAGCTCAAATTTTAATATTTTTGAATGATTTTTTTTTTTTTTGCATAGGATTGCTGAGGACAATCTCTGACATTGTTTGTTTTAAATTTTTTGATTTTGGTTTAAGATCTTTTTTAAAAATTACTTTCTTTTTCTGAACTGGTTCTGAAATTAAAACTATCTTAATTAAAAAAAACTATCCAAAATTGAAAACGAAAAAACCAGCAATGTTAGAGATTGTCCTCAGCTATCCTATGCAAAAAATATCATTTAAAAATATTAAAATGAAGTGAGAAATTTTAAAATAACCTTTCTATAGACTACATTAGCTTGTGAGTTTCTTTGCATGATAAGATTTGTGAAAAACTTGTTAACATATCTCATTTGTGAGAGTCGCAGAATAAAATCTATCACCTAACAAGAAAAAATAAAAAGTATAAACCATTACAAATTATTTCTTGAGATCCAAATTGAGGAATAAACAAATCACATTTATGGACAGACTTTTAACCTATTGAAATTCTAAAATACAACTTTAACATTCATTACATTCTAAAATTGTTTAATTGCTTATTATTTATATTTCTAGCACCATTTTACATTATTTTTGTAAACATTGGAAACCAAATGTGATCCCACACAGCTACAATGCAAATAATAATGAAATGAAGTAGTCATTGTTTCTCTGTCCTTTTACTACAATAATGTTGGTTCGTAAAAGTCAAGCGTTGATACATTTCTTTACCATATATGTTAACATAACTTTTGATATGCCCCCCCCCCCCCCCCCCAATCGTACTGTGGACACAATTGGTACCAGCACCATAAACATTAGCACCACAGGGCATGAACGGAATTCATTCCAAGTTGTTTTGGCTTGTGCTGCGGATGGGAGCAAGCTGCCGCCAATGATCATCTTCAAACATAAAACTTTACCCCAAGAACATTTTCTGAGCAATGTTCAGATAGAGGTAAACCCCAAAGGGTGGATGAATGAAAGTGTAATGATAAAGTGGCTGAATACAGTTTGGAGGAAAAGGAAGAATTCAATATTTGAACCTTGGGGTCTTTTAATCATGTATTCAATGAGAGCACATCTCAAAGAATCCGTGAAAAAGGAATGCAAGTCCGCTGGAGCTAAAATCTCTATTATTCCGGGAGGTTTAACGAAGGTCCTTCAACCTTTAGATGTTGGTGTTAATCCCTCTTTTAAAAGCAAGCTCCGTAGTAAATGGGAGAAATAGATGGTGAGAGACGCACACTCATTCACCGATGGCGGAAGAATGAACCAAGCATAATACGCAGAAGTTTCGCAATAGGTTAAAATGGCATGGGAAGCTGTTAGTGATTCCACAATAATACATGCTTTTAAAAAATGTCAGATCACAGAAAACTGACAGTGATGAGGACGAAAATGATGAAGATAAGGAAGATGATAATTCTGTTTTGGACGAAACCATTTTAAATCTTTTCCTTTCGGATAGCGATGATTCAGAATTTGAAGGGTTTGATGATTGATGTAATTTTTTAAAATTATTAAAAATTTCTTTTTTGCAGTAACAGATGCGTATATTTATACATCGTAATTGTTTCTTTAATAATATGCCAATTGCAAGGTAAGTTTAATATTTTATTATTTTTCCAGCAATTATTGAACTATTGTCAAATATTATTGATACTATCGATTATTATTTGAACTTGCAATTATCCTATAATTATTTATTTTATTTCAATTATTTAAATAGGGCAACTAAATGAATAGAAACTTTATTTATTAGTATTTTGGAATGTTGAAAACAATGAGCAATCATTGTATAATCCACGGATTATACGCCGGTGCAGATTATCTGCTGAATTTTTTTTTTAAAGGCTAAAATTTATGGCCGCAGATTATACGCAGGAAAATATGAGGTATATATTGTAGTGTTCAATAACTTTTTGAGGAGATTTTTTTGTATTGGCTCAGTATCCACAGATGTAAAGACTTTTTCCTCAGATATTTATGAATATTGTATAAAATTCAAGTGTATAATGTTTCAAAATGTCTTTAACAATCAGATTTTTTTCAGATTATTACGATCAGACTTTTTTCTGATGCACCAGGAAAAAATGTGCTGGAGCAAACAGATAAAAGAAGACTGCTCATGGAGAATTGGGGCTTTTTGGACAATGGCTGGAAGCAGTAGGGAGAGAGTGTAAGAGGCAAAATGTCAATGGAAATCTACCTTGCAGAGTGAGCTACTATGGAAGGAAAGAAAAAGAAGATGGGTGCAAGGAAGAGCTTCAGATGATTGGGAGCTGAATATAAGAGTTTATCAATGTGGCCAACCACTACTCACGAACTATTTTACCCAAAGGTACTTTCTCTTTTTACTTCGGAGTAAAATCTTCGAATGAATCGACTCTCTGATTAAAATTTTAATATGTCTAAAATTAAATAGTCTGTTGTAGAACAAACAATGAATATAATTTTGTAATGTGAATAATTAATTCTATAAAATATTTTGATTACCTTTAAAATAAACTAATTCTTTCATGTAGCCCAAAATCTCTATCATCTTTTACTATTTTCCCACAGCAAGAATAAATATTTTATTCCCCTATTTTTGGTTTTTTGGATGAAATTTAAGAAAATTCTATATGATCATGTTGTTGTTGTTGGCGTGTCAGAGAAAGTGCCCAGGCACTTCTCTGAAAGAAGAGGTGCCAAAGCCTCAAGAGAGGTTGGACTTTTAGAGCTGGTCTCTCAATTTTGAACCAATTCCAGATGGGAGACCTGCAGCTGGATTGGCACCCCCAGAGGTAACACTTATACTAAACTTGGAGGACATTGGAGCCACGAACAGATTTTACGTGCACCAGCTCCCATTAACGTACACGGTCCCACAGCAGCGGCAGACGAGAGAGGATAGACGATGCACCCTGTAGGATTTAATTCTTTATTTCCCATCCCTTTCCACCCTATTATTATATTTATTATCTTTTGTTAAAGCTATGTTCCAGCACATTTGTTTCTTCTGCTTGCTTTACCGCCGCCGTGATATTTTGTTTACTTTCTTTCGATTGACTCGTGGAGTTGAGTGACGGTGGTTCTTCTCTTAGCATACTGCACCGAGATTTGCGATCGCAGTCGTAATATCTCTATTTTTAGTTCATCATTTAATTTTACTGTTAGGATTATTATAGCTTTATTTCATGTTTAAAGTTAATTTTTATGACATTTTAATAAGTTATCATTTTTTATATAAAAGTAATTTTTTGCTTGCGCGATGTCAGGAAGTGCCGCGGATATGCAAATGTCCTGCTCGGATTGGCCGTTGGCACGCCGCTTGCATTTAAAGAGCTAGAATGTTCTTTTCAGGTCGTCTGCTGTTTCTAGTGCATACTAGTGGTTATGAAATGATGTTTTTCGAGAAAGACTTACGTGACAGAGTAGAAATATGAAGTATTTTAGGTACTGTTCGTGGAAAATACGATAAGTTTTATGCCGTAAAGTTTCGGTAATTTCAAAGTATATTTAGCCGTGCTCTCGTGTACGCTTTTTTTTCAATGTTAATGTTCGTAGAAGTTCTTCAAAAAGTTTTTTTTACCAAGGAAAGAGGGTTTGTGCTGGAATATAGTTATCCTTCGTATGTACGTATTTAATGAAAGCTGCAGCCAAGAAGGCTCCGTGTGTACACAACCATTTTCATCATTAAAAGTTTTAATGAAGCATCTGTTGGAGTCAACTTGTCTTACCTTTTGCACACCATATTGTAAGTACTTTTTCACTTTTATTTTTAAGATATTTAATGTGTTAGGATTACCAACTTTTAGAAATAACTCTGCTATACATACAAGCATGATGTGGGCTCAGTAAATAAACTTGTATGTTTATATCAAAGTAAAGAAATGTACAGATGGTTATGGCTGCCCAGACACCCTTCCATACTGCACAATACAAGGTTGGAAATTGATAAAAATGATGTTGCATGCTATTGTTGATATTCAATATAGTGAATTAATTTTTGTATATTTATATTTAGTGTTTAAAAGTATTGAATTTGTATTTTATATTGAAATATATAATGGCTTCTGCATTTAAGCCAATAATTCTAGAACGACATAACTACCGTGAATGGACGAGGTATATAAAATGCATTTTGCAAACAGAAGGATTATATACTTGGGTGGATAAGAAAAATTGGCCTGAACTGAAAGATTTAGGTGCTCTTGACCAGTTTAAATTGAACCAGTCTAAGCAGAGGGCTGCTGGTATTATTAAAACATATGTTTGTCCCGAAATATTGTTAACTATTGGTCATTTAGATGATCCTCAGAAATATGGGGAACATTAAAATCTACATTAGAGATAGAAGGGAGAGCTTTGAAATCTTTTCAAGTAAATGAATTTAGGAATCTCAGGATGAATCCGGAAGAGGATATCCCCTCTTATATCGCAAGATTTGAGGAAGTTTACCGTCGTGTGGTTGACTCTGGGGAGGAAGTTACTGAGAAACACAGGTGCTATCAGTTAATTGAGAGTTTGCCCGAAACGTATGACTATTTGATAAGGGAATTAGATAAAATGCCGGAAGCTGATTTTAAGTTTAAGGATGTAAAGGAGGAAATTTTAAAAGAACATTCTAGAAGAAACTTACAGGAAAGTCAACGGAACGAAACATTTTTTGCTTCTAAAGCAGTGAAAGTAGTTTGAATTATAACCAAATTGATTTTTCAAATGAACCGTATTCCAAAAGCAATTTTAGTATCAAACCAAATGCTAGAGATAGAAATTGTAGAGATAATTTTCAAAGTGGTATAGATAAAGAAATAAATTTAAATTCCTATGTCACTGAACTAACGGAGACAGAAAATGGTACTTGTAAGGTTCCCCCTCCTAGCTGGGAATGGATTCTGGACTCCGCCTCAACCTCTCATATTTGTCAGAATAAGAAATTTTTTACTTGTTTGGAGAAACCTCCAGAAGGTACGGTAGTCAAAATGGGAATGACCCCACATATAGTTAGAGGAGTTGGGAAAGTTAGTTTTAGAATAAAAGAAAATAAAAATGTTTTAAGAATAAATTTGCATGATGTACTTTATGTACCTGATATTCATAAAAATTTGATATCGATGTCCAAAATGGACCAGGCAGGTATGCATGCAAAATTAGATAACGGTTTTAAGATTTTTAGTCCTAAATGGAAATATTTGTATACTGCTAGGCTCAAAAACAAATTTTATGTATTAAATGCACTTAAGGATTTTTCTTCTTATTCCTTACAGGAGACTAAAGTTGATGTTATGAAATTTAGTAAGAAAACCCCTGAAATACGACAATCAAAAACCATTAAACAAAGTGATTTAAATAATTGTGAAGTAAAACCATATAGTCCTAAAATACAAAAGTTGGAAAGTGAAAATAAAAATAAGGTTAATTCAGGTGAAAATTTGACCTATCAAAGTATGACAAATGAGTTAGATTCAGAAAATAAGGTTAGAAATGAAAATAGTCAATATAATGCTACTTATAAAAATGCACGTAATCACATTATGCTTTGGCATGAAAGACTTTGTCATGCGAATGTCAATATAATTAAAAGAATGGTAAGGGAAAATTTGGTACAAAATTGTGGACCATTAGTGGGAAAAGAAGTAACATGTGAATATTGCAGATTAGCTAAGAGTACTAGAGCAACCCATCCAAAGTTAGAAAGAATTAGGTCAAAAGACATTCTTGAGTTAATTCATAGTGACCTTTGGAGTACTGCTCCAGTTACGTCCAGAAATGGTTACCGCTACATACTTACTTTTATAGATGATTTTAGCCGAAGGTCATTTTGTTATCCCTTACGTTCAAAGGATGAAGTTTTTCCTAAGATGAAACATTTTATCGCATTTATAGAGCGTCAAACAAATAAAAAGGTTAAAGTAATACGAAGTGATAACGGGCTTGAGTACTGTAATGAGCAAATAAAACAGATGCTCGAAAGTATAGGAGTAAAGCATGAACGAACGACGGTGTACAGTCCCCAAATGAACGGGGCAGCCGAGAGGTATAATAGAGTACTACTAGAAGGTGTACGAGTGTTATCATTTACAGCAAATCTACCTGCCTCGCTATGGGTAAAAGCAATCATGGCTACGAATTATGTTCGAAATCGTCTATTACATACGGGCATAAATGCTGTCCCTTTTCAGAGATGGTATGGTACAAAGCCATCAATAAGGTACTTAAAACGCTTTGGCTGTATAGCCTATGTACACCAGCCAAAAGTTAAAAGAAGTAAATTTGCGCCAAGAGCAAAAAGCGGAATTTTTATTGGCTATGGCCTAGGATCCAGTGGGTATCGAATATTATTTCCTGAAGAAAATAAAATTGTTGAATCTAAACATGTTTCCTTCGATGAAGCACAAATAGGAAGACCAACTAACCAAGAGGTTACACATCGCCCATTCATAGACTTTTTAAGTGATGATGATATTTTTACAGATATTCCAGAAAAACCGAAGGAAGAGGTGGAGGAACCTGAAGGCAGTAAGGACATCACCAAAGATATTCCTAAGGACATGCCAAAAGTAAAGATAGAGGAATTGGCAGAAGAGGAAGACGAAAGCTCAGATGACGACTTGGCAGATAATTTATTACAGGAGGAAGAAGACCCTACAAAAGCAACGTTTATACGTTCTATGAAGAAAAGAAAGAAGGGAAGGACTGCAGGTAAAACTGATGTTTATTTATTAGCTCCATGTGGCACTCAGTTGCGCTCATCCCATGATTTAAAGATCTATTGTAATAGAAATAATTTAATTTATGATGACAGTGTTGCTAACTTTTCAAGTATGAATACTTATCAAGGAAAAATACAGTTAGATAAAAGGCAGGAAACTTTTCAACCAGAAGAGGCACTTTTGACTGACATAGTCATACCTCAAACATCCCATCAAGCTAGAACTCTTCCTGAATCCGAGAAATGGAAAGAAGCCATGGACAAAGAGATTCAGACGATGTTAGATCGAAAAGTATGGACTCCTGTTCCGAAAGTAGACCAAAAAGTTATAGGAACAAAATGGGTATACACAGTTAAGGAAAATAATGAAGGGAAGCAAGAAATATACAAAGCAAGATTGGTAGCCCTTGGTAATAACCAAAAATTGGGTTTAGATTATAATGAGACTTTTAGTCCCGTCATAAATTTTACATTAATCCGTCTCTTCATTGCATTTTTCATTCAAATATTGAATTGGGCACATTCTTTACTTGATGTCAAATGTGCTTATCTATACGGAAATATAGACAAAGATATCTACATAAAACAGCCAGAGGATTATGTTATACAGGGCAAAGAATCTTATGTTTTAAAATTACAGAAGGCAATCTATGGGTTACATCAGGCAGGAAGGTGCTGGTATAACGATTTACATACTAAATTACTTGCAAATGGGTTTAAAGAAGTACCAGGTTTAACATGTGTATATGCATATAATAGTGAAGCTATAGTAATTGTTCATGTGAATGACTTGCCTATATTTGCTAAAAATGAAGAAGTTTTGCAAAGGATAATCAATTTAATAGAATCAATTTATGAAGTGAAAAACTTAGATCCTCTCTCAACATTCCTGGGAATAAATTTTAAAGTAGAAGATAAGAAACTAATTGATATTAATTGTAAGAGTTACATTGAAAAATGTTTAAAGAAGTTTAATGTTTCTAATTTCTCTACAGTATCTTTGCCAGCTGCACCAGGTTTTAATCCAGTTCCAGCAAATGAAGAGGAGGAAGTTCTGGAACATCTGCCATATCGAAACCTGTTGGGATGTCTGCAGTACATTGCTCAGAAGTGCCACCCGGACATATCATGGACTGTCGCAACTCTATCCCAGTTCACCGAAAGACATAACTTGACTCACTATAAAGCTCTTGTGAGAACTTTGATGTACCTGGCAACGACTCGATCTCTTTGAATAAAACTACCTTGTTCCAGTCCTCCAACTCAGCTAGTAGTCTACGTTGGCACCTCGTGGGCTAGCGATTCTATAGATAGGAAATCTTGGAGTGGTTATACAGCATTCCTGAATGGTATTCCGGTGACATGGCGTGTAGTCAAGCAATCTTGTGTAGCATTAAGTCCAATGGAGGCTGAATTTATTGCCGCATCCGAAGCTGCAAAAGATCTAAAGTTTTTATACACCTCCTTATCTGAAATAAAGAAAATTCTTGAGCTTGATGATGCCTTAATACAACGACCGATTTTGCTATGCGACAATACAGCAGCGATTGCCTTTACAAAAGACAAAGCAGATAACATACGTAATCGACATGTGGACTTAAAGTATAAGTTCATCAGAGACTGGTATCAACAAGGTCTATTCGATATACGCCATGTAAAGTCGAAAGAGAACTATGCTGATCTGTTGACCAAAGCTCTCAATAAGGACACTTTTATTACTCTATGTGAAACTTTCTTGTGGTAAGAAGAAAGATGACGTGAAAATTTTTTTTCTCATGAACTGATATAATCAAAGAACTGTTTCTCAAAAGAACTTTATCTTTTTGTGAAAAAAAAATCTTTTTCATTTTTTGTGGAAATGGATGGGAAAGGGGGGCGTTTTGCAGGATTTAATTCTTTATTTCCCATCCCTTTCCACCCTATTATTATATTTATTATCTTTTGTTAAAGCTATGTTCCAGCACATTTGTTTCTTCTGCTTGCTTTACCGCCGCAGCAATGTTTTGTTTACTTTCTTTCGATTGACTCGCGGAGTTGAGTGACTGTGGTTCTTTTCTTAGCATACTGCACCGAGATTTGCGATCGCAGTCGTAATATCTCTATTTTTAGTTCATCATTTAATTTTACTGTTAGGATTATTATAGCCTTATTTCATGTTTAAAGTTAATTTTTATGACATTTTAATAAGTTATCATTTTTTATATAAAAGTAATTTTTTTGCTTGCGCGATGTCAGGAAGTGCCGCGGATATGCAAATGTCCTGCTCGTTTCTGATTGGCCGTTGGCACGCCGCTTGCGTTTAAAGAGCTAGAATGTTCTTTTCAGGTCGTCTGCTGTTTCTAGTGCATACTAGTGGTTATGAAATGATGTTTTTCGAGAAAGACTTACGTGACAGAGTAGAAATATGAAGTATTTTAGGTACTGTTCGTGGAAAATACGATACGTTTTATGCCATAAAGTTTCGGTAATTTCAAAGTATATTTAGCCGTGCTCTCGTGTACGCTTTTTTTTTCAATGTTAATGTTCATAGAAGTTCTTCAAAAAGTTTTTTTTACCAAGGAAAGAGGGTTTGTGCTGGAATATAGTTATCCTTTGTATGTACGTATTTAATGAAAGCTGCAGCCAAGAAGGCTCCGTGTGTACACAACCATTTTCATCATTAAAAGTTTTAATGAAGCATCTGTTGGAGTCAACTTGTCTCACCTTTTGCACACCAAATTGTAAGTACTTTCTCACTTTTATTTTTAAGATATTTAATGTGTTAGGATTACCAACTTTTAGAAATAACTCTGCTATACATACAAGCATGATGTGGGCTCAGTAAATAAACTTGTATGTTTATATCAAAGTAAAGAAATGTACACACCCTCCCAACCAGTGACCTTGGTCGATGCTGCTTGGCTTTCGGCGATCTTACGAGAGCCGAGCTTAACCGTCCGTGCCCCTGTGGGACTGTATGATCATCTTTTATTATAATAACCTCTAAATTTCAAGTATGAACAAATTTCAATAATTCGGTAGATTATTTTTATCTACCACATTTTTGTGACCGCCTAGGATGTTTTAGGTGTAATAAAACACTTTCAACATGTTAACTAAACCTTGTAAATAGCACATGTATCTACTGTGCCAGTTGAAAGTTACAGTAAAAAAAAATAATAGATCAACGATTTTAAAAAATTGAAAAATAAAATTCATTGTAAGTACATTTCCAGCCAAGATATAGAAATCTAGCATCATTTAAAAGTAAAAGGCTCGGTATAATCTTGACATTTTTTTTTTATAAAAAAAAAGGTATTTTTAATTTAGATTTTACAAAATAATTTTCGCTATTTTAAACAAGGATTCATGTGAATTGATTAAATATGTTCCATGATTTTTATTTGATGCTATAAAAATTAAATCCCTTTTTTAATGTAAAGGACTTATGAGGAAAAAACTTTCATAAAACACCTAATGCTCTTGATTCAGGGATGAAAGTGCATTAAAGCCATTTTGTAGCAGATTTGGAGCAGCAAAAATCTTATTTTGTAGGAGTAAAATCCATTTTTGTAGCAGTAAAAATTGGATTTTGTAGCGTAAAATTCATTTTTGTAGCAGTAAAAATCGGGTTTTGTAGCAGCAAAAATTTAATTTTGTAACAATAAAAGCTGTTTTTGGAGCAGATTTAAATTTTTAATGTTAATAAACTCCTAAAAAACGACAATTGGGTACTAATTGCAATAATAATGAAAAAGTAGCAGGAAGAAGGAAAAAACCTGTTTATTTGGCTTTTAGAGCGGTAATTTTAACAAATCAAAGAAAAGTATATGAATACAGCATATAACTAACCTGAATTAGAAACACACTGCAGAACAATCCTTCTTAGAATGTATTATCCAATTGGTTACACACATATATATATAATAAGATATATAAAATAAGCTATAAAGTTCTGAGGGTGGGGATGGGGAGAAAGTGAAAATTTCAGGAAAAATTAATATTTAATCCAAGTTTAAGAATCCAAAAGTACAGTGGTACAGATGAACCTTAAAAATCCGGAATCGGAAAAATCTCGGCAATTCCGGATTTTCGAGTATGTAGAAAAAAAATATTTTTTATGACAATATAACGAATATAAAATAGGAATAATACACTAAAACATAACGCTTAACAGTTAAAACACAATAAATTTAAATATAGTCCCCAATAGATGATACTGTAAAATCCCGTAAATCCCCCCCCACCGCAGATGCGACAAAAAATCGTAAATTAATCAGAAATACTGTAATCATAAAATAATCATTACAATGCCATGCTACGCGGAAGACAAAAATAGAATTTCAATGAACGCAACCGTCAGACATGTTTTTTTTTTCCCTCCTTCTTTCATTAGTACATGTTTTCGAAGATAGAAAATCCTATTTTAATCTTTCATGATAACGGCAAACCTCTGAGGTCGCACATCCACAATTCGACCAATCAGGAGAATGAACAAAGTAAGAAATATTTGTTTCATTTTCATTGTGATTTAGCTGTGAGAGAAAGAGAGTTATTTCATTTTAACAAACTTAAAACAATAATATGGCATAATTGATAATAACAGACACAGTGATATATGAAGTTCACTCACGTACAGTACAGAAAACAGAAATGGTCTCTCTCTCTCTCGTGAACTGAGTAAACTTGCATTCGGCAATTAGGACAAATAACCTAGGAACCAACCCAGTCAATCTAAACTAGTGTCAGTTCACGGAGGAAAGAGAGAGTCCGCGGAGAAAACTTTCGTCCATGGTATCAGTCACTTTTTTTTTTTTTTTCTGGTAGGTTGAGTACAATCTCTTTGTTTGACCCAGAACAGTAACACACGTGCGCCGTCCAGAGGAGGCGTGGCTTACTCTCCCCTACGGAGAGTACGTCAATCAAATCATCCAACTCTTTGCAGAAGAGAGGAAGTCCTGGCTTTTAGTGTATTAGGGGAAAAACTGATAACTATTATAAAAAATAGTTATGGGGTTTAAGAAAAAAGTTAACACGCATTTAGTGGAAATGTAAAAGCTGATTTTATTACCCCAGATAAATAAAAAGATGAAATCAATTAAATTAATATGTAGTGGTTTAAAAACAATAAGAATAACATATTAGACAACCAAAGATTTTATTTTAACATTTCATTAGACAATTACAAAAACAATTAAAACTTAAATTAAACTTAATCAACCACATTACTCTTAACATATATTTAACAATTACCCAAAATAAAACTCTCAAATTTCATAATGACAACATGACGTGATAAAAGCTTATATGTTGGCTATCTGGAACTTTAACTTAACTTTAAAGTCTCTTCACATAATACACGGCAGCAAACTATTGAAGCATGTAAATTCACTTTGCATATAGTTCACTTTGCAAAAGAAGATCAGCAAACAATTTAAACCAACTTCACTGTTAAGGATTTATAAAGTAACGAAACTCATGAAGAAACGTACTCATCTGCTTCCACATTCCGTTGGATGTTTAAACTATCACAAGCTAACGCTTTACAACTTCTTTCATTTAAAACAACTGCTGCAAACTACTTTAACTTACATTTATTCCCGCCGAGATGAAATATGAATAAAACTAATTAAAAACGTATTGATGCTAAAACCTTCATTACCACATTAAACTAACATTGACAATATCCCTAAAGAATGAAGGTGAAGAATAAACGAGAGACAGAGAGCGATGAATGAAGACTATGAACTGAATATATATCTCGTTCACTGAAAATGTAACTATTTATATCTCACCACTTCCCCGAATCACTACACCACGCATGCTCACTACGATCCTCTTGAAAACTTCTAGAACGTCAATGACAATGCATTATGCAAAACATTGTCCCAGCGTTAGCCTCCTGACACGTACCGTGATTACGTCATGACAACGCCATCTCTTGGCATTCAAGCTAACCACGATGACGGAGATCGGAATCGTATCGTGTGATGTAATCAAGGGAAAGTTACCGGGAGTTTATGAAGCTACGTATTGTAAACAGAAAACTAAAGATTTAGAGTAAAGATTAACTAAATATTTCCCTTTAATGCAGATACAATATGATCAGATTTAGTTAACAAGTAAGTTTATCTTATAAACTCAATGTGTATTTTTATGAAAGTTTAAATAAAAATGATATTTGTTTTAACAGACTTTAAATATAAAACAAGGTTTAAGTACTAAATTAAAGGTATATTTTATGAGGTTTCTTGAATAAAAATTTTGTTTAATTTAACACTAAAAGAATATAATTTAAATATACTTGATAGACAATTTTAACTTTAGAAACTATTAAACTTTGAATAAATATTAAACTGTAAGTTTATGAAAGATATGTAGAATGATGAGACAAGTTGTTAAGAAATGAGGGACTATTTCTTGAATATAGATAAACCCCAGTCAGTACATTTGTACTAACCAAATATTCCCAATAGCGGACAGTTTCTGCACTCCAGAGGTGTCTGTTATTTAGAGGTTTCACTGTATACACAAAGTAAAATATTTAGTAAAACCTTTTATTTTTTTTTTTTCTGATATATCATTTGTAGGTTTTTTTTAAAAATTTATAAATAAATCACTTATCGAGTTATAAGCGATTCTAGTTATGTGATCACCGGTTTTTCTCCCTTCTCTAACTGCTGCATTGGGAATTCGGTTCTGTGGGTTGGGTTTTTCTGGTGCCCCTCTTGTTGACAGAAGGTTAAAACCCAAGGTAACATTGTAGCCGAGTTGAAAAAAAAAAAAAGAGTAAATTCTTGAAAATAGTTTAAAATAACTTGATAAGCAAGCATTCTAAAATTGTAATTAAGATGTGTAAAATGTGTTACTTACATAAGTCTTCAATAAAGATGCGAGGAATTCCAGATACATACTTTTATTTGGCAAAAAGAACATTACTTGCTGTTCCAGAAAAATAATAAAGACAAAGTTTCAGCAATAAGTGACTTGAATTTATAACCATCGATGACTTTTAAACCTTATAAGAAAACGTAAGGCCATTATATATTAACATACCATATTCTCTGCAGAAATTAATCCAAAGAAGGGGGAAGTACGCCTCAGACTTAACTGAAACCATCAGGAGAGCAGCTAGACACTTCATCTCACCAAACCGATGACTAAAACATTACGAGAGCAGCTAGAGACTTCATCTCGCCTCACAGATGACTAAATACATTACGAGAGCAGCTAGAGACTTCATCTCGCCTCACAGACACCGAAAGTGAAATCGCTGTCCCTTTAAACTGGAAAGAAAACCTATCGGCCAATCAGGAACGACCATGCGATTTGCATAAGTTGGAAAATTAACATTTTTACTTTCATTTACATAAAAAAAATTAAATATTAGCAAGAATTTAGAAAACTACTTTAAGTATAAAAATGACTTTAAAAAAGGGCTTTTTACTTATTAATTAAACAACATTTTTAACTTAAAGAAAAATAAATGCGAGCGAATGTGATCGCCAGCAAAAATGACGAATACGATCCATGACCGAGAAGTGGCGCAAAACAACTCAACCGAGCCGATGTGGAAGAAAAAAATATAAACAAATGCCGTAACGGCAGCTGGCGGGAGGGAAAATGAAGAACGGTAGCTAAATTCAAGTCACTTTTACAATAAAACTAAATAAAACATTACAAAAAAAAAAATGCTTGGGAAATATTTTCCTCACAGGTTCAAAATGCCAGCTTTGAGTCTTTTCTGAAAGATCTTCTGCCTTTACCAAAAAATGGAAAACGTGTTTCGATTACATAGTTTCTGAATAAGAACACCTGCCAATTTCATGCATCTGCGAATAAAAATCAATTTAAAATGTGCCAGAAAATAGCCTGTTTGGATTTGAGAACATTTCTTAAATAAATTTTCTCGTTCAGAACAAGTTTATAAAAACGTAAAAGTTCAAAGTTATAGATTTACTCTAATAAGGTGATTCGGAAATCTTTCGATGTTGCTGAAAACTTTTAATTCATAATATTCAAATGGAAATAACGTGGTGGACCAGCCATGGCGAGGGGAAAACGGGTTGAAGACTTTCATAAGTGGCAGAAATACGCTTCTATCTTACAATACAATTTTTAAGGATTCTATGCATCTTTTTTATACTATTCATATACTCATAAAATCTTTACAGTACAATTTATACTCATTATATTAGCTAATATGTCCTGAATCTTTGATGGTATGACGTCATACTTTTAGGAATTCCACGCATCTGGAGATGATTGAGTGTATTTCAGTTTCAGTATTGTGTCATCGTACCAATGACGTATGCTAGTTCCTGATAGGTTGGTTTGTATAACTGCATGTTTCACTATTACAGAGTGGATCTTGAATTGACAAGAAGGTATATATTGGAGCGACTTAATGTTTGGTTGGCTTGTCTTGTTATAAGTGCGTGGTATATGTAAAGGCTCATTTAATGAGCTATTTAAGTTGTTGACTGAAGTTATGGCCTTAATTTATTACATTAAATTTCTTCAAAGTTAAATTCTGACTTCTTTCTGCATGTGTGTAGACGCTAATCCTTGAAAACTCTGCTTTAAGTAGTTGTGGCTTCTAGGCTTATATGAATTTTTGCCCTAGCAGCCTGTTAGGAATCCACTCCCGGCACTATGTGTTTTTTTTTCCCTGCACCCCTTTGACGATATTTGTGATTTTTCCTCAACTTTTGATGAAATTTGCATTTTTTTCACTATCCTTTGACAAAATTTGCCGTTTTTACACGATCTTTTGACAAAATTTGCCATTTGTACACGATCCTTTGACAAAATTTGCCATTTGTACACGATCCTTTGACAAAATTTGCCGTTTTTCGCGATCCTTTGATGAAATTTGCCATTTTTCGCGATCCTTTGACAAAATTTGTCGTTTTATTGCAATCCTTTCACGAAATTTGTCATTTTTTCGCAATCCTTTGACGAAATATGCAGTTTTTTCGCGATCCTTTGATGAAATTTGCTGTTTTTTCTCGATCATTTGATGAAATTTACTTTTTTTCCCGGCAATTCTTTGACGAAATTCACTTTTTTTTTTCTCGTAATCCCTGGACGAAATTAAGTATTTTTTGATGTGCATAATACATAGTAATTAGTATTCTCATCGCCTCTTAAACTCCTTTAGTTTCATCCTGAAACCTATATATATATTACTTATTCAAAGCAATCATACATATCTTTATTCTACACACATAAGTTACTTTAATGAACAATATTTATTTAAGTTTTACAATATATAATTCACTTTAAATATTAATTTTATTCACTTACTTCAAAAACCTATTTAAGTTATATCACAAATTCAATTTAAAGTTCTTTATTTCACACACATCGCTTCCACTATCGGCATTACGCCATTACCGTATTTTCTATCATAATAATCCATCCAACTCTCACCAGTACCATCTCGTGACTGACGATAGTTTATGCAAATTAATCTCATTCCCGCCAGATGGCGGCATCGTAGTTCATTCGATTAATTATTTGCATCTACTTTGATGCTGTAATTTGATTGGTCCAGTTAGGAGGCGTTGCCCATAAGCATTACGTTGTAGAACATATAAATAGTAAGGTCTTAGCAGCCATTAGTGCCTTCTGGCGTTCTCGTGAATATGAGAATTTGTCTAGTAAACCTGAAAGCTGGCTGGTCCAGTCTTTCTGGATGTGTAGTTCATCTATACCTTTTTTAAACTATTTTTAATGCATGAGTGGTTTGGTGAGAAGTTTTTATTGATGTTAAATCCTTAAGTATGTTGTCATCTTTGCCTGTTTTCATCGACCCATCTGTTTCCTGTATTGATATTGTTAATTACTGTTCAAGCTGTCTTATTGGAATGGGATGTCAAGACTAGACCGTAAGTTTATTACCTGTTCTGCATATACTTCATCTTAAATAAACGTTTAGTTTGAAGCCACTGAAATATTTGTCTTGTCAATGTTTATCAATTACATCTGACATTTCATTTGAAAATGAAAGTTATATTACGATCTTGAGTTATGAATTTAACCAGCGTCAAGCTTCCATATTGTGCTTTTGTTACTTTTGATATTTCTAACTCTGCAAATTAACTTAATCTCTCATAATAAAACCTATATTAATTTATCAAAATTCATCATTTTTCCTGCAATCCTTTGACAAAATTGGCGATTTCTCTTCAAACAATTGATGAAATTGAATTTTTTCGGTGACCATTTGTCAAAAAATGTGGTATATTTTATGTCAGAATTTTCGGATTTATGACCAATTTTTTTTTTTAATGTTTGGAAATGACTGCTTTAATTTTTCAGAACAGAATCACACCTGGTCTGATCTTTGGTTCAACAAATAGCAACCTTCTTGCCCCTCATACAAAAAATAGCGCCCTTCTTGCCCCTCATTTTTAAAAATGCCGCACTCACTGCCTTTTGCACACATCAAATCGTGAGTTTGCCTCCCATCTGTTCAAAGCTTGCTGCCCACAATCACAGTACACTTAGAAATTCTGTTATGTTATGTTAAAATTTTTAACTCATTTTATTGTTAATGTAAATAAAAGTTATCTATTATATTTATTAAGCTTTCCCAGTTCGTTTTCCCAGCTCTCTCTCTCCAAGCAATTTGCATATGTATTTCAAAAATGTTTGTTTGTGACTGGTTTTAAAGTTTCATAAAATTAATAATGTAAAGTCTCATAAATTAATAGTTTGCAGTAAAGTTTTTAAAGTTTTCTTAATAGTAAAGTTTCTGTAAATAAAACCAATAATATTTATATAACGTAAATGTAGTTACCAAGTGTTACCTGCATCATGTAAAGTTGTAGCAAAGTAGTGTTAAAAGGGTAAAGGTAAACAAACACGGTTGACAGTACAGTAAAGTGAAATGCTCGACTCAAAATGCATCGAACTGCAACTTTAACCTTTGTTAGGTAAGATTAAACCAGTTCACCTGGATTCAGTTTCTCTGTCAATAAGAAAAGTGTTGGTATTTTTTTTCCCCCTTGCATAATTAACCTGTTGTTAACTGCAGTTGTGTTTCTTCAACTTATCTATAACTTTAACTGATTTATTCTGTATATATAGAGCAGCTGCTGATGTAGTAGACTACATGTTTACTTGCTAGCTAGCTTAGGTGTTTGCTTCCAGGCTTACTTCAATGTTATTATGAAGTTTGTTTGAAATGAGAAGCCTAGGATAAGAATTTAAATTTATTGATAAATTTTCTTATTGTTTTTTGCTGTACCAAGATGGTGGACATGAGCTGGGCTCATTTATTTTAACTAATCCTTGTTATTTTTTATAATGAGTTATACTAATCATGTTGTTAAATTTGAATAAAGAAATAGTTGCATTTAATGCTAGGACTTTTGGATTGATTTCACCACTTTATGAATACAGTTTAAGAAGACACATTGTTGATGAAATATTCTATGGCCTAACAGAGTGGTAGCAGAGTTGTGTGGTTTACGTGTCTACCTGCAATAATATAAATATTAGAAAATGGCTGGTGAAAGTCCATCAATGTCCTTTCCCAAGTTGGGTCAAGATAATTTTAAAGCCTGGTCTTTTAATGTCAACATGCTGCTTTGTAGTCAAGGACTAAATGAATTTACATCAAAGAATGAAAAATTAGAAGTGAAAGTTGGTAATTAGGTTGGTTATAGATGAAGATAAAAATAAATTAAGATCACAGAAAGCACTGGCACTGATTTGTTTCAGCATGAATGAGGAAGTTAAAAGCATAGTATATGAAGCTAAAGATCCATTTGAAGCCTGGAAATCCTTGAAAGCTGCTTATGAACCATCATCAAGAGCTAGAGTGGCTTCACTTAGAAGAAAGATTATGGAAGCAAAATTTGATAAAGCCACACGTGGCCCGCAGGCCACAGGTTGAGTATGGCTGCTTTAAAGGCTTTAAAGCATATGTAGAAAGACAAACAAGTAGAAAGATTAAAAGATTAAGGACTGATTGTGGGCCAGAATTTCTTTCAGATGACTTTAAATCTTATTTAACAGAACAAGGTATTAAACCTGAAAGAACAAATGTGTACTCGCCGGAAATAAACGGCATCCCAGAATAGTACAATCGCACGTTAATGGAAGGTGTCCGATCTATGTTAATACAGGCAAAACTCCCTCCTAGTTTGTGGGCAGAACTTGTTGAAACACAAAACTACCTGAGAAATAGATGTATTCATGCAAAATAGGGAGGTAAAGCTCCATTAAATGTTTGGATAGGAAGAAAGTTTTCCATTCGTCACATAAGAGTAATAATTAGTCTCTCTTCTCTCCTCACGTCGTTTTTTCTTTTCTCCTCCTCCTTTTTTTCGTTGGGGAAAAACAGCTGCGGGTGGATGACGTAACATAATTCTGAACAATTATTCTGTTCCATCCAGCTGTACTTTTTATTTACGTTATATTTTTATATTTTATAACATTCATTGTCATGAGCATATGTGACGACATTAATTCGCCTTATGTGAAAATGGAAGCTGAAGCATAATTCAGTTAAGTTTCTCCAGCGGAGCAAAAATAGCGTTCTCCTATTTTGCGAAAGTTTGAAGTGGTTTTGCCAAATATAGACTGATGGTGGATTCGGTGAAAATCTTTTACACTTGCTCTTCGGGAGTCTCCGGTGATGCATCGTATTTTGAAGCGGCTGCAGGACGGCTATTAAACATTATATTTATTTAGCAATTATGTTTATTTTAATATGTTGAATTATTTATATATTTCGTTGCAGTAATAAAGTTTTGTATAGTCAATTATGTTGTATAAATATCCACATCATAATCTTACATGCCCACAAGTGGTGACCCTTATACATGCTTTTGGAGCAGTGGTTAAAAAGAGTAAAAGAAAGATGTATTCATAACGAGTTCTCATCAAATCTAATGGGATGTCTTTCAAGGTTTAAGGTATGGGAGTTCGTTTTGTTTATTCTCTTTTGCATGTATTCTCTGGGACTTGAAAAAAAAAAATTAAACTTGCTTCAGGTTACAATGGTTGGTTGGTTTCGAAGTTGATATTGCTGTGTTAGGTGTTAAAATGTTTTAACCTTCGTTCAATTTGGGTTAAATTGTTGTTTGGTTTGGGATTTTGAGATTTGTGTTTGTTTTTTTATATTATACGGGATGCCTGACGACATTCCTAAGGAAACTGTGCAAGGGGGGAGTACAGAATGTAATAGAGTGTCGGTGAAAGTTCTCAATTTTTGGCCTAGTAATGCAAAGTTATTTTTTGTACAGCTAGAGGCTAGTTTTAGGTTAGCGGGAATCTCGGCCGAACAAACTAAATTTGATCATTTGGTGGCGTCTTTGGATGCTGAAACTTTATCTTTTGCTTCCGATATTGTATGTAAACCCCCAGAAGAACCATACAGTGCTCTTAAAGCGAGGTTATTATCGGAATTAGAAGTTTCTCAGAATCGGAAGGTTAAGACTTTGCTTGAAGATTTAGAGCTGGGTGATAGGTCCCCCTCAATGTTATTGCGTAAGATGAGAGAGTTAAGTGAGAGCCATGTTGATGATGACTTTTTGAAAAATATATGGCTTCGGAGCTTACCGGTATCTGTAGAAACAATTTTGTCTGTCAGCTCTGAGGGTTTAGATAAATTAGCGGAGATGGCGGATAGGATTTGTGAATGTACGCAGGTTAGTGTTAACTCTCTGGAATCGAGAGGAGCTGAACAAACTCAGTTTAGTCAGCAAAATAAACAGTTGGAGCAGCTACAATTTCAGGTTCAGGAACTTTCAAACTGGTTAAAGCGGGTTTTTGTCCCAAGTCGCCTACGAAATCTTACCAGTGGAACTTGTTTAACTCAGGGGATAGGTCACACAGAGAGGGGTGGCTATCTTGGTATAATTTTTGATTTAAGGAAAAGGCTCGAAGGTGTGTACTTCCGTGCACTTACAAACCAAAAGACGACCTTTGCCTGCAGGAGTAGCGACGGCTACTGCACATATTGGCTTGAGTCGCAGGCTTTATGTTATAGATAAAGTTACTCAATCCAGCTATTTGATAGATACAGGCAGTGAAGTCTCATGTTTTATGAAGTCATTTTTAGTTAAAAGTACTAGAAAGAGGGATTTCACATTGTATGCCGCTAATGGTACAAAAATCTGCACTTACGGTACTAAACTATTGACAATGGATCTGGGGCTGAAACGTAAATTGCAATGGCCATTTATCATAGCTGAGGTAACTAAACCAATTATAGGCACTGACTTTCTACAACATTTTGGTTTATTGGTTGATTTAAAAAAGCGGCGTTTATTGGAGCCTGTAACTAGCTTTTTTGCTCGTGGTCGCACCAGTCTGTGTGATGTCCCAGTGGTTAAAACTATCATCGGAAACACTGCATATATAGAACTGCTAAAAAAGTATAAAGAGATTACCCAGTTAAATAATATGAATAAACGAACTGTAAAACATGATACAATCCATTTTATCCCTACTGTTAGCCCACCTGTGACAGCTAGAGCTCAGCGGTTGCATCCAGTGCAGCTTCGGATAGCTAAGCAGGAATTTGACTATATGCGAGAAAGGTATCTGTAGGCCATCTAAAAGTAACTGGGCCAGTCCATTACATATGGTCCCTAAAGGCGTTTCATATTGGAGACCAACTGGGGATTACAGGGCACTTAACTGAATTACTGTGTACAAGACAGATACCCCATTCCTCACATTCAAGATTTTACTTATATGTTAAAAGGTAAAAAAATATTTTCTAAAGTGGATTTAGATTGCTTATCATCAAATTCCGGTTCATCCTCCCGATATCCCTAAACCTGCTATTATAACTCCTTTTGGTTTGTTTGAATTTCCATTTTTAAACTTTGGGTTATGCTCTGCAGCGCAAATGTTTCAACGCTTTATAAATAAGGTATTACAAAGTTTAGACTATTGCTTTCCTTATCTTGATGACATCTTAATACAGGGTTCCTACACAATTTTGGTAAAAAAATTCCCTGATTTTTCCAGGTTTTCCCTGACTTTTTTACAAAAATTTCCCTGACCTTTTGTAATAAAAATTTGGCCTATATATTATTGTAAAATGCTCCACAATGGACACCTCCTAGTTACAGACCCTTGCTAATTTCCATAAAACTGCATTACTCTAATAGGAATATCTTCTTTCTTTTGCAAAAACTCATATATGACTTATTTTATAGTACCTAATACTGGAAGAAGATCTCTAAAATAAGGAGACAATGTTGCCTATAGCTAAACAAAAAGTGCAAAACACTGAAACGATAAGATTCGTCATCACATATTCAAGAGGACAAAGTCCAAGAAAGTTTTCAACCGAGTTTCAAAAAGGGCAGTTTTTGTGATTGACTCTTTCCCCGTTACAGAAACACTTCCCCAGGCCACAATTTTAGAGTTACCGACAAATAAAATAAAGACTGTTAAAGCTGAGACATTCTTCTTTTCGACAGTGCAAATGGTTTTCAAAAATACGAATTTTAACCCTTTCAAAAGCACATTTTTTTCTACGATAAAAATAACTAAACATCTGTATTCTGACACAATCTTTATACTGCATCTCGGCAGACCAAATTTACATCACCTGTAAAAATTTCAAAATGTTTGGACAAGTAGAAATATTTTTTAAAAAAATTAATAAAATTGAGAATTTTTCAATGAAAACAGTAAAACGTCGACTGTTTCAGCACAACTTCGGCTATGTTTTCACTACTAAATTTACATATTTTTTGATTAAATTTTAAAGAGAGTTTGGATACAGTTATATGTATAACTGATTAAAATTTCAGAGAGTTCGGATGATAAGAATTTTTTTTTTTTTTTGGCTATGTTAAAGGATCCGATGCGAAAACAAAACAAACAAACGAAAAATCCCAAGAAGAAAACATTTCTTTTACAACTATATATCAATATTTTTTTCACAAAATTTTTACACAAGCTGCAAAATCCTTAGAGTTATAACCGATAAAAGTTTCAAAGAGTTCAGACAACAAAAATATAAATTCATACAAATTTGAGACTTATCTAAGGTTATTATCACGGGTCAGCTAGTTTTACACTATAATTAAAGAAAGATGTCTATCTGTGTGCGATAGCTAGGAAAATCTACCATGCATAGAGGTTTGAAATTTTGAATGAAGATAGCTTAAGGCAGGCCCTAATGCACAGGAGGCTGAGATATTAATTAAAACCCACAATTAAAATTGGTCTTCTGGCAGAATGTCACTGTGATGCATGCTTGAATGCTATTCTGAAATGCAGATGCAGAAAACATTCGAAAGTGTTAAATCAGTCAAATTTAAAATCATAGAGGACAAAATTTACTACAGTGGACTAACTTGAATTATTTTAGGAATGTCAAAAAAATCACCACAGAATGCTAAAAAAATTAAAAAATCACAGAAGAAAAATTTTTCTATATTAGGCTAAAAGTTTGAAACCAAATTCATTTGTCTGAATTCGAATGTCCAAAAATCGCCACCGAACACGAAAAAACTCTAAAAAGTGCGGAACAAAAATCACTGTACGAATCCCAAATAGGCTTTATGAATATGAATTAATGTGTATTAAATTTATTTCATAACAAATAAAATTCATATTAGATACATAATTATAGATTATTAATTCATAATTGGATTTAAGTTTGATATTAATTTTTTTTCATTTTGTGTTTGTTCAAGCTTACAGTTCTTCAGGATCAAGTTGGATTGCAAGTCGTCAAAAATTGTCTTTGGCAGTTCAAGGTCTATGATTTTTTTTTTTTTTTTTTTTTTGGGGGGGGGGGGGGTAAGGGGTAGTTTGACTTCAAAGAAATTTTTAGAATTTGAGTCAAATTAATCTTTGTTAACCTGACCAGAACTAATTTCCAAAAGAACAGTGCCATTTTCGTGTATGCTGTGTTTTACTCTAGATAAATGCTAAAAAAAATTATGTGCTGCATGTATTTCCAATTTCAAATTATTTTTCAAATTATGCTATTATTGCATAGTTTGCATAAATTTTATATAAAACTTATATATCAGAGGAATAATTATTTCAAAATTTCTTCATTTACAATAACTGAGATCCTGTTGGAAAGTAGTACATCAAAAATTCCCTGACTTCTTCAAAAAATTTAAAAATTCCCTGACATTTCCCTGACTTTTTGCTTCGATTTTCAAATTCCCTGACTTTTCCCTGTTTTCCCTGACCCGTAGGAACCCTGTAATAGCAAGTGAAACTCACACTCAGCATATGCAGCATTTAGAGGAAGTTTTTAAGCAGAAACTGTTGCTCAGGCTTTTGTTCAGACGTGGGTTTCCCGTTTTGGTATGCCTCAGAGGATAACATGCGATAGGGGTAAACAATTTGAGTCCATACTTTTTGAAAGTCTGGCAAGAATGCTAGGCTCTGTTATAGCTAGAACTGCTTCGTATAGGCCCCAGACGAATGGTTTGGTAGAGCGACTTCATTGACCCTTAAAGCAGGCTTTAATGTGCTATAAGGTGGATTGGTTGGAAGCTCTTCCCCTGGTTTTGCTGGGTCTACGGACAACAATACGTGCAGACCTTGGTTCATCTACAGCTGAACTGACATATAGAATGACTTTACGGCTTCCAGGCCAGTTGTACGAGGATAGCCCCTTGTCAGACCCACTGACTTATATTTCGAAACTACAAAAAATTATGTGTTCATTGAGACCTAGTCAACCTTTAAGGCATGGACAGCAAAAGATCTATGTTCTGAAAGAACTAAAGAACTGCACCCATGTGTTTGTTCGGAGAGATCTTTTTAAGAGATCTTTACAACAGACTTACGAAGGTCCATTCAAAGTCGTAAAACGACTGCAAAAAGATTTTGTGGTTTCCATCGGGAACCAGGAAAAGATAAATATTGATCGTTTAAAACCTACGTTTCTGTTGAATGAAGATGGTGAGCCTGATCCTACAACTTACATAACGAGATCGGGAAGGAAAGTTTGTTTTCGTCTTCCACAGGTTGTGTGAGACTGACGGGAGAGTTGGGTGGCGAGGTTAATTCGCTGTGAAAATGGAAGATGAAGCATAATTCAGCTAAGTTTCTCCAGCGGAGCAAAAAGAACAGTCTCCTATTTGGCAAAAGTTTGGCGTGGTTTTGCCAAATATAGACTGACGGTGGATTCGGGAAAAAAGTCTTTTACACTTGCTCTTCGGGAGTCTCCGGTGATGCATCATATTTTGAAGCAGCTGCAGGACGGCTATTAAACATTATATTTATTTAGTAATTATGTTTATTTTAATATGTTGAATTATTTATATATTTCGTTGCAGTAATAAAGTTTTGTATAGTCAATTATGCTGTATAAATAGCCACAGCATAACCTTACATGCCCACACATACATAGATTTATTTTAAGCCAAACCAGTCACGGTGATAATTTGGGGATGCTAACAGTAAAGTTACTAAAAGAGAAGCAAAAATTTTCACCTGTTTATGGGAGGAGAAAAATGAAAGAGCTCTAGAATTTTTCTGGTTAGTTGAATGCCGGATAATCGAGCTTTTACTATATGTATATATATATACAGGGTGATTCATAAAAGATGGGCAGAACTTTAAGGGGTTATAGTACACTTAAAGACAAATAATATTAAATAGGAGACTAAGGGTCCCAGACGTATTCCCAAGGAGATAGGGGGCATTAAAGTTTAGGGTCCGAAATTTCAAATGATTATAAAACATGGAAAAATTGGTCGATTCGTTTGCGGTTTTTGCAAAAAATTTTCTTTATGCCAGTATTTTCTTGAAATAAAATTTTAAAGTTCAATTTCAAAAAATGCCGATAGGGGGCGCTTTAGACTTTGGAGTAACAAACAACTATTTTTTAACGTTATTTTTTGTATTTCTTTAAATGATTTCGAAAGCTTAGACTTAAACTTAAATTTTGATCTAAAAATCTGAGTCCTAACGAGTAGTTAAGTAGCGTAAACTGAAATTTGAAATTTGAAACCCTTCTCCCCCCAGAACAAAAATCAGTTATTCCCGATCTTTGTGTCGTAGATTAGGCTCTAACTACTGCCGCGTTTTGCTAAAATTATTCTTTATGTCAGTATTTTCTTGAAAATAAATTTTAAAGAAAATTTTCAAAAAATTCCGATAGAGGGCGCTTTAGACTTTGGAGTAACGAACAACTATTTTATACCGTTATTTTTTGTGTCTCATTAAATGCTTTCTAAAGCTTAGACTTAAATTTTCAGCCCAAAATCTGAATCGTTAGACGTGGTTAAGTTTCTGGGGAGAGGGGTTTGAAATTTCTACTCCTGAGCACAGTTCAGTTTACCATGTCCACACATTGTGTGCTGTGATACGAGGTAAAAAGACACAAATTAGGATTATGTTACCAAAGCATATTTATTAACATGTAATCACAATAAATGTTCAAAATTGTGACCACCAGAGGTTATGCACGCAGAACAACGGCGACGAATGGAACGGCGAACATTCGCGAAAACATCAGGCTTTTCGAGCACTTCCCCTACAGCGGCGGAAAGTCTGGCGACCAGTTCCTCGGGGGATTCAATGGGTGTCTCATACATAAGAGCCTTCAATCGTCCCCAAAAAAAGAAATCGAGGGGTGAAAGATCTGGCGAGCGAGCAGGCCAAGCAACAGGACCACCTCGACCAATCCATCTGTTCGGAAATGTGATGTCCAGATAGTTGCGGACGTCTCGTACGTAATGGGCTGGCGCTCCATCGTGCTGGAACCACATGACCCGCCGGATGCGTGGAGGAACAACGTTTAACAGGTCTGGCAGCACATGTTGCAGAAATGTGAGGTATGTTTTACCGTTGAGGCGTTCAGGAAGAAGGTACGGTCCGATTAGGTGGTCTCCGAGGATTCCTGCCCAAACATTGATGGAAAAGCGTCTCTGATGAGCATGTGGATACGTAGCATGTGGATTGACATCCGCCCATACATGTGCATTGTGTGTGTTAAATGTACCTTCACGTGTGAAGGTACATTCATCGGTGAAAAGCACAGTTCGTCCAAAATGTGGATTTAGCGCGTTCTGCTGCAGAAACCAGCGGGCGAATTCAATACGATTTGGATAATCCCCTGGAGACAGTTTCTGGACTCGTTGCTCATGAAACGGGAGCAAATGTTCATCCTTCAGTACCCTCCAAGTCGTGGACTGTGAGGTATCCACCTGGCTAGCCACTGTTCGTGTACTTGTACTTGGCTGCGCCGCTACTACATCCAGAATGGCTTCTGCAACAACTACTGATTCGTCCTTTTTTGCACGACCTGCATTCGACCGGGAAGCGAGAAATGATCCCGTCTCACACAACTGTCTGTGCAAGCGCTCGAAAGTTTTGCGGTTAGGCAACCGCCTGTTAGGAAATCGCTCTCCGTACATTCGTTGTGCCTCTGCACCATTTCCATCTGCCGCTCCGTAAATTAAATGCATCTCAGCCTTTTCCTTATTCGTGAAGGGCACCATCTTCCGATTCATTACTACAGCGACTTACACTTGACTCACCGTTCAGTGGTTTTTATGCCTGAATCGTGTCGAAATTTTGCATACGTGTTCTTCTTCTTCCCCATTTGACATTTGCATACTTTCTGTTTCCTTCTTCACCCGGTGACTAGCGTCAGGAATGGAGCTTTAACGTTTGCATGAGCGACGTTTCCAACTGTGCCAGTGCCTTTATGAGTGAATTCCGACTATGCAGTCCTTGACGAAAGTTGTATTTTTGCCTCGTATCACAGCACAGAATCGTTGGGCATGGTTAAGTAGTGCAAACTGAACTATGTTCAGAAGTTGAAATTTGAACCCCCTCCCCTCGCTACTGAACCACGCTCAGCGATTCAGATTTTGAGCTGAAAATTTAAGTTTAAGTCTAAGCTTTAGAAAGCATTTAATGAGACACAAAAAATAACGGTATAAAATAGTTGTTCGTTACTCCAAAGTCTAAAGCGCCCTCTATCGGAATTTTTTGAAAATTTTCTTTAAAATTTATTTTCAAGAAAATACTGACATAAAGAATAATTTTAGCAAAACGCGGCAGTAGTTAGAGCCTAATCTACGACACAAAGATCGGGAATAACTGATTTTTGTTCTGGGGGGAGAAGGGTTTCAAATTTCAAATTTCAGTTTACGCTACTTAACTACTCGTTAGGACTCAGATTTTTAGATCAAAATTTAAGTTTAAGTCTAAGCTTTCGAAATCATTTAAAGAAATACAAAAAATAACGTTAAAAAATATGTTATGCATCTTTATAAATCCTTGGCTTAAAGCTTTCTTTAAATATAAGTAAAGGTATTTAGTTTTACATTGATGCATTTCAGTTTTTCAACATCTCTTGAATAAACATACTCACGTATCTGAAACGGCCAGCGCTAATGTTTTCATTCACGATCTTCCAGTTCAAAATACGTTACTCAGTAACAGTAAGTAACCGGTGATGTCAGGATCGCGCTAGTCACCGTAGTCTGCTATTCGCGACTTGCGAGTATTCGTAGCCAATGGTGTTTCAGATGCGAATTTGTGTACCTCTAAATGGCAACATGTTTATGCAAAACATTCGCCAATGGTGTGTTTAAAAGGCTGGACTTTCCAGGATGCTTTGCCTTCACTTTTCCTTCCTCCAGCTTGTAATGCTGGTTGTAATATAAAATGTAGCTGCATATTATTTTTTCTTCAGTTCGTTTATTTAATAGCGAAGTTATGCTGTCTTATTGTATGTCATCATGTTTATAATAAACTACTATGATTTTAAAGGAGCTGTTACTTTTTAAGTCTTCCACATGTCACATGAAACACAGTTTTTTATTGGTACGGCCAACAAGTGGTAGCAGAGTTGCGCGGTTGTGATTTTTAAAGCAGTTTAAAGTTTGTTTTTGTGGAAGTGAAGACGTCGTCGCCGATGTGTTTCTCTAAGTCGTTGCGATGTTGTTTTTCTGCTGACGTGTCGCCGATGTTTACAGCTGATGTTTTTTTCCCTGGAGTGCGCTTTTAAAGAGACTTTTGCTTTTTTTCATGTGTATTAAAGTGTTTTTCCTACTTATTTGACGGAGGCCGTATAGAAAATGGAGTTTCAGAATGTTGCTCTTTTGACCTCGTCAAACTGGGAGACGTGGAAGATGGAAGTAAAAGTTCTGCTAATGCATTATGGTGCTTGGGAATATATCGAGAACGTCAAGAGTGAAAGCGGTGAGACATCGGAAAAAACAGTTCCTGTGACAGACAAGCTGACATGGAGAGAACAGAGTGAGGTGAATTTAAGAAAAGCCCGGTCCTATACCATTATGTACCAGACCTTGTCATCTGAGTTTAAGCCATTAATTTCGCATACAACGAATGGAGCTGAAGCCTGGAAGATCCTTAAAGAGCATTTTGAACCTACCACAAGAGCTCGTGTTATACAACTGCTAGATGATTTTTTTGGTGTCCGTTATTTTCCTGGAGAAAATTTGGGACTTTTTTTGTGTCGTGTCAAGCAAGCAGCAGAGAGTCTGCGTGATGTAGGACATACCCTTCAGCCCTTGTATATGGGTTACCAGATGATTAGAAGTTTGCCCGAGGAGTTCCAGTCTACAGTCCAAGCGATTTACAGGTGGCCAGATGCAGAGTTTGTACCGGACAAGATTGAGGCTGAATTGCTACTGGAGGAGAATAGATTGAAACTGGCCAAAAAGGACATTTCTAGTTCTAGTGTTGCTTTTTCTGGAGAAATGGTAAAGTGTAAAACAGGTAAATTTAAGAATTATAATGTTAATCAAAGTAAATTAATAGGTCCTTGTTTTCTTTGTAAATCTTATGGTCATTTAATTGCTAACTGTAAATTGAAAAATCAATCTAAAAATTTTCAGTCTAAAAATTTTCAAACTAAGAAATATCAGTCAAATAGTAAATTTAAAGAATCTAGTAACGCAGAGTTAAAGAGTAATGTTAAATGTAGTAATGAAAAAAACAATAGTAATGTTAAATGTAGTAATGAAAAAAGTAATAGTAATGTAAAATGTACCTTCTCTGAACATGAGACTAGTTTGATTGAAGTAGCTCAAAGTAATTTTAAAAGTAATTTTCTTGAGGCAAATTCATCTGATTTTGGCCAAAATAGTAGCTGGGTGTTTGATACAGCTGCTACTGCTCATTTTTGTAATAACAAAAATCTTTTTTTGAATTATGAGTCAGTTTCAAATATGCAGATGTCACTTGCTGTTGGAGAAAAAGAAAGTCCTGTTCAGGGAAAAGATACAATACATTTTTTTATTAAATGTAAAGATGGAAGTTTCAATCAAATAATTCTTAAAGATGTTTTGTATAATCCTCATTTACGTAGAAATCTCTTGTCTGGTAGTAAACTTGAAAAACTAGGCATAAATTTTGTTGGCAGTAAAGGCAAACTAATTGTGTATGACAAGGACTGGCAATGGTTATTTTATGCAGTAAGGAAAAATGATTTGTATTTTGTTAAACCTTTCAGCTATAAAACTTGTAAAGGAGAAAGCAACTCGGTTGACATTTCAGCTAACCAAATTGAAAATTTAAATTTGAGTAACTTGTGGCATGAGAGATTTTGTCACGTAAATAGTGAATATTTGGTTAATACTAGTAAAAATGAAAGTGTTAGAGGTTTGCCAGAGCTGTCAAAGTTAACCGAGGATTGCATCTCCTGTAAACTTGCAAAATCGAAGAGAGTGCCATTTAAATCAATAGGGAATGTTAGATCAAAAACTGCTCTAGAACTTTTACACATGGATTTGTGCGGCCCTTTACCTGTAGCATCACATGGAGGGAATAGATACTTTTTCACCATCATTGATGATTTTTCTCGTAATGTTGCAGTATATACCATCAGAAATAAATCAGACGTTTTTCAGACATTCTTAAAATTTCAGAATAGGGCTGAAAGGTATTTAAGTAAGAAAGTAATTTCTACTAGAACTGATGGGGGTTTAGAATTCTGCAACAACGAATTTGAAAAATTTTTAGAGAAGCAGGGAATTTTACATGAGAAAACGAACCCGTACAGTCCAGAAATGAACGGTGTCGCGGAGCGTTTTAATTTAACTGCTCTTGATGGTGTTAAAGCTCTCCTTAATTCAAGTGGCTTATCACAAAAATTTTGGGCTGAGGCCTTAATGTGTTTTTCTTACACCTGGAATAGGATCTGTCACAAACAAAAAAGAACCCCTTTTGAGATGTACTCTGGTATAAAACCTTCAGTTTCTCATTTAAAAACATTTGGCTGTTTAGCTTATGTTGGAGTGCCCAAACAAGTCCGAAGGAAGCTTGATATGCGAGCTAAACTAGGGATTATGTGCGGGTATGCTCAGGCAACTAAAGGCTACAGAATTTGGTTAATAGATGAACAGAAAATTGTAGAAACCATTAATGTTCGTTTTGATGAAACTAAAAGGGGGGTAGATATAGCTTCAAAAATTAAAGAACCTAAATTAAATTTTTCACTTTTTGATTTCCCAGAGGACGGAAATATTTTTGATGTAGAACCAGAGATTACATCTGAATTGGGAGGGGCATCAGATTCTAACCAAAGTTTAGAACAGAGTAGTTTAAAGACTTGTGCAACTATTCCTTGGATACGTAAAGCAGTACCTCGAAAAATTGGAAATAAAACAGACATTTACTATGGCATCGAAGGAACCAATACTAGAATAAGATCCTTTAATGAATTGTTAGAATACTGTAAATTAAATAAAATAGAATGTGATAAAAACCTTTTTGACTTCAGCAGTAAAAATAAAGAATCCGGTAAAATTTCTAATTTTTTAAAAATAGATGAAGCAAACTTGACTGAGGTTAAAATCCCCAAAACTTACAATCAGGCTGTAAAAACCCCAGAAGCATCTAGTTGGAGGGACGCAATGAACCAAGAAATGAACGTTATGTATGAACGTAATGTATGGGATCTTGTGACACCTCCGAAAGATGCAAAAATACTTGGTAATCGTTGGGTGTATACCTTAAAAAGAAATGAAAATAATGAGATTGTAAGGTATAAGGCTAGGTTGGTTGCAAAGGGGTTTAATCAGGTTAAAGGAGAAAGTTACGATGAAGTTTTCAGTCCAGTTGTTAGTTTTTCAATAATTCGGTTGTTCTTTGCCATATTTTCATGTCTGTTGAAATGGGTTAATGTCCAGGTAGATGTCAACAATGCATATCTTTATGCTGGTCTTGATGAAACTATATACATGCACCAACCTGAGGGTTTTGAAAAAGAAAAAAATAAAGTTTGTAAGTTAAATAAAGCCATTTATGGTCTGCATCAAAGTGGCAGACAGTGGTATTTTGAAATGGATGATGCTTTATCCAAATTAAATTTTTGCAAACTAGATTGGTGCAATTGTGTATATATGTTTCAAGACAGATTGGTTCTTTTGCTTTATGTTGATGACATTGTTCTTTTTGGCAAAACTAAAGATGATTTGAATTTTGGGATAGATTTGCTGCAAAAACATTTTAACTTAAAAATTTTGGGTGCAACCAGAAAGCTATTAGGCATAGAGTTTGAAGAGATTGGAAATAGACTTTACATACACCAAACAGCTTATATTGAGAAAGTTTGTGAAATGTATTCAAATTTTAAGTTTCCAATTAGCTCTTTACCTATTCCTAAGGGTTTAGTGTTGTCAAAGCAAGATTCCCCTTCCACTAAGGAAGAATTTGATAAAATGTCTAGTTTTCCTTATAGAAATCTTATAGGATGTTTATCTTATATAGCGGGAAGGACCAGACCTGATATTATGTGTGCAGTAAATTTATTATCTCAATTTCAAACCAATCCTGGCATTGCTCATTGGAATTGTTTATTAAAATTGTTAGGTTATTTAAAATATACTAAAAATTTCAAACTTGAGTTATCTAGAGTTAATGATTTAAATCTCTCATGTTATTCTGATTCAGATTTTGCAGCAAACAGAGACGATCGTGTTTCCATAGGTGGATATATTTTGTTTTTGGATGAAACTCCTATTTCATGGAAGACATTTAAACAACAATGTGTAAGTCTTTCAACCATGGAGGCCGAATATGTTAGTTTAACTGAAGCTGCTAAGGAATTAATCTGGATAAAAAATGTCTTACAAAATAAAATACTTAACTTAAATTTGAGAGATTGCACTTTATTCTGTGATAACCAAGCCGCCATAGCTTTTTCTAATTCCCCTTTTGAAAACCAGAAAACAAAACATATTCATATAAAGTATCATTTTTTAAGAAATCTAGTTTTTGATAAAATGTTTAAACTTAAATATATTCCTAGTAAACTTAATCTTGCAGATAGCTTTACTAAGCCACAAGTGAAAGAGCAGCTGTTGAATTTTTGTAAAAGAATTTTTGATATTTAAATCTTTATGTGGGGGGTTATAATTTTTCTTACAATGTTGTTCACTCTGGTCAGTGTCCTGCCAATAAAGTCTTATGTGACCTGACATTGATCAGATTGTTAGTTTTTGAACTTTTCAAGTGTAATTTTTTTGTAAACTTTTTGAACTTTTTCATGTTTATGCAAATTTTTCATGCTTTTGTAATATTCTAGAGATGATGAAAAAGGAGGCCGATTGTTATGCATCTTTATAAATCCTTGGCTTAAAGCTTTCTTTAAATATAAGTAAAGGTATTTAGTTTTACATTGATGCATTTCAGTTTTTCAACATCTCTTGAATAAACATACTCACGTATCTGAAACGGCCAGCGCTAATGTTTTCATTCACGATCTTCCAGTTCAAAATACGTTACTCAGTAACAGTAAGTAACCGGTGATGTCAGGATCGCGCTAGTCACCGTAGTCTGCTATTCGCGACTTGCGAGTATTCGTAGCCAATGGTGTTTCAGATGCGAATTTGTGTACCTCTAAATGGCAACATGTTTATGCAAAACATTCGCCGATGGTGTGTTTAAAAGGCTGGACTTTCCAGGATGCTTTGCCTTCACTTTTCCTTCCTCCAGCTTGTAATGCTGGTTGTAATATAAAATGTAGCTGCATATTATTTTTTCTTCAGTTCGTTTATTTAATAGCGAAGTTATGCTGTCTTATTGTATGTCATCATGTTTATAATAAACTACTATGATTTTAAAGGAGCTGTTACTTTTTAAGTCTTCCACATGTCACATGAAACACAGTTTTTTATTGGTACGGCCAACAAAATAGTTGTTTGTTACTCCAAAGTCTAAAGCGCCCCCTATCGGCATTTTTTGAAATTGAACTTTAAAATTTTATTTCAAGAAAATACTAGCATAAAGAAAATTTTTTGCAAAAACCGCAAACGAATCGACCAATTTTTCCATGTTTTATAATCATTTGAAATTTTGGACCCTAAACTTTAATGCCCCCTATCTCCTTGGGAATACGTCTGGGACCCTTAGTCTCCTATTTAATATTATTTGTCTTTAAGTGTACTATAACCCCTTAAAGTTCTGCCCATCTTTTATGAATCACCCTGTATATATATATATATATATATATTATTTGTATACATGTTGTTACAAAGTTATAAAATCAACCAACCAGCATATTTTTGGCACCCAGTGCAAGAACTCCCCCCCTCCTCCCCTCACTACCATTTTGCATGACCCTGAGGGGAACAGTGCTCTGAAAAAATTATTGCAATGCCAGCAAGAGAATTTTCAGGCATGAAAGTGAGGAAAAGAAAAAAAGGCTGAACTTTTTCGACTTCATACGCCAAATTTGGAGAAAAAAGTAGGGAGATTCTACTATGGGCATTTTCTAGAGTAGAGTGCAGTTTTAAATTTTACATAAACAAGAAAATTACAAGGAGAAAAATAGATAAATAAAACAGATTTTTTTTAAATGGATGTGTGTTAAATTTTGTAAATCTCAAAATAAAGGTGTCTCTATTGAAAAACAGGAGACTTGGCAAGTATGGACAATACATCAAATCTTAAAATTCAGTCATGTTTGAATAAAATAAAGTATATATATGATTATTTTATCTTTTTTCATAACCCAAAAAATAGCAATAATTTAAACTTACCAAATGTAAGGACAGTTGAATCAAGATGCAATGAAGAAAATAGGAGTATGTAAATCAAAACAGTCTGTTGAATTTATGTAAAATAAGATAAACAGTTTTTTTATACCAAATCTTATTCTGTGGTCTAAAATTATCAATACAGTTGCATCTGATTAAATATGAACACAATGAATCTTGATTAAATAATGGGATAGAAATATTCTTGGATAAAACATTTATAAAAGATAATTTATAATTAATGTGTCTTTGCTTTTTTGAGTTTTTTTTTAACAAGCTGCTCTAATTTTCTTTTATGAACAAGCCTGCTATTATTTTCCCTCTCCTGAACTATCTTATCTGACAAGTTTTTACTACTAACATTTTTAGAAATATTCAATTCTTTTCTTTTCCTTTCTTTTTCTTCTTCTCTTTCTTGAATTTCTTTTTTATATTCTGAATAAGATGATTTCATATTGTTATTTAAATGTTTATCTACAGGATCATTCAAGGGATTGCTTTTCTTGAAAAATTGTAAGGCTGACTTTTGCTGACTTTGAAGCTTGTACTTGACAGTTTGTATGGCAGAAAAGGTCTCTATTTTCATGTTCCCAGATTCTTTGTCAAGAATATTCCCCATCATACTAAATGAACTTTCAACTTGTGGACCATGAAAACAACTCAGGAGAGCCAACACCATTTTTGTTAGAAAAGGAAATTTATTAAGTTTTAAGAGTTACTGTACCCCAAGTGCTACTGAAGATTTTTCAATTATTGGCCAAAATCTGATGAAGTTTTAACTATAAAGAAACAAAATTAATATGAGAAAAATCTGTTTATTATTATTTCCATTTGAAAATAGCTTTTTAAGGGCTACATTACTCACGTGAAAACACCTGTTCGCTAATGTTAATCCTATGGAAGAAATTTTTTTTAAATATCTCGTTTGCATTTCAATATTTTTTTTTCATTGGATAGTTGAGGTTGATCTCTACAAAGGCCGTTTTTTACTTTGTCGATTTTGCTTACAGGTTTTTTTTTTTTTTTATTAGGATACTTTCACTTTCGGTACCGATTTCGAAAAATCGTGTCAGCGAGATAGAACACTTAAGATTATGAGGATGTTATAAAAACTTTTAATGCTAAAAAATTGAGAAGAAAATTTATGAAAACATTAAATATCACAAAATTGTTAAAGTCAGTAGTGGTTATCTTAATAAGTACCACTTTCAATAATATATTTTTAAACTCAAGGCTGCTGTAAACATACGTGCAAGGGGACGTGCAAGCATCTGTGTGCCCAGAGCGCATTTGTCAATCGGTCCCTGATAATTCATAGTTAGTAAGGTTATAGTTCCGGGTTTTGGGTTATATCCGAAAATTTTATTTGTAGTCAACCCAAACTAAAACATTGACCCGAAATTTGACAAACTTTAACCTGAACACCAAATGTAAGAATATTCCTCATTTACCTCACCCGGACCCGTAAAAGTGAAACCTAACGTGGTCCGAACACGAAACAAATTAAAGTCAATGGTACCCGAATCGAATCTGACCCGCAAAATGTAAACAAAAGTCAAACTGATCCGAATCTAATGCGACCCACAACAAAACAAATTACTGCCAAACGAATCTGGACCACGGTCAGGCCAGGTTCCAGTACAATCGGGTTACCCAGGGCTTAATTTGCACTGGTACTTTTCTATTTTAAGTAAAAATTTAAATATTGCCCAAGATTCACCGGAGCTCATAAACAGTTTGCTCCGGAGCCCAGTGCAATAACGCTTCCGAAAAACGAATCCTAAATAACACTTTCCTTTCCCTCCCATCTCCAATTTTTTGCCTTCTTTTGTTTCGAAACAATTATAACTGACGTAATGCGTCGCTCACGTAAGAGATGGAGATGAAACGGGCTCGATTTTTATATCAGTCTCCGGGTTTGGACAGGCTTGATCTCAATCTGTCTTAAATTCAAAATTTTATTTATTTCCATTTCAAATCATTTTAATGCTATTTTGATCAGAATAAAGAGTAAACAGAAATGGTCTTTTTCTATTCTGCACAGTTGCGAACTATTAATTTTTTGTGTTAACACTCTTTCCGAATCATAATCCTGAGCTTATTTAATCGCAGAATTCTGCAATTAATTAACATTAAGATTGGGCAAAGGTTTCTATTTGGAAGTAGTAATAACTAAAAAAGTGGAATAGTTGATAGCTATGTGTACGCAGATAAATGTATTTAAATTTTTTATTTTGCTAAATAAAAAAACAATGCTTTAAATTTTGAAAATAATGTATGAAATATGAAAAGGCAGATTCGAGTGACGGAGGAGGTAAGGGAGGGGGGGCGGGGGTACGCTAAGGATGTTAGTACTGCAGGAATATTAGGGCTCCGGTACTTTTTTTCCCTTAGAAATTAAACCCTGGGGTTACCGAACCCAATGCCTCTTAATTCGTAGTACCAATCTTTATGAAACAAACGGCAATCAAATTTGTAATAAATGCATTAATCTTTATTTTTCTATGTCCAAATATATGAATGAATACATATGTATTCATTCATATGTATTATTTAGAAAAAATTCCTGAAATAAAATTTCTAACATATTAAGCAAGTTATTCTAAAACGGTGATTTTTCGTTGGAAAAACTTAAAAACTTTTAGCATGAAAATGATATAGCTCTGAAAGAAAGAAAGAAAAAAAAAAATCTGAAAGATCAGTAGCAAAGCTCTTATTTACTACCGCTTTAAAACACCTCAGTCCAGAATGAATCATCTTTATCTGCAGATTTTTTCCACCGCTATTTACTTCCGCATAAAGATGACCTTTGACCCAACAACTCATTAGCAAACGCACACCATTCCTCTACTCCTCTGAAATCATTCGCAAAACTGCTTCCGATCTTAAAGTCTAAAAATAGATTTTCACCCCACGAAATACGCCGCTCCACACACGATTACTTTCGATCTAGGGAGCATCCAATTTTCGATTTGAGCTAGCGAAAAGTCTGACTAAACTTCATGACCCCCCCCCCCCCCCCCCTCCAAAAAAAAAAAATTTCTTTGCATTTTTGCATCGATCCAGAAAATGGCCAAAATCGTCCTCAAAAAGGCGGAATTCTGCCTAAAGGCGGAACTCTTTCATGCCTGAATTTTGCATTATTATATAATAATTTCGCAAAAATAAACTTCCAAAACAAATATTGAATAAATAATCAAAAAAATTTTATAAAAATCTTCTCTTTAAGTTTGTCATAAGAACGAGAATTTCAAAATCACGGATTAACGGGTATTGTTATAAGATACTTCAAAATGCATTTAAAAAATAAATGTCCAAAATAATTATTGAATAAATAATCAAAACGATTTTAGAAAAATCTTCATTATGGGTTCGTCATTAGAACAAGAATTGCAAAATCGCGCATTAACGAGGAATCGTTATAACAGAGGATTCAAAATGCATTTAAAAAATAAACTTCCAAAACTATTATTGAATAAATAATCAAAAAGATTTTAGAAAAATCTTCACTATAAGTTCCCTGTAAGAACAGGAATTTCATTAATAGAAGATTGTTATAACAAAAGTTGAAAGAAGCAATGACAGCAACAAAGTCTTTACTTTCCAATGAACATAATGTAATGTTTTAATGAGTAATATAAAAAATAAAAGAGTTAAATTTCCATTGCTAATGTCAGAAAACAGCTTTCTTATTTTATGTTTCTACAGTGCAGTGCAATAAAAAGGAATTTCCATTGTGGCTCCTTGTCCATCCTTAATCCATTCACCATATTTTCTCCCAAAAGCGGACTCGTGTACTGCACTCCTTGGGTACCATCGGAACTTTCACTTACCATCAGCAACATCGCTTCGCGATCGAGGCGAAAATTATTCAAAAGAAAAAAATTCTAAACACTGAATATTTTACACAAAATTTTCACAAATGCCACATTTCGCAAATTTTAAACCTTTAAACTCGTAAACGCTGCAGCATTTTTTCCCTAAATTACAGTAATAAATAGGTATAATAACAGAAAGTACAGGGTGGCTACTCAATACTGTTACAAATATCGTCATTTTATTTTACAAATAGAAAAGGATAAATACACTAATATTATGAACATCAGAGATAAGAGTTTACCTGAAAATAATTGTACTCAAATCGACTGCCATCTTTATTGATTACCAAAGATAATCTCTTATGCCGTTGTCCAACTGCGGCACGAATCATTTTAAGAGATCCCATTCACGCAATATGGAAGATTTGGGAGAATCTAAACTTTTGTGTTCTTTAAAATCCTCCAGACGCAATAATCTAAAGGATTTAGATCCAGTGAAGAAGGTGGCTAATCTTCTTGCATGATAATGTTCGGACAACTGACATGGAGCCAAGGCTGTATTGATTTAGTTCTGTGCGAAGGTGCTGAATCTTGATGAAATATCCAATTCTTTTTAGGATAGAACCTATGGCAATAAATGTATAGCCAATATGTCCTGTTTGTAATGTACCTCATTGATTTTTATCCCTTTATCAATAAATTTCAAAGGCAATTTTCCATTGTTTGATACTGCAGCCCAAACCATAACAGAATTCTTGTCTGAAAACTTTTAACAGTTCAAAGGTTTTAGGTATATCCTCGAAGGTTGCTGAATATATGACATCATTTCTAGCATTATAACACTGTTCAGTGCAAAATAGCTTCTCAACTGAAAATATTATTTTGTCAACACTTTTCCTACCATGCCGCTTCAGCAATTTCTTGCATCTTTGTAATCTTTTTATTCTTTGTGCAGCAGTCAAACCTTGAACTTTTCTTTTGCGATAAGAGCGAAAACCCAGGTCTTCATTTATAATAACTTGCATAGTTCTGCAATTCACATTCTCTTCTGCAGCCATTTTATTTGCAGAACACGTTTTGGACTTCTTTGCATCTTTTCACGAATTCTTTCAATGCACACTTTTGTGCGAATTAAGTGTGGACAACCAGACCTAGGTCAATCATTACAGTTATTAGTATCCAATAATCAATTTATAATTCTATATACAATGAAACCTCCTAGAACGGTCACTTCGAAACAACGACAACCTCCAAATTCCGGCTACATACTGATGGAACCAAACACATTCCATAGCACTAACATAAGCACGAGTTTCTTAATAAGGAATTCTGAACAATGGCCACTCAAAAGTCACAAAGAAAAAATATATAACAGCTACTGGTACAATTTCATATTTATTTGCAAACCGAAATATGAAACAGATCAAACAAAATTTATTTGGTATGTCAACAAAAAGTCACTTAAACTTTAATATACTTAATCTTTTTCCAAAAACGAATCTCTTAATTCTTTTGATAACCACTTCTGCCTTAAGATGTCATAATTTACCAAGGCTCAAGACAGAGAGTGCACAGAAAGAATTTTTTTACACTGAGGGTAATGGGACGACCGAGAAGAAATAATCAGTTAATCAAACAATGTGACCATCCAATCTTTTTTTCAACTTTTTGTTATTTGGTGTTGTATGTCTTGAAAATCTCCCTTTGTTCATAGAAATTGCTGTGAAAGTTTCATTGGGAGGGGGTGAAAAAGCATTTCTGTTAGGGAACAACAGAGATAAATTTTGTAAATATTGAGAATCTTTGGAAATTTCTGAACAAAGCTGTTGTAGATTGATCATTCTTTTGTTCAACTTCTCTGCAGTCTGTCTTATTTGGGCTCCTTTGTATAACTTGACAGTACAGTTATTACTTGATCGTGCATTGTTACCACCTATCGTATTAAAATTCATCATTTGACTATGAGTAGAAATCATGATAAACGAAAACTCCTAAATTTGAAAGAGAAAATTGAAGTTATAGAATTTAATAAGAAAAGTGAAAGTGCACGAAAATTGACAGCAGTTTATGATTGTGACAGAACGCAAATTAAAGCTGTTTTAAAAAACAGTGGAGAGTACCTGGATCAGTCTTTTCAAGGAGTGAACTCAGGAGTCAACTCATATTATTATTTGTTTGGATATTTGCAGCAAGGAAACAAAGCAACTGCAAATCACTGATTTATTTTAATGTATTAAAACAATGAGGATTAATTAAAATGACTGTGTATTTATATTTAAATTTATGTATTTTGGTTTTATAAAAATGGAACCTCAGAATAACACCCACCTCTGAAGGATGACTACTTTTCACCGGTCCCCATGGGTAACCGTTATTCGGGTTACACTGTATAAATGTTCTATTAAAACTGAGGCATTTTAATTGCTTAAAGATTTTACCTGCAGAAAATCTGCAATCAAAGAGCTGTTTAATCATCATTCTTTTGGCTTCCATCTTTAAAATAATTTTAAATATTTGCTTTATACAAAAATCATCTGCACTAATAGAAAATTGCCAAACACTGAAATAGAGAAATAAATTGTTTTACCAAACAATTAAAATTCTTATTTTTTTGGCGTGTAACAATATTTAATAGCCACACTGTATATCTTAAATTTTTAACATAATTTCAAAATAAATTAACACATTTTAAATATAAAGGAAAGCTAAAGAAAAATGACAATTTTGAACTATACTGTAGAAATTCCTCAATTTCACTTAATTTCTCATATAATTTAATTATACACATCTTTTTTCATAATTTAATAAAAATTTATACAGTATCAAAAATTCAATAATAAAAAAAATAATAATGCAAACTATTGCACTTTTTGTGAAACATGAATTAACTATTTATTACAATTATGATCAAACACACACACAAAAAAAAATAGAAAATCTTTAATGTCCAGAATATAAAATAAATACTGCTTTTAAGTTTCAGAAACCCAGATCTGGTACTTACTTTGATAGAACTGAAACATTCCCATTACGATAAGCATGCTTCTTAACTTTTTGCCATAGAGTAAAACATTCTTTGGTTTTCTTTTCATGGATTGTAAGACATTTAACTATGAGTTCTAAAGCTCTTTCATGATCCTTTGTTAGAAAACAAACATAAACAAACAATTCATGCAATTCCCACAGAGTAACCTAGATATGGAAACAAAAAGTTATTAACTTTAAAGCAACATTTCTCAAATCAGTGCTTAAATAATTTAATGCTTTAAAGGAAAAAGAAAGAGGTCATAATTTTCTTTCTGTAATTTAAATACTATAGATATTTTATACTATTTTTAATTTAAATACTAAGATGACAGACTGGGTAAATAACAGAGATAGGCAAAATACATCGAAAAACCACTTTTTATGCAAAATATATTGGTTTTAGAACCTAAAATAAAAAAAAATTTTCAAAATACAAAATACATTAATTTTAATTATTGTGCATTAATGTGCACTAAGTAACAATATTCTAATTGGAGTATCATATAAATTTTTATCTACAGGGTGACAAGAAATAACTTGGACACACATGATACATTATAACTGTAAAGCTAATGAAAATATTACGACCAAACTTTGAAATAAATATGAATACATTATTTCGTCTAATATATTTACAAATTTTCAAAGTGGCTACCTTTAGCCTTAATAAAGAGCTTTAAATGTGTCACAAAATTTTCGGCTATGGGCCGCAACTCACTTACTGATATTTTATCCCATTCCTTGCATAAGGATTTCTTTAGGGATGCCAAAGTTTTGTGAGGTTTAGCACACACCCTTGTCTCCAAGATGGACCAAACAGAATAATCCATTGGGATCAAATCTGGGGAATACGGTGGCCATTCTTGAGCTCCAATGAAGTCAGGAAAATGTGTCTTGCACCAATCTTGAGTGCCTTTAGCTTTGTGTGCAGGTGCGGAATCCTGTTGGAAGGTCCATCTTTTGTTTCCAAAGAACTTTTGTGACCAAGGTAAGACATCTTCCAAAATGAGTTTGCGATATGTTTGTTGATTAATTTTTATCCCTTGATCAACAAAAACAAGTGGTGTTTTCCCACTAGCACATATCCCACCCCAAACCATTACAGATTGGGGTCGTTGACGCCGTTCAACAATGCAAGAAAGTCCAGATGCTGCTGCTGACCAAATCATTTTGACTATTGTGAGCTTGTTCAATCGAAAATAGTTTCTCATCTGTGAAAACAAATGTTTGCCATCGATCACCTGCGGCCCGCTTTAACAGTTCTTTACACCTTTGAAGTCTTGTGCGTTTGTTCTCTGCTGTTAGCTTTTGAGCCTCTTTCATTTTGTAAGAGTGAAGATCAAGCTCTACTTTTGCCATCAAACGTGCGGTTTCTCTGTTGATTTTCATCTCTCTAGCAACCTTTCTCATTGAAATCCTAGGATTTCGTTGAACTCTTTTTTTGATAACTACCCGGTTTCTTGATGTGTTAACTGTGTGCTTTCTTTCTCGGCCTGGCCTGTCACCATCATGTCCGAGTTCTTTAAACCTTTTGATTGTGTATGAAACCGTCTGCTTAGGCACTTTCAATCGTTGAACAATTTCACATTGTTTCATTATGCTTATGTAATTCAAGTATGGCAGATCGTTTGTTAACCATAATGATTAATCACGACTAACTTACTTACACCTATTTAGTAGCTTTCTAGAATCAATTCCCTATGACAATAACTTTATAACTTTAGTGGTACTTACAGATTTTTGGTTTGAAACTTCGTCCAAGTTATTTCTTGTCAACCTGTACTGTATGGACAGGCCCATAAAAACTGTAGTGGTCTGCAAGGGACAAAATTTCCAGGCTGGACACGTAGAGAAAAATTCTTTGGGCTCGGCTTGGTATAAACATTAAAACTCTGACCCGAGCCCGGCCATGACCATACAAAAAATTCTTTGTCCCGATGCGGAATAAAAGTTAAAAGTTCGGCTGGAGCATGGCCCAGACCGCACAAAAACTTAACTGGCCTGAGTGAATTTCTACAAAAGAGGTTTTTATGCTGATGTGGTTAAAAATTCTCTTTTACAATGCATTCTGACAAAAAATATTTATTTTAGCTATTTTTCATGTTTATATTCTTTATTTTTTAAAAAGCACCCAGAACTGTGAAGCACTGGCACATCTGTTCCAAAATACCGCCCTCCCTAGATTTATTTCTGCCTGCGCCCATGTAATAATCTAATCATAACGTAATAATCAAACATACGATTTTATGAATCTCTATTTGCATGCAAATGTTTGAGTTATCATTAATCCATATTCTCTGGCTTTGAGTAGAAACCTGAAAAATGCTATAAAGAAAAATCTTTTAACACTGAATCACATATAAGAGACGCAATTTGATATAGACAAGTTCCCACTACAGCTGGTACATCGTAGAGGGTTTCATGATCCCAGGACTTTGCCTAATGCCAGCCCGCAGGCAGGACTTCAGCCAATTTTTATTCACGAGCCTCGGGCTAGGTCTGCAGTCTTTCTGGCACAAGCCGGGACAGGGCCTAACATTTTACTACAAGCTTGGGCCAGGTCAAACTATTGTCTGCAGACTCAGAAGGGCCAGACTACTTTTTTCTGGGCCAAGCTGTGCCCAGACCCCATTCTCCCTGGAGGTCTGCAAGTGCTGAAATTTTCAGGCTCATGCAAAAATCGGTTAAATGAGGCTCTGTACAATAATTTTTCCAAAAAAATGCATAGATTTTTAAATGGCCATTATTCTACAATTAAAACTCTTTTTAAAGACTAGTACATACATTCCTAGGCAAAAATAAAGTGCAGTAAAATGTGCAAAAAATAACCTGTCTATGATGGAAACCTGTCTTAAACAAAAAAAATCCTGATATGTGCAAAAAGAATATAATACATATACAACAGACAATATACCTGCTAAGAATGGAACCTGTCTATAATGGAAATTACTTCTCTCACTGAATCGTCATTTGAATGCAATTGTCTAAGTAAATTTTTAATCCATGTTTATGTACGTAATTATCTAACTGGCCATTAATGTTGTTGATATTTTCATTCTATGCATTTCAAACATAATCTGAAAATAAAATTTATGGAAAGGGGTGGGGAACGGTAAAGAAGTGTGCTTTTTGAATAATTTTAATTTTAGAATAATATTATTTCAGAAATGTGGATGCGCTGCTGCTTCTCTGGCTCTTACCCTTTGCTTTTAAGGTTTTAATTAAATTTTAAGTAATACTGAAAGATTCAATTGTTGAAGAGAAGAGGAGGGGCCGATTCAGGGTTTTAAGCTTCTGTCAGTATGTTGGTTTAAGAAATGACACCCCTCAGTGGGTTGTAACATTGAAATATTTAAAGTATACATATGACTAATAATTTTCATAAAATTGAAAGATTGGACTAATAACTTAGTTTCGATTGATGAATTAGTAGAATATAGCAATACAGAAAATATTCGAATGAAAATACATAACATCCCATATAAAACTTTCAAAGAGTGGCTAAAAGAACTTCTTTGTAGGAAAGCTTTAATAATAGCACATATGCATAACAAATAAAGTTTATTTCTTGATGAAGTATGATGAAATATTACACACATATTGAAAAAAAAAAAAGGCAGACTGATTATTTGTCAGTAATATGAAGAACCAAAATAAAACATATGCATAATTAGTGTAACTTACATGAGAATTCACTTGAAAACCAATCAGAGATGATAATGTGAAATTACAATAACTTTTCCTCCCATTGTAATGAGTGTCGAAGAGGATTTTCGATACTATAAATGCAAAAACCATCTTGGAAAATATTAACATCAATGCTTCATAAATAAATACTTCAAGGAAAGGTGCACTCACTTAAAATAAATATGCATATCACGACATGTTAGCTCAACTTTAATATGCTTTGCACATTACTACATCTCTTAAAGCTAAAGAGATAATGTAGGGGAGAGTGGGGCACATTGAAACACTTGAGTTGGTAGCCATTTTATAAATAGTAGAGTATTCTGGGAATACATAACTTGTGTCTCTTAAGTACACCTAGCAACCATGTTGTTGTCAGGATTCTCAGTCTTCAAGTTTTTTTGGCAAGTGGATTTTTAAAATTTGATGCAACGTAAGTAAATTTTCCATAGTCTTTAAAATCTTTATTTACTTTTGAAGTATTATATTGAATTTACCTCAAATTATGTTGTCAAATTGTTTGAAAATTAAACTTTCAGTTGATAGCATCCATTAACAAGTAAGCTATTGTTATGTTAGGCTTAAAGTAACAGATAAATAATAGTGCAATATGGGACATGTTGGAACACTTTGGAAGGGTCATGTTGGAAAACGTTCCAACATGCCCCAACACGTACCCATATCGTTTATTGCTCAGAATATTGTATATAAATATACATTTTTTTATCTCTTTATTGAAATAGTAATATAATTTATTGAATAATGATAAAATTTGAACCATTTTATTGAGTTTAGATAGAGAAAAGCAAATTAAATTATATTAGATATAGTTTTTATGCTGCCTTTAAACATCAAACTGCATTCATTTTTTAATAAGAAAAGAAAGAAAAATCATGTGTCAAGCATAGATTATGAAACACTTTCCAACACAGCTTAAAAACTAACGAAACTATTTAGTTTACTTAGAATATTCACATTTAGAAATTTTCGCCAATTGATGAAAATGCACTTCAAATCTTTTGTACATCCCTGCATATTATCTGAAAAGACTTTTGTACACATCACATATTAAGTTAAAAGGCAACTTAAAACTCACTCACAGCATTTACCAACCGTAAATGACAATGTATCTTTTCTTTGCGTAGCCCTGTATATGAATTTATTTATATTCCACAAACTTCTATTAGTCTACTAAATATAGTTTAGCAGGAAAATGCGTAATCACAATTAAAAACCACCCTTAAGCAATTCACTCCCATAGTCTGAAATACTTATCAATTCCGTTATGTAGCCCTGTATATGATCAACCAAGTTTATAAACACACACATACTATGAAAAAATTTAGTTAAACTTAAAAACGTAAGCCAAAGTTGAAAACGCACTTATCATACAAAGACTGTAAATATCACACATGTACTGTAACCAACATCTTTTGTGTATCCCTGTAAATAAACGCAATACATACAAGAGAGCAATTTTTAGTGCACCTCACTAATGCATATAATTTTCATTATGTTTGAAATAGTGAAATACCTCTCAATTGCACTGCAAACGATTTTTCTCCCATAGAACGATGTGTAAGAGAATCCTTTTGTTTGACCCTGTAAATGAATAATAAATGCTTTGAACCCTACATTTTATAAAATGCATGTTTTAATGCGCTTCATAATTATATATCGATTTCATTATGTTTTAAATAACGTAGCATCATCATAATGCACTTGAAATGATTATTTCCAATTGACTGTAATGTAGTGGAATACTTTTGACTGTCCCCGTAAAAAAACTACAAGTGCCACACACTTCAGTTGAAATAGGGAACATGCTATAGTAAATGACAATAACATATAAAAATTTCAGGGCAATCCAAGCATATTTACAGGAGTTGGGGCACGGCCAGATAAACCAAAGTCATAAACACTTTTCAACTAGGTTGGAATGTGTTAAAAAGATACAAAGGTACATTATAGATTATATTGATAAATTTATAATTTCAATAGCATACAGGCATTTAAAAAATATTTAAGAGATAATTCACTGATAATTATTTACAAATTAAACTTTTATCTTCCTTCTTCAATAATTGAAGATTAAATTAGCTTAATGGAATAATTAAATAATGCATTATCAATATTTAGTATTATATATATGCAAACGTAGAGATTATACTAAAATAAACTTACATGTGGTTATAATTGTATTTTTAGATGGTTCGAAACAGAGTTTGAAAAACCACAAGGGCCAGTGCTGATGTTATGTTAAGAGCAGTAACTGAGGTAATGAAAGATAAACATGTATATCGTGCAACTGCTAAAAAATATGAATACCCCACGTCACCTTGTCCAGATATGTAAAGAAACTAAAAAAGCAAGAGGAATTATGCAAAGTTGATAACGTTGTGCCTACCAACTCTGGATTTGTAAATTCTCCATCTATTTCTAATGGCTTGTTCATTTCTACCTCTGCTATCACCGACCCCTTTTCTTCGGTTACCACTGACTCTTCTACTTCAACTACTACTGATGATTCTATTGTAACAAGCACCACTGACCCTACCCCTGTAATTTCTACAAATTTTGAGGTAGGATACACCAAACCTAGACAGGTGTTAAATTCTGAAGAAGAGGAACAACTCGTTCAATATATTATGCATGCTTCTCAAATATACTACCATTTATGTCCACGAGAAATAAGGAAGCTAGCCTACAACTATGCAGTTGCTAATAACAAAGTTATTCACAAATCATGGGTTACTAAAATGGAAGCTAGCAAAGACTAGTTCAATGGTTTCATGAAACAACATCCTAATATAAGTATTTGAGTACCAGAAAGTACTTCTTTACCTCGTGCAACAAGTTTCAATGAAAGAAAATGTAAATGACTTTTTTAATAATATTCAAACTGTTATGATGAGACATAGCTTCAGCCCAGAAAGTATATATAATGTGGATGAAACAGGAGTCACCACTGTCCATAAATCTGCAAAAATAGTTGCTTCAAAAGGAAGTAAACAAGTTGGTAGTATGATATCTTGAGAACGAGGAAGTTTAGTACTATATGTACTGCAGTTAATGCAGCTGGCACAGCAATACCACCAATGATGATATTTCTTCGTGTGAACTACAAAGAACACTCTGTTAGTGATGGTCCACCTGGATGCACTGGTGCCTCTTATCCATCAAGGTGGATGACAGAAGAGAATTTTTTTTAATTTCTACAACATTTTGTGAAGCATACTAGATGTTCAAAAGATAGAAAAATATTACTTTTGTTAGACAATCATGAATCACATATATCAATTGAAGCTCTTAATTATGCAAAGGAAAATGGCCTTGTGATGTTATCCTTCTCTCTGCATTGCTCTCATAAACTAGAGCCCAATGATAGAACTGTATTTAGGTCTTTCAAGAATTCTATAAATGCAGCAAGTAATGCATGCATGGTTAACCACCCAGGGTTAACTATGACAATCTATGATATACCAGGAATTGTAAAAGTAGCTTTCCCATTAGCATTTACACAAGCAAACATTATATATGGATTCTCAGTCACAGGAATATACCCATTGAATCACCACATTTTTACAGAAGTTGATTTTCTGACATCAGATGTTACTAATCGCCCTAATCCAGAGACAGTAACAAATCCTACTATTCTTTCTTCAGCTGTAATATGTAGCTCTCCATCAAATATAGCAACTATTGGCTCTAGCTCTCCTGGAGTCACATTGGAAGAAATTTGACCCTTCCCAAAAGCAGGACCAAGAAAAAGTTCCAATAAGGGTAAAAAAAAGAGCTCAAGAAACATCTTAACAGACACACCAGTTAAAAAACAAATAATTGATGAAGCATTAAAGCGAAGACAAGAGAAAGAAATGAAGGCCATTTGCTCCATTGCTACAGCGCAAAGAAAGCTTAACCATCTAAACCTAGTTCAATTAAATAAAAATAAAAAACCGAAGAGCAAGACGTCCTTCAAAAGTGACACAGATGAAGAAATTGAGTATGATGCCGCTAGAGGAGGTGATGATGATTCTATGGAGTTTGATTTGCCCAATTGTGAAGATAGGAAACCACAATTTAATGATTTTGTTATCGTGAAGTTTCCCACAAAAAGAAAAAAATACATTATGTTGGGATAGTACATGCAGTTAAAGAGGATGAAATAGAAATTAATTTTCTGAAAAAGAGTAATAGTGAAAAGGGTTTTGTTTTCCCTGATAAGGAAGATCATGGGTGGTACTCCTAGGAAGAAATTTGCCTCATCCTTCCACCCCCCCCCCCCATCACAGTTGATAGTACTTACAGATGTACCAGAAAAACTGGTATTTCCATATGATTTGTCAATTTATGAAGGCCTATAAAAAATACAAAGCACAGGAACTATCAGGCTACAATATTTTGCATTATCTGTAACTTCATATTATTAAAATTAAATATTTTATAATTAATTTTGCAATTTGTTTAATTGTGTTTCAACTTGCCCCACAGTATGTTCTAACAGTTTGTTGATAGTTATATTGTCATTCATTACTTTTTTCAGTATAAATTTTTTTTTAAATAATTTATTTTAAATTGTTGTAAACATTTGAAGCTAGAATATAACACTAAGTGTTTGAACTAATACCTATGGTTTACTAAGTTAAGGATCCAAAAGTAAAAAACGTTCAAACTTGCCCCACCCTCCCTTATTTCATACTGGATGAAAACAAACACAAGCACCTCACATTTGAAAAAATGCGGATATTTAAACTTGCCAGCTGAGCAAACAAACGTTGCCAAAAAACTGCAGCGAAACTTCAAAGATCAGGGGAGGAATAAAAGCTGGTCTCTGATTGGTTCAGGGTTGAAAGACTTCACAATTTGTGAAGTCTTCCCATCGGTTACTTTAGCAAACGAAAACTCTCTCTGCGCAGGGAGATTGAGTTGGGATCTGCGTCAAATGCAGTGAGGATTGTTTTAGGTGACTTCCATGTGACAACCAACCAATCATTCGACTGGCAGAAGGCGGTAAAATATAAATAAAGCAAGTTGTAACTTTAAAAAAAAAAAAAAAGAAAAAAAAAAAACATAAGTAAAAAGAAATTAGGTTACTTTTGTGTTATTTTAATAATTATTATATGATAAATTAAACAGACTTAAGAAACATGTCAATTTTTGGCAGAAGGAGGGGAAATTACGTTAAAATATCAGCACTATTTAGTAGAAATTCAATTGGGCCTGGGCCATGCCATGCTGAACTTCAGTTTATAACTTAGCCAGGACAAAAAAAAAAAATTGTATGGGTTAGGCTTTTTCTTTTTTTTTTTTTTAATTCAGGCAAAGCTAAAGAAACTTTTCTACTGGCCGGACTGAACTTTTTGCTTTTAAACCAGGCCAGGCGAATAAAATTTTTGTATGGGCTGGGGCTGAGGTTTTAGCATTTATACCGGGACCAGGCAAATATTTTTCTATGGTTCAGCCTGGAAATTTCAGCCCATGCAGACTTTTAGTACATCGCCTGCTGTAAATGCAGGATCCCAGTAGCAGAAACAGTGCTGCAGATTATTTTAGTCTTTGCAGCTCAATCTACAGCTTAAAATAAAATTCTGAATATGAAAAGTTGCTAAAATTTCTTCCTTTTTCTCTAGATTTATTGTATTTTCTTCTCATGCTTTCTTTATAAATACAAATTTCGCTTATTTTACAAGTTACTATAACCTGGTCCAAAAAGAGTGATGACCAGACTTTTTTGGCCTGAAAATAGTATTTTGGATCTTAAAAAAATATTATTTTGAAATATTTCAAGTATACTTACAGTTTACTTTATATATATCTAACATGTAGTTCGATGTATTACAATTAAGCAATTTTCTTTCATTAGTAGTCCTTAAGTATGTATTATTCAGCTTTTCATGAGTCTATGCAATAACTAAGTGCATTACATACTTTAAAAATGCAATACTCCTATTCAGGAAAACTCTGGACGATCACATGATAAAATTTTATAATTCCCATAGCAACATTAAGAATTATAAAAGCTTTTCTTATAACCATTCAGCAAAATTGTTTCTGCACAAGATAAAAAAAAAAACCTTATGATACCAGATTTGAAAAAATTTTTAAGTTAACTTCCAGAAATGAATTAAAAGACTAAAGACAAAACAAACAAGCATATATTTTCCTCTTGTGAATCATTAATTTGCAGTTTAAACACATGCTGTGGATTAAACCTGCTTCAAGTCTGTATGAACAGTTTAAAAATATTGAGAAATGTATTGAGTACAGTTGAACCTCAAAAATCCAGACATCCAAATTCTGGAAATCTCTAAAATCCGGACATTTTCCTGATTTTAGTTTTTTAATTTTTGAAATAAAACTTAGATGTAATTTCCACATTTCTCGTGGAATGCAGTTAAACACTTTTAACTGAAAACTAAATAAATATGGACATGTTCTGGTATATTTTTATACTGCCAGACCGTTAATTAAGACTTTAATTATTAAAAAAAATGGGAAGTTAATAAAAGGAATAAAAAAACAGGAACAGGATTTTCAATAATGGGAGAGAATTTTGCACTTTTTAACCCTTGAGAACGTTGAAGTGTTTAAAAAAATTATCATCATACAAATATTTTGTCAGGTTCTTTATTTTTATTTGAGTATTTTTTAATGAATAAATAATTTTAGATACATAAAATGGAGATAAAGGAATACATAATTACTGTAATATCTCATTTTTTCAACCCTCTCCCGCAATTTTGTAAAGAAATTAAAAATTTTCAAATAATCCCAAAAAAGCAGCCTTTCCAATAAATAAATCATATATTCTAATACGAGCAAATCTTGTGGGTGGTTATATATATATATAGATATGCAAAAATTATCTAAAAACGGCTCTAACGATTTTGACGAAATTTCGTATCCTACCGTTTTGGGACACCAGAAAACCATTGGGCTAGGTCACATGTTCGAGAAAATTCGATTAGTGGGTCATTTTGGGTCATGGTCTAGCTAATTGTATCTAAAAAACGGTTCAAACGATTGTGACGAAATTTTGTATCTGATCATTTTCGGGCACGAGAAGTCTATTGGGCTGGGTTACATGTTCGAGAACTTTCGATTAGTGGGTCATTTTTGGGTCAAAGCAGATCAAATTAATTTTATCTAAAAAACGGCTCTAACGATTTCGATTAAATTTTGTGTCCTACGAGTTTCGAGCACGATAAAAGCATTGGGCTAGGTCGCATATCCGAGAAAATTCGATTAGTGGGTCATTTCTGGGTCATTGTGGGTCAAGATCTAAAAAGCGGTTCAATTTACACTAAATTTTGCATCCAATGGTTTTCGGGCACGAGAAGACAGTTGGTCTAGGTCACATGTTCGAGAAAATTCAATTAGTGGGTCATTTTGGGTCATGGTCAAGCTAACTGTATCTAAAAAACGGTTCAAACGATTTTGACGAAATTTTGTATCCGACTATTTTCGGACACGAGAAGACTATTGGGCTGGGTCCCATGTTCGAGAACTTTCGATTAGTGGGTCATTTTTGGGTCAAAGCAGGTCAAATTAATTTTATCTAAAAAACGGCTCTAACGATTTTGATTAAATTTTGTGTCCTACGAGTTTCGAGCACGATAAAAGCATTGGGCTAGGCCGCATGTCCGAGAAAATTCGATTAGTGGGTCATTTCTGGGTCATTGTGGGTCAAGATCTAAAAAGCGGCTCAATTTACACTAAATTTTGCATCCAATGGTTTTCGGGCACGAGAAGACTGTTGGGCTAGGCCACATGTTCGAGAAAATTCAATTAATGGGTCATTTTGGTTCATGGTCAAGCTAATTGTATCTAAAAAATGGTTCAAATGATTTTGACGAAATTTTGTATCCGACTATTTTCGGGCACGAGAAGACTATTGGGCTGGGTCACATGTTCGAGAACTTTCGATTAGTGGGTCATTTTTGGGTCAAAGCGGGTCAAATGAATTTTATCTAAATAACGGCTCTAATGATTTTGATTAAATTTTGTATCCTACGAGTTTCTGGCACGCGAAAATCATTAGGCTAGGTCACATGTTCGAGAAAATTCAATTAGTGGGTCATTTTGGTCATGGGTCATAATATTTGAACTCAAATATAATTTTGACCGAGCATAGCTCGGTCTTCCCTGCTCGTAAATAAATAAAGCATGCTAAGTACAATATTCTGGGAATGGCCTTAAACAGTAAAGGAATCTTATGACTTTTCTCTCTTATTCACACCGTCTGTCATTCGCTTTCTCTCCCAGCTCAATCATGAGGAAACAAATACTTCTCCCTTTGTTCATTCTCCTGATTTGATCTCTCTGATTGGTCGAATTGTGGGTGTTCCTTTAGAAGACATAGGTTTCCTGTTATCATGAAAATCAGAAGAAAATAAAAAAGTATGACGATGTTTAAAAAATATTTTATTTCAAAGGGTTAAAATTCAAAAAAAATTTGATGGATTTTGGCATTTAAGAAAGAAAAGTATGAAATTTAAGAATATGTAGTTAGTTCTTCCATATCTTTAACGATTTTGCTGATACGAAGTTATAAAAATGATCCAAAAAAGAACATATGTCCAACGGTTGCATTCATTCAATGCTTGCATTCTGCGGAGTATTGTAACTGGTCCACCTTTGATGACTATTTTACATTTTTTTACCGCGTTTGCAAGGGGGGGGGGGGGGGTTAACGATGTTAACTCTTCAATAAGATGTGAAAAGAAAATTAAAAATTACTAATTTTTTTAATTGAAAGTTTCGGTTTCAGATTGCTCAGTGTTCTGGTTTTTAGAGCGTTCTGTAAATCAGGACGCCAGATAATTGAAACTATACTGTATTATCTACTAGCTATCCACCCGGTGTTGCCCGGCCCCGAGATAATAACAATCTCAGTGCAAGGCGTTAACCCTCTCCCTCCCCATACCCGCAAATATAGCGAATAATTTGTTCAAGAAAACCACTTTCACCTACATTAACGCGATCATTAAAAAAATAATTACATTTTCCTGATAAATAGAACATAATGAAGACGTTACGCTAAAATAGCCGGCAGATGACAACACTTCCCATCCTCAATTTCAGATTTATATCTTAATTAGTTATCTAAATTTAGTTCATTAGTAAAAATTGGCAATTATTTCCTTTCATTTTCGCAAACTAAATGGAGGGATCGGCCCGAGAAACAGATCTCTTTGTAGTTCAGTTTTTAATGAAAGCAGATTCCTGTCTGAAACTTTCTCGGATCGTTTTCACTGGCGCCAGTAGATTTTTAGCAGTTTTCTGCATAAATTAAGAAAAATTACCGGCCGAATTTTTCAAAAATTGCACAGACGGATGCAGAATTTTTTTTTTACATATGCTCAGAAATTTTCAAATTGATATCTTAATTAGTTTTCTTAAAATTTGCTAATTAGTAAAATAATTTCGAATTCGTTCATTTCCGCTTCCAAATCCAATGCGCTGGTTAGTTTCTTTCGCCATTTTGATTTAAGAGATGTCATTTTAGAAGCGATGGCTAATGAGAATCTAATTAATATCTAGGCTAATTATCAAAATATTAAAATTTTGAGGGTCAGGTGCACCAAGAGAGGGTTTTTGGACTACCTAAATCTAAATTTACAGATTTCTAGGTACGCTAAATTTTCCTAGCTATTGCCAACAGACACACACACACACACACACTGACAGACACACAGAGCTGTCGCATAAATATGTGGCTCACTCGTTTCTTGGGAACTTCTTGAGTTTGGAAAGGAGTTTGTTTTACCACGTGCTGAAACTATCTAGGCCTAAGAGCACGTGGCCTCACGAGCGATCTTGCGTTGGAGAATAACCATCATCAGGTCCGTACTTCGCTATCGTTTACAGCTAAATTATCCCGAGAAAAGTATGCAAAAAGACCTTACCGAAATGCTGAGGTATCGGATCGTCGACCCTTTGCAGAACGTTGAAAGAACTCGAGTCAGACATCTAGTGTGTTGAAAAACAAGAGACAGGAATGCAGCTCACTTATTTATTTATATACATAAAATATACTAGAATGGGACGAGATTGGTGGACTCGCACACACATGCATCATCTTCCGAAAATAACCTTTACTTTGAACTTTACTAACATGGCTCCCACGGAAGCCTCGCGGCAACCGGGAGACCTTATCGAAAAGTCACTAACTCGTACGCAGGCAGAGCTCAACTGTCCCAACTACCGAACTCCTTGCCGGTACGAAAAAACGCGCGCTAGCCAAAGATTGGCGGTGAACAACCTGTCCAACAGGTGCGCGAACGCCAAAGCATAAGTCCGTGTTGACGCCAAAGGGCGATAACGAACCGCAAGGCGGAGAAGCATCCGTGAGTGCCGGTCGCTTCGAAATCGCGAATCGACAAAACGCAATGAAAAAGAATAATTAGGAACTTAAAGAGGGAATAATAAAATATGACAGAATTAACGTAGAGAAATAAATGAGATGTTAAATTAAAAGGATTTTAAAATGCCGAATAATGAGAATGATGATTTAAATTAATATTAAAGAGAAACTATCGAGATTATTAGGATTAAATGTTCAAAAATGGGAAATGTGCACGTGGGTACGATAACATCGTAAAATAGTTGAAAGTGGCACGTTTGCAACGTGACAAGAGCGAAACTTTATTTTTTTAGTATAGATTGTGTACTATATTTTAATTTATTGTGTTTTAACATTTATATTTAATTTCAGCATAGGTGTTAAATTTTACTGTATTATTCCTATTTTATTATTTAATTTGCCAATTTGATCATAGTTTCTTTGCAGTGGGGGAAAAAATTGCATTTTGTGTGTTATTATACTATCATAAAAAAATATTTTTAACAAATCTCCAAAATCATCTGGAGAATTCGAAAATCCGGAATCACCACAGTCTGGTCAATTCCGGATTTTCGAGATTCAACTGTATTTTCAAAATACATGGAAAAATCATTTCAAAATACTTTACCGAAATACTTTAGTTTTATTTGTTTAAAATACAAAATACAAATGTATTTTAAAAATGTATTTCAAATACAAATATTTTTTATACTGCCCAACTGAGGTAAATAAAATGTAATTATCAAAATAAAATTCTTAGTTTAATGACACAAATTCATTATATTTTAATATTTTGCTTCCAGCAAAATTAATGATAAATTAAAGATGAACTATTATTTTAATGTAACTTTTCAAATAAATCTATACTAATAAAAGAAAGTTTTACTCTGTGTGTGTGTTTCTCTGTGATGGCTAGCGAAATCTAGTGCACCTAGAAATCTGAAAATTTAGGTGCCGGCAGTCCAAAATCTCTCCTGGTGCACCTAAGGTCTCAGAATTTTAATATTTTGAAAATTACCCTAAATATTAATTAAAATTCATTACACATCACTTCCAAAATGCTATTTTTTTTCTGAAAATGGTGCAAAAGAAATGTTATACCACAAAATAAGGTATGTGTTGGGAGAGGGAAGAAAGAATTTAGGTTTACACGAAAGAGGTCAGGTTACCAGAATGTCTTTTAACTATACCTTTTCACAACATGTTGAAATAACAAAAACTATTAGGTCTATTGACATGAAAATTTGCAGATTTAGATAAACAAAAAATTGCAAATTCAAAAAACCAAATTTCAAAAAATTCCATTCACAACTTTTGGAAATATTAGTTAGAATTTTTTTATTTTTTGAGCAATTTAATCTTGCAAAGAACAACAAGTGTTTGATAAAAATTTGAGCCACCACAAGTGTCTGCGATAATGAATCCAAAAAGAAATAGGTACTAAGAGATTTTTTAGGTGACTCAAATTAACATCAGAGTTTCCCCCAGACAGTTTCAGGAGGGCGCTGCGCCCTGCCAGCCCTTTGGTTAAACAAATAACACCCTTCTTGCCCCTCATCCAAAAAATAGCACCCTTCTGCCCCTCGTTTTAAAAAATGACGCCCATACTGCCTTTTGTTGTGCCCGCCCTGAACGTGCACCTGCAAGTTTATTCTCATTACACACATAGGATCGCACGTTTGCCTCCCATCTGTTCAAAGTCCGTGATCGTGGTAGATTTAGAAATTCCCTGACAATAGCAAGAATGTATAAAGAACTGTTGAAGGTACTCTATAATAACCTATTATGTTAACCAGAACTGGAGTATAGCTCCTGTAACACAAAACTGCCATCTCTCCAGTTTTTCGCAGGAGACTACCTTTTTTTATCACAATCTTCCGTTTTTATGTTTAAGTATGAATGTCTCTAGTTTTTTACTGGGATTTTAAAATTCATAAAAACATACTTCTGAAAATAAGAAAATTGTTCTTTTCAATCTCAATAAATGGTGTCTTAGCATTGCTTGATTCACTACATAGATGTCGACTTCTCCAAAAATATCAAATTTCTCCGTAAATATAGAATAAAATTTGTAGTATGGTAATAAAGTAAAAAATACAAAGGCCTACCCCTACAAACACCCGCAAAAAAAAAAAAAAAATAAATAAATAAATAAAATAAAAAAATCCTGTGGCTTGCAAAGTTTCAGACTCCTCAATATGACTTTTTCGAGAATTAGATCGAGAACAGATCTCCAAAAGACATGAATTCATGTCTCCCGTTCAGAGCCTGATTACTAACGGAATAATCTTTCACCAGTAAAAATGAAGAGAAATTTCGCTCTTATTCAAGACAGTAATTTTTTTTTTTTGTGACTAGAGCGTTTAAATAAGGCAAAAATGTCTACTAAAATTTACTGGTGGAATTTTTCCCCCGATTGTGTTTTCCTCAGTGTGTTAGCACTGTTTTCGATTAATCAACAACTGTGTTAAGTTAAACTGAGCCGAAAACTATTCAAAAATTCCGTCAACTACCAACTAACAAAACATAATTTTATCCTTCAAATGATTGCCACCAACAACATAACTACATATGTAAACTGTACATAGAACTGTGTATGAACTTGTAATAACACACGCAATTTGCAACTCCCCCATCCCTGGAACACATTTTTAATTCTTTTTCTATGATGCACCCATCATAGAGAGTTAAAACTCACACCAAATATACATCATACTTCGTAGTATTTTTGGTAAAAACATGAAGGTGGTCACTGAAAAATTGCAATATATTCTTGATTAAAAAGTTAAATTAAAAACAAGAAATTTTTCATAAAACTGGCTATTTTGCAGAAAATAATCTGAAAATAATATCCACTCTTTGTATTTTAATATTACACATCCTTGATTTTTTTTTTCGGGGGAATTCAATCACTACTTTCTTCACAATGCACCTTTTTCCAAAACGCACATAAAGAGTCCTAACTGTCCATGGGTTTGAGATATATGCTTCAAACTTGGCAAAAACACATCTCTATTGAAGGGCTATCGATTCATGTAGGACTCGATCTGGTTGACTCAAGGGCATATTTTAATAGGAAACCTGGCTATACCCTTTTGAAGGCATATGGTTAGCTCTATCGGCCATAAGGGTTTCATTTCTTAATCTTTCTCTCAAATCTCTCCTTGAACATTTTTTTAATATTTCTTCCTTAACATCTTTAAATTTAAAATCGGCCTCTGGAAGACTGTCTAATTCTCTAAGTAATCGTAATTTTCTCGTAAACTTTCTATTAATTGATAACAACGATGCTTTTCAGCTATTTCTTCCCCAGAATCAACCACACGGCGATAAGCCTCTTCAAACCTAGCAATGTAGGTTGGGATATCTTCATCCAAGTTAAATTTTAAATTTTGAAATTCAGTCAAATGAAATGATTTAAGTGCTCTGCCTGGAATTTCTAGGTTTAATTTCAAAGTTTCCCAAATTTCAGAGGGATCATCTAAATGCCCTATTGTTGACCCAATTTCTGGACTAACATATGTTTTTAAGATTCCTGCCGCCCTTTGCTTTGACTGGTTTAGTTTAAATGTATCGAGGGGCTTTAAACCAGTAAAATCTGGCCAATTGGACTTATTCACCCAAGTATACAAACCCTCTGTTTGTAATATACACTTAATACTTCTAGTCCAATTTTGGTAGTTGTCTCTACCTAAAATAACTGTATCTTGTGCAGTAGCCATCAATACATATAATTTTAGTTAATCACTACATACATATTAAAACAAGACTTAAACATATAAAATTTTTCATGCACATTTAAAAACCACTAATAAATATTTAAAAAACACACTTGAAAACTTGTAAAAAAAAATTTCCTTCAATTGCACAATTCTAATCATTCGCAGTGGAAGTGCTTCTGGGCCCATAACCTCTGTGGGTTTTCTGGTGCCCCTCTTGTCGGCAGTAGGGTTAAAACCCAAGGTATCATTTTAGCAGAGTGAAAAAAAAATGAGTAAATTCTTGAAAAACTGTGCAATAAACTTTATGAATCAATTTGATAAGCATGCAATCTTAAACACTGTAATTAAGATGTGTAAAATGTTTTACTTACATAAATTTCCAATAAAGATGAGAGGAATTCCATAGATAACTTTATTAGGCAAAAACCACATGTTGGAACATTCACTTGCTGTTCCAGAAATAAAAATAATGAAGACAATGTTGAAGAATTAAGTGACTTGAACTTAGCTCCATTGATGATTTTTAAACCTTATAAACAAACGTAGTGCCATTATAAATCAAACATACCATATTCTCTGAAAATTTTCATCCAAATTGGGGGAAAAATATGTCTTAGACTTGACTAAATACATCACGAGAGCAGCTAGAAACTTCATCGCACCTCACACACCACAAAAGTGAAATCGCTGTCCTTTTAAACTGGAACAAAAACCTGTCGGCCAATCAGGAACAACCATGCGATTTGTAAAAGTTGAAAAATAATTAACATTTTTACTTTCATTTACATAAAATTTATTAAATTTTATCAAGAATTTAGAAAACTACTTTAAGTATAAAAATGACTTTAAAAAGGGCTTTTTTTTTTTACTTATTAATTAAATTTAAACATTTTTTTAACTTAAAGGAAAATGAATGCGAGCAAATGCGATCGCAGCAAAAATGCCGAATACGATCCATGACCGAGAAGTGGCGCAAAACAGCTCAACCGAGTCGATGTGGAGAAAAAATATAAACAAAACGCTGGAACGGCAGCTGGCGGGAGGGAACGAAGAACGGTAGCTAAATTCAAGTCAATTTTACAATAAAATTAAATGAAACATTACAAAAAAATGCTTGGGATATATCTTCCCCACACACATCAATTTGATTCCAGAAAAAAAAATTAAATAATTTTTTTTCCCTACTACAGCAGACAAGATGTTTTTTATCTCTTGAATAAAGAAAGATACAAAACTAGTAATAAAAAGTTGGAGTGGTGTTATTAGAAACTGTATAAAATTATAAAAAATCTTTGATTTTTTATTATTATTATTGAGCTGAGAATTAAAATTTTTAAAAATTGAAAAAACTCACCAATAAGTTTTTATTGTATAAATATCTTGATTTTTATGAAAACAGAAATAAAAGCTTATTTGACAATGGGAGTGATAATTAAAGAACATTTGCATCGGGTTTTGTTGAACAAATTATTCATTATATTTGCGGGTATAGGAGAGAGGGTGGGAGAGAGGAGATTAACGCCTTTTTATTTAATATTGTTGGCAAATTACATAGTAATGCCAATCTAAAAAATCTAAAAATAGCAGCAACATAATTGCACACTGGAAACACTAATAAGAAAACCCATTTTGGTAAAAGAAAGTTGGAAACTAAATATGCAATGGCTAAAAAGGAGAAAGGTAAAAACTAGATATGAAGAGTGTGCAGTAATAAAAAGACAGAGATTAAAACATAAACAAGCTTTTATTAAAAATATAAAATATATCACAGTTTAACTTAATTCTGGAACCATAACAACAAACAAAAACAGGTCAATGTAGGAACTGAATGTCATTTTAAATCTTGAACTACAATTTATTCTTCACTACATACTTTGAGCAAAACTAATACGACGATAAATACTGGAGCCCAAAGGGTATCAAAAATGTATGGCTTCAAAACCATTGAAAAACATTCAAAGTGCATAAAACAAGAAAATTGCATCTTTGAATGTTAAAAGAAACTTCTGGAATTAACATTCAGTTTATATTGAATTTACTTCAAGATTAAAGTTAAACATTTACTTTTAACACATTTAATATTTACTTTTAACCATAACCAAAACAGGAATTAAACTTTATATTATATTAAACATTGCGAATTCATTTAATTTTAAACCCTTAATAAAAACAAATACAACCTTAATATAAAGACTGTCTGTATTTACTTGAATTAGGTTTTATCCATCACAGTGCATTCCCCCTTTTATAAGCGAAATAAAAACATCACCGGCGATGACAGCTGATACTACGAGACCTTGCCTGGAAACTCTTTACTTCACGCAATTTGACTAAGACACTTAGAAACTTTAATTTGCACTCCATCATGAAAAATACAGGAAATACTTTTACAGCATCGAACTTTACTTAAGTCGAACCAACCTCTGCCATAAACGTAGATATAAAACAAGGTGATTAACCATCCACCATCGTTGGCCGTTCCAAACGTACTGTCACGAAGCCGCCCAAGCATGCGGTGCAAGCGTATATATCTCTACCGCGGGAAGTAACGACATGCGCTCTCTTGAAGCTAGAATGACCAAATGGAGAGACGATGAAAGATGCAAATCTCGAAACTCGGCCAGATGCCTAACACCATCTGTTGGTAAGTTACGACATCGCGGCCGGCTTAAATAAGAGCAGGTGAGTGATGTATATGGGGAAAGATAAATGCGATTTAAATTGTACAAACGGATTAAATGATGAATAAATATTAATGAAGGCATGAGATAGAGATGGAATGTCTGGCTAAAAATACAATATTAGAGAGTAGTAAAATTATTTAAGAAGGTACTTCAGTAAAGCAATAAGACTGAAAATTTGGACAACAAATATCACATTTATTGTACTTCACTGTGCGCCACCTGGTGGGAGCTTTTTCATAAATTAAGAACTCTTGTCAATAAAAAAAATTGTATTACTCTGATTTAGATAAAACAAATTCCATTTAAGAAATTTAACAATTTTAGATTTATATGTAGCATTTTATAAGTGTCATATATAGGGAATATCAGAAATTTCAAATAATGATTTTTGTAAAAATGAAATTTATGTTCCAATAAAAGTACACAACCTGTATCCACTTGATGGATACCAACAATCAAAGTAAATGATTTGTTGTTGTGCACTTGCCCAAGCATCTCCTGGTGGGCAATCTATAATTTTTTTCCTCTAACTGCGCATTCTTATCTTAGGTTCTATGGGTCCTGATCACAAAAGGATTTGGATGAGTTGATTTGGTTTTCGATTGTGTTACAGATTTTAGTTTCACTTTTTATCGGCAAGGGGTGCATTATTTTCGAGTGAATTGGTTCTTCAACTCCCTTTAAACAAAAGGTACCTATGTCAGATAGAATAGAACAATATAGAACAAATTGTGCACCCCTGGTGGTGGAACTAAAGGACTCGCCAGTGTGATACAGTGCCTGAATTTCAATCAGAAGGTGGTTTGTTTGTAACATATTACACCCCCTGGTGGTGGAACTAAGAGATTTGCAATGCATGCACAGCACACGCCTACTATATGGTGCCACAAGCAGCAGAAAAATATGTCGGAGGTTTGTTTAGATCAGAAGGTGGAAATAAAGGATTTTTCGTTGCGTGCATAGAACTTTAAATAAATACTTTCATACAAAATCGGGTTAAAGATATAAAATCATACAAGCTTTAGGTTTGTTTAATTTTATTATCATGGGCCTGGGCAGGTCAGCTAATAAATAAATAAATAATGCTTTTCACGAATTTAGTAAGTCTTAAACATTTACAAACGCTGAAATTTAAACAATACTATTCACATTTTCTTAAAACAAGATAGAGGTGAGTATAATAATAGCTAAATTTTGTGAATATTTGCATTTCAGTTGTAGAAATATCAATTTAAAGTTAACATTACAATATAAAGATAATGATTAACGTTAAATTGAGATTTTATATTATCAAAAGAGTAACAATGAATTTATAGTTATTACTTAGTTGCATCCATAATCAAAAGTGAAAATCATTAATCATAAAATTATATTTGTATTTACTTTCAACAAAAACATAATTACAATTATGTTTCTACATTGCACAAAACATAATCATGGAATTTTTTTTTTGTTGAGTTAGGGTCAGGTTTCGGTTTGACTTCAAATGGAATTTTCAGGTTTGTGTTGATGGGGTTACGGTTCAATGGATTTTCTTTTTTTTTTTTTTAAATCAGGTTCGTGCTGTGTTAAGGGTTGATTTGAAATGGAATTTTCAGGTTCAGGTTGAGTACAACACGATATTTTGACTAACAGCTGGTCAAAATCAGGCTGATTGAATAACAGGTGGTCATTTTTCAATTAGCCTAATGCTCTCTAGACTCTTTGCAATAAGCCTGAAAAACATCAGGTTGATTGGAGAATGGGAGATGATTCTCCAATTACACCAAGTACACCATATATATTCTAGCCTCAGTTTCATCATTGTGCATTGTGTAAATCACTATCACTGTGAGTAAAAAAATAATATACCATCCTTTATCCCGTTAAGTCCATTACTAGTGCAATATTCTTTAGCAAAACCAATATAATGTCTTGTTCAGATTCCTACTTTTGGTTTCAGATGGCAACTGGAGCCCAGGCCCAGTACTTTTGTACAAAAGCTGCTATTCAACAGTTTAAAAAGACACAGATGAATTCTGCGGGATGAAATTATAATGTCCAACCAGTAATAATAATAGCAACAGTTAGTTTGAATTTTTGAATTTTCTTTTTTACTTCATCACTGAAATGAGCAACAAATGAATCCCAAAACAACAGCTAAGGTTTATTCAAAACTTCACCCGGCCTTTTAGTTAATACTTGGTGCCAACCTCATTTGTCCAAACTTGTTGTGAGCATGAATGATATCACAACATAGGAATTCAATGCTTTTCAGAAGAATGTTTTATACAAAAATTTTTATATAAGTCAGAGATCATTTTTAACAAATGCGAAAATTTAAATACTGTATTTACTTGTGTATGCTATGTCGTTTTTATACAAAAAATTTATTTGAAAATTGGGGTGCGTATGTGATACACGGGAATTTGATATTTGAAGACTGCAGTTGTGGAGTTTCTCATCCCATTGCATCATCATTGGCCTCTGTATAATACATGATCATCGCACATCTATCTCTTATTTCAATATACAAAATCATGAAATATTTTATAAATAATTTTAAATATTATAATTGTTAAATTTTAAGAAAAATCTGTTTGAAATCTTTTTATAAAATATTTTTGTTCTTCAAATAAGGTGTTAAAAGTCAGGGTACATGTGCTACACAAGGATGCAGCATGCGAGAGTAAATACAGTATTTAGATTGTGGCATTAAAAGAAATATGATTACATTTGATCTCAATATTTTGCTATAATTAATCGAATATATACCAACCTTCTATCTCCCCCCCCCCCCCCCACAAAATAAAAAATACATGTCAGCCAGAAATTTTACTTAATGGAGGAAAAATATAAGTAATACATACAAGAAAGATAACATTTTATTTAAAAATAACTTTTGGTTCAAAGTATGTATACTTAATTTTTAAAAAAAAACAGAAAAATTGGTAGCTATATTAATATCTTAACATTAATGTTCTTAAACATTTTTATTTACATTTCTATTGGGGACGAAGGAATTTGAGATTTTTTTATCTCGCACATAAGTCAACTACCTACTTTGTACCACATTTTTTTGTCTTAAATTTTTTCACTTTATATGGGAGTATATGCAGTAAATCTTTTGAAACATTTAGAAATTTTTAAATTTTTATAGAGTATTTAAGAATATTTATGTGTAACTTTGTAGAGGCTTATATAACTTAGTATGTGTGACTTTTTTTTTTTTTTTTTTTCAATCTGTACAACAATCATGAGGGTGTAAACTTAGGTCATTTAGTTTTGGGGCTCAATGATCATAGAAGGCAAAAGCAATGGTTAGTTGTGTAAGATAATTTATGACATTAAAAAAAAAGCTCACAAAGCTCAAATCATATTAACATAGAATTCTCTCAAGCAGCTAGTTTTATAAAGAAAATTCAGGAGAGCGACATTAGCTAAATCACATGTAATACAGCTGACATTCATGTATCTTTCTCAGGAACTACTGGAATGACTTAAGTACTTTTTTAAAAATAGTTTTGGCAGAAGCTGAACCATAAATTGATAATTTGGCTAAAAATAAAAAAATGTAAATATTACATTAATTTTTTTTTAAAAAAACCTTAGAGATTTTTTTTTTCAAAAATGCATAATTATTGTATTTTTAGTTTTTATTTCTCTTTGAACAATCAATTTACAGTTTAGATTTTTTGAAATCCCTTCAAAAATTCCATAGTTCCTGAGAAAATATGAACAATCTTAAATGTTTAGTATTTTTCAAATTTTTATTCCCTACCAAATGATCAATTTACAGCTAACTACTGACAAAATTATAAAAACAAAGTATTCACTTCAGTAGCTCTTGAGAAAAAGGTACATCAACACCAGCTTTTTACATGTGATTTTGAAATTGTTGTCACCTCCTTAATCTGTTTCATTTTGACAAACTAAATATAAAAATGTCGATTGGCTAGGCTGGCCTTAACCAGGCATTGATAGGCCCACATATAGATTTGCTTTTGATTCTACTTGTTTAGATACTTGTTTATTTTTCCAGCAACCATTTTCTATAAAAAAATAACTCACCAACTGAGGAGATTTAATGCCAAAAATACGAAAGTGTGACATCGCATGCATTTGACATCGTATTCTTTGCACATTCATGACTTTTGGCCAATAACCATAATCAAATGCCTCATCCGTGTATCACAACTATAGAAGATTGTCGAAAATGTAACCCACTCTAAAATTAAACAAAATTCCTTGTTTATATGATTTTGTATACTACTGTTATAGCTAACTTTTTTAGAAAGATGTAATAAACAGCAATAATAACAGGCATTTGGAAGGAACAAGATTTCTCATAATTTAGTCCGATAATGTAAACAGATTTAATATATACAACAATCTAATTTTTTTAAAATTACATAAAATTTATGCAAAAGCTATATAAAAGCCTTGAAATTATCAAGAGCCAAACAAATTTCAAGCAACTAAACTACATTCCTTTTTAAATAGATATTTTATCATAATTTTTTAGATTAAATTGCCATTTTTTTTATCTGTTTGCAGATAAATTCTCATGTCATGCCCATTAATGAACACATTTTTTGATGGACGAATACTATAATCTTGAAAATAATTTATTGCATCAAGTTCTGTAGATGAAAGATAGCAGATCAATATTACAGATCTTTATCTCCCCCCCCCCTCCTCCACCCAAAGTGCAAGAGTAGCAATTAACCTATAGCCTTCATTACCAAAATTAAATATTTACAAAATAAATAAAAATTGAATACATGCATCATGTGCTAGCACTGCATTTGAAATCAAACGTAACAGCACTTTTGTATTATTGCCGTTAAATCACATTTTTCTACGACAGTTTAAATAAAATAGAAAGTAGTTGACAGCAGAGTAGACAAGTACCACTTTTTATTGAGAAAATTTATCTTTGTATAAGAGGTTTCCTTTTGGAAGAGGAGAGGGAAAGAGAGAGAGATGGTAAAAATTAAAATGAATTGGTAAAATTTTATTGAAACTGTAGAATGTGTTTTAATGTATAAGAAAGGCAACTTTATAATATTTTGCATGCTAATTTCTAACAAAATGTAACATTTTAATTTAAAAATAATTTCTTTAAATATAATTACACTAAATAATTGCAGCTAAAACATACAAGTTTAAACACAGTCAATGTTTTTCTATTAAATGTGCACAACTACTACACTAAAGCTAAAATTTCAGAACTTACTTGAGTTTCCTCTGTCTTATATTCCGGGAATGTAGAACATTTTGTAAATACACTATCAGCAATTTCAAAGAAAAAGACACTCTCAGAATACCATTTTTCCCCCAAACAATACAGTGTCTTAGCGATACGGGCAATGGAAAAAGCTACATCAAAATAAGATATAACATTAGAAAGAATTCAATAACTTTATATAAAATTACATAAAACAAGCAGTTGTTAAATATTAGAGCTGTAACAAGTACTCTGATTTAAATACATATTAAATAGCATTCCCTATAAAGGCTAAGGATTTTTTAGAATATGGTATCAAAGTTGGAAATTTAAGCCAATTTTATATAGACAGAGCTGTCTGGGATAAATCACTTGGATACCAATGTCTTCAAATCTCACATGAATATACAAATAGTTTTGAGAATTGTCAGAAAGATTTGGATTGGTTTTGGCAAGTTTTTTTTTTTATGTAATTTAATACAAACTATTGCAGAAGTTTCAAGTTCATTCCTACTGTTGTTTCCGTGTGTTGAGTAAATTGTAGAACTTTCTGTGTTGCCATGCATATACTAGTTCAAATGTTAAGTTTTATTAAATATATGTATTTTCTAGTTTAGCAATATATCTTGCTAATTTGGGTTATACAAAGCAACTTATATCTAGGAACTGGTTTTAGAAAAAAAGCTCATTCTTACAAATTTGTTGACCAATAAGAACACAAACTTCTCACATTAAAATTTCCGTGGCCAACAGCTATTTTAGGACATATCTCATTGTAAATCATGGGGGCAAGTAAGCATTGTCAGGAGCTCATTAATTTTTAATGTAAGACAGGACAAAAAATATCACTAAATAGCAGAAGTGAAGAATTTTCTTTACTAATAGAAAATAACTTACTGGCCTGTACAAAGTCAAATATTACATGTTTAAGTAAAAAAGGATAAAATAAGTTTTTTAAATAATAATAATATTTAAAGTACATTTAATAGTGGTAATGAATTCTTATATTACATGAAATGGACATGAATTGCAAGTATCTATAGATAAAATTATGCTATTAGTAATAGTCATGTTTTATTACTAGTGTTAAGGTGTTCAAAATATTACAATAAAATATATCAAGCCTCTCACACTCAAATATGTTAAAATTTGGCCAAATATTCATTTGATATTCTGTCAAATCACTATTCATTACATCTGTAGTAAATATAATCAACCAGCACAACTAACAAAGTTGTATGAAAATGGTTATAGAAAATGAGAGTTAATGCAAAAATAATTTAAATATTTTCATTTGGATAACAGAACTGAGATAACATTTTTCTCTCTCAAGAAAAATATGATTTTATTCACTCTGTTATATTAATTGTAGTTTTGAAAGCACCCTAAGATTTTAAATAAGAAATCATTTGATTAAAAAAAAATTTGCTTTATTAATAAATAAAAAAATACCCCCCCCCCCCCCCTTCACTCTCAAACATACACACACACCATGCATTTTACATATTTGTAAAAAAAAAAAAAAAAAAAAAATCCTGATGAATATATGAAATAAATCATTTTCAGAATAAAGTGATATATCAAAAAAATTTTTAATGTTTATAAAATAAAGCTCTTAATTTTTTTAAATAAATCTGGTATATGTTTCATTCTCACATCTTTCAACTTACAAAACATTTAAATAAACAATTTCCCAAAATAATTAGATTTTGACAAAGTATACGTTTATAATATGATTTTTTTATTTATTTTTTCCCCTAATGATTAAAATTAACAAATCTAAATTTTTGCATATAAAACAATTTTGAATTCATAAAAAGCAGGAGAAATATCTTTAAACGATTCAAAAATGTTTAAAAAAACTACCAATTATTTAATAGTCAATTTGCCAAAGATATGTAATGTTGAAACATCTCTCTCAGCATCAGAAAATGAAGGTTTCATTAGAAAAGCTACACCAGGCCTGCCAAACCTTTAGTTAAAGGTGCACACCTTAGATACTGACAAACAATGAAGAATGCTATTATCCTCATGGCTACAAGCAAAATATAATCCCACTTTGGCAGTGTTAGCTTAGCAACACACACATCTTTTATGATGCACATATACAGGGTGTTTCACAAAGGACCCCTAACTTTAAAAATCAATAATCTGGAAACGATGATAGATAGAAACATGAAAACAGTGGTATGTTTATTAAAAAAATCGTAAGAATCTTATACGTAAATCTCAAAATTTAGTTAAAAATAGCACCAATAGATGGCATTGAGAGCGTTAGGAATCCTTTTAAAGAGAGTTCAGAAGCATAGAAAGACTAGTCGTCGAAGACTTCGTCATTGAAATCTGGCCACTATTAGCTTATAGTGAAAATAATTCAGAAAGTGGTGTATACCGTGGAGGAACGTGTGTTTATTGTTTTGGAGTACCACCGATTGAATCAGAGTCCTACTGCCACAAGGAGAAGTTTTCAAACGCGATTTCAAGTCGCAAAAGCCCCAGATGGGAAAACAATTCGTGAGCATTTCAAAAAAATTCAACAGAGAGGCAACGTGGCCGATGCGAATTACTTTCACTATACGAAAATAGCGGTCAGATTTCAATGGCGAAATCTTTGAAGGCTAGTTTTTCTATGCTTCTGAACCCTCTTTAGAAGGATTCTTAATGCTCTCAGCACCATCTATCGGTGCTATTTTGATTTTTGAACTAAATTTTGAGATTTACATATAATATTCTTATGATTTTTTTAATAAACAAACATACCACTGGTTTCATGTTTCTATCTATCACCGTTTCCAGGTTATTGATTTTTAAAGTTAGGGGTCCTTTGTGAAACACCCTGTATCTCACATTAATATCCATGCCTATGCAAAAATAAACTTCAGAGAAAATATAAATCATCCTAAATTTAGAATTACATTTCCCTGAGAAGAAGGCACAAAAACCTTAATGCTGTCTATAACATAAAAGCATGCAAATGTCATTAACATTGTTAAAATGGATTTAAAAAAAAAAAAAAAAAAAAAAAAAAAGCTAATTACAGGAAACACTCAAAAGGCAGGCACACACACACACCTAATACACTGCATATACACCTCATAGTAATATTTATGTCCAATAATAATAATTTAAAAAAAACAAAAAAAAAAAAACAATGGCACTCCGGGAGTGCCGACAGAAGTGAAAACTTGAACAATTACGTGTGTATTTTTTGAATCGTCAGGAAATGTTTTATTGTGCAGGAAATACTTTTAAATGAAGTGGTTTTTTTTATTCATTATTATAAACTACTACTACAAAAATTACATTACAATTTTCATTTAATGCACTATTGTACATGAAAAATAATGCATATTATTTTACATACAAAAATTGCAATCTGTTGCTTAAAACGTAAATTTACAAATACATAAAATATGAAATTTAATTAATTGGTATTCTTTGAAATGAATACCAATGAAACTTATGAATTTTCATCCACAATTTTAACAACTCTCAATACATTCATCATTTCTTCCATGAGATTTAGTTTCATATCTTTTGTAATAACATTTATCTGTAAAATAGGGTTCCCGCTTCCTATCACTCCAAAAATTATGACTTCTTTGCTGCCTGTCTTGTTTATGGTATTCGTGAACATTATGCTTTTTTTCTATCTTCATACTGCGCGTATTGTTTGCGGTATCTATAATTTCTATCAACAAACTTTTCTTTTCTATAAAATGATTTCACTTCATTTCCGTATCAGTAACCACGTTTCTTAAAACTTTCGTGAAATATTTCCTTATTTTAATTTTTACTTTTTATATTACTTCTGTCTATTTTTTTTTCTCGTGCTTGTTAAATTATAATATTTTCCGTGTTTTGTTATTTCATTTTCATCTTTTGATTTGGTCTCGCGAGTTGAGTCACTTTTATCTGTTTTCACCACGCGTGCTAAATTTATCTTGAAATAATTTTCTGAATTATTTTTATTCATAATATCAATCATTTCGTTTTCTGCACGTGAACTATTTCCTTTTGATACTTTCGCTTCATTGTATGAATTGGCAACATAATTTAATTTGGTGTCGGTGACGGTAATGGTAACGGTGTCGCGAATTCAATGGTTTTATCCCATCTCAAAAAATGCCCAACGCGCCTAAAGAAGTTTTCACTTTAAAAAAAACATGCAAACATTAATTGTTTAAAATTTTTAAAAAAGCTAGTAACTGCAATGATGTAATTATTTAATCATCATGTGTCATTAATTATACCAATTAAAACTCCCCCCCCCCTTTTACAGATAATTAATTAAAACATTCTTTCCCTTTTAAAAATATATTTCCTTTGATCATTTGGAAAAATGGTCCTAATCACCAAAAATTTTATTTATTTTTTTTTGTTTGTTTGTTTCAGTATCAAAATGGAAATATTTCAAAATGTATAAAAAACTAAAAACCAAATAGCATACAAAAAAAATTCATAATATTTAGCTCAATAAAGTTCATACCTATATTCATTGATAATAATTTGAGAAATTAAATCTTGTTATTTTGTACAGTATGATCATATTTGAAATGGCCAATGCATATAATCACACATCAATTATTACACTAATAAAATGCATCTTTGTGTGTGTGTGTGTGTGTGTGTGTGATAAACTACACAATGTTTGCCAGCTTTATTTGATGAGGATGTTTCTACGAGTATTGGAAAATGTTGACTGGTAAATCTTGATAATAATGATGAACATGGTGCAACTTTTTTTTGTTGTTCAATTATTTCTTCCGATAATTTGTTTAAATGTAAGAAATGAATCTTTATGAATAGTTTTACTATTTAAAAGGATGATGTGAAGGCAATAATAATAAAAAAAATGTTTCATTGTACACCTTCTAATAATGTTGAATAAACTGAAATTTGCTAATAATTATAGTCCACTCCACACAAGTTTTTATTATAGCCCAAAACAATATTTTCTTTAGTTTTGTAATTCTGTTTCTCCTTATCAGAAAACTTCAGCATAAGAACGTTCCATATATATTTCCCTGACTTTTCCAGGTGGCTAGACACCCTGTTCAACATCAAATTTTAAATTGCTATTGCATGCTGCTATTAAAAAGTGTTCAATGTTCATATTATTTATTTTAAATGTAAATTTCATAATAATTTTGAAAATCTACTTTTTATATCTAGCTAATGTATAAGCAAATAGCTTAAATTTCCTAGCATAGTGCTAGATAAGCTATAATTTTTGACAAATGAATCTAAGCAAGATATGTGCTCATTTCTGTTTCTTTTATATACAGTAGATCTTTATAACGCAAACCTAAAAACATGAGGTTGTGTGTTATATAGAATTTTGCACATTTCACACATCATTAAATTTAGCTTGTAAAACATGGCCAAATATGTGTGAAACATACCAAAATACATTATAGTATCTTTATATTGCATTCTTTATTACCAGGAGTTATATATTATAATTTTTTGCATAATATAGAATAGATAATTCCACACATTGTTATTTTTACTTTACAGGGGTCTGTCCAGACTTTTTTCCCAGGGCCCTGTTTTTGTGAAATTGTGAACAGCTTTTTATATTTGTGAAAAATCTAGTCATAATTTTGTGAATTTGAAATGATCGTTATATTCAGGTTCTTGTTTATACATTTTTAAGAAGATATATAGATGTAAAATACATATATTTTCTTTACATGTGTAAAAGTGACAGGTCAGATTTTACTTTTAAATGATTAATTTTGTAAAATGTTGAGTTTAAAGATGGAAAAAAATTGTGAAAAACCTATTTTTAAGATAAAGAATTTTGTGAAGGGTCCTGTTTTAGGAAAAATAGTTTTGTGAAGGGTCCTGTTTTAGGGAAAATAGTTTTGTGAAGGGTCCTGTTTTGAAATCAAAAAAATTGTGAAGGGTCCTTTAAAGGACCCAATTTTTTCCTAAACAGATCCCTGCTTTATAAAGATTGTCCAAACATAGCTGTATCAAATCATAGCAATTTTTTCAGTAATTAGCTCTGAATTAAGGAGATAATGTTAAATTAATGTATCAGATTTAGTCCTCTAGAGAATAGCAACTATTTATAATGTAAGAATTCAGGTGTTTCTTAACTGAAAATTCATTGTTTACATCTGAGAAGTTGTGCGTTATATGGAGAATTGCGTTGTATAGAATTGCGTTATAAAGATCTTCTACTGTATAAGTAATAGACATATTTTAAGTTATCATAAATTATTACGCTTAAAAATTAAGAACTTCAATTATCCCTACATTGTTATGATTCCCAAGTTTCACAAAAATCCTTTAAAATTCCACAATGTCACTGTAGGATGTAATACTTATAACACATACGCTAACTCACTTTTCTTATATATCCTCACTCTAATCTACAATTTATCTATCAAGAAAGATAAAGCTGTTATGTGCTAGTAAATAAAATCAAGGCATTTACAAACGTCAACAATATTATCACATATGATTTCAAGGACCGTTTCAAGAATATTCTTTTGGCAGATTTACACTCTACTATTAATTTAATGATAATTATAAAATAATCTCCAATTACCAATTAGATACCCACCCAAGTAGCAAAACCTACCACTAAAAACAATAGGGTTTTTTAAATAGTTTTAAATTATTCAGCTCTGTCTGCCTAAAGTTTTATTATTACCAGATTTTAAAGGGTTTAAGTTTTATACACTGACTTACACTGGTTTCATTTTTATCTACCTGTATCATTTTTACATGTAATATTTAAAAAATGAAAATAAATTTTAAGAACTTACCATAGGCAATTATATTTTTCCCCATATTATCTGCTTCAGCTGCAATTGTAATATTAGAAAAAGAAAATTTCAAAAAATATTTAGCTTCCTTTATCAATTGCTTTCTTTTTGTGCCTATTTAAAAAAATCAACAAAAATCTGTTAACTATGGTGGTTAAATAGAAATTTAATAAAAGAAAATATTATAATGAAAATTATTGTGTAAAAGAAATATTTAAAACATTTTTCCCCCACATGAAAAATAATGCAAAGAAAAGAATAAAAAAGAACAAAGGAAAAATGCAAAGCAAAAATAACTTATTCAAACTCTAAAACTAAAAACAATAAAATATACTAAACCCTTTTAGTGCGAAGGAGCGCCGTCGCGCTGCTCTCGCTAGTTGTTTTTATTATCATAGTATAAAATCTTCTGAAGAGAATGTTGAAAAAATTATGAATACTGGTGTATTGTAACGGAAATGGTGAATATTTCTCTTGTTCATATAAATTATCTATAAAAATGCACTTTTTTACTGGCATTTTTAGCATATATTGGTAAAATATGTATGGCACTAAAAGGGTTAATTTGTTCCTTTCCTTTCCATATAATAAAACACTTAGATTACTGTGCTGCATAAATACAATATATGCATAATGTTTGTTCATATTCATTGCAGCATTAAGCTTTAAAAAAATTATTTACTGCCATATTTTTTTCAATATGACTAAAACAAATTTATTAATATGATTCAAAAGATGTGATTATCTTATATTTAGAAATTTAAGTTCTGCCTATTCTTTAGTAGTTCAACTGCAAAAATTATAACACCAACTTTACGCGAATCAGAAATTTGGTAGCTTCCAGAAATGGTTACATCAAATTGGTAAGCAAAATTCTATATTTACAGATATTTTTATGCCAATTTAAAAAGTAAGAACTAGTGCCAAATAAGTTGTAAGAACTCTAAAACCTCTGAATAGCAGACATATCAGGACTGCAGAATTTGCCTGCTATTCAGAGATAAAAACATACAAATAGAAGTGTAGGGAACTGAAAAAAGTGTTTGCTATTCTGGAGTGTCCATTATAGAAGTTTTACTGTATTTACCTTTTAATATATTTTTTTTAGTAAATCTTTATCTTATATTTGTAATTTGTAATTTTTTTTTATATATATATCCTCAAAATGACATTTATTAGACTAAAATTGTTGATAATATGTGATGTATTTCCCCCTTAGGGCCTCAAATCTATATTTTAATTATTGAAATGCTTTTTTTCTTTTAAATAATTGAATTCTTTGATATATAATAGTATATTTCAATACATAAGACAATCAGTAAGACAAATCTATGTAAATTTTGGCCATAATTTTGTGATTTTAGCATGTATTTGTCCTATAAGATGACGCTCCAACATCTATAAATGAGTATAATTTTCTGAGTGTGATCCAGAAAATAATACCATGTGTAAGAAAAATGTTTTATATCATCTCCATTATACCAGATACATGAATGTGCAAATTTCAAACTTTAGAAAATGGCACTTAAATGCTTATTATACTCTTATAATCCAGCCATTTTATTTTCTTAAAATGTTTTGTAATGGTGCTTGAGCATTTGAGTATCAAGCTAAACAATTTTTTTTTTTTTTAAGATTCAACCAGCTAATAAACCTAGAGGAAAAAATTTACACATTCATGTTTCTAACATAAGGGAATATACTGCTGAGTGAATGTGCTTCTAATTTATAAGAAAATAACTGTAATGACAACCAAGAAACTGTAGTAAATTGCCACTTCTGTATGTTATGTGAAAAACACGTGCCAGTCCAGAACAGAGCCTTCCACAGAAGATATTCTAAAAGATGTCAAATTGAGATCTCATTACAAATTAAATTATAATAAACAGAAAAATAAACAGAAATAGACTTTTAAGAATTTTAATACTTATCCTTATTTGTAAATTTAAAATTTTTATTTATTTTTACTGTGATTATATATTGCGATCATTGTTATGAATTTAAATAAAAATATGTACCGTAAAATTCCAATTGTCAGCTCCGCCCCGCCTTTTAGAAAATAAGCCCCACCCACTTTTTAAGCAATTTTAGTGTTTGTTTCCATTTCTAAATATAACCTCCCCCCCCCCCCCCTCCCATCCCAAAACTTTTTAGCACAAAAAATTTATTTAAAAAATCCAAGTGAGATAATTTTTTTATGTACTGGGGCCATTTTCAAAATTCGCTTACATATGCTGTCCAAGAGGAAAAAGAATAAAATTCAAACAAATTAATATTTAAAGTTTAATTTGAACTATGCATTGTAATACAGAGAACATTAAAAATTTCTAGAATTAAAAATTTTTAAAATCAGTAAAAAAAATTGAGATATAAATCTTAAAAAATGTGACTAAGCAAAAATGCCTGTCACATTCCAAGTTTTATGTAATTAAACTTTTATTTTTTTAACTAATTTAAATTGTTTTTATTAAAAAGGTTTAATTACTTTAAATATGAACTATTAGTGTGCTATATTAATGATAAAAATTAATTACAAAAGTTTTTTTCTTTAGCTATCAGCAGAAATATTTTGTCCCTCACTTTGTGTCAAGTCCGTTACTGTATGATTATTTTAGTCAAAATAGGTTTGTAATTGTGCGTAAAGTTGGCAGCACATATTCAGTACCATTGTTAAACTATTCAAGCAACTATTTCTTGCCATTTTTTATTCTTCAATTGAGAAGCACTGCAATAGTGACAAGAATCGTCTTTCTCTTCAGACTTAGTATTTTTATTCATTGTCAAGTCTGTTACCATAATTTTTAATATTAAAATAATACTGTTTACACTTTTGTATTTAAATACTGTTTACTTAATAAATTTAGAAGGTATGCATATTATTATCTAAGTTACAAATTGCACAAGTTAGCTGATTTCTAATGGTTTGATTTGAATGTCAAATCTGTTACTTGTCAACTCTGTTACCATGTGACTGGTAACGCATTTGACTCAAGGTAACAGACTTGACATTATTTGCGAACTTTGATTAATAAAAGTTATTTTGCAACTATAATTGCTTTAATAGCTGCAGAAAAGCAAAGGTGCTATAAGGAAAGGCTGAAATAAAATCCAGAAAAAATATAAGCAAGCTGAAAACAAAGAAAAGTAAATTAATCTGAATTATGATATTTATAATCAATGATATTTACAATTGCTTATGACAAAACAATGGAAAAAATAACTTAATGTGTTAAATTTTAAATTCATATTTATTTTGTATGCAAGTTATTAATATTCTATTTTTTATAGGAAAAAATTCTTAAAAAAATAATTATAATAAAATGATTTATTGGTGAGATATCAAAGGTATAAAAGAAAGTATTGGCGTGAAAAGTAAGCTGAATATTGCTTGCACAAAGTTCAACTCTCGGTTATAGAAACAACTACATGCTAATTGAAAAGTTTGAAGCAGATTTAACATGCTTTAAAAAGCATTTTTAGAATATTATTGCTTTCCAGCCTATAGAATATGCAAAAAGTGAATAAAGCTCTTTTGCATATTGGTTTTCCCAGTAAATTATGCATACAGATTCAGTGAAGAAATGCAAAACTTTTCAATGTGGTGCATCTAGAATTTAGGCTTATCTTTATACAGGTGTCCTATAAATCTGGAAATTAAATTAAGCCATATTTGTATAATCTCGCTCAGCTATAATCACAGTGCTGCAGTGATATGGGCTCATCTAAAGACAACAATGGAATTCTGGAAACCCAGGATATGTAACATTTCATCATTCGATTTTTTCTGATGGTTCTTATACACAATAATGTCAAAAAAATTATTTGTTTACACACTTGCTGTTTGAACATGGCTTTCAAAAAAGAACTTGGTCACATTGTGAAGCTGGCTATGGTAAATGAGTTGTGATGACATAGGTTAGGAGCAATAAATTAAAAGATAACTTGATATCTTATAGGGGTCATTCCATGTCAAATCACCCAGAATTTTCTAAAAATAACACCCACCACCTTCAATTTTGATAAAATTTAGTGTATTTGTAGAACTTTTCATGTCCATTCCAAAAATATCAATCACATTGAAATTGATCAAACGGTTCGAGAGTTATGAGCTTTTAAATATCTTCCAAGATGGCCGATTTGCCGCCATTTTGAATAGCACATGTGACAACATAAAAATCTAACTCCTTACAGGTTTAACCTACAACCTTCAAATTTTTTTTTGTTGTTGTTGTTCAGAATAAAGTAAACTTTCATTGAAATAGATTTCTGTGCAGTTTATTCCATTAAAATGCTTTCAGAAAATTATTTTTTGGCATTTTTTTTAATTAAAAAAAGGTGTAACTTCAAGAGCTCATTGCCCCCGCCACCCCCCCCCCCCTTCAATTTTTATATAATTGCATACACAGACACCTCAAAGCGTGTTTTGAAGCCTGGTAAAAAAATTTTAATGGGCAGTTCACAGACATTTTGTTTAAAGAAGAATTTCAATGTTACTGATCTTCCAAAAATAACCGAAAACACAAGATGTTTGATATTTCTTTTATCATCAGAAATATCGTAATCTTTACATCTAAAAGTTTGATAAGGTTTTATCTTACATAAAGATAATATTTTTTTATAAATGTAGCTAAAAAGAAGTGGAATCCCATGAAATAAACAGGAGTGCTAACAATGAATTCATGCAGGACATATTGTCATGTCAAATTGAAATCTTTTGCAAAGTTTCAGTAAATTATAAATAAAAAAAGAAATTATGAAAAAAATTCTACAAATAGTCACATTTTATAACTAAATCATCTTTTATATTACACCAAATATGATAAAGTTACAACTCTTAAATAAAAAATATTGCCAAGTAAAAGTTATTGTAGTATTTTAAAATTATAGAAAATCACCTTTTTAATAACATCAGTAACAATTTAAAATAAATATATTTAATTAAAAAAATAACTCTATTGTAATAGAGATGAAAAATCACAAAATTGTTTTAGTTAAAATTTCTTCATTTTATCCTTCAATTTTATTTCCCTCTCATTTTATGTTTTGCCAACTTGATGTTTATTAAAGCACTGGATATATCAATAAGTTTATATGTTGTGATACTGATGTCAACTGCACAAAGGATATGATTGAAAGGCAGAATACAACTGTCATTTACTGGCTGATATTAAGAAAGTGGTGGGTCATGTGGATGCATGAATTTAAGTTACATCTCCTTCTTCTCTGTGGACTTCTGAAACTAAGCTTATATACTAATTCGATTCATATATACGTGCTACATAATTGTTAAGAGATGGAATATTCAAAGCAGAGCATATTTTAAGGAATTCTCACTGGGCGACAATAGGCTTGATCTGTTGTCCCAAGCAAATATCTATAAATTCAGCAACCCCCCCCCCCCCCCCCCCCAATAACTGCAAACCAAATAATTGGAATATCGACTTCTATAATTCTGTGAACCTGGTAAGTAAATAATGATGTCTTCATTGAATCATGTAAACCCATTCATTTATGCTGCGTTTACACTATGGCTTCAGGCCTATCAGGTCTGCGTGGTCTGTCAGGTCCAGGTATAAGAGGGTTTTATAATAGCTAGGTATAAGTCTACATTCACAGTTCAGACTAATTGTTAACAATTGTTATGTTAGTCATATATATAGATCAAACATAACATTCAACCTACCAAATTTCTGTACCTAATTAAAAATGTATGTATGAAATTTATCACTAAAATTATTTTTAAATGCTGCTTACCTTTTACCGTTTCTACACTTGACTTTTGTTCATAACAGTATAGGCCAGTAAAAATAGGATTTTACTAACCAAAAATTCGTGGAAAGCTGGAAATTGTTTTAATCACTTTGTTTTACATCCAAATGAAGGGATTTGAAGTTTGTCCCATTGTTCCTAGTGAGCTTTAGATGTAGCACCACAAAAATCTCAAAATTTTCAGACTTTTTTCAGTATTTCGCAAATAACTCAAACGCCGTTCACTCTACAGAAAACATCCTTGTTTACCGATTGTAGAGCATAAAATTCTGCGTCGATTGAGTACTACAGACTAACAAATTTCCCCAATAATAAGCGAGATATGATAAATCAATAAAAGTACATTTTTCCAAATTTTTCTAAAAAAATCATAAAATTGGTGTTTTGAGTACCAATTGTCGATTAAATGAATCATTTCGCTTACAAAACAGGATAACTGCATAAATCGTTGAATGGTACTGTTTAAATTAACAATTTAATGTTCTAGTTTATTTGATGTTCTAGTATTAGATGTTTACAGAAGAAGGTATACTTTAAAAGTGATGTTTTTCCCTTTTTAAATCCAAGGCATATTTTAAAAGAGTGAGAGATTTTAAAAGAGTGAGTTTTAGAAGTGAAGCTGCAATCTGGGTCATACAAGATGGAGTACCTCATATCTGCGTTTTTAAATCACGTTTAACTTGCTGGTCAAGAGTTTTTAAAGATGTCGTCATAAGAAAATAAAGAGCTTTTAATCTTCTTTAAAAGGCAGCTAATGACATGTTCAATTTTGATTTGTTTTTATTACTTTTTATTGAAATAGTTTTTCATTTAAAGTAAGTAATGATATATTTCTCTTTTGCCGGATCTCATGATTTTAGATTTTGATTTTGCTCTTGCTTTGTAAAAGGTTACCAATTGTTGTTAGACTAGAACAGGAGTTCATATTGACTCCACGTGTCTGCTTTCATGCAATCATGATTTCGGAACTTTGCTTTCTGGCTAATCCGTGCTTCATTCATCGAAATTATTAGTCACCGTTTTATCCATTGTTGACACCAAATTCGGTTGTTTGTTTTAGGTCACTATGAATGGTACTTTGCAATCGATGGACTGTATGTCATTGGGACTATAGCTTTTGTTTACATAGTTTACCCTGGAGTGGCAAGTTTTGTCCGGCAGTTTAGAATACTTTTGTTTCGGGTTCAAGCATCGTATCGATGGCTGTTACCAGACAAGTTATAGAGTGGGAGTTGTGGTTGAGATATTGGAAATGTTGAGTCGGGTAATGGGGAGATGTGTTATTCTTTTATTAAAAATATGTTTAATTTATTTTTCGTTTATTGAGTTCATTTAAAGTTAATATATATATATTTAGTGTTTAATCTAGCACTAGCCAAATTGTCAAAAAGCCTAACTGAAAGCACCTTTTGCCCCCAAAGCATTTAGTGGATTCGCCAAATAGAGACAGCAAAAAAATATATATCATTTCCATTTTGTTGTTCTGCCTTTTGTAAACCTGCTGCTGCCGCATGGAAAAAATCTTGCACCGCCTCTGTCCCAGCAACTCCCTTCAAAATTTGTCTCGTACTCTCTGTGCAATCTTAGAAATAGTGTGACGTCATTTGCATTTGACTTATTGAGGAAATTAAAAGAGTTTGATTATTTTTTGTTGATGATCCCAACTTAAGAAATGAAACCAAAACGGTTCATGAATGGAAGTTGTTCAGGCAGGATCTGGCTACAAGAGGTAAAGAAATTAAACAAGCTGATTGTATTCTTTTTGCAGTAAAAATGGCATTACTGACATGTTTCCCAATGTGATTTCTTTGTATGAATTTGTAGCAACAATTATGTTGTCTACAGCAGATTGTGAAAGGGGATTGAGTCTTGTGGGTATAACAAAAAGTGACTTGAGAAATAGACTGACAATCACAAATTTAAGTAACTTAATGATGATTAATTTGGAAGGGGAAGTTTGAAAAGAATTTCCATTTAAAAAAGTATTTGATGTGTGATGTATGATCAAATCTTGAAGGGTCAATCTTACAGAGTGGTGTACTGTTTGTATATTGCATAATTAAAAATAATATTTATACAAATTTTTATATAAATGAGTAAAAGTTTTTTTTTCTTGGCTAAAACTATTTTGACGTAGTTTTGGCTAACAGTTATTGGCTGCAATTAGCCAAAAAGCTACAAACCTCTTTTTCCTAGATTAAACTCTAATTTTACATATTTAAACAGAATTATTTACAGAACTCTTAAAGTAAAATTAAATGTTTCTTTATGACAATTTATTAAGTTAACATTTAATTTAAAAGTAATTTGTTTTTCATTTCGCTTAAAGTTAAAGATCATGTTTCATTTAAATGTAAATTTTAATTTATTAAAGTAATTTATTTAACAGACTTTTTACATTTAAATACTTTTCTAAATTCTTTTAGTGCTCCAGTTTATCTAAATTGAACTATGAGATGTTAATATGAGGGTTTAGTATAAATAGTGTAAGATTATGACCTTCTGTTTCAACTGATGGAAATATAATTTCCAAATTAATGTTAATGTCAAATCATATATGTTCAAAATTATTGAAGATGTCTTTATTTTAAATTGATTTTAATTTGTTTATTTGTGAATAAAATCTTGGTTAAGTTTTGTCTGTTATTCTTTCATCAATCAATATATTAGAATATTTTTAGTTAGTTATTTTAAATTGCCTTTAACAACATTTATTTTAAAATTTGGTAAACACCAGCATATACGCACCACATGTGCTTATGCTCTGCTAATTTCAATTAATCGTAAATTACCTTAGGGTGATTTACAATATATTTCCCACGAATGATTCGCGAATTTCTTCTTGCAACAAATTTGCAAAATTCATGATTTTTCCACGGATCCGACTGAATAATTTTGCGATTTTCCTCCGCAAACGACTGACGAATTTAGAGATATTTTCCTGTGACAGTTTGATTAATTTTGCAATATTTTCGCATGACGGATCGACAGAATTCATGATTTTTTTACACGAATGATTGACAATCTTTGCAATTTTTTCCACAACCAACTGACAAATTTCATGATTTTTTCTGAGACCTATTTTTGTAATTTCAGTTTCTTCCGAGAGAATGATGAAATTCCGATTTTTCCTCGCATCCAACTGAAAAATTTCTGGATATTTTCCCGCGACTGATTGACGAATTTCACAATATTTTTCTCGCGGCCAATTAGTGAACTTCTTCAAAGGTTTTTCCCATGACAAATCAACGAAATTCATGATTATTTTTCTCGAGACCGATCGACAAATTTTGCGATTTTTTTTCTGCAACCAATTGACAAATTTAAAGACTTTTTTCTGCGACCTATTTTTCTAATTCCACAGTGTCTTGCAAGAGAATGATGAAATTAATGATTTTTTCCTCGCGTCTGATTGAAAAATTTTGCGATTTTCCACTGCAACCGATTGATGAATTCCCTTACTTTTTCCTTAAATTGTTAGGCAAATTTTGCAATTTTTTTTGCGTGACAGAATAATGAAATTTATGTTTTTGTCCCGTGACCAACTGCCGAATTTCAGGATTTTTTCCTCGCGTCCGACTGAAAATTTCCATAAATTTTCTGCATGACCGTTTCACAAATTTCAGGATATTATTTCGCAGGATTTAATTTCGAGCAAACGAACGACAAATTTTGCAAATTTTTTTCTGCCACAAATTGATGAAATTCATGATTTTTTCCCACGAATGATCCGCAAATTTTAAGATTTTTTTCACTACGATCGATTAATGTGTTTTAAGATTTTTATTCCTGCGATCGAAAAGGGAAAAGGACCAAAAAGACAGCAAGGTCTACTGGGAGTTGCACCCTACTAAATTCCCTTAGAGCAGGGATGGCAAACCTTTTCACATCCGCGTGCCATATTTAAAAAATATATAAATTTTACTGGACCATGGCGTGCCAACACCTCCCCCAATCCCCCGAAAAAAGTGGATAAAATTACTTTACCATGAATGTATTTTACCATTGTCAATGTCTCTATAATTCAACTTTTAACTACTTTTGGTATGGCAAAAGGTTTGTTTGCTTTCTATAAATATTTTAATAATGGAAGAGACGCTGAGTCTTTTACACACACAATAGTGAAAGACGCTTTTCTTTAATTTAAATATTTTTTTTTTTTTTTTTTTTTTTTTGGAAAAGTTAAGAATTATATGTGAGTATTATCTTTCTTTTATTGATTACATATTTGTTTTTTGCAAAATTATTTACAATTTTAATTAATTTTTTATTTTTATTAATTTCAGTATGGGTCGAGGGGTTGATTTGTCCCCTAGGAAAAAATCTGAGGTAAAAACCCTTCTTCTGCATACGAGTCCTTCCCAAAGGAAGATAGCAGAACTTTCTGGAGTTTCTAAGTCAGTAGTCAACAGGATAAAAATAAATCTGGACAAGAACCAGCCACTTTCGACCAAACGAAAAGGTAAAAGTGGAAGAAAACTCATAACGACTTCACGTACCAATAGCAAAATCCGGGATATCTGTTTAGGAAACAGAAAGAAAAGACTCCTTACTCAGATTGTTCAAGAATCTGGAATACCAGTTTCTAAGAGAACTGTGCAGCGGAGATTAGCAGAGGAAGGGTTGACATGTCATTGTCCAGCCAATAAACCCCGGTTGACAGAAGCGATGAAGAAGAAGCGCCTTGCCTGGGCTTGAATACCGCCAGAAGACAGTTGATGACTGGAGTAAGGTCAGTTGTTAAGATAATTATTATTTAGGTCATTTAAAATCATTTATTTCTAAATTATTAACATATTTCTTTTTTTTTTCAGGTGTGTTTCTCAGATGAATAAACCTTTGCGATTTTAGCCGATAAAAGCAGCTTTGTCAGGCGACGACCAGGTGAAAAATACTACCCAATTGTATTTGTTGGTATATCATTTTAAGATGACAACCAAAATACAGGGTGTTTCTAAATGAATATTGGGGTTTTAACGCTTGGTAGTATTACATACAACTTAAAATTATAATTAATACATAAAATGAAAGAGCAACTCAAACAGTTTTACCTACAAGCTTACAAGTGTGCAATGTGAACGAACACCTTTCGTCACACAGCACACATGAAGTCGATAGCTCAGTTCTTCCCAAACGTTAATTAGTGTTTGTGGGGTAATTGTTGCAACAGCTGCCTCAATCCAGTTTCTTAGGTTGGATAGGTCAGCTGGTAGTGGAAGCACATACACTCGATCCTTTATGATCCCCAACAGGTAGAAATCACATGGCGTCAGATCATGTAATTTTCTGGCCGTCAGATTGGTGAGCGTAGAGTGGCGTTTGGGAATAACTGAGAATCGACTTGATGTGTGCCGTGTGACGAAAGGTGTTCACATTGAACACTTGTAAGCTTGTAGGTAAAACTGTTTGAGTTGCTCTTTCATTTTATGTATTAAGTATAATTTTAAGTTTTTTATAATAGATACTACAAAGCTTTAAAACCCAGATATTCTTTTAGAAACACCCTGTATTTTATGCCAAATCAAAAATATATTATACCAAAATATGGGTGAAAGGATGTTTAATTTTAGTTTTATATCTATTCCTGCAGACCAAAAAAAATAGGAGGTAAAAATTTTACAATTTAAGCATCATTTGGGGTTTCCAGAACCCGAAAAATTCTGAGAGAATGCAAGAAAAATGAAGATGAAAATTTTATATTTCCTGCATTAATTTTATAATTTCGGCTTTATTTCGGATCTGCAATACTTGAATATCAAAAGGAGAAAGATAACAGAAATATCATTATTTTGAGTACGAGAGACTCAGGGGGGGGGGGGAATTACTTTATTATTTTTTTGGGGGGGTGGGGGGGTGAGGGGGTCCTAAGCACACAAAAAAAAAGGGGAGAAAACTTACAATTTCAGCATTACTCCTGGTCCCACAGACCTAAAAAATCTGAGGGAAACCAGAAAAAAAAAGGGGGGGAAATTTCCAATTTTCACATTACCTCGGGTTTTGCAAGCCCCAGGGCTCCCACTCAACTTTTGCAGTTAAAATGGAAAAAAGGGACCATCTTTTTCAAAAAAGGGGACCAAAAGGGACCATTTTTTTTTATCAAAAAAGGGACCGAAAAGGACTACATATTTGTTAAGAAGGGACCTATTCCAGCAAATCACAAATAAAATAGACACAGAACACCCCTCCTCTCCCTTATTTGTTACTTATTTATAAATGTTCAAAGTATAATTTGTTATATTTGTTCCGATTCAAATTCACTTAATTCTGAAATTCATTATCTGAAAGCCATTGCTATTGGCAGATGTTACAAACTTCTATTATTAATACAACTTTATTTGAATTACAAGGGTCGGTCAGTAAGTTAGTTGCACTGCTTAAGAAAACAGGATCGAAATTTTACAATAACTTTATTTGTATCCTAAAGTTTCATGTAAAATCTACTTTTCAACATCCATTATTTAAACATTTATCGAGACATGGCATAAGTTTTTTAACGGCTTCTGCAAAGAAATCCCGTCCAATGTCCAGCAATAATTTTATGCACACTTATATGAGAAATATTCACTTCATTTGAGATTTCGTCTATTGTTATGCGTCTGTTTGCAAAGTTGCATTCAAAAGAGCAGCGATCTCATAATTTTATGCAGGTGATGGTCTTCCCTTGTGCTCAGCCTTGTCAATATCTGTACGTCCATTCTAAAATGTGTTGCACTGCTTCGCGCTAACTTTATGTGACATTGCATTTTCACGATAAATTTCAATGCAGTTACATCTTTTTGCCCATAAAAAATGAATCGCTGCATTCATTTCCCATTTGGATGCCACTTGCAGCTGCCGAGATATGTTTACAACCAGTGGCGTAGCTACGTCTTTTGGCGCCCGGGGCAGGAGGAAATTCCGCCCCCCCAAATAAAAAATAACCCCATTATTTTCTCTTAAGACAAAATGTCCTTCCGGCTTGTACCAGGAGGAAAAAAGCTTCCCTCTTTCTTGTTTTTAAGAATCCAATTAATTTAATTCAAGCACATGAAGCTAAAATGCATGAAACCCGATTATAGAAGATTCCTAGTTTCTGCTAATAAGGAATTTGAACGAGAATTTAGAAAAATAAATCCGCGATCGACATGTTGGATTCATTTTTGATGACCTACTTTTAATGCCATATTTGGTGACATTTAACCAAATATCGCCAAGTTTGTCAAGAATTTGTGATGTTAGCTGAAATGACTATGTAGTTTTAAGCGTATGAGAGTAGCAACAATGATTACAGCAATAAAAGTAAATTGGGAGAAACCACGTTTTTAAAAACTCGTAAATTAAATCCGATTAATGGTGGGGGAATATCTTCTAGTTTGTTTCATTTACAAGTTGCGTACCATCTTTGGCATTTCCAAGGAGTTCCTTATGTTCTAAGTGACAAAACTTCAGCAAATATTTTTCAATGACTCGTTTTTTTTTCTTTTTCCTTTTTTCTTTAGACAATCTTTTAGGTGTATTTCATAAAATTAAAAATAGGATTTTCAGCAATATAAATAGTTTATTTTCTGAAAACAAAAATGTTAAGTAAAAAGTATTTTTTATTGTATCTTAAAAGTTGCCATGGCATTTACATTTTAACTAATTAATTTTTTGAAAATCTGGTCCTTACAGTTGGAAGGAAAGTATGAAGAAATGTTGCGAAAATTTAAAAAAATTACGTGAAGTCAGGTTTTAAACTTTCTTGAAAAGATTTTCAATTAAATATTTTTAATACAAGATTAATTTTATCACAAGAATTGTGTTTTTGCTTGATTAAATCATAAAACTTTCATAATATCAATAAAAAGAGCATCCTAAAAATTTACAACGGTGCATCCTGTTTGAAAATTTTAATGTACCCATAAAATTTTGCTTTGATTAGCCCAAAGAGAACCAAGTATATATATATATATATATATATATATATATATAATTACATTTTGCTGCTTTTAAATAATTTAAAAAGGCATTATCTGAAAAAAATGCACTGATTACACCTTTTTTTTAATACAATAGATAAAAATGTTTTTTACTTCAAATATTTAGAAAATATTTTTCTGTTCCTGTTTACTTCTTCATTGTATTTAATTTTTTGCAATTTTCAGTGTTCATTTCATAGTTGTTTTGAATGTTTGTTCAAGACTAAATGAGCATTTAAATGATCTTTAAAGACTGCAGGCCTTAATAATGCTCGCGAAAGATTTTTTAAATCATCAAATCCTTCTAAAGATCACACACTCTTAATTGCATTTAACAGTAAACAAGGCCAAAAAAATAATTTTGATTTTTCTCAGTTTCCAGACAGCCATTTGTACTGGTCGTACTAGGAAGACTGAAAAGTCCTGTTACAATTTTTATACGGTTTAAGAAGGGGAGAGAAATTTGGGGAGAGATTGCTCACATTTTATTATTTGTCTGTTCTCAATGTCCGTTCAACGAAAAAATGGAATTTCCAATTTAAAGAAATTGTATTTTTACTTATTACAGTTCCTCCAGCTAAATACATTTTGCACTAGTTCACAGAATTAGAGGAAAAAATTAATATGGAATGCTAAAAACACAAAAATCAGCATGAAAACCAATAGAGAATTAAAGAAATGCTCTTTTGATATCAGAAATGTGACACTAGCACAGCCCTTTGTTTTATAAGCTGTAAGCTAGACAGTGAGGAGCTTCCAATCGCGATTGACATCTATGGATTTCTCCACTCCACCCCCTTCGCTGCATTTCTTTAAAGCATTCACACACACACACCAAAAACAGTCTACAATTCGTATTATCAAAATATGTGAGATGATTTCGATTTAAAGCATCTCACAGTTTGGCACCACGCCCCCCTTATCTAATCATTTTTTACCGATTTTCAGGTACGTAATCATGTAAGGCAGGGCTGTCCAACGCAGCGCTCTTTGAAGATTCTCTTGACGTCCATTCGATTGTTACATTTTTATAGATAGATTTCTTTAAAACAAAAATCCGTCTCCAAAGTTACTTTGCCTTAAAAAATTAATATTTGTGCGCTTTTTTTTTTTTTTAAAGATAGATTTCGTAAGAAATACTACCTATTACATTCTAACCTAAGTTGGAATTTTTTGAAAAAATTTTGCAGAATTACACCGATCATGACTCCCAGAACCCAAAACCACCCCCAGTTCAAAACTTTATCTATCTATCTATCTATGTCACTTTTTTATGGACACGTTAACAGCAATAATTCTGCACAAATCTCTTCCAAACGGATACATAAAATCAAGGGGCATAAAATCTCTGTCAAGTTCGTTAATGAACAAAATAGAACCACGGGGGGGGGAATGGGGAGGGTTGTGAAAACAGAAAATCCCCCATAATTTCTTAATTATTATACATATCGAATCCGTTTAAAGTTATTATTACTTCTAGGAAAAGGGCCTAAAATTTATGTAGGACAGATTTTTGATATCATTAAAAATGGCCCCAAGGGGGGGGGGGGGGAAAGGGGGGTTTTAGAAGAAAAAATTCATAACTTCGTGAATTCAGAAGATATTAAATCCGCTTAAATTTATTATAAATCCTCCTAATATTATCTAAAACTTTTATATTGACAAGTTTTTTATAGGACCAACCCTTATAGCCAAAAAAAAAAAAAAAAAATCCCTGCCGGCTCCGCTTGCAAACAAGTTAGGTTTCGAATTATGGTTTCGACAAGTTAGGTTTTCAAGGGCGTTTCCAAATGCCACATCATGGCAAAAAGGTCATTTCTTCCGCAATTTCCAGCAAACAGGCGTCCCACGGTCTGCGTCTTCGAAATCTACCTGTGCCTGTAGGCCAAGTCGTCAGGGATTTTTTATTATTACAGGTGTTATTAGGGTTTTTGGCTCCTTTACCTAACAACAGTCCTTGAGATACCCTCCCCCCCCCCCCCCTCATTCCGAAACCTCAGAAAATATAATGTTGAGTTTACTATGATATGTTTTTGTTCATTTTTTTAGCTGTGCTATATCCATTGTAGAACGTCAATTATTACCATTGGAAGATATTTGTGTATCCTGCAGACGTATAGGTATCGCTATCAATGCTAAAATGAGATAATATTCATACATTTTTCGATTCATGTTAATAATGACGCCCTTCATTGTGTGCCACAAGCTAATATGCGCCCTTGCTTACTGAAAGGTTGGACAGGCCTCATGTATGGTACAAAGTGTGTTAAGCTAATCCTAGAAACATTTACAGAAGTTATTTTACTTTCATTATTTAGTTAAAATAAAATATTTTACTAAAGAAAACATTCACACACACAAAAAAGGTGGTCAATTTTTTTAAATTTATTGATAAAATATTTAAACACCATTCTCAATTTGGCGCCCCTTGGCAGCGGCCGCCCCCCTTGCCCCCCCTTAGCTACGCTACTGTTTACAACTGATTATCAGATAAACTAAAACTGCTGTGTGAAAGCCAAAAATCATATTTACAGAAAATGAATAACGAAAATTTTCATATCCTTATGATGGAGCAAAAAATTTGAAAGTTTTGTAACCTATTGATGATGTCTGTGTGCTGATTTTAGCATGACTGATTGAATTTCATGAATTTTCTCATGATCATTTGAAGAAATTCATGTTTCTTTGAATTGAAATTCATGTTTCTTTATTCATGAATCTTTTGACAAAATTTGTGATGTTTTCGCGATCTTTTGACGTAATTTAGGGTGCTTTCGCGAACCTTTGACAAAATTCGTGGTTTTTTACTATCTTTTGACAAAATTCACGATGTTTCTGCAATCTTGTCACGAAATTTGCAATCTTTTGACTAAATTAATGTTTTTTTTCGCAATTTTTTAAAGAAATTCGTGATATTTTCGCGATCTTTCGACGCAATTCGCGTTATTTTCACGATCTTTTGACGGAATTCACGTTATTTTCGCGATCTTTTGACGTAATTCACTTTATTTTCGCGATCTTTCGACGTAATTCACTTTATTTTCGCGATCTTTCGACGTAATTCGCGTTATTTTCGCGATCTTTCGACGTAATTCGCGTTATTTTCGCGATCTTTCGACGTAATTCGCGTTATTTTCGCGATCTTTCGACGTAATTCGCGTTATTTTCGCGATCTTTCGACGTAATTCGCGTTATTTTCGCGATCTTTTGACGTAATTTGCGTTATTTTCGCGATCTTTTGAAGTAATTTGCAGTTTTTTTCTCGATATTTTGACGAAATTCACGGTCTTTCGCGATCTTTTGACAAAATTTGCGGGTTTTTTCGCGATCTTTTGACGAAATTCGCGTTATTTTCACGATCTTTTGACGAAATTTGCGTTTTATCGTGATCTTTTGAAGAAATCCGTGTTATTTTCTCAATCTTTTGACGAAATTCGCGTTTTTTTTCTCGATCTTTTGAAGAAATTCGCGGATTTTTTGCGTTTTAATAAAATTTATGGTTTTTTAGCGATCTTTTGACGAAATTAGTATTTTTTCGCGATCTTTTGATGAAATTTGCGGTTTTTCACGATCTTTTGTTGATGAAATTCCCATTGTTTTCGCGATTCTTTGACGAAATTTGCTTTTTTTCACGATCTTTTGACGAAATCAGTGTTATTTTCTGAATCCTTTGACGAAATTCGCGGTTTTTTATCGATCTTTGGACTAACGTGTGGGTTTTTTTCTGCAATTTTTTGACAAAATTCATGGTTTTTTTACGATTTTTGACGAAATTCATGCTTTTTTGGCGATCCTTTGACGAAATTCGTGCTTTTTTTCGCGATCCTTTGACGAAATTCGTGCTTTTTTCGCGATCTTTTGACGAAATTAGTGTTTTTTCGTGATTCTTTGACGAAATTAGTGACGTTTTCCCGATCCTCAAAACGCGCGATTTTTCCGCGAGGCTCGGCTAAATACCGAACATCAATAAAATTTAAAATAAAGGTCGGTTAACAGTATCGAAAAATGGACTTTACGGACCTAATAATGAAAAACGGACCAATACGGACTTGAAGCAAAAAAACGGACCAATTCCCTAAAAACGGACCCAATGGGAGCCCTGAACCCCCCCCCCCCCAAAAAAAAACCAAGAGAAAGGACTATATACTAAATATAAAACATAAACTAGAGATTTCAATTAAAAACAGTTTTCATATATGCTGTACACTGGACAGTATATTAGGCCTGTTTAACCTGAGTTTCCTTGTATATATAGTCCAAATATAAAAATAATAATTCAGTTTATAAATTTAAAATTACATAGAATTGGTTTAATTTCACTTCAAACTGTCTAAAAAACAAGCTGGAGTCTGACTCGGCCTGTTTTTTATTGACTCCGACTCACTCTTTTGCCCAAAAATAGGCCCGGCTCCGACTCCACAGCCCTGATTTGTAAATGACATCCTAACACGAAATGGTTTACTTTTATTTTTAATTCATCAAAATTAACTTTATCAAATGCAAATTTAATAATAATAAATGAATTGTTTAATCGACTTCCCGATGACAGGAAAATAGGCTAAAAAATCATTTTCCTTTTTCACAGTAGTTACATCAATGCACTATCTCCCCCGCCCTGATAAATTTTGTAGCACTGAACTATCCAGACTTTTCAAGTATCCAGAAATCAGCGCTTCCCGAGCATGTCATTTAGTTGAGCTTTTAATATAAAATACAGAAATGTTTTATAAATATACAAAAAAGCTTAAGAGATGAAAAAAAGAGTAATAAATCAATTATATTCAAAATCTCCTTAATAAAATGATAAGAACATTTCAATTTAAATATGCTAAAAATATCTACATACCATTTTCTTCTTTTTTTAAAAGCATCGTAAACACACTGATGAAGGTGTTGCATGTAGAAAAACATACATAAACTGGAAGTGTTAAATGTTGTTTCACAGATTCTTTAGAAAATAAATGGATAAAATGACAAATTAAGATAGAACAGCAGTTTATGTTAGATTGCAAAAATGTCACCTGTGCATCATTTTCTAACTTTTTTGAAGACTGGAAAAACTTTGCAAAACTAGAATATATTATTCCGCAAGTACTAGCAAATATTTTGGCATCTATTTCATTCAGCATTTTGGTGTCTACTCCTAATTCTTTAAAATATTTGCACAAATCTTTGTTGTTAGAGAAGTTCTTCTTAAATTTTATGTTACTATCTTGAAATAAGAAAAATTTAATACTATTTTTTGACAGATTACAACAAGAAGCTAAAATTTCATGTTCCTTTTTCTTGCAAGATTTGGATATATCTTCAAACCATATTAAAAAATTCTTGAATATAGTATTCTTAGTTTCATTAAAATATTTTATTGTAATATTGTACCAAGTTTGAAGAGTTCTATAGATATTAACTTTCTGTTCGTAAGTGTCATTACATTCTACAAGATAGGACCACATATTCTGTAAAAAGCCACTTAACTTTTCAATATCAATGTTAGTATTGCTTTGATAATATCGATGAAGTGCAAGGTTAATTTTTTCATTTGCATTATCAATAAAGTTTTCATGTAATAAAAGAAACTCAATGGACACTGCTCTCAATTCAAGTGCTTTATCAAAATCTGGAAATCCATCACTTGCTTCAATGTGAAGGGCATCATTCCAAAATATAATGCTTATATTTTTAATATATGTGATTTTGTCAAAGTCATTTTTGGGGTCTTCCAAGAAAGATTTTAAAATTTTTGTGCAAGATAAAGCAAAACAATACAACTCCTGCAAATAGATAAGCTAAAAATTAATTTTAAAACACAGGCAAAATAATAAATATTTAAAACAAAACAAATACGATGTCATTCTAAATGTCTATTATTTATCATTCTAAATAAATTAAGGCATTGAAAAAAACATAATGGCATTTTTAAAACAACTAAGATGGACTCAGGATAAAACCTAATTTAACAATGGATCACATACACAAGTTTATCATACTAGCTATTTATTTTTCATATTAATTTGAAAATAAATTTTAATAGTTTTAAATAAATAAAGGTTAATACTAACTAAGCTTATGATTTAAATTTATTAAATCCAGGAGCAGTATTCTCTTTAAGAAGAAAGACAAAATTTCAGAGTCATAAATTACTTTCAAAGCAAAGAAAGAAGGTAGGATTTTAGTCTTGATGGGAGCTACTACAAGCATGACGGCCAGATCCAGATAAAAATCGATACATAAAAATTTTAAATAATAACATTTTTTAGACAAAGTGTTATAAATATTTAAAAAGAAATTGTTGACAATCAAAGTTGTTTAAAGATTATTATTATTAATAATTAAAACTTCCAGAAATCCTTTTTGAAATATTATAGTTAAAAAAATTACTATAAACCATTTTATTTTAACAAAGCATTGTTAAAATAAATTACAATAAATAACAAATAAATAACCAATAAATAACAAAAAATTAAAGCTGCTACTGATGTGAAAAAAAAGTTATTGGCAAGATTTGTGCCAGGCCAACATTAAAGTAGCTATATTTAACATATTGAGCTATTATGATGAATCTATTTTACTACTGAACTTCTTTTAATATTTACTTTCCTATTGACTATTTATGGTAAGCAAACTCTCACCAAAAAGTCCAATTTAACACCAATAATGGATAAGCATGATGTCAAGTTCACTACTGACAACTGCAGCATTGCAAATCACAAACAATACACATCTTTAACACTTCCCAATGTAGTTGAAATGTGTTTATGGTTTCTTTTTTTTCCTGTCTATCTGTGCTCTAACACTTATAAATATATTCGGATTGCCATATGTAAATTTTATGTTATTAAGGTTCACTATAGGATATTCGGTATTGAAAATGAAGTGTATAACATTTATAGTTTGCTTACAGGGACACACTAAAGAACTTTGATACATTATGATTAATTACTAGGGCATTCAACCCGGGCTTCCCGGGATAGAGAATATAGGTGAAAACCATTTATATTTTTATTGAAAACTAATATATTTTTTACATTTAATATCTTTTTCTACATTCCTCCCCCCCTTTTGAGTTTATCTATGCTTTTTTCTTTGTGTTTGGAATTATAAACAAATTTTTGCCTTATACATAGATATAATCTATGGAATATATAATCTAAAAATATAATCTAAAAATAGAAAAAAAAATAGATGCAACCTGTTTAACTTTATTTTTAAACAGAAATTTTGCTAAAATATATACACAAAGTTAGTTTCAGTCTTAATATAAATTCACAAAGATTGCAGGTAAAAACATTACCAAATTTAATAAAATTATTGTGCACATTTAAAAAAAAGTACTTTTTAACTTTTTGAGATAGACCACTTTAAAGTATCTTTTTAGTCACTGCTTACAGTGAGAACAACAGATATATTTTTTAGGCATAACTTGTGTAAATATAGGGATTTTTTAATATAGGTTATCTTAAAATGCTAAAACAATGTTGTTCTTTCATGTTTTTTTTTTTTGTTTTTTTCCGAAAAGTTAATCTTTTGAAGATTAAAATTGAATTCCTTTTAAAAATCAGGCATACTTCAAATATACAAACATAGTAATATTTTTCATGTATGAGTAAATGTACATTTTAAAATATTATAATTCTTGCAATATACAGGGTGGTCACAAATATCTTACATTAAAATTCCCAGAACCCTGATATTTCCATAGTTCCAGGTTATCCTCAAATTTCCAGGTTATCGTTAAAATAATGAATTTTTCATAGATAATTTCTTTTACAACATTACTCTAATGCATACAGTCATTACTTAATAAAAGTTTATATTTAAAAAAAAAAAAAAAATCACATTACAAGTTCTTGCATAGTTAATCAAAAACAGGCATTACTGCTTGTTAGACTTGTGGTACTGTACAAGATAAGAATGTTGTTGTATCAAAACAACATCTAGTGGGGAGCTGAATAAAAAATTACTGTGCATCAGGGTAATGACAATAGAGACGAACTTCAAATAAGGATAATTGGTACTTGTCTACTATCCCGTCTACCATTTTCACCACCACTTTTCATTGGAAAAAAAAAGTTTACACATGTTTGTTATGTCATCAAGAGATTTTTAATTCAATGTTTTCTCTGTATTTTTAATGATGTTTTACTAATTTTTTAATTCTTTAATTAAAATAACAATTATGTCATTAAACGGTGATGTCATGATAATAAAACAAAAACACTGCAAAAATATTGTGATGCGTAGAATCTAACAATTTTAACTGACGTCACAAACATTTATCCACAAGCTGAAATGATAATTAAGAAAAATTAAGAACTGTTGGATTTAACTCCAAAATAACGAAAGGGTAAAATAAAGTTTGATTTTAAATATAAAGCTAGCATGTGATGTACATTTTCCATTTTTGTTTATTTTGAGGATAAGTCATTTTAGTGTTTCTAATGAACGATATCAGTCAACTTCTATTTCCATGCTTTCTCTTGCATTTTGAGAAAAAATGATACAGATCTGTGATCAGCCATCAAAAGAAAATGGGGCAATAACCTATTTTCAAAAATATGGAATTCTACCATGAAAAATAATGCCAATTATTCTACATATTCTTTTGCCCAAAATCGTCTGAACGAATGAAATTTTGTATCTGGTATGTCAATATATTCGTCAATATATCGTATGTTTGGTATATCAACATACCAGACATAAAATTTCATTTGTTCAGGAGATTTTGGGAAAAAGAATGTTTAAAATAATTATCGTTACATTATGAATGCTAAATTTTTGCTTTGCAATGTCTTAAATTAATCAAATCTGTTTGAAATTTCTAAAGCAACCTATTCTTCAGTGGTATTTTAAACTCTAATTTCCTTAATATTCTTACACATAAAAGTTTGGAATGGCAACATTCTTAAATTTGTGTATTTGGTATATTTTGGCACTCTTTTTTTTTTTTTTTTTTTTTTTTTTTAACGGAAAGTAGTTGACAAGGTAATAGACAAGAACCGGATAATTAGTTGAAATGTTTTCTATTTTCCCTAGAGTGTCAAATGTGTAAAAAATAGAGACAGGAAATATACTCACATAATCATTGCATTTGTTCTAAAGGTTTCCAAATCTTAAAAATAAGGGTTTCAATTAATAAATTAGAAGTTTGGGACACACCTTGGGAATGACATTTACAACTTTACAATTTTTTTAGATATTGATTTTTTTTTTTTTTTTCTTATTTTAAGTACATAATGTAGTGAGTGCTTATACACAAATGCTTACAAAAACCAAACATTCATATTTGACTTGATTAATTCCTATTTTTTAGAGAAGTACATAAAATTTCCCATTATCTGAGAGTGACTTGCATATCAAGTTTCACCAATTAAAGATTTGTACAAAGAAAATACAATCATTCATTTTCATCCTAATGATAGGTTCAGATTTTTTTTTTTTTTTCCCTTGGGCATGGATATTGAAAGTACATAGCAGAAATTTATTAACAACATAACATTTTAAAATTGTTTCAAGATTAATATTTTCATTTAAAAGCCTCAATTTTCATGTTCCTGAAAATCCTTTAAAATGGTAAATTTGTTTTTTATTTCTAACCACTAGCAAAAATCTGTAAAAGAAATCAGAAAGAATATTTCTCTTTATATCACATTATTATCAATTCAGTTTACTTTCAGTTTTTAAAGGATTGTAAAACACTGTAAGAAACTTAGGCCACATTCTTGTTTCTCAAATAACAAGTTTTTTTTTTCCATTTTTGTATAAATAAAATTTTCACTATGAGGCTGAGCCCGAAGACTAGTATAAAAATAGAGTCCAAGCTGGTTTCAGGCATGGACTGAGCCCGAGAGCTGAGATTATTTTTTTTCTTTCAGATTACCACAATCATAATGGAAATTAACATTTGTTTCAATGAATTTCCAGGTTTAGTTTGAATTTCCCTGATATTTCCAGGTTAACAAAATTCCCTGATATTTCCATGTTTTCCAGGTCTGTGACCACCCTGAATATAGGTTTAATTCTTTCCTCTTTCCCCCCCCCCCTCCCGATTGTCGGGAGATTTTTAATAGGACAGGAAAGTTATTTTATACGCTTACATTCTGTTGCTCTCAATGTATGCATCAAATTATAAAAGTAATAATTATTATTATTACTATTTTACACTCAAGTTAAAAGCTTGTAGCTTAAAGAGAAAAAAGAAAAAAACAAAGTGTGAAAAAAAAATTTCCATCAATTATTGATTTAAAATATTTATATTAAACTAGCAGAACCACCCGGCTTTGCCCAGGTTAACAAATTAAAATACAATACAACAACAACAATAATGACTGAGCTTTGTGCCTTCTCGACCATAAATCGATAAAAAAAGACAATTAGAAAAAATAGCATTACTTTGCCTCAACCATAGTAAAATTTCTCAGCTTTATAAATGAGAATGCATGTTTTCTTTGCAATAAAAATGTACGATTTTCCTGAAAACTGAAAAAAAATTACCAAATGTTGTAACATTTTGAGAAATTCGCTTTCATATGACATCTATCTATATTATAAAACATATACGTGAGTAATGTCAACATCATATTGACGGTAGCAATGACCTACCCATTAAATTTTACTTGTATTGCATATTTGTAACTACTAAATATTGCATAATTTCATTTTTTAAACTATCAATTAGAAAAAAAATGCACTTTCAAATGTAGTTTGAAAAGAAGCATAGATCAAATACTTATGTGCGATATATTAATGTGCGAATTTTAATTCATAAACTAAATTCAATAACAACGTTGTAACGCACAAATATAAAAAATTGACACAAAAAAACACATACGGCCGTTTCAAGGATTCCTCGATCCCCTTCCTCAGTGCAGGAAAAAATAAATAAAAGGATTAAAATGGATTCAAAGAACCCCTTGGTTATAGCCCTGAGTACTGGCTTAAATGAAAATTCTAAAGCAAGAGTTTATATATCTCAAAGAAATAACGTATTTAACGGGAAATAACTGAAAAAAGGAGTCCCTGCACAGTATCCCTCCACACGTGCGAGAGAAAAGAGGTGCTGGTCATATCATTCACTAAGGATGAACTATGTTTGTGAATAAAGTAAGCCTTGTAAAAGTCAAGATCTATAACTGAATTACATTTTTGGATACTTTTAGCTTCTGAATAATTAAACTCGTGGCTGGAATTCCAACAATGTTTAGCTATTGTAGATTTCTCACATTCCTGCTTTTTAACATAATTTTGGTGTTCTAAGAGCACGTTTAGTCTGCCCAATGTAAGAGAGGCTGCATTCACAAAAAATTCTGCAAATGCCCCGGTATTATGTTCATCAATTAGACTGGAGAAAGAAACTTTATTGATTGGAGAGAAAACAACTTTGAAACTAAACCTATTTAGAATACGAGAAATTTGTAGACTGATTTTATGAAAATAAGGTAAGACAATAACATTTTTAAATTCTTTATTAGCTGGAACAGAATTGGTAACTGTCAGAGGTTTAGATAAAATATGGTTAATTATATTCAAGCTAAATCCACGATCGATGGCGACTGCTTTAATGTAGTTAATTTCATTATTCCACAACTCAGAATTTGAACAAATTTTATGTGCACGAAAAATAAGTGTATTGAAAGCTGCTAATTTTTGATGTGGAGAATGATTGGATCTATAATGAGGGGGCAAACTTACTGCAAAAGGTTTACGGTAAACTGTTGTCAAAAATTTACAATCATTGCGAATTACTAGGACATTTAGAAAAGCTAGATGGTTTTGAGTTTCAACTTCAAAAATAAACTGGATACATGGATCAACTGAATTAAATATATCAAGTACAGCGTTAATATTGTATTTAGATAAATCAAGTAAAGCAAAGGAATCATCTACGTAACGTGTATAAAATGGGAATTGTATTAATTTAAATAAATTAACTTCAAAATAATGCATATATATATATCACTTAAAACTGGGCTTAAAGGGTTACCCATAGCTAAAAACCTTCCGATATTTTATAAAACTTACCCTGAAACACAAAAGTATTTTGTGACAAACAAATGCTGGTTAAAGCAATAAGGTTATCAATTTCATATTGAAGAAAGTGAAATTCATTCAATCTATTTCTTAAACAATCTAAAGCACCTTGTACTGGAACATTTCTAAAAAGAGATTTAACATCAAACGAAACCATAGTATAACCTGTTAGATTGAAGGTACGAATTTTATTTGCAAATTGAACCGAATTTTTAGACGTATAACTATTGTTAACCATGAGGGGGGAAAACCTGGAAACCAAATATTTAGATAGCTTATAGCATGCAGTACAGATATTGGAAACAATAGGGTGAAATGGAATATCAGATTTGTGAACCTTAGGTAAAGCATATAAATGAGCACAGTTTGCCACAGAAGGAATGAGAGTATATTTGCTGGAATCAGCAATAACGGGGGATGAATTTACCGCAGATTTTATGTTCTTAAGTTCAGAGGTAGATGGATCTTTCTTAATATTGATGTAAGGCCCTTCATTAATTTCAAGACATTTTGAATGCAATCAGTTTTATTTAGTACCACAATTTGACCTCCTTTGTCTGCTTTAGTTATAACGATATCTGGATTAGATTTAAGAGTTTTTGAGGCAATTTTTCTCTGAATTATTCAAATTAGTCTGATCAAGCTTTGCATTAAAATCAACATTATTTTTAATAAGATGTCTAATGGAATCTTTTTGCACAGGAGACAAAGCACGAAACTTAAAAGCTCTTTCAACTGGAGCAATTATTTTTGGAATTTCAGGATTTTTACAAATTGTAAAATTGTTCTTTAGTTTTAAAGCATTAATATGATTATCATTCAACTCAATGTCAGATAAATTAATCACAGTTTGATTATTTACTATAAGTAAATTTTCAGGGATTCTGGGAGTAGAACATTTGGATATTTTTGCAAATTTCTTTTCCATACCTATTTTATGGTAATTCACAGACAGGCATGCTCTGTTCCAGGAATTTGTGTCAAAAGATGAAAAATCTTGATACGAATCAGCTGCAGAAAGATGTAGTCTGTACAATTCTTTTTCAATATTAGCTAAACATGTGTAAGTATCCTGAATAAGTGCTCTCAAAAGAGATAGACGAGAATTAAATATAGCCCTTCTGATTCTTTTTGACTGAAATAAATTACTAGTAATTGAAATAAACCCAGGAATAATTCTGTGACGTCTGCAATTGATTAAAAACAATAAATTATTAAGCAATTTGAAACGTTTAAGTCGGAGATTCATAAAACGATTGGTCAAAGACATGATAAATTGAAAATAAATAACTAAATAATTTAAAAATACACCCCCCCCCCCCCCCCCTCCAAAGAAAAAATTAAAATTACAATTAAAAGACTAAAAGGCCAGTTGAAGCCAGAAAATGAGGGGGAAAAGAAATCTGTAATGATAAACTATGGGAGATGTTTGAAAAAAGTGGTAAAGAGTGGCTCTTAGAAATTTTTGAAGTTGACAGTGATTTTACGTGTGTTCTAAAATGTATGTACATCAAATTTCGTTCCAATCGGACAAAAACTGTAGTTTTGTATAAGGAACATACGTACCAAGAACGGCTTTTATATATATAGATTACGTACATACCTTTCTTTTTGTTATTCAACTGTTTTCCTGGGGAATCGTAAGAATAATATAATCCAAAAATGGAGAATTAATTAAAGCTAAAAAGTAGTCCAGGGGATTAATTACACTGGTTTACAAATTTAAACATTTTTTATATACTTTTGATGAAACACCTATTTTCTTATTATACTACCTCTTACTAATGAAAGGCGCTATTTGGAAAAAATCTATCACGTCACATTTTTAAAATATTTACTTTTTTCAATATTCACATTTTTATTTCTATAATATATCAATCACATCACATTCAACTTACCAGCATTGTCAACTTCGATTCTATATTTTATTTTCTTGTGTTTTTGTGAACTAAAGTGGTTTTGTTTTTGATAAAATATCTTATAGTGTGTGTAAATAAAATTCTGGTCATTTTTGTTAAGTTTGTGGACAATTTATATTCGCAAAAAAAGGAAGACCGATATCGGAATGTTCTAAAACAGCATATGTGCATTATTTTGGATTCTCAGTGATTAATCAAGATAAAAAGTGGGTCCACACATGTTTATTGTGAAAGCTGTAGGCTTACTCTTATATCCTGGGCTTCGGGAGAAAAAAGGTATCTTCAGTTTGGATCACCAATGCTGTGGAGAGAACCTTCAAATCACGAAAATGACTGTTATTTTTGTTTGACAAAAACTGCAGGCTTTAATTCAAAAAATAAACATAAAATTCAATATTCTGACATTCCATCAGTCTCAAAACCGATATCACATTCGGAAACTGCCACATCCCGTATGTCTAGGTATGTCAAGTGCGAATTGCCAAGATAGTGACGATCTGTTTATGGAAGATGAAAATGATGACGAATTCGTAATCGAAGATGATAAAACGGCACATTTAATAAACCAAAATGAGTTGAACAACCTTGTGCGAGACTTGCAACTATCTAAAACAGTGGAACTTATTGACACTAAATATCAAATTAACTTATTATCGAAATCGAAGTCAAATTTTCAGCAGTTATTTTACCAAAAAAACAGGCATCCATAGATTTTTAGGAAATCATAAAGATGAAAATTATGAAAAAAATATTGCTGTTTTATTAAAAAACTATCATGCAATGGGTGTGAACTTTTTGAAGACAGACACAAAGGTTTTTGGGATGAAAGTATGTTAGGGGACTACTGCTGGTCTATTTTAAGAGAAACAGATCAAGAAAATTATAAAAAGAAGAGTAAAATCAATCATTTCTAATTTTTTCTTTTTATATTTCATGTTATTATTTATTTTAAGTATTTAATAAATATTTTTTTAACTAGACGTGACAGATTTTTTTTCAATAATTTTCCCGGACTCAGTGCACTAGAATCTATGAAAAAATACACATTTCGGTGAAAGTATATAAACCGTGTAAACCAGTGTTATTAACCTTGCAAAGTTACCCAGTACCATGAACAGAGCTCCCAACACATTTTGGACTCCAAAAAGGGGGAAAGGGGACCATTTTTACTTAAACAGTGGACTTAAGAGGACTATTTTTATTTAAAAAAGGGACTTTGGGGGACCATTTTTTATTTAAAAAGGAGGCTTGGAGGGACATTTATTTCATATTAAACTATCTGCCTAAAAATAATGTACAGGTTTTCTAAATATGCAAGCAAATTTTTTAAATTACTACATAAAATATGTTAGTGATCTTTATAAAAATATCAAACAATTTTTACAACTTTCTTTGAACCCAGTTAAATATTCTACTGAAAGAAGTTAGAAAGTATTCAATATTTAACACTTACTTTGATAATTCTCCTTTTTAAAAGAGCATGGACTTGTAATTCAAATTCTTGCTTTATTAATATTTACAATGGCAAATACTGATTTTCAATAATATATAAGCTAAAATCAATGCATCTAAGAAAATATTAAATCAATCTAATCCATATTTATCCTCAGAATATATTTAGTCATAAGTATTTAAGGCAAGGACTTGTTCGAAATAAAAAATGAATCTATTCAAAAATTTCTTTAGTTTAATATCAAAATATTTACAAAACTAAATAATGAAAAAATGGCTGAATTTAAAAAATATCTATACACAACAAAACACTAATTGCAGAATTCTGCTGAAAATCTATTGTTATATTTTTGGCTTTTTGTTTGAAAAACCTGTTATCAGGGAATCTTTTTTTTCTTCTAATCTTCTTTTCAAGGTTATTAATAATTTTTCGTTTGAATTTTCCTTCTTTTGATTTCATGACACCGTCTATCATACTTTGTGCAATCTTAGCTTCAGCAAAATCACCTTTATCAAGAGCTTTCTTCAACCTTTTATTAGCCTCATCAAGGAGTTGATCAGAAACTTGATTCTGAACACTTTCTTCTCTCTTTGCAGTTTTTAACTCAGTTGTCAAGCTCTTAATATCTTCTTTACTTTTATGCAATTTTAAAAAATTTTCTTCGGTAGCAGCTTTAAGTTCTTCATCTTCTTTAATTTTCTTCACTTTTTTTTTTCTTTCCTGTTCAAGATAATTATTGTAACTTTTGTAAGCCATGCTAGCTAAATTAAGAAGTTTTTTGGAAATTGAAACTAATTCGGGCTTGTTATTGTATAATTTTAGAGCATCACTTACTGTGAGCCTAGCATTCAACATTCGGATTGACCAGGGCTCGAAAAATAGCATTCCCGGGAAACCCAGAAATCATTTCTGGGAACGTATTTTTTTCACACAGGTTCCCGGCCAGGAACCTAAAAATTAAATATTGTATATAAATATATTAATTATTTGTTCTGTATACGTTTGAATAAATTAGTAAATGCAATATATAATGCTTAATCTTAGTTAGCAAATGTAATGCAGCATTTCCTTTTAAGTTACACATCTGTAAGAATATGAAGGGAGGGAAGAGGTGCTTTTGGATAGAGAACAGTCAAACCATTAATTGATAAACCATAAAACTAAAATTTTTGCTTATTATTCAAAACTGTATCTATGTGAGACAATATCTTCATTCATTAAGCTCTGAATTTATTAAAAAACTGGGAACACATAAATTTTTCTGGGAACCTTAAATTTTTCAGAATTTTCGAGCCCTGTGATTGAGATAGATGTTCTGTCCTCAGTCATGATCCTAGCTGATCTATAAAAGCCCCTTTCCACATCTGCACTACTGTGGATAAGTCTCAATGCAGGCTTAATTATTTTGACGAGATTAGTGTACTTTAATTTGCCTTGTAATTTCATTTTTAACACATTATCCCAAAAATGGTCTGTTCTATCATGGAATTCAGTAATGTCTTCTAACTGCAACAACTTTCACTCATCAATCAAATTATCGATATTTACTTCTATCGGCAAAGAGTTGGCAACTTTTACAATATCCTTCACACTTTCAGATTTTTTTATATTACCAGGATCCAAGCAGCCTAAAGCTTTGAGAAAGTTGTTACCAATGATTTTCTTTTTCAGAATATAGTTACCAGCAGCAACATAATGACTTCTAACAGATAAAGCAAAATTTTCTCTTTCTGTTGAAGTTAAAGATGCTAAACAACTTGTAAGTTCATCACTAAAAAAAATATCTTTAATATTTAACCAATTATTTGCTTTAAAAGCATCTTGAGAAGGTTCAATGAGAAATTCGTCAATGACTTCTTTTTTACAGACACGTCCCCTTATTGTAATAATAATGTCTTTAATTTCATCATGCATAAGGTGAATCAATGGCTGTTCTTTTTTAAATAAACATGTAAATTTTGTATAAAGAGCAGAACTTATACCGATAAACATCAATTCTCCTTTGATACTCCTTTTTTCTAAAAAAAGATACAATCTTTTTATAACTGATAGTAGCCATAAGTTTTGTTTGTTTCGTTGGAATATACTTCAGAAAATATTCCACAATAGCATCCCACTGCTGTAAAACTCTAGTTGCAGCAAGTTTAAGAGTTAGCCATCTGGAACTTACATGTTTTATAAAATGTAAATTTGGCAATTTTTTCTGAGTCTGAATTTTGCAGAAATCTTCCCAGCATGCAGGCCAGTCTCGAAAATAATTATATATGCTTGGCAACTCTGGGGGTGTTTCCGTGCTCAGATTTTGTACGATTATTAGTATGCTATTAAGCAGTAGTTCCCGATTAAAAAAACGTGTATTGCAATTTTGCTATACTATTTGCTATACTTTGTACTATTGCAATTTTGCCCATGTTCATTCATAAAATGCCTGGACTATGTGTTAGAATTGTTTTAGAGATTGTATTGGAACTAAATATGCAGATTTCAGGTGATTTTTCAGGTGTCATTGTTCAAGGAGGTCACTGGATTTTGAATTTTGTTTCTAGTATATTGAGTAGTGTGATGGAATTTGTTTTTAGGTTGCGAATGCGAAACATTTTTGCTCAAGTTTCTGGAAAACTCCCATTTAAGGATGAAAATTTTTTTGCTTCAATTAATTGAATAATGTGGCATCGAGTTCATAACCATAACGGATGATAGGGATTGGCAGCTATCTTTAAGATCTTATTTTGGTCTCTTTTGAAGTTTTAATGAGATATAACATCGAAGAAGAAATGGCCAGGTATTCTAACAAAATCATTTTGTTTTTGGATTAATATGAAACAAAGTTTCAATTTAAACAGATAGGGGAGTAATTTTTTTAGGTCTTTCCCAGTTTATTTTTATAAGGCTTGGCATAAATGGTGTTACATGTGGGTTTTTTTTTTTTTTTTTTTTTTTTTTTTTTTTTTTTTTTTTTTTTTGAGGAATTTTAAGATTGTGTTAGATATGCTGAGTACTTAAAGTTGGAATTGCTTGGTCATGAAAGTTCTCTAGGAGTGTTCTCTTATAGAAATAAGAGCATTAGTGTTCAGGTCAGAATGGTTTTGGTTGTGCTTCATGTTTAAATTTTAAAAATAGTTGTAATAGTGATTATAGGATTTTTGAAATTTTTTTAGAATTACCCATGGTTGCATTCATCTATGTTTTGTTGAAGTGAATCGTGTGAAGACTGGGGCCCCAGCAAATTAAGTTTATCGATAAGGGATAAATAAATGGATTGTACTCATTTAAAGTTGTGTTTTTTTTTTTTATCCAGGAATTCGAGATGAAATGCAGCAAGAAATATGTTATGGATTTAGTACTTTAGTGTTGTATAAGAGATTTAGTTGGTTTAATGGGGCATGGATCAAATAAGTTGACTTGATTAGATGGAGCTGTCAAAAATATCTTTGGTATCTGTATAGGAATTCATCTGGTTTATATTTTTATTGTTTGAGAAAGTGTTAAAATTTTTTTTTTTTTTTAGAAAATTTATGAAAGTTGATCCTTCTTGTTTAAAGAAGTGTAGGGGTGTTTGAGACTGGTTTATCTATGATAAACTGCATTTTTTAGCTGATGTTCATATTTTGAGAATCCATATTGGCCACTTCTGTGTATTTTTAAGTATAATGTAAGATATTGTTATATGTATATTATGCAAGGCTTTACAAATTTGATAAAATCTGGTAAATTTTATTTAAAAAAAAAAAAAATTTTAAAGAATTATTGAGAAAAAGTAATAACAAGCATAGTTTAGAATAGTACATAATTTTGAAAGATAATATAAACTAAGTTTTCTAATGAAACTTAAGATAATTATGAATCTAAAAAAAAAAGAAAGAATACTGTAAAGGTGGAATTAACTATCATATTCCAGAAATTCCAATTGCTGAATGCAACAACAAGTGCTGCAATTTTTTGTCTATTTTCCTGTCGAAGTCATTTTTTAGCATTGTATCCAATTTTACATGCCACAGAGGCTAGATTGAAACATAACCCCCCCCCCCCACACACACACACACAGTCTAATCACAAGACTTGCTAGATGGCTAGAGTAGAAAAATTAAATGGAGATTTCTATGCTTGAGACAGAAAATGCCTTTTAAACTTTGTTGTTCTATTAAAAGTACAAGAGAAAAGGAAGATCACTGCTTGAAGCGCACGAGCAGGGGTGGGAAAGACAAAAAATGTCATTTGTGCTCATTTTTTATGTCAATTTTTTTACAGAAATCACCCCGAAAGATCAAATCATTGTGGTCGCCAGATCAAAAAACTTGGTAGCCAGGGGCGACTTGGCGACCGCATTTGTTAAACCCTGGAATTGTACTTATTTTTACAGTATATTTTGTGTGAAGACTGGAGCCCAATGGAGTTTGTATTTACAGTTTTAAGGGGGGAAGCTTTGGTTTGTTGAATTGTTATAATATATTTGACTGTTTAGGTTTTAAATGGTTTTAGTTTTGTTTTTCTTTTTAGCTGTAGAAGGTGGAAGATATTGGAATTATAGTTAATATAATATATAGTTATAATTCGATAGGTGATCAGGGGGGGGGGGGGGCTATGACCTTCTGTTTTTAACTGATGGAAATGTATTTTCCAAGTTAAAGTTAATGTCACATCATATGAGTTCAAGATGATTGGAGATGTCTTCACTTTTAAACTTGTTTTTATATGTGAATAAAATCTTGGTTAAGTTTAATCCTTTTAGTCTGCGATTCTTTCATCAATCAATATATTAGAATCTTTTCAGTTAGATATTTTAAATTGCCTTTCAACATTTATTTTAAACTTTGGTGAACAACAGCATTTACACACCACATGTGCTAATGCTCTGCTAATCTTTATTAATCATACATTACCTTAGGGTGATTTATAACAGTTTTTGAGATTTTCTTATGTAATTCGCATTATTTTTTAGATCCTTTGACGAAATTCGCATTTTGTCATGATCATTTGATGAAATTTGCGATCTTTTGACAAAATTTGTAATGTTTTCCTGATCCTTTAATGAAATTAGTGGTTTTTCTGCGATCCTTTGATGTAATTCGCAATTTTTTTGTGATTCTTTGATGAAATTTGCAGGGGGGTTTTTTTGACAAAATTTGATTTGTTTTCACTATCCTTTGAAGAAATTCGATCTTTTTTCATGGTCCTTTGATGAAATTCATGACAATTTGAGGTTTTTTTTTTTTTTATGAAATTTGCATTGGTTTCGCAATCCTTTGACAAAATTTTCTTTTTTCATGGTCTTTTGAATAAATTAATGATTTTGCTATTGTTTCTGCAATTTGCATTATTCTTGCGATTCTTTGATGAAATTCGCAGTTTTTTCGCAATCTTTTGATGAAATTCGCGGGGTTTTCTCACGATCCTTTGACGAAATTCGTGGCTTTTTTTCCCCCAGTCCTTTGACGAAATTAGAGTTTTTTTGCGATCCTTTGACATAATTCGCAATTTTTTTGTGATTCTTTGATGAAATTTGTGTGTGTGTGTGTGTGAGGAGGGGGGGGGCACATTATTTTCGTGATCCTTTGAAGAAATTTGATCTTTTTTCACAGTCCTTTGATGAAATTCTCGATTCTTTAATGAAATTTGTGGAGTTTTTAAAAATAAAAATTACATTGGTTTCACGATCCTTTGACGCAATTTTATCTTTTTTTGCAGTTTTTTGACGAAATTCATGACGATATTATGATCGTTTGATGTAATTCGCATTGTTTTCGCGATTCTTTTATGAAATTCGTGGTTTATTCATGATCTTTTGATGAAATTTGCAGGGTTTTTTTTGCGATCCTTTGACGAAATTCACAGGGTTTTTTTCAAGATCCTGTGACTAAATTCACGGGGTTTTTTCAAGATCCTGTGACGAAATTCATGATCTTTTGATGAAATGAGTCCCTTTTTTTTTTTTTGCTATCCTTTGATGAAATTCATGATGTTTTCCCGATCGTTTGACGAAATTCGTGATTTTTTCGCGATCCTTTGACAAAATTCACGTCTTTTGATGCAATTTGCATTATTTTCATAATTTTTTGAGGAAATTCACAGTTTTTTCACGATCTTTACATGAAATTTGCAGTTTTTTCATGATCTTTTGAAGAAATTTGCAGTTTTTTTCGCAATCCTTTGACAAAATTTGTGGTTTTATTGCGATCATTTGACGAAATTCGCGTTGTTTTCACAATCTTTTGACGTAATTAGTGTTTTTTTTTCACAATACTTTGACAAAATTCGCATTTTTGTGATTTTTTGTCGAAATTCGTGCCTTTTTTGCAATTGTTTGACAAAATTCACGGCTTTTTTTCCGCAATCCTTTCCTCTTTTTTTTTTCGCGATCGTTTGCCAAAATTCGTAATTTTTTGACGAAATTTGTGGGTTTTTTCACAATTGTTTGAGAAAATTCACTTATTTTTGCAATCCTTCTACAATATTGTTTTTTTTTCAGCGATCGATTGACGAAATTTTACCCTATTTTCCGGAATAAATTTGCAAAATGTGAGATTTTCCTGCTTTGCTCGGCTATATACCGAACATCAATAAAATTTAAATGTCGGTTAACAGTATCGAAAAGCAGACTTTATGGACCTAATAATGGAAAAACTGACCAATACAGATTTGAAGCAAAAAAACAGACCAATTCCCTAAAAACGGACCTGGTTGGAGACCCGATACCATTCCTCTAAAAAAATAGTCTTGACAGACAGATGGACAATACTGAGATCCTATAAGGGTTCCGTTTGTCTTTGAGGTATGTGTTATAATCCAGGTTGTTTATATTGTAACTCACTAGATGGCGCCACAGGCCAGGGATGAGTCTGAGAAAAGAGCAAAAAAGAGGAAATGACGCGTGAGGTGAAAATTGAGCAAAAAAGTTAAACCTGTGCGCGGGGTAAAAATCGAGCAAAAAAAGTGAAAATGAGACGTGAAATAAAATTTGTGTCATTATTTGAATTCAAATTGAGACATATATACATGTAATATAAAAATAAGAACACTAATAAATATAACAAAAATGGCTAATTCAAAATTTTATTCAATAATTATCTGATATAAATGAGAATTCCTCAAAATTGTAAAACTATTCTTTAAAATTTTTATAAGCAAATACATTTAAAAACCTACATGCTTTCACTCAAAACATCAGTTAATATATATGGCTAATGTTTAACCTGCCACAGCTACAAAAGCATTTGGTGAGAACATCAATGTGATAGCAAATTATTTATATGAAGGTCTAGCTATATTTTCCTACATAAAATTAGTTTTTAGGCAATGAAACTGAAAATACTACAAACAAAAGATTTTAAAAACATAATTTTTACCTTTTTCATTTTTTAAATCGTGCTCTCTAACAACATTAGCAGTCACTAAAAATTTATTTTTAACATAATAGGTAATATAAGAGTAAATAGTCACTGGATATATCTTCAATGCAGAACTCTATCGTGTGCAGATATTTAGAATTTATCAGCCATTTCTTTCACAATTGTGGTTCTTTTTGTCCTTGTGCATAACTATTTTTACTACAGCACCATTCAGGAACATCTTTTTAAATAGGAATACTGCATGTTATAAAGCATTTAATGGTAAACTATGATCCACTAAAACTAAAAAAGACGAAAATAAATATTCCGCTTTAATGATTCTCTGATCCATTCCATCAACAATTAATTTGATGGGTTGTAGATTATCTATATGATTTCGGGCGTTACTATATCTGACAAAATTGGAAATCAAAACAACGTGCCGTGCATTCAGTATACGGACTTTTTTTCACCCATAATACTTATTACTATCAAAATCTGTCTTTTGAGGCGCAATAATTAAATATAAATCAAAAAACAAATCACGAGATTAAACACTTAATCCATCATGAGATTTCAAATCTTACTATCTATTTCCGCGCAGTGTCGGTAAAAAGTAAACTATTTGTTTGGGAAATACAACGTATCTCCCAAGGGGTTAAATAATTAGCAGAGTACATTTAAACAGTGTGAAGCGTATAAGCTAATTTAAACCCCAAGTAAATAAATCCTAAATATATAATGTTCCTAAGAGAGTGAAATGGAGATGTACGATTACTTATGCAAATCACGACTACCACGATTTGCGACCGCCATCTAGTATCGACAATCGGAACCACTCTACAAGAGGGTGGAAGAAAGATACGAAGTGACGTTCTTCGATAAGCAGAAATACGATGTAAACAAACCGTAAACTGAAGAGAGAAAACTTTAATAAAAATAAGTACTGTAGATAAACTTTAGATATTAAATAAATAAGATTTAAGGTATGAATTATAAATAAAGGAAAGATATTTAAATGGATTATTGTAAATTAAGATTAAAGTAAAAAGCATATGGTAAGATATATGAAGATGTGAGTACAGGGACAAGATCAAGGGTTGCAAATTCCTAACAAAAGCCCCCCTCTTGTCACCTGTACAATAGACCAAAGTAACACTATCTCACCTCACAAAAATTTACAATGGCATCACTGATATTACCCATGTCACAGCCGATTACCTATGAGGTATTAAAAAGATCCAACGGGTATTCACCATGGCCAAGAGATTACACCTTTTATCCAAAAAAAAAAAACATCCAACACACCTACCAAAAAGACCTTACATCCTAGATGACCAAAAAAAACCCAACGACAATGAGCTCCGGTTTTACACTAAAAATTTACTATTTAAATTTATACATATGCTATTACAATATAAAACATACACATAAAAACAATGTCCAGTTTAAAAAAAAGCTCATAGTTCTTGACCATTCCATATCATCATCCACTATATTGATCATGCACCATGCAATGATCCCAGCTAGATCTCATTTTCAAGACACATTAAATTTTGAGATCTCCTAAAAAGTCTATTATACATATATAAAACATATACCCCCATCCTGAAAAATATCCTGCCCTCAAAAATCCTACTTTTCAAATAATTAAAAGGGAATTGCAATTAATCAGATGAAATGATTACAATTAGATGGAACAAGATTTCTCCCCAGCCAAAACACACCGACAGTATATAAAAAAAAATTCAAGCCAAATATCTATAAAAACATAACTCAGCATTTCATGTACCATCCTCCATGTAGTTCAAAAACTGGCCAAACAACTTATGTAAATCCATAACATCTCAGTCAGAGACCACACTTAGAGAAGATATTAATATGCTCTCTCCCAAACTTCTCACCGTTATATCTCCTTAAAAACTAAACAATTTATAAATTTATGTGTAAAAACAACTTAAAACCAAAAACCAACTAACTACCCAAGAATCTGGTCAAAACATCAATTACATGGTACATCACACACATACTTTCCCTTTCGAAATGAGGTAACCCAGAAAACCTCTCATTCATCCATCCTCATTCTTTCCTATCTAATCTGGGTACTTAATATTACACATTCCCTCACACAAATAAGACATAGGTAGAGAGCCAGAACTATCATAATGAGATTTAAATTAACAGTTTAAGGAAACCAAAAATACCATTTCATGATAGTATAAAAACTATCACAAAAATAGAGCAATTTTCATAACATCATTCCCCAACATTAACCATGTCTACCATAGATGTCTCAATCATGCTTTGTATACATGCACAGCATAAAAACTAATTTCAGTAAAGTGAAAAATAAGTCACTATTTTCTGAAAGTTACCATCCCAATTCAGGAACCCTAGTACATTAACAAAAACACCATACAGCTCACAAAACCAGATGGCAAAAGATGATTTAGTCAAGCATCTCTATATGCTATGCCGAATCTCAAGCAATAAGCACCTAAAAAGAAACTCCACCGACAATGAAAACATCGAACATCTGAACATCAGTCAACACTGCTAAGTAAAAATTCCACACCTAGAAATTGCTCGACCAAAACAATTTTTACACTTTTAATTTACTAAAAACTTAAATAAACAATTATTAAACCTTTAAATTACAAGCAAATTAACATGTCAATGTCCTTAGCCAGAAGGAAGAACCATCACATCCAAAACTAAATCTCAACTACAACAATTCCTGAATGAGAAAACAGCATCTTTTTCCATACAGTTGTCCAACTTCGTGGACAACTGTATGACATTATCTCTTAACCTCTCAGAAAAACAACTTACACAAAAACATATCATTCCTCCAAGATAGTACCTATGGGAGAATTCAACACACGGACAACCAAGGTCCAGCATACCAAATCATGAATTATTGAGCAATAAAACAGTAATAAATTAGTGAGGGCCCTCTTTTTTTTTCTTCATGATATGACAATGCCAGAATCTTCTCACTTAAAAACTCACACTTACACCTGACACAAACTCATTGAGTTCAAAGGTCAAATTCACTTTAAAAAAAACAGTAGTGAACAACTCTTGGTACTTTGACACAGTCATTCAACCCTTTACTTAAACACATTTACAAGCATATAAAACAACACAGCTGTTTCCTCTCAGTTCCTAAACAAAGTAATTTCTTTTCCCTTCTTAACAACAAAATTCTCTTTTTTTTTCAAAACCAATTTTAACAAATTCCCGCAAATATTTAAACTACAAGACTATCATCCAGACCTACCCGAAATCCATTTTATATACGTATGCATTAGAAATAGTAATCCACTAAAAGTAGCTATTGCAAAATCAAGATTTAAACCTCTACATTTCCAAATTTAACAAAAATTTATCCGAAAGCTAAACACATATTAAAATAAATTATATCTATTCATTAAATAGAAAACAGACAACATGAATATTAAAAATTTTAAATTCTAACACTTTTATTGAAAACAAATTTAAATTTTTAATAAATTCAACCAAAAATAGTAGATTATTTGCATATATAATGTATTATACATCTCTTCATGACCTTTAGTTAACATGACATAATTGGCTTTTAATATATTACTTTAAAAACAACTTATTTTATATTATTAAAAAAATTTATTTGACCTCCCCCCCCAAAGAAAAACTCAACTTTTATCATGAAAATTACCTTTATAAATATATCTTGACAGGTTAAAATTTTTAACAGAACAATGAAACTTTTATTATAAAATTAAAAATATATAAATACCCTAACCAAAGTTCAATACTCAAGTTGGTTACACAGGGCCAGGCCATCTAACACTTTTTCCTTCAAATTGAAAACTAAAGCCCAACCAAACCAGACAGTGAATGCTGCTTAAATACGTTAGGAGTAACATCTGTCACGAAAACATTTTCAAAAGCATATCTTAAATTTTATGATAAAAAAAATTTCTATTAAACTTCAACTGAATTTTAAATATCCAATACTTTTTAAAAAAATTTCAAAATTACTTGAAAGGAGGTCAATTCAACAATCAGCTTACAGATTTTTAAAAAAAAATTTGCTTTAAATAGCTCAAAAATTTAAACCAAAATTAAACCCAGTTAAGTTCAGATATCTTAATCTATTTTTACAATGTCAATTAAACCAATTCAGAAAGGCACATAAAAATATACTTTGCCAGGCATCTAAAATATAGGACAAAACTCACAGAACACCTGCTCATTCCTTACATACTATATTCAGCCATTCTATTTATATCAAGCACTCTCCAATCATACCTCTGTATGCAGCTGCTTGCAAATACAGATACATCTCTTTTACTCACAAAAAAGGATGGATACTCCAGATGCCCACAAAGTTAAAATTTCGAAGGCAATCAATTTTAACAATTAACTTTAACAAAATCCATATTTCTATCTTAAATTTATATCTTTACTAGTAATTTAAAAAAAATTTCAAACTTTTAAAGTTCTTAAATTTAACATTTAATTATCAACATTTTAAACAAATTTAAACTCTTTACTTAAAATCAATACATATATATATATATATATAAAAATCATATGATTTCATTTTAAGATTAACACAATTAAACTATTAATTAAAACAACTATTCAAAAATTAACTTCAGTTAAACCCAAAAACAGTCCTGTAAAAGATGCAGTCCCTAATGCATAAATACATATTCAATAGCACTGGAATCAGTCCTATAGATCAATAAAAAGTCCTACAGATCACTAAAAGGCATTTTTCACAGACGAGGGGCCTCTCCTTCCTATATGTATTAAAACAGCACACAATCCATATGGATGGCAAGAGCAAAACGGGACTAAACACACACAAACATCAGAGGAATGTCACTTTGACGCAATAGCGGTTTTTCTTTATAAAAACAGGGACAAAGTCCACAACTTATATTGCAGAAACGGTCCGGTCATCTTTAATCCAAAAACAAAGTCATTAATTCAAAAATATCGAAACAGGGAGGTGCCCATCATGCTCCACTGCTCGCCTAACACCAAAATGACTTGCACGAAAACAAACTTTCACCGATGTATCACCTTTTTCACTACAATCGATGACATCATTTCACCAAATGAACTTCTTTATTCTTCAATAACTTTCTTGATACTTCAAAAAAAACTTCATTTTTACTTTAATTCTGTGTCATGATCTTAAAATAACCTAATAAACTTTTAAATTCTTAAAGTGAAATTATATTTTTATTTTATACATTTATTTTTCAGTTAACCTCAAATTACGTTAAATTTCTCAGAAACAAATATCTATATAACTCATTATAAACAATTTAACTTCTATTATCTTTATTATCCTTAAAATATCAATTTAAAATTTATTAAACACCATTTATAAACAATTTTAAGTTTTAAAAATTCAAAACAAAACTTATTTAAACTCGGCCCCCCCGACGAAAATGATCGAAAATGTCGGGACCGAAAATATCCACCATCACCAGACCTATTAAGGTCAAAAACATTAAGCTAAAAATAACTCATAATATATTCATAAAACATTTTTAATCAAATTATAATTCACAAAAATGAAACTTAAACCTGTTATAACAGTTTAAACAATTATCAACTTACATTTACTTTTATAATAAACTATAATAAAGAAGACTTGTTTAATTATTTGAAAAAGAAACTTATTATACTAAATTTTAAATTGGCTATGCCTAAAGGCAACAATAGCCCATAACCTATTTGTTTGGGAAATACAACGTATCTCCCAAGGGGTTAAATAATTAGCAGAGTACATTTACACAGTGTGAAGCGTATAAGCTGATTTAAACCCCAAGTAAATAAATCCTAAATATATAATGAAGTTAAATCTGGAAAGAAGTAGCTTAGACTATGATGGTGGATTAAATGGAAAACAACTAATTAAAAACAAATAACGTTTATTAAAAAGACATTAAATAAAACAACAAGTAAAAATAAAATAAGAAAAATATTAACATTATTGAAACACTTATCTGACTTAATTCGTTATGATAACATATCCATTTATCATGACACAGGTACTTTATATAATATAGATGATCAACTGAAAAACTTAAATATCATTTCTGAAAACTGATGTAACCGGAACTCAACGTCATCTTGAATAAAATAAAACAGTTCAAATTTCATTCTGAACCTCACGATCCAATTGGAACTTCAATTGATGCTAAAAGAGGATTCAGATGAACTGTTGACAATTACTTCTTAGACAGTTTTAGGAAAAACTAACTCAAATGATTTAAGATGAAAAACTACAACGGCTACAAGATCAAGTCGATTAAACTTCATACTATCTTCGTTGATTCGACAGCTCCAGTCACTAATCTAAAACTGCTCAGGACGTTGTGAAGACGGGTCTAAATATCAGTCATTCGTCTAACACTATTTCAGTTCACAGGAAAACCGACGAACTCGACAAATGATGAACTTCATTTCCAAAAGACAACTATAAAACTACTGACCGACTTTCATAACTATTACACACGAGCTATCATTATCAATGACTGAGGTCAAACACTTTAAAAATAACATCGAGCCATCTCTGCAAACAGTTGAAACGAAAAACAACAACTACAATTCCTCCGATAAAACTAAAAGAACAAATGCATCGTAAGCATAGTCAGCGAAGAATATATACCGGTCTCTGATGCATGCTGATTAACTATGCATGACAGAACAACGCCCTCTTCTGGCATCTAGAATGTTCCTAAGAGAGTGAAATGGAGATGTACGATTACTTATGCAAATCACGACTACCATGATTTGCGACCGCCATCTAGTATCGAAAATCGGAACCACTCTAGAAGAGGGTGGAAGAAAGATACGAAGTGACGTTCTTCGATAAGCAGAAATGCGATGTAAACAAACCGTAAACTGAAGAGAGAAAACTTTAATAAAAATAAGTACTGTAGATAAACTTTAGATATTAAATATATAAGATTTAAGGTATGAATTATAAATAAAGGGAAGATATTTAAATGGATTATTGTAAATTAAGATTAAAGTAAAAAGCATATGGTAAGATATATGAAGATGTGAGTACAGGGACAAGACCAAGGGTTGCAAATTCCTAACATAAACAAACACGCCACGGCTCATCTTCACTACTTATCGAAAGCCACGACACTTCGCGCTCATTGGTCAGTTGAATCATGACTACTCCCACTGACGATGTGACGTCAAACGTACTCACCAATCACAGAGGAGAAAGTGTTCAGGAGTTCTTCCGACAAATGGGTTGGTTGGTTGGTTGGTTGGTTCCGCTTGATGCATTAAAGAGAAATGCGTCCGAGAAATAAGAAAAAAAAAAGCGGAAATCCACGGATTTTGAAAATAAGCAAAAAAGCGGAAATCCGCGGAAAAGTGGGATCCCTGACAGTGTTAGCCATATCCCAATTTTTCCTATCACTTATAATATCTTAATACTTTATTTTTATTAGTTTCATTTATTACTAGATACTTTTCTTACCTTTTTTATTTCAGCTATTTTATTTAGCAGTCTTTTAACTATACCACAGTTCACTCTCGCGAACTTTGTCATCCTCGCTGCCGACTTTGTCATCTTCGCTGTTGACTTTCTCATCTTTGCTTACAAGCCTTTTTCACACCACATTTCATCATAAACGATGTTTTGAATGAGAGGTAGCTCACTTAGCCACGAGATGGCGCTACCGTCTAACGTGCTGACGTTTTTCCGCATCGGCGTATGCGATGCTCGTGCATCCAGTCACGTTGTTTAGAACAGGGGGAGTTTCCCACTTCCGGTTTTCCACGACATGTGCTCTCCTTCGGCCGAGCTATTTATAGAACGCCACGATATTCAACTGCGGCTAATGTGATGTGATGTGCTGAGTCTATCTTGCTCCTATCCGTTTTTGTTTTGTTTTCGCCGATATAATGATGAGATGACTGTCGTGGTAAAGTACTCTGTTTTTAATATCACATAATTAAATAAGACCATTTTTAACTTGGATACATCGTTTTTGAAGAGCTACATTCATGGAGTTTATTTGTTTTAATCTGAATCATGACTTTTGAAAGATGCATCGATGGAGTTTAAAATAATTACAAGATAATAAATTAAATTACATATGATTAGCGTATTTTTGATATACCCTTTAAATAAATGAACTCCCAGTACAGCTCCTGAGTGATACTTAATTTCTGTCATGAAATATATTGCTGGCCATCTTTTTTTTTGTTTATATTAAACATTTTTAATGCATTAGTTTTTCCTCATATAACGATACTTCTATATTTTTTATCTTAATAAAGCTGGTATTTTATTTAAATATTTTTGTCATCATTTAGTCTTTTTTTAAACACTTACTGCAATAGATAAACTACTTTCTGCAATTAAACAAGGATCATTTTTCAGCAAAGGCTTTCACAGTGCATACTCTTTAGTAATAGGAAGTAAAAGAAAAGAGTGCAGTGAAATTTATTTATATCAGATTGAAGCATTCTTGTTGTATGAGTAGTCTCATACAACACATTTTGGTTATGGGCACTGGATCCTTGCAGATAAATTGTTTTTTTTTAAACCTTAACAGGTTTTCGTAAAAAATGCAGTAAAGTGTAAAAATACGGCCCTAAGAAAGTAAATAGAAAGTTTTAGTAGGGGGGGCCGCTATTTTTTTGATGACGTTAAGATAAACAAATGATTATTTAGAAGGAAAAAAAATTCAACTAGTGTAAAAAAAAAAAAATTAAAGAAAAATTATTAGCATTTAAAGGAAATTAATCAGTATTTGAGGAAATTTGTCAGTAATTAAAGAAATTTAAGGAAAATTTTTGAGAAAGAAGTAAAAAAAAAAAAAAAAAAAAAAGAAAAAAAGTAATGGTTTTTGGAAAATTTTTTAAGGAAAATTTCTTGTTATGAAAAATTGATTTGAGCATTTTTTTTAAGAGTTGTCAGTTTTTTTTTAATTGGCTGAAATTTTTGTACAAATCATAAAGATGGCCATGATGCAATTTCCAATTCAAAAACTGAATGCTACAAATTATGCCAACTGGCAGTCTGACATAAAGTATCTACTCATGGAGAAAAATGTCTGGGATATTGTGACAGAAATAGAAAAAGTCCCTGAAGTAAAAGAAGGTGAAGTAACAGTGAAAGATGTAAAGGACTATCATACTCGTTCTAAATTGGCACTGTCCATCATTTACCTAAACGTAGAACCAGACTTCAGGAAGATAATCGAAAATAGTGACAGTCCTGTCGACGCATGGAAAAAGCTCTGAACTCACTTTTACCCTGACACTCGAAGCCGTCACATGCAAATTTTTACAGAATTATGTGAATGCAAAATCGCTAATGCTGAAAGCATTAATTTGTACGCTGCCAGGCTACTACGAATTGCCAATCAACTAAAAAGTATAAACAAAAAGTTTGACGATATTTATGTTACATTTCAACTTCTAAGGTATCTACCGTCTAAATTTGATGGTATAGTCCAAACCATCCTAAGATGGAATGATTCGGAGTTTTTATTCAATGATGTCGTAACGACCTTGGTGGCTGAAGAAACTAGAATCGATTTGAGAGATCGTGATCATCGTAAAGTATACGCAGAAGCTCAATCTGTTCATTATCAAAGAAATAAGAAGAAATTTATGTGTTTTTTCTGTGGTCAACCTGGACACTTTAAGAATAAGTGTAGACTGTTTTTGAAAAGTCTAACTCGTCGAGAGTCATCAACACCGGCCAGCCTGACGTCCTCTCGAGGTTCCTCCCCAGTGAGACGGAATGCAAGTCCTGATGATCAGACCCTATTGCAACAACGCAAGCCTCGTTCTCCTGCCAAATCTATGCATCGTCGCAGAAATTTCCAGAAATCTGAAGGTGTTAAACAAGGCCGTTCCAGAGACATTAGAAATAGAAGTCCTGAATGTAAGTCCTGTTCCTCTTTCTTTATTTCACAAGGAAATTTAGTTGATGATGTGGCAGACTGGGTCTTTGACACAGCTGCCTCTCATCATTTTTGTAAGAATAAATCTTTATTTGTAGATTATACTCCATTGAATGATGAGAATATGGCTGTTGCTGTTGAGGGGGTGACATTCCCAATTGAGGGACGTGGAACTGTAAAGCTAAAACTTGGACATAGAATTTTAATGTTTAAGGATGTCATGTATTCGCCCAAGTTGAGGCGTAATTTAATTTCAGGGGCAAGATTAGACAAAAATGGGCACATTTTAATGGTGGAGGTGGCGAAGTAAAGATAAGCTGCAATGGTCAATCCCTTTTCAAAGCTACCCTCAAAAATGGTGTATATTATATTTATCCTAAAGTTCCTAGCCCTAGTAAAAAGAAAGTAAGATTTGAGGTATCTGCTGTTAGCAGGGAGGATGATATGATGAGATGGCACCGGCGATTAGCCCATATCAGTCCATCTTTAATTACACATGCTTGTAGGAAAATGGGTGCTAGGGGCTTACCAATTTTGATGGAGGGAAATTTTAAATGTGAAATGTGTAAATTGAACAAATATAGGAGAAAATCTTTTAAAGCAATAAATTTTATTAGGTCAAAAGCACCACTGGAACTCTTATACACAGATGTCTGGGGACCATGCCAAGTAAAGGGTAGACAGGGGGAACGATACTTTCTCTCTATAATAGACGACTACTCACGTAAAGCATCCCTATACCCCATAAGGGAAAAATCGGAGGCCTTTGAGGTAATAAAGCAGCACATTAATCGTGCTGAGAGATTTTTAGGCAGGAAAGTCAAAGCTATAAGGTCAGATAATGGTAAGGAGTTTATAAATAATTGGCTTGAGGTGTATTGCGCAGAGAGAGAGATCGTTCATGAACTAACGAATACATACACCCCCGAACAAAACGGCGTTATTGAACACTACAATCAAACGGTTGCAAATGGGGCTAGAACAATGTTGAAAGAGAGTGGGTTAAACTCTAGTTTTTGGCCTGAAGCTATGCTTCATTTTACATACACTTGGAATAGACTATGTCACAAAAATCAAACCAAAACCCCGTTTGAGCTTTTCGGTGGTTCAAAACCCTCTATAAGGCATCTTAAACCCTTTGGATGCGTAGCGTATGCGGGCGTCCCTCGCCAGAAACGTTCTAAACTTGATTCTAAAGCCAAAAAGGGATACTTAGTAGGGTACGCTTTTCGAACCAAGGGTTATCGGATTTGGTTACCAGAGGAAAATAAAATTATTGAGACATTAAATGTTTCATTTGATGAAACAGCTACTTATAAGCAGCATTGTGAGGAAGCAGTGATGGGCCCTGTTCAGGATGATTTTTACTGGTTTCCTAGTTCTAGCAGAGACTCTGAGGATGAGGACGTTGTTGAGGAGATCAGGCATCTTCCTGATATCTCCGACGACCCCCCAAAGCCTTCTGCTGACATAGAACTTGAGAGTCAGGAGTCTTCTTCAGAAGATGAATCCACTGAAAAACCTCAACCCATTTTGCGAGAAACGCATTGGATAAGGAAAGCTGTACCTAGGTCAATTGGTCCTCGTACCGATATTTACTATTTTGATGCCGAAAATCAAGGTCAACGTTTAAGATCAGCAAAAGAGGTAATAGAGTATTGTAGGAGAAATAATCTTGTTTTCAAACCAGACCTGTTTGATTTTAAGGGGGCAAATACGTATCAGGGCATAGTATCTAGTCCCAGTTCTAGCAAACCCAGTGCAGACATTTGCCTATCTCAGGCATGACTATATGATCTGGTGACACCGCGAACCTATAAGCAGGCTATGAGGTCTGATCAATGTGACGAATGGCAAAAAGCTATGCAGGAAGAGGTTAAAATGATGCATGCAAGAGATGTATGGTACTTGACAGAATTGCCCGAAAATGTAAATCCGGTGGGTTGCAGATGGGTATTTACAGTAAAGAAAGATGAATCTGGAAAAATTGCTAGGTTTAAGGCACGTTTAGTAGCACAAGGTTTCAAACAAATCAGAGGTGAATCCTATGATGAAACTTTTTCTCCTGTTGTCAATTTCAGTGTTATACGGTTTTTCTTTTCCTTACTTGTCTCCCTAAAAAGATGGTTGCATTTACAGTGTGACGTTAAATGTGCTTACCTTTATGCACCCCTTTCAGAAACTGTTTTCATGTCTCAACCACCTGGTTTTATAGAATCTGGGAAAGAAAATTTATTTTGTAAATTGAACAAGGCCATATATGGATTGCATCAATCTGGTCGCATGTGGTTTTATGGAATTAATCGTGTCCTCTTAGAAATTGGTTTTGTTAAGATAGAATGGTGTAATTGTGCATATGTTTTTGGTTCTGAGTTGGTTTTGCTGCTATACTTAGATGATATAGTGTTGTTTGGAAAGCATAAAAAAATAATAAAGTTTTAGATCTTTTAAATAAACATTTTGATCTAAAGGTACTGGGAAAAACGAAGAAACTACTTGGGGTAGAGTTTGTAGAGGATGAGGAAGGGTTAAGAATTCACCAGCAGCCCTACATTAAGGAAGTATGCGATAGGTTTGAATCATATAAATTCCCCATCTCCTCTCTACCAATTAGTAAAGGATCTGTATATTCAAAATCAAACTGTCCTAAAACCGACGAGGAACGGAAGGAAATGACAAAATTACCATATCGAAGTGTATTAGGTTGCCTTTCTTTTATAGCCAATAGAACCCGCCCTGACATAAGTTATGCAGTTAACATATACAGTCAATTTCAGGCAGACCCGGGTATTGTTCATTGGTATGGCTTACTTAGATTATTGGGGTATGTTAAACATACTAGTAATTTAACTCTTAATCTCTCCTGTAATAGAAACCAATTAATTACTTTTTCTGATGCTGATTTTGCAGCTAATAGAGATGACAGGACTTCACTGGGTGGTCAGATTGTATTTTTGGGGAATTCCCCCATTGAGTGGAGAACTTTTAAAGAAAAAAGTGTAAGTTTGTCCACTATGGAAGCTGAATTTATTGCTATGACAGAGGCCACAAAGGAACTAATTTGGTTTGATAGGATTTTAAAAGAGTGTTGTAGTAAGGGAATTGTCACAGGGGAGAGAATAAAACCTATTTTATATGTTGATAATCGTGCAACTATTGATTTTGTAAAATCACCAATTGAAAACCACAGAAGTCGTCATATTGATGTAAAATTATTTTTTGTGAGGGATTTGGTGCAACAAGATATTTTTGACCTATGTTTTGTTAGGAGTAAGGAAAATGCAGCAGACATCTTTACAAAGCCCCTCACAAAATTTGAATTGAAAAAATTCATAGAAAGTATTTTTAAATGTTAAATGTTTTTCATATTTATGTGTATGTGGAATTTAAATGTATCTTTATATTGTATTAGAATAAATTTGTGTATCAGAATTGTATGTATTGTATATGTATTAGAATTAATGAATATTCAAAGGAAAAATTTGGTTAGGGTTACATCCTGTAATTAAGAGTTTAAATTGTATTTTTAAAATGTTTATGAAATAATATATTTGTATCATTTATATGTTTGAAAATTTAATTGCTAGCAATTTTATGAAGTTTATAGTAGAGTAATCTTGAAATTTTTCACATAATTTTTAGGTAGATATCAAAGGGCCGGCCCAAGTGAAAAATTTTGGTTGTAGTTTCACAATTGGTAATTTTTTTTTAAAGAATTTTTGTATCATAACTTTTGCATTTGAAATTGTATTTATTATATTGATATAATTGTATTTGAAAGATTAAAAATTGTTTTTGTAGGTATTCAAATTTTTGCCAACTTGCATGGCAGTGATTGCTTTATTGTTACGAGCTATCTTTTTATGTAAGATTGAGATAAGAAAAATCGTGGCGCCACGTAAGGGAGATTGGATGTAGGATATGTAAGAAAGTAAGAATGTATGTGTGAAAGATAAAATAAGAAAGTGATGTATGGAAGTAGAATATGTCTGAAACATTTATCTATATTATGCTATGTTTTAATTTTTGGTTTTTAGGTACCTTGTAACTTTATGTCAATTACTGTTATAATCACGAAATGCCTTGCGGGCATGTGGAAGAGTTATACATCACAAAATGTCCTATGCGGCATGTGGAAGAAATGGTGTATCAATTAAGGTTTTGTAATATATGCAAATTTTTGTTATTGTTGATAAGAAATTGTAATTTAAAGTAGTTGTTGATGGACTCAAGGATAAATTTGTTTTGTGATATTGTATTTAAAGAAATTCTTGTCTAGATAATGTTGTAATGTTAAAAGATGTCAAATTATAAGTGTTAATCACATGTAGAGCTTGAATTGACATGGTATTGTTACGTTTGTTATAAGTGTTATGTTTGTTATCTAATATTTAATGTTGTTAAAATAGACTAACAAATTGCATTTTTCTAACTTGTTGTATAACTAACTTGTTTTTGATCACTTTTGATCAATTGTTCTGTAGTTTCATGGGATGTTTGTTAACCTAACGTATTACTGGCTTTATGAAACTTGCTGTATTACTGAACTAGTTTAAAATGTTGTAAATCGCTCTGGAGCTTTACATTTTCCTCGATGTTTTTTTTTTTTAATAGTTTGGTTTTAGTTAATGAGGTTAAGTTTTACTTTTAGTAATTTTTTTTTTGGTTTCAGCAGTTATTGGCACTAAATTGTTTTTTTTTAGTTTTTGTTTTAATGCATGGCAAACTTTTACCTGTTGGTAGCCGGTATAAGTGATAGGAGGGGGGGCAAATGTTAGCCATATCCCAATTTTTCCTATCACTTATAATATCTTAATACTTTATTTTTATTAGTTTCATTTATTACTAGATACTTTTCTTACCTTTTTTATTTCAGCTATTTTATTTAGCAGTCTTTTAACTATACCACAGTTCACTCTCGCGAACTTTGTCATCCTCGCTGCCGACTTTGTCATCTTCGCTGTTGACTTTCTCATCTTTGCTTACAAGCCTTTTTCACACCACATTTCATCATAAACGATGTTTTGAATGAGAGGTAGCTCACTTAGCCACGAGATGGCGCTACCGTCTAACGTGCTGACGTTTTTCCGCATCGGCGTATGCGATGCTCGTGCATCCAGTCACGTTGTTTAGAACAGGGGGAGTTTCCCACTTCCGGTTTTCCACGACATGTGCTCTCCTTCGGCCGAGCTATATATAGAACGCCGCGATATTCAACTGCGGCTAATGTGATGTGATGTGCTGAGTCTATCTTGCTCCTATCCGTTTTTGTTTTTGTTTTGTTTTCGCCGATATAATGATGAGATGACTGTCGTGGTAAAGTACTCTGTTTTTAATATCACATAATTAAATAAGACCATTTTTAACTTGGATACATCGTTTTTGAAGAGCTACATTCATGGAGTTTATTTGTTTTAATCTGAATCATGACTTTTGAAAGATGCATCGATGGAGTTTAAAATAATTACAAGATAATAAATTAAATTACATATGATTAGCGTATTTTTGATATAGCCTTTAAATAAATGAACTCCCAGTACAGCTCCTGAGTGATACTTAATTTCTGTCATGAAATATATTGCTGGCCAATCTTTTTTTTGTTTATATTAAACATTTTTAATGCATTAGTTTTTCCTCATATAACGATACTTCTATATTTTTTATCTTAATAAAGCTGGTATTTTATTTAAATATTTTTGTCATCATTTAGTCTTTTTTTAAACACTTACTGCAATAGATAAACTACTTTCTGCAATTAAACAAGGATCATTTTTCAGCAAAGGCTTTCACAGTGCATACTCTTTAGTAATAGGAAGTAAAAGAAAAGAGTGCAGTGAAATTTATTTATATCAGATTGAAGCATTCTTGTTGTATGAGTAGTCTCATACAACAGACAGGCGCATGTAAATGTTTCCCAGTCGTGATCGGCGATCGGACCCTGAGTCTCACGCTAGCTGCGATGTATGCAGGTTGGATCTTGGATCCACTAATAAACCTAGTTAATCTTTATGCATCCAGTGTAATTTTTAACATAACTAACTACTAGTAATTTAAGAAATCTTTCAGTGGTGACGAGGATAAAGTTTATTGATGTATTTTTTGAAAATATAACATATTTTCGCGTATTTTTAAGAAAAATCGCGACTTTGGCAGATGACGGCGTACTAAGCCTAATCAACGTTCGGCGACCGCGTGATGGATTTCTTTACGGTTTTATCATGGCATCTTTTGGCTGCATCGGGGAATTCAACCCCGGAAACGAGTGCTGGAGCAAATATGCTGAAAGAATTGAGCTATTCTTCATCGCAAACGCAATCGAAGAGGCTAATAGAAAACGTGCAGTTTTCTTAACAGTGGTTGGACCTGCCACGTACGGACTGCTCCGAAATTTGATATCGCCGGAAGCACCTACCTCCAAGACGTTAACAGAACTAATTGGGATACTAAATAGACATTATGATCCGGTGCCCTCAGAAATTGTGGAGCGATTCAAGTTCAACAGCCGTGTGCGACGCGCGGGCGAATCGGTGGCCGATTACATCGCTGAACTCCGGAAATTGGTGAAATATTGCAATTTTGAACTCACTCTGGATATGATGCTATGAGACAGAATAGTGTGTGGTATACAGGATGAAGGAATTCAGCGAAAATTGCTGTCAGAATCGAACTTAACCCTTGTGCGTGCGTCGGAAATCGCCATTTCGATGGAAGCAGCAGCAAGGGATGCGGTTGATTTGAAGGTATCTCCGATTTATGAAGTTCAGAAACTGTAAATAACGGCGCAAAGGAAGCAGAAATATGAAAACGCTAAATCAGCATCCAGTGACTGCAGATACAGGAAAACATTGTTTTCGTTGTGGAGACCCAAAACATAAGGCATCAGAATGCAGACATAAATACACAATATGCCATACCTGCAAGAAACTTGGGCACCTAGCAAAGGTATGTTTGTCTAAAAATAAAGTTAGTTACAAACCAAAAGTAAATCTTTTATCAGAAACAAAGGAAAAGTTAGAACATAATCAGTATACTATGTATCACTTATCTGATGTTAAGGAAAATTACCCTCCACTTAAAATCTAAGCAAATGTAGAGTGCAGGGACAACCCATAACCTTTGAAATTGATTCTGGAGCCCCATTTTCTTTAATGCCTGTAAAATTGTTTGAAAAAATTAGAAGATTTTGTCCTCCTTTAGAGCAAACAGGAATTAAACTCCAGTCCTTTACTAGCCATCCCATTGGCATTCTGGGAATGACAAATGTAGATGTGGTGTTCCAGTCAAGAACAGAACATTTGCCTTTACTGGTGGTTTCTGAAGGAAACACAAATTTAGCTGGTCGGAACTGGATTGTTCCACTAGGCCTCATGAATGCATTTGACTCAAATATGAATCACAGTTTGCAATGCAAGTGCCAGTCAGATAATGTAAGTGCCAGTCAACCCACATTAGATGGTCTTCTAAAAAAATTTAGTGAAGTTTTCTCACCAGAATTGGGGTTGGTTAAAGGAGTCAAAGTTCACCTTACATGTAAGAAGGACGCAGTTCCGAAATTCTTCAAAGCCTGTCCTGTTCTGTATGCCTACAAAGAGAAAATAGACACAGAAATTGATCGCCTCATTGCAGATGGAATTTTAGAACCTGTAAAAACCTCAGATGGGCAACTCCAATTGTTCCGGTGCTAAAACAAGATGGAAGAATAAGAATCTGTGGTGATTTCAAGTTGACGGTGAATAAAGCAACAGAGCTGAAACAATATCCTCTTCCAAAGATTGAAGACTTGTTTGCTGAAATGTCAGGTGGTATGGCATTCACCAAATTAGATCTTCAGGATGCTTATTGCCAACTAGAACTGGATGAAGATTCGAGACTCCTGGTGGTGATAAATACCCACAGAGGCCTTCTCCGTTACGCTCGACTTGCTTTTGGCATTGCCTCTGCTCCTGCGATTTTCCAAAGAGAAATAGAGAAGATTTTACAAGGCACAAAAGGAGCTTCTATATATTTAGATGATTTGCTAGTAACTGGTAAAGATAAAGAGGAGCACTTGCAAAATTTAGAGGAAGTCTTTAGCCGTCTACAAGCAGCAGGTATAAGATTACACCCTGAGAAATGCGAATTCCTGACATCATCTGTGGAATACCTTGGGCATCGCATAGACAAATATGGACTGCACCCAGTTGAATCGAAGATGAGAGCAATTGCAGAGGCACCTGAGCCAACAAATGTTGATGAACTGTGCTCGTTCATTGGTTTAATAACATATTATGCCAAGTTTTTACCGAATATGTCTACCTTGTTAGCACCAATATACAAGTTGTTAGAAAGTAAGCAGCCGTGGAAATGGGAATTACCCCAGAAAGAAGCTTTTCAAAAAGCTAAAAATGTCTTGCAGAACTCTTCCTTACTTGTGCATTTTGAGCAAGACAAAGAAGTCATTCTGGCTTGTGATGCAAACCTTAGTAACCTTGTGAACCTTAAAAAATAAAAACTATCAAAATATAGCTATTTTTAAATTTTTAATGTAATTTTACATGAAATTAAAGAATTTTAAATGAAAAAACATTTTTAAAAAAAATTCCCCAAAAAATTAGTTTTTGCTTGAGCATTTCCACACTTATCCATTATTATGTTAAGTAACACTGATTGGTAACATGTATATTAGTAACAAAAAGAGGTCAGTGGTAAAGTAATCAGATATTTGTTTTATTGTGCCTAAAACAATATTAGGTGTTGTGAGAAAAATATAAGGATATATAAAATTAAAAATACTTACAGCTTTAAGATAAGTTCTGATAATATGATAAAGAATGGGGAAGAACTCATTTTTGACTAGTTCAGAACATGAAAACCTTCTCTGTGCATAATCGATGCATAGTTTAAAACAGGGAATCATATCAAATACTACTGATTTAGCACTTTCCTTTTCCAACTCAACAGCTTGATATAACACTTTTAGTATGCAGCATATTTCAGAACAGTCAATTTTTTTGTCACGTGATATGAAAATCTGTAAAATTGAAAATCATTTTAATAGTACAACACACTTGTGAAACCAGCATTTACATGCAATACTTTTGAAAAAAAGAAATCCAAATCAACATATAAAATACTGTATGTCTTAAGTACAAAAAAAATTATTTTAATGTTGTGATTATGAAATAAGATCAAAAGAAAGTGATTATCTTGTAATTTTGACAACAAACTTACAAAAAGTAATTTAAAATTTTGAAATCTCAGTTTCACAATCGAAATTAACAAGTAAATAAATAATTGGCAAATGTGCTGCAGATTTTAAGCAATATTTTTATGTCTCAAAGATTTGCTATCCAGGTAGATATCCATTTACACAGTGAGCAGGATTTCATAGTTTTATCGGATTTCTACTTATATCAAATAAAGTAACATTTTTAAAATTTTACTTGCATACTTTTTCAAACCAAAAATGCAACAACAAAATATTTTTTGCATACAAACATATACTTGTATGCAAGGGTTAGACGTAGCATGCTACAGGTAGTGAAACTGCAATAGTGCTACTTTTTACAGTAGTTTGTAGTATAGCATGCTACACTTTGTACAATGTAGCATTAGTGAATAATGCAATACAAATGTTCAGTGGAACCAACAGGACTTTTAATGTTACTTCAATAATTTTTAAAAAATCCATTTAAAGTTTTAGTTCTTTAATTATCCACAAAAAGCACTATCACTGTAAATAAACTATCATGTGAAACTTTTTATCAAAACAAACTTTACAGAGGCAGGAGCTTTTTCAGAAAACTTATTTAAGAAAAAAAATTCTATTTTATTAATATTTGGATGTTTTATTTCCTCCCAGGAGGGACACTGTAAACGCAAAAGAAAGATTTGTCGAATCTGTATAACATATTTTAACTTGGAGAATAGTTGTTGTATGTGAAAACATAAAGTCATTTTAAAGTTTTAAATATGTAATTTCCTAACACTGGTGCTTCAATAGTGAAAAACAAACACACCACGTGAAAATTTCTAACAAAACAACAATTTCACCATGTTAGAAGTTTATTATGAAGATTTACACATATAAAAAAATATTTTTATTTATTTACACTATTTTTCACCAGGAGGCTGTTTAAACACAAAAGAAAATTGTGTTGTATCTGTGGTATGCATTATTAACTTCAATATAACTCATACAACGAATTTAAAAAAATCAAATTTTGCAAATAAAAAATAAATCTGCTGGGAAGACAGAGCTATGCTCGCTTAAAATTAGCTTTGTTTTCAATTCGCCAAACTTCAATCTTTTAGTAGGATTCTAAGTCTTTTGCAGATCACAAGATTCACTGTCCAACTTCATAGACTGAAGCACTTCCTTATATAGGTGTGGGTCCCGTTGAGTAAGCGCTCGGGAATACGGTGCTAATGTTAATCCAATGGGGCATTATTGTGCTAATATCTCGCTTGCATTTGAATATTTTTAAATGATTTTTTTTGCACTGGATAGCAGAGATCAATCTCTATTTCCGCTGTTGATTACTTTTTCGATTTTCTTTGCGTATTTTTTTTACGAAGATACTTTCACTTTCGGAACCGGTTTCGAAAGTGGAAGTGTCTTCCTAAAAAAAATACGCAAAGAAAATCGAAAAAGTAATCAACGGCGGAAATAGAGATTGATCTCTGCTATCCAGTGCAAAAAAAATCATTTAAAAATATTCAAATGCAAGCGAGATATTAGCACAATAATGCCTCATTGGATTAACATTAGCACCGTATTCCCGCGCGCTTGCTCAACGGGAGCCTTAATTGCGAGAATGTTCTATGTACCCTGATTGGCTGAATTGTTTTCGAGACTGATTGGTTGAATCATGTATCTCGGCTCTTATTGGGAATTTCTAGGAAATTCCTTTAGATTCCTAAAGCCAATTTTTTTTTTTTGCCAAATGTTGCCAAAATTTGGTGAAAACTCATCAATGTGGTGACATTTTTTCATTTGGCACCAAGTATGTATTCAGTACTGGTAATCTTAAAAGTCAAATTTTCTGCCAAATATCACCAGTGTCACCAAATTTGGTGAAATGTTGCTAACTTTACAACTTTGTTTACTCACAACTGTTCAACAACTTAATAACTGTTTCAACCTTCATTCCCACTGAAATGCATTCAGGACTGTAGCTAGACCTTACTTTCAGGTGGGGCAGATATTTTTCAAGGGGGGGCAGATTGTTTCTTAATTTTTTCACGTCTCTTATACCTTGAAAAATATGTACTGTACTTTTAGTGTAATTTTTTTCTCATTTAAAACGTAAGATCTCTTCAAAGCCAGAATGAAATTTTTAATGTTTGTTCCAAGACACAATAAAAATATATCAAAAACACAAAAATAAAATATTTACATTTACATAATGTAAATAAGTTGTTTCTTTTTAATTAAGTAATTTAAATTTATGTAGGTTTTATGTTCGTTTATATTAATAAATGCATTCAAGTACAATTTATTAAATGATGTTTCGTTACATTTACATCACGCAATAGAGATATGAGAAAGAAAAAAACAGAATGAATAAAATAAATAGAACAAATAACGAGGATGTCTTTACCGATAATGGAAATATTTTAATTTTCATGATTGAAAAAAAAAAGAAAAGAAAGAAAAGAAACAGAGTACCAAATTAATTATAAGGCCTTTTATTTTAGTTTAGTTTTTTAATTTTAGTTTTAGTCTTTTACAAATTTGACAACCTCTATTTGTTGTAAAAATAATCTATTTGAAAGAATTTTGAAGACTAATGGGAATTATGTATAAAAAACCCTCTAATATAATTGCAACCTCCTGTCTTTACTTGTATTTAATTTTTTTAGTACTTCTTCTAAATTTATGTTTTCCGTCCGTTTTCTCTCGAAGGCCAAGAAGGCTAGATCTGCCATTCTTTGATGGGACATGGACAGTCTTTGAGGCCGATTAATGGCTGTCAATGTTGAAAAAGAAGATTCACAAGTGGCAGTGCTGCAACCAAATGTAGCTACAGCAGCCAAAAGTCCATAAGTGTCCTTAAATGCTTCTTTGTATTTAAATAAAATTTGCAGCTTGCTTTTTTTGTTTTGCCATTTCAATTGATCTTTAAGTAAAGAGGCATTTGACTCAGGTGGCATGTCTTCTGCATCTTCATGATTGACAAACATTTTTTTACAACAGTCATTGAAGGTATGTTTATTCCTACAAACAAAAGGGAAATAGATGTAATTGAATTTTTAGTGATATACAGTTTGCAAATTTTTAAACGGTTTTGGGAAACAAAAAAAAAAAAAAAAAAAAAATCTCTGACGGTTCGGCCTACAGGCACAGATAGATTTTGAAGAAGCAGACCGTGGGGCGCCTGTTTGTTGGGAATTGCGGAAGAAATGACCTTTTTGCCATGATACGGTATTTGGAAACACCCACTTCGAAATCTAACTTGTTTGCAGGCGAAGCTGGCAAAGATTTTTTTTTTTTTTTTTGCTATAAGGGTTGTCTTATAAAAAACTTGTCAATCTAAAAGTTTTAGGTATTAAGAGGAATTATAATAAATTTAAGCGGATTTTATATCATCTGAATGGACGAAGTTATGATTTTTTTTCTTCTAAAACCCCCTTCCTCAGCCCCCTTGGGGCCATTTTTAATGATATCAAAAATCTGTCGTACATAAATTTTCGGCCCTCTTTTCCTAGAAGTAATAATAACTTTAAACGGATTTGATTTAAGAAATTATGAGTTTTTTTCTGTTTTCACAAAGAGCGGCACAATCACAGGAGCGACAAATTGCACCTATATCATCCCATTGTAAAATTGTCAAAATCTTTCTTTCAGAAAATAGTTCATGTACTTCTCTATTTATATTTCAGAGGACGGGTAACACAAATTCACACCACAGGTGGTCCAGTGATGTGTCAGAAAGTCTCTGAATAGCACACTTAAGTACTAAAGGGTACTGAGCAAACAGGCTGCTTTGATGGCGCTTGTTTGTGACAGGCGATTTAATAGCAGTCTTGAAGCCAAGTTAAAAACTTTTCGTGCAATCCTAACTATAAGCATTACAATACAAATGAAACTAAATGAAGAAATAATAATAATAAAAGGAACTTGAAAGAGGCAGAAAATTCAAAATTGCAAACGGACGCTCTGGTTTTTCAAACAGATGAAGTCTTAAAATTCTCACGCTTCTGTTGCAATTTGTTATTCTGTGTTGAGTTCGGAAAAAGCCGTAAATTATGGAAAAAAATAGCATAAAAACACTATATTTTCATAATTTTTTTAAATGGATTTTTATGAGAATATTAAGATTAATACAGAATTAATGTAAATATTGCTAACACTGCATGGTAAATTACACTACATCAACACTTACTACAATAACACGGAATCATTTATGTTTAAAGTATTAAACATAGATTATTCAAAATATAATTAGCACAAACAAGTGCTGTCTCAGTTTCAGACAAAATAATCCCAGTTTAGAAGCGTTCGTAATTATATAAATGCGTAGCACCTATAGTCGTCGTCTGGTCCGTCCGCAAAAAACAAAAACTACCCAACCAAATGGTTTGAAATTATATAGAACCATTAAAAAATTCTGTCGAGTCATTTCAAATTTTGTGAAAATCTAATCACAACTTAAAAAGATATTAAAAAAGTTTTCTTTATTCTATTAAATCCCATCATACGTAATTTATATAATAAAAGCTCAAGTCATGTGACTGAGGGAAAAAAATACGGGCTAACCTGCTAAACACTTCTTTTTTCATATGCCAAGCGATCATTTTTATTAAACATTATTTCTTCGAATAAAATTGCATAAAAGTTACATTTTTAGAAAGATCATTCAAAAAAACAGTTTGCTTGAGAGATGAGTTACACTAAGAAATGTATAGATTCTGAGATAACTTCAGTAGAAATTAGGTTAATAGCCGAATATCTCAATCCATTAAAGTAAATAAACACAAGAGATTCGTTCATTATGAGTCATAGAAATATTAAACCATGGAGGTAATCATTCGTAAAGCAATATCTCATGTTGAATTTTGCAGCACTGTCTGGTGTCGAAAAAAATTCACATCTGTAAACGTAGCATCACTAATAAGAAAAAAAAAAGGCATGCTCATTTCGCTCATAACAGACGGTATAATTCACTTCAGAGAAATAATAAAGATGATTTTCTTACATTGTAAAACTAGTTATAGTATGGTCACACCTCATTTGTCACGTTTAACGTACAGTTCCAACTTGTTTGTTTGTTCCGTGCTCCATTAAAAAAATAATAAACATTCCACATAAATATATGCAGAATGTTTAGTGTCGAGGAGTCTGTGCAAATATAAAATATTTTTTAATTTATTTATTTCACTGTCCATTTCCTATAAAGCATCGCTATTTCTTCAATCGCCGTATATTTTTTGAAAAGAGCTATACATATTGTTTATGCTTAAGACTTATGACATTAAAGGTCACATTCACCCGTTATTAAATACCATTTCAGATATCCTCCATGAGGTTCCAAAAAAATATATATATACATAAAACGCTAAGTAAAATTTAACCATTGAAACATAAGAAACTGACCATATACATTGAAATCACGATACCAAAGAGCCGTGTCAAATTACAAATGTAGTCCTATATATATACAGTGTGTCCACGTATAACCTGACCGACCTTTATTTTCGCAACCGTTGGTCCTAGATGCATACTTCCAATTACAAAAATGGTTTAAATAAGGTAAAGAATTATTTCTAAAGCGATTTGGGTAAAGAAAAACATTTATTAAAATATTACGAAATTTAAATTTTTATACGGTCCCCCGGTCCTATAAGTGATATTTAGTAAAAATTTACTGTGACACTAACAAGTAAGATAAAAAAAAAGTCTCATTCATCTACGATTAAAACTGACTGAATTATAGCTGTTTAAAGTTGGAGTATATTTTTTGTTGTGAAATAGGGGTCATTCACAAATGTAGTAGAAATATAAATAATCGTCAGATATATCAAAAAAATAGTTGAGAGCAAAATTAACATTACAATCTAATATAAATCTGAAATCTATAATCATTCTAACATATTAATGCAAAATATACAATTTGTACTGAGCATATAAGAGGATAAAAATAAACAGAATTTTTGTTAAATAAAATGATGAAAAACAACAGCCTCAATTAAGATTTTGAAATGCTGTTAGATTACACTGTCTTTCATATTTTGAGTTGTGCCCTGTTTTTTAGCTTTTGAAAATTGATTCTAATGTATTTTTTAGCGCTGAATCCGAAAATTACCTTCATTTTAAACAATCGCATCATTTTCTCAAATCGCAAATTTGAAAGTTAAAAAGCTCAAAGTTTAAATTGATCCCCCCTCCCCTCCAAACCTCATCGGACCCCTGAGATGTTTAGCTGTAAAAAACCCAGTATAAGCCAAAAAATTGAATAAATTATTGAATTAAATAAAATTAAATTGAATAAAAAAGTCTTGCATCTATTTTATAGTATCAGATTTTTCGCTATTTTTTAACCTTTAAACTTACGATTTGCGAAAAATCTTGACATGATGGTTAAAAGTGAAGGTAATTTTTTTTTTCAGCGTTAAAAAATACATAAAACGTAATTATAAAAGTTAAAAAACACAGCCATCGCAGGTTTATGTTATCTAATCTAAAAAATTTTCTTAAACTTGTTGGCGGTAATCAACCGAATTTTTTTGTGTTATTCTCTAATATGGTAAGCGTCGAAAATCATAATAATATTACATTGTCATCGGATTTAAGTCAGTATGTAAAATTTAACTTCGATCGAGCATTTGAAATTGAGTTAAACTTAGAGTACAAATTTTAAACTGGAAAGACGATCGTTGCAAGTTAAATAAAACCTTATGAAAATAACGTAATTTTTGTTAAAAGAAATCATAGCCTCAAATCCTTTCAAAATAAAACATATGTTAAAATACAATTATTTTAATTAATCTGAAACCTAACCAATAAAAATTAACTCAATCGTAGTAGTTGTACGATTTCTTTCAAAGTGCAGATACCTTGAAATAAGTTTAAGTACTTTATATACGACCCTTGAAAGCATGGCCGAAATCATCTCTTTTTAGATGCAAAAAAGTGGTATAAGTCATGCATTTCAAAGTTTCATAACTCGGTCAATTTTAATGTTAGATGATGGGACTTTCTTTGTCGTACTTGTTAGTGTCACAGTAAATTTTTACTAAATATCACTTATAGGACCGGGGGACCGTATAAAAATTTAAATTTCGTAATTTTTTAATAAATGTTTTTCTTGACCCAAATCGCTTTAGAAATAATTCTTTACCTTACTTAAACCATTTTTGTAATTGAAAGTATGCATCTAGGACCAACGGTTGCGAAAATAAAGGTCGGTCAGGTTATACGTGGACATGCTGTATATGTGTATAGTAATTCTGTATATATATATTAGGGTGGTCCTTACATGATCGATTTTAACTTTTTTAAAATTTTTTTGAAGGTAACTATAAAAGGTTAAAATGCATAATATATGTACTACATTTCACGTTTTAAATTGCCAGTGAATTATTTTTTTTTTTTACACACAAATACCTTTCAACAAATCAATATTCGGGCTAAAAGTCGGCCATACATTTTGTATTCAAAATCACTGTTCATTACACAATCAGTTCTGAGTAAGGAACATTTCTATTTAGCAAAACATTTTAGCACAAGCGTGTACATCTGGAGAACAAGTGCTCCTAAAGGGGTTGTCCATTATTTAATGAAAAAAGGTAAAAACCAAGAGAAATTTCCTGCTTTTCAAAAGGGGATCAATCAATCGCTAATGACCTGCAACACCAGAAGTTATTGAGAAAGTATTTACACATCAAAATGTCTTAGCTTCTGCTTTTTTCAAATTCTGAAAGAGAGGAGTGTCACTTTTGACAGTAATGGGGTTTTTTTTTTGGGTGAATCAGGAATTTACCATATGATCTATAGATTAGTATACAGTCGAAACTCCATATATCGAAGTAGCAAATTTCCAGAAAAAAATTCGATATATAGAAATTTCGATATATAGAAGCGATCTGAGTTTTATAATAATTACTCCTAAAACATTAAAATTAAAGCTAATTTTTGTATACGAAACTGCATTTCTAATGCAAATTGCATGAAATGAAAGTTAATAATGAAAAAAATGAATTAGTATGAAAGGTTTATTGAGTACTACATACCTTTTATAAAAACAATAATCCAGGCAGTGGTTACAATGCTCACAGTTACATTCTGTTAAAAAAACTACGAATATCTTGCTGAACAGCCACTTTAGCAGAAAGTTCATCAAAGAAATATTCGCATTTATTCAGTCCACTAAAAACTTCATGAGGAACATTTTCCGCAAATTGAAGTCCACGGCATATTGTTTCAAACGCCTCTCGCATTTCTTTTTCTGATGGCTTGGAAATGTTTTCAGATTCATTTACTTCCTTTGGTTCTTCGATTTCTGTTTCAGATTCATGAAATGAATTCAGTATGTCTTCGTCTGTAGGATAATCAGCAATAATTAACTTATCATCGACTGTCAGAAATTCGTTAAGAAGAATATCGTCTATAATGTGACCTTGGGAACGCAAATTTTACCAAGACTGTTGAATTTGCGGGAACACGTCCTGTTCTTTGATTTCCGGTAATACACTGAACCCAGCTTTCGCGAAACAGTTTTTTATTGTAGATTCAGAAACGTCATTTTCCCAAACTTTGGCTAATTCTATCACACATATCCTCAATTCAATCACCTTATGTAAAGGTTTTTCATTTTCAAATGTCCAGATAAGTCGTCTGAAAATACGTTTTCTGTAATGAAGTTTCAGTTTTTTTATTACACCTTGGTCCATTGGTTGCAATTTTGAAAAGGTGTTCGGGGGAAGAAAAATCAAATCGACATTTGATAAATTTGAAGACACATTAGGATGAGCCGGGCAATTGTTTACAAGTAAAGCAATTTTTCTATTTTGATCAGTCATTTTTCTATCCAATTTCAAAATCCGCTTTTCAAAAATTTCACCTGCCATCCATGAGTTTCTATTGGAACAATAGTCAACCTCTAAAGATGTTACATTTTTAAATTCTCTAGGGTTCTTACTTTTACGTACTACCAATAATCAAAGTTTTTCTTTGCCACTCATGTTAGCGCCTACCAGTACTGTTATTCTGTCTGTAGGCTTAAAGTTATATTTTTATGTTTTCCCAGCTCCTCATTTTCTTTAATAGCCACCACCACCACCATATAAAAGCTTGCTTCTATTTTTAGTTTAATTTATTTTCTAAGTATTTTATATAGTTAATCATTTTTTAGTCTAGTACTTAACAGCAAGTGTGCATGCTTGTTTACCTTTTTCAGCATATGGTTTGGGTGGTTGGTAGTGAAGTTAACTTTCTGTTACTTTTAGTTAACCTTTTTCTGATTTGTTGTTTCCTTTGATGTCATTCTGACAGAGTGATGTCATTTTGTTCTAGTGGGTGTGTCTTTCATTTATTGAAAGTTATATTTATTAACTTGGCAACATTAAAATGCAGATTTTGTATTGTGTTTGATGTATATATTTGGGAAGTTGCATTTTTACAAATCAGTTCAACATGTGAGTAGCTTTTGCAAATAGGCCTTATTTTGGAAATGTTTTATTACTTAGTGTTTTATTTAGTAGCAGGTGACTACTTGTTTTCTTTAGTGTTAATATATATGCAGTAAAATGAGCTATGTTTGGACTTTAGAAATTATTGAAAGTTTGACTCATTAAGTGCCTGTGATGATGTTTCTTATAAAAGATGTGTTTGCTACCTATAATCTACAGTTTTAATAAACCTTTTTTGTTTCCTTCAAGAAAATGTTGAATTATTTTAGCCTCCATATCATGCACATAGTTATTTAATTAAATGGTAAGCAGTGCGGCTAAAGATATTGTGGGGGAGGTGTTATCTAACCCTACAATGTGGTAGCAGAGCGTAGTTGGGCGCTCTGCTTACCTTTTATTTTGTGGTGCTGTATTTGTGATAAAATGAGTAAGATAACTGAGCAAAATCTCTCTTTCCCTAAATTGGGTAATGATAATTGGAAGGCATGGAGGTTCAGCATGGATATGATGCTAATTAGCCAAGGCTTAGATATATATACTTCTGATAAAGAAAAATGTAAAGCAAAAGCAGATGGAGGAAATATTGAAAATTTTGATGAGTATATGAACAAAAGCAAGAAGGCATTGGCATACATATATTTAAGTTTGACTGAAGAGATCAAAAGTGTAGTTTTTAGTGCTGAATCATCTTTTGAGGCATGGCAGTTATTGAAAAGTGCTTATGAACCTACGTCACGTGCAAGAGTTGCTCACCTTCGAAGAAAGTTCATAAATACAAAGTTTGAGGCCAGTGATACAATGAGTCAGTATATTGGAAAAGTTTTGGAAATAGTTCGAGATTTAGAGCAAACAGGAAAGAGTGTACCTAAAGACGAAATTGCTTTTCAAATCTTAGAGAGTTTACCGCCATCTTATGAAACCCTTATATCTCGTCTTTATCAATTGCCTGATGATGAATTCACTGTGAAAGGTCTTCGACCATTTTTACTTGCTGAATATGACCATTTGCAAAATAAACAGTTTGATGACCAAGAGATATTCAAAAATCGAAATACAGCTCTAATGTCTACTAGAAATTTTTCGACTGATACTATACCAACGGTCCATCCAACTAGTGCTGTGAATTCAACTGTGCAACAAGAAACCCGAAAGTGCTACAGGTGTGGTCGAGTTGGTCACTTAATCAAGAATTGTAGGCATAGATCCCAAACAAGGAGATTAAATCAGTATAGACCAAGATTCAGATCAAGTTCAAAGAAATCCCAACATTCTAATCAAGCTTTCTTCGCATCCGCCCTATTTTCTGATGGACCTGAACTTGAATTTATTTTGGATTCGGCAGCAACAGACCACTTTAGTTTTGACCGATCTCTCTTCTACAATTTCAGAGAATTAGAAAGTCAAGCTGTAATAGCAAAAGGAATTGCTGACATTTGTGGTATAGGGGACATTGACTTAAAAGTGAACTGTGGTACTGTAGTAAGAACTTTTACTTTTAAAAATGTGTATTATGTTCCTGATATGGTGAGAAATCTTGTGTCAGTTAGAAAGATAACTGATCGAAATTTTAAAGTAAAATTTGACAAATGTAAAGCTATAATTTTTAATCCTGATAATTCTGAATTTTTAACAGCGCCTTTAGTAACTAAATTTTATTGTATTGCTGCTAAATGTGTGTCTAATGAATCTTGTGCTTATGTTGTTAGAAATAGTAAGTTAAATAATTGTTCTAATGACTTAGTGCTATGGCATAAGCGTTTCAGTCATTTAAATGCTAAAAACTTGGTAAAATTTTCAAAAACAAATTATGTAACTGGACTTAAAAATTTATCCGGTGAAATGGTGTCATGTGAAGTTTGTAATTTAGCAAAAAGTACTAGAGAATCTCATCTTGTTATAGATGATATTAAGACAAGTAGCATTTTAGAGTTAGTGCACCTCGACATTTGGGGACCAGCTCCTGAACCTTCTTTAGGTGGGGCTAGGTTTTTCTTGAGTTTAGTTGGTGATTTTTCTAGGTATTCACATGTATACATTCTTAAACATAAAAGTCAGGCATTTGATTATTTCAAGCATTATAAAGCTTTAGTTGAGAAGCAGACAGGTCATGTAATTAAAAGACTCCGTTCTGATTGGGGTAAAGAATTTGATTCTAATCAATTTAAGAAATTCTTAAACGATGAGGGGGATTAAACATGAGCACTCGAATACGTATTCGCCGCAGATGAACGGCATCGCGGAAAGATACAATCGTACTTTAATGGAGGGAGTTAGAGCAATGTTAATTCAGGCAAATTTATCTAAAGAATTATGGGCTGAAATGGTTTGTACTGTAAATTACTTAAAAAATAGATACCTCACACTAAATTGCATGGGAAAGCCCCTCTGAATGTTTGGAAAGGTGGAAACTTTTTGGTAGTACTTATAGGAAGTACTGTTTTTGTTCATATTCCAAAAAGGTATCGTAATAAATTAGAGGCAAGATCTAAAAAGGGAATTTTAATTGGCTACGCCAGGAGCACGAGAGGTTATACAGTATGGTTTCCAGGGACTAAAGAAGTACAGGAAACTAAACATTTGAAAATCATTGAAAATGATTTTATTTCAGAACCAGTTAAAAACTCTAGCAATAAAATGGTTCAATTTAAAGTGCAAGATGACCCAGTTGAAAACACTTCTTTTTCAGATTGGAAAAGAATTGAAAAGGTTAGAGAGTCTGGAAGTTCTGCAGGTCGTGTAGATGTTTACTACTATCCAGAACCAGGTATTAGGTTAAGAAGTAAAAATGATGACAAGGATTATTGCAAGAAAAAGGGTATAGTTTTTAAATCTGAGGACTTTGATTTTAAACCACTTAAAATTAATTCAGATCCCTCCCAGCCTGAAGTTAAACTGAAAAGTGACTCTAATGCTAAACCTGTAATAGAAACTGATGAAGAGGACGTAGAATCTAACCCAGAAGCACATTGTGCTGAGATAAAAATCCCAATTAGTTTTAGTGAGTCCCAAAATCTTCCTGAGAAAGAAGAGTGGGTTAAAGCTATGAGGACTGAACTTAAAATATTAAAAGATAGGGAAGTGTATGACCTTGTGACCCGTCCTGAAAAGAGTAAAGTTCTTGGTACAAAATGGGTATATACACTGAAAAAGGATGTGTCAGGTAAAATTAAAAGTTTTAAAGCTAGGTTAGTTGCGAGGGGATTTCGACAAGTTGAGGGAATCGATTATTTTGACACATTTTCACCTGTCATAGCTTTCCCACTTGTTAGATTTTCTTTATTGTACTTGTGGTTCTAAAGGGATGGTTTAGCCAGCATATTGACGTGAAAGGTGCATACTTATATGCAAAATTAAATGAGCAAATTTATGTTGAGCAGCCAGATGGTTTCCAGGAAGTTGATGAAAAGTATGTATGGAAACTTAATAAAGCACTATATGGGCTCTACCAGGCTGGGCGCGAATGGTTTAATGAATTAGACAAAACTTTTAAGGATTTAGGTTTTGATAAAGTATTGAATTGTAACTGCATATATGTTTATAAATTAAAAGTAGTAATTCTAGTTTATGTTGATGATTTAGCAATTTTTGCAGAGAATGAGAAAATATTAAACCAAGTAATTGAATTAATAAAATCTAAATTTGAAATAAAAACTGTAGGTGAAATTAGAAATTTTCTAGGAGTTGAATTCGAACAACGTGAGGGGTCTTATGTACTGCATCAAACTAAATATATTGAAAGAATTGCAGAAATTTTTAATGTTCCCAGGATTAAATGCAAATTGCCATTAACACCAGGAACAGTGTTAAACGTAACAAATGAGGGGGAACAAATAGACGTCCCTTACAGACAGTTAGTAGGTTGCTTGTTGTTTATAGCTTCTAGAAGTAGACCTGATATTCAATTTTCAGTTATTGCTTTATCTCAGTTTTCTAATAAGCCATCATGGAATCACTGGAGAAATTTGTGTCAGGTTTTGCAGTATGTTATTGATACAAAAGAATTGAGTTTAAATCTATCAAGAATTTCAAATTGTAATATTAATGCCTATACTGATGCTACATGGGCTTCAGATTTAGTTGATCGTAAATCAGTTAGTGGTTTAGTAATTTTTGTTGACAAAGTACCTGTTATTTGGAACTCTTGTAAACAAAAATGTGTTGCCTTATCAAGTATGGAATCTGAATATGTTGCTTTATCAGACTCAGTCAAGGAACTGTGTTGGTTAACAAGAATAATTGATGACTTTTCCTTTTTGAACTTAAACTTAACTAAACCAACAATTCATTGTGACAATCAAAGTACTATAAGTTTTTCTAAAAACAATATAGAAAATACAAGAACCAAATATATTGATACACGTAGTTATTTTGTAAAGGAGAATATTGGAAATTTTGAACTTAAGTATGTATCTAGTAAATGTAATGTTGCTGATGTAATGACAAAAGCATTGTCAAGTGAAAAATTTTTCTATTTTAGAAAATGGTTGTTTGGCTAGGCAGAGGACCTGGGAAAAAGGGGGCATTTGTAGGATTAAAGTTATATTTTTGTGTTTTCCCAGCTCCTCATTTTCTTTAATAGCCACCACCACCACCATATAAAAGTTTGCTTCTACTTTTAGTTTAATTTATTTTCTAAGTATTTTATATAGTTAATAATTTTTTAGTCTAGTACTTACAGCAAGTGTGCATGCTTGTTTACCTTTTTCGGCCCTCTTTTCCTAGAAGTAATAATAACTTTAAACGGATTCGATTTAAGAAATTATGAGTTTTTTTCTGTTTTCACAAAGAGCGGCACAATCACAGGAGCGACAAATTGCACCTATATCGTCCCATTGTAAAATTGTCAAAATCTTTCAGAAAATAGTTCATGTACTTCTCTATTTATATTTCAGAGGACGGGTAACACAAATTCACACCACAAGTGGTCCAGTGATGTGTCAGAAAGTTTCTGAATAGCACACTTAAGTACTGAAGGGTACTGAGCAAATAGGCTGCTTTGATGGCACTTGTTTGTGACATGCGATTTAATAGCAGTCTTGAAGCCAAGTTATAAACTTTTCGTGCAATCCTAACTATAAGCATTACAATACAAATAAAACAAAATGAAGAAATAATAATAATAAAAGGAACTTGTAAGAGGCAGAAAATTCAAAATTGCAAACGGACGCTCTGGTTTTTCAAACAGATGAAGTCTTAAAATTCTCACGCTTCTGTTGCAATTTGTTATTCTGTGTTGAGTTCGGAAAAAGCCATAAATTATGGAAAAAAATAGCACAAAAACACTATATTTTCATAATTTTTTTAAATGGATTTTTATGAGAGAATATTAAGATTAATACAGAATTAATGTAAATATTGCTAACACTGTATGGTAAATTACACTGCATCAACACTTACTACAATAACACAGAATCATTTATGTTTAAAGTATTAAACATAGATTATTCAAAATATAATTAGCACAAACCAGTGCTGTCTCAGTTTCAGACAAAATAATCCCAGTTTAGAAGCGTTCGTAATTATATAAATGCGTAGCACCTATAGTCGTCGTCTGGTCCGTCCGCAAAAAACAAAAACTACCCAACCAAATGGTTTGAAATTTAATATATAGAACCATTAAAAAATTCTGTCGAGTCATTTCAAATTTTGTGAAAATCGAATCACAACTTAAAAAGATATTAAAAAAAGTTCTCTTTATTCTATTAAATCCTTATAAAAGAGTCCCATTTCATCAGCATTAAAAATATCATCGGGCTGATAATCTTTTAGAATTTTTTTCAAATTGTTGCTTTTTCAGTCATCACAGACTGCTTCAGATACACTTTTACTTTCTCTGGAAATAACCTTTTCCTTGATGCCATGCCTTTTCTTAAATTTGTCAAGCCCTCCGGAACTTGCTTGAAATTCATCACATCCAAAATATTTAGCATACTCCAATGCCTTCTCTTTTATGAGAGGACCAGAGATCGGCAAGTTTTGGTCTCGAACACTCTTTATCCATTTTAAAATGGCCTTGTCCACTGTATCTTAGGTGCCTGTTTCGAACATTTTCTGTTAGGTTCAATACATTCATAGGATTTCATTACGGCATTCCGATTTTTTATAATAGTCGACAATGTGCTTGCGGGAATACCAAATTTAGAAGAAATGTCTTTTTTGCGCATTCCGCTATCTACATCCTTCAGCAATCCAACTTTATCCACAACACTAAGGGATTTTCTTTTTGACATTGTGATAGAGAGAAAAGGTGAAAGTTCAAAACGAATTTATGAAACACTACTTAAATTTTCACTGAAACTAAGCAGACTTAGGAGTGAGGGCCAACCATCAGACAAAAGGGAATGCTAGAAACTGGTTTCACCACAGAGACCAGGGGTGATTCTGAGTAAAAAAAAAAAAATTCTGAAAGTCACAGCAAATTTTCTGAAAAGTTAACAGGGGGCAGGGGAAAGGTCCACTCCCACCACTGTTTTTTTTTTTTGAGTCCCTTTGATGAAATTTGAGTTTTTTCGCGATCTTTTGACGAAATTTGCAGTTTTTTCGACATCTGTTGAAAAAATGTGCAATTTTTTGACGAAATTTGCCGTTTTTCGTGATCTGTTGACAAAATCTGCCGTTTTTCGCACTGTTTTTGACAAAATTTGCCGTTTTTTTGCGATTCTCTGACAGAGTTACCATTTTCCCGCTATTTGTTGACAAAATTTGCCTTTTTTTGCAATCTTTAGATGAAATTTGCCATTTTACGCAATGTTTTTGACGAAATTTGCCGTTTTTTTGTGATTTTCTGAAAAAAGTCACGTTTTTTCCCCCGCAATCTGTTGACAAAATTTGCCGTTTTTTTCACCATCTTTTAGCGAAATTTGCCGTTTTCGCAATGTTTTTGATGAAAATTACCGTTTTTTCGCAATGTTTTTGACAAAAATTACCGTTTTTCGCGATCTTTTAACGAAATTTGCCGTTTTTCACAATGTTTTTGATGAAATTTGCCGTTTTTTCGCGATCTTTTAACGAAATTTGCCGTTTTTCACAATGTTTTTGACGAAATTTACCGTTTTTTCGCGATTTTCTGACGAAAATCACATTTTTCCCGCGATTCTTTGACAAAATTGCCGATTTTTCTTCGAACGAATGAAGAGATTGATTTTTTTCGACGATCATTTGCCGAAATACCGATACATTTTATGTCCGAATTTTCGGATTTATGACAGATATTTTTTTTTAATTTTCGGAAATCATTGCCTTAATTTTTCGGAATTTTCGGAAAATTCGGACCAAAATCACCCGACAGAGACCCAGATTTGGTAACCTTTTCTTAAAGCATGACGGAGGGCAGAGATGCGTGCCCAACCGGCTTTTCTCCCGGCAAAATCTCCTCAGAATCTCTTGCCGGATCATGAGTTGACCCAGAATGAAATCCGAAAGTTGCCAATAAAGCGATCACCACCAAAAAAGACATCCTTTTGGCGATGAAAGAGCGAAAACATGTTGGATTCAAGTTCTGGCTGAAAGAACAATGGGGTTCGCGTTTCACTACAGGACAGATCACAACTGAAATTCCAAAACGAGTTGGGGGAACAACAACCTGTTTGTCCACCCCTCATCCCCAGCTGGAATGTGGGGTTCGTAGTAACCTTCAATAAACCAGGGGTGCAGAAAATGTTTTTACTCCCAACATTTCCCCAAAATAAATTCTGTATTACCGTAGGTATAGAAAATTTTGCAATATGCAAGTTGCCTCTTTAAAAACCTATAGACTGAACTTATAACATGCCTAGTTATTGGAAAGGTAAGTTAATGCATGTAAGTTTTAATCTAATTCTCATGCCTAATATTTATTAATAAATGCACAATTTTAACCAAAAATACAATGTTTCTGATTACCTTTTCTGATAACTTGTCAATTATTGAGAAACTACTATCTTCCAGTGACTTTGTGGATGTTGTCAATCACTTTTGATGTTTTGTAGACTTTGAGTCTGTTTCTTGGAGAAAATCTAGTAAAATGATAATTTCCACCATGAAAATTATGTCTGTTTCAGGATACTTTTAATAATTCCGTAGCTTTATGCACTGGTGGTCCATTCCATGATATAAAGACTTCATGAAAGATATTATCAGATTTTAGGGTTCAGTTATAAATGTGATTTCCAATAATAGAGCCAACATATTCACAAACACATTCACTGCAAATTTTCAAGCAGTTTTCAAGGAGGTAAACTATTTCTGGTACGTCAGCGTACACATCAGGACTGGTAAAATCTTGAATTATAAATGAATACGACTGTCTTGATTTAGAAGTGATGGTTTCTTTTCAGATTTCAGGATTTTTTTTTTTTTTTTTTTTTGTAATTCAGCTTTTAGAATGTTTTTCTTCAAAGTTGTCCCCGATTAAAAAGACTTTTCTCATTATTAAATTTAAATTCTTTTATATTTTTGCTCACCCATTCAGTGAGAGCTTGTAGTGAGTTTTCCACCAATGGTGGTGTGAGATCTTCTTGATTTAATTATCTTTCTAAAGATGGGGTAGAGCTCAAAATGAGTTTACTATTGAAGCATTGTCTCATATGTTTTACAATTTTTAGTTCACATATTCTTTGTTTAAGCTGAGCAGAGGTTTTCAATATTTTCCACCAATGGTGGTGTGGGATCTTCTTGATTTGATTCTTTTCTAAAGATGGGGTACTACTGAAGTATTGTCTCATATGTTTTACAATTTTTGGTTCACACATTCTTTAAGTTGTTTAAGCTGAGCAGAGGGTTTTTTAGGGTTTCGTTCATCTCACAAAACCCTATTACTCCTGCTCCATTGTCTGTCTGTCACAGAGCTATTCTTAGAAACTATGTAACTTACAGAGTTGAAACTTTGTGTATATAGCTGAATACCAGCTATAAAGAGCTCAAAATATTAAAATTTAAAAAATGCGTATTATTTTAATAAATAGAGATAAAAAACCAAAATTCTAACAAACTTTTCTTATTAAATTTAAACATTTTTCGTTATAGCAGATGCCAAAAATTAAAAATCCACGATGAAATTCTTTCTACAATAATTAATTTTCTATCAGACTATTTCCATGTGAAAAATGAAAATGAAATAAAAAGTTTCACCAATTGAAAAAAAAGATTAATATGAAATAAAAATGATTGACGTCATAGTGGTAATAAAACGGAAAATTTCAAAGATTTCTCAATAATACAAGGAGTAGTATGTGTATATACACAAAGCAGATTAATATCACGTCATTAGAGAATTAAAAAGAAAAACTGACGTGATATTGGAAGTTTAACGAATTTTTCAGATGTTTGAGAATAATACAAAGTGAGTATCAATAGGAGTGATAGAGAATAGTAAATATATGAATTTGAAAAACATATTGAATCATGATAAAAATCTGATTATGCAAATATTCGCATATTTTAACATTTTGAAGGTGTACAACATGTTTAATTTTGAAATTATTTTTTATATCACATTTAGTTCACGTGACAGATATTATTATGACAGAATATAATAGCCGGCTTCGCCCGCTGTCGGGCTGGTTTGGATACTCAAAAAAGTAAAAATAGACCTGTAAATTTTTACTTTATAAAAAACAAACAAACATGAGTTTTTTTTGGTTGCTAAATGAAATTTATTTGGATTTATTAAAGAAAAAATGAAGTGTTTTGAAAAAAATATTAAACAAAACCCTTTGAGTGATCTTCGATCACATTTACCCACTTGTTTAGTATTTTTTTCTTGGGAGTTTAAAACACTCACTTTTTGTGATGTTTTCTTGTGCAGTGTTAAAATTCCTGGTCACCACCGGCCACAGAGTGACTAAATGTAAAAAACTGGTGACTTTATGCTATTCATCTGATCAACAAAGATAATGTAGCAGTACATCCGACGTTAATGTAGCAGTACATCCGATTTCATTGCGCCATTTTGTTTCCAGGATTGCCACTTGCCCGCCAAACGGCAGATTTCCTCTTCTTAATTTTTTTTTAATCTAACCGGCGATTTCTGAGGAAAACATTTGCAATTTTTGTCAAGTGATCACGTAAAAAAATAAGATTTTCCTCAAACTATCGCGAAATAAAATCGCGATTTTCTGCAAGGAACTGCGATATTAAACCGTGATTTTCATCAGATGAACGTGAAATAAAATCGTGATTTTCATCAGATGAACGTGAAATAAAATCGTGATTTTCGTCAAACGATCGTGAAATAAAATCGTAACTTTCGTTAAATGATGGTGAAATAAAATAATGATTTAGGTCCGGTGATCGCGAAATAACACCACGATTTTCGTCAAACGATCGCGAAATAAAACAGCAATTTGCTTCAAACGTTGGTAAAATAAAATAACGATTTAGGTCAGGCAATCTCGAAATAAACAAGAACGAAAAATCATGCATCAAGCAAACATTATATAACACTTTCCAACGCTTCCAAAACAATTTTACAAATCATTACCGTTTAATAAGCTGAAAGATAAAATCTAAGTAAACAATTTGGAAAATGCATAACATATTTAAAAATGTAATTTCAGGAATTTCCAACATATACAATATTCGGAAAAATATCCGAATACTTTTATTCAGCCCTGTATATGATCTGTAGATTTGTATATATACGACATAGGATGCTAAATTTTAGTTTAGTTAGGAAAAGCATAGCACAGTTTAAAATTCTCTGTCTGGAGTTTCTGTCAATAAACGGAAACGTGGTCATGAACTTTTGTGCTGTCCTGTATATGAAATACAGAATTTATACACACCATGTAATAGACAAAGAGCGAGTTAAATTTAAAATCGCGTTCAGCAACTTAAAAAGCACTTCCAGGAATTATTGTTAACAGACAGAGAATTTTTTTGTGTGTCCCTGTAAATGAACGATGACTGCTATCCACACAATATTCTGTAGTAAGTCTCTTGTAATACAGCTTAGTGATATATATAAATTTCAATGCTTTTAAAATAGTGAAACATTATTTAATTAAACCACAAACGATTTTTCTCCATAGACGTAATGTAACAGAATTCTTTTTACTGTCCCTGTAAAGTAACTATAAGTGCTATGCACACCATATTCCATATTAAGCTTCTTGTAATGCACCTTAGTGATATATATGAATTACAATGTATTCGAAATTGTGTAACATCATTAAAATAAACCGCAAAAGATTTTTCCCCATAGACAGTAATGTAACGGAATTCTTTTGGGTGTCCCTGTAAAAAAAACTGTAAGTGCTACACACTTCAGTTGAAATAGGGAACATGCTATAGATAACGACAATAACATATAAAAATTGCAGGGCAATCCGAGCATATTTACGGGAGTTAGAGCACAGACAGACGGCCCAGACAAACCAAAGTCAAACACTTTTCAACTAGGTTGGAAAATGTTAAAAAACGATTTTTGTCAAATGATCGCGAAATAAAACCACGATATTCATCTAATGATCGCGAAATAAAACCGTGAATTTCGCCAGATGGCAGCGAAATAAAACCACGATATTCATCAAATGATCGCAAAATAAAACCGTGAATTTCGTCAGACGGCAGCGAACTAAAACCACGATTTTCGTCAAACAACCGTGAAATAAAACCACGCTTTTCATCAGGTCGTGATCGTGAAATCAAACTGATTTTCATCAGACGATCGTGAAATCAAACTGTGATTTTCATTAGACAATCGTGAAATCAAACTGTGATTTTCATCAGACAATCGCGAAATCAAACTCTGGTTTTCATCAAACGATCGCCAAATAAAACCGCAATTTTTGGCAAGGGACTGTGAAATAAAACTGCAGTTTTCGGCAAACTATCTCGAAATAAAACTGCAATTTTCTATCTCGGGAAATTATGTAATTCATTGTTAAAATCGAAATCAATTCTATATTTTCCCACAAAATTTCCCCAAATGGCTAAAATTTCCCCCGATCCTAGATTGCCGGATCGGACATATTCTGCACCCCTGCAATAAACTTCCTTTATCCCCTGACCTTCATTTTTCGTGAGACAACAGGTCTAAAGTGAAATAAAATCTCTCAATATGTCTTGAAAAAAGTTTCGATGTATAGAGGTTTTTCGATATACAGAAACAGTTTTTCTATGTAACGAACATGGAGATTGGCTACAAATTCGATATATAGAAAATTTTGATATGTGGAAGTTCGATATATGGAGGTTCAACTGTATATACTTATACTAGGGGAGACTTTATCCCTTTTTCAGTTTTTAATTTTTGAAAAAACAAATTTTTTGTTAAATGTTTCCAGTTATTATTAAAGGTTCATGTATCTTTAATATTGTATTTTTTTTTTTTTAAACCATTTTTAAAATAAATATAAATTATTTTCCAAAAAAGAAAAAAAGGATCAAGTCTCCCCAATTACAGGGAGACTTGATCCCTTTCCAAGGGAGACTTGATCCTTGAAACAGATGCATTGAAATGATTCAAATTAAGTTGTAGAAATCAAATTTATTGTTGACTAACATGTAAAAAAGGGAAAAAAACACAAAACACTACATTTGATAAAAATCACCGTTTCCCATATGTATGATTATTATTGCTAAAATTAATGATCAAAAAACATTTTCAAAGCTTTAAAAGTCAAACGTAAATGTTAATATTGTTGCAGTTGGAAGAGTTCCACCAAGCATGACTGGTTTAGGTACTTTTTTGACAATGTTTGTCATTGTCCACAACACTAATGTTAACATTTTCTGGATAAATAAGTTGGTCGGAATTAAGTCCTCTTTTTCTTAGAAAATTGATTTTGCATGCAGATGATGAAATCTTTCCATTTTTTCAAAATGACTAATTTTCTTCTTTCTTGTAAATCGCACAATGACAAAGTCACTTTCATCAATTGACAAATTTTGTGGATTTTCAATCACTTCATCAGAATGGTCATCAAGTGAATCTGGCTTGGTTGAATTATGAACACTACAACAGCTCTCACTTTCTGAAGATTCGGAACTTTCATTTTTAGTATTTTTACTTTTCTTTCTTGAGATGAAATGAGTTTTTCTTGATTTATGTTTTTTATTCAGCTGGCGATCTTGTATTTCTTCTTCAATCTGTCCTTTAGTTAATGTGCTTGTCAAAATTTTTAAAGATTCTTTATTTTCACGTTTTGGGTAATTAAAATTTAAGGAAGGCTTATATGTCTCCTGGAGTCACTATGTTTGTTTTAACTGTAAGTGTATTACTGCTTGTTGGGGTTAATGGTTGATATGTGATGAAAGATAATAAAAAATCATCTTCAGAAAAAATATTCCTGTTTAAGGGATATATGCCAGTGATTTTAAATCCAAGATAACCATAGTCTCTAACTAATATTGATATTGTCTAAATGCGACTTAAAAGTGACAATTAGGAGTAGGGGTTAATAAAATTTAACATTAATTTAGCTTAACTTTGGGGACACTTGATCCCCAAGATCAAGTCTCCCCATACAATGGGGATCATGTGTCCCTAATGTGTATGTGTTGGAAAAATAATTATTAAATCAAAAGTAAAGAAACTGTATTGGATTTAAATAACGCATTTAAGCAGTAAGGAATGTTAGTAAATTATATCAATCAACTTAAGTAATTTAGTTATATTTACCAAAAAATAAGAAACAAACTACCCACTGAAAAAGAAGTTTGATTGTAAGAAATCAGATATTTCTTTCTTACAACAAAAATAAAAATGGGTGAATGAAATTCTGCTGTCAGATCTGTTGATAAGGAATCACTCTATTAGTGTTGCCGGTTTCAGAGACTTAATTGCAGTTTTTCCCTGGTTTTAGACCTAGGAATCAACTCTCCCAAGTCTCCCCTACATAGAATGCTAAATTTTAGTTCAGTTATGAAATGCGTAGCACAGTTTAAAATTCCCCTTCTGGAATTTCCGTCAAAAAATGGAAATGGATTCGAGAACTTTTGTGTTATATGATCTATGGAATTTATACAGACCAAGTAATAGACAAAAAAATGAATTAAATTGAAAAATGCGTTCAGTAATTGAAAAAGCACTTCCAACAATTATTGTTAACAGACAGTACCGAATACTTTTGTGTGTCCCTGTAAATGAATCATGAATGCTATACTTAAAATATTCTATAATAAGCCTGTTGTAATGCACCTTAGTGATATATATCAATTTCAATATGTTTGAAATAGTAGAACATTCTTAAAATAAACCACAAACGATTTATTTTCTCCATAGACCGTAATGTAACAGAATTCTTTTGGGTGTCTCTTTAACCCTTAAACTGCTAAGAAAAACTTACAAGGTTTGCTCCCCAGTGCCACCATTTTTCAAACAGGCATGCGTGGTTATGCGGTGAATTGGGGGAAAAGAAGAGGTAAGCTTTGCAATCTAAAAACTATTTACTTGCACAATGCACAGAAAAAAATAAAAAGAGAAAAAGCAAAAATACAAAATTTAAACTATAGTGTAACAGTATAACAAAAAAGATATTAGAACTTAGCTGTCAAGTGATATATTCTGAAACATGGTTGAACACATAAACCAACATCACATTCAGCGCTTGATAGGATTCATGGCGAATTTTTTTCCATGAACAAGCAACACACTTTCTCGATACATTTTTCTTTGAAGATGTTGATGTTACTAGTCCAGAAAGAGTCTAGCCGTAAGTCGTAAAGGACAGTCACTTTGTAACTTCTGTCACTTGGCGGGTCATGGTGCAGTAACATGAAATTTCTCAACTATACGTTCCACCAAATTCATTCGAAAGTCGTAATTATCAGTGTTTGGGAGTTGTTTCTTCTGTAAGATGAAGGCATTCCAAATAGCCATATCTAACAGATGGCGAAATATTGTTACATAATACCTCTTCTGTCTTTTTCAAGTTGTTGGATAGGAAACTAGTGCTTGATACGTTCTATCTACCCCCACCCATCGTCAAGTTATAATCTATTACAAAAGCTAGCTTTATAACTTTTATCAGTTTCAGAGCAGTTTGCTGTATGGATAGAGCTAAGAAGAGACATTTTTTGTCACGCCATTTCAATATGGTAATTTTGTGTCTTTGAAGAAAGGTGAAATTGCCGCTTTCCAAAGTAAGTTTGCTGAAATTTTCCAGCAAATCACGTCGATTAGGACAAAGGGTTCCATATACGTCAGTAATATTTTGGACCAGAATATCTGCTAATTCTGGTGAGAGATAGAAATTGTAAGAAATTACACAATAACCTTTTCCCAAAACAGGTTCAATAAGCATCATCACTGATTTTGTAGCCACTCCATACTTCTCATACTTTTTATCAAAGATAACTCTAGTACTCTTCCCTAAGTACACAATCATATTATGAATATATCCTGACTCTACTTCAGCAAGTACAAAGAGTTTTACTCCAAAGCGAGCTCTTTTCAATGGTATGTATTGTACCCATGATAGCCTGCCTTTGAAAAGCATCAAGCTCTCATAAATACTCAGATCCCTTTCTGGTGTATAAACACTTGAAAATTTTGTCATCAAGTCGGAAAAAACGGCCATATTTTTCTGAGTTTTGGGTTTGGATGTGAATTTTCATCAAAAGTACTATTATCAGAAAAGTGCAGAAACTTCATGATAAGCTGGAAATGATTTCTACTTATAAATGTCCCAAAAATTGGACTTTCGATCAATTTATTTTTAGACCAGTAAAGCATAATGTCAGGTTTTACTGTTATTCTTGTGAAATCAGTACACCTAAAAAAAAGTATATTTCTTCTGAATTGGTTGGATGCCACAAAGGCTTGCAGTTCCAATGTGTTTCGTGCTTTTAAATGCTAAGAAGCATCAAGTCATCAAGTAAAAGTATGCTGAAGTGTACTTAGTAAAAAGGAAATGTAGTTCCTCATTCTCTTGAATTTCGACACTCGTTTCGATGATAGTAAATGGAAGAAAGTTTCAAGATCAAATAGGAACATCTCATGTTCAATGTGAGATAAGGAAATATCCTATTCGAGTGAAGTATTAGCACTATTTTAATAAAAATTTATTGTTATGTATTGCCATAAAATTTAAAAACAATATAAGCTGGAATCCGAGATATTGAAATCCATAGAATGTGCATCAATTATGACCAAATCTTCATCTTTTTATTTGAGACAAAGTATCGTCTCATATTTATGTAACTACAACTACTTCATCTGTTTCTTCATTAAACAATATAGAAATAAGAAGTTTCTTTCCATTTTCTTCACCTCACGACTTAACATACTGCAAGTACTTTTTATCTAACTTTTTAAGTAGAACAAGTATTAAATACAATACAATGATACAGCAATAATTTCCTGTCCTTGAATTTACTTGGCTGTCATAAGGAAAAGGTTTTAGTGGTTTGGAAATTCAGATATGGTTTCACCCTCTTTTCTTTAAACTATTTTAATGAGTGGTACGTGTCACCCCCACATGAATCCCCACAATATATAATCGTTGCAAAATTTTGTCGAGTCATTTCAAATTTTATGAAAATCTAATCAAAACTTAAAAAGATATTAATAAAAGTTTTTTTCCATTCTATTAAATCCTATTATATGTAATTAATTCAATGATATCCCCTGACAGATAATTATTCTAGGTTGACATGAAATAGTTTTCTTTATTACAAATATTTTCCTCTCAACAATGCAAAATTTTCTTATATGTTACTGTTTTCGTTTTTATAAGTAAAAGCATGAAATTTACAGATATAACTATGCAAGTGATTTAGAATCAAATAGCGATTTTCAGTTATCGATAAATTGAGTTAGTATCATCATAGACTTTGATGCTATTTTGTGAAAGGAAATTTGTCTTTATAGAAAAAAGAAAAATTATATTGGCATAAATATAACTGGGCTTTAAAATTGGGGAAGGTCTCACTGCCTTTTTATAAAAAAAATTATAGCCTTCTCGCTAAATAGAAAAAAAAAAAGCTCCAACTAGGGCACTGATTGGAAATGTCTCAGAAATTTCGCTGTGATGAATTTTTAGGATAGATGGTATAATTTTAGCTTCAGAATTTAAAAATTGATATTGTCCTTAAATTTCAAAAATTTTGAACTGTACCTCTTCACATCATTTCAAGTGAAGAAAAACTGGAACGAAAACTTTATAGATAAATAAATCAGTTATAGATTATATAATATATCAGGGATTTGTTTAGAAAAAAGTTGGGTCCTTTAAAGGACCCTTCACAAAATTTTTCATTTCAAACAGGACCCTTCACAAAATTTTTCATCTTAAAACAGGACCCATCACAAAATTCTTTGTCTTAAAAATAGGCTTTACACAAAATTTTCCATCTTTAAACTGAACTTTTTACAAATTTAATCATTTAAAAGTAAAATCTGACCTGTCACTTTTATATATATATAAAAATATGTGTATTTTACATCCATATATTTTCTTTAAAATGTATAAACAAGAACCTGAATATAATAATGATCATTTCAAATTCACAAATTTACAACTAGATTTTTCACAAATATGAAAAGCTGTTCACAATTTCACAAAAACAGGACCCTGGGAAAAAAGTCTGGACAGACCCCTGTACATATTATAAATCAGTTATAGATTATGAAACATCGTCCAACATTATTTGAATACTGTTAAGAAATTTCCTTTTTTCATACGAAGTAATGAAACACATAAATAAACAATTTAAAAACACAGAACACAGTTAAAAATCCATTTTCAAGAATTTCTGTTCCTAGCAGATAATGTATGAGCAGGGCCGTAGCGAAAGAAAATTTTTGGGGGGGCAAAAGTCAAGATTGGCCGACTCAAAAATGTTTCAAATCCGACTAATGTAAAATAGCCAATCTATCGCATTATTTCTTAATTAATAGTTTTTACAATTAATTTTAACTGATTAATTATAATTGATAGTTAAAAATAAAATATATGATTTTGTATTACTAAAATGTTTCTTTGATATAACTCAGTAATTATTTAAATGATTTACCAAGAACTTTACTGCAAAAAAAAAATATGTATTGATAAGAAAAAATCCTACAGTTATATTTGTGAAAAACACATTTGTTTAGAATGATATAATGAAGTGATAGTTTAGTAAATAGAACGTAGTGATTTTCAAAATAAAAGCTAAATAAAAATGTGATCTCTTAGTTCTAAAAATTATGATAATGTAATGAATGGGAAGTACTTTCAATATTTTATTAGCATGCGATAGAAATTAATTTGAACTTTATATTCCAATTAGAGATAATATCGTATGGAATTAACAACGTACACTTTCAGTAATTCTAATTGTAAAACTAAAAAATGTACACTATAGGGGTATTGAAAATATTTGGAGGGGCCTCAAAATTTAATTGCCCCTGGAGCCTCTTGAGTGTTTAATCCACCACTGATTGTGTTTTATAAGAATGTCAAGGGACCGACAGAAACATTTAAACTATCCACGATTTCGAATTACACACGTTCGAATTATTCAAGTTTGACTGTACTATTTTTACAAGAATTACACATCACACTGAATAAAGCAATCCATTCATACCTTTCTTATCACCATTCTCTGTCGAGTGGTTTCCACTGTCCAGCCATGTTGACAACTTCTTCGAACTTTTTGCAGCCTCCAAGTTTCTTCTTTTTAGAGTCTGTCTTTTTTTTTATTTCCACTTGGCTGGTGCCGAATTCGTTTCATAATATAAACTATTATCTCAACGCAAGCAAAGTAAGATTAACCCCTTGGGGACGAGCGACACGTATACGTGACGCATAAGATGCTCAGAATCCTCGATCCTCGATTATTCCCACCAGTTTATTTTTATTAACACTTTCCAACCTAGTTGAAAAGTGTTTATGACTTCGGTTTGTCTGGCCATATGGCCGTCTGGCCGTCTGCCGTCTGGCCGTCTGCCGTCTGCCGTCTGGCCGTGCTCTAACTCCCGCAAATATGCTCGGATTGCTCTGCAATTTTTATATGTTATAGTCGTTATCTATAGCATGTACCCTATTTCAACGGAAGTGTGTAGCACTTATACTTTTTTTACAGGGACACTCAAAAGAATTCCATTACATTGCGGTCTATGGGGAAAAATCACTTGAGGTTTATTTAAATAATGTTTCACTATTTTAAACGCATTGAAATTTATATATATCACTAAGGTGCATTAGAAGAAGCTTAATATGGAATAGTGTGTGCATAGCACTTATAGTTACTTTACAGGGACAGTCAAAAGAATTCCGTTACATTACGTCTATGGAGAAAAATCGTCTGCGGTTTATTTAAATAATGTTTCCCTATTTTAAACGCATTGAAATTTATATAAGGTGCATTACAAGAGGCTTACTACAGAATATTGTGTGTATAGCAGTCATCGTTCATTTACAGGGACACACAAAAGAATTCTCTACTGTCTGTTAACAATAATTCCTGGAAGTGCGTTTTAAGTTACTGAACGCGATTTTAAATTTAATTCACTTTTTGTTTATTACTTGATGTATATAAATTCTGTAGATCCTATACAGGGAAGCACAAAAGTTCGCGAACACATTTCCGTATTATTTAACTCCAGACGGAGAATTTTAAACTGTGCTACGCGTTTCCTAACTGAACTAAAATTTAGCATCCTATGTAGTATATATACAAATCTATAGATCCTATACAGGGCTGATGAAAAGTATTTGGATTACTTAGATGTTATCTTTTATCTTATTAAACGGTATGATTTGTAAAATTATTTTGGAAGCGTTGGAAAGTGTTACATAATCTATGCTTGACGCATGATTTTTCGTTCTTGTTGTAAGCTTTGCCTTATTTAATGACAGTATTTCTGCGATTCAATTAGGCGAAATTTTCTGTTTTGAAAAACTGGTGGTAAAAGATTAAAAATTCCATAAAAGACGCTCGTCACGAAGGGGTTAAGTAATAAACTATCGTACTATCACTACTATGTGACTCTCAACTGCTCTGATAGTCCGATATTGATGAGCAGCACTTGACTCATCACTCGGCAGACACCTGGCGCGACATTACACATTCGACTCGACATTCTGCTGTCTTGCATGCGAAGCGTATGGAGTATTTGAACGGACACGCAAAAAGATTTACTCTAGCACTTTGATGGATTTGTTTATTATTAACTTTTAGCTAGGTACTGGGTATTTTATAGGAAGTTAGATTAGATATTAAAATACAATAATTTTTTAACCATCAGTTTGGGGCCCCGGGGCTGTGCCCCGGCGGTAGTTACGGGCCTGAAACGGGCCTATTTATATTGTTTTAAGTGCAAACGTGTTAATGCTCCGCAATTGCTTCAAGTTTTTTTTTTTTTTTTTTTTTTACCATAAAACTACTTTTAATAATTTAATTTTTCCTGAAATCCTCTACTTTCTGAATTCTTTATTTAAAAAAATAATTCCTCTTACGTATGATTTAGTTTTTAAAAAAAGTAATCGCTAACATGTACCGTAATTTCTGGCGTATAATCCGCGGATCAACAATTATGTTTAGATCCAGAAATTTTATTTAATAATTGAAGTAAAATATTTACAGCGATCTAGTATGTTCCATTATATAAAATAAAATTTCTGGGTCGAAACATAATTGTTTGATCCGCGGATTATACGCCGGAAATTACGATAATCAGGGTATACAATAAATATTAAGTAATTAATAAAGGCTCCAATTCTAATTTTTATAATAACAAGTGAAAAATCAGTGAAAATGATGTAATTATGTTATGCTAGCACAATCATATAAATTTAGTTTTAGTTTTATCAAAAAAAAAAAAAAAGGTAGAAGTTTTTTAGGCATTAAATGTTAAATGCACGGATATTTTTTTAATTTATTCATTTTCTTTTTTTTAATAGTTTTAAAAATTCTTCGTTTTTATTTTCCAAACGTTCCTAAAACAGTTCCAAAGGTTATAAACATCATATCATTGCTAGAACGTACTATGTATCAAGTATAAAATTTCTTGAATTTTCTTAAGCGACTTTCGCATTCGGTCGACCTAGTTTATATTGATAGTTTTTATCTATGTAAGTTGCGAGTCTTAATGTAGGACAAATTTCTGATATTTTCAAATCAATAGATCTGATTCATTTTTCCCCCCTATTGGCCTATGTATCGACGGCCGACTTAACTTTTCCATGTGTGGGTAAGGTATAGTCTATGTCCAACATTTCCGGCTCTGCAGACAAGATTTATACATATTTTTTTTTTCCGTGGGTAGGCCGACTAGCTATTTATGTGATTCGAAAATGTGACAGAACACGTGACTTTCATACCGGCTGACCAGATAGATCTATTGAAACCATTACTTTTTTTACTCATAACCTATCTATTGACAGACCGACTGGCTTTTGCCACATATGATTGTAACGGTGTAGTGAAATGCATTCTGAAGACTTAAAGTCCTGCCAACCAGAATTTTTCCGAATTGTTTTTTTTAATCGCCGTACTGACATACTACAGAGACACTAATTAAAGCTGCTGATAAGCCGACTGAATCCTTTTACCAAACATTGGGGGGCCAGCTGCCCCCCTTGCCCCCCCGCTCGCTACGCCCCTGTGTATGAGAATCCTTTCGTGTAACCCTCTATATGATCTATAGAGCTTTAAACATACTACATAATGAAACTAAAATTTCAATGAGCTGGAAAATGTATAAAGCAACTAAAAAAGATTTTTTTAGGGAAATGCTACTTATACTAGACGATTATGTATCAGTAAAAATGTGAATTTCATCAAATGATCGTGTAAAAAACACAAATTTAGTCAAAAGATTGCAGAAAAAGAATTTTTTCAAAAAAGAAAAAAAATCACAGAAAAAGTGAGTATTTAGCCAAAATTTTGCAGATAAAGCACAAATTTTTTCAAAAGATTGCAGAAAAAGTGCAAATTTATTCATAATATCGCAGGAAAAATGCGAATTTTGCCAAACGATCGCAGTAAAAGTGCAAATTTAGTCAAAAGAGCAAATTTTGTAAAGGGGTCACGTAAAAAGCAATAATTTTGACAAAAGATTGCAGAAAAAGCACGAAATTTGTCAAAGCTTGCATAAAAAATGAATTTCGTCAAAGGGTTGCATAAAAAGGGTAAATTTTGTCAAAGGGTCACTTAAAAAACAATTTCACCAAAGGGCTGTGAAAAAAATGTTAATTTAGTCCAAGGGTCATGGAAAAAACACAAATTTAGTCAAAGGTTTGCATAACCCCCCCCCCCCCCCAAAAAAAAAAAAAAATTCATCTAAAGATCGCATACAAAGCATGAATTTCATCAAAAGATTGCTAAAAAGTGCAAATTTCATCAAAAGGACGTGGAAAAAGCACATGAACTAAATTTTGAAAATTTGGTTTTACCAGAACCCAACTTGCAAGAATATATGCTCAGCCTAAAATCGAACAAACTGATAACAGAGCTAAACAGACTTGCCATAAAAATAAATTAGCTTCATGAAGGATTCCTTTCTCCCTGCTGTAACATTTCAGAAAATTTCTTATGAATTTCAGATATATATATATATATATATTACGCAGAATCAACCCCTTCTTCCCCCAAACTCGGGTTACTGGTAACTTTCATTGAAACTTAGTACCTATGAAAAAATTGAAGCAAGGAAGCGAAGTGACATCAGCTATCAGCTCAGCGTGAATGCAGCCTGCAGCTCAATTTCAGCAACACACACAGTATTTGTTCATTGTTTGTCTGTTTGTTGGTGTTTTTAGTTTTAAGCGTTTGTTTTGCAATGATGGCAAAAATAATTTCAGATGAAGCAAAAGTAGGGGATAGTGACAAAGAAAAAAAAAATTTTTAGTTTGAATGGCTGTCAAAATCCATCAAATTAAAACATGAGAATCAAGAAATGGAAGTTGTGATCGGAGCTAGTGTGAAAAAGATTGATGTCAGCAGCAGAGTAATCTGCTCTCTTTGTAATGATATTTATTATGGGAAACATGGTTGTGCGGCAATATTGGACCACCTTAGAACTAAAAAACACTGCCGGAATGTCTTTTTAAAGAAGTGAACTATGATTTATCTAGCAACTTTTACAGCATTCAATCAAATGCAGCATATATGACTGTATCAACATCATCTCCCTCTCAAAACGTCCCCATGTATGATAGAATGTCAAATTCTGAGGTATTAGTATTGGGTGTTTTGGTAGAACATAGTTTACCATTTTCCATGGCAGAGGTCATCATAGATGTTAGAAAAAATTATCCAAAAACAAAAAAAGCCTTAAATCATCTTGTCATGAAACATGCTTCTGCAACTTATAAAAGGAGATTTGGTTTAGAAAAAACATTTTTGGAAGCTACAGTTAAAAATTTAAAAACTTCAAAATTTTCCTTAAATATTGATGAATTGACAAGTGCTAACCACATGCGTGAAGTATCTCTTTTATGTAGCTATTTTCCTTCAAGCGCAGAGTTGTTGTGGAACACTTAACTTCACTAAGTGTAGACACAGTAAGTGCAGAAAATTTATTCAATGAAATTCAAGCGTTGTTTGATAAGAATGATATTCCATGGGAAAATTTAGTATCAGTTTTGCTGGATTCCTGCAATGTGATGAGAGGTTCCAAAGCAGGTCTTGAAATCAGAATAAGAGTTGAAAAAGCTCCACATTTGTTGGTTGTGGATGGTGACTCATGTCATCACATCCACAATGCCTGTAAGAAGTTTTGCATGCCATTTAATATGTGGTTCGAAGGTCTATTTAAAGATGTATAGAATGCTATTAAATGGTCTGCAGATATTAAAACTTGTCTTGGCGAAATTTGTGATGTTTTAACCCTCCAGCCGTGGGTAACACTCCTATCGCGTTTCACTTATTCTATACAATTCCGCGGGGAACGCTATTTTGGCTTTGCCTACAATTTTTATACCTAAGCATTGGGAGATTATTTCTTCGTTGAATCTAACTTTTTTTATTTAGAACTAGAGAGATTTCTTTACAAATTATGATACATATATCATTTCATATACTAGGTCATTCGGAAAGTTCTGAAGTTTTTGAAATATTTTGAATCTATAAATGTCACATTCTCACCGGAATTTTGAAATAAAACTTTGTTTTTATAATGTACATGAAGAAACTGCTTTTACTTATTTAAAAATAAATTTGTTTTTAAATTCCAGTGACATTCAATCCTTATAACTATTATAAGTGGTGAATAAAAATACACTGTGGTTTTATATAAGAAAATGGAAACATCGCCCGCGGCTAAAGGGTAAGGTATGAAATTTGTTTCGCCAATCTCCTTTATTGCATGGGTGTCTTGTTATGATGCAGCCTTGAACTTTGTTTACTTAATAGATGCACTTACACTTGTATATTAAGCCTTTCTAAGTAATGATGATAAAACTATTTACTTTTCCATACTGTGTGTTTGTTTTAGAGTATACGAAATTTGTATTAATTTATTTTAATTCACAGAAGAAGGCAAATTTAAGAGTTATTTACAAGTATTAAAATTATAATCTTATTTAATAATTCAAAACATACATTTTTTTCTTCTCTTTTTAGTATGAAGTTTACTTGTGAGAAAGACCTGTTCATAAAAATACGAATCAAATTAAAAGTTAGAGAAAAAAATTAAAATTGAGGCAGTATTTGTGCTAAATATGAGGTAAAACTATTTTAAAATTTAACCTTTTAATATTTTAACCCTGGAATATTGGAATAATCAGCTGACCGAATATTCGGTATTCGGCTTACCTGTGCGCCGAATATTTGGTATTCGACCAAAATCACTTTTCGGTGCATCCCTAAAAGAGATACAATTAAAAATTTTAGATATGGCACTTTTTAATGCAATTTACATTGTTTAGACGTTAAATTATCTTTTACGCAAAAATTTACATTAATTTCTTTCAATTAAAAATTGTGTACATCTAATGCAATGTCAACTAAAGGTAACAAGGAATAAAAACAATTTTTTTTTAAAGGGAAAAGTTATACAATGAATTTATTTCAAGGGAAAAATCAAACAAAAATCGCCTGCTTTACTTTATTTTTAGAAAGTAATACTTTCGCTAACAGAAAATTACCCTTTTTGAAGATATTCCCCTTTGCAAATAAAGTGATATAAAAAATCTGAAATCTTCGGAATGTAGAGGGTAGGTCTGGGGATCAACCAACAGTATGAGTATGTGGGGTCGACTAAGTTTGCAGAATGTCCTTCTAGCATAGTACACTATGAATAAAATTGCTGCAGTAACAGCAAAAATGGTTGTTGAATGATATTTTTTATATAATATAGTGTAAAAAGATATGCCTTATTAAATTTATAACATAATGATCCTAATTAACAAGAAAATATATAAAACCGACAAACAGTCGCTTTGTAATTATTCATTTTTATACAAATTGGACAACGTGTTTGAAGCTAGACCGTTTTAAAATCTTTCTGTGACAAAGAAAATTGGTTTGGATGTTTTCTTTTTCGACTCAATTATTCAATTTAAATAGTTTTATTGTTTACGCTCATCTTGTGTTCATACGTATTGTAGCAATTTGAAATTGCACATTTGAAATTGCATTTCATTTTAACTTATTAATAATCCTTATAAATCTCCTGAATAATAGCAAAATCACTATTTGTGCTACAGCGGTGTATACATTTCTTAATCTTCAACACTAATCAAACATTATCCCAAACTAATTAATTGTGTAATACCAGGGGTCGATGCAGGTTTTTTTTTCTTGGGGCCCCATTTTGTGAAAAGTAAAGGTTATTTTTGTGAAATTTTATTATATTTTTGTGAAAAATAACATTTTGTAATGAAAGTCGAAATCCAGCTACTCAAATTCAAACCAAGCGTTTATTAACAAAAACTTTTTTAAAATACTTTTGCTGAAGTTTTCCACTCTGGTGAACTTGTTTGTTTACAAATTATACATTTTAAAAGTCAAAGAATAATAAATAAATAATAAATAGTAAGTTTTTATGAAATTGAATTTTGTGAAAGCACCTATTTTGTTAAAAGGAATTTTGTGAAGGGGCCCATTTTATCAAATTGATTTTTGTGAAGGGACCCATTTTATCAAATTTATTTCTGTGAAGGGGCCCATTTTATTAAATTTATTTTTGTGAAGGGGCCCTAACTAGGCCTCAAATTTTGTCTGGATCGACCCTTGAATACATACTATATATATTCTACAATTTAAAAAAAAAATACAAAGTTCTTGCATTAAGCAAAAATTTATTTATTAAAGAAATTGCCCTGATTTTTTTCCTCTTAAGAAATTCTGCATTGTAATATTGTTACGTTTTGTACCTTTTTATATAACTAATACTGCTTTTTTTAATGTTGAACCTTTGTCGTGAGAAAAAATTGTAACTAAACTATTTTTACAATACTATTTCCAAACAACAAACTTTACGGCCCATTTCTATAACATTCGCAATAGAAATCAACCATGAAGTTTATTGTTTGGAAATACTGGTGTTAAAATTTTTTGACTGTTTTGTGTTTTAAATACTTTCTTTTTTACATTATTATACAAAGTGTGTTGTGGCCCTCGAGAAAAAAAGGTTGAGTATGGCTGGTTTAGACTTTTTAGTACTCTATGAATTGTTATCTTCAATTTTCACCAGACAGAAAATATCTACAAAAAAAAGTTTAAAAAGTTCCCTCACATACAGACAGACATCATAAAAATACCATAAACGAACACTGGGAACCTGAAAACGTAAAAAACTGACATGTTGGCATTGCTCAGTTATCCCCTTTCTCCGTCTCTATAGCCCTGGGTCAGAAAGTATAATTAGATCTTTACAATGAAATTTCTTCCCCCTTCTCCCTTTTTTCGCTTCATAATAAGTGAGAGTGAGTGACTGGAAAGAGAGGCTTTGGTCATTTGGTACAGTATTCTCCCACAGAAATACTCCAAACAAAAAAACTGTCACCCTGAATTCAAAACTGGTTTACTTCTTCTGTTGTGCAAAATGACACAATATGATCCACATTTTGGTTATTTAGAAGTAGGTATTTATTGAAGAGAGTGAAAATTTTATGGAAACTAATGTTCCAGGCATGAGTATTTGAAGAACAAATGAATGGAATAATGAAACCAAACCAGGTATCTTTTATTGGAATAAAAACAGAAAAAGATTTTACGAATGAAGCAGATTATGCATTTTCATTCAGGGTTGTAAAGGCTAAAGTACTGCAAGCTCCAAACACTAAAATTCTTTGTAAAGTCAACCCGAAATCCAACTTAAACGCAGCAAAAATAACTTCAACACAAATCCTACCATAAATGAAAAAAAAAGGGGGGGATCAACCCGACCTGACCCAAGTTGTGGGCCGAGTCTACGGTGGTCTTTTGTATAAAATAAAAACAGAGTGGAATGTGCCCGGTGTGGCCAGTGGGGCACCAACTCTAAGTTTATTTCAGGGTTGGCAAGTTTTTGACGCATGGCAGTTTTTACCACAGTTTTTACCGTTATGTCAAAAACTGTCAAAAACCCATTTTTAGTAGTTTATTTTTACATTTTTTATTCATTCTATCTTTAACATTAAGTTGTTTTACATGAAATATTCAGTATCAAAAAGATTAAAGTATATTTAATATGTGTACTGTGTTAGACAATCTGCAATAATCTTAGGCTATTTGGCATAGTCTAAAAAAATTTGATTTTTTTTAAGACATCCTGAAGATACCCATAAATATTAGATTAAAAAATGTGTATAATTTCGGTAGAATTTATTACACTGTTTAAAACAAAACATTAAGATTCTGCTTATTGAAGCATAAATGAAAATCACCATAATTGCATTTATGAAATACATAAGATATGCATTTTAAAATATTATATCTAAAGAATATACAAGTGTATTCATTACCAGTCCATGCTTAACATCTATTGTCATATCATCAAAGGTGCCAAGCTCTCACTAATCTTCCGTAATGAGTGGATTAATTTGACCCAGTTTAACACAGTTTCGAACCAGAAAAATTATTTGATGATTCCTTATTTAGTTAATTTCAGATTTCTACATGGAATATTTTTCATTTCATTTCATTAAAAAAAATTCTGGTGCGAAACATATTAAACCTGGATTAAATTAACCCACATATTACGGAAGATTAGTGAGAGCTTGTCACGGCATCTCTGTATCATATAACAGCATTTTTGCATCTCTAAAAAAATTTTAATGTACTTTATGAAAAATGTATATTGAATGTTATTTAGTAATTATAATAACTTGTTTTTCAAACACTTACAGTCAGATTTTAAAGTAAAAATCCTGAAAAATGCAAACATTTTTAGCAATAACCTTTATTATCATTTAATAATAGTTATGTCCATTGCAATTAGTAGAATCTATATTAGTGGAGATTGTGACAAATTTTGTTCTTTCCTTTTACTCTTGTATTTGTAAATCTTTCCCATTTAGGAAATGCTCTTCTTTTAAATAAATTTAACAAATGTAATTGTAAATATTAACAACAATAAAAATAAGGTAAATTCAATCTAGAAATGTATTGTATGCTACACTTACACTATAATTTCGCCAAATTTCTTCTTTCCCGGGCGTCAAAAAACGTAGCTACGCCACTAGATTCTCTTGATAATGGTAATTTTTGTTATTATTATTGCTGTTATTATTTTTAATTTTGAAAGAAAATTATTTAAAAGTTAAATATTTGTTAAATCAAAAAATTTTAATTTATTTGTAAATTTACAAGTAATGCATTTTGAGAACAAAAACATTTTTCACACATTCTAATAATGTTTATCCTCATTCAGATGATTCTACTTTTATAAAAATTATATTATTTGCAAATACTATTGGATTGAGATTTGAAAAGATAACTAATTATAAAATCAGATATTATTTAATTTTCATATGCTATTTGATTAAAAAAAAATAACTTATTTGTATTCTACTGAAATAAAAAATACTAATTCAATTCCAAGTGATGGATTTTTAGAATAACAAGGAAATGTTAAACAAATACTAACATTCTTCTGTTAAGAAACTTTATTTTGACAATATTAAAATTAAGTTTGATAAAATTTCAAAAGGTTTTTCAAATTAAAAATATTAAGAACAGATTATGTAAATCAGAAATGTTAAGAAATGAAACTTAATTTGTAATTTATGCTTTTGAAGATAAACTGTAAATTTCTCACCAATAATAAAGTATATTCAAAATTAAGAAAGATATGCAAATTTTAGCTTGAGTATTAGATAAATTATGAAAAATATACATAAATAAGATAAAGAGGTGTTTACTTCTCAATAAAATAAAGAAAAACAAAACAACCTGTATTGAATATTTTTTGTGTTGAATTATGTTATTATAATTTTTGAAATATGTTCTCTGTCATTAAGGCACTTCTTACTTATCTGCAGATTCTGTGTCACTATCACTATCCAGTATTTCAAGTTCTTTGAATTCAACAATTCCACAAAAAGCAACTGCAAGTGAAATTAGGCCTCGTAAAAGGAAATGAGTTGATAATTTGGATTTTTTTGTTAGTAAATCGACACCAGCTCAAAAGCAAATGTTTTATGAACAAATTGCTAGGTTTATATATGCTACAAATACAGAATTTATCACTGTAGAACACCCTGAGTTCATTAAAATGGTTCAAGGTTTTCGCCTGGAATAATCTCCACCATCAAGAAAACAAATCAGTGGTGATTTATTAGAGTATATTTACAGAAAAGAGATAAAAAATGTGCAAATATATTAAAAAACGAAATTGTCACATTAGGATTAGATGGATGGTCAAACATTCACAATGAACCCATGATCTGTGTTACTTTAACAACAAAAGGCAGGAATATATACTTAGCAGACACTATTGATACATCAGGTACTGCTCATACTAGAGAAAATCTCTATGATATTGCTTCTAAAACCATAGAAAAGTGTCAGAATTTCAATGTTTAGTACATTGTAAAGAATTGAGCCTCTACGTCCAGGTGCACTATGTGTCATTCTAGCATTTCCTGTGAGTACACTTAACTGCATACCTTCCCACGCTAGTTTTGCCTTGAAGACAAGCCAACGCTGAATTCTATTGCACTGCGAGTGGAAAGTTCGGACAGTGATGCATTGGTAGGTTGGCACCCGAGAAGGGGTCTTATGCTGTGATCCTTGCCGAAGCTGTGGGAAAGTTAGCATCTGCGAGAGAAGCGATCTCTGCACACGATTTTTAGGTTTGCGCCCGAAACTATGCCCTTTGTCTTAGAACGTCCAATGACGGACTGAGTGAAAACGAAACAGAGGGATCTCAAGGCTGCTAAGAGGCTGGAGAGTTTCGAGGGGCCTGCCTCGAGAAGAAGTTCTCTGGCGAGAATGAAAAAGTGAGAGAGGACAGTTTTTGGATAGATCGAAAAGAGAGTAGTGACTCTCTCGAAAAGGGAGGACGAAACGCCAGTTTCAAACTTAGTGCAGTGGAAGCGCTAGTGAGGTCTAACCTCCATTGAAATGATACAGCTGGTATCAGGTGAGAGAAAGAGAGAAAAGATTGTATCAGAGAAGAGAAAAAGCACACCAAGTGCGAGGGTCAGAGTTTCTTAAAATCTGAATTATACGGAATTAGATCTTATGAAAGAGAAGGAACGGACGTGCCTTGTTCCGTATGAACTTTGTCTAGAAGTTACGACTGACTGTAATGTTTAGAGACTTTGGTTTGTTTCAGTTGCACTCAGAGTCAAGAGGTCATTAATTTATTAGCGATTGACTCACGAAAAATAATTAAATGCTGTAATTAACTTTCTTGTACATATTTTTATTAGAATTTATATTGTTATGCAATAAATTCTATTTTTTAATTTATGCGAGATTCTCTTTACCAACGATCTGATCTCGCTACCACTCACCATCTTTAATCGGGTCGGTATAGAGGAGTTATTACAACATGCATTAGTGACAGACAATATAGGTAATGTTCGAAAAATGCGAAGAGTGCTTGGTGAGAATGAAGATTCAATATTATTACATTACTTAAGGATGTGCTGCTCATATTTTGAATTTGCTGGCAAATGATATAAGCTATCCAAATGTAAAAGAACAAATTTTGCACGTAATAAAATATTTCCAGAATAACCAGCATGCAAATGCATGCTTCAGAAAAGAGGCAAATGCACCAAAGTTAATTATGCCATGCAAAGTTCGGTGGAATTCATTTGCTGATGCTTTAGAGAGCTACTTAAAATCATGGCCAGTGCTTGTAAATATATGTGAGAGTAATAAAGACAAAATTGATAAAAATATTCAAAGTTTAATTTCAAACATTTCCTTTAAACGAAATTCTGAAGATTATTTGCAGCAATTAAAACCCATTAGTGTGGCATTGGATAAAGAACAGAGTAAAAATTGTTCAACTGGAGAAGCTTTTTTAAAGATTTAAAAAAAAAAAAAAAAAAAAATATGTGTGATATGAAATTGGACGAAGACATACTGAAAAAGGTAGATTCTCATTATAAAATGGCAATAACACAAGCTTATCTTCTCACTTATCTATTAGACCCAAAAGCCAAAGATGCAGACCTCGAATTATCACCAGATGAAAAAAAAAGAAGCATTGGAATATGCTAAAACAAAGTTTCCTAAAAACAACTTATTACTCTGATACTGAAATTGTGTGCTAAAAGTTCTCCATTCCAAAGATAACTTTTTGAAAATGAGTTTATTAAAGATGTAACAGCTATAGAATAGTGGCATAAGCAAGAAAATAATATAAAAAAGTTCAATGATGATGTGTTCTAAGAAGTTGAATTAATTCTCACGCAAAAGTGACTACAGCGAATGTAGAGAGAATTTTTTATTTCTTCTTTTGGTTTTGTGCAAAGTTATGTAACAGACTGGGGTTAGAAAAAGCGGCAAAACGGGTTTTTTTGTTTAAAACGTTAAATCCTAACAATCCTGTTTAATAGGTGTCTGTATATACAGTGTGATATTTCATATGCAAAATTTTCTACATTTTTTGAAATTTGGAAATTCTATTTCCACCTTTATACAATGTTAATATTTTTCAATGTATTTCAATTTTATATTCTTAGTGAAATTCACTTTGTCTTCAAATTGAATAGAGAGATCCTCTGTTTTCTTTTCTTCGTATTATTTTTAAATAAGAGTTCACTAAATGAAAAATTTTACATCATATCTTTATATTCCTGATGTAACATAACTGAGTGCTGTTTTTTAAAAGGAAAAACTATAGGAAGGCCACATAATAAGTCTTAAAGAATTTAATATAAAACTTTGTAATTCTTAAAGATAAGGATTATTGGAGTTTTTAACTATCAACATTAAGATTCGGGATTCATTCTATGACTATATTTTATAATTGTTCAAAATCATTAGCTAGACAAACTTAAATTACAGGCTGCATTTGAAATAATTATATTGTATCTAAAAACATTGATTGTCGTTTCAACTTTTTTTTAAAGTAATCTTTAAATCATTATTTTAAACGAACAACTTATTACCGTTACTGTTGAACCTGACAGCACAAGTGCTTGTATTATATTGCATAGCAAACTATTGTATAGATATAAATGCTTTGTATGTAAAAGATGAAGGCTCTTAATAAAATTTAATGATTTGAATTTCTGCATAATTAGCAATAATTTGTCATTTAGTTTAAATTGTTTTCAGAAAAAATATTGTTATTGGTATATTAGTTATTCTTGCCACTGTTAAATTTCATTTACCAATATGCATGCATGTACTTACAAAAGATTAAAAAAAAAACCTGTTTTCTGCTAACCCTGGTACATAATATAAGATATAGTGGAAGTATTTTCATCTTTAATAGTTAATGAAATTGAACTCTGAAAATATTCTTAGTTACAGAGTTAAATAAAATGTAATGACAGTAATTAACCAATAAACAACCCTATACACACCAGTGATGTGAAGCCAGTGGAAGATAACAGACTCCAACTCAAACTCCTTAAATTTTAGAGAAAAAGACTCGGACTGTGGGATGGCTAATGTATTAATATTGCCTGCTGGGTAGGTTCCTATTATTTAGATTGCTTCATTGTCACTATTTGTTTTGAAATAGTAATAGTCGCTTCATTAAATAAAAGAAATATTACTATTTAAAAAAGGTGTAGCAATCAAGGAATGTGAATAAAAAAAATTACCCAACTGACAACACTGCAACCTACTGAGACATTGCTGTTTGATCTTGAAGCATGTGATGTGCATATCGACAGATATATAATTTTTTTTTTCCCCTTTCATTTCTTTGCATGAATCATAGGTGTAAGCTGTGATAGGACCACGACCCAGTTACTACAGGGACAAATTTCCAACAGTATTTTAGTATAAAAATTTTCATTTTTTTAAAATGAAGAATTTTTGTTTTAAATTGTTATTAAATTTTTGTTTTAAAATAGGACAAAAATACGCTAATAAAATATTGATGAAAATGCAATATTTTTTATTTTAGACAAATTTCCCTGATGCTCCAGTATTTTTAAGAAATATCCTGATTTTTCCAGATTGATAAACCTCCCTGATGTTTCCGATTTACAGAATCTGTAGCCACCCTTAAAATGAATGTTTTTATAAATAAATTTAATTCAAATGCCAAGATTTATATTGGTACCAATTAAAAAAGAAAAAAAAAGCCCCATTACAATATTAAATAACAAAGCAAAGTTACACTAAACACACATATGAAATATAAAATACCTGTATATCAACCAGAATAGAAGAAAATTCTTTCAATTTTAAACTTTTCACTATTTTTCTCACTATCTTACAACTATTCATGGTTGGACAATCTCTAAAACAGAAACAATAAATTTTAAACGTCAATTTAATTCAAACACAATACATTCAACAGATAAAAAATACTTCACATTAATTAAAATAATATTTTTATTCAAATAGAAGCACTATAATCATTGTTAACAATTATTATTTCAAATATTATCAAAGCTATATGGAAGCAAATAAACTAGTGCTAGTACTTTAATGTAAAAAAATTAAATAACAACATAAGAAATTTAAGTGATAACGATTTCCATTATGACAGAGATCAAAGACATTATAACAACCTTTACAACATGAAAGTAAAATCTTAGCAAAATATATATTAGATTTTGAATTTTGCGCCTAATTTTTACCTCAATTTAACATTTTTAATTCCTGCTGTTGCCAATCTTTTATGCTAGACCATGCTTTTGTGTATTTTTTTTTTTTTTACTTTGGGGCTGTTCAGAACCGAAGATCAGGCGGCGCGCGGGTGATGAAGATTAAAATATAGAGTGAGTCTATACTGTGACTGAAATTGAAAGGCCTGGGTTCATTATCATTGATTTGGACTTCCAAATCAATGATAATGAACGCGGTTCTTCATTTGACTGATGAGTAATTTAATGATGTATTTTGTAAACAACTAGAAGTGAACTGGCGGCCGAACACGCCGCTGAAGTGTGACGTTTCAACATGGCGCTGGGCATAAACAGATCGAAGTGCCCATTGAAATAACATGGACGTAAAAAATAAAATCATCTAGGAATAATAATTTTCATATTTAAGAACTTTCAGGCACTGTTCCGCAAAGTTTAAGGAATGCTTTTCATTATGAATTCACCAAACTTCCGATTTTGGGCTTTAAATTTGAATAATTTATTAAAAAGACATTAGCTTAACTCCGGTTAGACAAACATGGCGGTTGTTTACATCGTCTGAATCGGTGATCTTTACATTCATGTCTGTCACGATGTATTTACCTCTCTTTACATATAAGTAATTTGATGTTTTAATTATAAGTAAAGAGAAAGTCATATTAAATTTTAAAAAATTATTGGATAATTTTTAAGAATTTACGTATTATAATACTATATATTTAATATATTAAAATTTAGTATTTTAATTTAATATATTATATTATTAATTTAATATAATTCATATATACAACATTAATTATTTATTAAGATTAATACTAATTATAATTATAAATATTTTATTATTATTAATATTAATTATAGTTTTTAATATTAAATATAATTATTTTAATTAAGAATAATAATTAAATTATGTTACTATGATAATTTAAATTTATAATTTTGTTATTTATGTTATTAATTTATATTAAATATAAATATATTAATATAATTATAAATATTGATAATAATATAATATAAAATTATAATATAATCTATAACAATAATAATAATAATTATTATTATTTAAACATATTAAATTAAATATATATTACGTTAAATTAATATTATGAATAATTAATACTAATAATAAATAATTATTTATCGTTTTAAATGATTAATAAATATAATTTATATTAATAAATAATATGAAATTAATTATTAATAATTTTAATAATAATTATTTAATTATATATATATATATATATATAATTAATGAACGATATTATTAATTAATATTAATTATATTTATTAATCATTTAAAATGATAAATAATTTGTTATTAGTATTAATTATTCATAATATTAATTTAATATAATATATAAATAATTTGATATGTTTAAATGGATTTAATATTTAATTTAATATATTATATTTAATAATTATTTATATTATTATAATATATCATATTTTATATATTTAATATATAATTTATATACTTAATTTAAATATTATTTGTAATTTAAGTATTATAATAATTTATAAATTATAAAATATCTTTAATAATTTTTTTAAATATAAAATTATTAATTTAAATTAAATAAAATTTTCACTTATAAGTAGTAGAGAGAGACAGAGATATCTTGACAGACATGAATGTAAATATCACCACTTCAGCCGATGCAAACAACCGTAATGTTTGTCTAACCGGAGTCAAGCTAATGAGTTTTTAATAAATTGATCAAATTTAAATTACAAAATCAGAAGTTTGGGGAATTCATAATGAAAAGCGTACCTTAAACATTGCAGAATAGTGCCTGAAAGTTCTTATATATGAAAATTATTATTCCTAGAAGATTTTATTTTTTACGTCTATGTTATTTCAATGGGCACTTCAGTCTGTTTATGCCCAGCGCCATATTGATGACGTCACGACTTCAGCGGCGTTCAACTGACGTCATACCCTAGCAACCACCTTAGCAACTAGCTTTGTTTTTTGTTTGCCCATCAAAAATGGTGGATTGTGATTGGTTGGCTCGTAATACAGGCTACAAATCGACGATTATGATTGGTTGGATAACGTTTGGGGCAGGTGATCACGTGGTTGAAACTGATCTATGGTTAGAGCAAGGGTTAGGGCCATGAACTCATGAACTCTAAAAACTCATGAACCTCTATAGAGGTTCATGGTTAGGGCAATGCTCTTGATTCTGTAGGTTACGGGTTCGATTCCCCTAAATTTCTATTTGATTTTTCTATTTTTTTCATTTAAAAATGTTTAATCGGTTGCTTTGTATTTTTCATGATTAATGGAATAAATTTTACAAAAGTAAAATTTGATATTATTAACAATTACTTATTTAATTAAATACGAAAAATTCAGCTATTTTACGATTAAAATTTTACATTACAGTGCCTTTTAATATTTAAACATTGAATTTTTAGTACGAGAATTTTTTGATTTTGAGAGTCTATTTATACCTATTTCATCAGCCACTCCCTCCTCTGAAGCATCCTATACCGAGAAAACAAGCTATCACTTACCATGTGGTTATTGGACCTGATAGAACGTGTGTGAAGAAAGCACAGGTATACGCCAGCGAAATGTGACGTCACTGTAATGGCTGCTGGAGACAAGAAGTTTCGGTTTCCCATTGAACGTTAATGTAAGCAAAAATTAAAGTCGTGTTAACAGCATTAACAAATTTTTTAAAGAAATTTCTGTTACAGTTTTGCTAAATCTTAGGTAAGGCATTCATATGCATTCAACAAACTTCTGATTAAGTGCGTCATTTCTTTAATTCATCAAAAAAAAAAAGATAAACCTTCATGGAAAGCATCAATGGCAGATGTTTTGAATATTTGAATGTAATTTTAAAATGTTTTTAAGGTTTTAATTTCTTTTAGTTGATATTTCTATTACTCAGGCGTACTCTATGCTAAGTTTCATCTAAGTTGAAATGTGTTTCTGCTGTTTTTTTTTTTTTTTTTTTTTTTTTTTTTCTAACAGCTAGAGCACACTAATGATAATTTTATCAAATGATTCTTCATAGTTACTGGATTATATTTTTTTGCGCGTTCATCGCATAATTACATGCAGGAAGACTGACTATCTTTATAAAATTTTATTAAATACTAGGAAAGTAAACAACTGAATACAGACATTTTCGGTAATCACAAGTAAAATAATTAAGAAAAAACAACACAAATAACATGAAAACGACTGAAAAATACATTTAAACTGCAGGAATATCAAGCAAAATACATTAAAATATCACCCTTGCTTTACTATTCAGCAGAGAAATTTATGTAAATAATACACCAAATGAAGAAAAAAAAAGGAAAAAAGAAAAAAACCCAGCAAAAACACAATTTAACTCAGATGAAACTTAATATAGAGTACGCCTGAGTAACAGAAATATTAACTAAAAGAAATTAAAACCTTAAAAACATTTTAAAATTATATTTAAATATTCAAAACATCGGCCATTGATGCTCTACATAAAGGCTTATCTTTTTGTTGAATTCATATGAATGCTTTACCTCAGATTTAGCAAAACTGTAACAGAAATTTCTTAAAAAAATTTATTAATACTGTTAACACGACTTTATTTTTTGCTAACATTAACGCTCAACGGGAAACCGAAACTTCTTGTCTCCAGCAGCCATTACAGTGACGTCATCACTTCGCTGGCGTATATCGTGGTAGAAACTGTATTGAGCGTTTTTTAAACCGAATGATGCAAGAGAAGGAAATTTTAGGTCAAAAATTACTAAATAATAAACCCATGAAGCTTTCTCCCAAGGAAGAAAAGCCATTTCGAGAAGCAGAGTTTTGTCATATTTGTAAGAAAACATTAGATGAGAAACGTACACGTGACCATGATCACCTGTCATGTTCGTACAGTGGAGCTGCACATGTGGAATGTAACTTGAACTATAAGCAGTGTAAAACAATTCCTGTTATATTCAATAACTTGAAAAACTAGGATGGTCATCATATTATGACAAAGCTTGGAAAATTCAATAATCATGAAATCGGTGTTATTGCTACTTCTATAGAAAACTATATCACCTTTAAAATCAGAAAGCCTACATCTTCTATTCAGATGGTGGTTATAGATTCTTTCCAATTTTTGCCTACGTCATTGGAAAAACTTGTTAAAACCTTCAACCTGATCAATTCACTATACTTGAAGAAATCCCTCAAAATAATAATTATCTTTACTTATACGGAAAGGGGTTTATCCCTATGATTATTTTACTTGTTTTGAAAAATTTACTCAGAAGCAGCTTCCCCCGCCTTCTGCATTTTTTAATAGTTTAACCAATGAGCCTATAGGTGAAAAGGAATATCAACACGCCCAGAATGTATGGAAAACATTTGATATCAAGATTCTTGGTGATTATCACAACCTTTATGTGAAGACAGATGTTCTACTACTTGCTGACGTGTTTCAAAACTTTAGGAAAATATGTCAGCAGTATTACGAAATTGACCCTGCTCACCTGTTTACAGCACCTTCCCTCGCATGGCAGGCTTGTTTGAAGATGTCTGATACAACTTTAGAGTTACTCAGTGATATAGATATGTTGCTTATGGTTGAAAATGGAATACGAGTCGGCATTAGCATGATAAGTAAAAGATATGCCCGAGCAAACATCCCTGGTTCGCCCGATTATAAGAAAAATGAGGCACCCAGCTACATCATGTATATCGATGCCAATAACTTATACGCTATGAGCCAATTTTTACCCTACGGCGGTTTTGAATGGTGTGAAACAAGTCATATCACAGAAAAGTGGGTTCTATCTCTATCTCATAGCTCCGAAATTGGGTATCTTTTCGAGGTAGACTTGGAATACCCAAAACATTTACATCCTTTGCATAATGAATACCCTGTCGCCCCTGAGAGAGTAACTGTGGAGGATCAGATGCTGTCTTCTCATGCAAGAAGCTTACTTAACAATAGAAAATTCGCGGGAACTCCTAAACTTATACGAAATTTAAATAATAAAGAAAATTATATAACCCATTATCGTAATCTTAAATTTTATTTAGAACTTGGTTTAAAAATTACAGCTGTGCACAAAGCTTTAAAATTTAAACAGGGTCCATGGTTACAGAAATATATTAATTTCAATACCGAAAAAAGGAAAGAAGCAAAATCTTTTGAGAAAGACTTTTTTAAGTTATGAACAATTCTGTTTTTGGTAAAACCATGGAAAATCTACGAAAAAGAAGAAATATTATGCTTTGTAATGGTGAAAAAAGAGATAAAAAATTAGTAGCTTTGCCTACTTTTAAATCGTTCAAAACTTATGATGAAGACTTGACTGCTGTGGAGAGACTTTAAAACAGAAAGCGCATTTTGTCAAAATTTCACACGAATATCGTCTCTTTACGCATGCGTCAACGTTTTTTGAAGGATTCTTCCCTCAGAAACGATAAGACTGATTGATTAAGGCTGGGATTGCGGTGCCTCGCTTAAGATCAACTTAGAGACTTACGATATAAACAAAACGTAAACGGCATTACAGTGCCTCGCGATCTTACGACAGCTTCGAAGCAGCCGTAAGTTAAGACGCAAGTGGATGCGCGCGCAACCGAAACAAATGTAACTGCGGCCTCTGATTGGCTGACTGCAGGAGGACTTACACCGAAGCACGAGGACTTACGCTGAGGCACCGTAATACGAAGTTACGACTGATCGCAGGAACGCCTATCCTACGATCGAGCGTAAGATACGGTAGAGCGAGGCACCGTAATCCCAGCCTAACCTGTTTAGGCTGGGATTGTGGTGTCTCGCTTAAGATCAATCTTGAGCGTAACTCTGACTTACGATATAAACAAAGCACAATCGGTATTGCAGTGCCTCGCGTTCTTACGCTAACCCGAAAGCTATCTTACGACGAAGCACAAGTGTATGCGCGCGCAACCGCAACAAATCTAACTACGGCCTCTGATTGGCTGACTGCAGGAGGACTTATGCTTAAGCAGGAGGACTTACGATGAGGCACCGCAATACGAAGTTAAGATAGATCGCAGGAACGCCCATCCTAAGTTCGAACGTAAGATTTAAGAAAGCGAGGCACCGCAATCCCAGCCCAGCCTTAGCCTAGGGGGATTGAAAAGGGTTGATTGAAAACGGATGGAACGATATTTTTATTCTAAGGTTGAAAGCTAAAGCTTTGTTTTTTTAAAGAACTCATGTTTTCACTACTAAATATGCATATTTTTCGCAAAATTTTAAGGAGAGCTTGGACCCAGTTAGCAAGCAGGGTTCCGAAAACAATCTTTTTTCCTTTTCTTTCGATTTTTCTGCAAAGGTATATTATCTTTACCGTATATCACGGTCACAGTAATGTTTCCAATATTAGATTTTTGGAATAACCGTCAGAAAACCTACGTTCTAAAATCATCTTTACTCATTCATTTTCCGCGCATGCGCAACTTATTCCGAGCTACAAATTGTCCTTGCGTTCACTTACTCATGACTCATTGAAGGTAATATTGAAGTACGAGCAGGTCACATAGCGATAGCGTCGTCTGCCAGTGGTGGCTTTGCATTTGCATGTGCAATCATGTTCCATCTAAAGTATGTTAAACTATTTTGTATTAATTTAATGTCATAAAGATTTACCTTATTGTAAGAACTACATACATACGCATATTTCTGTTGTAGTTCTTGAAATTTCCATTTATAATATGTTTTTTATTCTTAACGAATTAATGTGAGTTCTTTAACCATATTTTCATTGCAAAATACAATAGATAGAGAATAGCATTTGTTTATGTTTATCTTTTACAATATATTATTATCGTTTGTTATCTATTGATGCTCCCCAATTTTAAAATATTCATCTTATAGTTCATGTGCTTAAAAATTACCGTCAAAAGTTTGAAATATTGTGCAATAATAATAGATTTTGTACTAGTATTTAAACTGTAATTTAGTCAAAGTTAATTATTTTTATGCATACGTTTTATTTTCTTCTATTTTAGTAATTTATGTAGTATAAAATTTCATTTTAAAATATCATTCAATGATAATTGTTTTTATATTATGTACGTTTAAGATATAAAATTTGTATTGTATGCGTTGCTACAATATTTTAAAGCATTGTTATTTTTATTACTTTGTTTAATACATTTTATTTTCATGAAGTTTAAAAAAATGAGTTATAATGAAATCAAACTATTTAAATTTTTGACGTTTCAATATACATACTAATAATTATGAAAGATTTTGAAAATGAATTTTTATATTTAAAAGAAAAAAGGGGAAAAAAGTCTAAATAATCTTAACCGATTATTATTATTTACTAGCAGGCAACGCCCGCTGCGCTGGTCGGTTTCTCCAAAAGAACCTTGAATCAAACGAAATATATCGGTGAATTTAACCTTGTATTTTAAAGTAATCTGTACCTTTACCTGAAATATCCTAAAATAACATAAAAACGGATACTTATTTCAGTAAGTTATGTTTTTTTAATACGGTTTATTATTACGTTTACAATTTATTACCTGCCGTTTTCCATTGATTTATATGTTTTATAGCTACATTTTTTAATAACGTGAATTAACCTATATTATTCACAACTAAAAAGAAATGGCGCATCTAGTATTTGTCGAGAATTAAATAAAAATCATGCACTCGTGACATCATAATTCACTTTTATATTTTAACAGAATAATACGGTTACTATAATTTGTGGCTCGTGCTGACACATTGCTGTTATTATTATTTTTTTACGCGTGAAGTTTTCGCTATGGTACTCTCCATTTTGAAATTTTGTAATTTATGAAATCGAATATTTGAAAAATGGCATAATCAGTGGATTTGAAATTTATATCAAGAAAAATACAATTTTTTACCTTTCTAACGCAATTTGTCTAACAATTTTCTGACAAATACTTTTCGAGCAATTAATTTTTTCAGTAACTTCAAATGTTTCATTTTCCGAGATTAATCTGTGGCAACCATTCGCGAAAATCCGAGTCGTCAGCAACACATCCCTTTTTATTAAAGATGATTTTTAATTAAGGAGCATCAATAGATTTAATTCAGAGACAAATCATTCTGAAAAATTATTGTTCTTCTGTATTAAGTAAAATGAAAACATGCTTAAAGTAGACTAAAAATAAACAAATAGGTAATATGCATATGATATAAAAATGTTATAAATGGAAATTGCATATTTGTTTCTAATTTTTCTCAGTAATTATATAAACACCAAAATTTGGTTTTATATAGTTCTTAAATGAAGTTCTTAAATTTTTATGAAAATAAATTATGCAAGAATGTTTAACTTACTTCAGTTTGTCAATAAACTAATAAATGACAGTAATTGATAGTGGGCTGACCATTATCACTTTCCAAATATAAAAACAAAAAGTAAAGACAACATAAAAACCAAGACATAAACAATTCCAAACTCAGAAATTTAAACTATTGTGAAACTTTCAGGATAATGTAGTAGGGCTTAAGCAAATATATACTATACAAATTTTCTTGTTGCCCGAATTCACTTTAAAAAGAAAATATTATCCCCCGTATATTTTAGACTTATTTTTAAAACTGATTAATGGTAAGAGATAAAAAAAAAATAATAATAAGTTATCTATTTTAATTAGTTCTGTCAAATTCAAACAAAAGTTAGAAAACTTTTGTAAAATTAATTCTCACAGTTCATTCTAATAAAATGCATATTAGATAAAAAAAATTTAATGTTATCAACAATTAATATCTTTTTTAGAAGCAATATATTAATTAAAATATATTAAAAATTTAGCAATTACACAGAAAAGGAATTTTATCAAAGGAAAAAATGAAATATATTAATTAAAATATGTAACTTACTATGACTTCTTAAATATAATGTGGGCTAATAAAAATCCTTATTTTCCATTTTTTTTCCTTCAGTATAAATTAAGCTAAAATTTAGTTTTCCACAACAACAAAGAAAATTTCTAAGTCAGGTTATTTTGATGAAAATCTAATGCCTCTGTCAATTAAGATTTAAAACTAACAGATTAATCAAAACCTTTCTCATTTCCTTTATAGATGCTTATAATAAAAGCATTATTATCTACCTTTGATTTTGATTGTAATTCTTGTTACAATGGCTAATAAGAAATACTGTAATTAGCCTTACATTTCTACCTTTTGGTATGCTTGTCCCAAAACACTTACAAAGTACCTCAGATTGTGTCAACTAGCAACCTTTTATAATCCTTTTTACAATGTTTACAAACCTTTCAGACAAAGCCTTTAAAAAGCATCTAATCATTTACATCAGGGGTGGCCAGCCTGTTTGGGAAGAGTGCCACTATCTGAAGAAAAAAAATATGCGTGCCACTTCCAATTTTTCCAACATACTTAAAATATCAAAAGGCGATATCATGTTATTTATAAGCTGATTATGTGATTTTTACGCCAATACCACATTTTTTCCCTGTAAGTCTGAGTAATGGAGATTTAAAAAATAAAATAAATAAAACAAAAATATAAACTTAGGTTTTTATTGTTAATAAACATTTTTAAAGGTTCTGCAGATTATGTATTAAATAAAAATGAATAACTTGAAACATTTAATTCTAAATAATTATTAAACAAATAGTCAGTACTGCTGGATAGAACCTAAGATATTGGTATATCCCGCATCCCACGTTAAAATAATCAAAACAACGGCAACGATATGGGTGGCCGTGTTTACAAGGGCAGAAAGCAGGCAGGCGCCGAAACTGACAGTTCAGCAATGCTGAACAAACAAGGATTTATGACAGACAATCTAGAGGGGTCATAAAATGTGCTAAGATATACATTGAACCGGCGATTCCAGGAAAACAAGGAGAGGAGTGGTACATAGGAGTCCCTAAGAGACGGAATATGGCTGGAGCGAATGACAAACGTCGTGATGATCAGATATACGCGGCGACCAGTAAAAGTGATTCGAGAGAGCAGGGAAATTGACCGCCAACATCATCATTGGATAAAAAATCCTTAAGAGGAGGTAAATACTTTTTACACCCCTCTGAAGGAAAAAAATAACGAAAACTTCGCTAGAACTCAAAAATCACTTCCATCAAAAAAATCCTTAAGAGGAGGACATCTTTTTCAGCAGCTTGCTACCAACATGAAAGTTGGCTTTTCTATATAGGCTGCAGTGCTATAGGCAACAGCCTACAATTATAATTAAGTCATTCAAACCTTTTTTAAATATGTGCCCGTGGAAGCAAGAACTACTGGTGAACTACTCTATGACTGCTATTCTCCTGAGAGGTACAGGTAGATATTATTCACCCAGATACTGTGTAAATATTTTTAAATTAATTAATTAACGTTAAGAAGATTATGCTTCTCTTGCCATCCCCAGGATCAAGGATGTATGTAAAGGTTAAATTATTATCATAAACTTATTCAGCACTTACTTAAATTTAAATAATTAAAATAAGAAATTAATAACTCAATTGATTAATATATTATATTGTTAAAATGAAGTCTCGTGAATATAATGTGTATTACCTTTTTGTATGATTATTTTACTCTTTGCTTTTTTTTATGTTTTATATCTATCTTCTGTAAATAAAACCCTTTTTATTTTACCCTTAATTTAGACTCCAGCATTTATTTAGTGTATAGTGTGATGTTTAATCTAGAGTAATATATATGTTGGTTTAAACTACTGCTTTCAGTAAGATTTTACAGCGGGCTTGAGGGGTCAACCTTAAGGATAAGTTTCTTCAAAAAAATAACACAACGCCGTACATCCTTTTTTATTTAATACAAAAAAGCTATCCCAGGTTGCACGATCACAATTTCCCCTCAAATTGCCGTTAAGATAATTGGTGTGTCTCTGACAGGAGGAGTTAATTATTATGGGTTTGAGTAACGCCCTGCAAGTTCATATATATGTTTTAAATCTCTCCAACAGATAGAAACCCCAATTATTACTGGTGCATGTGACACAGGAATTTCTCTGGTGTTCAGCTTTCTTCATATCCAGCCCTTTTAATTATTCAATTTATAGCTTATTTTAGATAATTAAATATTTTGTACTGGATTAAGAACTTATATCTTAGATCTAATGAAATAACTTAAATAGTAATAATAATGATGGACATTTAAAGAAACTAAATTTATTTATATTCAATATTCTCTTTTAGAATTGATAAATTTACTCAATAAATGTATAGAAGTTATTATTTACATAAATTTTTATAATTAGTTACTCTAAACATATCCATTTAAAAAAAAAAAATAATAATAAGATATATTTTTTTTTACTTCTCATATTATTCTGCTAGTAGTATTTAATATTTTTTTTTGTAAGCTAACATCACACTACTTAATATAATTTATTTCGGTAATTGCATGAATAATAAGAATAATTACAATTATAACAATAATAATACAAAATAAATGATAAATAATATCAGCTGTAAAGTGTAAAATCCTGATCCTAGGGTATGGGTTATACATAAAAAAAATAATAAAAAGGTATTGGCACTCAATTGCATTTGCATAATTAAAATTGTCTTTTATATTGTATATTTATATGTCGCGATTGTAATTACAAGCAAATAATCTTCATATGAAAACAAAGGTTTCAAAGGTCAATTCCTAAGAATTAGACCATTTTTGTTGAAAGATTGCATATTATTTTTGTCTCTGAAATATTTATTTGACTTATTCATGCAAATATATTTGAAAGTGATAAAAAAATGAACTATTATTTGTTCTAATCCTTGAAAAAAAAAAAAGATATATATATACATACATATAAAGAAAAATAAAAGATAAAATTAATGATAATACCAGTGATAAGCTGATAAACTTTTATTATCTATTTATTTTATGTGTATTTCTTGCATACTTATAAGTGAACAATTGAAAAAACAAAAAAAAGTTCATTTTTGAGATGTTTTTTTTTTCACTAAACTGCTGATTAATAAAAAATAATAATAATAATAATAATAATAAAGGAAAGAATAAGTGTAGGAATTATTAGATTTTTAAATAATTATTAATACTTATATCAGCAGAATTAACGTAAAATTAAAAATAACTAAAATTGAACAAGTTTTGTAGTAATCTGATCTCTTGTTAAAATGCCTTACAAATTTTATTTTGCGTTGGGGTATGGCAAATAATAAAAGAAAATTTAAGAGAAAAAGTGGAAATCTCAACGATTCATCTATACAAACAAACAACTCAGAAAAAACAAAACAAAAATAAACGGGGACAAACTGATATTTTGTCACCAAAAACAAGAAATCAACATAAAAACAAACGAAATCAGGCAGAAAAATCTATACTAAACGCAACAATGGCGGAATCTACACCAAGTGTAGACACTATTTTGTCGTTGATTCCAACTTTTGACGGAAAAAAGGGAAATAGAGTGGAATTCTACCTGCAAGAATTCGAGAAATTAATAGCACAAACTTCGCTAAAAGATGATTGTAAATTAATCATTCTGAAAGCAAAATTAATTGCAAACGCAAGGGAAAAATTGGCGACAAACATCAAATTAAACAGTGAAACAGATTACGGAGAATTTAAAAAGCAACTAATAGAATGCTTTCAATCCAAAGCGAAATTTTCCGAAATCCAAAACAAATTTTTTACGCTTAAGCAGAAACCATCGCAAACTGTAGAGGAATTCATCACCGAATTCAACGAAATAGCAAAAGAGTACATCAGTAAAAACAACGAAGAAGGTCAAAATGGGTCCACCAAATTTATTGATTTGATTAAATTGACACGATTTCTGGATAGTTTAAGAGCGGATTTCAGTTTAGATGTTCGCAAAAACTCCCCGAAAGATTTTACAGAAGCATGCAATTTAGCACTCAAAATGGAAGAAGCTTACAACGCGTGCAACTTAGAGGAGATTAACGTGGTAAAGAAACAAAATGAATCCGATTTAGTGGAAAGCCTGATAAAATTAAATGCAAACAGCGCCGAACAGATTCAGACTTTAATGACTGAATTAAATAATTTAAAAATTCACGCTAAAGATACAATAGGAGCCAAATCTAAATGGTGCGAGCTGTGTAAGCGCAACAATCACGAAACGGAACATTGTTGGTTTAATCAAAGGAATAATAGTAACCAGACAAATTATAAAATAGAAAAAAAACCACAGTACAAAAATCAGATTTTCCAAAATAATAAATTTTCTAACAACACCAAACAAAATTCAAATTTACATCGTCCGGAGTATCCCATGCAAAGCATTAATTGGCAAGGGGGGCATTTTGGACAAAATTTTGCACAAAACACAGGCCTTAATTCTGGACAGAATTTTGGGCAACACTCAGGTCATTTTGGACAGAATTTTGGGCAACACTCAGGTCATTTTGGACAGAATTTTGGGCAACACTCAGGTCATTTTGGACAGAATTTTGGGCAAAGCTCAGGTAATAATTCTGAACAGAGTTTTGAGCAGTACCCGGGCTTTGGCCAAGCTCAAAATATGGATTTCGGGCAGATGCATAGTAGCAATTATGGGCCAAATCATGGTAATAATTTTGGGCAAAGTTATGCAAACAATTGTGGGCAAAATTATGGCAACAATTTTGGACAAGGTTATGCAAACAATTGTGGGCAAAATTATGAAAACACAAATGCACAGAGGGGTAATTTTGATAGGCCTAGAGGTAAACCAGGATCAAAATACTACAATAAAAAATACAACTATAAAAACTCAAGCAACACAAACCGAAACTCAGATGACAAAGATAGAAAAGAACCAAAAAACTGAGTGGGGGACTTACTAACATTAATAAAACGCACCCGCGTGAGTCACCCCACAGCGGGACTTTTAAAACACCAAACGAACAATTTGATACACCTAACATTTTCGACTCTCATGCTCACAGTTATCCTCAGGGATTTGGATTTCTTATGGATATAAATGCACAAGGAAGTGCAATTAACAGTGATACTAAGGACAAAACACAACAGGATGGAATATTTTTAAAGAAAACTATTGCCAGTGTCAATAATTCTAAAGATAATCAATTACCCATAATTGACATGAGCATTGATAATATTAAATTAAAAGGATTATGTGACACGGGAGCAGCTGTGTCGCTGCTGTCCCCAGGTATATTTGACAAAATAAAGCAAGAAAACATAAAATTTAAATACCTAGGTACCCAAATTAAAATTAAAACCCTAACAAACTCAACTATTTTTTTTAAACACTGTATAAAAATTGCTTTTCGCTTAGAGGGCATTTGCACCACTGGTACATTTTATGTGACAAACAAAGAATTTGATAGGGATTATCAGATCCTACTTGGGTATGATTTTTTAAGGGGCAACAACATCACATTAGACTTTTCACAAAATGTTCTTAAACTAAAAAACAAAGTCATTCAACTTAACACTTACATGACAGAACAGAATGAAGAAATTAATAATCTAGCAACTGAAAATCAACAAAACACAGCTCAACACGATGATGTCATTCATAACAACCCAAAAAAAACAATTAAAAAAAAGGGGGGAGCACACAATAAAAAAAATAAATTGTATGCAAGGAACAAGCGCAGAATATTTCTAACCCCACACTCTAAAAAAATCATTACACTTACTTGTGATGAACAAATTAATGAAAAAGACATAATTCTAGCAGAGCCAGTTAGAGACAATACCGACTATAATATACAAACATCAATTCATGAGGTGCAACGCAACAACTTAATAAATATTATAATACATAACAATACGGATAAAAACATTTACTTAAAACAAAACGCTAACATAGTCAAAATCACCACAGACATAGAATGCAAAGAAGATGACTCAGACATTGATATTGATCAGGGAAAAATTCACCAGATCAATCAACTAAACATTCAGGAAGTCAGACAACTTCGGGAGGCAGAACTTAGCATCAATGACTTTGATTTAGAGCATCTCACAGAGGACTTACAAGAAACATTCAAAGAATTATTAATTAGCAAAGCTCACGCTTTCTCTAAAACATATGACACGTTAGGTCAGAGTTCACTTGTATGTCCCAAATTCACATTAAATCACGATTTCCCTATACAAACAAGACCATATAGACTGCCCCAAACCTTAAAGGAAACAGCATGGAAGGAAATACAAACATTACTAAAAGCAAACATAATTGAAAAATCAGATTCAAACTACTCTTTTCCTGTCGTATTTGTTAAGAAAAAACAAACACAAAAAGATAAACAAGAGCAAAAATACAGAATGGCAATTGACTATAGACTCCTAAATGAAATACTACAGACTTACAACTATCCAATACCAGATATCAAAGACATTTTATATAATATCAGTGGGAAACAATTTTATACTGTGCTTGATCTACACAGTGCCTTTTTCCAGATAAACCTTAGACCAGAAGACAGAAAAAAGTTAGCATTCATAACAGAGTTTGGTAAATTTAACCCACTAAGGCTTAGTTTTGGCACAAAAAATAGTAGCGCTTATTTCGCCGAATTGATTGACAAAGTCCTAGGACACTTTGACAAATCTAAAGTCGCTTATTTTATGGACGATGTTATTATTGCAACAAATAATATTCAAGAAATGCTACAACTTATAAAGGAAGTACTCGAGGCATTAATTAACCACAACCTTACAATTGAGCCAGCCAAAATGCAAATTTGTAAACAGGAAATAGACTTCCTAGGATTCCAACTAAATCAGGAGGGATATTCTCCGGCTAAAAAGAATATTGATAAAATACAGAACTTCATCAGACCAAAATCAAAAAAAGGAGTTAGATCACTTTTAGGACTGGCGAATTACTTTAGATCACTGATTCACAGATACACTGACATAGTTCATCCTTTAATTGAGCTTACAAAAGAGAAAGTGAAATTCAAGTGGAATGAAAATGCAGAAAAAGCATTCTGTAACATACAGCAAAATATCATGCAAAAACCAACTCTCAAACCACCTGACTACTCAAAAGAGTTCGTATTAATTTGTGATGCTTCAAAAGTAGCTATATCAGCCATTTTGGCTCAAAGACATCAGGACAATTTGGTACCCATTGAATTTTTTGGGCGCAAACTCAAAGAACCTGAGAAAAGCTACCCGAGTGTGAAATTCGAGCTATTAGCCATACATGAAGCAGTAAAACACTTCAACCACATTCTATGGGGCAGAAAATTTACAATACAAACTGATTCGCAATCAAACACAAGACATTTAAACCTTGAAACGCAATCAGACATAGTCAAAAGATGGTTAACTGACTTAGCCGAATATAATTACTCGTTTGAATATATAGAGGGCAAAAACAACCCAGCTGACTATGTTTCCAGGAATATCAATAACATAATTGCAGATAACAATTTACAAAATAACTTATTCAAAATGAATTCTGCACTTTCAAATGAAAATATAAAAAATGAACAATACAGAGATGAAAAACTAAAGAAAATTATTGACAAAATTATTACGGGTAGAAACAACAAAACCACAAATAGATACACACTTAACACGAACAGGATGCTCATTCTAAAACCGGGACAGAACAACAAAGAATTGTTAATTGCCCCAGACACTCTTAAAATTGCTATCATGGAAGATGCCCATGCTCCGCACTTTGGTTTTAAAAAAACTTACGAGTTGATAAAGGATTAGACTCTATTGGTACCGTATGTATACGGATATTAAAACTTTTTGTGCTAACTGTACTGCATGCCAGACAGCTAAACAGCACAGAACCATCAAGGTTCCTATAAAGAGGGTAGTAAAGGACCACGAAATTGGGAGTAGGCTGCATATAGATATATGCGGAAAACTGCCAGTAACATTTCGAAAGAACGCATTTATACTAACTATAACTGACTCCACATCAAGATTCTTAGAAACGGTTGCACTAAGGAATGTGGAATCACAAACAATTTTGAATGTGTTAAATAAATACTTCGGGATGTTTGGTCTAGCAAAAGAGGTCTATTTAGACAACGCACGTTATTTTCGCAGTGATGTATTCACGGAATACATGAAGGCTCTAGGGATAGAACCACATTTCTCAAGCCCGTTCAGGCCAAAAGCGAATGGACTGGCAGAAATCGTCAATAAAATTTTGAAGAGTTCACTCACTGCCATGAGTAATAATACCCTCGAGTGGGATATCCGACTTGAGTTCTTTAAATTAATGTACAACACATCTAAACACAGAGCAACAGGTTTCCCACCTTCATTATTATTCTTTGCTAGAAATCTAAGAACTCCTTTCACAACGCATATTCCCTCGGAGGATATTGCAACCAAACAATATGTTAAAAATCGAATGGAGCATCTTAAACAAATCAGGATTGAAGCACTGGCAAATCAGGAAAAATTAATGAAAGAGTATGTTCGCGATGAGGACTTACAAACGGTGAAGGATTTAAAAATTGGCCAAATTGTTTACCTCAAATGCATCAACCCACACGCTTTAGCAAAAAAGTGGGACGGACCAATGAAAGTAATCAGAAAACTGCGAAATCACAATTACTTAATGTCCGATTTATCAGGGGTATATAAAAGCAACATTAAGAGACACATTGATTTGCTATTCGTACCCAAGCATGCAACACCATGTAACGAGGACATAGACAATCAGTCTACACAATCGCTTTCTGATACAGAATCTACGGAGGAAATATAACAAATTGTATAATATAGGAAAAATTTGTAAATAATTTTTTTTTATTCTCTCCAAAAATTTAGTCAAGAATTTATTTTGAAGCTCAAAAAAATTTTTTTTTTTTAGCTCATACTGGTTATAATTAGGTTTCAAAAATAAGTATATACTGGGACAATATCAAGTCAAAGATACAAGTCACCCAGGACTAACATTGAGCCAAATTTGTATTGAGTTAAAATGTACAGATAATCGGTAACAAAAGTAAATATATATGTATAAAAAAATATCCCCATAGACTTCACAAAATAGTGCGAGAAGAGGTCGCATTATTTATACTAGCAAAATACAAAAAATATACATATACGAAACTCCACAAAATTATTCAAAAAATAAATAAATAAATAAATAAAATACAAAAGGAAAAACGAGTATTATATTTTTTTTTACAGGGAAATTAAGGATTGATTCTGTTAAGAGGGGCAATTTATGTTTTATATTTAGCATTAAATACTACACCTATATTTGTTTCATAGGACAGTACACTGTTTAGCTACATTATAAACAAATTCACAAGGGTTTTCGGTATTTAAACAAAAAACATTTTTGCCATTTTGAATTATTCATTCCTACTTCTCACAAAAAAAAAAAGATAATAATCATGAATATATAACAAAACTATGCAGGCAAAAACCTTTATAAGTTTCCTAGGTCAACGGGATAATATATTCATTGATTAGTAATAATTAAAAATGATCAGGAAACAAGCTATTGCATACTCAGCTAAAGTTAAAAAAAAAAAAAAAAAAAAAAAAAAAAAAAAAAAAAAGAGGAAATAATAATAGAAATAAATATTATCAAATGAAAACGAATAATTCATTTTTTTTGCCTTTTCTCTTCTATTTCAATTCATTATCTGTTAATTAATAATTCGACGGAATTGTATATATAATGCGAAGAATAAATTGTTTCTTTACATAAATTTATTAAAATATCAATGCTAGAACTGTTTTCATTTTATAAAATTGAGAATATTTTATTAAACGATTTTTTTTTCTTCAATAAAAAGAAAAGAAGGAAAGATGGGAAAATTTTGACTACATTGATATGTTTTTTTTTTCTCTATCCCAACAAATCAATATAAATGAAAACATGTATATTTATGTATATTTTTCTGGTTCATGAGTTAAAGTATGTTATTTCTTAATGCAAAATTAAAAGAAACAGTAATATGTTATTTATGAGATTACATTCTTATGTATATATAAGAAAAGTTTGCATTATATTTTTGTACTCGCTCACATATAGTATATGTAATGGGCCAAATGGAATTGTAATCCTCACATATTATTTTTTATATTGTATTAATGTGTTATTTACAGTGTCTAAAATGCAAATGACTGCCAATCTTTTTTTTTATATGCTTATGTATGCTAATTTATATTACTTTCCTGTGAAATTGTATACAAAATTGTGCTATATTTCATAGCATTGCGCATAATTTGGCACGTTTTGGCGTTTTGGTTATATATTTTGGCGGTTCAGTACTGGGTCAGTAAATGACAATATTGGATTTACAATTAATATGGTCACAACACTTCAAAGTTAAATGACGCAATGGCAAGTTTCTCATCATTGTGTGTGAACTTTTCACAGTGTTCGCCTCATCGTACTTTCTCATCATCTGTGAACTTTTCACAGTGTCCGCCTCATCGTACTTTCTCATCATCTGTGAACTTTTCACAGTGTTCGCCTCATCGTACTTTCCCATTGTCTATGAACTTTTCACAGTCTTCACCACATCACACTTTCTCATTCTTTGTGAACTTTCTACAGTGTTCTATATCGAACTTTCACATTTTCTGTGGACTTTGTACAGACATTCACATTTAACCTCCAGTTCTCAGGACTCATGTGTTATGTCAACTTTATACGAGTTTGTCATTGAATCTTCTAGAATCAGCTTGGACACTCTACATGAGCAGTGATTTCCGGAAACAAATTTACACAAAAATGTCCTCTCCGATTACATTTTTTTTTCAAGAGGGGAGATAATGCTGGATAGAACCTAAGATATTGGTATATCCCGCATCCCACGTTAAAATAATCAAAACAACGGCAACGATATGGGTGGCCGTGTTTACAAGGGCAGAAAGCAGGCAGGCGCCGAAACTGACAGTTCAGCAATGCTGAACAAACAAGGATTTATGACAGACAATCTAGAGGGGTCATAAAATGTGCTAAGATATACATTGAACCGGCGATTCCAGGAAAACAAGGAGAGGAGTGGTACATAGGAGTCCCTAAGAGACGGAATATGGCTGGAGCGAATGACAAACGTCGTGATGATCAGATATACGCGGCGACCAGTAAAAGTGATTCGAGAGAGCAGGGAAATTGACCGCCAACATCATCATTGGATAAAAAATCCTTAAGAGGAGGTAAATACTTGTTACACCCCTCTGAAGGAAAAAAATAACGAAAACTTCGCTAGAACTCAAAAATCACTTCCATCAAAAAAATCCTTAAGAGGAGGACATCTTTTTCAGCAGCTTGCTACCAACATGAAAGTTGGCTTTTCTATATAGGCTGCAGTGCTATAGGCAACAGCCTACAATTATAATTAAGTCATTCAAACCTTTTTTAAATATGTGCCCGTGGAAGCAAGAACTACTGGTGAACTACTCTATGACTGCTATTCTCCTGAGAGGTACAGGTAGATATTATTCACCCAGATACTGTGTAAATATTTTTAAATTAATTAATTAACGTTAAGAAGATTATGCTTCTCTTGCCATCCCCAGGATCAAGGATGTATGTAAAGGTTAAATTATTATCATAAACTTATTCAGCACTTACTTAAATTTAAATAATTAAAATAAGAAATTAATAACTCAATTGATTAATATATTATATTGTTAAAATGAAGTCTCGTGAATATAATGTGTATTACCTTTTTGTATGATTATTTTACTCTTTGCTTTTTTTTATGTTTTATATCTATCTTCTGTAAATAAAACCCTTTTTATTTTACCCTTAATTTAGACTCCAGCATTTATTTAGTGTATAGTGTGATGTTTAATCTAGAGTAATATATATGTTGGTTTAAACTACTGCTTTCAGTAAGATTTTACAGCGGGCTTGAGGGGTCAACCTTAAGGATAAGTTTCTTCAAAAAAATAACACAACGCCGTACATCCTTTTTTATTTAATACAAAAAAGCTATCCCAGGTTGCACGATCACAATTTCCCCTCAAATTGCCGTTAAGATAATTGGTGTGTCTCTGACAGGAGGAGTTAATTATTATGGGTTTGAGTAACGCCCTGCAAGTTTCATATATATGTTTTAAATCTCTCCAACAAGTACTTACTTAATGTGGCTTTTGAATTTTTAGCTTTTTTGCTAAGTCATCTATATTAGGATTAATTTTGGAAGACGCTAACAAAATTAGGTTTTTTAGGTGCATATCAGTTAATCTTGAACGATATTTTGATTTTATTATGTTCATAATAGAAAACATTTGTTCACAAACATATGTTGATCCAAACCTACAACAATATCTGACAGCCAAATCATGTAAATTTGGAAAATTACTTGCCGGTACAAATTTCCAATATTCAATATAATTTGGATCCAGCTGAAATAAGTTCCTTATATTTGCTTTTCAGTATAGCATGGTTCTGTAGGTCAATAATTTCGATTTGGATTTCAGGTGGGTAATAATTAATTTCTTGCAGATAAATTGAAAAGGGATTTGTGAATAGATCCACATTTTTTTTTATCAGCTTGAAAATCCTCAAACCTAGCACTGAATGAATCCTGCAAAATAGATATTAAATTTTTAAACCTCTCATAGTTCGGAGAATTATTGACTTTAGTAGCTAGTTCTTTCATTAATGTGAAATGTGTTAATCTTTTTTCTCGAAAATCGAGATGAAAAAGCGAAAGTTTGTTTACAAAAGAAGATATATGACCAACTAGAGTAGGAAAAATACAATCTTTTCCCTGTAACCTTAAATTTTAATTATTTAAATGTTCCATAATATCAGTAAGAAAAGCTAAATCCCATAGCCAATCTGCATTCTTGAGTAGCAAGCACTCACTGGGTAATTCATTGTTTTCATCCAGATATTTTAAAACGCACTCCTTCAACTTCCAAAATCTCGTGAGTGCACTTCCTTTGGAGAGCCAGCGAACACTACAGTGAAGGAATAACTCGCCTTCCTCTTCCGTTTCCTCCGGGAAAAGCTCACGAAATCGTCGTCTATTTAGAGCTCGAGCTCGTATTTTGTTGATACAGCGCACTACAGGGTCGACAACAGAAGACAGGTTTAAGTCCTTGGCACAAAGAGCTTCTTGATGAATAATACAGTGATACTTAAAAACTTTTCTTGCCAAATAATTTTCAAGCAATGCAACAAAACCTTTTATCCTGCCAGTCATGCAACGTGCTCCATCTGTGCAAACACTATCTAATTTTGTCCACTCTACTTTGTTAACTTCAATTACATTTTTAAGTTCTTTAAAAATTTCCTCACCTGTAGTAAAAACTAATTGGCGCAAATCAAGAAGTTCTTCCACAGTATCAAAATTATCGTTCGCGTAACGCACAAATATGCTTAACTGCGCACTGTCTGTGATGTCGCAGCTTTCATCCAAAGTTAATGAAAAGTATTTGCAATATCGTAGTCCAGAGACAATCTGTGTACCAACATCCTGGCCCATGTCATCTATACGACGCATGGCGGTATTTCTAGACAAGGCTATGTTATCAACCATATTTTTGAGCTTTTTATCGCCGACATTTTGGGCAAATATTATAAGGCTATTTTTTATTATCTCCTCTCCGTCAGAATAGTTTTTTTTTTCTTGCGGGCTAACAACAGAGAAAGTTCATAAGAAGCCCTCACCATACTTTCCATTTCGTCATTTCTCTTCTTGAACAATGATTGTTGGTCGGCTAAATTTTTCCTTTCTTTGTTGATACATTCCAATCGCAAGTGTGATCCGACAGGATATTTACTACTAAAATCACTATGTAGTTGTGTGAAATGCCGCTCCAGATTAAATTTTTTCGGCACTGCTACACAAGTTCCACATATCAAACAAACAGGATTGGAAGTATTTTGATTCGTAAACAAAAATTGTTCTTCCCAGACAGTTCTAAAATCACGAATTGCAATATCGTCTTCATATTTTCTTTTCGATGTCGAAGATTTACTCATAGACATAATGAAAAAATAAAAAGTTTTAAAACAACTATGCCCGAGGCTAGAATTTAAAAACAATTTTTAAAAAAACTTAACACTTTGCTTGGCAGTTCTACTAGCTTCCCGCTGAAGTACTGTTACCAATTTCTGCATGAGGAAAAATTCCTTCTTCTGTTTGCCGTTTGCTGATCAAGAGTGCGGGAAAAGAAATATCGTGAATTCAGACGAACCGGGGGATTTGTGGAGTAGAGTGCCTATATATGTTTACATTAAATTCACTGCAGCGCTGTTAATGTTTTTTTTATTGGTGATTTCAGGCGCTTATTAGATTAATGTAGTGACTTCTTTTAAGTTTATTGCAAAAATTAACTTTGGACAGTTAATAAAGAACATTTCTATCTGGATTTCTGCCTATTATTTTTAATTAAAAAAAATGTTCAATAAGTCTTCGTGTGCCACTGTTAAAACTCCGCCGTGCCACACTGTGGCACGAGTGCCGCGTGTTGGCCATCCCTGATTTACATGATGAGGTTAGAAAAATGTTTTAAAAATCAAAAATTGTTATCTGGGGAGATGGTTGTAATTATAACCGATTGAAATGTGAAAGAGTTCAGAAGATGAGGACTATTTCTTTTTGCTATGTTAAAGGAGCCGACGCGGAAACAAACAAAAAAGCGAGAAGAGAACATCTCTTTTACAACTGGATAACAATATTTTTTCCCGAAATTTGTACACGGGCTGTAAAACCGTTTTATTGATCACCCATAAGGATTTTAAAGCGTTAGGACAAAAAGTACTTTTTATTTTAAAACTGTTCAGAACCGAAGATCAGGCGGCGCGCGGGCGATGGAGATTAAACGATAGAGTGAGTCTATACCATGGAGATAGAAATAAGAAGGAGAACAGTGAAGATAGGCTTTCAAGATCACAACATGGACCGGTAATTAGTACCCAGTTTGTGGCGCTGGTGCTCCCAAAGGCCGGTCATGTGACCTGTCAAACATGACAAATTGTCGTCTGCTCTTCCTGCATTTTGGTTTCGAGCATGGTAAAGAGATAGAGGGCCCTACACTTCCTAAAGGCCCAAAAGACCAGAAACGCCGCCATACTAGGTACCGCTTTTAGTTCCATAAGTAGAAACATTATCTTTGTTCTCCTTCTTTCTATGGCCTGCGTTCATTATCATTGATTTGGACGTCCAAATCAATGATAATGAACGCGGTCCTTCATTTGACTAATTTGAGTATTTTATTGATATTTTGTAGAAATCTAGGGAATATCTTTGGAAATAAAAACCATAATTAATTAATGAAACATAATACTTGAAATATTCTCAATTGAAAAGAAGAAATTGCGCACTTTTTTCATCCTCCCAAGAGCCAATTAAAAATATCAATCTCACCAATACAATTGTTTGATTACTAAACCCAAATGATAATTGTATAATTAATTCGTCATAGATTTTGGTGAACAGTGTGAGAATTATAAACAAAAATTCTGTGCCAGAAGAATATAATTAAAAATAAACAACTTTAAGCTATAAAATCAACCTGCAAACCGTAACTGCAACTTTAACTTTAACTATGAACAACAACAACTAGTATTAAAATAAACAAAACATCCCATAATTATACAATATTTTAAAAGTTAAAAATTAGACAATTTAGAAATAAGATATATTAATTAATATTTAAATTTAAGTTGTGTTAGCGACACAACAATTCAATCTTTTACCACAAAAAAGCCCCCAAAATAAAATTAACTTTTATGTTACTTTAGAGAGTTGTAATCCTAGTCTAAAATAAAATTCCTACTTTGAAGGAAAATATAAAAGATGCCAATGCTTTTAGCAGTTTTCAACTAAATTCTCGCTACGGGCTTGTCGAACTGTGTTAAAGGTATGCGCAGTGTGAAACAATTAACTGTTGATATTTTGTTTATATTCGATATATTTCATACAGTGATCAAGATCCTACATCCAACCTCTTTAAATTTGAGTGACTAAATAAATATGACAGGTCGCACATCCAAGCTTTTTAATTTTAATCTTTTGATATAACGAAGATGCAAGCAGCCTGAATTTAGTCCTTACCGGAAACACGTAGTTTGTTTACACTCTGCTTGTTGTCATCGGCAAAAGAGATGTCGTTTACGCCGTTTTCCGCCACGTAAACGTAGCGGTTTTATATATATTAGCTTATTGTGCTCTCTCTAACTTTTTTTATTATTTAGAATCTTGCATGTATTTTTTTTAAATGTTTTTGTATGGTTAGAAATAAAGTTGTCTATACTTTCAAAAAGCATTTTTAGTCAACAATAATTATGAATTAGCGTTCTGGTTCGTGAAATTTTCCATTTCGAGCCCTGGTTTTGTCAAAGTAAAAGTGTTTCATAATGTATGTGTGATGCATGATTTTTTTTTCTTGTTTAAATATGATTTGTTTTATGCATCTGTGTATATATATTCCAGGTATGTCTTCTCAATGTGAGTACACTGATAATGAGACTGATATGTCAATGGACACCAATGATCAGCCAGATGGAAATGCTTATGATTTTAACAGACTGAATTATGAAGAAGAAAGAAAAAAATCTTTTGATACCTGGCCTGTTCATTATCCTGTAGATCCTGTTAGATTGGCCAAGGCAGGCTTTTATTATTCTGGCTCTGGAGATGAAGTAGTATGTTTCAGCTGTCAAGGGCATATAAAGAATTGGAATTATGGTGATATTGTATTAAAAAAGCATTCTGATTTATATCCTGATTGTGATTTTATCAAAAATGTGTCTAATAATATCCCGTTCTCAAAAACTTCATTTGAATCAAAGCCACAGCCTTGCAATATAACAAAATGTTCTGATGCGATGCAATTAAACATTGATATTGAAAAAATGAAGTCTGAAACTGAAAGAATGAAAAGTTTTATTGAGAAATGGCCATTAACTAATGTAAACATAGCAGATCTTGCACATGCTGGATACTTTTATACAGGTATTGGTGATAAAGTGCAGTGTGCTTTTTGCAAAGTAATTGTTGGGGATTTGAAGGTGAGTAATGCCATGCCTGGAGAATATTTAAAACATTTTCCCTGGTGTGATCATTTAAATGATAAATCCAGAAATTGCACACCAAAAGCAAAAAATGAAAAACCTTGGTATCAGACTTCTTCTCAGGATGTTTGTGGTAATATGAAAACATTTGAATCAAGATTTGACAAAACTTCAGTTGCAAATAAACTCATTACCAATAACCAACAGCAAGTTAATTTGGAAGATCTTGGAGTTTATTTACATAAAAATCCAGTTCATCTTCATTATGCCTCTTTGATGGCCCGTCTAGGAACATTTAGCTCTTGGCCACCTGATGCTCCTGTTTCAAAAGAAGAATTAGCAGCTGCAGGTTTTTTCCATCTTGGTAATATAATACTGTTATTTTATTTTTAGTTTGTTTAACAATTTGCAATTTGCAAAGTATTTTCTATTTCTGACTGCTTGATAAAATTCAGCTCTATTTTCCTTGATGTTATTTTCAGAATTGTATAAAAACTGTTTTCTTACACTCCCCCCCCCCCCCCCAAGAGTTTTATTACTATTTTTTTTTTCATACACTTTCATTGTTTTCTGTTTCACATGCTAGTTTGTAAAATCTACGGTAAATTATTACTTATGTATTGAAATAATTTTTGTTAATTTTCTATTTTTGTTTATACAACTACATAGTGGGGTATTTAGTTTGACAATGATGCCTCACGGTTAAGAATTGAAAGAGAGTCTGAACCATATATTTTATGATATAAATTATGTTAAATTCAAAGAATCAGCACCCTCCCTCTTTCCCTTCACGATCCCAGATCAAACTCTGAATAAATATATCATTTTCATTCTTACCTTATCACTTCAATCTGGCTGTACAGAGACCTGTATCTTAAAAAATGATTAAATCATTGTTATTTATGATTCATATCAGGGATCTGTTTAGGAAAAAATTGGGTCCTTTAAAGGACCCTTCACAATTTTTTTAATTTCAAAACAGGACCCTTCACAAAACTATTTTCCCTAAAACAGGACCCTTCACAAAACTATTTTCCCTAAAACAGGACCCTTCACAAAACTATTTTTCCTAAAACAGGACCTTTCACAAAATTTTATATCTTAAAAATAGGTTTTTCACAAAATTTTTTATCTTTAAACTAAACATTTCACAAATTAATCATTTAAAAGTAAAATCTGACCTGTCACTTTTACACATATAAAGAAAATATATGTATTTTACATCCATCATATATCTTAAAAATGTATAAACAAGAACCTGAATGTAACGATCATTTCAAATTCACAAAATTATGACTAGATTTTTCACAAATATAAAAAGCTGTTCACAATTTCACAAAAACAGGACCCTGGGGAAAAAGTCTGGACAGACCCCTGCATATAGAATAGAATAACCAATAAATGTGTCTAGTCTTATAATAAAGTCTTTCAGAATATGATTTTTTTTTTTTTTTTTGGGGGGGGGGGTTACCAACTTATTATTGTTTTCAATTAATAATATCCACTTTTGAATCCTTTCTAACATTTTTTGGAACAAATATGTCTTAAAATCATATAGTTCATGCATTTTTTTGTACATGCCATAGTCTTAATTAGGATAAACTTTTACAAATTTTAGTTTATATGCCCGCCCCTCCTCTTCAAACAAAATAAAATCATCCAATTGATATGCTTTTTTTATTTAATTAAATAAAAGAAGTCAAACAACATAAACTTCATGCTGGCCATTTTTGGATTTAAATACAACATTTTAATTTTTGAAATCCTGAATAAATTCATATAGAAATTTCAAATTATGACCATACATTAATTTTTACCCAAAAATACATCCACATAAACATGGAAATGTAAATATATTGCCGCTTCCTTTCAATAGTTTTGAATCTATAATGAAAAATTACTTTTTATCTGGTTTGATATGGCATTTCCTGTTACCATTTGTATCCGCAGAAAAGAAAAAATTTCAAAGTAAACAGAATGTGAGACTTTGATGTTATGTTGTAATTTACATTCATGCTAAATGATATACAATAGACTCCCTCAAATCCGTGAATGCCTAAAATTTGCGTATTGTTGCAAAACAGTGAGTGAAGCTTGCAGTTAAGTTGAAGGAACAAAATTCAAGATGGCGCTGAAATCAGCGGCAATCGCAATGTTTTTTACTAATTTTTTTATTAATCATGCTCTTTTAGCTATTACAGCTGGTTAATTACTAAATAAAATTTATTTACTTATGATTTTGATGTAAATTAGTGTATCTAAAGCAAAAATTCACCATATTGTATTCTGTACAATATTAGCAAGTGTAAACTGAAACTGAATTGTTTGTTTATTTTTCTTGCGTTCATTTCCCCAGTTTTCAATATTTTTAGTTTTTCATTATGTAAACATTTTAATATGTAGGGGAGACCGGTACACAGTGGACCACTTTTTCAGTTAACATTTTTTTTCTCTTTAACAGACTGATCGATCTGTATGAAAATATTTTTAAATATTCCTTAAACCTTCTTACATCCATCATAATTTTCTCCCAACATAGTTTTCAATACATTTTTCAAAAATAAATAAATTATATACACTTGTAAAGTGGACCAGTGTACCCCGGAAGCGGGATACAGTGGTCCACTATTAGGTATTATCTAAAATACACTGCTCAAAACAATTAAAGGATATTGCAGTTTTAGGTGGATTTTGTATCTGGGAAACTTTTTAGCTGATTGATACATGGTCGACAGACATAGTAGGTTATATGAGAATAAATTACACATGTTTGGCAGAAAAAAATACATTTTATTGCGCATTTGTGTACAAAAGGAAAAAAACACAATTTGTGCATATGAGAAAAAAAGAATAAGAAAAGGTGTTTTCTTCAAAGAAAATCATTTTCAGTAGGGGGTATGGTTTCCACGGGCGGCCAGCAACGTTGAACACCTTTGAGGCATGGACTCAATGAGGCTATTAATGACGAGTTGGGGTATTCTGCCCCACTCTTCCAGAAGAGCTCTTTCCAGTTCTTGGAGAGTTTGTGGGGGTTGTTGGCGGCCAGAAACTCGTCTTCCTAGAGCGTCCCAAACGTGCTCGATTGGATTCATGTCTGGAGAACACGCTGGCCATTCAATTCGAACGATTCCTTCCTCGAAAAGGAAATCCTCCACCAGGTTTGCACGATGTGGCCTGCAGTTATCGTCCATTAAAATGAAGTTATCTCCGATTGCTGCAGCGTAAGGGACTACAATAGGTCTAAGGATCTCATCCCTATATCGGCGACCAGTCAGAGCTCCATCTCGAATGATGTAGAGGTCAGTGCGCCCGTCAATGGAGATGCCACCATACACCAACACTCCTCCACCGCCAAATCTGACACTTTCGTGCATGAACGCAGGATTATTCCTACTGCCACGGTCCCTCCAGATGAAAATACGCCTATTATCCGGATGCACAGAAAAAGGGACTCGTCAGAAAACAGAATATTGCTCCATTCATTTCTCCTCCAGTTGACATGCTCGGTTGCCCACTCCCTGCGGTCGCGACGATGCCTTGATGTTAATCTAACACATACCATCGGTCGGCGAGCATACAGACCTACAGCATGGAGCCGGTTTCGGACAGTCTGAGTTGAAATCGTGGTGCCTGTAGCCGAGCGAAGGTGTTGTTGGAGAAGAGTAGCGTTCATGTTTCGGTGTCTCCGAGCTGTTAACGCTAAATACTGATCTTCATTGGGCGTTGTTGCCCGTCTACGACCTTGCCCTGGTCTTCGGCCTGCACACCCACTCTCCAAAGAACGGTTCCAGATCCTGGAAATGACACTTTGTGACACTCCAATGGCTTGCGCTACTTCGGATTTAGTTTGGCCCCTTTCTAACCTACCAACAATTCTCCAAGCTTCTGAATCTGTCAAATGACTTCGCTGAGACATCGTACTCATCGAAACAAAGCAATCACTGAATGCCGATCATCCTTGTCTTCATTCTCTTTTATCCAGTTGAAAGTCAAATAATTTCATTCGCTGCCGCTGAAGTGACGTTTTTGACGTCGAACTCAAAATTTGCATACTCCACAGTTTGAAAACCAGAAAAATTTGCATTTGTGATTCTCTTCTTCTATTTTCGGCAAAAAAAATTTCGTTTATATCTTTATTTTATATAAAACTTCAAATATCCTTTAATTGTTTTGAGCAGTGTGCAATATAAATCTATTTTTCATTAATCTAATTCTTTTTTGTTGCCCCTTCACCCGCAAAATAACATAGTAGTATAAATTTTGAAACAAAAACAAAAAATTAACTATATTTTGAAAATAATAACAGATTAATACAGGAACAATTGCAATTTAGTTGAAGTTATTATTTAAGTACAAAAAAATCAGCGCACATTAAAATTTGCAAATGAAATTCCAAAGTACTTATGAGTAAGATTGAGCCTGGAATTTTCAAGAAATAATTTTGGGTCTGAGAGCAACATTATGAAATCATTGACATAAACAGCAGTATTCATCTACAGTTTCGAGAAAAATAAACTGATTTCCATTCAATTTGCGTCTCATGAATCTTACTTGAATAGAATCATCAACAATTAGACTACAGTTATATTTATCAAAGGCAGTAAATACAAAACAAAATGTTCCTTACTATGTTAAATAAATTGTTATTTTTATTTGTTTACTTTATTTTACAGTTAAATCTACTTTAAAACAATCTTTCTTTATAGAAAATAAGCAATTATTAAATATTTTGAACATTCTGTATTACAGGAGCAGAGTAGATTGTGGACCCCAGGAGTGGGTGGTCCACTGTACCCCATGTTGAAGTTCAATAAATAATCATATTAATATTGTTTATAGCTTTCTTTTACACATATTAACTTTAATGTTAAATAAAAACAAGTATGTTACCTTTGCAAAATAGCTGTTTTATCTTATTTATCTACAACCTTTAATTACTAAAAAAAGAAAAATATGAGGATGAAAAAATTTACTTTTAGAAGCTCAAAACAACCAATCAGGATAAAATGGTTCATTTTGATCTAAACATGTTATCTGAAGGCTATAAATAATCAATCCAGTGCTGTTGTCCATTGGATAGAAAATAAACTTAATTTTTTTTTTTTTTTGATAAATAAAATATTAGGGGGTGGTCCACTGTGTACCGGTCTCCCCTAATTATGGTTAATATGGCCAAATTCAAGTTTTCACATGAAGAAAATGTGAATTTTCTTCCAAAAAAATTCAAAATGGCACTAATATTAATGGTGATCGTGATCTTTCTTACAAGACAATTTTTAACTAATCAAACTTTTTTGTTTACTAAATCTGCATAAACATGAAATAAAATTTTGTTATTTTAAGATTCTGATGCAAATTATTTTCGAATCTAAGGTAAAAAATGGCATAACAGTAGCCACTTTGCATTGGTATTTAATTTCAGTTTTAATCTTTAATGATTTTTATTTTTTCGCGATTTTGTACATAATTTTGACTAATATGGCTGAATGAAACAAGAAGGATTGATATTTCATCACTATTATGCATATTTAGTACTGCATCATTAATTATTATTTACTTGACCTTAATTTTTAATTTTCTTAATTTTTATTATTTTATATAATTATTTTAATAATAATTTACTTCAATTATTTTAATATTTTACTTGATTATTTTAATGTTTTACTTATTGTAATGATTCATTATAATTTCCAATGCTTTACTACAGTCAAATTACTATTTAAAAAATGTAAACAAGACCAGAAATCCACAAATTTCTAAAATCTGCACAACCCCTGGTCCCAACCTGTGTGGATTTGAGGGAGCCTACTGTATATATATATATATATATATATATATAATGCTCTTATTCATGATAAATAAGAAGATTGCTGGATTTTTTAAATCAGCTTTCGAGATCTCAAATCAAATGATGGAAAGGTAAGAAAGAAGAAAATAAGAAGTTATTAAATAAATAAATTCAAAAAAACATTTTTTTTCCTTGAAAAAATATCAAAAAGAAATTTTTTTCTGTTTCTCATTTTGTTAGAAAAATTGTGTTGTTTAAATGTAATCACAGTTTTATTTATGTTGTTTATATGGTATTTATTATAATTGCTTTACATTAGGCACTGAAGATCGTACAGTATGTTTTCACTGTAATGGTGGATTGAAAAAATGGGAAGCAGGTGATGATCCATGGATAGAACATGCTCGCTGGTTTTCTGGCTGTGATTTTGTGAGATTAAATAAAGGAAGTGATTTCATTATAGCTTGCCTGCTTAAGAGCACATCAGCAATTTTGAATGTGAGTATCTTATTTAAAAACTGCATCAATAAAACATACGCTCAGTTGCATTAATAAAATTTTTTATGACTATTCTATATATTTTCATACACAGATTTAAGTTTGTCTCCTGTGCTTACCAATATTATGGCTGACAAACTTTGAATAGTATGATTATTTTGTTTTCAAAACTACATCATGGCAGAAATTTAAAAAAAAAATTCATGTTGAAAAAATTAGTTGTGTATGTGTACGTATATACATACATACATGTGGTGGTGTGTATATGCATTTAATTTATCAGTCAGGAAAATGTTGCAGGATTCAATACAATTTGAAAATATTTACATTACAAAGTAAACAGTACTAAATACTGGTCATTTGTTTTTAAATTAACAAACCAAATTAAACATGAAAATAAAAAATACTGCACACATTTTAGTATGCCTTATCACACATCTTTTGATCTCAGCGACAAGCTCTCATTTGAAGAAGAAAAAAAAAGAGTGATAAAATTGTTTTTGACTTGCAGTTGTGATGCTATCTGTGGGGAGATTCCAGCAGCACATTCAGCCACCGTCTGATCTTTTGGACCTGTAGACAACCATTAGCTGTCAAAAGATGCAAAAAAAAGTTTTTGAACAGTGTTTTTCTCTTTTTACAGGAACAGTTTATTACAGGAAAAATTTATTACAAAAATTTGTCATTGAAGAGATGAGGATATCTCAAAATGACTTCAAAATCGCTTGTCACACTACAAAACTGATCATTCTTATCACTATATCTTTAGACATCTTTGAAATTATTTATCTTTACACAACAAAAGTTCATCTTTGCACATGTTTTCATTTTTAAAGTATCTCTTTTTTTTTTCTTCTTAATTCTGCTAGATTATTCATTGTTAAATTCTCTAGTTTTCCTTGACATTGCATAGTTTTCAAATTTATCTCTTAAATATTGCACTTTCTTTAAAATCAGTAGTCTTCACTTTTATTCCCAGAATCTGGATACTTGTCACATTTGGTTTCTTTTTTAAAATCAGGATAGTCATCACAATTGTTTTGTCTTCAGAATCAGGATACTAGTCACACTTGGTTTCATTTTCATTATCCTCTAAAATTCTTCACAAATGAAGCTTTTTCCTAATTTTTTTTTCTCTTTTAATATTTGACTTCGTCTTTTCACCTCATATTCATTACTATAATCTTTGTGTTCTTCTTCATACTTATTTATTGATTTTTGAATACCTTTGTTTTTCTTCTGAATATTGCTCATCTGCTTCTTACTTGACATTTTCTTCCAAAAACTTTTTAAGACTTTCTTTCTTCTTGGCTTTCTATAATTTGTCTTTTTGCATTTTCTTGAAATTTCTCTTATTTATCATAACTTATAACCATGAGAATATGTATTAGGGCTGGAAATCTGTCTCAATTTAGACTGTAAGGATGTTACATCTGCTCTTGATTTAGCTCTTTCTGACAGAACTAATTCTCTTAATTGAATTAATTTGGCTTCTAAAATTTCTTGTATAAAAAAGAGTGATAAAATTGTTTTTGACTTGCAGTTTTGTGATAGCTATCTGTGGAAAGATTCCAGCAGCACATTCAGCCACCATATGATCTTTTGGACCTGCAGACAAAATCTCCAGCTTCTTTAGCTTGTATTATTAAATTTCCTTTTTTGTTACTCTACCACTTTTATTTTAATTTTAGAATCACAAACTTGATTTAATAGTGTGTTTTTATTTTGTTTTAGAACCTCTTGATTACTACATTTAAGTGAAAAGAATTTCATCTGTTTTTTGGTTAATGTCCTTTTCTATGACACAAGCTGGAAATGCCTCTTGCTTGTCTAAAAACTTGAATTTATTAAAATTTACTTCATTAAAACCCGTATCAACTGATCAAATTAATATTGTCTTGATATCTTTGTTGCACTGAGGTTTAGGTTTGATGGCCACCCCACTATCATTTATCAGAGTTTGACCCTCTAGACCTATTATTGCATCATAGGACATAATTATATTATTAATGACCCAAACATAAATAGAACATATTAATTCATTAATTTGCATTTCAGTCAAATAGCCTTAGGGCCTTATTTTGTACAAGGCATGTTTTTTAAGTAAGGGCCGTTTTGTTGTATGCACTAATAGGTAGCGTGCATGCTGCAACAAGTGAAATGTGTTTAAAATGTTCACCAATAACAAGTTTAAAATGTTCAAGATTATCGAATCACCCGCTCCGTGCGAGGTATGGCTAAACCCTGCGAAAGCTAACGCAGAGCGACTCAAAACAAAAGACTATGCATGCTGACAGAGGGAATTTTGCTACTCTATGACAATGCAAGGCCTCACACTGCATCTCAGACCCGAGCTTTATTGGACTCTTTTGGCTGGGAAGGTTTGGACCCCCCCCCCCCTTACCATCTTCTCCGCTATCTCAAACATCATCCCACTATAACGATGACTAAGACATGAAAATAGCTGTGACCTCTTGGTTATCGGAGCAGGCGGCAAGTTTCTATGAAGAGGGTATTCAAAATCTAGTTATAAGGTATGATAAGTGTTTAAACAAACTTGGCAGCTATATTGAAAAATAGAGAAATGTATGTAGAATTTGGAAATAAATTTGTTTTTTGAAAATTTTCTTTCGTTTGGTTTTTATTTTCAAATGGCCCTTACTTAAAAAACACCCCTCGTATTTAATATTTAACTTGCAAAAAATAAAATAAAATAAAATAAATAGAGTTACTTGGCTTTCTGTCTCTAAGAGAGAATTTACTTTTAAAATTACAGATATTTTCTGTTTTATTTGAACTTGGTTGTAAACTGAAATTCGGGGAATTTATTTAATGTTCTTTATTTGTTTGTACTGTTTCAGGGGGACTGTTTACCAAAATTCCACATTTAGAACATTCATTTGTATGAGAACAAAATTTAGATATTTAATCTTTTTCAACAGAATTTGAGCATTTTTAGAATAATTAAAATTGGATTTCTGATGTTTTGATTTAGATCCATCAGTATTTTTATATTTAGGAACAATATTTAAGTAGTAGAGGTACAAAAAAGGAAATTTAGCAATTCAAACTAAAGAAGTTGGAGTAAAACAATAAATTTTAGAAGCCAAATTAATTAAATTAAATTAAAAGAATTAGTCCTGCCAGAAAGAGCTAAATCGAGAGCAGTTGTAATATCTGTAAAGTCTAAATTGAGACAGATTAAAGAAAAATTTAAAGGATAATTTAGAGAGAAGCAAAATTTTGTCAAATGGAAGAAAATTAGAGAAATGCATGAACTGATTTTTTATCAACATTCTAAAGTTTTAATTTTTGTGTTTTCAGTGCTACTTTTATTTTCAACACATTTTTTTATTACTTCCTATGCTTTAAGCTTTCCTTTAAATTTAAAAAGATTCTTTCAGCCACACAAAACTGTTTTGTTTTTTGGTCCTCTTATTGTATTAAAGATGCATTTTCAATTTGATCCTGATTACACAATTCTCTCATTTTTAAATAATACTCTTGAATAGTCTCTCTCTCTCTCTCCCCCCCCCCTTTTTTTTAATACCTACTCAGTAGTTTCTGCAAATTAGCAAAATTTATTTCAATAGAAAATTTGGAAAGTTTTTCCAAGAAATAATATTTAATTAACTTTTAATGAATAATAAGGCATTTCCACCAAAAGATCTTTTCTGCAAAATTAAATTTGTTTAAATCACCTAATTTAATCTAATAACACATTTAATTTATTCTAACCAAACTAAAAAAAAATTCTTAGGATTCCTCATTAAATTTAGATACCATATTTTCATTGTCAGAATAATTTATAGGAACATTATACATTTTATTTTCACTAATTTTATTAATATGAATATTATGCATTTTTTATTCATATACATAGCATTGCACTGAAAATCTATTTTCAAAATTTTTTCTTCTATTTTACTTTCTGATCCACATGGTTGATTGACATTCTCTGCATTTTCATTAAGTGACAAAATATCACATAACTCTGAAATAATATTTTTTGCAATTTCATCCTTAATTCCATCAAATGTGGAATGTTTAAAATATTACAGATAATTATTAATTCATTAAAAGAAAATTTCCATAAACTTTTTCTAATTTCAAATTAAAATCTATATATTTAAAGCAAAAAGCACATGCTGTCAAATTCACAGTCTCTTTTTCACGCAAAAATCATCTCATTGTGCATGCTTCGATGTTTTTTTAAGACTTCTCCCCTCAGAAATGGCCCTCACCTGTTTAGCCCAGGAGAATTGAAAAGTGTTCGTTGAAAACAGATGCCATAATATGGTCATTGCGTTAAAAGCTTCTTTTTAAAGAACTCATGTTTTCACTACTAAATATGCATATTTTTTTTTGCAAAATTTTAAAGAGAGCTTGGATACAGTTATATTTATAATCGATTGAAATTTCAGAGAGTTCGGAAGATGATAACTATTTTTTTTATTGCTATGTTTTAAAGAAGCCAACGTGAAAACAAACAAAAAAGCGAGAAGAAAACATTTCTTTTACAACTAGATAACAATATTTTTTCACGAAATTTTTACACAGGCTGTAAAACCAATTTATAACCAATAAAGATTTCAAAGAGTTCGAACAAAAAGAACTTTTTAGTTTAAAACTATGAAACAATCCTACGTGAAAAAACAAGAAAATGAGCGCTTTTATCACTAAATATCAATATTTTTTCACGAATTTTTCATTTTAAAATATAGTTTCATACAAAATCAGGTTAACGATATGAAATAAAAAAAACTTATTTTTTGAAAAAATTATTATCACGTGCCCAGGCAACGCCAGGCGGGTCAGCTGATCTTTATTTATTTTAAAAGATGTATTATGTAAAAAAACAGAAAAATTTCTAATTCTACTCTTATTTGAACGATCACCATCATTATAAAAAACTAGTCGTTGGGGGCCACCGTAATACTTACCCATCATGTATATGTATAATGTAAAATATTAAAATAAAAATGTCTAAACTACTTATAAAATGCATTGATATTCAAATAAAATCGTGTCTTGATGACGTCATAAAAAGGCTCGATTACTGAATTGCTTGAAAGAGGTTTTTCCTTATAACTCCAAAAATAATACTCCTATTAACTAGCGGTTTATTGCATCTGATTAAGCGTCAAATTTCCAATTAAAATATATATTTGAAGTGAAATTTGGATGAAATTCAGGGTCATGAAAAATCGAAGAGTGTGGAAAATAGGATTACAAATATCTCGACAACTAATTATCCAATCGACTTCATGTTTTATGCAAAATTTATGTTTTTTTATTGTCTTTTATATTTACTCCTTGAAATAAACAATTTCGAAAATTTTTATATACCTTTCATCAGAACGAATATTTCGAGAGTCCGAAAAAAAATGTTCCGGTTAATCGAGGTTATTGAAATGAAATAGGCTTCTTCCCATTATTACATACTAAGTACATAGCAAATTGCAAGTCTCTATCTCAATTTGTTCGGGAGATAGAGCGTTTACAGACACACACACACAGACACACAGACGGACGGCAAAAAAATTTTTCTAAAAATATGTTTTTCGGAATCTCCAGTGTCTGAAACGTGTAAATCCGTCAAAAAAAATTTTTCAATTTTCAAAACGATTACAAGACTTACCCTATACTACGTATGATGGGTAAGTAATAATTCTAAGTAAAATTTTAATTTTGTCGATTTTTGCATTTTTTAGTGCAATACAATTTACATTTATATCACTCAACTTCATTTTAAGAATATGTATCAACTGAAATTTCATCTCTTCAGTATTATATAAAAATAATACTGGCCACAAATAATGTTAAATTGCAGTCATTTACTCTTTTAGGCAGTCATTCTCGCACAGAACAATCCATCACTAATTCAACAATTTTATATTTCATATATTTGGTTATACATTCGAGCCCGTTTATAGCGAGCCCGCATTTAACGAGATTCTGCATTTAGCGAGGAAAATGGAGTCTTTTGATTTGTATAATGTTAATAATGTATTGAAATATATTCTTTTAGCGAGCAAATTTTTGTACTTTGCTCGGATTTAACGAGGGAAATAATTATGGAAGCATGAAATAAGTACAGAAATAATAATTTAAAAAAAGAAAAACATACTGTTTTTCTAGAATTTCCCGTCTTGTTGTAAAGAAAAAATAAGCATTCTTTAAAGTTATCCAACAACAGGTGCAATCATCAGAGACAGGCATAGATTCATGGAAGGGAGGTGGTGTTAACTGAATACCAGTCCTATTGTCCTTTTCCTGGAAGGGTACGGGAGAAAATGAAAGAATTATAACTCACAAAGAATGGAATTCGAAATCCCTTGGTGCTTTACAGTGGTTAAAGATAGCAGACGCAGGGGAGGTGGGGGAGGGGGTTAGGGACGTTGTCAAGTGCCATCGTTCATGATGACTTCTCCCTTCAATGGCTTGACCCACTCGAAATTAGGTGCAATTACCGGTTTCACAACTACGTGTAAGAAAAAATTATTTTCGGCTTGTGCCTTTTCTTGAGAGCGTGTTTTTTATTCTGCTGCTTAAAATGTCGAAAAGAAAAGTTCTATCCGTAAGAGAAAAAGTGGAAATTATAAAACTCTTGGATAAAGGTGAAAAAAATGTTACAATATGTAAGCAGTATGGATTTTCTACTTCAATTGTGTCAACTCTTTTAAAAAACAAGGAGTCTTTAATGAAAGCATATGAAGCGAATGTGACAGATTCCAAATGGTTGAAGAACTGTGAAAAAGAGGACTTGGATGAAGCACTGTTAAAATGGTTTGTTCTGCAACGGAATTCTTGTTTACCGATAACTGGGCCCATCATTAAAATCCAAGCGGAAAAATTTGCAGCTCAGCTAGATTACCCAGAGTTTTCTTGCTCTAATGGATGGCTACATTGTTTCAAGCAACGTCATAACATCTGTGCAGGAAAAATCATCGGCGAAGCCTCCAGTGTGAACGACAAAGATGTGAAAGAATGGCTAGATTGCACATGGAAAGATGTACGTGAAAATTATGCTGACAATAACATCTACAATGCTGATGATGCCAGCGTCTTTTACAATCTAACTCCTTATCAAACGATGAAGTTTAAAGGTGAAAAATGTGTGGGCGGTAAGTTGCTAAAAAATCGCTTAACTGTGTTAATGTGTTGCAACATGTCAGGCAAAGACAAGAAAAAACTTTTTATCGTCGGTAAATCTGCAAATCCAAGATGCTTTAAAGGGGTAAAAAGTCTCCCAGTGACTTACAAATCGAACAAAAAGGCATGGATGACTTCTGAATTATTTTTATCTTATTTGCACGAGTGGGATAAGGTGCTTCAAAAACAGAAAAGAAAGATTGCACTCATCATTGATAATTGTTCTGCTCATCCACAAGTTAGCAATTTAAAAAACATAAAACTTGTTTTCTTACCACCTAACACAACCTCAGTGTTACAGCCTCTCGATCAAGGAGTTATTCGGAGCTTCAAATGCTATTATAGAAAGCAATTGATTCTCATGATGTTAGAGAGAAATGAAAAAGATCAGGATCTTAAAATTTCTGTTCTTGACGCTATACACCTGATGACAGATGCTTGGGGAAGTGTGACTCAATCTTGTATTCAAAATTGTTACAGGAAAGCTGGATGGATTGACAGAAATGAAGGTGACTTCGAAGATGAAGATGACTTGCCACTCTCAGTCTGGTTGCAACAAAATAACATTAAGAAGTTTAACGATGTTTTAAACATCGATGACTACAATAATGTTGATGACGGTGTCTTAACGTCGGGCTTACTCTCCGCTGAGGATATCGTCGTGGAAGTGGTAAAACCCCAAGAGCAGGAAGATGCAAGTGATAGTGACTCGGAAGAAGAAACTGTCCTTAAAACGCCGACACGTGATTGTGCTGAAGAATCATTACAAAATCTAGAACAGTTTTTTGAAGCAACGAAAAATACTGATGATGCAACATTTAATGCATTAAGTGTTTTAAGACGAAAATTGAAAGAAACAAAATTTTGTAAACTCAAACAATCAACTTTGGAGGAATATTTTTCCAATTCTCAATAAAGATTACCGAGCAGTAACTCACGTAAGTTGTTTTTTATGTATATACTATTAGTTATTAACTAGGATTCGGATTTAGCGAGCGACCGGTTTTAACGAGCATTTTTCTGTGTCCCGAGCTCCTCGTTAAATACGGGTCCTACTGTATTTCAATTTTAAAGAACAATATTGCAGACGAGTAGTACGATTTTTAAGGGACTATTAGAGTACTATGATTGAAACTACATTATTGATAACTTTCAAATTTTGTACTAATAAAATATGCATTTTATAACATTAATTACATATTTCCCTTAATTATATTATCTAATGGACAAATAGATGTGACTTTGACTTTGCCAGACAACTAGTCTTTTTTTCATATATATCAAATTTATGTAAGAAGAATGTGAATTTTCACCTCTCTTATATCTTTCATATATCTTTATTTATTTTTATTAATTGTTCAGCACAAGTAGCATTATATATTTAGAGTCAGTATCGAGTCTATATGAGAAAATATATTATCATTGGTTTCATTATGTATTTATGTTATAACTTACTATAAAATTTTGTTTTATTGCACTTAACATTATTCTTTAAATTATTATTTATCGTTATGAATTGATTTTAGGAAAATCGCGATGTTTCAAGTCAGTCAGATACTTCAGAATCTCTTTTAAAGAAACTTGATGAAGCTATGAAATCTAATTTAGTGAGGAATTTGGTAGAAGCTGGAATCTTTCCACCATACATTCTCAGAGCAGCTATTCTTCTTCAAATAAAGCACACTGGAAGCAGCTTTTCAAGCTATGATGATCTTTGTGTGGCAGCTTCGTATCTTAAAGAAAAAATGGAGCAACAATATTTTGACAAGTAATTATTTTATAATATTTATGAAACTAAACTGCTTTTCTTAATCAGTGCTTATACTTTTGCTCTCAGAAAATTTTTTTTAGTTGAAGTGAGAAAGTAAGTGTCAGCTTTTCTATGTAAGCATGGAACCTGCTTACACATAGAATTTAGAATTGTATAAACAATTTAAGCCTAATTTAAATTTCGTACTGTATGGTGTAAACTTGTCCTATAATTTATCATAAATTCATGTACTCATATAAAAATTTTGTCAACTCCAATAATGAAAAAATATTTTTGTTGACCTGTTGATGTATCTATTTCATTACTGTTTCAAATCTAACTGTTATTATTGCATCACACTTGAAGACATGCTTTACTAAACATCTAAAAAATTTCAGTTCTATTCTGTTAGCGGGGTGCCAGTAATAAGTCGCCAAGTGTTGTTTTGTTTAGCCTTATTTGAATTGTAACCTTTTCCTGTCATTCATTTCATGCAGCATGATTGAAATGTTGTGTCATTGGATCATATTTGTGTTATTGGGCTTCGTTTTATAATTATGAAAATTTGAGAATTATCGTAAACAGAGCAAGAAGCTGTAATTTTTTTTTCAAGAGAAAGGTATTTTGCATGATAAGGTGTTTTGTAAGAATGGGCACAAAATGAAGTTGTATTTTTGTGATAGTGTTTAATGGAGATGTAATGTTCATACTTGTTGGACTAAAAATTGCATTTGCCAAGGTACATGGTTTCAATCAGGTTGATTGAGTTTTTAAAATTTGGTGTGGTTTATTTATGGTTGGAGTGAAGGGATGACATCAATTAAATGGTGCAAAAAACAATTCGAAATTTCTTATTCAACAGTTGTAGATTGGAATAATTATATGTGGGAATAATTATATGTGTTTTTTTCGATAGTTCAACGTGTAGAAAATAAGATATTAGGACGTAATATGATAGTTGAAGTAGATGTAACTTTATTTACGAAGAGGAAAAATAATACTGGAAGGGTGCTTCTGCAGCAGTAGATTTTCAGAGGTGTTTGATGTGAAACAAATGAAAGTTCTCTTGTTGAAGTAGCAAACAAGTCTTTAGATATATTATCAGAGGCTATCATAAAAAATATGAAAGAAGGAACCTGACCCCATTCTCATAGAATTTCATTTATTTTCATCGATTTAATTTTGTCTTAAATTTCATCAAAATGCTGTATTAATTTAGTGGAGAGTGTTCCATCACCTTTTGAAGAAGATGTCAATAAATCAATTGACTATATTTTGTGTGATTATTGAACTTTGGAAAACACCAGTGAGTATTTGATCATTGCTACGTTTAATTGAAACCAGTCAACTACATTAGTATGAAGGAACTGATAGTGCACATCCTTGCTTAACATTTTCGGCACGCTGACATGACTACAAGATAATCATTTCTCTTCATCGACATTGGATTTGTGTTCATCAGAGTGAATCTGTTCGTATATTGGTGGGCTAATAATTTTTTATGACTCTGTACTGAAATCCACAATTTTTTGCTATCATGCAGTTGCAGTAGAGAGCTACTTAAAGGATATTGTCATATATGTTATCTACTCTATATATCTAAAATCACAATTTAATGATTTTATGAAATGAATTTGTGTACCGTAAAATCCCGATTGTAAGCCCTCTCTTTTTCAAAACCAAAAAGGGTTGAATATGGGAGGTAGGACTGGGCGATAGTAGGATTTCTACATCGCGATACATCATCGAGGCTAAATCGCGATATCGCGATGCATCACGGTATTAGACTTTTAGTATTACAAACATGGTCGTAATTTTAATATAAAATTTAAGAGTATTTATTATACATACACATTAAGCTTATATTAAGTGTTTAAAAACCTTTTTTCTTTAGGCTTATGTTTACAGACAAAAATGCAAAATATAATAAAACTTGCTGCAAAAAATAAATAAAAATTTGAAAAAAATGTTATAATTAATTAGAAGAATCTTTTTTAAAATGAGCTTTAATTCTTAAAATAATATCAAAAACCAGAATTTGATATTTAGATATATTTCACTTAACTATTCCACCTTCATATTTTTATGGAATTATCTTTAATATGAACGATAGTATTAATTTGCGGGCGTAGCCCGTCTCCTGTACTGGACAAAATTTAATTTCTGATACTGAAATAAATGACACTTAACTATTCACACTGAAATTTTCATGCGATTATGTTTAATATTATCGATTTTATTTATTTGCGGGCGAAGCCTGCATTTCTATACTGCCCAAAATTCAATTTCTGATAATTAGTTAAGGTAACACTTGGCTATTCACCCTCATATTTTTATGCAATTATCTTTAATATTAACGATTTTATTAATTTGCGGGCGTAGCCTGCCTCCTGTATACTGGCCAATATTTAATTTCTGATATTTTAATGTATTCCAGTGGCAGAACTACCTTCAAGTGTCTGCAACGCTAATAATGTTTTCAAAAATAGTCTGCAATATGCAATATATCATACAAAATTTGCGTTTTTTCCCGCGATCCTCCTACAAAATTTGTCGTTTTTTCGAGATACTTCGACGAAATTTGCTGTTTCTTCGACGAAATTGACCGTTTTTTCGTGATCCTTTGACGAAATTAACAGTTTTTTCCACGATCCTTTGACGAAGTTGGTGTTTTCTCCGTAGCCCTTTGGCAAAATTCGCATTTTTACGCGATCCTTCAACGAAACTGATGTTTTTTTTTGTTGAAATTCACGTTTTTCCACGGCCTTTTGACTAAGTTTGCGTTTTTTTCCGCGATCTGTCAACGAAATTAGCCATTTTTCGCAATCTTTAAATGAATTTGACGTTTTTTCCGCGATTCTTTGACGAAATTCGCCGTTTATTTCACGATCCTTTGGCAAAGTTTGCCGTTTTTCCGCGTAATTTATGCACTATAGCGGCATCGCTGTATGTTTTTAGTCCGCAGGTGTCCTAAAAAGTCTGCGACGCCCGTCGCAGCGTCGTGTACATTCTGCCACGGGGTAAATTACACTTAACTATTCACTCTCAAATTTTAAGGAACTATCTTTCATATTAACGATTTTATTGATTATTTGCGGGCAAAGCCCGCGTTTCTGAACTGCCCAAAATTCAATTTCTGATATTTAGATAGGTTACACTTAACTATTCACCCTCATATTTTTATTCAATTATCTTTAATATTAGCGATTTTATCAATTTGCGGGCGTAGACCACTTCCTGTACTGGCTAAAATTTAATTTGTAATATTTTAATAGGTTTTACTTAATTATTCACTCTCAAACTTTTAAGCAATTATCTTCAATAGTAATGATTTTATTGATTTGCGGACAAAGCCCGATTTTCCATACTGGCCAAATATTAATATCTGATATTTAGATGTATTACACTTTTACTTCTGACCAATAACTAGTTCCTAAAGAAATTCTAAATAATAGAACAAGCACTATAACCCATAATATTTTACTGCTCTGGCTTTGAGAAAAAAGAAAATCATTTTAATTTCAGATGAATACCTAAATTGAAAATTCATGAGGCAAATCCCCCTTGGCCCTATTATATCTCTTAAACTTAAATGTGAAATAATTCGCAAAAAAATCGTAAAATAATTTGTCCCCCCCCCCCCCCCCCTGACAGTTGAAATTTATCAGTTTTTGAATGCTTATCGCACATGTTCTAAGTGACTAATTCATGGAAATATATATACTTCACAAATCGCATCGCCGTTTTTTCTCAAATGAACATCGTGGTGCTGCTCACTGATCATTTATGCAGCTAGAAAAACAGACTTGTAATTAGGCATGCAGTTACTTGTGATCGGCATCAATTTTGGATAATCCCAATGTCCACTAAATCAACGATGCGATCTCTCAACGATGCTTCACGGGAACGTTGTTTATCCACTTTGGAAACGCAAGACCTGCAGAGGAGAAAAGAAATCGTCCTTTCCCCACCAGTCTCATTCGCGCATGCGTCGTTATGCACATCAAAGATCGGAGGGGAATACGATCTCTGACACCGGTCTCGTTCACGCATGCTTTGTTGCATTTTGAAGATCGCAGGAGAAAGCTTTGCCCTCGTTCATCATAGATCTGATGTGCGTGTGATGCATCGCTAAACGAAAGATCAAGAAACCGGTTTGACGATTTGTGATTTGAATCGATTTTTCGCGATGTATCGATGCATCGCCCAGTGCTAATGGGAGGCTTATAATCAAGATTTCAAAAAAAAAAAAAAAAAAAAAAAAAAAAAAATGAAAAACTTGTTTTATCATTAATTTAGAAGTAAACTAGTCATTGGGGGCCACCGTAATACTTACCCATCATGGATATGCATAATGTAAAATATTAAAATAAAAATGTGTAAACTACTTATAAAGTGCATTGCAATTCAAATAAAATCGTGGCTCGATGACGTCACAAACTTTAAAGGCTCGATTACTGAATTGCTTGAAAGAGGTTTTTCCTTATAACTCCAAAAATAATAATCCTATTAACTAGTGGTTTGTTGCATCTGATTAAGCGTCAAATTTCCAATTAAAATATATCTTTGAAGTGAAATTTGGATGAAATACAGGGTCATGAAAAATCGAAGAGTGTGGAAAATAGGATTCCAAATATCTCGACAACTAATTATCCAATCGACTTCATGTTTTATGCAAAATTTATGTTTTTTTATTGTCTTTTATATTCATTTCTTAAAATAAACAATTTCGAAAATTTTTATATACCTTTCATCAGAACGAATATTTCGAGAGTCCAAAAAAAATAGTTCCGGTTAATCGAGGTTATTGAAATGAAATAGGCTTCTTCCCATTATTACATACTAAGTACATACCAAATTGCAAGTCTCTATCTCAATTTTTTCGGGAGATAGAGCATTTACAGACACACACACAGACGGACGGCAAAATTTTTTTTCTAAAAATATGTTTTTCGGAATCTCCAATGTCTGAAACGTGTAAATCCGTCAAAAAATTTTTTCGATTTTCAAAACGATTACAAGACTTACCCTATACTACGTATGATGGGTAAGTAAAAGGGGCGAGAATCATCTGTATTTCGGCATATTTTCACTCAAAAATAAATAAATCTAAAAAAAATCTAACACCTCCCCCCTAAAATCTGCCCCTCCCCCCAAAAACAAAATTGAAATTTTTTTAATAATTTTGTTTTGTTATTTTATTGTAACAATGAATAATCAATCATCCAAATCCTCCTCAAAATTACTGCTTCCCCCTTTGCCCCCCTCTAGTACCAAAACCCCATAGTTTAACCTTTATAACTCTTTAATCAGGGTTGTTAAAAATCGTGATTTTTTTAAAAAAATCAAAAAAATCGGATTTTTTTGATTTAAATCAGATTTTTTTGATTTAAATCGGATCTTTTTGATTTTTTTAAATATTTTTATAGTATAATATTATTTGTGTACTCTGCACATATTTATTTATATTTTCTGTATAGATTTACATATTTCTATTAATTTCATTACAACTTCTAGATAAGAATTCAAAATAATTTAAATTTAAAATTGTTGCAAACAAATTTAGACGATTCATATAAAATTTAAAACATTCTAATATTAAATGATTTACATATAAATATGTGTGTTATATGTATAAATTTCTATTTAATTTAAAAGTAATTAAAATTTTTTTTTGTGTATTACTCCAAATAACACATATTTTATATAACAACGTATAATAAATACAACAAAGAATGCTAAATGCATATGGGTATATATTTATTATGCATCATGCAAGAACAATTCTATAATTTTTAAGTTACTACAAAATATTAAATAGAAACAGTTTAACATTGGTGAATATCTATAAACAGATAATTGTTTAAATCATTAATATAAAATTATAGTTTAATATTATATTACAATTCAATCTCTTACAAAATCTGATTTTTATTTTGTAATTATTTACATATATGTAATTATATTAACATTTTAAACTATTTATGCATTTAAGGTTTTGTATAAGAACACCAATTTGGCTGCTTTATCATTTCCTAATTTATTTCTAAGTTTAGATTGAACTAAACCATGTGTTGAAAAAATCTGTTCCACGGAGGAAGAAGTAGCTGTTGCTGTAAACAGTTGCTCTATGGCTTTTTTTACACTCCCCTCACCATCTGATACACAAATTTCTGAATCAAAGTGTGTTTTCCACCAGTCTAAGGGAGAAATCTTTGTTACGATGTCCTCATCAAATAAAAATTCAGAAAAAGGATCAGATTTTCCTTGAAATTTCATTATCAGATTGATTTCATTATTGATATAAAATGTGAACTGTATTTGTCTTTAGCAAAAAATAAGGCTTTATTTTTTCATCATTAGTCAAATTCACACTATGCTATTCTAAGGCACTAAATGCAAGGTAATCTTATAACTAAAAGTGCGAAGCTATCAATTATCAGTGTTGTTGCCCCCCCCTCCCCCCTTACTCAGCCATGGTCAATTTTAGAAAACAATCTTGCTTACTTGACAATACGAATGACTGCTTAGTGCTTAGCTTAGTACAATAACATTTCTTATTTTTTTCCATTGCAATAAGCAATGAATTCTAGGAAAAGAAAGAGGAAAGGGATCAATTACAGGGATTAAAGTATTTTCAATTATAGAAGAAACATGAAACTGGAATTAATTCTATGTTAGACAAACAGTCCAAATATTTATGTTATAATTAGTTCATGTATTGATCACATTATATGATCAATACATCAACATATGGGATATTGTAATTTGCAGGTAAATGTAAAACAAACTTGTGAATTATGTATAATTTGCTTTAGAGAAAGTGACTCTCCACTGAAAATACTATTATATTAAATAGATTTAACTTTAGCTTCAGCATCTTGCTTTCAAAAAATGGAAGTGACTAATAAGAAAAAAAAAACTTTAAAAATTAGTAAGTATTTATCAGTAGTTTTGGAGAATGTACTATGGATAGATAAAATTTTTAATGCAGTGTTGCATTTACTTTCATAATATAATAGTATTTTTAATCTATAAAAGTTTTATTTAATGTTATTAAAAGGTAATTTTTATTCTGAAATGAATGATTTTAACTTTTATTTTAACATGAATGAGGAATTTGATCTTTATTCAGCCAGTAAATATGAATGTTAAAAAAACTGATTTAAATCAAAGATTTTTGTAAAAAAATCATTTGATTTAAATCATGATTTAAATCACGATTTAAATCAAGCTGATTTAAATCAAACAATCCTGTCTTTAATTAAAAAAATTTTTTGAGACTTATTTACTACTCTATATTAACAATAAATAGACCTAATCGACCACCTAAATCAACCCCTTCTCCTAAAATCTCTGCTTTTCTCCCCCTGCCCCTCCCCAGCCTCATCACATGAAGACCCTCCCCTTACAAGTGCGTCTCATTAAATTTTAAATCTTTAAAATTCGCTCTATTTCTTATTGTTTGTAACAATATTTAAATAACAATCTAAATTACTCCCCTCCTTTCCCCCCAAAAGTCCTCTTTATTTTCTTTGCCCCCCCCCCCCCCCAGTACATACTTTAAAATCTTTAATTTTTTTCATACAATAATTAAATAATAATTTTCAACAATAATTAAATAATTATCTAATTTGCTCCTCCCCCCACCCAAAAAAAATCTGCTTCTTCACCCCCCTCCAAGCACACAAACCTTAAAATCTTTAAAATTATTTTTTAAAGATTTTTATGCCTTATTGTTACTTTGTAGCAACAATAAATAAATGATCGTGCCATCCTCCCCTTAAATTTCCATTCCCCATCCCCAGAAAAAGTGGTGAATTTCTAAACATGGAAGGGAGGGGGAGGCAGAGAGAAAATTTTAGTCTTTTTGTAGTTTGACTGTTCTCACAGCTGATATTTTGTTAATGGGAGGGGATTTATTTTAAAGAACATATTTATTTCAAAACATAAAGTATACACATGATTCAGGGAAGAAAGAACAGCCAAACTGCAAAAAAGATGAAAATTTCTGCTTTCCTTCACATACAGTGAACTCTCACTTATACACCACCTCTTTTATAAGTCTTTTTCATTTATACGACAATTTTCAGTGGTCCCGGCTCATTATATAGGAAAATAATGATAATCATCATTCGTTTATGCATCGCTGTAAAAATAAATATTTCACTTATGCGCCAAAATTTTTTTTACAATAACAATTTTTTTTTTTTTTTTTACAATAGCAAAAATGTGTTGCCCGATACAGTGCAATAGTTTATTTTCCTCAATTCTCAATGTACCTTTTCTACCTTTGTTGATTCTAGAAAGATATTCTTTCAATAAATTCGAATTTCGAATGGGTATCTTATCTGTTACATCACCCATATTGAAAATCCATTCATCTTGAAGGAAAAGACATGTACTATTGCTTTTACCCAGAGGCTAGTCATATCCCCATTTCTAATGCTGTTTATAAGAGAAAGGGGTCATACATCTTCCCTTATCTCGGTAAATAAAAGGGGGTGGTCTGTTTAGTGACAAAACAGTAATCAAACAATCTTATCTGCAGCATGGATAACGTCAAAGATTTTCTGTTTAGAGTATACTATCTATCCGTATTCACTCTTTTTGATCTGGTCAGTCAACGCTTTCTTGCGATTGTCTTTCATATGACATACTAGAGAGGTCCTAGACATCCTACAAAAGGGCAACCTTAGTTCAAGTTCGATCTAATCCCTTTATCTCGCTTCCAATGTTTAACCCATTGTTGAAATTCTCCCTTCTTTTGTCGAATCCACGCCTTCTTTTCTTCAACACGTTTTATTGCTTTATCATGAGACAGACGATTTTAACTGAGTTTTAAGCTTTCTTTTTTTTATTTGAGTTTTAACAGTATAGTAGCTAACAAACTTTAGCTTGTGCAACATTTAAGATTTGTCTCTCAGCGAAATGGCAAAACGAAAGAAATTGTGCTTGACTTTCAAAGTGAACGTTATTAAAAATTTTGAAGAAAATCCATCAACTACTAAAAAAGCTTTAGCTGATCATTTTCAAATTCCAGAGTCAACTTTGAAAGGAATTTAAAAAAAAAGAGAAGCAATTCTAACTGCTCAACGAGAATGCGGAATTCAATCCTCGAAGATAAGCCGAATTCAAGGAGGAAAGTTTCAAGAATTAGAAAGTGTTTTGTTACAATGGTTTAAAGAAGCCCGTGCCTGTAACATTCCGGTTAACATTGAGCTTCTCAGTCAGAAAGCTGTTCATCTCTCAGAGACTTTGAAAATTGAAAACTTTGCTGCATCACATGGATGGGTGGAGAAATTCAAGATTCGGCACGGCTTAGAATTTCGTACTCTATCTGGAGAAAGTGCTTGACGAAAAAACTGTAGAGCAATGGAAAGAGGACTTACCATCTTTAATGAAAGGATACAAACCTAAAGACATTTTTAATTGTGATGAAACTGGCTTGTTTTTCAAGATGATGCCTAAAAAACATTGGCAATTAAAGGGGAACCCTGTCACGGCGGAAAAAGCAGTAAAGAAAGATTAACTGTTTTGTTAGGCTGTAATGCAGATGGATCCGAAAAACAACCCCCTTTAATCATTGGGAAATCAAAAAATCCTCGCTGTTTTAAAAACATAAAGCGGCTTCCATGTGAGTACTTTAACAATCGTGCGGCATGGATGACGTCAAATATTTTTTTAGATTTTCTTCATAAATTTGACAAAAAAATGGGAAAAGGAAAAAGAAAAGTTCTCCTATTTATGGATCAGTGTCCTGCTCATCCACGAGATCTGCCAAATTTTGATCATATAAAAGTAGTGTTTTTTCCTGCAAACTGTACGAGTAAGCTACAGCCTTTAGATTTAAGTGTAATCCGTTGCTTAAAAGTGCATTATAGGAAAACTTTGATTCGTCGATATCCTGCCGAAATAGAAACAGGCAATTCAGCTGCAGTCGATGTAAAAATTTCAATTCTTGATGCTATGAATATGGTATGTGCTGCATGGAGAAGTATCAGTGATTATACCATAAGGAATTGCTTTAAAAAAGTCGGATTTTTATTTCCTGATGAATATGAATGTTGTGATCAAATTAATGAAAATGAAGAAAATTGTGATATAGGTCTCACTGATGACGAATGGCAAACTGTATCTGATGGACTTGTTTGTTTTAATGAATTTGTTGATATTGATGACAATTTAGTAACAACCGAATTAAGAGATATTGAAGACATCGCTAATGAAATGGCTGATAGTGATGGAGATGATGATAATGAAGAAAATGATGCAAAGTTCCTCCAAAACATACGAAAGCGTTAGAAGCTTTGGACACTATTCGGGACTATTTGCAATTTAATTCAGCTGCTGAAACTCCCTTTTCTTATTTGGATGAACTTGAAAAAACTGTTTTACAAATTCATCGGCAAAAACAAAAACAACATCTATTATAGATTATTTTGAAAAGAAATAAATTATTATTAGGTATGTTACACTTTCTGTTTTATTATGTATTATTATTTTTTTTTGTTTACATATTTATTTATTTATTTTATTTATTTATTTTTTGTATAGCTACAGAAATTACCAAATCATTATAAATATCAACATATAATCTTTAGAAACATTCTTATGCATGCTCTCATTGTAATTTATGCTGCGTTTTAGAATTTGATTAGACCCTTTTTCTTTTATGCGTCTCTCTCACTTATGCGCTTTTTTCTGTTGGTCCCTTGGGCCGGTGCATAAGTGAGAGTTCACTGTATTTAGAAATCCAACCCTAAAAGAAGTTTAAGCAGTTCCCTTTTCACCTTTGGAGAAAAGGACAGAGCAAAAATTTCAAAGTTATTTTAGATGAGTGATACTTATGAGATGATGTAGATGAGCTGAGTTACCTTACTATAAAATAAGAAATAGAACAGCTTTTAAAAAAATATATACTAAAGATTTCAAAGTATTTTCTGAGTGGAGGGACAGTGGGGGAAATAGAACTTTTGGGAGAAAGAAGGGTATTTTAGATGATTGATTATTCATTAATTGTTACTAAACAAATACAGCAGATTAAAAAAGTAATAATTTTAAATATTGTATGTGTGTGAGGGAGGGTGGGGTGGGGGGCAGGGAGGCATTTTTTTGGAGCAGAGAAAAAACTTAGGCGACAAATTATCTTTTTTTTTTTTTTTTTTTTTTTTTTTTTTACTAGAGAGCAACAAATAGGACAAAAGATCTCCTCAAATAACAGTTTTACAAATTTTAAACTTTGTATTCACAAGGATGAGGGGGTAATGTGAATTTCAAAGGCAGTGGTTTGTAATTTAGATGATTTGTTATTCATTTATTGTTAATAGAGAGCAACAAATAGGATAGAAGTTTTTTTTTTTTTTTTTTTTTTTTTAAATTATAGGGGTTGACAAAGAGAGGGGAAGCAGAAATTTTGGGGGTAGAGACGAGGTAATTATAATTGTTGACTATTTATTTATTGTCACTAGACAGGAACAAATAGAGCATATATTTTTTAATAAAGAGTTTTAAATATTTTAAGCTTTGTATGCTGAGGAGGAGGGGAAATATAAATTTTGGATGGAGGGTGAGATTGTAGTTTGGAGGACTGATTTTTTACTTATTGGTGTTATATTACTAGCGAGCAGTAAGAAGGCCAGAAGAATTTAAGATTCTCAAGATTTTGAACTTTTTGTGTTGGGGAGGGCAGAGAAGGGAATCAGACATTTCATGTGCGGGGGAGGGGGGGTATTTCATTAACAAAATATAAAAGCAAAAGTAGAAATCTGCTAAAACCTTCAAAAGATTGAAAATTGTCTTCCTTAAATTTTTAAAATTATTTTTTTTGTGTAATTTTTTTATGTGGTGGGGTGGGGGGGGGGGGCTTATATTTGGGAATGGAAAAGAAAATCAAAATTGCTTAAAAGTGGGAGGGGGGCTTACTTTCAGGATTTTACGGTAATGATTTTATGAAACTAATTTATGCAACTATTTTGTGAAATGTTTCTTTAAAACACTTAAATGCGGGGTTAGTAGAAGGTTTACAGTAATGTAAATTTAGTATGTTGTTACAGTCACTTAGATAATTTTATTTTTTAAAAGGTTGTATATAGCATTTATAGTGATTGTACAGAACCACATAAACGAATTCAATTACACTACTGTCTATGGGCAGTAATTACTTAAAATGCATTTTAGTGACATTATGTTATTTGAAATTATACAATGTTTGTATATGTTATAAAGGCTTACTTTGGCATGTTCTCCATTCAAAATATGGGGTGTGACATTTATAGTTCTTTTACAAGACAACACAAAATAATTAAGGTGCATTACACTTTATTGCCAATTACTGTTGAAAGAGCTCTTTTCTATGACCTTTATTTAACTTACGAACTGTGTCTTCAAATAACTTTCCAAATGCATTTTAAGCTCACTTCCCATGAACTAATTTTGCTCAAATCTTCAGAAAAAGCTTCTGCCATTGTCAAATTTTTCTCATTAATTTTTTTATGCTGGTAGTGCCCTGGTGAGAAATTGTATAGTAATATTTCAAAATGATTTTTTTTTTATGTTTTCACATATAGCAACTATATTCCAAATTAAAAGTAGATAGGGTAATTTAAACAGAACTTTCTTTTATGCCAATTACACTCTCTAGCGAGGAATATATTATTTGAAGTTTTTATTTTTAAATATAGATTATATGGGACTAATAATTATGTAGGATATAACTAATTCAGGACAGATATAGAAAAATAAACTGTCTAATTTAGATAATCAATTCTATATAGCTTCATTAGAAAAGAACCAATTTCTGGTTTTGGTGTTGTTGAGCTTAAATTGTACAGTGTGTTAGGGAATAAAAAAAAAACGCTGACATTTAAGTTTAAAATTTTCAATAATAATAATAAAAAAACTATTTTGTATGTAATTTTTTGTTTTATAAATTTCTGACTTCTTGATAGTTGATACTGAATCTTATAGTTTTTTTTTATAAGTATATAAAGCAAATTATTTCTGTTTTGTTGATTAGTTGATCTTCAATTTCGTTCAAAGTGAGAAATAAAAGAAGAAAAAAGGGGGGGGGGGAAAGCAGCTTTAGTATATTGTTTAAGTTTTCATGTTAAGTGCAAAATATTTTAGTTTCTAATCTATATTATGCTTGAAAATATTTATTATCAGCATTAACAGTAAGTTGATTATTTTGAAAATATGGGATATATATAAAAAATATCAGATATGTATCAAAATATCAGATATTTTTGATATTTTTGAAAATATCATGATATTTACGAACCCTGTGTATAAAACATGATATCTACATTTAAATAAAATTGATTTTTTTATGTTTTACTGTATGAAGACATTTACAGTTATTACTTTGAATTTAAACTCATTTCATATTGCAAACAAAATTTTAAATTATGAGTATGGAAATAACTAAAAATTCACAATTCATTACTGATACTAAACTATCAACTAAGTTGTTACATAAAATAGTCAAACGCAAGGTATATGCAATTAATCTGCCTACCGGCTTGTCCATCCATACACAATTTAAATTTCTTAAAATGCTCTTAAATTCAAGAATTTTAAATTTGTTATTGGGGTAATAGATTACTATCTATTTCCAGCAATGGATGAATTAAGAACAAGTTTGCGACGCTTGAATCTCCTGAAAGTCTGGAAGTTTGTGCACCGAGGATGCAAGGGGGCAGATTACTATATATATTTGTATATATAGGCAACGTCTGTGGTCCGAAAAACTATTTTTTTAAAAATGAACTGCAACTACTTTATCAAAAGTGTACTAAACTACAAGTACTTGTTTTAAAGAGTACCAACTATAAACTACTTTTCAAAAGTAACTACTTCAAACTACTTTGCTACTTTTAGATTTTGTCAAAGGATTCAATCTACACTCAAATTTGAGGACATGGATTAAGTAATACAGTTGTCTCTCAATATATATCACAACAGTTGGGTGGTACAATCAAATAAGTGAAATATAACAGAAGGCATTAAAGAATTAAAAATGATAACATAACAAGAAAATGTTTTGTGTTTGTATACAAAATGTTAGTTTACACACATATGAATTTCTCAGCTAGTTTAAGAAAGATATATGTAATATACAATCAACTTTATACATATAGTTACACAAAAAATGCAGTTTCACTACACCTTATGCATTTATTTAGGAAGACATAAAAAACAGAGCTATATATCTGCACAAGCAATTTAACGAGAGTCTACCATTGTACATAAGATATTTATACATAACCAAACACTGCGTAATCATACCATCAAGTGTTAATGGAAAAATCTATGAAGTGATACGATGTGCTGTTAAATACTGAAGCTGAGATTTGTCGATGACATTTGCAAATTGTTGTGTACAACACATTTTGCACTAAAGAAGTAATTTATGATTATGTTATTTGCCCCCTTTTTCTAAAGTAGCATTAAAAGTAGCATCAGTACTAACTACAAACTCTTGATTTTTTGTATCATGCTACAAACTACTGTTTTTTTATATTGTGCTATTTGCCAGATTACTTTTTTCAAAATGTAGTACATTACACTACAAACTACTAGAAAAAGTAGTGAGTATTATAGTTTTGCTACTTCCAACCACTGGGTAATGTGACAAAATATCGCTGTGCAAAATCTTTTGCAGATGAGATTTCGCACAGACCAATTATCGCTAGGGCAAATTTTTGATACACACCCTTATTCTTTTTCACTATCCTTTTCAATCTCAATTTATTTTATCACCTACCTGGAAGTTCCTGCTTGTATTAGAGGATATATTTTGAAGTCTTTTTACTGTTATGCTGCTTTGTCTTGACAGCTATTTTTATTATTTAGCAATCATGTATTTAGCGTTATTGCTTTTCACCATGCTAACTTGGTGGCATACATCGTTCATATTAAATGACACTTCATCACCAGGTGGTAGACATTCTAGAACGTGATGATTATATGTGTGCCATTTACATCACAACATTAGGTAACTTCTGCAATCTTTCTGAAAGCTGGATCTAGGTATTTCCGAGCTACACCTTCTTGCCAAGGTATTGGCTTTACAGCTGTATATAAGGGTTCACAAGATATTGCTATGTTGCTCAAATGTGATTTTTTTTTCATTTGAACTTATCAAGTATGGTGTGACAATGCTACATTGTGTAAAGAGTGCATTTATGTTAGTTTAATTTAAGATTTTTTCAGTTGAAATATATTTTATTTGTCATCATTCCTTTTGTCAGTTAGCTGCATTATTTATTAATTATTAAATTAGTGATTGTTTTCTAATGAACTTTTAAACTTTTCTCCTAGAACTGTTTTTTCTACTAGGTCATATAATATTGTTATGAATTTTGTATATATCTGTAAATATTCCATTTGTTTAAATTTATTTTATTTTATTATTGGGAAAATTGCAGTATTATTAATGTATTTCCTATTGAGCATCATGTAACTCAATGCTAAAGGCCTCAGATGGTTTGCAAGGAAAACAACCTTACACCCTCATCTTTATAATGGAAGTCTATGGAAATATCGCCAAGGAATGGGTTTATCGCCAAGTTGGCGATGGTTTTGGCAACTTATTTTTGTCACCAAATTTGGCGATATGTCGCCAAATGTCGCCAAGTTGGCGACGGATTTGGCGACTTTTTGTGCAATCCCCCCTTATACATTTATATTGGGATCCTTTCCCGTTTGGAGTACTCTATCGAGAGTTGAAGGACCTTCTGGTAATTTCTAGCATTAGAAAGCCCTAGAATAATCTGGAAAGATCTCTGAAGTCTATTGCCCCCCTCTCAAGGACTGCACGTCCTGGGCAGTTCAACCTTTGATCGGAAAGCAAACCCGTTACCAACAAATGCTATACTATTCAAAACACATTCATAATGCTGAATTATACAAAATATACACTTATTTAAAAATAAAATTAAATTAAAGCATAGAAATTATTACATACAAGTATTTAAATAATAATAATGATAATGCTAAGCAAAATAAATAATTACATTAACTTACATACAAGACCATGGTCACACTAATTTACATTATTTACATTACACTATTTACAATCAATGAACTAAGTACTATGGCCATAGTATGGAGCCAGCCTGTCGTAGTGAACGACTCTAGGCTTTGAACTTGGTGATTTTCGGATCCGAATTACGACATCGTTCAGTCTGTTTAGGACTGTATAAGGACCGTCCCAGTGCGATTGCAGTTTGGGAGAAAGTCCTTTACGTCGAGTCGGATTATAAAACCAAACCTTGTCACCTTCTTTGAATTGATGTCCCGTGGCTTTCGTGTCATACCTGGTCTTCATCTTCTCCGTCTGTATGTTGATCCGCTCTCGAGCCAAGTTGTGGACGTCTTCAAATCGTGCCTGGAGATTCTGCATGTATCCCTCTGGCGATGAAGGCACATCTGGAGGGCGACCAAAAAGCAGGTCACAAGGTAGACGAAGATCACGACCGAAAAGCATCTGAGACAGGGAATAGCCGGTCGTTTCATGGACGGCGCTGCGATAGGCGAGAAGAAACAAAGGGAGTTTTTGGTCCCAGTCTTGTTGGTTTCTTGAAACTAGCAGTGAGAGGTTGTTGAGGATGGTACGATTAAACCTCTCAACCATGCCATCCGACTGTGGGTGTAAAGGCGTCGCCCTAGTTTTGTCCATTCCGAGAAGTTGACAGAGACCCTCAATCACAGCAGAGATGAAATTTCTGCCCTGGTCAGAATGCATTTGAAGGGGGACTCCATACCTTGATATCCACTGGTGTACCTAGGCATCCGCAACCGTAGAAGTTTCTTGATCAGGGATGGCATAGACTTCAGGCCATTTCGTGAAATAGTCCATGACAACAAGGAGGTATTTGTTGCCATCAGCACTTCTTGGCAGAGGACGTAGGATGTCAAGGGCGATGCGTTCGAAAGGTGCTCCTACATTGTAGAGATGTAGTCTTCCTCGGCTACGTTTCTTTGGTCCTTTCCGAGCTGCACATGCATCGCAAGATTTGCACCATTGTTCGACGTCAGCTCTCGCTTTTCCCCAGAAGAAGCGCTCTCGGACTCTGTGTAATGTTTTCATGACTCCAAAATGGCCACCAGTGGGACTGCCATGTAATTCCTTGAGGACCTCTGGGATTCGGGATCGAGGAAGTACCAACTGCCACCGAGATGTCTTCCCATCTTCCGATTCGAATTTTCGGAACAGAACACCATTCCTGACGTGGAGGGAGTCCCAAAGAGCCCAATATTGCTTCGTCGTAGGACTGTAAGTTGAGATGTCTTTCCAACTGGGCTTTGTGCTAGAAGATTCTAATAACTCCAAGATTGGTTTGATGTCAGAATCTGCCATTTGATCTTCTCGAATCTTCTCATCACTCCAGGGATCTGGTGGCGTTGATAGTGAAGTCTTGGTCTGGCGTATGACATATTCGGGATTATACTTGCTCTCCGCTCTGGAACAATAGCGACAACTTTCAGGACATGGTCTTCTTGATAAGGCATCAGCATTTCCATGCGATGAGCCTTTACGATGCCTGATGTCAAATTCGTATTCCTGGAGTCGTTGTATCCATCTGGCTACTTGGCCCTCTGGGTTTTTAAAATTCATCAGCCATGTTAGGGATGCGTGATCAGTACGAAGGAGAAATTTCCTGCCATAGAGATAGTGATGGAAATGTTCTATGGCTTTCACTATAGCTAATAACTCCTTACGAGTGATACAATAATTCCGCTCTGGTTTTGATAAACATTTGCTCCAGTATGCTACGACTCATTCTTGGCCATCTATTTCTTGGGAAAGAACAGCGCCGACACTTTCATGACTGGCATCCGTGTCCACAATGAACTGTTTGTCGGGGTGTGGATAGGTAAGGACTGGAGAGGATGTGAGAGCTTCTTTCAGCCGCTGGAAGGAATTCTCGCATTCTTGTGTCCATAGAAACTTCTGCTTGCTTTCAATGAGCCTATGCAAGGGTCTTGCGATGTTGGAGAACCCCTGTACAAACTTTCTGTAATAAGTGCATAGTCCCAGAAAGCTTCGCAACTGATGGACGTTTTCCGGACGCTTCCAGTTCTTTACTGCAGACACTTTTTCAGGATCTGTTCGAACACCTTCAGCTGAGATGATGTGTCCTAAATAGTTTACTTCCCGTTGGAAGAACTTGCATTTCAAAGGGTTCAGCTTTAAATTCGCCGCTCTTAGCTTCGTTAACACTTTTCGAATATTCTCTAGATGTTCTTCAAACGTGCGGCCACCAATGATGACTAGGTAGATGAGACAAGCTTCAAAAGTCAGGCCTTTTAACACTGTCTCCATGAGGCGCTCGAACGTTGCTGGGGCATTGCAGAGCCCGAACGGCATAACTTTAAATTGCCAAAGTCCTTGTCCAGTAGTAAATGCGGTCTTCTCTTTGTCATCAGGATGGATCTCTACTTGCCAATATCCACTCTTCAAATCCAGCGTGGAAAACCATTTATGTCCTGAAAGAGTATCTAGCGTGTCATCTATTCTTGGTAGAGGATAGCTGTCCTTCTTCGTGATATCGTTAAGTTTACGATAATCCACACAAAATCTTGTGGAGCCATCTTTCTTTCGGACCAACACGATGGGAGAGGCCCACGGACTTGATGACGGTTCGATGATGTCACTATCCTGCATCTCTCGTAAGAGCTTAGAAACCTCTTCTTGTTTTGCGAACGGCAAGCGTCTTGGATGCTGTTTAATCGGTGGATGGTCGGCAGTATCAATTCTATGACGTGTCAGTGAAGTGCGCCCTATATCACTCTCGTTTTGTGAAAACACATCCTTAAATTCCTGGAACAGTCTTTCTGCGGCATGTCTCTGTTCAGGAGATAAATTTTCATTTCGTCCAATTACAGGTGTTAAACTTGTAGACGGCTCCGATAACGTCAAGCTCGGGTCTTTGCAAACACAGGTGACTGGAGCACAGGTTGCAAGCACTTCACCCTTCTGGATAATTCTAGATTTTTCACTTACGTTCGCAATTCTCACAGGTATGACATCTCTCAACAGATCTACCAGCGCTGATGCTATTAGCACTCCTTTTGGGCTCTTCTCAGGATATCCAACCAAGTCACACTGAAAACTTCTTTCGTTTCCAGTTACTCCAGGTATCATCATTTCGGTTCAAGGAGGGATGATAACATCTGCCTTGGCTGTGATCCGTTGAATGGACCCGGACTCATTTCCAAGTTTGAAAATAGTGACATCTTCTTGAGCAGAGCGTAATTCATTATTCTTAAAATCCAGTGCAAATCCATGCTCTTTTAAAAAGTCCAGTCCGAGTATGAAAGGATCTGAAATATCGGCCACATAGACTGTATGATGGTAAGCGGCATTCCCAAACTTTATTTTCAATTTCATTCTTCCATGTATGTCGATCTTATCCCCGGTCACGGTTTGAAGGATAACACGGGCCCTAGTCCAGAGGAGTTTTTCTTTTAGCCGCTGAGCTAGATCTTTCTGAATGATGGTCACATTGGCTCCTGTATCGATGATCATATTACAGGGCAAATCATTCACACGCCCGACTATAAAAACTCCATTCTCGCCGCAACTTCTTGCAGAAATTTGACATACTTGATAATGGGGCTTCTCAAAATCTGGCAACCTCCGCCCCGCGAGATGGCCATTAATTAGTTTTTCTGCTCTGCCATTCGTGCGGAGTTATTACCTTCTGTGCTGGGTCGTTTTAGGCAGTTTCTTTGAATATGGCCTTCTCCACCGCATTTCCAGCACTTGATCTTTCTGCCAGGTTTGTTGTCCATCAAGGAGTTTATCTGTCTCATCACGTCCTTCATCTGCTGCTGTAAACGCTCCACAGCTGTATCCGATGTCTCAGGCATGTTGGCTACTCGCACAAAGTGCCTATCTTTCCTTGTAGCTTGCTGGGCTGCCTCGAATTTCAGGGCATAAACTAAAGCCCCTTTTAAGTCACTGAGATCTGCAATCCGGAGTTGTTTCTGGATCTCAAAGTCACGCACACCATCGATGAAATGTTGCAGAGCTAAACTTTCTCTAGTTTCAGTCGGGCAGTCAGGATAAGCAAGATGGGAAAGTCTCTCGACATCCGTAGCAAGCTCTTGCAGGGATTCAGTGGATTTCTGCTGTCGAGATTTGAGCTGGAGTCTGCTATATTCCTTCATGCATTTCTCGCCAAAGCGCAATTCTAAGGCACTGACGAGCATTTCAAAATCCAGCGGTTCATTTGCAGGCAATGTCTGTAGGACGTCGGCAGCATCAGCTCGTAGAGAAGCAGCTAACTGGCAAGCCTTTGTCTGGGAATCCCATCCATTGGCGTCCGCTATGATCCCAAATTGTGTCTTAAAAACTGGCCATGAGGATTTTCCGTCATAGGTCGAGAGTTTAATACAGGAACGAGGAAGCATAGATTGATACTTGACATCTTCGGTATAGTTTCCGGCATTTATCTTTTGTTTCTTCACATTTTCCAACTCTTTTTCTACACGCTCTATCCTTTCTTCTACGTTATTGGCTGTCTTTTGAACTTTTTCTTCTATTTCCTGAAATCTTCCTTCAAATTTGTTTTCCACGCTGTCAATTCTTTCATTTAAAGATGTTATTTTATTATCTATTAATTCTTTCAACTCACCAATGTTGGTTGACATATCTTTCTTCATTTCTTCCGACATCTCCTTCATTTCAGCCTGGTTTGCAGTCATTTTCTCATCTATCGCTGACATTTCCTTCTTCATTTCTTCTGACATTTCCTTCATTTCAGCCTGGTTCGCAGTCATTTTCTCATCTATCGCTGACATTTCCTTCTTCATTTCTTCCGACATTTCCTTCATTTCAGCCTGGTTCGCAGTCATTTTCTCATCCATCGCTGACATATCCTTCTTCATTTCTTGTTTCATCTCGCCAAGGTTGGTTGACATCTCAGCCTGATTCGCAGCTAATTTCTCCAATAATTGTTTCAGTTGCTCCTCCATTGCTCTGGTGATCGGCATTCAATCCCACTTCTGACACCAAATGTTGTGAGCTCGGGGTTCGAAAGGACTGATGCCAATATATAAGAACAATAAACAGGCTTTATTTACCACAAACAGTTCGATAAGAACTGTAATATCTTCTCAAAATACAAATATTCAGTAATTTTGAGAAGATATTACAGTTCTTATCGAACTGTTTGTGGTAAATAAAGCCTGTTTATTGTTCTTATATATTGGCATCAGTCCTTTCAAACCCCGAGCTCACAACAATATGTATTGTAACATATAAACCACTATAATTATTTTTGTTGCAGTCTGAAATTATTATGAAGTCAAGTATACAAAAGTTATGTTTCTTTTAGTTTATTAAACTTTTATATTTTTCATATTTTGAACTTTTAATAAAGCCAGTTTGTTTTTAAAATACTTTGTTTTCTCTAAACTATCCATACTCACTACTTATATTATGAATTTACTGCCCAAGTAAATGTTGTACTGCCAGGCTGCTACACATTTTAGAACTGCTATGAAGTAAAGGACTTTAATAGAAGTTTCATAAAATGCAACTAATTTTCCATTAAAAAAATATAAGTGCAAAATCTCACCTAGACAAATGAATGAAAAAAATAATCATGTGAATAATTATAAAGTTTTCTTTTAAAAACATATCAATGCATTTTAACCCTAATGGTCACAAATTATGCTTAGCCTTGGCTTAACCAACGTGATCCCTCCTTCCTTTTTAGAAGGTATATGATCTATTATAAATCAAAGGCCAGATCATCCTGTGTAATTATATTATTTCCAAAGTTTTCTAAATATTTTCAAAATTTATTTAAAGAATTCAAAAGATTTTAGTACCTTATCATATAAATCATTTTTTCTTCAAAAATGTTTAGGCTCATATGTTATCAAAATGTTCAATTAAAAAGCATATTTTCTTGGAAATATTATTTTGCCTGTAGCATATGTTTGAAAATTGTCTGATGTGATATGATATGATAAATTTGGTATTTTCATTATTGATACACATATTTATGTTTTAAAACAAATAAAGGTCTCATTATTTGGAATTTTACTATTCAAAATATTTCTGCTGTTATTATTTTGCTTTCCTACAACACTTGCTCCTTTTTCAGTTGACAATTGAAAATTGATTTGTAAATATATACTCAGAAAACACAGGAAATAATCTTTAACAACTATAAATTCTGAAAAAGAAAGCGATAATAATAATTTTAAAAAATCACGAATAATCGAAATTCACGAATGTTAAAACCACGAATGTTGAAGGATTACTATATTGGTTTAAACAGTCATGATTATTGAATCATTAATTTTTATGCCTCAGTTAATCTTTAACAAAGTCTAAGAAATATTACCCACTATACTGTGTTATCAGAACAATAGTAATTTGAAGATACAAAGTATAATCGGTATATAATTTCTCTCCCCTCTCATGTATATTAATAAATTTTATCTGATCCATGTTTTTTTTCTTTATTTAAAAAAGTTATTTTTGTAGGCATTTTAAAGAATTACTTTTATAAATTTTCATTATATAAAAGTTATAGAGTTTCAGATAAAGAGAAAATTAAGATTGATTTGGTTGTTTCAAAGCTGTTTTATTTATATACTAGCTGACCCGCCCGGCATTGCCCGAGCCCTTGTAATAAACTTAAATCTCTTAAAAAACAGAACTCTGGCCACGGTCTACGATGGCTTCGGAACCGTATACCCGGCATGCTCGTATGCTCTAGAAAATCTTTTATTTCCCCGTACCACCGCCAGGGGAGCATTCTGTTCTAAACAAACCTCTTTCCGAACGAACTTCTGAGACAGGTCCCCGCTGCCTACGTTACTGTATAGTAGGCACACTACAAAATTGAGCTGGTTTCGAGAAGATTGGAACATTATTAGCCCAGTTATTGCAATAAGGCACAGTTAGAGAAAATAACCTTGAATGAGGTGCCGAGGGGAGGGGATGTTCGAATGTCCTTCAGAAAATGACTAATTAGGAGGCCCACTATGCACGCATAAAAATTCGTTCGTTTTGTTAAGCTAGGAATTTAATTACAAATTTGGCTTAAACTCTTATTTGTAAATAGTGGTAACCGCTACTCATAAATTTAATTTAATGCTATAAAGGGTGACTATTAAGTTAAATATACTGTTTGGAATCACTTGCGTTGAAATCGGAAAGATAGTTGCTGATATATAGAAACGGGGCATAGTTAGAGAAAAACCTTGAAGGAGGGGCCGGGGGGGAGGGTTGTTCATGTACCCTTCAGCAAATGACTAATTAAGAGGAGCACTATGCATCTTTCGAAATTCGTTCGTTTGCTTAAGCTAGGAACTTAATTACAAATTTGGCTTACCCAATTATTTGGAAATAGTGGTAACCACTACTCATAAATTTAGTTTAATGTTATAAAGAGTGACAATTAAGTTAATTATAATGTTTGGAATCACTTGCGTTGAAATCGGAAAAATAGTTGCTGAGATATGGAAACGGAGCATAGTTAGAGGAAAAAAAGAAAACGGAGCATGGTTAGAGAAAAAAAGAAAACGGAGCATAGTTAGAGAAAAAAACCTTGAAGGAGGTCCCGGGGTGGAGGGGATGTTCAAGTGCCCTTCAGCAAACGACTAATTAGGAGGACCACTATGCATCTTTCAAAATTCGTTCGTTTGCTTAAGCTTTGAACTTAACTACAAATTTGGCTTAAACTATTATTCGTAAATAGTGGTAACCGGTACTCATAAATTTAGTATAATGTTATAAAGAGTGACATTTAAGATAATTATAATGTTTGGAATCACTTGTGTTGAAATCGGAAAGATAGTCGCTGAGATATGGAAACGGAGCATAGTTAGAGAAAAAAAAAATTGAAGGGAGGGCCGGGGGGGAGGGCTTGTTCAAGTGTCCTTCGGCATATGACTAATTAAGAGGACCACTATGCATCTTTCAAAATTCGTTTGTTTGCTTAAGCTTTGAACTTAATTACAAATTTGGCTTAAACTATTATTCATAAATAGTGGTAACCGCTACTCATAAATTTAGTTTAATGTTATAAAGAGTGACAATTAAGTTAATTATATTGTTTGGAATCACTTGTGTTGAAATCGGAAAGATAGTTGCTGAGATATTGAAACGGAGCATAGTTACAGAAAAAAACCTTGAAGGGAGGACGGCGGGAGGGGTTGTTCAAGTGTCCTTCAGCAAATGACTAATTAGGAGGACCACTATGCATCTTTCAAAATTCGTTCGTTTGCTTAAGCTAGGAACTTAATTACAAATTTGGCTTAAACTATTATTCGGAAATAGTGGTAACCGCTACTCATAAATTTAGTTTCATATTATAAACAGTGACTATTAAGTTAATTATAATGTTTGGAACCACTTGCGTTGAAATCGGAAAAATAGTTGCTGAGATATGGAAACGGAGCATAGTTAGAGAAAAAAACCTTGAAGGGAGGGCCGGGGGGGGGGGGGGGGGAGGGGTTGTTCAAGTGTCCTTCGGCAAATGACTAATTAGAAGGACCACTATGCATCTTTCAAAATTCGTTCGTTTGCTTAAGCTAGGAACGTAACTACAAATTTGACTTAAACTATTATTCGAAAATAGTGGTAACCGCTACTCATAAATTTAGTTTAATGTTATAAAGAGTGACCATTAAGTTAATTATAATGTTTGGAACCACTTGCGTTGAAATTGGAAAAATAGTTGCTGAGATATGGAAACGGAGCATAGTTAGAGAAAAAACCTTGAAGGAGGTCCACGAAGGGTTGGGGGGGGGGGATGTTCAAGTGGCCGTCAGCAAATGACTAATTAGGGAGACCGCTATGCATCTTTCAAAATTCGTTCGTTTCCTTAAGCTTTGAATTTAATTACAAATTTGGCTTAAACTGTTATTCGTAAATAGTGGTAACCACTACTCATAAATTTAGTTTAATGTTATAAAGGGTGACTATTAAATTAATTATAATGTTTGAAATCACTTGCGTTGAAATCGGAAAGATAGTTGCTGAGATATGGAAACGGAGCAGAGTTGGAAAAAAAAACCTTGAAGGACGGGTCGGGAGGGGGGGTTGTTTAAGTAGCCTTCAGCAAATAACTAATTAGGAGGATCACAATACATCTTTAAAGATTGATTCATTTGATTAAGCTAGGAACTTAATTAGAAATTTGGCTTAGACTATTATTCGGAAATTCTGGTAACTGCTTTCTAGAAATACACCTTGAAGCTTAAATGTAATTAGACCCTTGCCCCTCTTCATTCCCGCAAACATAAAAAAGAATCTGTTAAATAAAGTTTTCTGTATTAACAATCTCCATCATAATAATAAATGTCATGTAAAAAAAAAAAAAACTTAAACCCGACTAATTGTCATGAAGAAAAATGCGCCTGAAAAATATTTCAATCAGGGGGACGTATGTGTAATTTGTCATGTGCAGGTGGGGCGACATTCGCATGGCTCTACGCTCATAACTTCAATCCATATTGACACTATTTAGTTAGAAATCCTTATTTATGCATCGCTACTCTGATTTATTTAATAACTTCTGTGAAGAATCGATGCAACCAACCAGTGAACCAACCAACCCAAGAGAAAAAAAGCGTATTTTTTATCAGTTTTTTTTATAAATTAAAAAAAATTACCAACCGAATTTTTCAAAAATCACATAGTCAGATACAGAATATTTTTTACATATGCTCAGAAATTTTAAAATTGATATGTCAATTAGTTTTCTTAAAATTCGCCAATTAGTAAAATAATTTCAAATTAGTTCATTTCTGCTTGCAAACGATTCGTTTCTTTCGCCATTTTGATTTAAAATATGTCATTTTAGAAGCGATGGTTAATGAGAATCTAATTAATATCTAGGCTAATTATCAAAAAATAAAATTCTGAGGCTCAGGTGCACATGGCCAGACCTTGGACTATCCACACCTAAATTTCCAGACTTCTAGATGGAATAGATTTTCCTAGCCATCGCCAACAGACACACACACACACACAGAGCGAAACTTTCTTTTATTACTATAGATATATATATGTTACAAGACAACTTTTAATGTAGTAATTTTGTCTTTAATAGTTATAGGTTTCTTGAATATATAGATTATGGGTTCAAAACTTTTTAATATATGTATAACAATTACTATTAATTATTGTTATATTAAAAGTGAGGAATGAAGAAAAATATAATTTTTATCTCCATCAGTTTATTTACAAATTAGATGTCTTTACTTGTACTTCAAATGATATCATCAATTAAAATTATTTAAAATAGTTTTAATTAAACAAATTTATTGATGAATTACAAATTATTATTCTGATTTAAGTCTCAGTTATATTATGTAAAAAAATATTGTTTGTTGTATACCAAAATTTATTCCAGCCATTTTTTCAGTTTTTGTCACTGTTCTGGCAAAATGACCAACCCTAAGTTAAAAGTTTTGGAAAGGCCTGCATTATAGGACATTAGAAAAATCAAGATATTTTTTTGCACTTTTTTTTAGCTTATCCCACTAGTTTTATTGTTTAAATAATGGGTAATTTCAAACCCATTAAAATCTCATTAAGAAATTCCAGACTAAATATCTGGTCTGGAATTTCTCTCTACTCTTTCATTGATGCATAATTTTTGGTGTGAGACTTTTTCAGCACAATATTTTGTCTTCGCAAGATTCTGTCCATGCTAGATTTTGTCTCAGTGATGGAACAGCTGCGCCAATTGCTCCAATTGCGCCAAAACGATAATGCTGCGCCATTCTGTGCCAAAACGATCATTTTTCAACAAAATTGCGCCCAACTGCGCCAATTCGATAATTTTCTTCTAGCAACATTTTGCCAAAAGAAAAATTTCGTCATTCTTCGCGGTACGAAATCTTCTCTTTAAAGTGCTTGTTACGATTGGAAACGTGCTCGCGCGCGCCGATCAGTCGATCCTCTGATTGGATTGAGCTTCCTGCAAAGGAACTAACTATATATGACTAGAGCTTAGCAGCTAGGAAGCTCGGTTCGCGAGACACCAATCACAGTCTGCTACAGGGGTGATTCTGGTCCAAAAATTCCGAAAAATTAAGGCAATGGTTTCCGAAAAAAAAAAAATATATATATCGGTCATAAATCCAAAAATTCGGACATAAAATGTATCGGTATTTCGGCAAATGATCGCAGAAAAAAATCAATCTCGTCATTCGTTCGAAGAAAAGTCGCTAATTTTGTCAAAGGATCGCAGGAAAAAACGTGACTTTCGTCAGAAAATCGTGAAAAAACGTCAAATTTCGTCAAAAACATTGCAAAAAGTGGCAAATTTCATCAAAAGATCGCAGAAAAAGGCAAATTTTGTCAACAGGTCGCAGGAAAAACGTGACTTTCGTCAGAAAATAGCAAAAAAACCCCCGGCAAATTTTGTCAAAAACATTGCGAAAAATGGCAAATTTCGTCAAAAGATCGCGAAAAAACGACAAATTTCGTCAACAGATCGCGGGAAAAACATGACTTTTGTCAGAACATCGCGAAAAAACGGCAAATTTTGTCAAAAACATTGCGAAAAAACGGCAAATTTCGTCAAAAACATTGCAAAAAATGGCAAATTTTGTCAAAAAATCGCAAAAAAACAAAAAATTTTGTCAACAGATCGCGAAAAACGGCAAATTTCGTCAAAAAATAGCGAAAAAAAACACAAATTTTATCAACAGATCTCGGAAAAAAACTGCAAATTTTGTCAAAAGATCGCGAAAAAACGCAAATTTCGTCAAAGGGATGAAAAAAAAAAGTGACGGGAGTGGACACCCCCCCCCCCCCCCACACACACCCCCTCTATTGTAACTTTTCAGAAAATTTGCTGTGAATTTCAGAATTTTTTTTTTACTCAGAATCACCCCTGTAATCAGATGCTAGTTAGATTGTGGTGTAAATCGCCCAACAGGTGACGCTACTGCACTTCATTTATCACGATTTCTGAAATAGCTATATCTCAAGAATTAATGTACGGAATTTCATCAAACTTCATATTATGTAATCTTGACATAAATATATTCTTATTAGATTTGGATGTATACTGACCAACAGGTGACGCTGCTATTCTCTGTTTTCCACAATTTTCGTGATAGCTCTATCTCAAGAACAAGTAGATTGTGATTTAATTTTGGTTACAAACGATTTGATTGATATAGAAAAAAGTTTTGTGATGGCTGCAACATATTGTTTTTTTTTTTGTGTGTGTGTGTGTTTACTTTTTCTCTAAAAAGCTTTTTCATGCTTAAAAGAGAGGGATTTTGCAGCTGCATAATAGTTATTTTCTGCTAAAAAAGCAGTTTTGCTGCTCCAAAATGAGCGATTTGCTGCTCCAAAATGAGTCATTTGCTGCTCCAAAAGGAGCGGTTTGCTGCTCCAAAATGATGATCCTGGTGTTCCATCACTGATGGTGAGATTTTGTCCTACACCCACATATATATTAATTAAATAGGTACTGAATGTTATGCTGCAACTTAAATTTAGGAAAATTTTAAAAACTTAGCATACACATTGCTGAATTGTTCAGTTTAGAAAGTTATACAGTAAAGCCTCAGAAATGTAATGAATTTGGTGTGACAGGGTGTCTAGCCACCTGGATAACCTGGAAAAGTCAGGAGAAAGTCAGGGAAACTTACCATTTCTGAGGAAAAGTCTTGAAAATTCTGAGAAAAAGTTAGAAAATTTTGAACTTTCAAGAAAAAAAGTAGGAAAATGCCTCATATAAAACTAAGGATTTGAAATTGCAGTGCCATTAAAATCAAACTTTGCTCTTCATAAGTACTGTAAAGAGTATTTCAACCTCTCATGCAAATCATTTTGTCTACTACCTTTCAGTCCTTCTTTGTAACTCGGAGATTTTCAGTTCCAGCTTCATTGAAACTTTGTACTGAATGTTGTAGAATTGATGTTTAGGTAGGATTATGTGTTTCACTCTGCTTACTTATCTTTGTTTAGGAACTGAACGTTTGTTAATATTCGACCACGAGGAGTTGGTGGGTCAGATCCTAGCGTGGTGGAAGAGTCCATTTACTCACAGGTTCAGAAAGTGGCAGGAGCAAGTAATTTAGGGTGGTAACATATTTGAGTGTTCCTGTCTTTGGCAACGATTACGATACCTTTCCCTCGAATTTGAGTTACTGGATTTTGTCTTTTGTTACAAAATGTTATTTTTCACAAAAAATATGATAAATTTCCCCAAAATAACTTACTTTTCACTAAATGGGCCTCAAGAAAAAAATCCTGCATCGACTCCTGATAAGTTTAAATAAAGTGAGGTTATAAAGTTCTACTGAAAACAAGATTATTTCTGCTGTTTTATTAATAATAAAGCTAAAGTTCATAAGAGTGAATTAACATAATTTGAAATAAAAAAATTGGGGGGGGGGGGTGCAAACAAAAAATATGCTGCTCTGTGCTATTTTTATTGATACAAGAAGGGGAGGGGTGAGCCTAATCATCCTTTTCTTTTATCCACCTTTGTGCATGATGGTTGTTTTTGATACAGGATAATTCATTATGAAATTTTTTTCTGAGTTTTTGATTAAAAAAATTGACTTTTTTTTCATCCAAAAACATTTAATTATTGAAAAAGTATGTATTTAATAAAAATAAAAGTGAAAAAATATATTAGAGTTAAGAAAATTTTGTGTGAATTTTAGATATAAACTGAATTAGAAATTCAATACTTTTTTCATTCTAGATTTAATACAAAATCACAGGCCATATTATTTATTCTAGTACAGTGAGACACCATTTATACATTATATTTCTCACTATCATACATTTTATTTCTCATTAATATAAATTTACTTTTATTCATCATTTCATTATGATTTCAAATCATGGATGCCCACAATGAAGGAAAGCTATTGCTCTCCTCAGATTATAAAATTTAATTAACTAGATTTTCTTTTTCTCGCATGATTTTGGAAAAAATATAATAAAATTTATTATTCTGACATTGTTTAAAATAATTCAACACAAACGAAAATGGAACTGCAGATTTTTCATCAGGGGAGTCTTGCCTTTCCTGAACTCCCCATGGAAGACAATATTTAGTTTCAAAATTAATTTAGTTAATTTGTGTGAATTTATCTTAAACAGGAATTCATGGGGACAGAGCCACCTGACGAAAATAATAGAAAGCTGTTTCAATTTTCATTTTTTTAAAAAAAGGTGAAAGCTTATTTCTGCCATTAACCAATAATTTAATGATAGCATTTTAATTATTCTTTTTTTTTTGATAAATTAATTCTTCAATACAGATTTTATCATTGAAAACATTTTTAAAAGTTTGATTCAATATATCCACGAAATTGGAAAAATCTGTACTAAATTTATTGTTATTTGTTTATAAATGACATCTTAAAAATTACTGAAAATATGTTACATACGTTAATTTGTTTTAATATATCATTTTCATAATTATAAATAAATATGAGATTTAAATTTTTTAAATATCAAGAATATATATGGATTATTTACAATCATTATAAAACTTTACAATATTATAAAAACACATATTTTATCAGACAATTAAATACACTAAACCAACATGAGTGAAAAATTGACCTGGGTCAGGACTCGAACCTGGGACCTTCAGCATACTGTGCTGATACTCTGCCACTAAGCCACCCAGATCGACATCTTAGCCCGGCAATTTCTCACACTTATTCATGTTGGAAACAGTCATCGGCCAGCAGTTTTGCAGCTTCAGATGACATAATACGATGAATAACTATTCCTCAGTCCATAATTAATTTTTACATATATATTAAAGTATAAACAATACGTCTGATTACTTTATTTTACAATATTATAAGAACACACATTTTATCAGACAATTAAATACACTAAACCAACATGAGTGAAAAATTGACGTGGGCCAGGACTCGAACCTGGGACCTTCAGCATACCGTGCTGACGCTCTGCCATTAAGCCACCCAGATCGATATCTTAGCCTGGCAATTTCTCACACTTATTCATGTTGGAAACAGTCATTGGCCAGCAGTTTTGCAGCTTCAGATGACATAATATGATGAATAACTATTCATCGGTCCGTAATTAATTTTTACATATATATTAAAGCATAAACAATACGTCTGATCAGGGCCATCACTAAGACTTTTTATTGAGGGGGGGAGAGGACCTTAAATTGCCAAGTCAAATTTCAGTATTTTCCAACTCATTGAGAAGCAAAAATAAATAGTTTTCGCCAATTCAACAAGTTTGCCAACTAGTTTTATAATTTTGCCAAGTTACCACAATTAGAAAATGTAATATAGTTCTTATTTGTAAAAAGTTTGATATATTCCCAATTAGATTTATAACTTTTGCCAAGTCTATCAGAAATAGAAAGTATATTGTAGTTTTTATTAAAGCTTTAAACAAATTTGTCAACTAAAAGTTTTTAAATTTGCCAAGTGTAAAAGCATTCCGGAACATTTGGTGGGGAGGCTCCCCCCCATCCCCCTCCTTAGCAAGGGCCTGCGTCTGATTACTTTATTTTACAATATTATAAGAACACACATTTTATCAGACAATTAAATACACTAAACCAGCATGAGTGAAAAATTGACCTGGGTCAGGACTCGAACCTATATATATACCTATATATATATAACCTCGAACCTATATGTATAACCTATATATATTATAAAACTTATTTAGTAACTTAATTTTAAAATATTTTTCTTTCTACAGTCATAATAATTCTGAAATGATTATATATAAAACATTTTTATTTCTAATTGTTTTTTTTTAATTAAAAAAAAAATTGCAATTTTTTAAAAATAAAATCTATCTCATTTTGCAACCTAAGTTGTTACGGGAAGCATTTCATTTGTATCCACGTGTCTCTCAATCTGTAAAAAAATGTCCTTACCTAAAATACCCTAACAAAAAATTTTCCAACAATGAATTCACCCAATAAAAATTCACTACTTCCTATTTTCCAAAATCTTTTTGGCATATCACGATGAAAAAGAATGGAATAGCCTTGCGTGCCACCAGTTTCCAAATTCTATAAATTTTTGGACCATGTGTTGTTTATTAAATTTTGAAGTTATCTTTATTTTAATTTTTGATTGAGGTTTAAAGGGGGTTGCGACCCACCGTATGTATTCCTTAATCACTCTTGTTGACTTGACATGAAAAAGAATTGCGAATTTGAATTCTTGTATAACACATATACATGTAGTCTTATTTTCATTCCATATCAAAAGGCGCTAACTAGCCAGATATGACAATCCGAGATCAAATAACTTAGTACTGAAATATCCCCCCTCATTTCTCCTTCTTTTGCTAGATCACTCAAATACACCTCTCTGGTATCACGTGACTCCTACGCCATACCTGCCAACTACTTGTGGTCGAATATTAGCTTAATTTATTGAATATTTATAATTTGCATTAAAACATCTCAAAACAATCTGTATTTAACTGTTACTGGTCTGATAAAGAATTTTATCCTGATTTGACAAAATGGATAGAACCTGATGCTAAAAGTGTGTACCTGCAAAATGTTTAACATGTAAAATATTCAACAATTTGTAAATTTTTCAAAAAATTATGTAACAAATCAGTAATTTGTGCTTCAGACATCAGTTGTGAAAGGTTTAAGATTCTTTGTGTGTAACATCACAAAATCTCGATACATGGAATTTTTTTTATTATTATTGGTATGAAAAACCTGGAAATGTCAGGGAAATTCATTGCTGATCTGGAATAGACACCCTGGTGTGAGATGTTGTAACTTTAAATATATATTTTTAAAAATTAATTTAACCATTCTATGGAATCAACTACTATTATATACATTTTTAGCGTTATTATTCTGTTTTAGATTATTTTAAATTCATTTGTGTAATTAAAACAAAAGCATAAAATCTGATTAAAAGATGTGCCATGTATGTCTGCTTCATTACCTAAATGAATTCTTATAGCCATTTCTTAATATATGTAATATATATATATATATATATATATATATTGTTAAATTGTAACATATATTTGCATGTATATTTATTTAGGAAACCTGTGCAAGTAGAAGATTTAAATATTTGTCTGAAAATTTCAAAAAACTTGACTACCTCAGATGCAGCTGAAGAAACAAACAAAACTGAACAAACTCCTTCACATTCTCTTGATAGATCTGATGAAAAAAATCTGAATAAAGGTATATCCTACTTATTTTGAACATTTCTGTTTTTATTATTTTTTAGCAATTTTTTATTATTTTATTGCAAAACACTTATGTTGTTCAAATCACTTTATGTTGTTCAAATAAACATCAGATAATTGACATTGACAATGTCAATTATCTGATGTTTATTTCAACAATCCATTTCTTTAAGTTGTCTTCAACATTCTTTTTCCTTTTTTTTTGTATTGTTTCGTATTTTAAAAAATATCCCTTTTCTTTCAAAAGAAATTTAGAAAGACATTAACTGCCTTAAGAAATATATTCCACCAACTAAAAATCTTAAATTATTTAGGATTGTTTGTCAGTCTCTCTTGCATGTGCATACTTCCCTATATTTTGTATTCATTTTAAAATAAATAATTTATTTCTGTATTTAATTTCAAATCTTTGTTAAACATCCCTAAAAATGAACATGTCACTTAAGGACAGAACATGAATGCAATTATTGTAACTTGTAAAATATACCCAGGATCCAATTAAGAAATATATTCCACCAACTAAAACTCCAAATTATGTAGGATTGTTTGGCAATTTCAAACCCATTAAAATCCAATTAAGAAATTCCAGACTAAATATCTGGTCTGGAATTTCTCTCTACTCTTTCATTGATGTATTATTTTTGGTGTGAGACTTTTTTCAGCACAATATGTGCAACAATGTGTATACTTCCCTCTATTTTGTATTAATTTTGAAATAAATAATTTTTTTCTGTATTTAATTTCAATATGAATGTAATTATTGTAAATTGTAAAATATACCCAGGATCCAATTAAGGCACTTTGAGGCCTTAGGCATAGTATTTTCATCCCTTTTTCCCTCAAAACTACAACTATAAATAAGTTATAAGCATAGCAGCCATTGTGTTCTCTTCTTTTCTTTACTAAAGGTAAAGTCGAGCTATGCATAAGGGTGCCTGTCAGGCACATCAACTGCCGTACACAAATTCTGTGGAACTTTTAACACATACGACCAGGAGTGTTAAAAGTATCTGCTACAGCTGGTGGGAGTGCTGCAACCACCTGCTGACCACTCCCATTTTCCCAAAGAAATGATGACAAAGATTGCTGCGATAAGTGGTAGTGACTACTCTCTTAGGTCACCACCGCTTTGCACGGGGAGTACGCTAGAGTCCCACGACAGCTTCGGAGCCAGAGACCAAAAGAAGAAATCGGGTCCTAGACCTTATGCCAAGTTTCCCTAACGACTCTTAATTTATCGCTGCTTTCGATTACAGAACTCCTACAAAGGAAACTACTCAGCTCATAGTCAGCGATGAAGGAAGAGGAGTTTCTCGCTAGCCCGGAATGACGAGGAAAAGCATATCTGAATGCATAGACACGTCCTAGCTTAGGTTGTTTCCATGTGACCTCTGAGAGCTTTCCCTCTGACTTCTACCAATGGCAGGACATCGGATGCGGTCGACTCAGTAGAAGGCCATCCGGGAACACATATAAAAACACACTAAAAAGTATTAGTAAAAGGAAGGTTATGTTAGATACCGATAGCGGACTCTGAAGGATGCGGAAACCCGCTTCAAAAGCACCAGAGAGGCAGTCCGGATTTAGATTAGTAGCTTGAAAGTTATTTCTTAGACTCCTGCTAATCCAACCATCGGATATAGAAATTCTCCGACTATGCATGCATAGACACGCTGGATTGGTTTTCGACCCAGGGTTCGAGTTTTGATCTGATCGCCGATGTGTTAGTTGGTGAGCCTCCGGTTTGGTTCCTCTTGGTGAGAAAGACATCTTATGACCCCCTCCCAAGATGTGATATGAGTCACAGTTGACTGAGTGTCCCCTGTGGACATGTACCACACTTGGTACGAATGGGACAATCCTCTTTCTGACCGACCTTGAAGGCGACTCAGGCTGGAATGGGAGACACGATGGATATGTGGGTATCTGCACTCTGCCGCCTGCCAATACCAAGGATCGCTGCATGCTGCTTCAGAGTCATTGTGCTCCCTTGTTCTTCGGAGTTTGATCTCATCTTCGTCATCGTCCCAGATAAATTGTGGAAGTAGTCCTGTCACTGTTTGCTAGTCCCCCTGTCACTGTTTGTAGCTGGGCCCAGTATCACCAACTTGACCCAGGGAATCCCAATTCGGCAACTGGGATTAGCCTATGGAGCGCCTTCCACCACCTAACGGGGTCTGTGACTCACATCATAGCCCTGGTGCCCTTGCCGCTGAGAACCAGCACTTAAGGGCAGGGAAGACCAATTCCATCCATAACTGGAACATGAGGCACTTACAGCTTTTTTGGATAGCCCTCTACCACTGTAGCACTGTGGTGAGGTGGTGATTCGTCTTTACTAAAGGTAAAATTTTCAGAAAGATTTCTGAAAGCTTGAAGTTTTTTCTGGTATTTGAATCAAATTTCAAAATTAAAAATATTTTAGTTTCTAATGAAATATGACAGGGTTCCTACAATTTGAGGGAAAATACCACTATTTTCTTAAAGAAAAACTCAATTTATGTAATCGCACGGATGCATAAGGTGAGTTTCTCTAAATAAATACCATTAATTAACTGACCTAAAGTCAGGGAAATTCTCTGACCTGTAGGAACCCTGTATAAAGACACACATTAACATGAAAAAAAAAAGATAGATTCGTTGAAGTATTTCTCCAAGATTCTGTAAAGATTACTTTAATAATTATATCTAATGCAGCATATTACCAATTGTAACAAGAAACATTTCATGATCACCATTAAGCAATATTTTTTTATCATGCATTATTAATCTCAAATGTACTATTGGAAATATTCTTTTTTATCTCAATTTTCAAAAAAGTTTTTTTTTAAAACCTTTATTTTATTTATTAAAACTTTTTGGTCCTAAATAAGTTTAATCACAAGACTTATTTCCTCACTTTTTATATCCTGTGATGGATTGACTATCATCTTGGTACTTTCTAGTGGGATTAAGATAATTCCAGAATAATGTGAATAGTTTTCTTGATTGGCACCCATTGAAAGAGGATAATCCTGTTGAAAAAAAACCTTATTTTCGTTTTCAAGTAGAAATGAAGAGCTTTCCAACTTGAATAGCCATGACAACTGTGTGTGAATTGTATTGATGACAAAATCTTCTTACCGGTCTACTCACCACCAACCTTCAACTCCCCAATTCAACTCTCAGTTGAGTAACCCCAGATTCGCAAATGTAACTGCCGGTTGATATTTCGAATTCTTCGTTAACTTCAGAGGCATGGTTATTCGACTCTCGGTTAGTCAACGGAAGGTTGAAATGTGTTTATCTGATTGGCCAAAGGGATCACATGACGTAACAATCACCTTTATCAGTTTTGTCCTCTGTTGAATCAGTTTTCAATAACAAAACAAAACAGAGTATTGAAAGAGCATAATTGTGGTGTTTACTTTTAGCTAAATAAAATTACAAATAAATTTCGAATTAACAATTTGATTTGATGATTTAGAAATACTGTTGCAGTCATGTCATAAGATGCTCATTTTTACAAAATTTTACCGTAATTTTTTTTTTAGTTACTTGATTAAAGGGAATATATATATATATATTATCTAAGTTTAATAAACATTTTTTTGATCAGGCTAACAGTAATAAGTAGAATAAAAGCAAATAATAAGCTATATTTATTTTGCAAAAATATTATGTAAAAAAAATTTCATGTATTTATTTCTCATATATATTTTTTTATTTAACTAAAATAATTGATTACAGATTCAATTAAATTATCTTGGATAAATTGCATGCTTGGTAGTCTTTATCCCTTATACGAGATGTAAGAAAGTTTTTTGTTTTTAATTTCATGTGTAGATTATTATAATATATTTTTTTAATTCCTTGTATAATAATTTTAGAAGCTGTTTGAAAAAATTCTCGTGAAGTGCAAAAAGTTTCAAGAAATCGTCTGAAAAATGTTTCTTTCAAACATTATTTTTAACTAACAAGTATATATTTGTTCAAATTATTTATCTACTATAAATGGATAAACATATGTGATATTTTAACAGAAAATTTCGTCTTCTATGATTTTATGCTTTAAACAAACATAAAGTGTAGGAGTAAATCTGAAATTAAAAAAAAACAGCTTTTCTTTATTTTTCAAAAGATTTCGGTTGATGGCGCTGCCAAATATCAAATATTCACAGTAGTTATTTTACACCTTGAAAGCTTTGTCAAAAATCACTATAATCTTGACATCAAAGAGTTAAACTATCCTAAAAGGGCTAAGAATTAAAAGTAACACATTCTTTCAAATTTTTTTTTTTAAATTAAAATTTTATTTGCTTATTGCATCACAAATAGTGTTGATTACAAAATAAACTTGAAAGCACTATTCAAAGCGACGACCAACTTTTCTTCAACTGCACATGCAATCATCGACTAACGCGAGCTCAATACCAAGGTTCAGTTAGTCAACTCGACTATCGTTTTTAGATCACATTTCTCCTGGTTGAGTTAGCGGAGAATTGGATTTCAGTGTGAACCAATATACATCCAATAGTTACGTCCTAACTGGCGAGTTGAAGTTGACAGTGAGTTACCGGGTTAAGGATGTTAAAAATGTGTCAGGAATTCATTTTGTATATTTAGTAAGACCCAAAGAAAGGAAATTCATGGTACTTTGAAAGAGAAGGTAAGTGAATGAAAGAAGATGTCAATCAAAGAAGATTATCCAAGAAAGAGAAGTAGTGCTTCTTTGCTATAGAAAGGAGGCTGGTTTGGGAGTTCGAGAGGATTGGATTGAAGTGAAGGAAGAGAGTTTCTGACTTGGTCAGAATGTTGTTTTTGAAAATTGTACGAACATGCTTTGTAAATATTCATCATCATTTAATTTTTTTTCATTTAATTGTTACTTTGTAATAAAGTTTTTTTCATTTAAAACGATATTAAACATTTAATTGTATATTTATGCGATCCCGTTACCACAATCCTTAACAAAATTTGACACAAGACCTATTACTTTGATTGAGTAACCTATCTCATCTATAACAAGATAGTAATCCAAATAAAACGATAATTTAAAGGGTCATTCAATGGAGTTTTCAATGAATTCACAGTCATCAAGCTAATAAATTTTTGCTTATTTCATAGTGATTGTAAGGAAATGAGATATGGATTTTTTTTCTTTGAAATATTCTTAAAACATTTTTAGTTATGTTTAGCCTTATATATATTTTCGTTATTAAAATTAAATTTCTTTTGGAAATTTGAGTTTTAATCTAAAAATTGTTATCATTTATCACTTACAATATAGCATCCTCTGGAAGTTAAAATTCTTTAGTGTTTTAATAAATTAAGAAAAAGATATCTCATCAAAAGCATCATATGTAAAATATGTAGCCAAGTCTTGTAACCCTCTTACCATAAAAGTTCTGAGATCATGCAGAGCTAAGTCTAGCTCTCTTATTAACTCTTTACATGTTTAGTTAAAGAATATTTTGTGACTTGGTAATTACACAGCATGAGAATGTGATGGCTGTTGCTTACAGTTTATTAACAAAGTAATGAATAAATATATTATATGAGTATTGAATGTATATATATTTGTAGCGTGGACTTAATTTGACTTAATATTGTGAGTCAGGTGCAAAACCTTTCCTATGGTCGAGCTGGATGTCCGTAGTTTTGCATTGTTTTCTTCCAATGTGACGTGAATACGTGCTAGACATCCCTTTTTAGAAAGACCTCCACCCAAGGCATAACTCCTTTAGGCTGCATTCACAATCGGTTTAATCAAATAATTCTTCCCATTCCATAACACCTATAGTAAGGTGTAATAACTTCCTTGTACTGCGTAATTGCCAAGACATAAAATATTCTTTAACTAAAGATGTAGAGACTGGCAGTGATTTGTGAGTGAAATTTTCAGAGTTAATAAGAGAGCTAAACTTAGCTTTACATGATCTCAGAACTTTTTACAGTAAAAGAGTCATGAGACTTGGCTAGATTTTTTATATGTAATGTTTTTGATGGGATTTCACTTCTTTTTGTAAGTAGTCCTCCTTTTCTTGACTTTGAGATCTTTTTGGACATCATCCACTGGTTTTCCTCAAGCTCTGTCTCTATTATTTGAAGGTACCAAAAATTTGAAGCTTTAGTTCTGTTTGCAAAGTCCTCAAGTCCTCTAGATAAAATGAAGTTTCAGGTTTCTAGGCAAGCATTATTTGGAAGGGGATCAAAAGTACTCCCAGTTACTTGCAGGAAAGGTGCTATCGATCTAAGGTATTACTCGCAGCCCTAGATACTTGATATTTGGCATAAAAGTACTGTTTAGGATAAAAAGAAAGACAAAATTAAAAAATTCAGAAAATTCCAACAAATTGCACTATTTTTGATTATTTAAAAAAAAAAAAAATTCAGTTATTTGATTCCTTTTTTCAAAATTTCTGAATATTTAAATTTTTTCTTTCTTTGTATCCTAAACACCATCTTTATGCTAAATTTCAAGTTTCTAGGGTTACAGAATCAAATTAATTCAAACTTTTGATTTTTTAAAAAATTTTTTGATTTTATTTTTGAATTTTCTGAATTTGTGAATTTTTCCTTTTTTTGTATCCTAAACCATAAAAATAGTGTTTACTATTTTTATGCCGAATTTTAAGTTTCTAAGGCCACAAGATTCAATTATTTTTGATTTTTAGATTAATTTTTTTTTTAAATTTTCCAGATATTTGAATGTTACCTTTTTTTGTATACTAAGCGCTGCCTTTTAATATAATTTAAAGTTTCTAGGGCTACGAAGATGTACCTCAGCTTTTCAATGATCGGTGAGTCAGTGTAAAAAAATCGAAACTTTGAGTTCACATATCTTCTGACCTAGAAAAGATAGAAACATTAAAATTGAATATTTGGTCCTGTTTGCAACATACTCTAGATAAACGAAGTTTCATGTTTTTGGGAAACTCCAATGCAAAGATATGGAAGGGGGTCAAAAGTATCCTGAGATGCTTCCAGAAAAGGATGCTTACGGCGTGCTCTTTCGACTTGGCAGAGGCACTACCATGCCTCCAGATTTTCTTTTTTTTCAAGTTATGCATGGCATAAAATGATATTGGTCACTAAAATATGAAAAAAGATAATGAATTACTGTGTGGAAAAATAAGTTAAGATTGCATGTAAGAAGTTATGACTGTCTTTGTATAAACTTTCATCACCCTAGAAAAGCAGCATTAGTTTCAGTGTTCTAGTCAACATTCAAAGAACAATTACAGAATTGTCAATTATAGAAGATTGGATGATATTATCACGCACAGTGACAATGCTTTGTAATTGGGTTGCCATGCTTTTCTGTTTAACTGGAGCATTTTTTGGTTATCATGGCCTCATCCACTGCTGTCGTGACAGCTGATGGCTGTTTTTTTGGATTTATAAGTAAGATCAATTACACATTTGAAAATCAGCTTGTATAAAATTGTTAAGTAAAAAATGTTGCTGCGTCTCGGACTCTTTTAATCATGCTATGGACAATATTCTTCCTTTGTGTTCGAGGCTACAAAAATTCATAAATTAAAAAATTCATTGCTTGGGAATAACATAGAACTGTGGCATTGAAAAGCACTGTATATAGAAAATTTATGCTTATGTTTTATGTTTATATCGAGTTTTATATATTTTCTTGAACAGGTATAGCTTATGCATGAATTTTTTTCTCTATTTTAATGCACCTTTATGCATATTTTTCATGTTATTTTTAAAATGTAAATTGTTCATTTTAATTAATAAGTATATGCAAATTTTCTAATATGTAATTATTGAATAGTCATTCGTACAATATAAATCTAAAGTATTTTACGTATGCATTTACCTGTTCTGTATTTATGCTCTATCAAGTGATGAAATATGTAAACAAACTTGCTACTTGTGCTACTTTTATGCCATGTGATTCCCACTATCATGTCACATGAATATTGCCTATAAAAAATCATTTTAAATATATCTTTTCAATATATTACATAATTTTTACCATTAAATGCATTTCATGTGTAATAATTTAATTATTTTCAGGGTTTTTTTCTTTTTTAATATTCACATCGAAATACATTTTTTACCACATAATTTACCCCATTTCCTGCTTTTAACACATGATCAAATTAATTAATTATTTTAGAGCTTTTATTTCTGTTTTTAATAGTAAAGTGTAAATATTTTTTAAATTGAAAGAGAATATTACTATTTGTGCTATTTTACAAATTGGCAGCAATTTAAAATATGGCCATTTCTAAATATGAATTAAATCTCTTTTAATTTTATTTTTTCACTGGCTAGATGTAACAGAGTTTGAAATTTGAAAAATCACACATTTTTATACATATTTATGTTTTTATTCATAGGATGGAAAGAATGATTTGTGTTTTTTGTTTATTTTTATCAAGTAATTAATTTTGTTCTTTAATCCACAATTTTTGCCATTTTAATTTTTTTGAATTATTAATTCATTTTTTGTCTATTTCTTTTACTACTTTGCTATTTTTATGTGTGTCTGTCAAATCATATCTTGTCGTCTTAGTGTTAGGCCTTTTCCCCCTTAATTAGCCCAGTTGTTGCACCAGAAAAATACAAGGCAGCATAATCAATCATGAAAACTTATTCATTTATTTACACAACATCCCCACATATGAAAAAACTATCCACTAAATCCCGAAAGTTTATATTTAGAAAAATTATCCTGAAACATCAGTGAATAGGTCAATTAAGAGTTCAACTCGCCCAACTGCCTTTCTGAGGTTCTGCACTTAACACAATTAATATTGCATAATCAAGGAGTCTGCACATATACCAAACAATATAAATTTCAGTTGAACAATTATCTACGATATTCTTATGCTTAGAATATAAGTATAGCAGACTAGATGGTCAGTATAGTAGATCACATGATACAAAGAGAGGGGGAGGGGGTGGAACATTAAGCATGCAGTAAGGATAACTACCAGAATCTCATAGAGGCCAGACTGTAATAGTATCATTGTACATATTATAAATTCAATGTTTTAGAATCAAAATGCATTGAGCTTAAAAATAATTTGTCATTCAAAAGTAAAGCAGAGGAAATGCTAGTTAGCTTGAAATAAAAGTGACTAAGTCCACAAAGCAATAATAATAATATAAGAAACATTCAGCAAGTATCTCTAATATATTAAATAAGTCTAATGCATATCTTCTGTCAATCAACTTTACTTGCAATATCTAATTTATAATGAACAAATCTCCCCGTTTTTCTTTATTACAACACTTTCACCAACCTATTTTGCTCTCACTATTGCTCTTTTTAATTTTAAGATTTTTATTAATTACATATTCCATGATATCATATCATGAAAAATAATTCTATAAAATCAGTTGAATCTTAGAAACAGGAAAATTAATTAAGCATATTATCTAGTGATGATTTTGATTAAAAACAATCTATTTAATTTCACAAAATAAATTTTTCTCTGAAATAACCTTCCTCATTAAAAATTTTATTTAAATCTCTTCTAAGTTTTAACTTCTATTTGTTTCTTTAATTTAATCATTATTAAAATTTTCAATTTCTCTAAAATTTATTTCTACACATCAATTAAATATAACCTAATTAAAACCATACACTTCTGCAATATTTTATTTATTTGATCCTTTCATTTATGTACCAATAAAACCAAACAGAGAAATAATAATTCAAAGAAACTAGAACTAAATAACAAACAGAAAATGTATTTAGATAATAATATTTTTTTTTATATAGCTCTAATTACACTTCATTACTGTGTTATTATCATTTTCACATTGGTGGTCAAAAGTACATCATATCACTAGTAAAATTTATTTAGACAGTAACATTGTTATGAATATTACTGTACTTCCAGTTATACTTCCTTACTATGTTATTTTCATTAGCACAGTATAGTTATAAGATGAAATCTATGTTTTTAGATGAATCTCTGGTCACTGGTGATGTTATTCATACTGAAAAGCCCAGTATGCAGCTAAATGAAAAAGAAGATCATTATTTATGCCAAATATGCATGGATAAAGAACTTGGTGTTGTTTTTCTTCCATGTGGCCACTTGCCAGCTTGTACGATTTGTGCTCCAGCATTAAAACATTGTCCATTATGTAGAAAACCAATACAAGCTACTGTTAGATGCTTCTTCCACTGATTGTGTTATCTCTTATGTAATTTGCCTTACATATTATGCTATTTTAGAATTTATTGTAAACATTCACTTAATAAAAGAAATTACAAGCTGTAACAAAATTTGTTTTATTTTAATTATTATGAGCCTTAGAGCATTTCTAAATTATTCTAAGTGTGATGTTATTCTTGAAATATTTTTCAGTTGAAAGATATATTCAAGTAAAATATTTGGCACAAAGAAGGTTAAAGAGATGTGATAAGATTAGTTTCCTTATGTCTATGTCTGTAACTAAATTGGCTATGATTTTAAAGGAAAGGATAGATTGATCTACATGGATATTGCAGAGGAAAGGATAAAATTAATCCTTTTAGACTTAATTTAGGATTATGTCATCATATGAGAAATAAAAAATGAATAAAATTATTATATAATTATTGTAGCACTTTATTATGTCATACCTTGTTATTTTACTGATTTGGGTATATCACACTCTTTTTGTATGTCCTGATAAAAATTCCTGTTATATTCACATTTTTAAAGTAAGTTTATGTATGCATACTATAGTGTGTATACCATTTTAAATGTTTGTAAGTTTCTGTGACCAATTACTATTATTATCCTTTATAAGTTTTATTAAAAAAAGTGTAACTCTCATATGAACTAACATCTTGGAGCAAATATAAAATATTTGTTTGTAGATTATCATTTTTCTTACCCTCAGTTATATTACACACTTGCTATACAACAATCGTATGTGAATAATTATTCTACAAATGCAGCATTTAAAAAAAGTTTTCTTTTTGTGGTACTTTTAAATTATATATAGTATGTATACATATTTGTAGCTTATTATTATTTTTAATCTTAGGGTAACTCTAGGAGAGATGGCCATAGTTTTTAAAGATTGAAATAAAAATTCTTAGAATGCAAATACAAGAAATATTTATGTATATTTAAAATTCTTGTACATATACTCATCATATTTTGAGCAAAAAATAATTAAATATTAAATGAGATCAAAAAGTGGGAGACAAATTTGAAATTAAAATGAGAGATGGCCATCTCTTCTTCAAGCCGAGGAGAAATGGCCATCCAATATAAGAAAGGAAAAGTGAAGTTAAAATAGCAAAAAATAACACATTTCTTATAGTTAATCATGAAAAACATATAGCAATTTGTAAAGTGTTCATATAGTAAAAAACAAATGTAACGTACGTACTGCAAAACATTCCGATACCTAACTCAACAAAAATATTCAACCACTAAATTAAATAAACAGTAAAATCAGCTGCACTTCGCAATGAATGAATGAATGAACTTGTTGAACAATTTGCTACGAACAAAGTTTATGCTGCGATCTATGATCAAGTTTTGGAAGGCTATCTCTCCTCTATGGCCATTTATCCAACAGTTACCATAATACAAAAAATAAAATGCAAAATTAGTGACAAAATTTTAAATTTTACATGAAATTAGGGGTTTTTACAAAAAGAATGGATAATTGAATGTCCTAAGAAATGGCTACTGCATCTATGCCAAAGAAATAGAAGCATGAAGAATGACAGCTCCCATAGGGCTAATGTAAACTGCGACCTGTGCTCTAAAGCCATCTGAAGTATTGCTGCAAAACAAACTTTACAGGGGTGAAGCGCAGCTATGCATGCGCACACACTCTAGTCGAAAACAATAACAAAAAAAAGCCCATGTTCGATCATTTATATTTTGACAATCCCCCTTTAGATTCAGATAGTTTTTTTTTCTGTTCTGAGTTGTAAAGAAACTATTCAAGGACAATTTTTATTTATTTTTGCTTCTATAATGCCCCTCCCCTCCTTTTTTTTCTTTTAAATGTAGGTGCTCTAGCAGCAGTCATAGATAATAAATATTCTATAACATTATCAGCCTTCCCATTCTAAGACAGGATAGTGACAGATTTTTATGTATTCAATATGTCATTTAAGTATTCACATAAGTTTTCATGTTGATTTAAATAACTGTCAAAAGAACATTGTATTGTGTAATAAAAATGTAATAATAATATAGTAATACATTATTATTATATTACATAATCAGTGATCTGTCTTGCACAAAATTCAATCTCAGAAAAATTAACCCTTCGCAACTCTAAAACCTGATGATTTGAAAATTTCCTAAATAAATAATACCCTCCCCTACCAATGACCAACCTCTTCTTATGCACAGTGTCTAAAAATTTAATTTAAAAAAAAAGATGATTATTTGTTAATTGTATTACAAGTAAATAAATAATGAATCAAATGAATTCTTATGTTAAATATTGTATTACCAGTAAATAAATAATGAATCAAATAAATTATTTTGTTAAATTTTCTCACACCCCTCCCTCAAAAAAAGAAAAGTGTGGAAAAATAAAACCTGAACAGATCCCTGATTATATATTACAAATATTTAATGTATTTCAGGAAATATAAAAATTCATATAATCTTAAATTGTTATCTTTAATAAGTATTTTTTTCTGAATGTGTTACTTTCATAACAGAGGTGGAGAGCAGTAAATTTCCACTTTTTAAATAAATTCATTTAAAATTATTTTCCAAATTTCAATCTCCTCATCCCACAAAGTCCCATATTCCTCTAAAATCCGATGATTTGTAATATTCCTAAATGAATAATACTGCAAATCTCCCCTCTCCCCATAACACAGAGTATTTAAAGTATGACTGTTTATTAATTACATTAACAGTAAATAAATAATCAACTAAATTCCCATGTGAAAGTTTTGCAACCCCCCCCCCCCTTAAAAAATGAAGAAAAGAAAGAAAAACCTGAATTTATTTATTGCAAATATTTGATTTATTTCTCGCAAATACAAAAATTCGTGTAATCTTAAAATGTTATCTTTAATAAGTTTATTTTCCTCAATGGTACTTTCATAGCATAGTTAGAAAGCAGCGGATTTCCACTTTTTAATAAATTCATTTAAAGATATTTTATCCATTTCTGAGATTGAATTTTGTGAAAGACAGATCACTAATAGTGTAATAACAATGTAATAATATAATAATGCTTTATAATAATAATGTAATAATAATGCTTTATAATAATGTAATAATATAATAATGCTTTATAATAATAATGTATCAATGAAATTAATAACGAAAACTTATGCAAACATTTAAATGACAAATGAATACATAAAAATATGTCACTTACTGTGCTGTAGAATGCAAAAGCTGACATTCCTGTAAAAATCTATCACTGCTGCTAACACACATAGCACCTACGTAAAATCAAAAGAAGATGGTTGCCACCTGAAAAAAAAACAAAGTTCGCTGGGGAAAACATGGTCTTATTGAGAATGCGTGCACAAACGTGTCAGAGTTTCATTCCTTAGCATGCGCCACTTCAATATTTCATCCTGTATGTTTGCTTTCTCTTCATTTCCTTATGTTTGTAACAGCTTTGAATTTTAAAGCTAGTGTCAGATGGTGATAGTTATGCTTTCTCGGAGCTGAGGTTCTTATCTATTCTACTTTATTTTGTCTATACCTTGACATTGAATAATTGTTAAATTAACATAATTTTTGCAAGAAGGGTGTCTGAAAGTTCTTTTTTTAAGTAGCTGGAATGGAAATTCTAGCTGTGTATGCTCTTTTTGGGATACCATTTAAAAGATTACAAAATATGAACAAATTTAAAAATAACAAAAAATATATTATTGCAGTAGAAGATTTTTATAACACAATTCTATATAATGCAATTCTCCATATAACGCATAACTTCTCAGATATAAACAATGAATTTTCAGTTAAGAAACACCTGAATTCTTACATTATAAATAGTTGCTATTCTCTAGACTAGAATTTGATACATTAGTTCAACTTTATCTCCTTAATTCAGAGCTAATTACTGAAAAAATTGCTATGATTTGATACAGTTATGTTTGGACAATGTTTATAAAGTAAATTTAACAATGTGTGGAATGATCTATCTATATTATGCAAAAAATTATAATCTGCACAACTCCTGGTAATAAAGAAAGTAATATATAGATACTCTAATGTATTTTGGTGTGTTTTCCACATATTTGGCCATGTTTTACAAGCTTCATTTAATGATGTGTGAAATGTGATCTATATAACGCACTACCTCATGTTTTTAGGTTTGCGTTATAAAGATCTCCTACTGTACTTATTATTATGCTAATATTACTAAATATTTATTTTATTGTTAACTGTCAATGCCCATTATTAATTAAATTAATTGAAAAAAATATGAAGAAATATGTAATATGTGCAGTGAAAAAAAAATGAGTTTCATAGACTCAGAACCATTGGTCCTTACTTGCCAATAGAGTACCTAACCAAGCAGATTTGAATCCTAACAATGAGGGGGAGAAGGAGAATTTTGTCTGATCACCGCATACCAGCAGTCCACTAAACATGTACCTATGGTATGGCCACCCAAGGAAGCCAGCATTTGAAATGGCTGTGCTGAAGACTGCTGCAATAGTAATGCTTGATCTTGATGTTTGGAGTCTGTGACACAGACTCTGTGTATTGAAAAGCACTGCACATAAGGTTTACAATTCTGGGATTTGTAATCCCAGATATCGGATGATATTTGAAAAAAAAAAAAAATCCTGGAAATCCCTTTATGCCAAATCTCAGGATTTTTGAAATTGATAAAAGACAGATGGTATGCAGAAATTTATCAACCTTCACAAAAAGTGAAAAAAAATGGCCTAAAGGGATAAAGAATCTATCCCACTCTATTATCATGGAAGAGCTGTTTAAAATTATTTGTCTGAAGATTGGTACAATTCTTTTAAAATAAAATACACATTTTCATATACTTGGACAACAATCTATTCTAATAGCAATATTTTAGATTAGTAGTTGTCTTTAACAAACTGAGAAAAAAAATTATATGCAGTAATGAAATAACAAATAATCAGAAACATTGTATCATAGAAAACAATGTTAAAAATTATATAATATGTGAGTTACATAGTTTACATTATTTATAGAATTTTAAAAGAGCTTCCCACAATATAGAATTGCGATGTACTGACAACCCATTTTTTAAATTGTTAATAAAAGAGTGTTTCGAAGCATGTAAAGTTTTAATTGAAATTTTAAATAATGCTTATAAGAATGGGGTGGAAAAGAGATGTAAATAACAGAAAGCAAAACTGATGATATGCAACATTACAGTGAAATTTCCTTAAAAAAAATAAGAGAAAGAGTAAAATACTGAAAATTTTATAGCTTATGCAAAAGCAATCTGAATTTTCAGATCCACTAAAGAGTGACATGGTGTTTCTGGGAAGAGGGGGAGGGAGGGAATGGATGAGTGGGACTCTTATTTGGAATATAAACGCATATATTATGCATTTGAGAATATGTTTTGGCAGCAGCCTGATTTGATAAAACAACCAGGAGCTGTCTCCAAAGAGGGTTTTCTGAAAAGAAACTACTCAAATTTTCATTTTAGTAGATGTAAGACTGAAAATTTTACTCATTGAGAGCTTTCATTTATATTACTCGCATGGAATAGATTGAAAACCAAACTTTTTATCTTGGTTATAAGCATGCTACTAACAAGGTTGGATAGGTTCTCATATAGAACTAGATTAACAATATTTCTTAATATTGTCGCCTATGATTATTGAATCAGAACGAACATTTTCAATGTCTTTATATAAATAAAGTTTGATTTTGAGATTCGATTTACAAGGAAATATACCATGGATTTTTTTTTAGATTGTCACATTTTCAAAAATCAATACTACAGTTAATTACTGCAATTTATCATAAACTTCGTTCATTAAATATATTTACTAGTTTTTTCTTTTATGTAATATTATTAGTAAAAGATATTGATATATTTATTCAGAAAATGAAACTATATTTCTGTGCAAATTATCATTTCTAAAATATTACTTCATTTATTATTGAAGAAAAAAGTTGTAATGCTTTGAAAATTAGGTTTGGGATTGGGTTTCGTAAATGCATAGCAAACCAACATTGACACCTGTAGATAGAATTATAAATGGATACTGAATTTGTGCCAAATGAACAATGTATACTTAGTCAATATAAAGAAATGGATGAGTAAGAGGAGGGGGGGGGGATTTCAATGCAAGGGTAAGGCGAAAAGGATAAATTGCACCAGTAGAAGTGAAACTTTTTGGGCAAGACAAACTTTACTTGTTGCCGATGAAGATGAAACCCTGTCTTTCTACCATATCCCGTCAGTGGTTCATGCAGCTTTTGCCTTAATGCACTTAATAAAGAGGAGTAGGAGTTTCATACTCTCATGCCATACTTGGAAGGATTTAGTACTTCCAAAAGACCCTACCCAAAATGTAAACCCTGATTTCGATGAAACTTTTACCATAGAGAGTACTCATGATATGATGAAGAATGGTACCAATTTTATCAGCCAATGTCAAGGTTTAGTATTTAAAAAATATTTATAAAGTATCTATGGTACAACTAATGAAAATTGCTAAGGTTTTTATTAAAAAATATTCCAATAATTTCAAACAATGTAATCATCACAGAATTAATAATTAGTATAGAAATGAGTAAAACTTGATGCATTTTTACACCATCTATAATTTATAAAATGAAAATTTTCACATTCATGACACTCAGTTCCATTACTTGTGAAAAAAAAAAATCAACTGGATTCTGGAAATGTCTTTCTACAAGATATCTGCACTTTAACCACATATATTCGAACATATCAATAAAATGAGATGATGGGTAGGATTAGAATATTTTGAATAAAACATTTAGCGATTTTCATTAGTTGCACCATAGATATTTAAAAATATTTTTAAAATACTAAAACTTGATGATGGTTGATAACATTGGTATCATTCTTCATCATATGATGAGTACTCTCTTTGATAAAAGTTTAATAACCTTTGGTGAAAGGTCCCTTGTTAGAACAAACTTAGGAAGCTTTTAATTATTTAAAAATAATTTTTCTGTATACACAGTATTGTTCCCATTATTCATGCCAATGTAGATCATGATGCTGCAGATAATCGAAAACTCAGATAAACCAAAAGGATAAACAGAAAGATGTTTTAAATGTAAATTATTTATAAAACAATGCATTTACAGTGAAACCTGAACCTGAATAAGTTGGCTACTGACAGTTCTAAACTTTTCTGGCCAGCAAACAGGTGGCCAATGCATAAAGGTTAAAAGCAAGAATGCAGTATAACAATTTACATTATAGTACAATATGAATATAAAATATATTAAAACAATGAAATAAAGGAGCAATCATTTTGCTATAGATAATAGAAATTTAATAAAATATGGAAATAACACAAGCACATCACAAAAACTTTCACAAAATAAATAAATAAATAAGCAATTTGTTTTAAAACATTTATAATTTTTATTTTATTTGCTTCAAAATCATGTTAGCATATTTACATGTATTGCAGTTGAATAATTTGTAAATTTCAGTGATTTTCAATGCTGCAATTTTTGTATTGGAATTAAGGATTCTTTAAAGCTTATTGCGGTATTTTCAGATTTAAACTTCATTTGATTTGTCTTCACTGTCTTGACTTTCTATTGGGGCATCATCTGAACCTTTTATTTCTAAAAGTAATGTAGAAAGTATTTCATCAGCAGTATCTCCAATATTATTTTCATGAATAATTAGCTCATAATTAAATTAAGAAGAAATACAAGTTTCCATTATTACTAATTCATTTTGAATATTCCTTGGCAGTAATGCTGCAATGCTTTTAATTTCTTCTGCAGTTTGATTTTCACAGTTTTCTACTACTGTTTCCATTTTAGGATATCCAGCCATAAGAAAAGATTTCACAATTATTGAAGTTGATAAACTTTTCTTGGCTCCTTTTATGTAATGGACAACATCATATAAAATCACTGATTTTGTAAAATATGATTCATCTTTACATGCTTTGGATTTTGTTATAAGAGAGTTCAACATTAATTTACAATAATTTTATTTCACTGCATGAATTATACCTTGACAAAGTGATTGCAATAAACATGTTAAATTTGGAGGCAAAAATTGTATTTGTACAATACTCAGAGTTCACTGAAGTATGGCTTAACACATTATCAATTATAATAAAATATTTTTTCTCTTCTCAGATTTCATTTTTGCTTTCAGATTTTATCCATTATTCAAAAATCTTTGAATTCATCCATGACTTTTCATTAGTTCTCCACAGTTCATTTTTTAAATTCCATTCTCCTTAAAAGCTCAGGATTAGCATAATTTCCAATTACTAGAGGGGTTAATTTCTCACCTGCGCAAGAAGTCCTTCCTTTGGTAATTTCCCGCCGAAACATTAAAATTTTTTCTCAACATGAGATTTAGTAGGCAAGGTTTTTGTCAATAAAAAAATCCTGTTTTATCTGCATTAAATTGATTTTCAGTTGACTATCCTTTCAAAATTTCTCTCAGTTTTGTTTTACAATCTTCTTCCACATTTGAATCAGCTGAAATTGATTCACCACATAAGCATACAAAATTTTATATTGATTTTCTCATGAAACGCTTCTAACCATTTATTACTGGCTTGAAAATCATTGATTCCCAGTTCATTTGCAATTTCTTTTGCTTTAACCTGTGAGTAGAGGATCTGAGATAGGAATATTTTTTATCGCATTTTCTAAAAATTTCTAAAATTGCAACATTTATCTCTTTATGGGCAGTTTTTCTCTTTTTATTTTTGTCTTAAACTATTGCAGTTATCAACCAAGTTTCAAGTATAGAATCTTTATTTTTTGAAATCTTTCCAACAAAGCTTTTTGAATACCATATTCAGCAGCTGCTTAAAATTAATATATTGCGTTACTATATGTAGCAAGGTTGACAGTTTGGCCTCCTTTTTTATTCAGAAATTATGAATTAACACCAGAAATTCCAAATAGTATTTTTTGCTTTTTTTAATGACAGACACTTTGAGATTAAATAAAGTAAAATTTCTTCTTTAGCAATTTCCGGTAAGAATTTGGAATTTCTGACTAACAAAGGAGGCCAAACTGGCAACCCTATGTTAGTCCATTTCATAAAAAATGATATACCCACCTTTATTTGCAGATCATTTTCAATAAAATTACATCAAAAGTGTATATGACTTGGAAGGTGTGATATGTCTTTAGGGGTTTATCCATAAATTTAGAAAAATAAAACTGAAATCTTCCAGGGCAAAGTATCAAAAATGAAAAAAATACTTATAAAATAAACCAACTTTATCTAAAATACATAGCCATGTTTTTGACGATGCTGATTCTTTTAATGTAAAAATTAATGTAGGTCATAATTCTTAAATATTTTGAACATGAATTTATTAATAATTTTCATAATTAGAACCACTTTTCTGAATTAAAAAAAATGCTTAGCTTATTTTTGGATTCATTGTATCTTATTAAAAAGGAACATTTTAATTGGATGATTTTTTGGGAAGCTATTAATAAATACTTGTCTCATGGATTTAACATTAGCATCTTCAAATTTTGACCTCTTCTATTTGTATTAAGATTTAAGAAAATCTGTGTAAAGTATATATGTTTACGAGCTGTTTTGATTCCAAGGAATTCAAGTGTCAAAAGTTGGTGTTACTATTTGAAAAAAAAAAAAAAAAACAGTTGGTACAATTTTTAATATTTAGATGACACCTTATGCAAAAATGCATTCCTATCCAAAGAAGACATTCTGATTCTAATGACACCTTTTCTGTGATTTTATTGCAAACGATCTGCAAATAAAGGCGAGTATATCTTTTTTTATGAAACTGATTGTGCATATATTATTGAAACTTTACTAAAATAAAATAAAATGTTATACCGTTTGTAAAGGGCCGAAGCGCCGCAGGGACACAAACCTGCTGGCGCGATAAAAGTCCCTCAGGACTTGGGTTCGGTGGTCGTCTACATGCCGGGTGCTCCCTCAGGGCGCTGGCGGCGCAGCTTACTTTTCATACCGTTTGTAAAATAGCAAAGAAACAAATATCATAGTGATCACTTTTCTTTGTTAGATTTTAATTTGGATATAACCAATTAGGAAACAACCAATTTTGATAGAAACATTATAGGATATTATAAGGAATGCAAATAAAAGTATTATACAAATAAAAAAACACCATCATAAGGAGAGAATAGAAGGCACTGGCGTTATCAATAGAATACAACTATACAGAGGTATATGAAATGGCATGTTTCTAGTACTAAAATGGTCAAAAAGAATGCCATTATTTTACTATCTTCTGGGCATTACAGTTGCAATCCAAAAGAAAGAGAAAAAGTCGTTCCAACTTGTACTGGGAGGAGGAGGTACCTTTCCTATATTTACATTTTAAGATTTTAGCTATTGTTACGTGAAAACACCAACCTAAAATGTGAATAACCGTATTCAAGAAGATTCATTAATACTGAATTTGAATAAGAATTTTGCCAAATTAGTCAGCTATAGCTAAGTTGGCTTCATTTATGACAACTTAATTTTGGTCGCAAAATTTGGCAATATTTCGCCAATTGTCGCCAAGCTTGGCGATAATTTAACACTAATGGATATGGATATAGTTTTATGTGTATGATTGGGAAATGATTACAACAATGAAAGATAATTAATTTGCGAGAAATCACATTCATTAAAACTCATAAATGAATCCCATATTTGTTTTAATCTGCTGTCTTGTTTGAAAATGTCAGCTACCTTAGAATTTCAAATTGCTGTATCTCAGCTATTTTTTAAGATAGAGGCAAAACAAAAAAATGCTTCGGAATCCTTGTATCAGGCCTAACACTTAAGCAAAAAATAAATTTCAATTTCAATTTTTTTGTATAATTTTTTTAGTTTTAAATCTTTCAGTGGCCGCCATTTTGAAACAATATGGCGGACAAAGCTGGCCAACGAACTCGCTCGAGATATTGGTGAACCTAATACACATTCTTAGTTACATCCAAATCAGTTTATAAATACGAGTGCTGTCGTGTGACAAAGATCCGATGTATATATATATATATATATATATATATATATATTTATATTTATATATTATTTTGGTTCAGCCGATAAGTTGCAGAATTTTATGTGTTTACGTATATTATATGTTATTTTTTTTCAATTATTTTGGAATGTAAGATTGATACGTCTTTAGAAACCTGCTGTAGTTAGTTGTTTTGGTGTGTGTGTGTGTGTGGAAGGGGGGGGGTTGAGTTTGTTTATTGTTTTTTACACCTTCTCCACCCACTGATGAAGAAAATGGCGATCCTTTGGCATGGGTGTTTGAATATTTAACTGTTAAATTTAATTGTTTCTAGTTTATTCAATAATATTGTTCTATAATATACTATACACCTACTATATATATGTATATGTTGGTTATATAATGTTGATATATATATATATATGTGTCTGAAGTTTTCGGGAATTGCTTCCCTCCGAATGGCTGCAATAGTCTTTTTACTTTTTGTACCAAAGCCACCTAAAACAACAATATGAAATATGAGAAAAAACACCATAAATTGCCTGTAAGGAAAGAGAGAACGAAGCTTAATACTGCTGTTAACAAGAATATATATGTATATTGTTTTATTTATATGGAATGAAACTATTCAGTGTAATTAGAGATTTCAGAAAAAGTTATTTTATTCTTTAAAGAGCAGTTTTTTCTAAATGTTATGCAGTATTTAAAGTGATATGTAATGTCAACTTTATAATTTCTTCAAATTACAAATTTCAATAAATATGTCATAACAACCAGCTTTGCTAATTTTTCTTATTTAAAAATGATCGATTTTTTCTAAAATTAACTAGATTAAATGTGATCGAAAATTTAACAGTGAACTTGTGTTTAGTAGTTAGAACTTCAGAATCAGGTATAATATTTCTCCTTATATCCCATCAATAACAATTCAACCCCTTTTCCAATTGTAGTAGAGTTAATATTAAGTAGTAATTAAAAAAAATGCAATGTAAACTTTAATGCATATTTAATTTGTATTGCTCTCATAATAAAATTATGATAAGTATTCGCAAATGTAATAATCTGTAACATAAAAAGAAAAGTCTTAAAACTTTGAAAAAGAAAAAAAATTACCTTAGAGACTGTTCAATAAAATTTTCAGTTATTGTTTGTAAATATTTAGTGTTCTGTAAATAAAGAGAAGAGTAATAAAACAGGTTCTTCGCATTAAAGTTTACAGTGTATACAATTTCTGAATTATTCCTCAAAGTTCTCCTATTTATTACCAAGCTTTAAAATTGCCATTTTTTTCATAACTTTATTATCTGCCCCCTTCCAACATTTTGTCTGATTGCGTGTGCATACTCACATATACACACTAGACATGAGTTCGGACCCAACGATGTGAAATACGAGCCCGAACAATTTTGAGTCACCAGAGTCCGAGCCCGATACCGAAGGCACACAGTAGAAAACTGATAATAGCATTTAAAAATTGTTTCACGATTCATTTTCTCATTTAAAAATCTCTCCTCTAGAAATAAGTATTAATCCTGAATACTGACAACGTTTCGTGATTTTCATGTCACTGAAAATATGTTTAAAATAGCAAATTTGTTATTTAAAACCAATCACCATCAGCAATCTGTAAAAGTCACAATTCTTATTCTTTTAAAATATCATTGAACAACTATGGCAGAAAGACACGAGTTCTGTTTTCCAGTAATTTTGGAAACGGACTTCAAACAAAAGGCGAGGATAGACAAGGGATACCTCACGCTTCTTTATGTTACTAACACTGAGTAATTGTAAAACACTTTAAGAAACTTTGATTACATTCTTGCTTTTCAAATAGCAAGTTTTTTTTTTCTTTTTTCAATTTGTGAATAAATAAAATTTTCGCTTTGAGCCCGAACACGAAGATGGGTTTAAAAATCGAGCCCCAACCCGTGTCGGGCTTGACCTAAGCCCGTCTCATCTGTAATACACACACACACACAAAAAAAACAAAAAAAAATATGTATTCCATAATGCAGAGATACTTTGTACTATTTCTCATTTGAGATATTTTACTAAATGTTGTTCATTTTTGTAAAGAAAAATCATATTAACAATTTTGAAATATAACCTACAATTCAAGTTATGCTGATGGCATTTAGCTTTTTGAAATGAAAAAAATATAATAAACTATAGTAAAATATGCAAATCCTCAATTATGTCGTTAGTATCTGTTTATAGCCAGTAATTTCTTCACTTATTTCAAAAATTAAAAAATAATCATTAGTACTTATTTAAGAAATTAAAGATGAAAAAATAATTAATTATGTGCGAATGATATCAGCTTATCTTAAAAGATTTATGGGAAGTTATCCTATTTTTAATTTATCAGATTCCTTCTAATGGAAGTAACACATGTAATAAAATAAGTGAAACGACCATTTAAATTACTTAAATTTAAAATCTATAATTTTTTTCTATAAACACAAACTCATTAAATACATTTTTGAGGTTTTTGAATCAATCTATGTCCATTCTACAAAAATAAATAAATAAATAAATAAATAAATAAAAAAAAATGGAATTAGGAAATATTTTGTTTCAACACATAAAATATACTTTTAATTTATTCTGCTCTATGAAAGAATTTACTTATTGAATATTCCAAAAGCAAATTCTCTGTGACTGTATATAAAACAAAAAATTTGCTTCCTGGTAAAAGTCACTGATTTTTTTTAATTGTGTATTGCACATTGTACAACAAGGAAATAAATTAGCATTTTAAAGAATGTGTTAGCTACCTCTAAACTGGATCTTTAAAAGGGCACATTTTTCAACACTATATAACATATTTCAAGCATTCACGAAAATACATTTATTAATGTTGTATTAACATTAAGCATAATTAACCATTTCATCTTCATATGAAATGTAAAGATAGCATTCACTCTATACATCTAAAAAGAAAATGTGTAATATTTTATTTATTTATTTATTTTTAAATTTGAAACAAGATGAGTGCACCAGTAATTGATCAGTGAAATATAAAAACTTCAGAAAACAAGGAGGAATGGGTATATATTCTAACTTTGGTTGTTAGAAAATATATCTAACATCCAAAGAAATTTCTTTTTACAAGTTGTATTTGCAACTAAAGATGTGCTTGAAGGTTAGCGTGGTATGACTAGGAATATTTTCACTTTTCCATTTTTATTAGTTTCTGAATTATTGTGTTTTAAAATGTTTCCTGATTTTTGGATTACCTTGTATACATGTCTTTTAAGGGCAGTTTTTAATATGTACGTTCATATTTTTATTTACTGCTTTTTTGAAGGTTTATAATAACTGATTTGCAACATTCTTATTAAATACATATCAAACGAATATAAATCTACATTTTATTTGTTAGAAGAAAAGCGCTATATTTAAGCTACATTTTCCAATGCCCTATGTACTATTTTGCTACTTATATTACTCTGTAATTCTTCCCATTGTTTATGATTTAACTTCGCAACTAAGTTTACAGATTAGATGTTTATTAGGTGTTTGATTTCGATCTTATAAACATGTTACGATGCTTTATATGACACACACACATACTCACAAATATCATTCTCTTTTACCAATACTATGTATGGTCTAAAATCATGTTCATGATAATACAATACCTTATGGCTAACATAATTTGTTCCGTAATCAAATTCATTAGCGGAAATATTCGTTAAACCAAAACATGATTTTACGTAGGTTTCTACAGCAAACTGTTTAATTCATTGTGGATTCGGCCCACAATTTAAAAATAAGTTTTATAAAATAGTAAAAAGCATACTATAAAAGAGCAAAAAGTTTCAGATACATTTCTTTCTAACCGGATGAAGGAAAATGGAAAGTAGACTAAAACAAGAACGAAAAATCATGTGTCAAGCATAGATTATGAAACACTTTCCAACACATCCAGGCAAAACTTCACCGTTAAATAAGGTGAAAGAAGATATGTAAGTAAACAGTATAGAAAAGATATAACATAGTTTTAGAAATTACCTTTCACAGTCAAAAATGTAGTCGAATTATTTTGTTCAGACCTGTATGTGATTTATAGATTTGGATATATACTACACATAGCATAATAAAATTTAGTTATTTAGAAAATTCATATTTAGCAATTTTCGTTAATCGAGGGAAATACACTCGAAAAATTTTGTACAACTATCTAAAGACTTTTGTGAATACCCTATATTAAGATAAAATTTAATTCAGGTAAAAAAAGCCTAAGTCAACTTAAAACAAATTTCCAGCAATTACCAACCATAAACGACAATGTACCTTGTTCTTCGCGTAGCCCTGTACATGAATTTATTTATTTTACACAAACTTCTATAAGTCTACTAACTATAGTTCAGCAGGAAAATGCGTAACGCAATTAAAAAGTACCCTAAGCAATTCCCTCCCACAGTCTGTAATACTTACGAATTCCCTTGTGTAGCCCTCGATATGATCAGCTGAATTTATACACACCACGTACTATGCAAAAATGTAGTTAAACTTAAAAACGCAAACCAATTTTGAAAACGCAGTTATCACACATAGACTGTAATTATTGCACGTATACTATGTAACCGTTATCTTTTGTGTGTTCTTGTAAATGAACGATAAATGCAATGCACAATATACTTTTGAGTGAGAATTTTATAGTGAACCTCAGTAATGCATGTAAATTTCATTATGTTTGAAATTGTGAAACATCATTAAATTACACTGCAAACGATTTTTCACCGTAGAACAATGTGCAACAGAATTCTTTTGTTTGACCCTGTAAAGGAATAATAAATGCTTTACACCCCATATTCTAAAAAAAGCATGTTTTAGTGCGCTTCATAATTGTATATAAATTCCATCGTGTTTCAAATGGCGTAGCATGAACAAAATGCACTTGAAACTATTTTTTTCCATTGATTATTATGAAACGGAATACTTTTGACTGTCCCTGTAAAAAAACTATAAGTGCTACACACTTCAGTTTCAATAGGGATCAATCTATAGTAAACGACAATATCATACAAAAATTTCAGGGCAATCCGAGTATATTTACGCGAGTTAGAGCACGGATAGACGGCCAGACAAGCCGAAGTCATAAACACTTTTCAACTAGGTTGGAAAATGTTAAAAACTGACGTTCTTTATTTGAAACTTACACAACGTTTTTGCAATTACAGGGTTGCCACAGGCGACTATTTTTATATTCTAGCCGCACCATTATTAAAAAAATTTTTTTTTTTTTTGTAGAAGTATACGGCTAATATAGTTTGGAGAAAGTGGTAAGAACCCTTTGAAATAGAATAAAAAAATAGTCGCCCGTGGTAACCCTGGAATTCCTCTTCCAATTTTTCAAAGTTTATTGAGGCAGGGTAAATGTCCTCCTGTTCTTCAGTAGCTGACCTATGCCACTTTTCTGGAGGAGAAATAATAAAACTGTTCAGAGCTGATTGAACTTGTCTTTCTTTTTGAAAATGTTTTTAAAGTCATTTCAGGGCCGTAACCAGACGGGGGCAGAATGGGCTGAGACCCCCTCCCCTCAACCAACTTCTTGAGACCCCTCTGTTTCAGTACTAATATAATCTATATTACATTTAAAAATTCTTAAACTTTATAATAAAAAGTTTTATGACTGGAGGAGCTTGCCCTTTACGTCCGTCTATATTTATATATTATTAATGTAGAGAGGGGAAGACAAGTTGTGAATAGCCCCACCAAAAAAAAAAAAAAAAAAAAAAAAAAAAAAATCAAAGTTCCTATTCCAAAATCCTAAAGTTCCTAAAGCAAAAGTATCTAAGAAAAAATAGGACTTCACCGACTGGTTACGGCCCTCAGTGATTCAGACACTTCTTCAGCAAAAAAGAAAAAAAAACTTTGTTAGAGGAAAAATTCATTAACTGAGGTATTCGTTAGCCGAAGTATCACTGTATTAAGTTTTTGTTCACCCTTGCACGTGGCATTAAATAAAAGTTAATCGTATGTACGGATTTATGTGCGAATTATATCAGCTTAAAACTTAAAAGATGTATGGAAAGTTATCATAGTTTTAATTTATGCAGAATCTTTCTAATGAAAGTAACATATGTAATAAAGTAAGTGAAACAGCCATTTAAATTTCTTAAAATTAAAATCTATAAACACAAACTAATTAAATATATTTTTCAGGTTTTTAATCAATCTATATCCATTCCCCATTTAAAAAAAAAAAAAATGGAATTATGAAATACCCTGTTTCAACACGTAAAATATACTTTTAATTTATTTTGCCTATGAAAGAATTTACTTATTGAATATCCTAAAAGCAAATTCACCGTAACTGTATAAAAAACAAAAAAAATTGCTTCCAGGCTAAAATTCACAGATTTCTTTTATTGTGTATTGCATATTAGTAGAGGAAAAGTAGCGGTCCGGCCCCAGGTGGCGGGCTGTGGGCATGGTGCAAGGTGCAGCACCTGCCCACCTGCCCACCGCTCGAAGTGCAGCACCTGCCCATATGCCGACCGCTCGAAGTGCCCTCCTCCCGAAGTGCCCTCCACCTCCGAAGGTGCTCCTTCACTCGAAGTGCCCTCCACCAACTAAGATAAGGATTTCTACTATAAGATAAGGGGATTAATGTTAATTAATTTTAATTGGGGAACTTAGAAATTTTTCGAAGCAATTTTTTTTTTTTTTTTCGCGGAGAATTTTCTATTACAGTACAAGGTGAATTTTAACGAATTACAAGTTTAATTAATTTTAATTGGGGAATTTAGAAATTTTTCGAAGCATTTTTTTTTCCGCGTAGAAATATCTATTACCGTACAAGGTGAATTTTAACGAATTAAAAATTTAATTAATTTTAATTGGGGAACTTAGAAATTTTTCGAAGCAATTTTTTTTTTTTTTTTTTTTTTTTTTTTTCCAACTAGAGTAGGGTATTCTATATACATGTTAGATTATATTTGAGGTGAATTTTAACGAATTACAAATTTAATTAATTTTAATTGGGGAACTTAGAAATTTTTCGAAGCAATTTTTTTTTTTTTTTTTTTCAACTAGAGTAGGGTATTCTATATACATGTTAGAGTATATTTGAGGTGAATTTTAAAAGTCAATAAGGGTTTAATTAAAAAGGGTCATTCATTAATTTTAATTGGAGAACGTAAGAAATTTTTGCGATTTTTAGTTTTAAAAATTGCCAAAAAATAGAGTTTTTAATTTTAAAAGTCGCCAAATGTAGGATTTTCAACTGAAAGTAATCTAAGATATAAACTCTCAACTGAAATGAATTTTGCCTTAATGTGTGAGCTTTTAGCTAGAAGTGACCTAGAGTCAAAACTTCCTGGTCCCAGGAATCACCACGGGGGTTATAGTAAAAAAGACAGGGTCCCGTATGAATTATACAGTACTAAATTTAACAGCTCGCCCCCTCCCCCTCCCCCTCCCCCCTCCCTTTTTTTACCCAGAGGAGCCCTTCGATAGCCTAACAATACACACTTCAAAAAATACAGAGTGCTACAAAACGAAGAATTTTAACGTATATATAAAATAAACAAGAATGAAAAATCATGCGTACCGACATAATTCATGAATCACTTTCCAACATCCTTGAAATGTTATGTGAATAAAATATAATTTTACCAGCTAGTGCATAGTTAATTAAAATAGTGAACAGATCCCCTTTTTAATACTAAGGGACCCTTCACAATAATCCATTTATGCATAAGGACCCTTCCTAAAATCAGATAATTTACACTTTACCCTGTTTTTTTAAATTCAAGTTAGGCTAAAAGTATAACTTACACATCGATAGGTTCAAAATATTGAAATCCTTCAAAAGAAACTAGAAAAAGTTAAAGATTTAAGCCCTGCTCATAAAATAATGCGACTACCCAGAGCCCTTCACAAATAATATAACCTTATTCCAATCTCAGGGTCCTTCACAAAATAAATCCAATAGATTCACATTATTTTACAGCGACAGAAATACTAGGGATATTCACCTTTCATAAAAATGCAAGGTCCGCTGTTTGAATGAAAAGGCCTCCCTTCATAATATACCCTGTAAAAATATTATGATTCCACAGATATTTTAAGAAATAGAGTACTAATCTCAATTGAATACGAATTCATGCAATGTAAAAAATAGGTTTTACACGAATACATTTTTAGTATAACGTTCAAAATATAGATTTTAGAAAAAAAAAAAAAAAGTACATATTTCACCAAATTTATCATACAAGTCTGTAAAATAGGGTAGATCGTTTCATGAAAAATAATTGAATTTCGAGTGATTATGCTTTAAAATACATATTTATAACTGCAACTAAGATTTGAGTGTTACCCCCTCAACATGCATATCGCTGAATCATAATGAGTCATATTATCAGATAAGCGAAGATCTTGCTTTGACACGGTGAATCACTCGCGATAAGGAATACGGCTATTGGGCTTTTTCTCAAATTTAATCAGTTTCTGAGGCATTTTGGGTAGGTAAATGAATGAAATGAGCTATTTAAAACCGTCAATGTATGCGAATTATTTCATATATAGTTATTAATCTGTTAAGTTTTAAAAGGCTTCATTGAAAAATAAGAACTAAGAAATATCCCTTAAGAATTTTGAGGATAAGAGACGGATTTTAATGAATTTGATACAGGTTAGGGTAAAAAAAATACAGGGTCCCCTATAAGATATATGAATTAAACTTTAAATATTTTAAAATTACATTCGTTTATGCTTTTTTTGTATAGAAAAATTATACTAAATTATGTTTTTAGTATTTTAACTTAAAAATTTCTTTTGAGGAATGAATATAATAACTAAGCTTTGTTTTTATAAAATATATATTGTACTAAATAGTTAGGGTATTATTTAAAAAAAATTTGTTTTTAATATTGAAAAAATACACATAAAGTTATCTTACCTAAATATTTAAAAGATAATGTACTAGACTTCATCCAAACTCGAATGTATGCATGTCTTAAAAGAACTGAACGGTAACGTATATTCGCTTATCTCTTAAAACCACGGGATATTGTGACGTCATGGATAAAGCATAGTGTAGAATACAGAATGAATAAGTATTATAAGACTGAAAAATAAAATAATCATAAATCATAAATATTTGCATACTTCATACAAACACTTACTGTATGAGAAATGATTGATACTATTAACCATATGAGAAAATGAATCATTAGCTAATCTTATTAGTGTGTGTCATATTTAACTAACAGGCTCGAACATGCGTGAATTTTGACTAGAATTATTCACTGAATGTAAAAAAAAATTATTTATATTTAGATCTAATATTTATATCATTTAACATTTTAAATTCCTATTAAAAGTATATACATTAGTATGCTTGTGAAAGGTCTATTTTTAAGACGAAACATTGTGTGAAATGTCCTGTTTTAGGGTTAAAAGTTTCGTGAAGGGGTCTGTTTGAAAGATCCTGTTTCGAAATGACTTAAGAACGCACAATTTTATTCCTAAATATTCAACTCGATTCGTTATATATGCTTCATTGAGTATTCAATCAAAAATAATAACTAAGAAATAAAATTAACAATACTAATTAAGAAGCAGCCTTAAGAATTTTTGGAATAAGAGATTGGTTTTAATTAAATAGAAACATTTAATTCGAATTATGAACCTAATTCGATACAAGTCTTACTAAAATAGAATTTACAATAAAAATACAGATTCCCCTACAATATATGAATTATACTCCACTAAATTTAATAGCACCCTCCCCTATTTTCATAGAAATGGCTTCAATATAATTTAGGCTAACAATATACACTTCAAAAAATACATAGTGACCACAAGAAGGACAGGAACTCGATATGTACTACTACTTATGCAAAATATAATTTCTCTTATCGCATAAAATATATTAACAAGTCCTGTAAAAATATAATGACATGAACTATTAATACATGATTTAAAAACTTATTGGTTATACAAAACATATATATATAAATATATATAAAAATTTATCGTTACCTAAAAATTTCAAGCATGATTTACTAGACTTAACCCAAATTCAACTAGATTCTTCACGTGGTTCGATGACATCACTAATGGGCTGAGTGAGCCCCAGGCTATTTTCTACCCACCACGTTTACTGGGCTTAGTGTGCCCCCGCTTATTTTATAGCTACCACGATAACCACAGGGCTAAGTGAGCCCGCGCTTATTATATAGTCAACACGCTAACTACTGGGATGATTAATCCTCACGTATTTTATACCCATTACGCTAACTACTGGGCTGAGTAAGCCCCAGGTTATTTAGTCGCATGAATATGATTTCCAAGGTATATGTCCTAACTTGATTTAGACCATTGCCTATGATAAGATAAAGCTGGGAAGTAAATTGGTAAACTATGTACATTTCCCTTGAATTGTATTTTCTTAAATATCTGCAGAAATCAGCATAGTTTATTAAAATTATATACATTCCCATTAGTTTATGAATCTACTAACTTATAATATCTATATGGTAACTTGGATTATTAGTATTCCCACTTAAAAATTTCTTTTGTAGATTTAATATGATAAACACTAACATGAGACTGACTAAACTTTTACCATTTTCATTTCAACTTAGTTTTAGGAAATTTATCTACATAGCTTTAAATTTTACTGTTTAGTAAGTTTATTATTTCAAAGTATTATTTTTTAGTTCTAATATTCAAAACATATTCATATCGTTTTACATAGTAGGTATCAAATTAATTTAAAGTCATATTAAAAATATATATACAAATACTATTCTTACCTAACACGCCAGCTAGCTAGACACCCAACCGTCTCACACTAAGACTCTGAGAAAAGTGAATGCTTGTTCAGGGCCTTATCAGCTAATATAATCACTGATAAGATTTGATCACGTGACATGTGACGTCACTGATTAAGTGATATCACGTGACCATGTGATATCATTCAATACGTCACCAGTGACGTCAGAGATCACGTGACTAGGTCATAAAAGAACCAATTGCTAATTGCAATTAACAATTTAACTCTAATTGATTTCTATATTATATGTATAGATAAATTAATACATAATTTATCTATATATTATTTCGTAATACATAGTACATGTACTATGTTTTATGAAATAATAGAAAAATCATGTATTAATTTATGTAAAACGATACTATGTAAAACGATATGAATATGTTTTGAATATTAGAACTAAAAAATAATACTTTGAAATAATAAACTTACTAAACTGTAAAATTTAAAGCTATGTAGATAAATTTCCTAAAACTAAGTTGAAATGAAAATGGTAAAAGTTTAGTCAGTCTCATGTTAGTGTTTATCATATTAAATCTACAAAAGAAATTTTTAAGTGGGAATACTAATAATCCAAGTTACCATATAGATATTATAAGTTAGTAGATTCATAAACTAATGGGAATGTATATAATTTTAATAAACTATGCTGATTTCTGCAGATATTTAAGAAAATACAATTCAAGGGAAATGTACATAGTTTACCAATTTACTTCCCAGCTTTATCTTATCATAGGCAATGGTCTAAATCAAGTTAGGACATATACCTTGGAAATCATATTCATGCGACTAAATAACCTGGGGCTTACTCAGCCCAGTAGTTAGCGTAATGGGTATAAAATACGTGAGGATTAATCATCCCAGTAGTTAGCGTGTTGACTATATAATAAGCGCGGGCTCACTTAGCCCTGTGGTTATCGTGGTAGCTATAAAATAAGCGGGGGCACACTAAGCCCAGTAAACGTGGTGGGTAGAAAATAGCCTGGGGCTCACTCAGCCCAGTAGTTAGCGTGGTGGGTATAAAATAGCCTGGGCCTCACTCAGCCTAATACTTAGCGTGGTGGGTATAAAATAAGCGGGGGTTCACTTAGCCTTGTGGTTAGTATGGTGGCTATGAAATAAGCGGGGGTTCACTAAGCCCAATAGTTAGCATGTTGACTATAAAGTAAGCAGGGGCTCACTAAGCCCAATAGATAGCGTCCTGGGTATAAAATGACAAGTCTGATTATATGTTTGTGGGTTCGAAACTTGTGCGGTATAGACGATGTGGTTTTGAATACTTAGAGAAGTTAATGAAATCACGATATTGTTCTATATCCTTATAAATATTTTGTGTTTGAATATGGTAAGTTAAGTATTCTTTATAAAGTTATAATGGAAATCATACATGCAAAGTTTAGAGACCTCTAGTATAGCAAACCCAACATATATAGTCCGATTCAATAAAATACTAGTTTTCAATCTCTCCACAAGAATCAGGTCTTTATTGTAAAAGAAGCCTTATAATTATATCTAAGTGAAAAAAAAAAAGAAAGAAACGAAGTCTGTAATTTTTTAAAAATACATTTCCAGTATGGATTATTTAATCTAATTCACATATTTCAATAGTTTTTTAAAGTAATAAGGATAGTCCCATTTGGAAAGTGTTTCATAAAGTATACCATGACGCATGATTTTTCCTTCATATTTATTTATAGTTACTTACTGTAGATTCTATTTTTTAATTTATGTTAAAATTCTTCAGTCATTCCTAACCCTTTTTCTGGACACTCTGTATATATTTTGTATGTATTGATAGTCTAAATTTTATCGAAGGTATTTTTGTGATAATATAAGTGGGGTAGTGCATTAATGCAGTATAATTAGTGTGTATTATAGGGGATCCTCTATTTTCACTATAATCTCTATTTTAACAAGACTTGTATCCAATTAGATTCATTATCATATTTAATTAAAACTGATCTGTTCACCCAAAAATTTTACAAGTCCGAACATTAGCATATCTCTTAATTAATATTTGTTAGTTGTTATTTTTCATTGAAATTCAATGATGCATTTTAAAACTTACCAGATTTAGTATATATATATATATACATGTATATATGGTGAGTAGCATCTATACAGGACTATACGAAAGAATTCACATATATTAATGGTTTTAAGTATCAATCTCGCTTTAGATAGTCACGTGACATACATTTAAAAAAAATCCCTATATGCCATGGTAAAAGAAAGAACATATGTGATATATCTTAAAGTCTGCATGAATATAACTAAAAGGATGTCTGCGTTTCTGTAGGTGTAAGTCTTTATATTACTAAGGATTAAATTTAATATTTTATGTTTTAATTTTGACTGCCCTATGTAAAGAAAAAAATAACCATTTCTTTTAACACATAATAAAAAGTACTTTAAAAATATATTACTACTAACCTACTACATACCTAGACCTCAGAACCAACTCGTATACTTGCTTTAGAAGAAATGACTTGATATGTGGTCTTATCAGTAAATCTTATCTAAAATGTTATCGCGATCAGTGATGTCATCGAACCACGTGAAGAATCTAGTTGAATTTGGGTTAAGTCTAGTAAATCATGCTTGAAATTTTTAGGTAACGATAAATTTTTATATATATTTATATATATATGTTTTGTATAACCAATATATTTTTAAATCATGTATTAATAGTTCATGTCATTATATTTTTACAGGACTTGTTAATATATTTTATGCGATAAGAGAAATTATACTTTGCATAAGTAGTAGTACATATCGAATTCCTGTCCTTCTTGTCGTCACTATGTATTTTTTGAAGCGTATATTGTTAGCCTAAATTATATTGAAGCCATTTCTATGAAAATAGGGGAGGGTGCTATTAAATTTAGTGGAGTATAATTCATATATTGTAGGGGAATCTGTATTTTTAGTGTAAATTCTATTTTAGTAAGACTTGTATCGAATTAGGTTCATAATTCGAATTAAATATTTCTATTTAATTAAAACCAATCTCTTATTCCAAAAATTCTTAAGGCTGCTTCTTAATTAGTATTGTTAATTTTATTTCTTAGTTATTATTTTTGATTGAATACTCAATGAAGCATATATAACGAATCGAGTTGAATATTTAGGAATAAAATTGTGCGTTCTTAAGTCATTTCGAAACAGGATCCTTCAAACAGACCCCTTCACGAAACTTTTAACCCTAAAACAGGACATTTCACACAATGTTTCGTCTTAAAAATAGACCTTTCACAAGCATACTAATATATATACTTTTAATAGGAATTTAAAATGTTAAATGATATAAATATTAGATCTAAATATAAATAATTTTTTTTTTACATTCAGTGAATAATTCTAGTCAAAATTCACGCATGTTCGAGCCTGTTAGTTAAATATGACATACACTAATAAGATTAGCTAATGATTCATTTTCTCATATGGTTAATAGTATCAATCATTTCTCATACAGTAAGTGTTTGTATGAAGTATGCAAAAATTTATGATTTATGATTATTTTATTTTTCAGTCTTATAATACTTATTCATTCTGTATTCTACCCTATGCTTTATCCATGACGTCACAATATCCCGTGGTTTTAAGAGATAAGCGAATATACGTTACCGTTCAGTTCTTTTAAGACATGCATACATTCGAGTTTAAATATTTAGGTAAGATAACTTTATGTGTATTTTTTCAATGTTAAAAACAAAATTTTTTTAAATAATACCCTAACTATTTAGTACAATATATATTTTATAAAAACAAAGCTTAGTTATTATATTCATTCCTCAAAAGAAATTTTTAAGTTAAAATACTAAAAACATAATTTAGTATAATTTTTCTATACAAAAAAAGCATAAACGAATGTAATTTTAAAATATTTAAAGTTTAATTCATATATCTTATAGGGGACCCTGTATTTTTTTTACCCTAACCTGTATCAAATTCATTAAAATCCGTCTCTTATCCTCAAAATTCTTAAGGGATATTTCTTAGTTCTTATTTTTCAATGAAGCCTTTTAAAACTTAACAGATTAATAACTATATATGAAATAATTCGCATACATTGACGGTTTTAAATAGCTCATTTCATTCATTTACCTACCCAAAATGCCTCAGAAACTGATTAAATTTGAGAAAAAGCCCAATAGCCGTATTCCTTATCGCGAGTGATTCACCGTGTCAAAGCAAGATCTTCGCTTATCTGATAATATGACTCATTATGATTCAGCGATATGCATGTTGAGGGGGTAACACTCAAATCTTAGTTGCAGTTATAAATATGTATTTTAAAGCATAATCACTCGAAATTCAATTATTTTTCATGAAACGATCTACCCTATTTTACAGACTTGTATGATAAATTTGGTGAAATATGTACTTTTTTTTTTTTTTTTCTAAAATCTATATTTTGAACGTTATACTAAAAATGTATTCGTGTAAAACCTATTTTTTACATTGCATGAATTCGTATTCAATTGAGATTAGTACTCTATTTCTTAAAATATCTGTGGAATCATAATATTTTTACAGGGTATATTATGAAGGGAGGCCTTTTCATTCAAACAGCGGACCTTGCATTTTTATGAAAGGTGAATATCCCTAGTATTTCTGTCGCTGTAAAATAACGTGAATCTATTGGATTTATTTTGTGAAGGGCCCTGAGATTGGAATAAGGTTATATTATTTGTGAAGGGCTCTGGTTAGTCGCATTATTTTATGAGCAGGGCTTAAATCTTTAACTTTTTCTAGTTTCTTTTGAAGGATTTCAATATTTTGAACCTATCGATGTGTAAGTTATACTTTTAGCCTAACTTGAATTTAAAAAAACAGGGTAAAGTGTAAATTTCTTGATTTTAGGAAGGGTCCTTATGCATAAATGGATTATTGTGAAGGGTCCCTTTTTATTAAAAAGGGGATCTGTTCACTATTTTAATTAACTATGCACTAGCTGGTAAAATTATATTTTATTCACATAACATTTCAAGGATCTTGGAAAGTGATTCATGAATTATGTCGGTACGCATGATTTTTCATTCTTGTTTATTTTATATATACGTTAAAATTCTTCGTTTTGTAGCACTCTGTATTTTTTGAAGTGTGTATTGTTAGGCTATCGAAGGGCTCCTCTGGGTAAAAAAAGGGAGGGGGGAGGGGGAGGGGGAGGGGGCGAGCTGTTAAATTTAGTACTGTATAATTCATACGGGACCCTGTCTTTTTTACTATAACCCCCGTGGTGATTCCTGGGACCAGGAAGTTTTGACTCTAGGTCACTTCTAGCTAAAAGCTCACACATTAAGGCAAAATTCATTTCAGTTGAGAGTTTATATCTTAGATTACTTTCAATTGAAAATCCTACATTTGGCGACTTTTAAAATTAAAAATTCTATTTTTTGGCAATTTTTAAAACTAAAAATCGCAAAAATTTCTTAAGTTCTCCAATTAAAATTAATGAATGACCCTTTTTAATTAAACCCTTATTGACTTTTAAAATTCACCTCAAATATACTCTAACATGTATATAGAATACCCTACTCTAGTTGGAAAAAAAAAAAAAAAAAAAAAAATTGCTTCGAAAAATTTCTAAGTTCCCCAATTAAAATTAATTAAATTTGTAATTCGTTAAAATTCACCTTGTACGGTAATAGATATTTCTACGCGGAAAAAAAAAATGCTTCGAAAAATTTCTAAATTCCCCAATTAAAATTAATTAAATTTGTAATTCGTTAAAATTCACCTTGTACTGTAATAGAAAATTCTCCGCGAAAAAAAAAAAAAAAAAATTGCTTCGAAAAATTTCTAAGTTCCCCAATTAAAATTAATTAACATTAATTCCCTTATCTTATAGTAGAAATCCTTATCTTAGTTGGTGGAGGGCACTTCGAGTGAAGGAGCACCTTCGGAGGTGGAGGGCACTTCGAGCGGTCGGCATATGGGCAGGTGCTGCACTTCGAGCGGTGGGCAGGTGGGCAAGTGCTGCACCTTGCACCATGCCCACAGCCCGCCACCTGGGGCCGGACCGCTACTTTTCCTCTACTCATATTGTACAAAAAGAAAAGAAATTAGCATTTAAAAAAATATGAGGGGGTCGGGGCAAGAGAGTGCCAACCCACATTTTTGAACTTCCGAAATATTTCAATTTGAAAATTTTATCAAATACTCAAATTAAGATATATAACCTAAAGTTTTTTCGCCAATGTCTTAGTAACATTTGAGATATTCTGAGTAACAATATGGCATTACTTTAATGATATTACTATTACGTTTTTTGTAAATCAGATATCTTCATTGGGGGCGTAAACATCTGGGGCATAAACGAAACCTGTCACATATGCTGCCACCAAGTGACATTAGAAACAAATTATACATTGAATATTATAATTTACAATATTAACCCTTTTTATCCTGACGGTACTTATAAGTACCACTTTAACCCCTTCGCAACGAGCGTCTTTTATAGAATTTTTAATCTGTTACCACCGGTTTTTCAAATGAGAAAATTTTATCTAATTGAATCTCAAAAATGCTATGATTAGATAAGGAAAACTTTACAAAAAAAAAATAATAACTGGTGGGAATAATCGAGGATTCTGAGCATATAAAAAGTAGCTGGAAAATTAATTCAGGATATAAAGGGTTAAGCAACAGATTACAATGTTAGATTTATTTCACCAAAAATATGGTTTGTCACTTTCTTGCCCCGACATCCTCATATGTTAGATACTTCTAAACTGGATCTTTAAAACGGCACATTTTTCAATACTAATAACATATTTTAAGCATTCACGAAAAGACATTTAATGTTGTATTAAGTAAGATTACTTACAATTAATAACTCCATCAGTATATGAAATGTAAAGTCTCATTGACTCTATACATCTAAAAAGAAAATGTGTAATATTTTATTTATTTATTTTTTAAATTTGAAATAGGGTGAGTGCGTCAGTAATTGATCAGTGAAATATAAAAACTTCAGTAAACAAGGAGGAATGGGTATATGTTTTAATTTTGGTTGTTAGAAAATATATCTAACATCCAAAGAAATTCATTTTTAGAAGTTATAGTTGCAACTAAAGATGTTCTTTAAGGTTAGCGTAGAAAGATTAGAAAATTTCTCACTTTACTATTTTTATCAGTTTGTGAATTATTGTGTTTTAAAATGTTTCCTGATTTTTGGATCACCTGGTTATACATGTCTTTTACAATAGTTTTTAATACGAACGTTCATATTTTGATTTTTACACAGAAAAAGAAGTGGTCAATTACTGGTGCAATCTCATTTTCGAACTAATGCTGCAAATTATCTAAATTCTAGAAAAGAAAGTGGGAAAACGTTTCCGGATTACGATTCCTCATACCTTAATTAGTATTTAGGAAAGTTTCCAGAAATATGTGTCAATAATTTCATTAGAAAAAAATAAATCAAACTCCCAGAAATTTCCATTAAAGGATTAATTACTGGTTCACTCACCCCAAATAATTAAATCAAGAGGGAAAAGGAACCATTTTACTATTTTGATATGGAAGTAGAGGGAAATACAGCAATTCTTTTCAGAGGATCGAATCCTTCATTTTCAGGATAAAACATGTGCCATTACAAGAGCAGGAATAAAACACAGTTTGCGTTTGCTCATAAGGTTCCATTCCTTCGGAACGCGCTGTTTATTTTACAGTTTAAAGGCACATTTCAGAAATTGGTAATTTTTAAAAATGTATTTTATGCTATTTTTTTTTTTACCAGTTATTTTGCTGAAGTAACGACATCTGTTTCTTAACATGTTGTATTATGGGTTGAGATTGTTTAAGAATGCAGGCAAAGTGTCTATTAAACCCGTTTCTTTTAACATGTTGGTGTTAACATTTGGACCATCAATTAAAAAAAAATATATATGTAAATTCTATTCTAGGTATAAATGAGAAAGAAAGAAAACTATAGATAACTTTAAATGTTTCATTTTCAGTTGATCCAAAGCTTATATTTTAAAATATCCGACAGAAATTGATTGGCCAAGAAAATGCAATAATTGAATATGCAAGTTTCTAAAAAGCTTAAAACCTGAGAGAAAAGTTACTTCACTTTCGGGTGTCTTACTCTTTTCTTAAAATAAACAATCCGTTAGCGATATTGCTAACTGTTGGTGGGAGAAAGTGTGTAACGAGATTTAAATTTCGAGAAGATTGAAGTGAAATGTTTTTGATATTTTTTTTCTTTGTAAGCATGTTCAAAATGTTAATGCAGTTGGTACCAAACACTCCCAGAAAACTTATGAACATTTAATTATTAAACATTAAAAATTTTAAATATTTAAATTATTAAATATTAAAATTATTATTATTATTATTTAAATTATTAAATATTAAAATTATTATTATTATTATTATTTAAATTATTAAATATTAAAATTATTATTATTATTATTTAAATTATTAAATATTAAAAAATAATGTTCCATTCCTTGAAGAAAAATCAGAATCTTTTACTGTTTTAGTTTTACCATATGATAGATTATTTTGTAACACCTTCATCTATAAGATAAAAAAAAAAGAGAAAAATGTGACATAACACCTTTTTTTCCCTCATGTCTTCAATTACTCCAATTATAAATATGAAAATTTTTAAATCATCGCGACTTTCACGCTTCATTATGATATAGTTTCAAATGCAAAATCGAATTATTGTTTTCATTTGTCTTGATATATATTTTGATAAATAAAATTTTATTTTATATGTGTTTCTTAAATAAAAAACAACGCAAGCACGTGCGACAGAGTTTTTAATTGAACATTTAGAGGAAAAAAAAAAAAAAAAACAGATTTTTCTTTACTCGTGCTGTTTCCTCTAATGCAATCGCGTAATACGTTAGAAAACAGCGTTACTTGTCTTTGCCTTTAATCATTTAGTAACAAAATTACTTGGCACTTAAAACCTGTAAGTGATACATAGGCGGAAATGTATCAGTCATTGAATCGCGCTTTTGGCAGTTGAATCGTCCGGAAAAATATCATAGCTCGCTAAAAGAGAAAAACAATGCTTCCGTGAACTTGAGAAAAACTTGAATATCGCAATTGTTTTCCCATATATTTTGATGTGATATTCAAAAGACAAAAGGATTAAAAAATGCGCACTTTTCTTAGATTTTTTTTATTGTTGTTTTAACTCTTGTTTTGTTTTAAATGTTTTAAGATTTACCTTCTTTAGAGTTTTTCAAACGTAGAGTAGGCAAAAAGAAAAGAAAAAAAAATCATGTCACAATCCCTTCTCTAAAAGTCGCAAAATAAAGCTGTTTGTACCAAAATTACTCATTTATAACTTTCTATACTCCCGTCAAAGTTATATTTTATTGAGGGACCGTATACATATTTTCATTTAAACGAAATAAGCTCCCCCCATATCTTTTTTATTTCACTTGATTGTCAATTGACGTAGTTTTTATTTATATTTCTACTTTATTTATATTTCTGCTTTATTTCTGTATTTAATTTATTTTTAATATTCGCTTCTATCATTATTCTCAAGTTTTAATATCGGGATTAAATAAAAAAAATATAATGCACAATTTACTTCTATTAATAAATACATTATAATTAACCTTTATACTGCTAGCTTAGCAGAGCATGTGTTCTGCTAATCTGCTCTGCTGTCCGTGTACAAACATTATTACAAGCACTAGCGAGCTTCACCCACTACGCTGGTTAGTTTTCCAAACAGACCTCGAATATTTAGATTTAATTTTTTTTAACGAACCTTGAATCAAACGAACCTCTTTCCGAACGAAGCTCCGGTTTGGAACCCCTGTGTCTTGATCTCGTAAAGTTACGACAGATATAGTGACAAAATTGCAGATTTTAAAATTACTTAAAAATTTAATAAAACGCTACATTATATCTCAGATTTTCTGAGGTTAAATGTTTCAGTTTCGAGATACGAGTTCAGTTACGCGCCGGGTTAGCCTGGCGCGTAACATAAATCTGTTTTTTAACTTTTGTTACAAAGTTATTTCGCTAGATGGTAAAAGAAAGCAGTCTAATTGAACAAAATTTTATAAATTGTAAAGTTACGGCCAAAAGTTTTCTTCAAACAATGTATTCTTTTAACCAACACCTAAGTAATCTCAGATTTTTGAACAGTGTATTGAGAAAAAATCTGAAAGTTTTAAAACTATTTCTTTTTAAATTATATTATTTTAAAAAATAAGTAATACAGTTATAAATTTTTCTAACTTAATTAATGAGAAAAATTCGAAGCATTTTGTTTGCGAAACCCTAAGGGAGTAATCCGGATTTCCTACTGCTTCGATTGTGCTATTTAGTGAATTTAATTAAAAAAAAGAAAGTATGGGGTTATTTATCGATGAATATGTCAATAATAATGCTGCAAAACGTGTTAAGTTTTTATTTTCTTCCAACCCATCTTTCTTTCAGTCATCTTCTTTCATTAATGAATCTTTCCATATCTCATCCGTAATCATGTCACGAAGGCACACCTCTGCTTATGATTTAGAAAGCGGAAAAAGTGAACAAGATGAGCAAGTTCTTAAGTTCATGTTAAGATGCTTCTTCAAGAGTCATCAAGATACATGTATTTTTTTTGTGCTTGGTGGTGATTTATTGTTTTTAATGATATTTAGACTACAAAGTTTTTGTAAAGCAGCGAGCAGCGAGTTTTATGTTAAAAATATTACATCACGTATGGTACAGTCGTTACCTGCATTTGAATGTTTGGTCGAAGGTCTGTTACTGCTACCTCTTTTTATTTTTATTTATTTTACTTTTAGGCTTATATTCAACTCACTATAACTAATGATCAGAACTCCAGAGTTGACTTAGATGAAACACAATGTTTATGTTATCCAAACAACTGAGAAAAAAAAAAAAAAAAAAACGTCGAGTTTAGCTTGCAATGGATTTGCAACAGTTTCAAAACGTTGTGTGCTGTGTGGAGATAATCTAAATTCTCAAATATGCTGAAAAAAAACACACACACACACACACAAATACGGCATCCTTATATTTGAAATAAGCTTGAGAAATATAAAATTATTTTTAGAATATGAAGAATTTAAAAAGAATTATTTTTACACATTTTAGAACTCGCCTTTATCACGAATTTTCATAATTATATTAGATATAAAATAATAATATGAAAATAATATGAAATATTTAAAGCAAGTGAGAGTACAGAAGGCTATTTGCATTTTATTTAAACGATTTTCAGAGTTAATGTTTCTGCATAAATTCCACATTTTTTGAAATATTTGATTTTATTGAATAACCTTTACCCTTGGCTACATTTCTGGCTTGAAATTTCCATGATATCATAATTTTTCTTACTACAATAATATGAATTTTATCCCACACCTATTCGACGTATTTCCGAATATATCCATCTTCCTAACACTAGATTTAACACGTCAAATGTATTAAAAAGAAATGTCCATTGGGGAAGCTTCAAGTGAATTTACAGTTATTTCTTCCAATGGAACAGAATTTATTTACGTTTGCGATTATCTTTTCGCTAAATATGTGGCAGTTAATTTGATTGTTTGACTGAAGAAATCGACCATATGAAGCGCGCATTTATTGATATCTTTTCCATATAGAACTGAATTGTTTCCTTCGAAATTGGGTTCTAAAATATTTTGCTGATAATATAGGTAATTTACTTTAGCTTTACTTGATTTTTTATTGAGCTTTAATTTACCTTCATACAATAAAATCCAGCAGCAATCATAAATCTCTTCAAAAACTTTTCTTTACATTTTTAACCCATTTCCGTGGGGCTTTTCTTCCACTGATTGCTATAGAAAAACACACCGTTTTTGTTACAGTCACTTAAATAAAGTCATGCTTTATTCCGTAGTACCACAAACTATCTATTTAGCACCAGCTAGGTGAATGTAAAGTGAGCGATTTGAAGACGCCTTTCATGAACATTAAAAATTCTTCAGAAAGCCGTCCAAGAGGTCCAAGAAAGCCGTCCCCCTAGGGTAATATATGTCAGTAGCAATTTATTGACATATTTTATACCTCCCTTATTAGATCCTTTTAAGACTTGCTGATTTATATAGAGACAAATATAGTAATATTTAACTGTTCTTAAACAATGCGATATAAGAATCGTTTGCCTCTTACTGCTAACGTAACCAACCTGTCGAAGGCTTTTTACTCTAGGAGGGAATGAATGCCAAGAGGTGTGGAAGAAAATTAACATGACTCTACTAAAGGAAATTATATTAGCATGGAAATTTCGAGCCAGAGCTAGCTAAGAGTCACAGCTATCCAATACAGGCAAATGTTTCAAGAAATACGTATTTATGCATAGAAATTAAATGTATAACTCGTTTCCATAACGTGCAAACAACCTTAAGAATTCATACATTTTGGATTTTCTAATGTTTGGCTTGGGATCATGCATCGAATTTTTAAATTCACAATTCAATAAGTTCAACGGGAAAATGTTAGGGAAAAATAGCTCAGTTATTTTATTGGATATACCAGGGGGCTCTGACCCTTGCGCCTTTAGTGCAAAACCCTCCGGACATTCAGCAGATTCGCGCGTTACAAAATTGTTCATAACTCATTCACTGGTGGAAGCACACTGTAATCTACCCCGATAACGAATTTAAGAGCATTTGAAGAAATTTAAATTGTGCATGGATGGACAGGTTGGCAGACAGAACTATTGCATATACCTTGCGTTTGACTGTTTTATGTAAACAACTTTGTTGAGAATTTAGTGTCAGTAATGCTAATTTGTAGTTATTTCCATAATCATAATCTAAAATTTTGTTTGCATTATGAAATGAGTTTAAATTCAAAGTAATAATCGCAAATATCTTCATACAGTAAAATATAAAATATGCTATCATGCAGTGATAGATAATTTTTTTTAAAATTTAAATTTGGTTAATCTTTTTATCGCTAGGGCATAAAAGAAAGGATAAAAGAAAGTTGAGTTGAATCTGCCCTATCTAATTTTAGCTTGAAGTATGGTTGCCATATGAGAAAACATTAAAAAATTCATTTTAAAGTTTTAGTTATTCAATTTCTCACCAGAGGCGCTACCAGCGTAAAGAAACCTATCATGTGAAACGGTTTACGAAAACATAAATTTGACCGTGGTAAAAGCTTATTCTGAAGATTTATTAAAAAAACCCATAAAAATTTATTTAAATTTAGTTACCCTATTTCTCGCCAGGAAACGTTATAAATGCAAGAGAAAATTGCGGTGAATATGCGCTACCTATTTTTATCTTAAGGCAGTGATACAGTGATATATAAATTTTTTAAAACTAAAATTTGTTTAATCTTTTTCCTGCTAGGGGACATTATCAGCATAAAAGAAATTTGAGTTGAATCTGTCCTATCTAATTTTAACTTGGAGTATGGTTGACACATGAGAGAAAAAAAAACATTTTGAAATTTTAGTTATGCAATTTTAAATTAGGGGGAACTACTTGCGTAAATAAACCTATCATGTGAAAATGTTTATCAAAAACATGCATTTGACCGTGGCCAAAGCTTATTCTGAAGATTTATTAAAAAATAAATAAAAAAAAACCATAATAAAATCAATTTTACTTAAGTTTGGTTACCCTATTTTCTCCTAGGGGCAATATAAACGCAAAAGAAACTTTTGTTGAATCTGAATTCCCTAATTTTAACTTGGAGTACGGTTGCCAAATGAGAAAACATTAAAAAATACATTTTAAAGTTTTAGTTCCGGAATTTTCCACCAGGGGCGCTACTATCGTAAAAAATCTTTCATGTGAAAATTTCTATGAAAACATATATTTTACCGTGGTAGAAGCTTATTCTGAAAATTTATTAAAAACCTCTATAAAAAAATCAATTTTATTTACATTTAGTTACCATATTTCCCACCAGGGGACGCTATAAACATAAAAGTAAATTATGTTGAATCTGCGTCTTCTATTTTTAACTTGAGTGTAGTTTTTATACAGTAAAACATAAAAAAAATCAATTTTACTTAATTTGGTTAACTTATTTCCTCCCAGAATGTGCTATAAAAGCAAAAGAGAATGTTGTTGAATCTGTATTACCTAATTTTTAACTTGGAGCATGGTTGCCACGTGAGAAAACATTAAAAGTTCATTTTAAAGTTATAATTAGTCAATTTTCCACCAGGGCGCTACCAGCGTAAAAAACCTACCATGTGAATATTTTTTATCAAAACATAAATTTAACCGTGGCAGAAGCTTTTTCTGTAAATTTATTTTAAAAAAAAACATAAAAAATTAATTTTATTTAAATTTAATTACCATATTTCTCGCCAGGAGACACTATAAACACAAAAGAAATTTGTGCTGAATCCGAGCTATCTATTTTAACTTGAATATATCTATCATACTGTGAAACATAAAAAAAAAAAATCTATTTTACTTAAATTTGGTTGCTCTATTTAAAAAAAATTGCGGCAAAAGGAGGTTGAGTTTAAATTACCCTGATCTAATTTCAACTTTGAGTATAGCTGCTATATGAGAAAACATTAAAAAAAAGCATTTAAACATTTGACTTATGCAATTTCCCACCAGGTGCGCTACGAGCGTAAAACAACTAATGAGAAAAAATTTATCAATACACAAATTTGACTATGACGGAAGCTTTTTCTGAAGAACAGAGCAAAATTCGTTCATGGAAAGTGAGCTTAAAACTTTCGAAAAGTGTGTTGAACACACAGTCATGCACATAGAGATACATGAGCACCGTAAGTTGAATAAAGATCATAGAAAATAGCTCTTCCAACAGTAATTGGCGATAAAGTGACATACATCTGATTTTTTTGGTGTTGTCCTGTAAAAGAACAATAAATGTTACGACCCATATTTTCATTTGAGAGATCTTGCCGCCAGTAAACCTTAGTAACATATACAAATTTCGTAGAGTTTCACATAACATAATGGTACTAGAATGCATTTTAAATGGCCAGTACATGGGTAGTATAATCGAATTCTTCTCGATTCGCTAATTGGTTTTTGGGAACTCCATTGCAAAGAATTCGCCAAAAGTGACATTCGACAAAGCTTTTCTATTAAATTGAAATGCATGCAGACATTTTCTCTAAGTTCATCAAATTGTATATTAGCAAAATTATTAAGTTAAAATCTAAAAGTTATTTGTCAATCGCATATTTTTGTAAAGTCTTCTAACAACGGAATTTCGGCAGAAATCCGAGTATATTTACGCGAGTTAGAGTATGGGCAGACAGACAAATTGAATTCATAAACACTTTTCAACTGTGTTGGAATGTGTTAAAAATTAAAATTAAAATAATTTTAATTGATAATTTAGAAAACTTTGAACGACCTTAAGCAGAATATGGATATACGAACTGTTATACATTTCTCTTTCTTGCTTTTTAAAAATACTTTTTAATATATGCCCCTATTTGGGGCACCAAGAGTTAGAATTCAATATGACCTCTTTTGTAATTTCATTTTTAATAACATAAATCTTTTTTTTAAAAGTTCCTTTGCTATTTCAGAATAACGGTGTCGTGATGTGGACGAATAATAATAATAATAATAAAAATAAATTTAAAAATAATGTGAAATTTAAATATCTTTGTTCAATTTTCCGATTTCTTTAACAGCATTTTAAAATTAACTTGCAGCAACATTACAATTATAATGTAGTTTTTAGAATATATTTCAATTCAGTTTTGAGTAAATGTTAAAAAAATTAATGAAATATTAAACTATTTCAAAACATGACCGATTTTCAGGTGCATTTTAAAAGTTAGAACATTCATCAACTAGTATTTCGCAAACTTCGAAAAGAATAAAATATAATTGTTTTCCATTCTCAAAAGGAAATACAAAAGTAAAGAATCTGAGTCATTTTTTATTTCATTTCACAATATCTGAATTTCAATAATCTAAGACTTAAAACGATGAGATTTATTACCAGTTATTTAAAAGTTATTAAATTTCTTATTATAATCAATGCGCAAAATATTTCCCAACATGGATATTCAAACCTTAGAATTGATGAATATTTACATAGATCTTCGTGATTTCTAGAAAAGTAAAATAATTAAAATTTTTATAGGTCACAGAACAAAAAAAGATGCACGTTGTTATCGTTTTGTTATTATTTTAATTATTATTATCATCCTGAAAATAATAATGAAACACTGTTTTACACAAGTGATCAAGTTAAAAGTTTGTTTGCATGATGGAGACGGATTCCACCCACCCCCTCCCTACCCAAAGAATTGGAGTCCTTCTTATATATATATATATATATATATATATATATAATTATAATATCTATGAATTTCAAAAAAACATATCAAATTCTATTCTGCTTAAATCTCCAAAGAGATAATTAATGATATATATATATATAATGGCACAGTAAGAAAATACATGGATGTGCATTATTTTCCACCTCTTTCCCCCTCCCCCTCTTTTTTTTTTTTTAAATAAAAGGCAAAATTATCTGTTTAGTTATACGAATTCCTTACACAGAAAGTTTTAGTTTTACGAAAATCTATCCTTTATTCCTATTTTCACCAAAGAAAATCGTCCTAAACACAGACTTTATTTGATCGCATTATGTTCATTCTTTTACTCACAAGGGGTAAACTTTAACCCGTTGAAGGGCGGTAGTATATTAATTATACCATTTAATTTTTATTCCAAACTGCCATATGGCACCCAGAATTTTTGAATGAAATTTTAGTTTAATAATGTATTACGTGAAGAAAAGTAATTATTATTTATTTTCAAATCAATTTGTTCTTAAATTCTGGTACAATTCAACCATTTAAAAAATTTAGCAACATAATTATTTTGCCCCTGAAAGGTTTAAGAAAAGTTTCAACAGCTATTTAAGCATTCTGTTATGGATAGCTTTAAATAAATACCTGGTTAATTAGGATTATGAAAAAAAAACAAGAACGAAAAATCATGCGTCAAGCATAGATTATGTAACACTTTCCAACGCTTCCAAAATAATTTTACAAATCATTACCGATTAATAAGCTGAAAGATAACATCTAAGTAAGCAATTTGGAAAACGCATAACATATTTAAAAACGTAATTTCAGGAATTTCCAACAAATATTTCCAACATATACAATATTCGGAAAAATATACGAATACTTTTATTCAGCCCTGTATATGATCTATAGATTTGTTTAAAGGCTACATAGGACGCTAAATTTTAGTTTAGTTAGGAAACGCGTAGCACAGTTTAAAATTCTCCTTCTGGAGTTTCTGTCAATAAACGGAAATGTGTTGGCGAACTTTTCTGCTGCCCTGTATATGAAATACAGAATTTATACACACCAAGTAATAGACAAAGAGTGAGTTAAATTTAAACTCGCGTTAAGTAACTTAAAACGCACTTCCAGGAATTATTGTTAACAGACAGTAGAGAATGCTTTTGTGTGTCCTTGTAAATGAACGATGACTGCTATACACACAATATTCTGTAGTAATCAGGGCAATCCGAGCATATTTACGGGAGTTAGAGCACGGATAGACGGCAGACGGACATACGGCCAGACAAACCGAAGTCATAAACACTTTTCAACTCGGTTGGAAAGTGTTAAAAAGAAGAAGAAGAATCCGAGCCTATGGCTACTGAAACTCAGGCTATTTAACTTTTTAACTGAATTTTAAAGGGTATTTTAAAATTTCTTGTGTATAGGATCTAATGGATTTTTAACCCATGACATAATAGGATTCAATGTGTTATTAGCTGATCAGGATATGTTATCATGCTACTTTGTGTTTCACACTCACACTTCTTCATTAATTTTTACAGATTCAATATAAAAGGAATATCTGATTTTCGCTTTTATTAATATAAAATATTTAAAGTAATATTAAAATATTTCAAAGATATGTGAATTTTATATAACAGATATTTAAAGAAATGATCAATTGGATCTTAAAAAGCTATATGACAGATTCTTTTAAAAATATAGTTGAAAACAGGTTTCGAAGATTACTTTTAGCGGCTAAGTATATAAAAATTATGAATGAAAATGTAGTTAAAAAATTTAAAAAAATTTAAAACCAAGGGAAAGAAAATAACCCTATTGATGATCTGCAATATATGAATTATCTATAAAATTTCAAAAAACAAGTTTCAAGTCGTTTGTTTAAGGCATGTATTTTTGCCTATCGTTTTTCCTCCAATTGTTTGTGATAGCCTATTATTGAGATCATATTTATTTAAAATATAAAAGTTAAATTTAACTTCGAATAAAAAGAACGTTTCGAGTTAAATGAAATTGGTGTTTGGTGCATAGCAAGATGGAAAACCATTCACGAATCAGCTGTATAATAGCACTTTATGTCTTGAAGAACTTGATCAAAGAAATTTGATGTGTATTTAGAATAAATTTACCGATGTATTGCTAAATGTGATTTATAAATATAGTTCACAACAGCTTTTTGAATATCATTATTAGTTAAATTGAATGGTGGATAATGCTGAAGAAATTTAAATATAGTAGTTTAGAAAAACTTCCTTGTTATAAGCACAATTGCTAGTTATTTTTCAAAAGTTCTTGGTTTTGCTTTTAATGCCATTTTTGTTTTAAATTTCAAAATAGTCGAAAGAAACATCCCCTAACAGTTATAAGGAAATTGTTTAAATATGTCTAAGGAAATAAGTAACTTTTAATTTATTTTTAAAAAGAAAATTTTGATAGATAGATAGATAATAAAAGAATATATAGATGGAAAGAGAGAGGTACCGAAATTATTTTATGACATTAATTAAGGAACTTGACCTTTTAAATAATGCTAGACATAAATTACTTAGCATGTGTACCAGTGTTGTGGCAATTCAAAATGTATGAGAGGGGCTCAAATAATTATTTTTTAAATAAACTGAACAATTAGGATAATCAGTGATTAATAAATTATTTATTAGAATAATTAGTAGTTCAAATTAATTAATAATGCTACCACGAAATCAATATTTTATTTAACGTACCAAAATGTCAGAGGATTACGGTTGTCAAACTAATAAAACCACTGAGGGTTCAGGTAGGAACGGGGGGCTCTGTGCCCCCTCCCTGAAATAAAATCATATGATATAATAATAATAGTAATAAATCACGTACACACACACAAAAAGAAACAGTTTTAGAATAATAGTGCATGTAATTGCTTTGCCAGATACATTTAATAAAAATTGAATCTCCTCAAACTACTTGAAATCTTAGTTGTAGTAAATTTAATGTGAAAATAATGAAACTATATGTCGAATTTCTCAAATATTAAGTTAAAAAATTTGCGACTTATAGAGATAATGTTGAGGTCTTAGATAAGCGGATTTACTTTTTAGAAAATAAATAATATTTATAGTACTTACTTAGGAATTGTTTTCAGCGATGAATTTCAAACATTTAAGAAAGAAAACAATAATATTTGAAATAGATCGTATGACCTAAAACAATGTTTTAGTTTAATTGGAATGAAGGGGTGGGGTGTTGTTGCTTGAGGCTCCTGAGTCTCTTCGATTTCTACGCCTCTGATGTCTAGCACGAGAGTTTTACGAAGTTAAATTAATTATTTCAAATGAAAGTATAGTATATAGTATCGACTGCATGCTCACAATCTACTGTTTTGAAAGTTTTCAGAAAGTTCACAGAGGTTAAAAGTGTGAAAAAATGCCTCAGTTTTGGTGGACTACGAGCTACATCAGAACATCAGGATCGTACTTTATCATAATATTAAAAAAACATGAGATTGAAACCATGTAATGATATGAGTACTGAATGGAAGAAAGCGTCCAAGGTCAAGGTATCAAACAGAATGTTTCGCAACAGATTAAATGAAGCTGGGATATCATTATCGCAAAGCCAAGACTAAATCCAAACTGACAGTGCGGCACAAACAATTCCGATTATGACAGGCCCAAAAATACAGGCACTGATATGTTGATGACTGGAGTAAAGTGGTGTTTAGCGATGAATCAAAAATTTGTATTGGTGCAGGTGACGATAGAGAAAACTTCATTTGGAAGTTGAAAAATGAAAGGGAGAGTGAAAACTATTCCAATTTTTGTCTCAAGTTCCATGATTTTAACATGATTTTGGGATGCATGTCTTCTACAAGGGTTGAGATTTGCGTGTTGTGAATGTAAATTCAGAGAAATATGTTTCAATTTTAGACGATTTCCCGATTCCTAGTTTAGAGAGCGATTTGCAGATAGTGATGTTATAATTATGGATAACAATTGTTCGTGCCATAGGTTCCATATAGTGAAATATTTCTTTCTGAAAATAATGTTCCTCAAATGAAGTGGCCAGCATGTAGTCCAGATATCAATTCTATCAAAAATATATGGTGTATTTTGAAAAACATGGTATTTAACCTACATTTAAAATCAGCACAGAAACAAGAAGACTCTATGCCAAAAGCATGGACAGCCATCGATCCAAAGAGGTGCAAAGATCTTGTTAAGTCTATGCCTGACAGAATCAAAGTGATCATCAAAGCAAAGGGTGGAAATACAAGGTACTAGCCACATATTTTGATCAAACATTCCAAACTTTTTCCTCAGATAGGAACTGATTCCATTTTTTTTTTCTAGAAGCATTTGGAGAAATAAAATTACCGTATATACTCGTGTATAAGTCGAAGAATTTTAGACAAAATTTGGGGGTCGACTTATATACGAGTTGGTAAAAAAAAAAAAAAAAGAAAGAAAGAATATTTCACACTCCGGAAGAAGTGTGAAATAGCGGAGTGAAATACCGGAGTCAGTCTAGTTTGGAGAGAGAGATAAAAGCGGACAATGGTAATTTCCCTTTGATTGACAAAAAAAGCTCAACAATTATGTCCCTGTAATTGTTCTGCACACATTTTCTTTTGGGATAGAATTCTCACACAGGACATTCCTTTATAGGGGCATTCCTTTCAACATATTAAAAACCTTTTAGAAAGAGTTCAACTTGAGAATGCTTCTAGATTTCTCTCCTAAAAGTCCTAGAATACAAAGAAGTATACTATATTTTAGCAGTCTAAGAAGTTGTTTACCCTTGTAAATAAGGCTTGAATAGATTTTTCAAAGAATTTTTCTGTTTAAGTATCATTAAATTGATGTGAATAGGTTTCTAAATAGTTTAAGCTTCTTTAGTTTTACATAATTATACAGTTTTAAAACGCTAAATTAAAAAAAAATTAAAAAAGTCTGATAAGAAACGTTAAAAAAAATATCCCACCTTATATTCCAAACCCTTGAAGTAAAATAGTTTTTCCGGGCAAGCAAGAAAAACGCGAAGAGACAACAACTCAACTCAACAATTTAGTTTTTCCACTGATGATGACCGAGTAGTTCGGTTGAAAACGTTTTGGAATTTTTAAAAGGACTTTAATGTGCTTTTAAATGTTTTATGTATGTTTTTACGCACCTTCAAGCAATTATTTACATTTAGTTGTATCTTAATGAATTTTAGTTAAAAAAAATGTTTACTAATTTAATGAAAATTAATTAATTTTTTTTAATCCTCGATTACAAATCCTTTTTCAACATATTACCAGAAATGTGGTTCGACTTATACACGGAAATTCAATTTTTTTCAAAATTTTGCGTAAGAATTGGGGGGTCGACTTATACACGAGTATATACGGTATATAAAATAATTGTGAAGTCATTTTGTAATTATTTTTAGTCCGTGTGTTCTAGACATATTTATGAATGTTTAATAGCAAAAAAAGTTTCATTAACTTAAAAAATTTACATAAAATTACACACATTTCATTGGAGTTTGGAAAGATAGGTACTTATTCCATACTTCTTGCTAGGAGTAGTAATACGAGACTAACGATAATGGCTAGTCCGTTGTATGACAGAAAAATAATTACATTTTATCTAAAAAAAGAAAGAAACAAAATCAGCCCTTTTTTTCATTTCACTGCGACCATTTTGGAGGGGGAAGGGAGTTGTAACCGCATCAGCCCCCCCCCCCACCTTTTGGGTATGCTGTGGTATCTTTATGCACAAATATGGGACTAATGAGAATGGCTAGTCCGTTGTATAACAGAAAATAATTATAAATTTATCTCAAAAAGAAAGTAAAAAAATAAGTCCTTTTTATTAGATCACAGGCTATCAAAGCCTGAGAGCTAATGTTCCCGCAGGTTCTGCATGTATATACGTATGTATGTATGCACGTATGTACGTAACGCGATAACTCTTGATAGAAATATCCGATTTGCTTCAAATTTTGTATATAGGTTCATTCTGCTAAGGCGCTTCCCGGATTAGTTTTGGGGGTTCATTGGTTAAGTATAAAGGGGAGGAACGGAGGGCTAACCCCTCCTTAATTTAGATAAATGGGTTTTTCATGCAGAATTATCCGATTTTCTCCAAATTTTGTACTGTTCATTCTGATAAGGTGCTTCTCTGATTAGTTTTGGGGGTTCATTGGTTAAGTATAAAAGGGGGGGGGAACGGGGAGCTAATCGCCCCTTAATTTGGATAAATGGGTTTTTCATGCATAATTATCCGAATTGCTTCAAATTTGGTATACAGGTTTATTCTGATAATGCTCTTCCCTGATTAGATTTGGAGGTTCATTGGTTAAGTATAAAGGGGGGAAACGGGGGGGGGTAATCCACCCCTTAATTTAGCTAAATTGGTATTTCATGCAGAATTATCCGACTTGCCTCAAATTTGGTATAGTATTGATTTCTTTATTTTTCGAGGGAGATTATTCTTTTAAATAAGAGTATAATATACAAATAGTGTGAATAGCATGTGAGCTCAATGCCATCAGTTTAACTGGGCACATATTTTCTTTTTTTTTATTTCACTGCGACAATTTCGAAGGGCGAAAAGGGCTGTAACGCCATCAGCACCCCACCCCTTCTCTTTGGGTATGCTGTGCTGTCATTGTCCATTACTAAAGGACTAATGAGAATGGCTAGTTCGTTGTATGGCAAAAAAATAATTCTTTCTTCTAGCAATTTGGAGATTAAAATGTTTGGGATGTTCTCTTTTCTTTGTTTTTATATGCTTTCTTTTAACTTACAATTCTGTTTGTGGCAGTCAAATCTTGTTACTCATTTTTCACCCACTTCCTGTTAACGTAAAGCTTTAAAATTAGGAATATATATGTATTCCTGTGGGCAATACATGAATTCCACATTGAATTTTTAAAATTAGATCCCTAAGGGAGGGGGGGGGGGGCACCGTCGGCCCAAAAATTTTATTTTCCCCATAGAAATAACGTTGCGATTGTTTAATATTAATTTAAAAAAAAGCTCCATTGTTGCAATATTCATCCATTTTAATCACATTGTTGCAACATTCATCCATTTTAATCACATTCTTGCCCACGTCGTTACGACATCAGCATTTATATGGAATATATATGAATGAGTATGTATTGATTAATACATATGAATACAATGAGTATTTGTTGAAAAGTACTAACGACAGGTTTACCATAATAGCGCCAAAGTTTGGCCAAATTTGGCGACAAAAAAGTTGCCATATATGAAGCCAACTTGTCGATAGGTGGCTAGTTTGGCGAAATTCCCATTTAAATCCATTAATCTTCCATAATCTTCTTTCATTGGCATAGCCTACTATTTTCTATAAAGTGCCATAAGACAAAAAATATTAAGAAAGCATGTTTACTTATTTTTTTTTTTATTTTTTTTTAAAGGCCATTACACTTATTATTTTTTCTTTCAGGATGACTGTACGTCAGAATGGGGACTTGTGGGACATTTCACATTTCATACTGCAGAAGTATAATTTATAAATTTCTTTGATTTTTTAACAGGCAGTTTCTTTAAATAGTTTTCTATTAATGGATAAAAAACGTTAAGCATAGCTTAATTATTAAAAAAGAAATAGTTGATCTATGAAATGAAATTTTGTACCATTAGATCCCGATTTTGGGGTATAACGGACAAAATAATTTAACAACTTTTTATGCCACCTAATTCTAATTTATTGTTTTATTGCCAAAAATTACAACAAAAGGCACTGTTCTATTTTATTTTTAATCATTTATTAATCATATAGATACATAAAGGAATATCTATATGATTGATATTTTATTTTGACGGCTCCATGCAACTTTTCTATTCATCTACATATCGTACCAGTATTAACGTATAACTTCAAGTGGATGAAAAAAAGGTTCAATCTTGATGGGTCTAATGTTACACGTTAATACTGGCACGATATGTGGAAGAATGGAAACCTTGCATGGAGACGGTCAAAATAAAGGAAGATCATATACATGGTCCGGGTAGCTGCGTGAGCTCCAGGTTAGACTAATTTAGTTTTTTTCTAAGATGATGAAGTATGTACCCGTATTTCATAAACCCAAATTTTGACGTATAGTTGTTTTTAGTAAGTGAAAATTTTATTTTCCGAAAAGATATTGCATTGTGCCATACCACAAAAAGCTACGAAAAAGCGGTTCAATGATAGCAATATCCCATTATTTAAGAACATTATAAAAAATAAAAAGAGTGCATTGGTGAAAATTTTTTATGCAAATTGCAAGCAATATTCTTGCATTACAGATCTCCAAGAAGCTATTTACAATCCTTGGACAGTCTATACCTATATCATAATTATCAAAACTTGTTCCAAGCATTATGTCGAATCGCATGCATAGGTATCTCCAAAATAAAGGTGGTTACATTTCTTATTAAAATTGTATCTATTCGAACTTATAAGCAGTATCCTTATAAGTATGACCATTAAAAATTAAAAAAAAAAATCTTATTTCATAGTTAAAAAAATATTATAATTTTAAATAGAAATAAGCAAGTCAGCTAGTTATTTTTGGTTTAAAAATAAATATCATAGGATGTTTATTAAAACTTAGAACTGCATACAATTTATAATTCTTTACACTTTTTATAATTTTGACCAGGGGTGTATTTCGACTTTCTGTTTAAATCTTATGAAATAATTAATTTAAATTGGAAAATTAATTAATATATTTTTTTTAAGTTTCTTAGTTTGTAATCCTGTAATCTTCTGATGATTAAGCTTGAATAACATAAAGAGACTAAAGGTATCTTAAATAGGCAAATCAAGAATTATTTCGCCACTACTATAAACTCATTGACAAAAGCTTGATTTAAAAATTAAATTTTCTTTATAATTCTATAAAACTGATCGAGGTTTTTATTACCTTGTAATGCTTTTATTCAAAGTTAATTTTGTAAAATTGTATCCCATCAAAAATATGACATTAAAAAATGTAGCCAAGTCTCGTGACTCTTTTACACTAAAAAGTTCTGAGATCATGTAAAGATAAGTTTAGCTCTCTTATTAACTCTGAAATTTTCATTCACAAATCACTCTTAGTCTCTACATCTTTAGTTAATGATTATTTTGTGACTTGGCAATTCCTCAGCAGGAGAATATGACGGCTGTTTATAAGTGGACTTAATCAAATAATCCCATCCCATCCCATAACATAGTAAAGTGTAATAACTTCCTTGTGCAGCGTAATTGCCATGTCACAAAATAATCATTAACTAAAGATGTTGAGACTAGGGGTGATTTGTAAATGAAAATTTCAGAGTTAATAAGAGAGCTAGATTTGGGGGCTCTACATGATCTCGGATCTTTTTACGGTAAAAGAGTCACGGGACTTGGGTACATTTTTTACATGTCATGTTTTTGATGGGATTTCACTTCTTTTTGTAGGTAATCCTCCTCTTCTTGACTTTGGGCACTTTCTGGACATCATCAATTGGTTTTCGCCAAGCCCAGTCCCTGTCCCAATTAATTAAAAATTTGCAGCTTCAGTTCCGTTTGCAAAGTCCTGTAGATAAAATTAAGTTTCAGGTTCCTAGGCAAGCACTAAAGTTATGGAGGGGGGGATCAAATGTACTTTCAGATACTTGATATTTGGCATAAAAGTAGTGTTTAAGATACAAAGAATGACAAAATTAAAAATTCCGAAAAATTCCAACAAATCGAACTATTTTGGAATTTTTTTTCTTCTTTTTCTTCTTTTTCTTTTTTCGAATTTTTCGATTCCTTTTTTTTTTTCGAAATTTGCAAATGTTTTTATTTTTTCCCTTCTTTTTTTCCTAAACGCTACCTTTATGCCAAATTTCAACGTTTCTAGAGCTACAAAATCGAATTATTTTCAAATTTTCGATTTTTTTCGGTTATTTTTTCGAATTTTCCTAATTTTTTTAATCGTTCCTTTTTGTGAGTCCGAAACACTACATTTACGCCAAATTTTAAGTTTCTAAGACTATGAGATCTAATTATTTTCAATTTTTCAAGTTTAGCCGAATTTTTAAAAAATTTTGAATTTTTTTGCGAATTTTCCGGATTTTTTCTTTTTTTTTTGTATCCTAAACACTACCTTTATGCCAAATTTCAAGTTTCTAGGGATACGGGATGATCTGGCGACGGGATTTTTTTATGATCTGTGAGTGAGTGAGTGAGTGAGCCAGTGTCAAAAAATCGAAACTTTAATGCTTACGGCTGTGCTTTCTGGAGTTGGTGGAGGCATTGCTGTGCCCCCAGATAGATTTTAATAGAAATAAAACAGTAAGATACATTAATTTTTTTGTACACGAAATATATTATTTAACATGCATATTAGATGTAATACTATGACATCTTTCATATTCAATCAATTTATGGTTTAATGCATAGCTGTCAACTTTTACGCATTTTTGTTATCACTAAAATTTAATAGAATTTTTCGCCTTATTTAACAGTAGATTTTGGAAATTAAATTAGAGAAAATTTATTATTAAATTTTAGTGGTAAGAAAAAAGTGTAAAAATCGGCAACTATGATATAATGGGACATCTCTCATGAGACCCCAGTCTGAAATGTCCCATTAGTCCCCATACCATTTTGCATTGCATTTAGTCCTCACAAAATTTAAATTAATTGTTAGTTATGGTTTATTGTAATTGTTTACCACAAACGTAAAATACTGATTTCAAATAAATAACATTGATTAAAATCTTCATAATCATACGTAATGTTGTTAAAAACAGAGTTAATAGTTTATCAAAACCAGTATTTGTTAGACATAAAAATCCTCTACAATGAGACTTAGGAAGGTTTTGCTTCTTGCTTTGTAACCAGCTAATGGGAAAAAATTGCTTAATATATGTGTTTGTGTAATACTGGTACTGTTATATGTTGACAAAAGCCCGAATACTTAATTTATTTATTATATGAAAAAATCCATTTCTCCCATTAGCCCCCAATCTTACTTAATTATACGCGAGATTCGGCAAACCGCAAATAGATATAGGGTAGAGCAAGAGGTTTCTAAATGCTGTTTTGTGAGGACTAATGTGCATAGACCTTAATTGTGAGAAGAGAAATTAGAAAAAAAAAACAGACATCTTTAACAGAAAAATATTTTTTTTACTTAATGAACACTCTTTTAATAAATTAAGGCAGATATTGTAGTTGAAACAAACTTAATCTCCATTTAAATTTTAATTGGTAGTAATTTTAATAATTATGCTTTATTATAGTTTTAAAAGTTAAATAAAGCAAATATGCATGAAATACCCTTAGGTCCTTGATTAAAATGTAATTTGAATTTTTAATGCTTTGAATATTTTTTTCGTTAATATGAAGGATCAAAGGGACAAAAGATGATAGCCCACTTTTTGTGAAATCTGAGATGACAGTGCTATCTGTTAGCTTCATAGGCGTACTATATTAAGCTAAGGTGTACTATATGCAACCTTGGATCCAGGCAGAAATGAAAATATTCCTTGAAAAGCATAGTTGAATATAGGGATATAGGCAGGGCTTAAATTGCGCCGGAGCCCACCGGAGCCCGGCTCTGGTACTACTTTGCTTTTAGTAAATATTTAAATATTGGTCGGAATTCACCGGAGCCCATAAATACTGTGCTCCGGAGCCCAGTGCAAGCGCTTCCGAAAAACCGAGGCCTAAATTACTTTTTCCTTTTCCTCCCATATCGAAACTTTTGCATTCTTTTCTATTAAAACACTATATGTGATATAATTATTTATTAATCCATAATTACTTATCAATACCCAAAACAACCGTAAGCTGTCCCCCCTAGTACATATAAAATAAATAACTCTTTTTCTTTTTTAATGCTATTTTGATCAGAATGAAGGAGAAACAGAAATCGTGTTTTCTTATTTTAGTGATAGTTGCAGATTTATGTCTAACATTGATGGCGGCGACATATATATGGCGCCATAATTGACAGCTAAGTAAATGCAGATAGATATATTTAAAATATTTATTTTACCAAAGAAAACAATTGCTTTAAATTTTGCAAATACATATAATATATGAAATATAAATATGCAAATTTGAGTGACGGTGTAGGGGGGGGGGGGGGGAGAGGGGCACGCTACGGTTATTAGTACTGCAGAATATTAGAGCTCCGGTACTTTTTGTTAGAAATTAAGCCCTGGATATAGGGAGGAAAACGATGAAAGTTGACGCGCTCAAAAAAAGAAAAAGGGATGAATAACTATCATCTAATAATCTGTGATTATCAAATGTTTTTTCTTCTGGCCCTTCATATATTTAAAATATATTTTTATTCTAATAATGTTAATTTTTATTAAAAAGTATAATAATGTGGCACCGGTTAATTTAAGAACTCATTTAACAGAATATTTTTTCTTTGCAAAATAATTGTTGCTATAAACTAGATTGACTTAATATTATTTAAAAACCTACCACACGGATTCTTAAATTATGACGAGGATAATTTTTTAAATATAAATAAAGAACTCGAAAGGAAAACATTAAATTTGTTAATTCATAATGCTGTTTGAAATAATAAGTAATTATAAATTGAATTCTATTAAAATATACATAGTTTTACAAATAATATTTTTATTATTTTCTTAACTAAAATTATAAATAAAACGTGTTATAAGCAAAAAAGCATAGTTATAAATATAATTTTGTAATTGCAACCAGGTGTCCAACTGAAACCAGTTTTTAATGCGGAAATTGACTTTTGACGACCGTTCTCAGTTTCTGAGGAAAACAAAAACGATAACAAACTTTTTCTTGGAAGAAAGTCCAAGCTGCTTTAAAAAAATATATATATTATTTACCGATGTAAGACTTAAAAAAGTAATTATTTTAAATTTGAACATGAAAAATATAAGATTGTTACTCATTTTTAAGATAATATAAGATTAATATTTAAAAAAAATTATCATTGAAAGAAATATCAAATTTTATTCTTTACTAAGTATATGTACTAGTTACAATAATTTTATGTGCTAGTCTCTTGCATAATATAAAATTTTATTAATGAGGGATAAATTAAACAAAAATGACTGTCTTCTTTCCAAGTTGAAGAATAATATGAACTAACTTAGTGACAACCCGATGGGTTGCATTTGCATTGCATGAGATCTTTCGCATTTAGAAAATAAGAAGAAATTTTATTCTACATTTGGAAAATGTTTACATCAAACAAAAAATACAAATGGTATGACATGAAACATACAATAATTAATCCATTAAATGCAGAAATAAAGCTTATTTTCGTTAAATTTAGATACATTTTTCGTTTGGCTGTTTCAAGAGCACTAAAGTTTTGAATTAATTTCTCAAAAATAAATTGTAATTAAAAAGTTTTCAGGGTATTGCATCAGAAATAGAACTGACTTATATTTATATATATAATGAAATTTAAAGAAAACGAACAGCCAAAACCAATCTATTATTTGACAATCAAGTAAAATTGCCTTTTTTTTACCTTTTCATTTTTACCTTATCATGTTCGCGTTCTTTTCGACCAGTAAGTGTACGTTTTCACGGCATTTTTTATAATAGAACTAATACATTCTATAAATTGTTTTTAAACGGTAAAAATATTAAAAATAATACTAATAGTAGTTACTTCTTAATAGTAAATATGTTTCATTTGGTTCAATTTTCCACTTTCGAATTCGAATAATACTTTAAATAACGAATTTAACAATTAATTTTACTTGTTTACAATTCTTTTATTGCCACTTAACAAAAAAATCATAATATAATTCTTTTAAAATGCGTAAGTATGGTCTGCGTAGATGATTTCACATAATAAGAATAAATTGTGTATTTGAATTCTTATCATTGAAAAATACTTTACAATTGAATGTAAATAATTGAATATTCACAAATTTTAATTCATCAAAAATATGGTATAATTTTCATAAAAAAAGGTATTTTAAAAATTTCATAAAAGAAATCGTGAAACTATTATATGGTTAAAAGGAATGAGTACCAAAATATGCGCCATTTCCAACCAATCTTAATAAAGTATTCTATTAAAATGTATTCCTCTGTAAAAATTTTCCTCTCAAATAACATACATTTTTAATATAAGAAAGTTTAATGTTCTTTTACGGTTTGAAGTATAAATTCTGCAGTTATTTTCAATATTTAAAATATTTCGTCTTCGCAAAATGCATATATATAGGTTCCTTTGCTTATTTAAATAATTTTTTTTTTTAAATGAGAAATTTTGATGCAACTATAATATTTCACGTACTTAATCATCCATAACTTTATTCATTTTTACTGACTCAATGATTTTTATTTACTGCAAGAAATACGCATGTTTCATTATCGTTTATAAAAATGAATCCTTAATATGGAAAAATATATTCAACAAAATAATAAAAAATGTTTTTTTAAATTATTCGATAAGAAAATAATATTGTCAGAATCTACAGATCATATTTTATTTCTATCAAGTCCCAAAATATTTCTTTACTTAATTAAATTTAAAAAACAATTTTTGAGATATTTTGACGGATTTATTTAATTAATCATGATTCTATCTATAATTACTAACTCCATATCTCCATAATTATTTTTTCTTCTGAAAATATACGTGTTTCATTTTTATTTGCAAAAATGCGTCGGTAATGGAAAAACATCTAAAATAAATTAATTAAAATAATAAATTTTTTAAGGTTATTCTGTAAAAAAAAAAAAAAAAAAAAAAAATAATAATAATAATATTGTGCAAATCTACAGATCATAATTTATTTTTATGTTTAATTTCAAGTCAAAATACTGAATAGTTTTTTTGTAAAGTGTACGATAAAATGTAATTTGTGTACCCTAGTAGAGAATTCGCTTCGCTCATCCTAATAATTACAAATTGCTGAATTAATACAAACTGAGATTTAATCCTTGGGAGATACACAATTTTACAATATACTACACCTAACCTTTTAAATATACCAAGATAAATACTTAGAAATAGTAACTTACACAATAATTGTAGAATGTTCCAATTAGACCTAACACAGCCAGTTGCTTTCTTAACCACTTTCGGGTTAACGCTTCATGAGTGATGGAAAATAATAGACTGAGCATTTCTGATTTTGAAAAGTATAAAGTCACCATGCTCGTGATCCGTGAAATTTGCTTTGGCATCTCATGCGTTCAAGATATGGACAATATATAAAAACCAGAGAGTTATTTAATTTGCTGATACGTCATAAGTAAGATAAATTTAGATCTTACACACACACACACACACACACACACACACACACACACACACACACACACACACACACATATATATATATATATATATATATATATATATATATGTGTGTGTGTGTGTGTAAGACGTATTGTTCTTCACGTTGCTTAACATGTCCCTTTGCAGATAGGTCAGAAATGACAAATCATCATCATAATAATTTGGTACAACAATTTTGTAAAGCATTCAATGCCATCTATTCATTGAAATGCAATTCATGTAACATGGAATATATTGGACAAACTTGTAATAATTTACACAGACGTCTAACTTACATCGTTCTCATATTAATAAATATAAAAAATCCAAATTTCAGACAACTCATAATATTGAATACACACATTTTAAAAGACACGACTTTAATAATATTGCTATTAAAATACTTAAAAAAAGTAAATGAACGCCTTTTCTTAGAATCTAAATATATTAGATATTTCAATACAACTTATCCTTATGGACTAAATCAATTAGTTTATAAAAAAATCCACATAATGTTTTTTTCTGATTTAACTAATTATGAAAATTATAAAGATGTTTATTCAGGCTTACATTTCTCAAGCATAAAAAAAATACCAGATCTACCAGAGGAAAACATAATAACAAAAAATATATTGATAATATTGTAATTAAGAAAGAGATTGATGTGACTTGCAGCGCAATTTAATATTGACTATAACTGGTATGCAGTTAGAAAACATATTTTTGGTATTAAAAAGAAACATTTCAATCAATATTTCAGAATATTTAAAAAGTATCAATATTCATCACATTTTTGTGATACATATTATGATGTTCTTCATTATAGTGCTAACATACTAAATGCTAGCCTTTCTACAAAGCCAAAATTCAGAAAAAACATTACTCAACTCATAATTAATTTCTCTAATCCTGTTATGGAAATAAATTTACAGCATGTTATTAAAAATAACAGTAATACATTTCCATTGAAAAATATTATTATTCACAAAACTTATAAATATAATCTTACATTAGGGCGTAAAAATTTTAATTATAATTCTTTTGCAAAACAACTAAACTCTTCAAGTAATATCTCTTGTTATTGTAATGACCCACAGTACAAAAAAATATATATAAACACCACACATGGTCACAACTAATTATGAAAATTATAAAGATGTTTATTCAGGCTTACATTTCTCAAGCATAAAAAAAATACCAGATCTACCAGAGGAAAACATAATAACAAAAAATATATTGATAATATTGTAATTAAGAAAGAGATTGATGTGACTTGCAGCACAATTTAATATTGACTATAACTGGTATGCAGTTAGAAAACATATTTTTGGTATTAAAAAGAAACATTTGAATCAATATTTCAGAATATTTAAAAAGTATCAATATTCATCACATTTTTGTGATACATATTATGATGTTCTTCTTTATAGTGCTAACATACTAAATGCTAGCCTTTCTACAAAGCCAAAATTCAGAAAAAACATTACTCAACTCATAATTAATTTCTCTAATCCTGTTATGGAAATAAATTTACAGCATGTTATTAAAAATAACAGTAATACATTTCCATTGAAAAATATTATTATTCACAAAACTTATAAATATAATCTTACATTAGGGCGTAAAAATTTTAATTATAATTCTTTTGCAAAACAACTAAACTCTTCAAGTAATATCTCTTGTTATTGTAATGACCCACAGTACAAAAAAAAATATATAAACACCACACATGGTCACATTATTACTGGTGACGGTGACCATAACATCATTGATCGACATAATTAAAAAAAACTAATGCATTACGGTACTAAATTTCGCCTTCCTTACAAATGTAATATTAAATCTGCACTAATGCAGTTTATTCCCGATTTGGATTTATTTATATAACAAATTGCAATAGATTATAATAAACCTATTGAGTTTTTTAATGAATGGAAATTATAAATAAATAATGAAGTTTAAGTAAATTAAAAAAGGAACTATTAAAAAATATTCAATATAATAAACATGTAGATAGTAAAAACATAAACAGTTATATCAAGCAACTACAAAATAAATTTATTATAACTTATGTAGATAAATCACCAAACAATTATGCTATTATTTGCGAAGAATACTATAAACATTTACTTCACAATGCTATTGATACAAGTAATAGTTTTAACAAAACATCATTAAAAATTGAAATTAATAACAGAAAATTATTAAATTACCACAAATTATAAAACTCAAATATAATAATTTAAATTATGTATATCTTGTTATCATGCAATAATTTCATAAAATACAATTAAATTTTGTTCTGTAACTATTGGCTGTAATGCATATAATAATGCTGCTTTAATATTGTCACTCAGATGATAAGCTACGGCTTCCGAAGGCAGTCGTACTTCACCGCCAATTCCAGGCTCTCGTGAGCCTATACGAGGTCACTACCAAAGAGGGCCGGTTTACCCGGACACCTCCAAGGCTCTTCGGCCTGGGGAAAGACGGGGGCCGAAGCCTACCTGCGCCTCTCACCCTAACCCAAATGAGTGAAGTCAGCGGTCGCTGTGACATGCGGTGGAGCTCCAAGTAAAGGACACCACCACACGACACTTGGGCGGACGCGGAGACGATCCGACGGCTTCGTAGCCGGAACCTCAAGAGAGGAACCGTGTTCTAGGCCATTGCCGAACCGCCCCCACGACTCATTACTGTAACCACGCCTTCCGATTATCGAGTCCTAGGGAAGGAGGAAACGACTAGTTCATCGGACGTGGCGAGCAGGAGGGGCTTCTCGCCAATCCGGGACTTCGAAAAAAAAATTGGTCCCTGGCGCATAGGCACGCCATGGCTAGGGTCGTCCCCGTCAAATGAACCTCTCCATTTAACGGCTCATACACATATAATATCACTACAAGAGCAGAAGGTGCTTCTCGCCAATCCGGGACCTCGAAGAAATCTGGTCCCTGACGCACAGACACGCCTTGGCTAGGGTTGTCCCTCATCCGAATGGCTTTCCACGAGACAGAACCCCCTAGGTGAAACTAGGACGTGGTCAAGCGACCCCATTCGAGGAGATCATGCACATATATATTCACTTTAACGGAAGAACGAAGAACCACTACCGGACTCTGAGGGTCGTGGAAAACTCCCAAAGTGCGCTAAAGAAGAGGACCCGGTAGAGGTTAGTACAAGGAAGTTATTGTTAGGAGAAGTCTGCTAGTCCCAACCTTGTCAGGCACAGAAAGCTCTGACTACGCAAAGACGTGCTGGACTGGTTTTAGCCCAAGGTTCGACGAAGGTTTGGTCGCCGTCTTCATTCAACCTCCGGTCCGGTTCCTCGCAGTCGAACAGTTCCGAGAAAGAATCCCCAACCTCCCAGAGAAGACGATCCGAGCCACAGATCGGACCTGAGGGCCCTCCGTGACTCGAACCGCTCTGGGTACAAACGGGCAATCTCTTTCCTGAACGACCCTGAGGGCGACTCACAACTACTTCAGCTACAGAGGGACTCGCTAGGGACGATCGGGAAAGGCACCTCCACACCTCTCCGTCACATCTACGTTCTACCGCCTGCACGGTGTAGTGGGTTGTTGCATACCGCCACTCCCACCGACAGACGTCACAATAGACCCGAGCGGTCCTTGTCGTACAAAGTCCGACCTCGCCTCCGTCTCGCCTTAGACAAATGTGGTGACTGTCCTATCCCGATTAGCTAGCCTTTGCCCTCACGCCACCTATCCTCGGTGGTCGTCACACAGTCGACCACCTAGGCACGAGGGTTCAGCCTACACGGCTCCTTTTACCACCCGGCTGCCCCAAGACCCCACGGAGACGAAGCTCTGCACATAAGGTCTCAAAGGACAACCTAAGGCCACAAACCTCTTGCAGCCGAGCAGGACCGTGCGAAGAGAAAACTGCGCCCGGGTCAAAGTTTCAATTTGGCGCCTTCCCCTTCTTTTTGTGACAGGTAACACGAAACTGATGAAGTACAGAAACAGAAATAAATTCTATTGAATAAACATTTCGCGTTGATGTTGGAACTTTAAAAGGTTTAATTTTAATCCAGAAATTGCAAACAACTAAATAGCATAAGAGAAAATTGCACTTATTTGTTGGAGCGATCATGATATTTTGAGACAGAAAAAAAAGAATGATGAAAAGAGAAAAAAAAATTCCCCAGAAAATGATCGATGACCAAAAATTGAATAAATAAATAAATTAAACCGTGGTTGGTAGTATACATTTGGCGCCCCCTCAATTCCCGCGCCCGGGGCGAAGGCCCCTTTTGTCCCCCGCTTCGCACGGCCCTGCAGCCGAGATCCGGCCTAAAGGAGGGGACTACCCGAGGAATGTGGGTCGGTCTATACCCAGCCCCGGCTAATCAGACACCGCTTTACAACCCGCTCACCACGATGAGGTTGGGATTCGTCAGTCAACTGCCCCCGTCGTGTCGACGCTACTGCGCGCAATGCCGGGCTTCCGGTCATCTTCCCAACTCAATGGGCCGATTCGAGACCATCCGGAGGGGCGAGCGGATTCTCACTCAGATATACACTATATTGTCAATGGTGACCGGTCACTTGCGATTTTAGACGTTTTGTTAACTATCTAGAAAAATACATGAGGAATTAACCCGAAACTGCAGGTGTGTAAACAGTATAGTGTAGGTTATATATTTCCGCGAAGATTTTTTTTCACGAAACCCCATAGGGGACTGTCAATAAATTGAAGAAACGAATATCTTTTGGATAACCCTGTAAAAACTAATGTAGCAAAGGCGTTCAAACTCGAGATTATTAATAAATGGCTTATTTTAATATACTATGTCCATTTCTATGAGGATAGCATGTATACTTGTAGAGAAATAAAGGTTTTTTATAAAAACAGTCTCAAATTTCGCCTAGTTTCTTGCTTATAATTTGCAGAGTTCTTAATATAAAAAAAAGTTCTTTTCAGAAAATATGACAAACAACATTGTACAAAATACTCTGCAATCAGGATTAAATCAGGATAATAAAAATTTAATGAAAAATGAGCAGGTTTACTAAAAAATGTTTCACCGCGCATGCGCGAATGCAATCAAAATATAATATGCATAATGTATTAGCTAAGTATATAGTGCAACTTTTGTGAAAGTCTCAAAATCATATCTTGGAAATTCTGAAAATTATCGTCGATAGCATAAGCTCGAAATCCGTTGTTCCCAAAAGGAAGCAAAAATATGAGGGGTTGTATCCAAATATAAGTAGTACGTGCAATATTGTGTACGCTATCTTGGCACTAATCAACAGATATTTGATACAACCTCTCATCTTTTCGCTTCTTTTTGGGAACAACGGATTTCGAGCATATTCTATCGGCGATAATTTTCAGAATTTTCAAGCTATCCTTTTGAGACTTTCACAAAAGTTGCTCTATATACTTAGCTAATACATTATGCATATTATATTTTGATTGCATTCGCGCATGCGCAGTGAAACATTTTGTCGTAAACCTGCTCATTTTTCATCCAATTTTTATTATTTTTTAATTCTGAACTTTTTTTTAATATTAAGAACTCTGCAATTTATAAGCAAGAAACGAGGCGAAATTTGGGACTGTTTTTATAAAAACCTTTATTTCTCTACGAGTATACATGCTATCCTCATAAAAATGAACACAGTATATTACAATAAGCCACTTATTAATAATCTCGAGTTTGAACGCCTTTGCTACATTAATTTTTACAGGGTTATCCAAAAGATATTCGTTCTTTTTCAATTTGTTGACAGTTCCCTATGGGCTTTCGTGAAAAAATCTTCTCGGAAATATATAACCTATACTATTCTGTTTACACACCTGCAGTTTCAGGTTAATTCCTCATGTATTTTTCTATATAGTTAACAAAACGTCTAAAATCGCAAGTGACCGGTCACCTTTGGCAATATAGTGTATAATATAACGATTAAACATGATAATCAACACTGTTTAAAAAATAATTTTCAGCTTATAAATAAATTACAAAATATTAATTCTGTAAAATGCATTAAAATATTTGATTTTAATGAGTTATTCAATAACATAGACACCAAAGATTTACATAAAAATATGTGTATACTTTTTAAAGAAAACAAATCTCAATTAAAATTAAAAGATATATTTCTGTTAGCTTTTTTAACAGTTATTGAACTTTACCTTGCATCATAATTACATTATCTATAATAATAGAACATATAAACAATGCCCGGGAATCCCTCAAGGTGGAACTGCTTCAAGTATTCTTTCTGATATGTATTTATGTTATTATGAAAATAATTCATTGGAGAATAACAACGATTACGTTTATTACTGATATATAGATGATATTGTTGTTTTATACTTCAACAACTCTCTTAACACCTTGTTACATACTAAGTATCGCATTCAGTTTACATAGTCAAAATGGTATGATAAACAAGGTTATAAACTTTCTTGATTTAAAAATTATGTTGAATAATAAAAGTAAATTAACATTTGATATGTATGATAAAGGATCTGATTTTCCTTTCAATGTAAATATTTTTACAAATTATAATTCATGTTTCGATAAATCTGTTTAAAAAAATATTTTACTTAATTATCTACACAGAATAAAATAGTTATGTTCAGATAAATATAAAAATAAAAATATCATTTTAATCAGTAATATAGCAAAACTCAAGGGATTTCTTAATTACTCGGTAACTCAATAATTAAATCATTTCAATAATACTTTGGTGTTTATATACAAAACAATTAATGATTAGTGGAGGTTGGGATCGTGGATGTTGGTATATATATATATAAATATATAATTATATAAAAAACTGTGGTCATAATTATGATGTTTATTTAAATTCGTTAATAATAATTAATATCCATATATATATTTAATGTTATTGAAATTTTTGTTTTTTAATGAGTAGCCATTCATAGTAATTGATATTTAAATAATAAAATTAAAACTTAAGTAATATGAATTTCTTAATATTATTTATGATACTGAATTACAAATGTGTAATTTAAATAATAATATAAGAGAGATAAATAGGTTTACATATGGAATTAATGAATATAAATATTTTTTTATATTGTTGATTAAATGTCTTAAATTATAGTTAGATTGCTCATTTAATTTTAAGTTTTATATATTATAGCTAGTCCAGTATTTGCCTCTTATTAGAATCAATGGTTAGTCGAATCAGACTTTTCAATAAATTAAATTATAATACTACTTTTTTCCGTTTATTAGAATCAGACAGTGTTAGACATGATTCATTTAAACAGCATTTACTATCTTAGAGTTACAAAACGTAAAATGTACCAATGAAATAAAATAAGACTGGTGTTACATTTATACAAATTACTTCAACAAAGACGAGACAAACTTAAAAGGGGTGGCAGAACACACTACAAGAAATAATTTTTGTGTCGGAAACCGGGATTACAATCCATTTGCTCAATCAAAAATATGGGGTGTTTCACTCCTAGTCGAACACGAATTTTGCTCACAAATTTAACAATAATGAAGCTATTTCAACAAAATTTTCAATAAACTTTATGCCAAATGTAACGCTATCACAAAAACTCATGGAAGTTATTATCATCCGCATTCAAACAGCTCTGAATTAGGCGCTCCATATGTCGGAATGAGCTTGAAATTCCAAACGATGTCACTGATCGAATTACTGTGCATTTCCAGCATTTTTCGTGATATCGTGAGCAAGATATGTCTATTGAAAATTCCGTTAAAATATCTTCATTACTGTTAAACGCCTGCATAAACATCAGGGCGTGGCTTGAATTAGGTACTCTACATTTTTGTTTGATTAAATTTATTACGACACTGGTTTCCTAAGAAAAAATTGCTTGTTGTAGTTTGCTATACCATCTCTTACAGTTTGTTCTGTCTTTATTTTTTTTATTTTAAACAGACTGTATGTCACAAATATTTTATTTTTCCCTTAGAAAATATAAAATAAAATAATTGTTATTCTATGACTACACATTTAATGGCACACATCGTACCATTTTATGACTGCACAATGCCCTTTTTGGTGCTTTTAATTTTTTGAGTACGCTATGATGCTCTTTTTTTCTCCCCATAACAAATACTAAATGTTTCTGGTTGGCATGGGGAAGAGGTCATCATGGACCGAAATTTCCAAGACAGAAATTTCTACCGACTCGGTCCAGTCCATCATAAAAACTAAAAGTTTAGATCGGACCCCTATGAAAGCTATATTGGCCATTCTCGGCGTGTACCAAAAGCTAAATATTAGAACCGGTTCCGGTTCGTGGTGTTTATTTTTTTGTAGTTTATGAGTCCGGTCCGACCCAATTTCTGCAAAACATAGTGATATTTCGTAGCCAATATTATCCTATAATTAAATATCTTTTAACAGAATATTGTATATATATGTAAATAAATATTTTAAAGCACAGCAGATTATATGTCCGCAATATATGAAAAACGGAATAACAATATTAATGTTCATTTGGAGACAATGATTTACATAAAAACACACATTGAAAAATCTTTGTAGTTTGAAATGAAAGAGAATATTGGTTCATATACACTGTAAAAAAACTCAGAAGCATTTCGGCACAAGTCGGAAAGGTTTCCGGAAATTTATAGAAAACTTTGTGTTCTCCTCAGTTACTTGTTATTTCGGAATCGTTACACGTATTGTCGGAAAAATATTCAAAGCGGTAAATTATTCTGAAGAAGTCAGAAACGTTACATTCCATACCGGAAATGTTTTCGAATAGGTAGTGTAAAATGATGGTTACTGAAAAATTCGGAAAGGTTACACGCATTCCGTGTAAAGTTTTAAAATGGAAATCGAAATGAAGTAATATTTGCGCATGCTCATCTACTCCAACCTATTGCACATGTCATTATCACGTGATTTCTATTGTTCTTGAGAGGAAAGACAGCTTAAAACAGATGCAGATGCAACGTATTTATATGAGCTGTAAGTATTCTGTTTTATAATTTCTTTTATTTGAGAGAACAATATGCTTTTAAAAAAATTAATATTATCAGATTCTATTTTATTGCATATTAATATTACATTTGCAGTTAATCTTTTGTTGTATATACAAAGTTAAATAACTCGTTCGATAGTTTCTTTATAATCTTGTTCCATGAATCCATAATAAATATTAGATATTTGATTGATGAATAATAATGTAGTACTAGTATTAATGAAGTACTCATAGCACCGTATGTACGTCTTTAACATCTTTTCGTTTTGAGATCGGTTCCGTTTCATAACTTTTCTAATGATGAAATGTATCTTTTATATGACAGAACAAATTCCTAATTTCACTTATACTATATACGTTTTTCCTTCTTTTTTTATGAATCAGATATTTATAAATAAATAAAATTGAAAATTTGATTTATAAATCTATAAATAATTCTTTTTTAAAATCCGGTCTCGTGAATTCCATGCTGTAAACAGATACATATGCATTATGAAAATGCTTTATTTCCCAAAATAGATGTATTATTTTTAATACCTTTAAATAAATATATTTTTTTTTATCTTGTAAGTATAGATATTATGTCAAAAGATTTCGTATCTGTAAATAATTATTTTATTTTATGAACTGTATACTTATAAAAATATATTTATTTTCTCAGGTTATCTCAGCACTTCTCAAGTTATACGAATAAAATAATACCTTTAAATGAATACATTTAAAATCATGATAGTTGTAAAACACTATATTAAAAATATTTACAAACAGACAAAACATTTTTATCAATATATCTATTTATAAGTATACAATTCGTGAAAATATAACAATTACCACAGATATAAAATATTTTCGAATAGTATAACTATTTACAAGATTAAAAAAAAAATGTTGAAAGGTATTACTAAAATCTATCTATTTATAAGTATAGGGAAATTAAATATTTTCATTGAGTATCTATTTAGAGGATGGAACTCATGAGGCTGCATTTAAAAAAAGAATTATTTACAGATCCATAAATCAAATTTTCAACGTTATTTATTTACAAATATCTGATTCATAAAAACTGATTGAAAAACGTATAGTATAAGTGAAATTAGGAATTTGTTCTGTCATATAAACGATACATTTCATCATTAGAAAAGTTATGAAACGGAACCGATCTCAAAACGAAAAGATGTTAAAGACGTATATACGGTGCTATCTGTATTTCATTAATACTAGTACTACATTATTATTCATCAATCAAATATCTAATATTTATTATAGATTCATGGAACAAGAGTATAAAGAAACTATCGAACGAGTTATTTAACTGTGTATACAACAACTTCTAAACTTGTTGTACTTGTAAACTTGTAGTAGGTAAACTAAAGAAGTTTCCAGACGACGCAACTCTGTTCCTACAAAGGAAAATTTGGAAGCTTCTCTTCAGTAGAAGGACATACTCTCAAATTTGGAGTTATTTTAAAATGACAGAAGTATTTGTCATAGAATTAAGTTTTTTCAAAGTTTATTTCGCCTGCATAAATAACTTTAAAGTGATATCTTGAGTAGCAGTCTAATAATAAAAGGTGAATAATAAAACGAGTTCAGAAAAATATATGTTTTACACCAGAAATTACAGAAAGTTTATAATATTGCTAATTCTACAGTGTAATTCATCTACAAGATCATACTTCATAGGATCATTTCTATAGTATGACTAGCTTACCCGTCCGGCGTTGCCCGTGCCAACAACCTTAAATGTACCTGAAATCAGTGTTGAACATTTTTTTTTATTTTTAAACAAATCTAATGTTGGGGGGACCACTACTTTAGACAGCAAACACTGGGCGTGCCACACACACTCCCATATATTACCGTAAGTCGAGTCGAAAGAGCCATACCCTTTCATAATCCAGCCCATAGAACCAGAGATAGAAAAGCACCCCTCGTGGTGAAAATCGAAAAGCTCTATCTATGTAGAGTCGAATGAGCCATACCCCGTCGTGATCCAGCCTATAGAAGCAGATATAGGAAAGCACCCCTTGTGGTGAAAATCCGAACTAAAATCAGTCAGCTCTATCGATGTCAAGTAGAAAGAGCCATACCCCATTGTGATCCAGCCCATAGAAACAGAGATAGGAAAGCACCCCTTGGTGGTGAAATTCAGAACTAAAATAGGTAAGCTCTATTGATGTTGTGTCGAATGAGCCAAACCGTGTCGTGATGTGACCCATAGAACCCGAGTTAGCTGCAAAATCCTTTAGTTACACCTTCCACCGCCAGGGGGCACAATATGTTCTATACGAACATAACTGAATTCATTAAGGTTATCGATGTCGAGTCGAATGAGGCATACCCCGTCATGATCCAGCCCATAGAACCAAAGATACGAAAGCGCCCCCTGTGGTGAAAATCCGAACTAAAATAAGTAAGCTCTATTGATGTCGGGTGGAAAGAGCCATACTGTAATGACTTAACGAACTCCAGTGATCCAAGGTGATGATTAACATCCAGCACTTTTTATTAGGCATCGTTGATACACAAGTTACAATAAGATGAACAATTAAAAAACATTACACTCTGCCATCAAATCCCCAGCGTACACAACCATCATATACTGTTCACGCGCACACATCATTTTCCGCTCACCATCGTCTGTTCAACTCTCTCTGTATCTCTCTTAGCTTAGCTCGGTACACTTCTTTTTAACCTGCCAACTAACATCTCTTGCAGTCGCTTTGCATATTGAAAACTGTCCTTTCGATTCGATTACACGGCTTACACGGCAGTCAACCTCCGAAGCTAGGCGACAAAACCATGGACAAAAACTGGACAACTCTAGGCCAGCAACTCACGAGTCAGGCTAGGCCATAGATTTCTTCGGTCGTTACACTGCTCTCATTGGCTGGCTGCTTCGTTGCCGAGGCTATTTCATGGGAGGAGCTTGAAATAGCCTCGAACCCAAAATTCCATATACACGTTTTAATTTTTTTTAAAATCTAAATTAAAATTTAAAAATCCGGCCGCGAGGTATACTATCCGGTGACAACATCTACACATGACAAAAATTTGTGAGTCCTTGGTGTTATAATTACGGAGAAATCCGCGGGAAGGCAGGCAGACAGACACTTACTCTTTTATAGAGATAGAGATTAGCGAGTTCGCTCACCGAACCTCTCAGAAAGCCCAGCCACGATGATGTGGAGTGGGGTTTCGCCTCGAGCGAATGTAATATTAATTTTTTTTAAAAAGCATATTGTTCTCTCAAATAAAAGAAATTATAAAACAGAAATACACAGAAACATTTCCGATGTATACAAAACATTTCTGATGTATGCAGAAACCTTTCCTATGTATACAAAAACATTTCCGATATATGCAGAAACCTTTCCGATGTATACAAAAACATTTCCGATATATGCAGAATCGTTACTGAATATCTGACTGAAATATAAAGAAACGTTTCCGAAATGCACGTAAATGTTTCCAAAATATACAGAAACATTTCTGAATATCTGACCGAAATATGCGGAAACTTTTACGAATATCTGACCAAAATATGCGGAGACATAACAGAACCGATGGGCCACATTGCTGCCCCACCAGATAGAGTAACGTTTCCGAGTTTTTTTTTACAGTGTACATTTAAATGACAATTTTAAAGCTCTATGAAAAAAAAGGGCACACTTTTCAGTGTATTGTAATAATGTTACACAATTTCAAACAAATTGAAACCAGATTTCAGCAACGGTAATTGCTGAAATCTGGTTTCCAAATGTGTTACGCGTTTTATAAAATGTTTACTTAGGTATCTTCTTTACCTTATTAAACAGCGAAGTTTTGTTAAAGTATTCCGGAAGTGTTGGAATGTGTTTCATAATCTATGCTTGATGCATGCTTTATTTTGTTTACATATTTCCTCTTGATATGACAGCTAAAGTTCAGAATAAAAAGAAATTTTATTTTTTGGAAAGGGGCTTGGACAATGCTGTTTATAATAGGAATAAAAAGTATCTGTTTTTATACATAAAATTTTAACAAATACAAATTTATTAATATGTAAGAAGCAGTTTAATCCAAAATTTGCATGTGCTTTTTAATTGAGTTTTTACGAAGTAAGGTATAAAATAAAAAGTTAATCAAATGCATAGATTATTTTTCTGTCCATGCCTAAATAAGCAATGTTTCAATATTAATTGGTTCAGTTTACGATAATTTGAGTAAAGTGGCTTAAAATCTGTTCTATAGATCAAATTCGTTACACTTGTTAACGTTTGTGGATATTGCTGCTACTGCTACCTCTTGGCAAGCTTATGTAGCACTTTTTAAATTCCCCAATAAAGCTTTGACATTGAGATGAAAAGGCAATGTTGTTTTTTAGCGAAGTATTTTTTCAATAATTGTTATAAGAGAAGCTCGTTATAGTTTTTATTCAACTTCAATGTTATTATGATGCCTCAAACTTCGTGTTTTAGCGTTGCTTGAGTAATATTGTAGATTGGAGCATCTTTGCCACGTCCAGACTCTTCATGGACTGTGGGATTCCTTGTTTGGTTAGAAGTGGCCAACATGTTTTTAGTACTTTTTGAACAAAGTGTTAAGTCAAAACAATATGTAGAGAAGGTCCTAGAATTTAAGCCTCTGCTATAGCTGACACTTCGCTTTTTTGACAGGATTCCCCCACAAACAGTGAATAAAGACATTGCAAGAAGAAGAATAGTTACTTCAAGAACACTAAAATAAACAACTAAATTTCGCAGAAAATAAATTTCGTTGTGGAAGTTAGCTCTGTATTTTCCAAATATTCCTCACTTGAAATGATGTATGAATTGTAAATTTAAAATTCGAAATAGGGATGTGCTATCATTTTTGCTTATTCAGAAGTAAGAGTAATTAATTCTACCCAGTTACCGCACTAGCTTCTGTCGGTAAAGAGTATAGAGCTACTTAAATTGATATTTTAGACATTATAAACTCTATCTTAATTTTCAAAATTATGAATTTTCTTTAGCGGGACGATATTTATCCATTTCTGTTTACTCTGTTTCTTTAAGCTTCTAATGGGCGCGCTGTCGAAAATTTTACGACAAATGGGATTATTTCTAAATTTTGTTCCCAAAATTGGTACCGAAATTAAAATTTAATTTTTACTACTGATATGTATAATTACTCTTCTAATATGCTCTTACTGTTTATATGTTATGTTATGTTATGTTTTATTTTTTTATGAAAAATCTTTCATTTGTGATAGCGAAAATACTCTCTGCAAAAAATGCATCACGCGTCTGCTCGCGTAAAAATTGTAAGCACGTCCGCTAAAAGGTTAAACACTAATTCAAAGTTCATAAAAAATTATAATTTACTAAATTTGTTTAGCGTGTTGAATTTAAGTATGTAATAAAAATATTGTTTTTAACTTTTAAATATTATGTACATTTTCATTATGTAAATGATCCCTTATGACAAAGCCCCACCAGTGGCTGAGAGGTTCTGCTCTTGAAGCTGGTAGACGGGAGGTGCTGGGTTCGATCCCAATCGCGCCCGTCGGCCTAATCGTTCGGAGTTTTCGTGGTTTTCTTCGAGCCGTGGATTTATCCATGCGTAAATACGGGTTAGGTTCCCTTAGAAAGACCCCCCACGAAGGGCACTCCCCCCGGGCCTATATCCCTAGTGTAGATAATTGGCCGTCAATAATCAACCAACCCTTACGACAAAATAAATCATGTACACTTATAAAGACCCCCCCCCCCCTCCTCATGAATCGAAACGGCTTATTTAATTATTTATTGCATAATTTAGAACTAAAGTTAAGGATTTTGTTCATATTTTCTTCCATGAAAACTTCGTATTATCAATGTGCAGCACATTACTTGCCTTTCTATTCATAATTGCTAGTCTATTTGTTAACTTTTCTCTTTCTCATTACACATAGAATAGAAATCCACATTATGCATCGTATGGTTGAAATACAAAATTATATCAATAAATTACTGCATTATTCTGCTGTTTTTCTGATCTTCACAGACCTTATATCATTTAAATCAAATAAGAGTTCAATTTTCATATGTTATGTATTTTCCTAAACTGGTAATAATTCAAAGGTGCTTAGGATTTTAGTGTTTTTGTGAATCCTCATGATTCATATTAATTTATGTTCTTTTATAGTAAATTTTTATCATTTTATTGATAGTCTTATATCAATACGATTTAAAATAATTTCATTATATTATGAATTTTCATACTTACAGATCTAATTTTCATTGCTTTGGGAATTACCTAAGGTATCACAATCGATTTGACCAATTCTACTTTTTATAGATTTGTAAATTAAACGGATTAACAGTTAAATACGGTTATCAATTCAGCAGTACTAATTTTTTTATTCTTATTTACTACCATGAATATATAAAGTTTTTCTATTTTTGCCATTCTTATAATACTTATCATTAAAATTTTTTTTGAGATATTTTGTATGGATAATCATTAAACAGTTATTTGTATAATTAACACTTTCCAACACAATTGAAAAATGTTTATGACTTCGGTTTTTCTGTCTGTCTGTCTGTACGTGAACCCATTTAAATACACCTGTATTACCACGAACGTGGTATATGGTCATTGAGGTTTACCAAAGAATAGAGTATCTAGTATTTATAGTTTGTTTACAAGACATAAAAAAAAGAATTCCGTTACATGATGGTCTATGGGGAAAAACATTTGCAGTGCATTTTAATAATCTATTTCAAACATAATAAAATTTATATGTATTATTGAAGTGTAATAGAACATACTTACTGTGGAATATGGAGTGCATAGCATTTATCATTCACTTACAGGGACACACAAAAGAATTCCAATACCTTTTGGCCTCAATGGAAAATTATCAGCAATGTATTTTAAAGATGTTGCACTATTTAAAACATAATGAAATTGAAATTGACGTGTATTGCTGAGGTGCACTACAAGACGCTTACTGCTTAGTACGGATTGTATAGCATTTATTTGTTCATTTACAGGGACACAAAAGAGAATTGGGTTACAATACTGTCTATGACCGATAATCACTGGAAGTGCATTTCCAGATGCGGTATGCGTTTTTAAGCTTAAATGAATTTTAGTACATTACGTGGAGTATATAAATTCTATAGCTCATATACAGAGCTGCACAAAAACAAAATCGTAAGTATTACTGTCGTGATCGCTGTCTACTGTGAATCGCTTAGGGGTATTTTTTAATTATGCTGTGCATTTTCCCTCTGAACTATATTAATATACTAAGATATCTTTGTAGAATATAAATAAATTCATATACAGGGCTACACAAAAAAATTGAGTGTATTGTCGTATATGGATGGTAATTTCTCAAAGTGTGATTTTATTTGTGTTATGTATGTCCTAGCTGAATAAAATTTTAGATTAATATGTGGTATGTATAAAAATCTGTATCATATATACGGTTTCACAAAAAATATGAAGTTACCTTCTGTAGGCGGCTAATGCTGAAAATAAATTTTCAAATGTGTTATGCATTTTACAGTCGAATTAAATTTTAGCAAACCATGTAGTGTGTATACAAATCTGTAGATCATATACAGGACAGCTGAAAAGAATTAGAATATTTTATCGACTATGGGCGCTAATTACTGAAATTAAGTGTTCAACTATGTTATGTGTTTTCTAAATTGTTTATTTAGATATCTGCTTTTTTTTTACCTTATTAAATAGTGAGGTTTCATTACAGTAATCTGGATGTGTTAGAAAGCGTTTCATAAGCTATGCGTGACGCATAATTTTTCTTACTTGTTTTATTAATCGTTCTACATTTATTCTGATATTTTTCATTTGTATTTACTTCCATACATGTTTTTTAATCACTCTCTACAAAAATAAAAATTTTGCAGTTTAACGAACCAACTTATAATTTTTATAAGAAATTTTGCAATTACTTTATATCGATATCGAATAAACAAATTTCACATTTTTATGAATTACCTTGTACTGTCTCCAATTAAAAACCTAATTTTTATAGACTTATGAATCAGTCTATTTACAAATATAGAAAATATCCCGCATTTTTCCCCATTTGAATGACCAGAATAAGCACGATGGAGCTGTATTTATGAACTATAAGAGCTGTATTTATGATGCTGCTACATCCACATTTATTCAATAAAGTTCGTAAAATTTCGAAAATAGCAGCAACGGAGAGAGTAGGTAATACTTTTAAATAAGAGCAAGAGCGACACACACACACACACAGAGAGAGAGAATCACATATATTCCTCAATGTTCGGAATGATGTATCTTTTCAAAAGTACCACACTTACCTATAATGCTCACCTTTCGTCCCAAAATTCTGGACTCGATCCGCGAATTACACACTAGTTTGAAAAATTAATGTTTCTCAAACTTTCTTTTAAAATTCTGTTTTTTTTGTTTGTTTTTTTTTGCTTCAAAATGAGATATATTTTGGAAAAATTAAATCCTTTTTATTTCTTAATTCAAAAAATATAACAAATTAAAAAATGAACTGAAATTTGCTAAGCATTTATACCCATAATCGAAGAAGCACTGTGGCTTTTTAAGCGACTTATACATTAGTAGATCAAGTCAAATTTTTTATCACTTCTTTATTATTGGTCTATCGAACATTATTAAAATCCAAAGGGGTTGATTTATATTTAACAGTGTTTGAAATTATGATACATGATATAGGATATGGCTAATATTTTTATATTTTTATCATTGTCTCATTAGGTATTGGTTATTGATTAAGATCTAGATATATTTTAAATTATTCTCTCTTTTTAGCATATTTTCCATTCAAAGCTTTAGTTTAAAGCTATCAAGTATTAAAATGGGGGAGATATTTTTTTCTACATTTGATTTTTATGTTGTACACAATTGTTAATTTTGGTAACTTCTAACTATTCTCACTTCACTGGATTAAAAAGTGGAATATAGTCATGGGTAGACTGTTATTAAATACCTAATAATAGTAAGGCATTTTAAAGTATTTACTTTTAATTCTATGCACATAAGGTAACTGAGGATAATATGACCACTTGGTGGTTTCAGCGTTCACCCATTTTTATAAGCCATGGCTATTTTATGTCATTTTATTGAGAATTAGGGTAGTTTCAAACATTTTGACTGCTGGAATTTTTGTCAATATTTTTGAATGTTTAATTTGATTTTTTTAATTCTTTTATTTACATTTAATTCATTAAAAATCGAAATAAAGTTCAGTTTATAAAAATAAAGAAGTTGTATTTTTTTATTGTTCTTTTTGCTTAAGTGAAGTAAAACTGAGTAGAATAGGATTTATTGAGAAAAATGTGAAGTGTCCAAATTACCTCCACTGGCCATGGGTTTTGATCTTAAGAAACAAAAGGTGTTTTCGAAATTTGAAAATTAAAATCGAAAGCAAAAATAAATATTCTTTTCAAAACTTAAAGTGGATATATAACACTAATAATAACGTGTTTTTATTTATTTAAACTTTATCACAGCCATTACAATTTTAGATTGAAATAAGATTAGTCGTATTACCCTCAGTTACCTTGGTGAATTACGTGGAAAATTTTTAAATTAAAATAGAATAAATTTTTGAAAAAAATATCATAAAAATTATGTTTATATCTGTTTCATTTTACAGTAGAAAGCGACCTAAATGCAATATTTCCCCCCTTCATTAAAAGCCAATCTTACATTTAAAGGCTAGTGTTCCCAATTGGAAGCATAAGAGTTTAATGAATTACAGAAGTGCATTTCTTGTTTTGTATGTTCTTTTAATACAGCAAATAATAGCAGGCCTACCGAGTTCTAGAATCATTTAATCTTTTTTTTTTTTTTTTTTTTCCAATTTCAGATGAAAATTTAAACGTGCATCGTGAAAGTCGCTTCTATGCTTTTCTGTACATTTCCTCTTTTATGTCTGAAACGTAATCACTGTCTTAGAAAAATAATCCCTTTTTCAATTATAACTGCAATTTTGTTTTCAAGTTAATATGAATAATATTTATTTTTTAAATGTTTTTCAATGCGATGCTTCCAGTGAGAGTGGAAGTAATGTAAAAGGAAGCAAGAAATCACAAACTAACTTTATTTCTACCAATATTTCATATCATGAGAGAGATTCATACCTTTGTTTTTTTCTAACTTAACCCTTTTAGTGCCAAGGAGCGCCGTCGCTCTCCTCTCGCTCTTTGTTTTTATTATCATAGTATAAAATTTTCTGAAGAGAATGTTGAAAAAATTATGAATATTGGTGTATTGTAACGGAAATGGGGAATATTTCTCTTGTTCATATAAATTATCTATAAAAATGCACTTTTTTACTGGCATTTTTAGCATATATTGGTAAACTATGTATGGCACTAAAAGGGTTAATGCAGTATGTTGCCAAAATATGAAATAAATTTAACCTTAAAAGAAGCGGAATTCTCAATATAATCCACATATGTGCTTGCAAAATGTTTTATGCCCGACATTTAGCTGTATTATATATTTTTTCGTTTTGGCTTAAATAAGTACACTCTCTAATTGGTATCACACAAATTTTACCCGGTTGGTCAAAGTTATACTACGGAGTTATTCAACGACCCTATTCAGCTTGAGCACACATCTTGATTAATCTAAAACTTAGCTACAGACTTGCTGATCATGAGTGTACAATTTTTGTTTAAAATTGCATACATTCCAGTCACTTCCATGCAAACCTTATTAGCATCTGATGATGGGTTTCAGACGTAGACTACACACATTTCTCATTATGCATAAAGAATGGAATTTCTCACGCAATCATTTTTGAAAAAAAAAATAGACCTCTGAAAAATTAACTTTCATGAATATGAAAGCATACCTACTAATCTTCCAGTATTCTTCCGTAAAATGGGTTTAAACTGACCCAGATTAAACACATTTCGAAACAGATTTTTTTTTTTTTTTTTTTTTTTTTTTTGAAATAAATTCAAATGCGTTCTATGAAGAAACATGAAATTAATTAAATAAAGATAATCACATAAATTTTCTGGTTCAAAACGTGTTTAATCCGGGTCAAATTAAACCACATTTTACGGAATAACGGTTGGAGGGGGACAAATATGATAAAAGTAATAAGATTTTTTACTGAACTAGATTTTAGCATAAAATTCACCGGATATAGTCAGTGATTAAATACTGGTATTTAGACAAATTTTTGGGACCAAAAAAGATTATTATCATACAAAGAAAAAGAAATGTACGAAGCAATTCATGTTCGAAATAAACATACTCTCTTTTATACTTTTACAAATATAATGTACTTTATTTTAATAACTGTACACATTCGTTCTAATTCCTTAACTGTAGCCTTTTTATGATACAATTATGATAAAGTAGTTTTAAAATGTTAACAGTTGTTGCCTTATATAACGTAATAACAGTAAATTTATCTATGCTCTTTCTCTTCAGTGGGCACATCTCATGTTTTGACCTTCCGTTGCACACTGGATCGATTTGACCCAAGCTATATCTCCACCATTTTACAACAAATATTCAACATTTATTATCGTTTTTATAGCTTTTGACCTATACATTACGATTATTTCATTAATTTTAATTAGCAACTAATTTAATAGAAAAAAAATATTTAAACAGGACTAAGTTTTCAAATGTCAATTTTACTTAAAAGTTGCACTAAAAATTTAATTTTTTTGATAAATTAAAGTTCCAAACATTACATTTTAAAGTTTAATTATGGTAGTAAAAAAAACTGCTATCTTGGAATTTCTCTTTCGTGCAAAACGTGCATATATTTTTATATCTGAAAGTGCGAAAAAAAAGTGTTAAATTAGACTGTGTTTTCATGTAAAAAAATTATTTATTTTACAAAAATTACATATATATGATGTGTTATAATAGAAAATTTTGTGAAAGAGTATGAAAACTATATACAAGTGCAAAAACTAAATCTCGCCCCCCCCCCACCCCCCACCACCAGCAGGCTTGAGATCTCCGGATGTCTCGAGATCGGAGATTATACGCCATGCTAAATGCACATTGTCAATAATGAATAATAAACAAGTTTTAAATAACTTTTATTATGTTTATCATAGTTAATTTTGCTTACTTAAGTCAAAAATGACAAAAACAAAGTTATCAAAAATATTTTTTCAAACACGGGCACGTGGTGGGTCAATTTGATCCAAGTTCAACTTCGCGCAGCTATTACACGCACACTCAACCTACTATTTACTAGACCAGTGGTTCTCAACTGCACACTTGCGGTGCACAGCATGCCGCGGCCGCGACACACTGGAGCACCGAGAGAGATCCTCAGGTGTGCCGCGAAAAATTTCAGTAAAGTTATATCAATATTCTCCGAACTAACAAAAAGTATTTTCTAATGCAGTATTTTAGATTCTGTAATTTACTATGTAATGAGGTTTAGTGTCATAAAGTTGCATTTCCTTCTAAATTTGTTTCAGTGTTTGAATATTCTTAATAGGGAACGTCAGAGAATTGCAATGTGAAAAACTAAAAAACGTATTACAATCTGATACTTTTTTCTCAATTGCAAAGTTACAATTATTACAAAAAATTTACCCACTCTCAATGTTACATTTACGAGAAATAAGCTTTTCTGCAGTTTTCAAAACAAAAATGAATTTTGATTAGATCCTTGGAAGAAGATTTACTAGAATGAAAAAAAATGTATAGTATGGACTAGTAAAAAGTAATAATAATAAAAACTAGTATGGTAAAAAATAATAAAACTAATAGTAATAATAAAAACTAGTATAGTAAAAAATATATTTAAAAAATATTACAAGTAATAACAAAATATTTTACTTTGTTTATTTATGATGGAACATTTTGTTTGTTATTAAAACAATTTCAAAAGACATCTATTCCTTTCATAGGTTTTTAATCATCGTAAGTTTAGTGTGCCGGGAGCTTAATCATGGGTTCGAGTGTGCCGTGAGATAAAAAATTTTGAGAAACACTGCCCTAGACCATTAGCTCTTACTTGTACGATGGGTATCGAACATCTTTTGTATACATTCGTCAGCAAGTCATACAAACGTTTACCCAATGAAAAATGAAAGTGAATGAAAGTCTACGGGTCAAAATGACAGAATGTTCTCAAAGGGTTAATTATAATATCTTTCTTGTATTAAATTTAATTTTTCTTAAAATAATTTAAACCATTTAAAAATAAAATATGAAGGCAACTGATGTTTAATATAATATCATCTGTAAGTTTACAAAAAAAAAATATTATAGCAATTTTTTAAAATTATTAATGAATTTTTATTATTTAATTTTATCGTGGTTTATGGCTTTAATAACTAATGTTTTTTATTTAAAAACTTATCAAGGAAGAAATTAATGTGTTTGTCAATGTAATAGTTGTGTTTGTCAATGTAATAGTTGTGTTCAAAATTCGACTGAAACAAAAAAGATTCTGGATGTTGCAAATGTTTTTTCAGTCTCCAATTTTATTATTGCTGTTTCCTAAATTTTAACTACTTAAAATTTTGGCTTTTTTTTTCAAGTTTTCTTATCTTTGAAGTTTAAATTAAATAACTTTCATGCTTTATTGACACTTGAACCTGAAATCTTTTTGTCTTTTATTAAGGAATGATTCGTAAATAACTTCTTTAATTTGTTACAAACTCTTGTGAAATATTCCAATCAATTACTTTGGCACTGAACGGAATTTTCGAAGGTTAGAAACCAAAAGGACACCGGAGGTTCTAAATACCGTTTTCTAATATAATACAGCGATAAAACCTTTCTTTATACCGGCTGTTTGAAAGACATTTCACTTTTTCAAATACTTTAACAGTTCAGTAAGGTTCAGCAAGTCTCGGAAGCATTGTACGTACTTAAGAACTCTGGTTCAAAAGAAGGAGGGACTGACCTACTTCAAACGTCTTTATAAGACTATGTTTGATCTAAATTTCAGTCTTAAAAGAACTGTCCAGTGAGATTCATTCATCAAGGAGAGATTTGCTGCAAGGCATAAGATTGAGTGGTGGGATTTATTGTTTGTTTCTTTCGCCGGGTGGCAGAAAGTAAGTGGAAAAACATACATCAGTTTATTTAATCCTATTTTATTACACTCGCATTCTTAACATAAATATTTTGTTACACGAATGTATGCTTATACATGCATACCTATGTAAATATGTATGTATGCATATATAATTAAATACTGAAAAAAATATTATTGAATATATTGAATATTGATTGCTAATACTTATATTATTATAACATGTATGTTTATTATGTTGTAATTTGGTAACTTGCTGCTAATTTAAAAATATTTAAATAAGAATGAGATAAAACTTTAAAACGAGCGAGGCATTGCCACCTATTTTAAATATATTATGTGGAATTGAAAATATATTAATAGATGTCTGGCAATAATGAGATTTCATAAGTCATTAAATTATATTAGTACTTTTGAACTTATATTTTAAATATATACTCATTAAAAACATATTTATTAAATCCGTGCAGCTTATTGGTATTATTTTTCAAATTTATTTTTTAAAAGTTCATTCAAATTAAAAAATCACTGTGCAGTTTCTCTTTCTGATATTTAACCATTTGCATCATTAGCGCATGAAAGAAGAATTTTTTACTTTATGTAATCACGAAACATCCGTTATTACATATAGCAAAAATTACTAATCAGAAATGCTGAATAAAAAAGATATTTCTGAAATGTACACATATATATGCGCTAATGATGCAAATGGGTTAACTTACCACGAAAACCCCAATACAATAAATGCTATTATTATTTTTTTTCAATTTTCATTTTTGTCTTTGATATTAAATATTACAAACTAAAATAAAAAGTGCATTAAAACTTATCACGATGATTTGTTCAACAAGGAATTATGTGTGCTGGAAGTTACTTCGTGAATAGAATGACCAGATGGCAACTGCAGATTTTTCTATTTTCTATCCTTCTATTACAAGTTTTTCAGATTTTTTTTTTAAAATATTTGTTTTATATTTTCAAAACTTATTAAAAGGAAAGTTTTGACGCTATTTAGAAACCTTCATCAAAACTTTTGACAAAATTTCATTTATTTTCGTCCTTTAACCGAAATTTTATGCTTGTTAATTACCGAGTACGCGACCCCCCCCCCCCCCCCCTCCGCACAAGCAACTTTATTAACTTAAAAAAAATTAAACTATATAATCCATAAAATAAGATTTGATTTAACCTGTTGAGACAAAGAAGAGGGCACACACTAAACAATTTTATATTTTTCTTATACGATTTTTAACCCGGGAGAGGTCGCGCATACCCAGGGCATGAATGTTTTTTACTTTGTCATCAATAAATACAAATATTAAACGTCCCCTTATTTAGTCGGAGACAATTGTTAAAAATCTGCGATAAGGTAAATTGAAGATTCTTTTCTAAAAAATAGTGGTGACAGTTGTAAAATCTGTACGCATCCTGGGTATATCATACCTGGTGCTACTACTCCCGGGTTAACTTTATGCTACTATCATTTTCAGACTCGTGTGGAAGAAGGTTTTATGAAACAAAAATTTTTATTAAATTATGAGAAAATTGAAGTGAAAGCTTTGTTGTTGTAATTTTTAGATTTATTTTCTTCTTGGTAGCATATTTTTAATATGTCAATAAGTGGTACTACAAAATCTCATATAAAATTATTAACATTTAATTATTAAATATTAAATATTATTATGATTATTTAAATTACTAAATGTAAAAAAAAAAAATAAATGTTAATAAAATAATGTCTCATATCTTCAAGAATCTATATTATAAATCAAAAACAGGTTCGTGAGTAACGAACATCATATTAACGGTGGCAAAACCTGACCAATAAATTTCGCTTTTAGTGCAATTTTTTTTAAACTTCTAAACATCGCACAATCTCGTCTCTATTTATATCGTCATATATATATATATATATATATATATATATATATATATATATATATATATATATATATATATATATATATATATATATATATATATATATAATGTTCTTTCAAATGCATTTTGTTTGAAAACTGTATCATAATTTACTGATTTAAAAAAAAAAAAAAAATTTTATGGTTGTTAAAATAATTTGAATAAAATAAGATATTCTTTCAAATGCAATTTGTTTAAAAACTGTATCATAATTTACGGATTTTTTTATGGTTTTTAAAATAATTTTAAAGCATGAATTTGTTTTAAATGTATCTCTATCGAAATATTAACCTGTTTGCACTAAAACAAATTTATATATTTCAGCATTTGTCTCCAACTAATATTCCATTACGAAATTAAAACTTCATCAATAAATAAAATAATATAAATAATTTAATAGACATGTAATCAAACTACCCGCTTAAACCGCTGAAATTATCATAATCAAAAAGGCTGCTGTAAGTAGCGAAATCTTTGGCGATTACTTTGGCTATTAACTCGTTCCATGTGGGTAATACGAAATTTCAAAACTTTATTTGAATACATTATTGATATTTTTCATATAAAACTGCTTTTTGGTGTTGTTAGTGGTCAATCTACAAAAATACATTAAAGATAAAAAATCTATTATAGTTTTCAATTAAAATAAGGTCGTCAGCTATATTCTGTATAAACCGGAAACCCGGATTGGACCCCCTAAAAATTATAATCCTTAGTACCTTATAACACCTTCAACCATAAAATAAAATAATCTTTGAGAAAAGTGTGGTAAGGTGTTGCAGTTCAAACATTGTATAATACTATGCACATGAATTTTTGAAATCAGTTTTATTGCTATAAAAGTAAATTATATTATCATACTTGCCAACCTGCCTTTTTTTTAAATTAAAAAAAAAAGAAACATACTTTGAACCAGAAATTTTATTTTATGAATGAAATCAAGCAGATTTGAAATGATTACCACATAGAAGCACGCCACTTTTAATTAAATAAAATTTCTAGTTCAAAGTTTGTTTTTTTATTTAAAAAAGCGGAAAGTTGGCAAATATGCATTATGAAAGTTCCTATCATGCACATAATAATGCGTAAAAAATATCAAAGGTAGTTTACGTACACGGGAAGATTTTGTGAAACGTTTTCAAGAACGGTTTTTGAGTTCACAAAATTTTCAACCAAAAAGTATTTTACTCTTAAAATATTTTTAAACTGCAACCACTAAATTTAGATGTTATAGATTTTTTCATACTTAAAACTACAAAGGAGGGCGATCTTCATTACAGGCAGCAAAAGTGCTTTCAAGAAAACGTTTCGTTTTGGGGACATTGATATTTACATGAAGATATATATATATATATATATAAACTTATTGTAAAAATTAACCATTGAAACAGAAGCAACTGACCATATACAATGATATTACTACACCATATAGCACTGTCAAATATATATACACACATTACCTAAGTAAGGATATCTTCCTCTATTTTACAAACAATACGTTTTATATGTAGTTTGCGGAAAAACGCAAATATGGAATAATTTTCTTATGCAACAGTTGTAAGTTTTAATTTTAGTGCTGCCTTTTTTAATGCTAAACTGTATTTACTATTCAAAATATCGAAGCCATTTTAACCGAAACTTATACCTTACATAAGGAACACGAAGTAAACGTGGAGCCATATCAAAAAAGACAAGTGAAGTGTATACGTTATAATGGGATTAATCCCTTCTCGGCTTAATTTATCTCTGGTTTGAGGGTAAAAAAATACTATTTATTTACTTGTTTATTTTATAAGTAAAGAAGTAAATAAATAGCAAATATTTTTAATATTTGCTTATTTTTAAAACATGATAACATCACTGGTCAGGGTTGCCAGATTGGGGTATATTTTTATACAAAATAGCTACCATTTTACCCGACTTGTAATTTTAGCTTTATTTAATCACGGAATGTCTGTCATTAAATAAAGCGAGGGAGTACTATTCTGAAATAGCGGTAGCTATTTTGAATTAAAAAAATCCTCCCAACTTAGCGACACTGGTACTGGCACTAGCGTACAATTCTTTCTAAAAAAAAAAACCACAATTTGTCTTTAATGTTGGCTTTCAGTAGTCTCGCCTACCCCAGCCCAACTCAAGTACCGCCGGGAAGGGGTTAAATAAGATTTCACTGTAAAGCAGGAAGACTAATTTAAGGTTCTTATGAAAATTAATATAAGCCATTTTACTAGGTAGCCAGAATGTAAAAAAACAAACAAACAAACAAAAACATCTAATAATGCAATTATTTAATAATAAGCTAGCATATAATTATATCTTTTAAACTGAAGAATTATTTTTTTTAATGAAAACAACTATTTTTCATTAAACGGCTTTCTCATTCATACTTTATTTTGTATACTGTCTTGAAAGTTCTACAACAGTCACTGGCCGGTTACTCTTTGCGAAAATATTTAGCAAAACCTTATGACATGATATATTAACACGCTTCGCTTCTGATTTTGAATTCAGTCCTTTCAGATAGTTTGTTAAGATTAGATAACAATCATGTTTACGACGACGAACATAATTATTGCAATATTAATATTTCCCCCTCGGTTTCATCTTTTCTGTTATTCACCCTTTTAATTTTATATATAGAGAAAACTAAGTTATTTTAGTTTAGAGACAATAATACAACATTTTGATACATACGCTGGATAATTACTATTTATGGATCAATCGGTTTATATATAAAAAAAAAAAGATTTTTCTTTGTTAAATATTTCTCATCTTCGATTTGTACTTCAAGTCTGAGTGGGTTCTCTCATTTATGCTTGTATTTTAATGGTAGTTAAAATTTAATTTTATGGAACTCTTATTAAACATTTAAGTAATTTCAATGATAATACAATTTAAACAAAATTTTGAGAAATATTCTAAATAGTTTTTAGGAGCTATTGTACACTGTTGAAGCATTTTAACAATTCTCTAAAAAATGCTTTTCCTTTAGAGTCAGTTTTTTTTTATTTATGGAGAAAAATTACTTTTAGGTTGAAAAATTCAAAACTAGATATCCAAATGGCGAAAAAAAAAAAGTCATTTGCTGAAATCTAACGAATATAGTTACTATTTATATGACAATAGGCTATGGAAGAATTTTTGAAGACGTCTGAAAAATGTCGTAGTACAACAGGATTAAGTAGACATAATAACTTTCCAGTACTTTTTTTTTTATAATAAATTATTGATTTGGACAAGGAAGCCCTTTTTTAAAATCTAAAGAATGGGATGCATGTTTGAAATAAAAGTCTCACCAACGGTGTATAGAGCTTTAAGCGAACTTTTTGTTTTATTACAAAATGCTGAACATAAACGAAATGACAATAGTTCATGTAAATACTTATACTATCATTATTATATACTTATACTATCATACTTACATACTTATACTATCATCTACATGCATATAATTGCAAAAGTAACTTTAAACTTAAATGATAGTAAAGACAGGTCCTATTATTAGAACGACAGAAACTAAAGGGTTAAGCATACAGATATATGGGTATGAACTTCATCTGACTGGACTATACCATTGTACCTACTCATAACATTTCAAATCATGATCACAAAAACTAAAAATTTCTCAATAATTTTATTATTATCACGAAACTAAAGAATCAAAAATAAAATGTGTGGGATACTTCTTATTTAAAGTAGTTAAGATTTTCCTAACTGGAGTTTTGTTTTCGTAGTTATAATACTTTCCCCAAATCTTACCATTTAATAAATTTATTATAGAGATGTCGAAAAAAGTCAATTCTTACCACAGAAAAGAATAAAAAATTACGAAGGGTATTTTTTAAATGACAAACTTTATTTTTAATTTGACATATCTCAAATCTCAATTTTTTAAAAGAAGAAAACAATGCATTAAGTTATTTAAAAATTTAATTTAGTTAAAAAAATCCGAGTCTTTAATTTTAATAATTATCAGTTAATGAAATTTAGGGAATTAATTAACTTCATAATTTTTAAACATTGTATTACCAATTAAAACTTTTTATTAAAAATATATTTTTCTGATTAAATCATGTACCTGTTCTCCATAAGTGTAAAAATAACCAGAATACTTTATTTTTTTATTTTTTAGGTTAAAATTTCTTTAAATGCGCTCATTAAAAAAGTGTCACTGTTTCATTTAATATCAAGCTTTAAATTTCTGGCATTTACCATTTAAAATGAAAGCAGTTAAATTGTAATCCTACAAACTTATTTGGCACTTCCTGAAAAATGATGATTTTTTGATTTGTTTAATTTTTCTTGTGGATAAAATGTCAGTTTCAAATAACTGTTAAAATGTCTGAGACAGATAGACTATCGAAAGGGAATGGCGAGCGAATAGTAAAAGTCATAGGGAAAGATTATACTTTGATCTGTTTGCAGGCAATCCAGACGATGGTTTTGAATTTCAAAACTTTTCTTGAAATTTCATTTAATTGTGAATCAGACTCTAGCAGAGAAAATTTTTATTGGATACAACATTTCTCCATTCTGGTTTCATGTTTTATTATTTTAAGAGCACCGTCTATGTTTCAGTTAAAATAGATTATTTATATCTATCAAATTTGATACTGGTAACTTTATTTAACATAATTAAGCTTGGAATAAAATTTAAGTTAAACATATTAGAAGTTATAGAAGAAAACACCGTATCGCAACTTATCTTGCGAATGTGATATTCCCTCTGAAAATTTATTCTTTACTAGCTGTTACCCGTGACTTCGTTCACGTAATATTTAAAGAAAATTAATGCATTAATTAAGCAACATATACAATTAGCAAACTCTTTATCATATTTTATAGTAGATAATATTTCTGATGATCACAATTTGCGTATTTTTGTTTTTATATATATGACCATTTAAATTTCTTTCATGAGCTTGAAATTTCATACTCTTTCACTAAAATTAAGTGTGGAACACATTTTTTTCTTTGTTATTCTATTTTAGTAGTTCCATTTTACATTTATTCCGTTCATAGAAATTGATTTAATTGAAGTTTTCGTGTCAAAGAATATTTTTCAAAGTGATTATATTAGTAAATATTTTGGAGGAAATTTGTTAATTAATATGTCATTTTAGATATGATTTTTATTTGATTAGAATGATCTAAAATTCAACATAAATTATGGTTATTTTCCAAAACAGTTTATGATATGATATTATGATATGATATTTAAAGTTATATGATATTTAAAAAGAAATTATAACGTGGTGGAGCATAAAAGTTTAAAAATAAATAAAATAAGTAGAAAAATACCTTTAACCCGCGTATATTTATGGTATTTTTATTTCACAGTGCCACACTTTTAACAACTGTGAATCTACCAATAAAATCAAAATGTTTATCACGCTCCAAAAACTTTCAAAGCCTAAATGCTTATCTGTTAATCAATAGAGTTGCTTATTTATTTGAATGGCAAAAACAATATGAAAAAAGCACCCCAATTATGGAACATTGTCATATTGATTGTTGTGTTGTAGTTTAGGATTATGGGAGTTTCGAAATTTGACAGGAATGTATTCCAATGATAGACAAAAATTACCCTGCAAAGATATTTTAAACTATAGATTTAGATATTTAAAAATTATAAGGAATTATATAAGTATCAGAGAAAGATAACTAATAATACCTGGATTTTTAATTGACTTTTCTCTTGCTCTTTTCTATAATCATGGTGCCTTTAAAAAACAGGAGGGGGGGATTTTCTTGTTAAATTAGTGGCGTCGACTCTTCTTTAAATTTCATGTGAACGATGTCAAATGCAAATTCCATTCTCCAATGAAAATGGCATATGCGAACAACTACATCTACTTTAATATATTTATTAAATTTTATCTAAATTTAATATTTTTTAAAGATTGTACGGTAAAAGGATGCTAAACTTATGCTTTGGCGACCAATACATTTTGTGGAAATTACGCTACTTTGTGTAATTGCTATAAAATACTAATATTTTCTGAATGAAAACCTGCACATGATTTAAAATATGACGACACTTTCACCGGGGATAGATTTTTCCTATGAAAATTCTTTCACTTCATGAATCATGTACAAATATGCATTTATATTTATAGATAATGTGCATGTTTGTCAACTTAATGTAGGCAAAGCGTTGAGTTAAATTGCTTGAAGCTTCGCTAAATTTAAATTTCTCGTAATTTTCAAGTAGTTAGAATACATTATATTATGTGTAGGAAATAATATATTATGAATTACTAACTCTGCAAGAATTGTTACTTTTCGCCTACAATTAGTTGAGAAAAACACCTTTACTTCAGTGCGTGACGTCACATGCACATTATCTATTTAATACATGAAAGTTTTCAAAGTAGTCCAATACTACTCTACTCATTTAAAAATTTTAAACATTAATATTATTAATTACTAAATTTAACTCAGAAATGATATTTGCAATGTAATTTAAACAGAATCTGGTAAAATTGCGTTTTGAAATTATATGATTTTTGATGCAAAACATTATTTCTCAAAAATATATTGTTCTTTTAAGAATTGGATAATAATTTCGAAGCTGGTAAAATGAAACTGTCGCCACTTTGTCGAATTTATAAAAAATATGTTAGTTTTTAAAATTATAATGAATGTTTTACATTAAAAAAATTACGCCATTTTTTTCCGATAAACCATTTTACTTTTAATACCGTTTGTTTTAACACCCATCTTTAAAGAATAAGTAATGAAAAATACTGTATTATTTTCTTTAAATCCAGTTTTAATTAATAGTGGGCAATTATTGTCCAACTAAGTCCAAGGAGCTATATGCCTCCTTAGTTGAAGCTCAAGCTGAAAAAGTTACGATATAATGATTTCTAAATGTCAATATTTGACAGGCGATTTTTGATTATGTAGAATAAATTGAATCATGAAGTTTGAATACACTAAAATATGTTTTTATTTTTTAGAAAATTTCCTTTAATACTAACAAACCAATGGAAACAATTTACCTTTGTAAAATTAGGGGCTAAGTTATTTATTTTTATCTCCAAATACATTTAAATAAATGTACTATGTCGTTTAAACACGCATAGTAATCTTTGTAATATGTGAAACAAATCACATTATCTGCCCAAAATGTCGTCAGTTTCGGATTTCAAATTGTAGTGAGAGAATCTGAATTTTTATTGGTTTATAAAAATATTGTCCATACGCAGTTTCTTTTTATGGCAACGGGAAAGAAATTGCATTAGAAATTGAAAAAAAAAAGATTTCTGTATTGATAAACCATGGGAGATGTTTGAAAAAAATGGTAAAGAATGGTCTGAGAAATTTTTAAAGTTGACAGTAATTTTACTCGTGTTCTAAAATGTTTGTACATCACGTTTCGTTCAAAATTGATATAAACTGTAGATTTGTATAAGGAACATACATACCAAGAACGAATTTTAATATATATATATAGATATAGATATAGATATAGATTGTAATATATTTTACTTAGCGCTGTACCCTTTTATCGGATATATTTTAGAATTTATATCTATTAACCTTATGAAAAGCCAATAATATTTGTATTTGTTTTATTAGGAAGTATTTTAAATGTAAAATAATAATATGAATATTTCAGTTTGAGAAATTTGTGTACAACAGATGTCATAAACAAATACGATAAAAAGTGCGCATGAATGCAATAAGGAAAAAACAAACATAAAATGATAGGATTTCTATAAGTAGTAAAATCACCTTATTTAATCTTATAATCAATGAATTTTGAGCTATGTTTTCAACATACATTTCGAAGTCTCTAATCTGTTTTATTATACGACGCAGTTTTTAAGTAAGAAGGTTTTTAATATATTTGTTAAGTATTAAATATAACAACATTACCTCTATCCCCGAAAGAGAAATGGCATTACATTAAACTATTTTATGTTAACCCATCGTTAGTAAATTTCAAGCAGAAGTTACGAAAATGCTCTTTTATTTAAGAGATTACTGCAATAAAAAAAAATAAAGACGAAAATATTTTAAATCTATTTCTGTACAAAGCTTTTATATTTTTAACTTCGTTTTCGTCAAACAACATTTGTTTAAGAAACAAAGCAAAAAAAAAAAAAAAAAAAAAAAAAAGATACCTATTCATCTATGGTCTAATTAAAAAAATATATATGTATATTTGCAGATTAAATCGAGTCAAAATCTTGTTTATTGAAAAAAAAGTCGTCACGCTAATATATTAAGTATCTTCCACATGGATTGATGTAATCTTTGATCTATAATGCTAATTCCATGTGGCAGTGGTGACTATATCAAAATATAAAATGTAATGCTTCAGAAGCTGCAAGGATGAAGAATGCTCCTCTGTTTTTGACTTTTTCGAAATATTTGGTCTTTTAAGTTTTTTTTTTCTTTTACATTTGATTAAATGCATGTCTTAATCAGCATGTCTTAATCAGCATGTCTTAATCAGCTAGATTAAGCAACATTCATTTTCACGCTTCAACATTATGGCAGAAAAAATGCGAATGTTTTATATATTTTTCTGATTGCTGCAATGTCGTTTGTATTAATATATTTTCCGTTAAGAACTTAATTTTTTTTTCTGATATTATTTTTAAAACTGTTTTTCGGTTGCTGTAAAGCAATTGCAACGAATAACCGCAATCATTGTTGAAAGGAAGGAAGGAAGGAGCTTCGATATAGAGACATTTCTCTATAAGATTTTAAATTAAAAGGATTAAATACTGAGACTGGTTGTGTGGGAACTCAACCTGTTTCATTTAAATTGCATGATATCTTTCGATTGTTTGAGAAAAAACAAATTTCATCGTAGATTTATAAAAAAGAATATATAATACTATTAATTTTTAAATACTATATTTCAAGTAGGAAGTCGTATTTACAATGTAGGTTAAAAGTTTTCTCTATGAAAATGCATTGCTTTCAATGACGTCATTTGTATCAAAAGCATTGCGTTCTTTCAAGGTTTCACTGGAATGAAAAGGATGCCATTTTGGGAACTTATGCAAAAATATTTCAGTTTTGAGAATTAAAATAAATTCTTAAAAATTGTCATTTTTACCAGCTAAATCATTTCACTTTTAGAGCCCTTGTGAAATGTTTTGACCGCCACCTTTGAGAAATAATTAGTTGAAAATTTTGTTTTTACTTCAAACTCAACCATTGTTAATAGAGGGCCACAATTTCTACTTTATAACGTTTTTGGTTGAATGTAAAACTAAAAAAAAAAAAAAGAGCTGCATGATTTATATGTCTATTTGTCGGCAGACTATTTTTTGTGCTATAGAATAAACTGATTCATGAAGTTTGAAAATGTAAAAATATATTTTTATTTATTCGAATTTTCTTATACATAATAAATATAATTTAATGAAGATATTTTTCACCATTTATTCAAATTAAAACAATATTTCTTTCCAATTTCAATGACGAATTGGCATTATTGAATATTTTATAATTCCTATTATTTCCTCTTTTCTCCCCAACAATGGAGTATTTAGTTGCCACCATTATATAAATTTCATTAAAAATTACAAAATGTACTTCTTAAAACTGGTTTAAATTTCGAAATTTCGAGGGTCATTATGACATTCTTCAATCATTACGAATAACTGGTGTTCTTTTATTTTAAATTCGTAATCAATCCTTTTCTCGGAGAAGTAGATGTGAAAAAGAAACACACAAACAGATTTTAATATAATTAATTACTGTAATCATAATTACCTAGTTATCGTTCCAATAATACAACATTATAACGTAACTCTGAATATGTCGTAGTTCAGAGTGAATGTTTCTATTTTATTTACTGTCTTATTAATTTAAAATCAAATAAAAACATAAATAAAAAACAAAATTATGAACTGATAATGAAAGCGCAAAAAATATTTGGTATCATTTCTGTAACATTTATTGTGTCATTAATTTATTTCAGTATTTTAATTTTAATATGTAAGAATTAAGTACTCGCTGTAAAAACGTTATTGCTGATTATATCATTTTTTTATGTTAAGTGAAACATCTTAAAAATTCCTGCTTCACTATGAAATCACTATAAAGACAATTTATAACAGATTATAAACTGATAATGGAAGCGCAAAAAATGCTTGGTATCATTTATCTAACATTGATTGAGTCATTAATTTATTTCAATATTTTAATTTTAATATGTAAGAATTAAGTACTCGGTGTAAAAACGTTGTTGATGATTATGCCATTTTCTTATGTTAAGTGATACATCTTTCTGCTTCACTATGAAATCAGTGACTTCTTTTAAAGCGGGAAAAAAAAGACGCCAGTTTTCGACCATATTGTTAGTTAAATATATCTTTGAAATTTCATTACCATTGTTTTTGCACAAGTGTTTGACATAAATGCTACGTAATATTCATATAACTAACAAAATATTAGTACTAATTCAGTATAAAATTTAAAGCAAAAAAAAAAAAAAAAAAAAAAAAAAAAACGTTGAAATATTAGAACTTACAGATAAGTGAAGTACTAGTCTCCCAATTATGAAAAGTAAATGCTGTGATTGGGACAATTTCGAATTATCTTCTTATTTTTATGAAAAATCAATAAATATTTTTAAATTTGAAATGTAAGCCATTTATTACTTTCTTCTATTTATAATAGAAAAAAGTATTGTAATCGAAATTTCTTTCGACTTCCGGTTTTCAACGGATTTACACGTTTTAGGGGTCAGATATCCCAAAAACATATTTAAAAAAAATATCTGTCTATCCGTGTTTCTGTGTGTCCATGTGTCCGTGTGTGAGTCCTTTTTGTATCATCGAAAAGTGTATGAAGTTATGTATAGAATTGAATCAAATTTCATTTATATGGTTTTAGCTATGGCCACCAAGTCCCAGTTGAATTTAAAGGTATTTCGCCGGAAGGGGGCGTTGTGATAGAAATTTTGTGTGATTTTCTTGAATTTTAGTAGTTGTGTTGTACATCGACTGCTCGTGCAGAGAAGAGTGCTTTGCATTCAGGTAACTCGGCGATTCGCAAGCAGCTAACGTACAACAGAATTATGAAAAATCTTGATTACTTACCCATCATACGTAGTATAGTGTAAGTCTTGCAATCGTTTTGAAAATGGATTTTTTTGTCGGATTTACACGTTTCAGACACTGGAAATTCCGAAAAACATATTTTTAGTAAAAAACATTTTGCCGTCCGTCTGTCTGTGTGTGTGTCTGTAAACGCTCTATCTCCCGAAAAAAATTGAGATAGAGACTTGAAATTTGGTATGTACTTAGTATGTAATAATGGGAAGAAGCTTATTAAATTTCAGTAACCTCGATTATCTGGAACTATTTTTTTCGGATTCTCGAAATATTCGTTCTGATAGAAGGTATATAAAAATTTTCGAAATTGTTTATTTTAAGGAGTGAATATGAAAGACAATAAAAAAAACATAAATTTTGCATAAAGAATGAAGTCGATCGGATAATGAGTTGCCGAGATATTTGTAATCCTATTTTTCCACACTCTTCGATTTTTCATGACCCTGTATTTCATTGAAATTTCAATTCAAAGATATATTTGAATTGGAAATGAGACGCTTAATCCGACGCAGTAAACCGTTAGTTAATATGATTATCAATTTTGGAGTTATAAGGATGTTTGTTTTACGCAATTCAGTAATAGAGCATTTAAAAATTATGACGTCATCAAGTCACGATTTTATTCGAATTGCAATGCATTTTATAAATAATTTATACATGTTTTATTTTCATATTTTATATTACGATTATCCATGATGGGTAAGTATTACGGTGTCCCCCAACGACTAGTTTTATTGGTGTTGTGATAGCTAATTTTGAAGTATTGACATATATGAGGTAGAAGAAAGTTTTGAGATTAGCACATCCGCTAGTTATGCTATTAATTTAAAAATAATGATGTTTCAAATATTTCTTTGAAAATTTTTTTTATTGATTGCTCTAAATGAAAACAATCGTTGTCTACAATTTTGTTTTAATATGGTAGTATAATTCAATTCGCAATTTAAAAATGAAACCTATGTTAAAATTAAATCTAATTTAATATTTTACATTGAAAGTTATTTAATTTGTCTTATTCCTCAAACATGCTTAACAAAACAGCCACAAATACTTTTGCATCTAAAAAGTTTCAATAGCTTACGAAATGGCAAAAATTTTATTAAAAAAATATTTATTGACATGCTGTTAAAATATCTGAATTATATGATGAAAATCTAAACTAACTAATACCTGAAGAAATCATAAAGAAGTTAATAAATGTTGCTTTTATTAATGAAAATAGTATAATAAGTTTTGGTACTATGAAATCACACAGTTATGTAGCACAAAAATATACAGTTATAATCGTGATTTTAACCCTACACTGAATGCATTTTTTTAAACGTGCGAGAAAACTACTGAACTGATTATCTGTCTTAAATATCTATGAAGCAGCAACTTGAATTGTTTTAATCCACGTTTTTTTAAAGGAAATTATCAACGGTGAATTGCTAGGTGCCAAATATGGGGTAATTTCTATCTTGTAATAAGATATTTAGCTATGTACAAATAAAGTTCTTTTGCATATAGATCGATTAATAAGATATTTGTAAAGGGTGACCAACTAAAATATTTTATGGAGTAATTTTTAAGGCGTATTTAGAGAAACTCACTTATGTTGGACAAATGGTCCTTCCTAGTCCATTTTAAAAATACAAATGGCCTCTCTTTCTCTTTTTATATATAAATAGTCCCTTTTCTCTTTTTATTTAGGTTTAGATATGATGTTTAGATATAGATTTAATATAGGGTGAACTTTTAAATGATTCACATATACAGTGTAGAGTTAAGACTTTATTAAAAATTCATGCAATTTCTTTAATTCCATGCTTTAGCTAATAATATATTTATTTTATTTGAGATGTTGAAATACTTTAACAGGAAAAAGAGAGAGAACCTATATTTTGGTGAATGAAACACCTTGTGTTACTACCCTCCTAATTATTTTTTTGCAACAATACCAAACTGTATAAAGCTATGCATTACCAATTATGAAGTTAAACCCACACATTATATTAAGTCCCACAGTCATGGAAATATAAAATTATAACATAAATTTTTTTTTCTATTTTAACTATACGATAAAAAATATACATAGTTTGAAAAATAGCTATTAATTATACCACATATATTTGTTTATATAGTCATGCCATATCTATATAACAACAATTTTATGAAATCTTTGAATAATGTCTATATCGTAGTTTTTTAGAGTTAAAAATGCAATGATGCATTTAGCAAAAATACTTAGAATATTTGAGTTACATTATTCAATGCGTTAAAACAGAAGAATGTTCATTAGAATAATTTCAAAAACAGATTACAGTAAACTCTGTCTAAAGTGGATTCTATGGGGATGAGAAATATTTTCTTTATAGACAATATTCCACCTTAGACAGTGTTTGCTAATATTCAAAATTATTCTGCGGGACTTTAAAATCTTTCCGTGCTCGTCAGATTTCCTTCTTACACAGAATCCGCCTTAGACAGAATTTACTGTATCTTGTTTCTTTTCTGGCAGCTTCAAGTAGGATGTTAATTGTAACGTTTGAAGACACTTTAAAATTACATCGTTTGAAAATTAATAAAAACAATCTGGAGATGAGTATAATGATTCAAATGTAAAAAGAAGTAAAATAAGCAAGAAATGAAAACGCAAGTGAAACATAACTTTTCAATCATG